>CM076574.1:1060051675-1061497342 GCA_034641835.2 Pinus albicaulis
ATTAAGATTATTTTTAAGAGTTCGTCTATTGGAACGAGAGTTCGATTATATTGAGTATCAACACATTCCAAGAAATTTAAACACATTAGCAGATGCAATGGCTTCTAGTGTATAAATAGACATTTTCAATAATAAAATAGTAAATCAACATTCGATAACATGATTGAACAGGTAACTGGAAATAATAGTATATCATAGTATAGATGTAGTGTTCAAAAAATAGTACATCGTCTTCGATCATAGGTTCAAAACACCTTATGATCAGAAAAAAAGTGATACAAAAAATGAGTCTACAAGTCAATCATCCACTATCCGTGGTGATGATCATGATAGTACACTATTGCTCATGCCACCCTAGTCAAAAATCTCCTGAATGGTCCAGGAACACCAATGATGTATCTTTGTAAATGGAGTGGGATGTCATCTATGGTAGTCTCAGGAATATCCATAGTTTGCCGCTCCAAATGGTGTTTTAAATCATTCAGGATCTCTGCTGTCTAATCCTGTGGTGGTGGTGGTAATGCTGCATCCCTTTGTCTCCGGTCAAAGGGGCGAAGAATGGATGGTCGATGTGGACCCACATCTGCATTTGAAATTTTTTTTATCAGTTTTGGACGATTTAAAAACAAAATAAAAAGTAGAAATTAGAACATGTCAAAGAGATTTTTTACCTGACTCATCCCATTGAGCTCATGGAGGAAGTGGCATATCTCGGTCACTCCGAAAATCCATGCCTGCATAAGTAAAATCCTCTATCACAAAAAGTTGGCGTTCTAACCAGCAAAAATAAGTCGAGAGAAATTGAACAATCTCCCCACCCTCGCTGTGACAGGCCATCAAAGCAACCCATTGAACCATCTGAGGCTCTCGAGTTCTACCAACATCAATAGGAATATGTTGTGGGGATAACATAGGAATCCTCTCTAAAGCAAAGGTAACCACGATAGGTCCATATCCAAAGTTGTTTAACTTCTCGTTTTTGGCTCTAGTGAGTTGGCCTTTGACATTAGCCAACACTGCCTCACACCAGTTGAATATGGTGCCTCGGAAAAAATCTACTGCAATCTGCATCTGAGATCTAGCAGTTACATGCAAATTTGCACTTCAGCACAACTTGAAAACGGTAAATGCAATCACTTTTAACTTGGGACGGATGATAGTTTTAATGTCAATCCATTTTTCTCTAGGATTGGCTTCATCATTACAAAACTCTAATTGCAGGATGGCAACAGACTGGCGACCTGGCCTAGCTCCAAATAGAGAAAGTGGTTCGCCTCTCTTAGACAAACCAGTCAAAAAATATATGTCCTCCAGCTCAATTTCGAGCCAGTGACCTCCAATCATGAAACACTGGTCCTGAACGTCCCACTTGTTTACCAACCAAGTGAGAAGATCTACTTGAGCTCTCATGCCACTAATAGCCCAGAATTTGAATAGCCCGAATGCTCTTAAAACTTGCAAAGTAGGTTGATGGATCAGTTCCCATTCTCGCCAAATGAAAATTGGAAATGTCCTACAATGAGTAAAATTAAGGATTAGAATCATTTAAATTTTTTTTTTTTGGGTAATTTGGGAGAAAATTGTGTTTTTAAATTCATTATGGCGCCCCCACACTTTACGCTCAGAGACAGTGCGTAGCTCCACATGGGCTCTGTGTTAAAAGTGTGGGGCCTCGACATTTTCCTTTATGAGAAAATGTTGGGGTCCGCAGGTACCTAGTGTCTTACCTACGGACCCCCGAGGGCAGATTTTTGAACCAATTTTCCTCCCAAAAATGAATTTAGACCTTAATTTAAGAAAATGAACAGATGAAAAGCAAGGAAAAGAGGTTGTGGATTACCTAGAGTAGATGGTTTTCGATTCCAACGGTTGGTTTGTCCAGAATCTTCTCCGAAGCGTTTTTTGCCAAAAGCTCTAAAACTCTCACTCCAAACTCAAACGGTAAAAATGAACTTGAAAAACTCCTTTTTATAAGTTTTTTCGAATAAATGAAATTTAAATTTGTTTATTTTTCACTTTAAAAAGATGGTTTTTCAAAATATTTTTATTATTGAAACATGTATGTTTAATTTTTTGAGATTTTTGTGCAAAATACCGGATTTTTTAGGCAAAATGATCATTTTTGACGAAGAGTATACTTTTATCACTTTTTCGGGCTCTTTAAAATTTATGAAAAAGCTAAACCATGGAGTCCTTTTTAAAGCCCTTTTCAAACTCTCTAAAAATGAAAAGGTTGTCGAGTACTTGACTATTTTGAACTCGTTAAAGGAAATGAATGGTCGTCCCTTCAGTATAAGTTTACCCCTTTTCCGTACTGAAATGGAATATTTATGAAAAAGGTATACGTTGACTAATCATGGTCAATAGAGTTCTCTCTTGCATTATTTTATTGTTTTTCGGGCCTGAGAGACTAAATTTACGAAAAAGTACACCCATGGAGTTTTCTTAAGTTTTTTCTTCTGACTCCCTAAAAATGAAAAACACCGAGTTTCTCCTATACTGGACTCATTAAAATTTAACAGTAAAGGACCTGTCGATTTGAAACAGGAATGGACCACTCCTTCTTAGGATTCGATTTTAAACTAAGTTGGACTCATCTGAAGGATGAGCTTATAAATAAGAAAATGTTTTTCCTCCTCAAGCTTGTCAAAAAATAAAGAGGTACTTGCCAGAAATGGTGGGGGAAAAGAGAGAAAACAGATTCATTTGTTACACTTTGATTTGTAAAAGCATTACACCACTCTTGAACAAGACACTTTTGGTCACACTTCTACTTGGGTTGGGAGATCCTTTGCCTATCAGTTAATCAAACCATATTGAAGGTCTTCAGCCGATTTCTGGGTATTATCTTAGGGCAACTATCACCAAACCAACTGCGGTGTCGTTATGTGTTCAAGAGGACATTCAAATAAACCATTCATCTGCAAACATTTGTCTCCATTCGCGTTGACCATCCCTGAGTCAGTCCTTGACAAAAATTTCTTAAAAACTTGATCTATGGTTTCGTGTCGTGAGCTTGCTTACGACGGATCACTTTCTATCAACGACAACTCATCATCTAGGAAGTTGATCTATAATCCGTTAGTACCTTGGAATCTGCATGCCTTAATGGCAAGTTTCTCGCCTTCGACGACAGGTTGCATCATTGACCTTCGATCGAACGATTCCCTGAAATGTTAGACTTCAGATCACTTATTCACATTTCATGGATTGTACTGAGTACTTTGAGAGCCATTTTCATTATTGGTGGTTTCTCTCACACTTGTTAACAGTTCGCATCATTGACTGGTAATCAAGTGGTTTCTACCATGTTCGACTTCAACACATTTAATCGCATTGATAGAATCATACTAGTTCGGGAAGCAGAAATCAAGACCCTGGATCTAGTTTCCACCATCCAGGCTGCAAGGAGTTTTATTATTCATTATGCAATATACTATTCATTACAGATGGCTATGCCCATGCTGTGTCTACACTATTGATGTAATATTAAAATCATTTCTATATCAGAACAAGTTTAGTTAGTTTTGATCTAAGTATGGGAATTCCTACCTCAGCGATGATATATATATATATATATATATATATATATATATATATATATATATATATATATTTTTTTTTTTTTTTTTGCATTGAATGCTTTTACAAGGTTCCGACTAGGGTGTCCACAGGCTAATCCTTGAAATGATAAAGTACATCACTCTTTGAATGCTCTCAGACTTCGAACTTTAGGGGGAAATTTGTTACACTGAAATTTGTCACCATGACATTTTAGTACTCCCTTAGAAGTCTACAACATCAAAGTTCCTAAAATCAAGTCTTGAAATTAAGAGAAAAGCTCATAAAAGTCTTAAAAACACTTGTACCGCACTTTCTCTTAACATTGCTTGCGGTGCCGCACTTTCTTTCTCTAAATCATGTGGAGCTAAATGAACTTTCTATTTATTAAAGGTGAAAAACCCTGTAAAAGATAAAACAAAGGTGGAAAGTAACATTTAGAAGCCCAACAGTCAAATCTGGAAGCTTCTAGAAGCAGTTATCTGGTCGAAGGTTCGCCCTATCATGTATGTTCATTCCTCCATTATGGGAGCTTACCCCTTGACTTATGGAGCCCAATCCCTTCAAAAGAGCATTCTATCCCTTCTTAATGGGAACCATAACCTCCTCTTTTTTCCTATAAATTGAAGCCATAGTGCAGCTTCAAAGGTTAGATAGAGTTGGGAGTTAGTGAGTTAGACTTGGAGAATTTTTTAGGAGAAATGTTGTGAAGACTCATACTCTCATAAGCTGATCATTATATGGGAATGATTACACACCCATGTGCTTTTAGCTGAGAGAGTGCAAGGCTTGTCAGAGTAAAGGAAATGTTTGTTCCAGACCTCAGGAAGGCTTGTATGACATCAAGGCGGACATGGCTGTAAGGCTCTTCTTATTTAAGTTAATACGAATGAATATTGTTTTCTCAATGGGTTATTTAATTGATTATCTCATTTCTTGAATTCCTTGATCATCTTCATGGATGTTTGATTTATGAATTGATTTATTGTACAAGTGCTTTTGATATTTTCTTGTGTTTGTGACTATAGATCCTTGACGATGACTTTCTTCAAGCTACTGGAAAGAAGATCAGCGCTGGACTACAAGTAGGTTTCTAAAACCCTGTTATAATTAATTCCATGTCAAACAATATCTAGAGAAAATGGTTTTTATCTGTCCATTTGTTGCTAGCTGTCCGTAGGACACTTGGGAGGTCTGTCTTGTCCGCAAGAACGACTTATCCGTCCAACATGATGAAAAGATGTAAGATAGTGAGTAAATTAAAAGGTCAATCATTAACTTACAAGTCAATTGGCTTACTGCATGATACTTAATCTTTGCCATTAAGACATAAATACATTATGAATATATAAAAAAAAAATTATGAGTACGCTACACATATGATAAATACGTAGACCTATAATAAAATTACAACAACATAAAGTTAAAAATGCAATCTACGAAGCAGATACCAGAAAATCTCATGAAAATGAATTTTGGGACCTTATTATTTTAAGTTTTCTTATGGTATTGATCATAGGACCTGTGGGTTATGATTCCACAAATTCAACTCATCCTCACATCCACTACAAAAACTAAACAACTTTGTTGCCTACATGTAACATTAATTCATCAAATAAAATCAATAGATCTATGCTTCAAGCCATCAATGCATTAAATCACCATGCCACACACCAAGAAGTATATAAAGTAGATATCAAATTTCATTAACTAAACCCACTAAACTATTACATAACATCTATTGGCACCTTGGCTAGCCAGATTTTCATTCTAATGGTCACATATTTTCAATGCACAAAGACCATAATTTATAGAGGAAATTACAATATTGTGGATCATTTCAAGATCCACGGTCTTCTCCAGAAAACTCTCAACATGATCCTCTCCACAAATCTCTCAACATGATTTTTCATAAAACTCTCAACATAATCCCTAAGATCCCTCACAAGTATGATTTTTCAAGCTTTTTAACAAATCCCTTGCTTTTTGATGTGTTTTTTTCATTTTCACCTTGAAGAAGTTGTTCTTGCTAAATTTTTTTGAATTATGGTTCGATGTTCCTGCATCAAACTCGCAAGGTACAAAAACTTATGACCTCCTAGTCATATGATTTTTGGTCTTCTCGTAATAGCTTCAACTTGCGAGTTGCAACACGCCTCTGCAGTAACAAGTCTCTCCACCTTGCTACATGCTATCTCACTAAACTTTCTCCCGAGTTTGGGCTTTTGGCATCTTCCTGGTTCTATCCTCTATAACCATTTGAGCACTCCCTGCTCTAGGATGTTGAAAATCTTCTCACCTTCCTCTGGTGGCACCTACGCAGAGAAAAAAAATCTCTTACCAGATATTTAATCACTTGTACCTTCTTTTGTTGCTTCTCCTCCACACTGCAGGCAAAAATCTTCTGCGCTTTGATACCACTTATTGAAAACGAATTCTGGGGTCTTATCATTTCAAGTTTTCTTATGGTATTGATCCTAGGACCTGTGGGTTATGATTCCACAAACTCATCTCATCCTCGTATCCACTGCAAAAACTAAACAACTTTGTTGCCTACATTTAACCTTAACTCATCAAATAAAGTTAATAGATCTATGCATCAAGCCATCAATGCATTAAGTAACCATGCCACACACATAGAATTATATAAATTAGAAATCAAATTTCATTGAATAAACCCACTAAACTATTACATAAAATCTATTGGCACCTTGGCTCACCAGATTTTCATTCTAATGACCACCTCTTTTCAATGCCCAAAGGCCACAATTTATAGAGGAAATTACAATATTTGGAATCATGATATTCTCCAAAAAAATCTCAACATAATCCCTAAGATCCCTCACAAATCTGATTTTTCAATATTTTTAACAAATCCCTTGCCTTTTGATATGTTTTTTTCATTTTTTCCTTGAAAATGTTGTTCTTGCTAAAAAAATTTAATGATGATTCGATGCTCCTGCATCAAAATATGTGAGCAAGGTGTCTCTGTATCATTATTCCATCAGTCATGCAACAAAAGAGTAGAAAGGAAATATTTCCTTATGAATAATCTGCATCCACAACCCCTCCACCACAACTTTCACTACAAGTTTGAAGACTTTCACTGCAACTTTGAAGGTAAAAGTTGTAGGTAGATTTGCCAGTGAAAAGACCTTCAAAGTTGTAGGTAGATTTGCTAGTGAAAAGATGTATCACTATTCCATCAGTCATGCAACAAAAGATTACAAAGGAAAGCTTTCCTTGTGAATAATCTACGTCCACAACCCCTCCACCACAACTTTCAATACAAATTTGAAGACTTTCCCTACAACTTTGAAGGTAAAAGTTGTAGGTAGATTTTCCAGTGAAAAGATATTCCTTGCAGAAACCATTGGAATCAGAGCTTTGGAATCTATTCTGATGATATCTATGATTATGGCAATAATGATTATTATGAAACCATCATTAGGGGAATTTTGAGGTCTAAAATGGGCCTCCTAAGAAAAATTTACAACCAAAATAAACTTTATAAGAACCAATAGGATTCAAGATGATGATGTCAACCATGGGGGATGATTCACCATTTTTGGAGTATAAACCATTCAAAAAACCCATCAAAAAAGTATTTATTTAGTGTAAGCGGCCACAAATATGAAAAAATGCACCCAAATACCTAAATTACACTTTATAAAGGATATTTGTATATTTTTCTCTCATTCATATTATATTAACATTTAACTTATTTATTAATTCCATTATAAATACCCTACCCCGTAGTTATATTAAATCCCTTGTATTAAATAAAGTCCCAACCCACTTTATTAATGTTTGACCTATGGTTCTAATTCCCAACGTGACATATTTTGCTCCCCCATACTTTAAAAACATATGTTATATATATTAAAACCCGCCCAAAGGTTATTTTACGCATGTACATAGTCTATTGGTCATATAAATTGCATATCCCGCCTATCCTGTAATACTTTAGATTTTATGTTTAAACTACATTTAAACGTAATAACATTAACCCTGCCACTTAAAGCTCCTGGGCCCCACGTCCATCCGCCCAACAACTTCATTAACAAATCACGACCGTTCGAATCTCCTCTGCCAGATCTGACGAACCAAAACCCATATCGAAAATTAAAAAGTGCGATAGTTAATCTATTTCAGAATTGCGATATGGGCGGTACTGCCCTCCTCTCTCTCCTCCATGCATCTGTTTCTCATTGGATCGCATGCATTCGGGCCAAACCATTTACCGCCTTCCCATGTTGCGATAACTGCTTTATGGTTTTTAGTTTCCCCGTGCCAATACCGCCTCCATTTGAAATGATCGGCATTGATTGCAAACACTGTTCCAATCCATTTTCTATAAAACTACAGAGTACACGCATTTTCAACCTTTTTCACTGCATTTTTTGTTCGATAAACGGCTTCCGACTAAAGAAAAGAGTGTTGTACCCTGTATTCATGCTCAAATACCAGAAATCGCCCTAAATTGGTTGCTTTGACCACTCAGGCACTCCAATTCGTGTTTAAAGAACCTCATCAAAGCTTCTGAAAGCTCCCAAACGTCCCAGAAAACCCTTTTCAAGTCAAATACCTATAAAACAGGTATTTTTCAAGAAATATGCCTATCTTACGCCTGAAAAGAGCTATGCTTGTAAATTTAAGCCTTTTGTGAACCTGTTTGCCTAAATAAATAACCTTTCTTTCCTTCAAAAGTCATATTTTCTTCAAAAAACCCTAATAAATCTACAGTTTCTGAAAAGTGTAACTTGTTTTAGGAGAATTGAAGAAAATTAATAATTTGCGGACCTTTAGAAACCCTTTTAATGACTAAAATCCTTTTACAAATGCTCAAAATACTTTGTGCATAAATTTAACTATTTTAGGTCCGTTTTTGTCAAAGAAAGATCAGTAAACCCTTATTGAAACCTTTCCTGAGTCTGAAAAAAAAGATAAAAAGATTGATTTGGAGTAGAATTTAAAGTTTGAACCAGAAGAAAGCCTAATTTTACCTATTGCTGTTCAAAAGAGACTTTTGTCATACCAAAAATACCTTCTATAAAGAGTCTAAGCTTGCAGAAGTGTACAAAAACCTAAAGGACAGAGTTTTAAACATTCAGAAGGAAAAATTGTTAGAAACCAACCCAGAAATGGCTTCTAAAAGCACCATTGTTGTAAATCCACTACAACCTCCTCTTGTAGATGTTGAGCATGCCCTCTAGCTTATGTTGATTATAAAATCATTGATCTAGTGATTGAATTCAATCTCCTTGATCTCCACTGCTAGAGTCTTGAAAAAACTTTAGATTAGGCAGATGAAGTGCAAATTTGGGAGTCCAATTTACCCAAATATGTAGTTCCCCATACCCATCAGTGTCCTGAAGTCATCAGACTATGTCAAGCCCATTATTCCCCTGACCTAAGAGCTATTGTTAATACTGAGAAAGAAGTGTTATTCACTATCACTGCAGAGTCCATAAATCAAATGTTTCAGCTATAGCTAGAGCCAAATGTAGTCCCATTTCCCAGTATTTGAAGCAGACTCCAGGAATTCAAAATAAGTTGCTTTCAGTCTTTGATTATACAAACAATAAATTGATAATGTCGGTACTTCGACCTACAGTAAAGACACCTAAAACAACATCAGATTATAAGAAGGTTGACTTTGAAGTACCAGTAGAAAGCATTCATCGATTAGATCAGATTGAATTCCACATGCAAACTTATGAAATGCTATATTCTACTATGACTACAAAAGAAATGAGTGCCCAAAAGCTCCAAAACACTGTGATAAATATGAGAGATCATATTAGAATTGAAAAAGCTTCTTCCTATGCTAAAGACACTAGGATCAAGTCTTTAGAAGTATTGGTGATTGAAGTAGGGTATGACCCTTCCAATGTGAAATTTGCAGAAGAGTTGGTGAAGAAGAAGAATGCTGATATTGTAGCACTTAGAAAGCAACTGAAATTACCACCAACAGAACATCCACCGGCTAAGGAAATTGTGCAGGGGGCAAACCAAAAGGATGAGATGATGAATCTCATATTGCAAATGACATCACAGATCAAGGAAATGGAGATTGAAATGGATAAGCCTGTCCAAGAAAAAGAAGCTGCAAAGACTCAAAATGTTCCTCCTACAGTTATTCCCATGGTAACTACAACAATTCCTTCAACTCTAGCAGAAGAGTTAGCACCAAAAGTACCATTGGCCACAGCAGTACCAGTGACTTCTTCAACTACTTCAGCTATTGAATCTTCTACCACAACAACTCAATAATCAGATGAGGCTACCAGACTCATTAAAGCCAAGGAAGAAATGTCAATACAGAATACTGAGATAAACAGATTGAAATAACAAGTCAAGAAACTTGAAGATGCCAAGAAATTAGCCCAGATAAATGCTAAAATAGAGGAACAAAATGCTAAAAGGTTAAGTGAGAAATTAAAGAAGACAAAAGTAGAATTAACCTTAAAAGAACCCATGGCATACATAAAAAATCAGCTATGGTCCAAGATCATTGAGTCAATCAATGATACTTGGCCATCCATTCAAGTAATTTATGAGCAGAAAGACTTGCTTAAGGCAGCCAAAGAAGAAATTTTGAATACCAAAGAAGAGCTAGGTGCCAAACCTGAAGAAGCCCTGGAAATAATCAAGTTTCTCAATACTAAAAACAAGAAAGAATTGGATGAGATAGGAATTACTGACAGGACAGAGACAATTCTTAAGGTAAGAAAAGTAATTTCCAAGAAAAAAATTAATGAAACAACTGGAAGAGAAGTGTTAAAATATGGACATGGCCATAACAAGATTCATGGTTAAGTTTGAGATATTAAGACAAAAAGGTTTGCCAAACATTCTTATTATCAATGATAAACTAATGCAACAAGAAGATTATAGATTATGCTAAAAAACAGGTTAGTAAATCAGAATGGCAAGGAGTACCTACAGACAAAGTATTGCACAAAAGTGTTGAAGATTTGTTTTATTTACAACATGTGATAAAACATCTCTCTGTAAGCAAGCCTACATTTGTTATATACACAGAGGCTGATGAGAATTTCAGAAAACTTAAAAAGATCAAATTACCAGATGAAGATATTTGGCAGAAGCTTACTGACTTACTATAAAAGTCAATTTGTAGTAAAAGAGGATGAAAAACAGAGTGTTGCTTTTACACAGTAAAAACATATTTTTACACAGTGAAGTAGTAAAAAACAATAGGTTAAAGAGTATCAAAAGTTAAAGTGTATCAGCTAAAGAGTATCAGATGAAAGATAAAGTTTCAAAATAGATTAAAGATCTTTTTTCCAGCATGAAGGACACCTTACTAGCCAGCTGCATTCAAATCCAAACAACATTACTATTTAATTTGAATAAGTAGGACAACTTGCAAGTTGTTAAGCAATTGTCTCTATTTTTTTGTAATAAGATATTTTATTTCCAAAAAACATTCATAGGACTATTCTAGGATATTTTGTAATACTTTTTTTGTATATATACTTTATCTTTTGAAGTATTGAAGGTGGAATAGATTGTTGAAGATTTCTATAGTCAATATTTCTGTACCTGAAGGGTTTTTGTACCAAGTTTCAAGTCAACAGACTTGATTTCAAGGAATAAAGCATCATATTTCAGGATTCATGTGTTGGGCCACTTAAGTGAAGTACTTTATACTGTTATTTTTTAAATCTTCTTATGTTTTCTATTCATACATAAATGTGTTCCAAATTTAAATGTGAAATCAAGAAGTGATATATCAGAATTTTTTAAAAGAAATCTTGTTATTTACTGGTTTTAATTTTAATGTTTTCTGCTGATTTCCAGAGTAGGGAACCTTTAATTGCTCCCTCTTTCGAATGACCTCTGTCTTCTCATCCTTATCCGGGTCAAAGAATCCTTGATTAATCTTTATCCTGATTAAACCACTTCACCAATCAGCCTCAAATATCTTGAGTGACTATGCTATCTTGCCTTGAAAATATTTGACTTTTGACCTTGATCTTGATTCTATCTGCTTGACATATTGACTCCTTTTTCCCAATGGAAAAACAGATCTATCACTATCCATCTCATTAAGTGATTTTTTCTCACCAAACCAAACCAAATATCAAAACCAAAATGCCCCTTATAACTAGCCTAAGATCATATATAAAAACAAAGTTAAATCTTATATAGAGAGCCCTCTTTGAGCCTTAGGAAGGCTAGATCCTAAATCTTGAAAGTAGGTTTGTGGTTACCTCTGATGTTATTTAAACTATAAATCAAAATCTCACAACTTAGGAATTATTAGAGTGATAACAGGAACCATAGAGGAGGAGGAGAAGAACATGTTTTACATTAGAGGAGCTACAGAGGAAGAAAAGTGTAAGGGAAGACTGTTCAATATCAGTCATCCATGATCTTAATAAGAAACACTGCCTATTTATCACTTGAGACTGGACAAATAAGAAAATATCAAGTTCAATGCATGACGAAGCAAACAAAGATTGTGTAATACCAATCAACCATAATATTAAAAGAAATGCTACTTATTTATCAGTGGAGATTGGACCAAATGAGAAAAAGATGATGGCCATGATAAGAAGCAAACAAAGACTCTATAAAACCAATCAACCATATTAATCTTAATAAGGAACACTAATTATTTATGAGTGGAAATTAGACCAAATGAAAAATATGTTGATGGTCATGGTACAAAGAAGAAAACAAAGACTCTAGACAGAAAATCATCAAGCAATAGTAGACTCGGGATCTTACTATTGTGGTTAACGAAAATTCATTCTTCAATGCATCGTCATCATAATCCAAGTAGATTGATAGGAAGAGCGAGTGACAACATTTTTCGATGGATTCCAACGGTTTGTGTATGGAAGATCTTTTCTTTTGCATATTCATTCCCCAATGTGTTCATACATTCTCTTGATCTCTTGATCTGCTACTTCAAGACTCATCATCATCTCACTAACCACGTCCACCGAATTATTCAGCAACATAAGGAAACTCTTACTGCTAGCCAATAATTCATTTATTTAATTTTACTTGCAATGTGTCTACTACATGTTTCTCTGCGCTTTCCTACCATTGTGTTTCTCTGTGCTTTCCTAGCTTGCCTGAAATAACTAAAAACTTATGCTTATCTTCAGAATGACTTAACACTTGGTGTAAAATTATCATTGGAATCTGGGAAGTCAAGAATTCATGAAACCACGTGGGCACCACTGGTCTTCCACGCAATTTCACCAACTCATTGGAATTGAAAGTCAGGAATTCATGGAGACCACATGGGCACCACTGGTCTTCCATGCAATTTCTCCAACTCATTGGAATTGAAAGTCAGGAATTCATGGAGACCACGTGGGTACCACTAGTCTTCCATGCAATTTCGCCAACTTGTCTGTCAGTTATGAAAAGGCACATACACCAGCTCTGAAGGACACTCGATGGGTTGAACGGTGGCTAAATACATGGAGCCTACAACCTGATAACTCTTAATTTACTCAAGTGAACGTGAGCCTTATCCACCCTACAAAATCGTTTTTGAAAGTGTTCTCACATTAAAGGTTTGTTTGTGATTTGCAGAAGTTTTTTTTTGGAGCGGTCAACTTATCATCTAAATTGTCTTTTATATATATATATATATATATATATATATATATATATATATATATATATATATCCGGTAAACTAATGTCTGATGCAATTAGAATTAGAATTGTTATATATATATATATATATATATATATATATATAACTAATGTTTGAGGCAATTAGAAAGGTTACATAACCTGCCATCTATTCATGTTTCATTATCATTTCAATTTCACAGTAAAATATTCTAGAGTATTTCACGGTTTATGATGTATACCATGGTTACATCTTTCGTGGTTTATGGCGTATACCTATTAAGGGAAATTTTGATTTTCAATCAAGATAAGAAAAAAAAGTAAATTAAGAGAAACTTTATAAAATATGTTTTTGGATTTTCAAAGGTTTTTCTAAATGGATCAAGACACGTTCAAAAGACTTGTGTAAGTAATTATATTTTTGGAATTCTGACTGGTAAAGTTAGGTTGGATTTGTTTTGGCTTTTGACCAATAAATATATTTTTGGAATTCTGACTCATAAAGTCGTGTTGGATTTTTTTGGAATTTGTATAAAATTATGTTGCATATTTACATTTTAATGGAATTTATTATTTAAATTTTGAAAAAGAAAACAAATGTTTTAAATAATATTTAAATTATATTACTTTTTGTGACTAAAAATAGAATTTATCGCAATTTTTTATTTTCTCGGGAAGTTTATGTTTAAAGATTTCGAAAAATTGAGATTAAGATCTTATAAAGTTTAACATGTCCTATATGGATGGGTGGGTACTAACACTATGATAATGGTGTGTCATGTGTTTGTAATTTGAATTATTAGTAATTTGTAAGTATGTAATATAGTTATTTTGAATTTTAGAATAGTTATTTTAAAGATAACGAAAATTTGAAATAAGCTAAATACTAAGAATTTAAGCTTTTATTAGGTTCAACATGTTATGGATGGATGGATGGATGTAGTAACAATATAATGACAATGATATGTTTGTTTTATGTTGTTTGTAATTTTAATTATCATTGATAGTGTGTAATTATGTCATATAGTTTTTAAATTTAGAAACTATTATTTTTATAATGGGCAACATTTTTTTTGCATTATTTAATTAATTTTCAAATTCCTTGTCACATTATCAATTTTCTTGACTTAGTAAGTCTACAAAATAATGGTGATTTATGAACGTTTTTCTCTCTTATAGATCATATTGGTTTTATTGACATTAATCATCATCATCATCATCACACACATTTTACTTTTTACCAACTATACAATATTAATAGTTACTAGTGCAAGGTCATATAAATTTAATGGTTGGTAAAGGCCAAAATGTATAATAAAGATAATACATATCACTTAGTTAAAATTAAAAAAAAAACTATGAACTAACTAAATTATAGCTTTATTTTAAAATATTATTAATTATAAAATTGTTTAATATATAAATTAAATGTATATACATTAAAAGGCATGGAAAACTTTCTTTACCATGGTGATTTACCCATTTACTCTAGATATCTTCTTAATTTGTAAATAGGTTTTGTCACAATAACATGCCTTATCACCCAAAAAACCATCACTTGCCTCATATGACATTTGTTCATATTGTTATACAGAATTTTCACTATTGTGGGAAAAGGTCAATTCCCTAGATATAGTGTTCCGGTTTAGAACAACAGAAGACAAAAAGATTTAGGTTTCCCTTAGATAAATTAGAAAATGGGAAAAAATCCTGCCTCAAATCTGTAGCAATCCTTCCTGTTACACTAAAAATTACCACCATGACTGCCGATTCTGATATTTTTCTATCTGATGGAGTGTCTCAAGTGAATCCCCTATGAAGCTTGAAGTACAATAATACAAGGGATAAAAGGACTTTTAGTTTTCACTGCTTAAAACCCCTTTTTTGAGCATCTGCGCAATTTTCCCGAACAAAACCCGTGCATGTGTAGTTTCTTCCACTATAAACTGCACAGATGTGCACAATTTCTTCCACTATAAACTGTACTGTTCTATTCGCGTAGGTAAAAATAAAAAAGTAAGCTCTATAAGCTTTGGTTGAGGAATCTTATCCAAATTAGAAACCTCCAACCACAACATACCTGCGCCTAATCCCTTGGTACATGGAACTAATCTCTTCCTCTTAAGCATCATATCTCTTCAGAAGAGGAACTAGAAACCTCCTCATCCTTCCTATAAAATGAGCATAGGGATAAAGGAATGGGGGACTTGGATTTGTAAACATATGTTGTCAGTTTGGGTCTGAAGAGCTTGTCATCAAGGGAAGGAAAGGATACCATTGGAAGAGGCTTTTGACATCAAGGCAACCTAGTTGTAAGCTTGTTTTCCCTTTGAATTTAATACAAAGTCATTTTTCTTTCCTAGTTGCGTCTATTTTGATGTTATTTGTGAGATTCCTTGATCGCTCACATGGTTTATAACTGATTATTGATTCAATTATATGTTGTATGCTAAATTAGGGATTTTATTTACCTTTTCTTCCATACGTGAGATGCTTTGATCCCTTTGAATGTTTTTGTCTATGCATATCTCTTTTGGAGCATCATGGAAAAGTTGTGGAAAGAATTTGGGAAGCCTATAAAGCATTAAGGAAAAGATGGTTGTGGAAAGCATTGAAATGAATTCTACAATAACTTTTTTAATAGGTAAGTGATCCTTTGCATACTACATGTTTCATGTTTTAGTTATAGAGTTAGGAAAGGTAGCAATTATTTTATGTTTCTTTATAGATTTCCTGTAGGATTCTAGGGAGATTGCTCATTAGGGGAATTTTGAGGTCTAAAATGGGCCTCCTAAGGAAATTATAAAATAATAGTGCAAATAATAAAATAAGATTTGATTACATCATCAAATTTTAGAGGGAAAAAAAAGAAAAAACTATTTTTTCAACTCATATTTTCAACTTATCCCCCAAATTTTTTACTCAAATTTCACGCGGGGGCACTCATTGGATGCAAAATTTAATTCTTCATCCAAGGATTACTCATGTTTCATACTTTTGATGGGTCCTGCTACACGAAAAATGAGAAATACATGAAAAACGTGATTGCAATCAAGTTTTTTTATGTATTTCTCATTTTTCGTGTAGCAGGGTCCATTAAAAGTATGCAACATGGGTACTCCTTGGATGAGGAATTTAATTTTACATCCAACTAGGACTCCTGCTCAAAATTTGAGTAAAAAAATTGGGAGATAAATTGAAAATACGAGTTGAAAAAAATAGTTTTATTATTTTATTATTTTTTAATCTTTTAACACTTTTACTTAAAAAATGGTGAATCATCCCCCAAGGTTGACATCATCATCTTGAATCCTATTGGTTCTTAAAAAGTTTATTTTTGTTGTACATTTTTCTTAGGAGACCCATTTTGGACCTCAAAATTCCCCTAATGTCCGTCTGCAAAATGGATTTGTCCATATAACAAATTGACGACCATATTTTTTGTGTGTGGTTTGACTCCTAGATTTGCTAGCACGTCTTCATTTGTTTGTTTTTACTTTTTAGAGGCTTTAAGTGTGATTTCTTGATATTTTTTTTATTTCTTAATTAAAATTAATCATGGTTGAAATACTGAGACACTCATGGAGAATGAAGGGTAAACCCCTTGAGTATACATCGAGTCAATTAGAGAAAATTAAAGCTAAAAAGGGAAAATAAACAATATTTGGGTCTTGAGATCAACCTGAAATGTCTATTGTGGTACAATTTGAATATGAAGTTAATCAACCTCGGGAATTTGAAACCAACTTAGAACAAACTACACCAGTAATCACTGAAACCATTACAATAGAATTTGTCACTGGTGAAGTCTCAGAGACACATTTAGTTGAACCAAAAATCTCTGAGCCTGAGTCTGAAGTTTCAGAACTGGAGTCTCCTTCAAATGTTACAGCCCCTACTCCTGCTCTGCATTCGCCCAAAGTGAAACTTATCATTACCAAGAATCTTCCTCCTGGTCTCATTAGTATCGAAGATATTACTGAAGACGAAGAAGAAGAAGAAACTCCCAGTAGCCCATTATTTGCAGGTGAACAAACCTTTCCATTAGACCTTCCTATTTCTCCTTTTCGACCAGACACTTGGTACCTTACACCTTTTGACCTTTCACATTCATCTGGTTATGATCATCCACGACACCACATTCCTTTTAACTCTTTTCCTGGAAATAATATGTCATAAATGGATTTTGGAAGTATGTCTACCAATACATCCATTTTTTTAACTTCTCCAGAAACCTTGTTATATGGTGGTCCTTTAGTTCCTTATGGATATCAGTTTCTCACTAGGACTTTTTTCAGGAGCGTCTCCTTCTCCTCAAATTTCTACTATGTCCACTAATTTATTGACATCTATTGCTCATACCTTGACCTCAGACTAATACATTCACATGATTTTCGACGACAATCCTCAAGTTAACCCAGCAAGTGATTATAATCTGCCTGGGTGGAAAACACCTTCTCCTAGAGGGTAACCTTTCACTAGCAGATTTTCCCCAAATTCCGACGGCCAAAATGTCGTTATTGCGACCCGTAAGCGACCCAAGAGTGACATATTTTAGTGCACAAAACATGGTTTCTCTTCACATCAGACTTCCGACACTTGACTTAAACATTGCTATAGAGACGATATTTCCAACGTTTTATATTTATGTCGCACTTCCGACGTCTAATCAGTAATTTCCGATGGTTACAAGCATCACTAGGCCGACACCTCTACACGTCGCTATTCCGACTCTGCCAAACATCGCTAGAATGACAGTACAAAAAGGTTAGAAGATCGATGGTTTCACGATGTCAGAAGAGCGACGGAACAAAAAATTTAAAAAACATAAATTCGGAAGACCGACGGTCCAAGCATGTCAGAATCACGACGAAACAAAAAAAATTAAAAAATAAACGTTGAAAGACTAATGCCCCTACTTTTTTGGAAGAGAGACCAGATTAAAAAAAAAAAAAAAAAAAAAAAAAAAAAAAAAAAAACGTGCAGGGCCACAACGGGAACACCTGGAATGGAGGCAGAATTGGCAAAAAAAAATAACACGTTGCTAGAGCGACGACACTAAGAAGTCGCAAGAGAGATGAAAATAAATGTTGGAAGACCGACGGTTCTACGCTGTCAGAATAGCGACGAAAAAAAATTAAAAAAAATAAACGTCGGAGTATTGATGGAAACAAACCATTTTATAAAAAAAAACTTTGGATAAGCTATCAACAATAAGCCAGGATTTTGATATAGAAGAGGACCATTGATAGTATGATGCAATTTGTATCTCTATGTCAATATAACGAGGTAGTATGGTGCCATTGTTAGATCTAACTCGTGTTTCTCACCTCAAGTTTGATCTACCTACAATGGCACCCTACTCAACGATAACATAAGGATCCAAGTTTTATGCATGCATGAATAAGGCTAGTCCTTATACTTATTTTTCAACCCAAGGTCAAGTGTTGGAACTTGGGATATGATATCACTTGTAACATACCCCCATGTGCAATTGTGATTTTTTTTGTTCCTGTTTATGTTTGGGTGATCCACTATTCCTTGAATGGCTTTGTTTTGACCATTCTTATGCTATTTTTCCAACGCCCTTTTGCTGAGGTTTGGCCTAACATAATTTTTCTATTAGATGTGTTCTATAGGTTTGAAACCTGTCAGTTGCATTTACAAGACTGGAAGGCTATGCTTGAAATCCCTCAAAGGGAGTCAACACAAGAGGATTGTAAAGAGGGTAATGAAACCTACAACTATCATTTCATATTTCTACCTCTAAAGAAGTCCTATTTTTTGCCTCAAAGGGAGGCCTCTATACGTTTCTATACCTGCATTCATTTAA
The DNA here is from genome assembly GCA_034641835.2 of Pinus albicaulis. Classification (NCBI taxonomy): domain Eukaryota; kingdom Viridiplantae; phylum Streptophyta; class Pinopsida; order Pinales; family Pinaceae; genus Pinus; species Pinus albicaulis. Next base: position 1,060,070,696 of record CM076574.1, read on the forward strand.
TACATGGTGCATGTGGGAAGGGTCATCAAGTGTATACCCAATTATAAACCATTAAATAGGGTGATTACTCTTGTAGTACATACAAGAGAGGTATTATGATAGAACAAAACCAATAACATGAAAATATTAATCTCATATCCTAGTGTACACATAATTGACATTCATATTATGATCTACCATCCATGAAGCTTTCCTTGTGAAATAAACATCAAAAGCACCATGGAAATGCCAAGTCACAGAGGAATTAACATGTCCAAGAATCTTACCATATCAAGAATGGAACATCTTTATACTAGTGCTTAGCATGGTTACACACTTAAGTGATGGAAATATCTCATATAAATACCAAATATATATGAAAATCACACAAATTATACCAATTAGTCTTATGCTACCATTACAGTGTAAAAGACTCCATGACTCAACTATCTTTTGCAAAATTTTAAAGGAAAAATGCACAACTAATTTCAGTTGGTTAACACAAACACCAAAGTTGGATAAGTCCACTAGTTTGGTGGTCAATGGGCAATAAGTTGGTGATGGTAATAGTGTTGAGCCAATAGATGTGAAGTTTAGCGATGGCCATTTCCTTGTTACTGTAGCAAGATATACTTCCTAGTAATTAAAACATGGTTCCATTTCATTGCTACTGTAGCAAGACACACTGCCCAATAATTAAAACACAACCCCATTTATTTGCTATTGTAGCAAGGCAAACTGCCCAGTCATTAAAACACGGTCTTCCGAAGTTTTTTTTTTTTTTAATTTTCAGAGTACTAACCAAAAGAATAAGCAGTTTCAGAGTACTAATAAAGAAGGAGAAAAAATTTATTGTGCTTTCTAAAAGCCCTAGTTTGTGGGCCAAATTTGAAAGGAGAAAATATTCAGGTGTCTTATCAGCATAAGGATAATACTAGGAGACATTCATCGCAATTCATGTAAAAGAGTGTCAACTTCTTGATTCTTGACAGGTCCTTGAACTAATTTGAAATTTCACTCATGTGAAAGTTGAATTCTTAAAAGGAAATATCAGTCCACCAGTGAAAATGGGAAGCCCTAGCCAGAGGGATGGATACCTATAAAAATTTGGCATGAAAACATATTTGTAGGGAGATCAATATTGGAATCATCATATATTCATGCATATAGTTATCGTAAGAAGAAGTATTTAGATGACACTCTTCCAGTTCGAGGAAGTTGTGACATTTTGGAAAAATTATTGATGATAGTATCCTTTATAAATTCTAAACGTAATGATGGGAAATGTATTCATTTAGGAGATGAGCACACAGATCTAACTCTTGTTTCTCACCTCAAGTTTGGTCTACCTACAATGGCACCCTACTCAGCGATAATATAAGGATCCAAGATTTATGCATGCATGAAGAAGACCAATCCTTATACTTATTTTTCAACCCAAGGTAAAGTGTTGGAACTTGGGATATGATGTCACTTGTAACATACCCCCATGTGTAATTGTGATTTTTTTTGTTCCTGTTTATGTTTGGGTGATCCACTATTCCTTGAATGGCTTAGTTTTGACCATTCTTATGTTATTTTTCCAGCACCCTTTTGCTGAGGTTGGGCCTAACATCATTGTTCTATTAGATGTGTTCTATAGGTTTGAAACCCGTCAGTTGCATTTACAAGACTGGAAGGCTATTCTTGAAATTCCTCCAAGGGAGTCAACACAAGAGGATTGTAAAGAGGGAAATGAAACTTACAACTATCATTTCATACTGCTACCTCTAAAGAAGTCCTATTTTTTGCCTCAAAGGGAGGCCTCTATACATTGCTATACCTACATTCATTTAATACATGGTGCATGTGGGAAGGGTCATCAAGTGTATACCCAATTATAAACCATTAAATAGGGTGATTACTCTTGTAGTACATACAAGAGAGGTATTATGATAGAACAAAAACAATAAAATGACAATCTTAATCTCATATCCGAGCGTACCCATAATTGACATTCCTATTATGATCTACCATCCATGAATCTTTCCTTGTGAAATAAACATCAAAAGCACCATGGAAATGCCAAGTCACAAAGGAATTAACATGTCCAAGAATCTTACCATATCAAGAATGGAATGTCTTTGTACTAGTTCTTAGCATGGTTACACACTCAAGTGATGGAAATATCTCATATAAAGACCAACTATATATGAAAATCACACAAATTATACCAATTAGTCTTATGCTACCATTACAGTGTAAAAGACTCCATGACTCAACTATCTTTTGCAAAATTTTAAAGGAAAAATGCACAACTAATTTCAGTTGGTTAACACAAACACCAAAGTTGGATAAGTCCACTAGTTTGGTGGTCAATGGGCAATAAGTTATTGATGGTAATAGTGTTGAGCCACTAGATGTGAAGTTTAGCGATGGCCACTTCCTTGTTACTGTAGCAAGAAATACTTCCTAGTAATTAAAACATGGCTCCATTTCCTTGCTACTATAGCAAGACACACTGCCCAAAAATTAAAACACAACCCCATTTATTTGTTGTTGTAGCAAGGAAAACTTCCCAGTCATTAAAACACGACTCCATTTGCTTTTTGTTGTAGCAAGACAAACTTCCCAACAATAAAACATGACTAAAAATATTTGATAACATCACCTTGTACCCTTTACTAAGGTAAATAACAATATCAGGTATATCCATAAAGGATACCTCTGGAAATAATACGTGTCTATTATTTATAATATTATGTCCATTAAAAAATACACCATGTTTAATGTTAAATTTAGACTAATACTTGACATCATGCCCAAGCATGAATACACCATGGCAACACCTTGACATCATGCCCAACTGGGATAGCCTATTTTCATTTATTATCAGTTTGTATAAATGCTTCTAACAACGTAATGCATAACAATATCACACGATGGCTACATAATTAGGAAGCTACAAATATTCCATATTGTCTTAGGTTTCTTTTGGATTTGTAGCTACAATTAATATAACTGAAAAAGTTTAGGTTATATTACTATTGGGACATAGGCCAAATACTAGATTCCAAATTTCTCGGAAACAATTCCTCGACATGCTAGTATAACAATAGGTCAATACCTAGCTCCACATCACCTTCCACTTCCTCTCCATGTCAACGCCACGTTAGTGCAATGCTTTCACCATGTCATCACCTCATCACCAATGAGCCATGTCATGATGATACACCATCTACCACATAGGTGTGCCACATAATTCTACTTCAGTGCCACAACATCATGAACCAAATAACAATGACATGTTATCTTCCATGTGGGTGTTCCACATACCAATGAATATATTACTGTTCTTCACTGCAAATTGAGATTGTGATCTTCAAATAGTCTACAAACAGAGATTTTCGGACATCTTCTCTGATATTTTCAGTGACCTATCTATGAGGTTGTTCGGTGACAAGACAGAAGTAGTAGGCCTCGACCCATAGGAGGGCACCTACAGGTAGACACAACAACCTTCTCCATCAATAGCATAACATGATCCCAATTCATTGCTTAGAAAAATGAGAAAACAAGAGCACATGGCAATGTGTTTTTTTGGAAAAATGTGGAAGAATTACGTGAAAAAGTTGACATAATTATATTTCATGGATTTTCCACATTGAGACTTGTTCATGAGAAGGAAATATGCAGGCATTGTTGGCTCAATAATGCCCATGTGTGCTTATATTTTGAAAAACACCTTTGAGATTCATCTTTGATGACTCAACGTTGTGTCTATGTGTGAGCCAACACACATACACACACAGAGATTACACACACAGACATAAACGTAATTATTATAAATAATGATGTAATTCAGATAGAAAATATGCAACACTATGGACCTATAAATAATACCAACTTGTGTGAGCCAACACACATACACACACAGAGATTACACACACAGACATAAACGTAATTATTATAAATATTGATGTAATTCAAATAGAAAATATGCAACACTATGGACCTATAAATAATACCAACTTTTTAACGTTATAAACTGTATCCTAACTCGAAAAAAAATAACAATGATTTTGTTTCATGTAGTGGATTCTTGGCATTAAAATGAATCGGTAGAGAAACTTTAGATACCTTGTGTAGAATAAATAGTTAGTGATGATAGATTGATGTTTGTAGGAAAATTCCAGGCCAATTTTCCATCATAAAGCCATCCTTATTTTTGGGATTTGTCCCCTAGCCTTCATTGTCAGCCCCCCTATTTGGGGGTGACAAGTGTCCTATCCATCATTCTATTGGTCCATGGCTTATCCCCTTCTAGGATGATGAGCGCGAGGAGATAATATAAGATGCAATAAGATAATTTTATTAGTGTCTAAGTGACCACAAAACTAGGTCAACCTAGCTAAAATTGAGATTGTGATCTTCAAGAAAATTTATCATCATCTGAATGAGGAGGAGGTTATCTATAGATCTCATTGTGTTCACTTAGTACAATAAACCTTTTTTTGGGTGAACCCTTCAACCTTGCAAGACTAGGCTGAGTGGGGAGATTTTAATCCTGGGTGGAAATCATTTTACGTACATGGAGTAACCCCTAGAAAAAACTCAAGGAATCAATGTAATTTGTTAGATCTAGGTCCAACTTTCTAACCTACACCTAGACCTACAAATGAAGGTTGGAAACTTGACACATATTATAACACCACCATACCAAGTAAATTTGCTTCAATTTTAAGCATTTTTAAATAAACTTGTATTTAATCTTTCTTTTTTTTCCTTATGAGATATAAGAATTCAACTCCAAATAATTGGCATGTTTTTTGGAACTAAATGACCCAAGGGAGTTTATGACCTAACAGACTAGACTTTCAAAAAATGGTGGTAGTGATCAATTGGTTGCAGATACTCTAGGTCTACTCCTAGGCTAATATAGCAGATATACAATCACCAGAACAGGGGCGCTCATTCTACTACAAAAGGGGTCATTGGGCTGGGGAACCCACATATATTAAATTTATGTTGTTGGCCAAGAGGAAGGCCTTCCAAAATAAATGGGGAGGTGAAGAATAGCTATTTTGACTCGATATAGGGCTCCTATATTGTTTCAACCTGATACAACCAATGCTTCTTCTTATAGGGAAATTTCCAGGCTCCATTGAGATGAATATACAAAACACACTTTAGGCTTAGCCAACAATATCCATTCACTAGCTGCCACTTCCTAAACACTTTGGTGCAGTGCCCTCTCCAATATCACGAGTTTCCACTAAGTTTTAGTGCCTTGCAGACCAATCTTGAGCAATATATTTTCTGGAATAAGACTATTTATGTGCTCTATAATTGACTTTTCAGTAAATGCTAAATTAAACGCCTTCAATTCAGACCATCTTTTTCCAGACTTGGGTTTTCAAATAAAAAATATTAATGACTATGGTGATATCTTGCTTAGGCAAGTGCTTGGCTGAGAATTAGGCAGTAGGTCACTTTCTCGAAAGTAGTGACCTACTTATGTTAATAACACAGTTGTTGTACTTGTCACTAAGGATTTTTACTTTTAAACATGAACCTATATAGGAAGATGCAAAAAAATAAGGTAAAAGAACACCTCTGAATTTAAAATTTTATGAAATGCTTATTTATAAGTTGAATTTAAATCATATGAAAAGCTACAACTATGTGCTTTGTCACGAGGCTTGTTGAATGTCCCTAAAATTATGATTTACCCCAATTCTTAACCCTCTTCTATGCATGTGATAAAAACCATTGACTCTCTCAATCATATAGGTCAAAAACCTCTTGCTAAAACTCTTATGAAGTATCTATTTTGTTTCCAGTTTTATGAAAATGTTGGAAACCCCACATTCCTTGTAAAATAACATTTTCAACAACTATTCTAATTTGTTAGGTGGCTTTATTTCATTCACAATCTATTGTTTTTTCAGATTATTTGACACCATTTTTAAGCAATATATCCACGGTCTGGTTATTTTTGGCATCTAAATAAGTGTTAAGATATCTCGATGATGAACTACGCTTAGTAGTTCGAAACAGGTTGGTTCTAAAATTTCTCATGTGATTTCGGAAGATTTATTTTTGGCATCTAAATAAGTGTTAAGATATTTTAAACTCTATGTTAGCTGAAACTTTGTTGTGAAATTTGAAATAATTTGGCATGACTAGTTGAACTTTTTTGTTTCACCCATCTATTCTGCTCCACAAGGGCAGGAATGAAAGAAGAAATTAGGAAGAATATGATAAGCAGGTATATAGGAAGAATGAGAAATATCTCCCCTCATATAAATGTTATGTGCAGAAAGAGAGAGGAGAGCCTTATGCCAATAGAATTATCAATCAACAAAAATTATGAATTAAAAAAACCCTGAAGCTGAGTTTATCATCCTCACTTCGAATATCTATTTAAGATTTTTGGTATGCCCTAATAGAGTTACAAAATTCTTTCCAGATAGCTCAAATTATTGAAGGCCTTGAAGTGGGAGCCCCAAAGATAATTCTTACATATTCAATGACATGTTTCCATTGTTCTTCTTTATGCACAAATATCCTCGAATGAAATGGAAATATTATAATTAGAAGTCAAATAAATATAATTCTCTTGAGTAGCCTTTTGATGCACATACCATAAGGTATTTAGAAAAGAGATACATCTTCATTATGTCTGATAATGTGAGCACATTGTATTTGGAATCTGGAGAAACGATCTTGACTTATGTTCCAATATTTTTTTAATAAATGTCATTTAGACGTGAAAATTCCCGATAATCCTCCTTTCTATTTTAAACAACATATCTAACAAGGACAGAAAGGATGGAAGGAATTATAATTGGGTCTAATGATTCTAGTGATACCATGTAATTCAGGGTATTCAAAATCACGTGTATAAGCATATAAAGCCTTGGAACATGATTCCATTCCCAAAAAATTGACACACACATCCAATGCTCGAGAGCATAAATCTCAACAGCTTCTCTGATACGTAAGATCCCCTTGCTATTATATCTTTACACTTTTAGGAAAGTGGTTTCTTTTCACTTTGCAAGACAACATCCCTCACCCCATAAATTATTTTAGAGTGTTTGAATGCCAGACTTGGACTAATAAATCCTTAAAGTACTACATCTCCTTGATGAAGGAAAGGTGACTAAAATTTGTTTACCAAGTGTTACAATAATATGGGTGTTATTCATGAACATGCGTTTTTACTGTATCCAATTACATCAATGAGATGATTAGTTTTACAATTGCTTCAACTAGTGTATGAGCTCAAAATTTCACCACTTGGCCCTGGAAATAGGTGGCTTGCATGGAAGTGTCACAATCATACCGGTTATGCAAGAATATCCATCTGTTCTAAACTATTGTTGTCTTTTGCAAGACATTATAATGCATAAACTCACAAAGCTACATACGGAGAAATAGGATATAGAAACTCATGTGGGCTCAAAATACTCTTCCATCTTGGTAAAATTGAAATAAACATTCCTCAGAATCTATTATACTAGTGTTAAAATTTTCCCCTACTCTCAAGAATGGTTGATTCTTGTTGAGTTAGCTCTGGGACAAGTACTCCCTAGATACTCCCTTGGTGGAATTCCCCACTTTCCCTACTTGGGAGTCTTGGCCTCAAACTTGGGACTCAGGAGTCCATCCCAAAGACAACGAACAAAAATATTGACACATGTTTTGATTGAGTCAGACTTATTTTAGAGGGACCTTTTGGAGGGAAATGAAGTGTTTGAGGTTAGAAGTCTTGATAAATACTTGTATCCCTCATTCTTTCTCTAGTGTTCCACTATCTAAAATGGAATCACCAAATATTCCTGCATTACAATTGTTGCTTCAATCAATCTTGTTGTTTTGGTTGATATGTTGGCGTACTATTATATGATTTCTATTTTTATTGTTCTCATTATGTCGAATGTTGATATGTTTCTACTATTATGTTCAATGCTACTATTATTACACCGAACTCTATCCTATAAAATGTGATGCCCAAAGAATAACACGTTGGACTGATTTTCGATATGATTTGTACTAGATATGATATACATAGAGTCACATGATTGGTTGGATTTAACACATTCTACTGGCCTTGGAAGTGGTTTTGTAACCAGTGAATATAATATATTTATATAGACCCATATTCCCACTAAATTGACTATACCACGAAGAGAATTCCTTCAAAATTAATGGACTTCTACATTCGTTATGGTTAAGGAACAACCTAGGATCTAGTTGCTTGTATAGGGAATTCCTGTAAGGTGGAAGGAATAATGCATCCCATAGCTCAGACCTCTAATTGATGGGCATTCCTAGTGTGTGTCCATACTTAATGGATTTATATTACTAAAATATGGGTATACATGGCTAAGTGGTACATGCCTTAAAAATATCTCTTGGTCCTTAATAAACTGAATGTAAGATCCATATCTAACCCCTCGCTACACAGATAAATATATACACATATATTGGTGTGGTTATTCACATATCTAAAATGTATTTGACACATTCCTTAGCAATGTTTATATAATATCGAGTGAAATAATGTGCGAATTACATATACAACTAGATTTAGGTCTAGAATTAAGTGCATTTCTATGTTCACCACTGCTTGCAGAAGTAATCAACTAACTATCCACATAGAAAAGACATGAGGTACAAACACTATTACCTCAGCTTTTTTAATGGAATAGCTACCATTAAAGGTGGTTCCCACGTTGATTTAGTAGCAAACCAGATAACAACTCATGTGATGAACATCGTAAATAAGAAGAACAAGACAGTTGCGGTGAAAGCACACATGATAAAGAATCATTTTTGGATTTTTGTCAATTCTTTGATTGAAAATCCTAAATTTGAATCCCAAACCAAGGAGACACTGACAAGGTCGTCAGAACAACTTTGGTTCAAAGTGTGAACTCTCTCAAGAGTTTTTGAAGAAAGTTGATAAATGTGGAGTTGTTGAGAACATTACTCTTATTTTCAAGGCAACCCATAAAAATGGACGGGTATTGTCTTTTATACCATGCCTGAGTATGAATCATGGAGAGAATATTTGGGTGGACCAGCATCAGGATGGACCATAAAGTAATATAAAGGTCTCAGTATAAGTACTTCTAAAGAGGGGAAAGAATATTTCAAAAATTTGGAAAAACATAAAAAAGACTTCATGTGGATAAATGAGGAAGATGGAGATGCAATTGAATTGGCCTTTAGCAAGAATAAAATAGAGGCCGAAAAGAACTGGCTAAGAAATTTTGAGCCGGGAACATATTTGGACCAGACTGACACGCTTATCAAGTACATCAACTTTGTAAACAAGGAACTGATCCTATTTTCCATGGCTGATTTGCAAATATCCATCCCATCCATGGTTGATGGTTTGAAACCAGGGAAAAGGAAAATATTTTTTTGCTCTTTCAAGAGAAATTTTGTTACGCAAGCAAAGGTTGCTCAATTCTCGGGTTACGTCTCAGAGCATTCTGCTTACCATCACGGTGAGCAGAGTATTGCTAGCACAATTATTGGAATGGCACAAGATTTTGTTGGAAGTAACAACATTAACCTCCTTGTTCCACTTGGGCAATTTGATACCAGAGCCCAGGGTGGAAAAGATCATGCAAGTGCTCGATATGTTTTCACATGCATGTCACAAATAACACACTTCTTGTTCCCAAAAGATGATGATGTACGCTTGGACTATTTGAATGAAGATGGCCAAAAAATTGAGCCAATGTGGTATGTGCCAATTATTCCAATGGTCCTTGTAACTGGAATGTGAGGGAATTGGAACTGGTTGGAGTTCCTTTGTACCTAACTACAACCCAAGGGAATGCGAAAAGATGGATATGATACAATGGTGGTTATATCACCATAACTAGAAAAAGTAAGTATAAAAATAGTATAAAAATAAAAAATGTTTCAATGTTTGAAAGCATGTTCAAAATTACAATCAAATAGAGGAAAAAACACATACAAAAAACTAGATAATAATCATGAACAAGCTTCGTCTTGAATTATGAGTTGTAAAGGAACTTAAAAAATGTGACACTACGAACCTAGTCAAGCGCACAAGCAAAAAGATCCTGGACATGACCCTGGTTGAAAAGTTTTATTGCTCATGAAGCAAGAGGATTTGTACCTGCGCTGCTAAGTCATTCAAATTCCATAATTATCTATACAATAAATACAATTAATTAATGTAGTATTATTTACTCTAAGATGCATTCTTATGATAATGTTAGAACATATGTTGACAATGTCAAAACATACCTGAATAAGCTCCTCTTCATTTCAATAACAATTTATTGGAGTCGCCTAAACTTGGAACAAGCCTCCCACTATCTGAAATAGTAGCAAATAAGTCAATAGTGAATTTTTTGTTGCTACGTTGGGTCGGGAAAGTGAGGTTTTATAAACAAAAAGGAATTACGTGAAGGTGAAGTTCTTATCACTTATAGCCCCTCCCCCCGCCCCCAACATCACTTTCAATTCCATAATACCCAATCTATATTTCATTTTTACTTTCATGAGCAAAAAAAATTATTCAACGACTAATAAAAAAGCAATACAACAAAAATTACGCAAGAAAACATTGAAAGTGATTGGCATAAAAATAATATGATAAATGAGTTTTTATATAACGCAAAAAAGGTTCCAAGGATGGTAACATTTGTCTTATAATAATACAATATTTTACATTATCAAAAATTATTTTTCTTATTCCTACTTCTAAAGCGCCTAACTACATCATTGTGCTCTACTTCTGTTTCATGCCTTTCCCGCATAGCTGACTTAATTGCGTACTCACGATGTCTAGTCTCATGCAGTGACGGGGCATCACCTACAAAAACAAATAATATTAAATTTTAATTGTCAGTTTTTAAATATGATTGAACTAGTTCAGTAATATTAATAAATAAAAATTACAATGACATTATTTACCTAGTGCACCAGTGGTCACCGTTGGAACCATTGCCATGTGTTCCTCTCTAGTGGTAGGATGCTCAAGTACAACATTCTTTGTCATTTAAACAAAAAATATTATAAGGACACAACCCTCAAGGTATAATTAGAAAAAATTATAAGTAGAAATTAATTACCGTCATGGCCCTCACTGATAGTAGCATTATCAGCCTGGCCCCCACTGGAATGATCAGGTTGCACGTGAGGACTATGTACTTCTGGCAATATTTCACTCTCAACACACTGCTCTACAACTGGGTTATTTGGCTCGTTGAAGGTGTTTCTCCCCTGATTTAAACAAAGTTGTTAGACATTAAATTTATGGGCGAAAACAAACATATTGAAAGGTTAATGTTTTACCCTATCAGACATTTTGGATCTTAGGACCTATCCCAAGCTTCTACGACGTTAAACTACTTCGCTTTTGATAGTTAGAACAAAACGATGTTTATATCTTTGAGGTTTCCTATCTAAAGTCATCACCCTACATTACATATTATTGTGTATTTTTAATTTTATTTTTGCGGATTACAAAATTTTGGAAGGTGATACAATTAATTATAAGATGTTTAGCTACTTATAATTTTTGCGGCTAGTTTATTTCAAGTAGCTACCCTCGCCTAGCCTTGTGATGGCCTTTTTTTTCAATTCTAGGTTTGCTGCTTTCAAGGTGTCGAAATCTATCATCAAAATCTTGAAGTCGCTTATAAAGTACACACTTTTATTTTAGACATAGAGAAAATTAAAGTTATTATTCTATCTCATGGGTCCAAAACAGAGTTTTCCTTCTTTCTTGGCCTTTTTATATTTTCCGTCATCGATGAGTGCTCTCCAATCCCTCTCTAGAACTATGAGAGGATGCTCATATCTAGAGTTAATTTGCACGTGTGTCCTATAGGTGTTCCGGGTATATTTCAGATATTTTCCAACTGCCCGGGCGATCGTTGTTCTTTCAAATGTGCCCACCCCAAAAAGGCCTTCTAAATAATCTAGAAGTTCTTTATTCAGGTTGGAATTATGGGAATTCCACCTTGTGCATATGGTTGAGCAAAAAATTACCAATGCCTTGCTCTCCAAGGCTCTGTAGAAATCATTGTTTCCTACACAGAAAAATATATTATCATTAATTTAAAAATAATAATCATGATAAAATATGTTTTAGATAGGGTACATGAAACAGTTAAAATATTAAAACTTAGCTAGGAGTTGTACTTGCTTTATAGGAACACCCTCATTGTTCACCAAAAACGTGCCTGGAATGGTCCTTGTGGAGGTGACAGTGTAGCTCCAGGAAATGCAATAATAAAGTCGGCCATACCAACCTCATCACTGCCAACACATTCAGTGGTTGGCTGTGTGTCTTCTTGGGCAGGGTGCATTTCTTGGATGCCACCTAAAGGAGTAGAAGGTGTATGAGAGGGTTCATCGGAAATCTCTTGCCTTTGTGTCCCACTACCACCAACACTGGGGAAATTAGGTGCCAGAAAATGCTACATACAAAAGAATTTTTTTGTTAGTTTAGTTAATGTAAAAATTAAAAATCAACCTATCACAATTGATCTCATGCAGAACAATAGAAATATCCTTTTGATTTTTTGTTATTACCTTATATGTTTCTAGCTGGGTCATAAGTTCTCTTATCCTTTTTCCTAATTCAGGTGTTTGAGGCACAATTTCTACCAAATGCTCAAGTTCCTTGGTTGCTTTTAGCGTCTTTTTTTGAAACAACACCAATGGACATGGGGATGAAGACAAATCTTCCTCGTTGAAGGAATCATCAGGCGCACCATGGCCAGGCGTCTGCATATTTGAACAAAATTAACATTATTTCAATTATGTAAAGAACTAAAATACCCGAAGATAGAGAAAGGCTGGCACTTTACATGTTCTTCGGCTGGCCCCTTTCCGCGATCATCCTGCCACATTATAAAATAATAAAAAACATGAAATATATAAAAAATAATTGTTAAAGATAAAGAAACTAATATGAAACTGAAATTGTTATTTGTTTACCTGTCATGGGGTTGTTCCTGTACTACCATGATCAGTCTGCCACATTGCAATAAAATTAGAAATGTGAAAACTTGAAAACAATATCTAACTTGAAAACACAAAATGAAAACTGAAATAATTTCTAAATTTACCTTTCTAATACATAAACTTTGTGCATTAAAGAGTACAAATTTACCATCAAATGATATTCGAGTTTAAAGGGAGTAAACAGCAAATCAGAAATATTAAGACAATGTCTTCTCTATGTTTTCAGATCAACATACAACACAACAAGTTAGAGGCGCATTTATAAGGAATGGGTGTGAGCCAAACATCGCGACTTACAATTCTATGATCATTGGTCTTTGTTTTGTCGGTAGAGTAGAAGAGGCCCTGGAGTGGTTGAGTATAATTAAAAGCAAGGGTTGTAAGCCAAATATTTATACTTACACCTTGCTAGTAGACAATTTCTGCAAAGTAGGTAGATTAGATGAGGCTAAAGAGATTTTTAGTGAAGCTTTAATGAGCGGAATAAAGCTAACTATAGTGACCTATAATGCATTGATCAATGGATATTGCAAGGGAGGGAAATTGGATGAGAATTTCCTTCTCCTCGAAGAAATGAATGAGAATGACTGCAAGCCTGACATAATTACATACAGTACCATAATTTATGGGATAATAAAATAGAATAAGATCTTAGAGGCTTTGAAGTTTCATGATCAAATGGAAGACAAGGGATATGAACTATATATGAAGACAACACTTTCTTATGTGCGGTGCCCTTGCCAGATCCTTATAACGAGTGGTCGCATTACTTGTGGGACGATTAACTTTCCCTATCAGTAGTCGGCTCAAGGTGATTTTGGGTTGTGTGTTTTTAAAACTATGGTTACACCTGCGCCTCCAAAATTTGATTACATCACAATATATCACTTTTCTATACGATTAAAATCCATTGGGGCCTTGGCTAGTGAGTGCCAATTGTTCTAATTGTAGTTAGCACGCATACACAATCATATGCACATAATTTTTTTTTTTAATCTAGGGCCATAGTTAAGGTTGCCAAAGAGCTATTTTGATGTTAATTTGAATTTGAATTTTGAAAATATAAAGATAACAAAAAAGTCACAAGTACAAAATAGGTACATGATTTACAAGAAGTCTGTTGAAAACTAGTAAACCATTAGAATAATTGGCATAGAAGTCTAGAGTATCATCTGTGCCTGTCATGTGAAGAATATAGAGAATTCAAGCAAGATATTGATGCCGCTCTCAAAGAGTGGTGCAAAGGCAAAGAGGATGTTAAAAGGTGTCATGGTTGTGGGTTCACAATTGAAAAAACTGAAGGTTGCAATCACATCAGTTGTAAGTTTGGTAAACATATTTGTTGGGTATGTGTAGAGTCCTTTGACAGTAGTGACAGTTGTTATAGCCATTTGCGTGTTGTACATGGTGGTTACGTAGATGGTGGTTACTAATTGAAAACTCTCTTACTTTTTCTTCATTCTATGTTGAGCTGATGATGTTTATGTTTGTTACGAGTTGTGATAGACATTTCAGTGCATGTGTTTTGTTCTCCACACAAGCTAAGGTTAGGTTATTTGTGGTAGGTTAAACTGAGGTGAAGTGACATCAAAGGATAAGAAACTTTTAGTGCCGGAATGGAGAAGGGGGTGCTTAAAACATATGGAATTCTATTGATAAAACTCAACCTTGATTGATATGGGTTGTTGAGTAAGATGGCAAAAATTAAACATTCTAAGTACATTATAAAGTAGAACTTTCTTAATTACACAGGGTAAACTCATTATGATTCAAGAGAAGACAATAATTATTCAATCGAACGACCTTTGCCACAAAACTTATGTCCCCAAATCTGCATTGCTTTGAATCTCAGATGACTTTCTTGATTTGGAAGACAACCTGCGAAACATTTCCCAACTTTTGATGATTTTCTTGATTTGGAAGACAACATGTGAAACATTTCCCATCTTTTGGGAATAGCTTGCAGGCCAAAAAGATAAACATTAAAGGAAGCATAAATAGAAAATAAGGGGTATGCCATGGGAATCCTGTCAATAGTTACCTGATATAGCAATATACCTATCAATATTATGTCACGATTAAAGTGGCAAGGAAAAACATGAAATTCAAAAGTCTAATAGAATATTCTAAGGTTTCTTGAGACGATGGTCATATATCCTCTAAATTTGGCCTTACACGCATCATTAAATTATGAATATGGTGCTCAGCATGACAATTTGGTAATTAATCATTATTTGTTCCATAGTTTCCATAGCCTTGGGTATTTCTTGGGAGTACTTATGTGTAGTGTTTTAAAACTTGAACCAAGTTGACTCGGACTACCATATCATCTTGACCAATGGATTGGTTTAGAGGGCCAGTACCTACTCGGCTGAGTCGAACTATTTTGGTACCAAACCACAAGGCATGACTTGGATGGTTTGGTACCAAACCGGCCCAACTCGGCTGAGTTCATACCTTATTGGCCAAGTCATTTTTTGATGGAATTTGGGCATGTTATGTTATGCATAGGTCATTCTTTGACCTATATTTTTTTTGATATTTTAGAGAAGATTTTCCTAGATAGAAATTTGGCCTTTTTTCAGCCTCTTCGCAGCCCCTCCACTGACTTTTTCTTGTTTCTGCCAACATGCTGTAAATATGCCCAGAAAACCTGGGGTTTGAGAAGATCTTTTTAGTGTGCCTATGGCATGTTTATTCTAATGGATTTTGGTAGTTTCCTCCTCCACTGTGTTGTTGGTACGGGCATGTCAATTGCATGCCACAAATTCTGTTGTTGGTTGGAGGTATTCTTGCCTGTTATCTTGGGTTTCAGTTTGTGCTACAACCTGTTTGGCACATTTTTCTAACATAAGTTTGGTTATTGGTAAGCCTGCTAATTTAGCGTATGTATAGATTTGTGGGCTATCTAGGATCAAAATTTCTGTGTGCAAGCAACGATTCGTCACATGTGTGGGTTGTTGAATGTTCCCACAACAAATTAGTATTTCTTCTCGTTGTAATTTTAGTGGAGCATCTCTAGGTTTATACTCTGTAGATACTTGGAGGCCCAAGGGTAAATTTTTGAGGGAGGGTATTACCTTTTGTCATTCAAAAATTATATTTTCCTAATCCTTTTTAAGGGCCCCTCCCACTCTAGAGGCATGTAGAGCCTCATTGATTATATATATATATATATATATGAGTAGACTTTGCATATTTTGTCTCTAATGGTTTGGAATCATGGTTTTGAGTCTTCAAATTTCAAAATAATTTAAATATTATCTGTATTTTTTTAGCAAACCAAGCAATTGAAATCAGATCAGTCTGAGTCATTCCTAGTCCTAGTTGACCCTTGATCAATTCCAAGGGTTCCTTCAGTAAGGGAGTAATTTTATTTTGTGCCATAGTTGACCCAACAATTGGATACTTCTCCACAAGAGGTATATTTCCTATTGGAACCAAAGATTGTATCACTGTTCTAGACTAGAGTGGGGTGTAATAGTTTCCTAGACTCTTATCCCCTTTTCCAGTCCAAATTGCATAGTTGACAAACAGAGGGTTGTGATCTTGATCTAACACCCTAGAAGGTAAATGTAAAACCAAGGGGAGCCACAATATAGCAACCATCTATTTATAAATCCTTTACTTTCTTTTTTAATAACATAAATACAAAATATATGTGTTTTCTCTTTCCTTTTTCTAGCTTGTATCAAAAAATTTATCTTTAAAAGCCAGAAAACCCTTAGGTTTTTAATTTTATATCTAATTTTTTTCTAAGGGAATTTATACCCTCTTATCTTCAACTAAATAACATTTCAAAAGGGTATTTTCAAGGTATTTTTTATATCTAAAATTTATTCCAATAGAATTTTACACAGATGCTGAAAAAATCCCTCATTCAAAGGGCATAGTCAAGTATTTATCATTAATAACCCTATATTTTAGTATAACTCTGATTTAATATCTTATCATCAGTTTTCTGGGGTAAAAATAGACATTTTTCAACTATTATAAAGTATATTTTATTGCTGAAATAAATTTATGGGTTTTAACCCTAGGGGAAATCAATCATTTTCCATTGCAATTAGTTTCGAGATCGTTAGAAACTTCATTTTTACTTGCGGATAATCTGTTGGGTTCTTTTTGTAGTTACCAACATATTTCCCAAGATTCACCACCCATGGATCTATTGATCTAGTGTGTTTCCACACTTGTGGGTGGCCTACTGAGAGGACTTTTTGCTTGGTGGTTTTCCGCATTTTTACCACTTTTACGGAGTCTAAAAAATGAGGACATCAACATACTCATCTACTTTCAGCCACTTATCAAAGGGTAATTCAAATAATTCTTGGTATCTATCACTCTCCTTTGGTGTTGTAATAGCTAAATTTTTTAGAGGCCCGAGTTATTTTTTTTCTTTCTCCGGTCTACGTTTTTCTGCTGACTCATTTTATTACTTTAGACTCAATAAAAATTAATAATTAACTCCTATCTTCATATTATACATCAATACTTAGCACTAGTCTACTTATAGCTTGGGTGAAGTTTTTTTGTGTGTAGATTAGGGAAGTATTCCATAGCATTTAGTAAGAGTTGGCTTAAAGAGTGGTATTTGTGCCAAGGTGACATTTAGCACTTATCCTATATGGTATCGCCTTCATCGCCTCAAGAAGACCTTGTCAAGACCGCTAAATTGGTGGTAATGGTGAGTAGTACACACTTTGTGTTTGAATTTTAGCAAAGCAAGTTTCAAGTCAGGGGGTGAATTTTTGTTTCGGCATCAATTTAGGAAAACTAAATTACTTTAATAAGTTGCTATTCATGTCAAAAATTCTTTATTAACACAAGCCATGGAAATATGGAGAATATCAAGCAAGCATATCATTAGCTAGGGAAACTAAATGACTTTAATCAAATGTTTTTTAGTTAAAAAATTTATTGATAAAGTAGCAAAATGGCACAAAGTTGTTAAGAGTATTCCTCTCATATTGTGGAAACAAGTGGATTTCACATATAAAACACTATGATACTAGTAGGATCTATTATCACCAGCCACCACATATGGCATGAGATTTCATTTGGTGATTTTTTGATGCAATGGATTGGTTGCAATATGTTATATATGGATTTTTCACTAGATTGTGGTTACACACACCGTCATTCCTTTTTTGGATATGATGCTCACGCTTGATGGTGTTGTACAACATCATGGTCAAGGGGAATGTAATATTCCCAATTAGCATATAGCCTCGGAATCCGTAGTGATGTCGGTGGCGGTTTTGGGGATAAGAGGGAGGTTTTTCACCTTGTCTTTTTCCCTTTGAAACCCCTTGACTTGAACACAAAGTCATTTGTTAGAATTTTTTTGAAGGCCATTTGCAAGCAGATTTTCGGGGTTTTAAGGAGAATTTCAAGTGATTTAACAAGCTAGTTGTAATATTTTGGCCTTAAGGTGATTTTCGGTTGGCAAAAGATTCGATCAACTAACGAGTTCTTATTTTCTTAAAGTTCTTTATATTAGGATATTTTTCTTTCAAGTGCTTGGGTGTCTTGGGAGTGCCATGGAGCCATCTAGAACCAACATTAAACCATTTTAAGGCATTTAGAATGGGTTTTGATGGGTATAATAGGAAAAATAGAGGCTACCGCCCATGGGTCGTGGTGCGTAGCGACTAACAATGAGGTAATTAGGCTTGTATTAACACAAAGATCCACATTTAAAACCTCTTGAGTGGGTGTAGATGAGGCCAGGGTGCAACTCCCGATTGGTTTTGATGGAATAGGGACGTCCCTCATAGCATGGCCACTTAGCTCAAAAAACAACTATAAGTTACTATAATCGTAATGTCCAAAAAAAATTGGGACTTTGCATTTTGATACATAATATTTCACATTTATTTTTTCCCTCAAATTCCCATCTTTGAATTTCTAGGTCGGCTTTGGTTAAGGCTTGAAATTTTCTTCAAAACCATTATAAAAAAATCTTAGACACCGTTGGAAATTTGGGATAAATTTAGAGGGTTCTTGGGTAATATGTGAATGATACAATGATAATTAATCTAGGGGTATAAACCGACTTGTATACTATGTGGTTGCACTTTCGACAACAATCTAGTTGTTTGTCCCAAAAATACATCCGAAATCGTGATATAGAGATGCAAAAAAAAGAAGAAGGAAAGAGGCATGCAAAAAAATATTGGGAGAGGCGTTGGAAATTGAGGTGAGGGAGGTTCCTAAGGGTTTTAACATTTTGGAGATGATGCAAACATCTCAAGTAATAGACAAACTAGCCTATGATTTTACTCGTCCACCAGCTGGTGCACAAAGCACCTTAAATTCATGTTGGAAGGAAAAAGAGTAGCAAAAGGCGAGAGAGAATTGTAGGTAGATGGTGGTATTTGTGGTCTAACTTTAAAGACTCTTAACTATGAGCATTGAGAAGCTTAGCAATCCCTTTGGCAATCTAAAAAAAATTGATACCATCTATGTCACATGGTTCACCGAAATTCAAACTTGAGGTTTAAAATTCAACAAACCTAAAGAAAATTCTTAGGTTTGATTAGGTTATTCAAACCTCATGACCGAACCTCAAGTTGAATTTGAACTTGAAGGAAAAATTGGGTTTTTTTTTATTGGTTTTCTCATTTTTTTATAAATAATAAAGTAAAGTTTTGCTAACCCTAGATCCCTTGACTTAGAATCCTTTTTGCACTTTTTTTGTTCACTCTTCACTCAACCAACTTGTCTCCATTGTCCATGTCATCGACCCTCTTTCCATTCGTTGTTGACCCTCTTTCAAGGTCATTTAGAAGCATATTCGAGTTTTGATACATAGAAAAATAGAACATCTCCGTGATAATAATATTGCGTAGAAAAGTTTACGTGTGAAATTAACCATATGGAAAGATAAAGAATCCTTGTGATAAGAAATTCCATCAAGCCCGACATCCATGTGACAGAGTTCACTCAAATATTTTGTCAAACACTTTGGTGACGAGACTCAAAAAAAACTCAAATTCAAAGTTATAAGGCATATTTGAAGTAGATGCATGTATCTTGTTTTCCTTATTTTTTTTAGGTCGCAAAGAATAGCTTTAGTCTTCGTATATGAGCTTGTAACTAACATGCTATGACAAGAAGTGAACACTACTACATGTGTAGCAATTAAGTCAAGAGCTTCTTCAAACATTTTGCATGCAACAAAACTATATCAAATAAACGGTAGTAGCAAATGAAGGAATTATACATCAACCCATAAAAAAATGTATTTATAGACCAAAAAAATAATTATTTAAAAGCATATCCTACTTTCCAATGTGAATACAAGTCAAAAACATTCAACTTAAGTAAGGTTGTGGCATAAAACAAAGAAATGTTGTTAGAGGCATTTATACAAACAATTAGTGAGCAACCTCATTAATTTCAAAGGCTTGTGTTACAACCACCCAATGAATGGTTTCAAATGTAATATTTACATTGTGCAGCCTCTCTACGAAACACTCCTCCATACAAATATGTGGCTTAGGATATCTACAACTCTAAATCTAACCAACAAACTTGCATGGCAAGCTCGAAAGGAAAAACAAACCAACACTTAATAATATGTTGGCTTTGATGACTAGGAATTGTCTAGGGAAACATCATACCCTATTAATATATTTATATATTTCAAGGGCCAAACTTACACCCATTCCCTACTAAATTTAGAGTTAAAATGTTAAACTTATGGCTAAAAAAGAAATCATATAAGTGCCTTGTTTTGTGTCTTGGGTGCATGCAATCTAAGGTGTGAAAATAAGGGAATTTTTGTACTAAAATGAAGGTGCTCTAGATGTACCTCTCAAGCTAAAAACAATCTGATTTCCGGATCTCTAAATACCTCGTGAAAATATCACCAACAATCATTATAAAAGAGACATGAAATGCAAGGCATAAAAGATAATAGAAATAACTAAATAAGAACATGAACCGATTATGCGAGGAGTACATGCACGGGAGTTTTGAAGCCAAACTAAACAATTTTGAAGCATGAAGAAACCACATTACCATTTTGCCGCTTAGCCTTTCAATGTGGCCCTACCAGCATTAATGTTTCCTTTGACGTGACCTTATCATATTAATGTCTCCTCTGATGCAACCCTAGAAAATCAATGTCTCAACACTTTAATGGGTGGGGTTTATGTTGACAAAGAGTCTGTATGGGAAGTCTTTTGATGACTCTGTGGTGATTCAAATCGCGGATAGATGGTCCAGGTTGCAGGGGAAGGAGAATAGAGCGGGAAAGAAGATTATGGCATGAAATAAGCCTTAATGGAAGACAAAATATAATATATACAATATATTATATATAATTAGTATTATGTATTATATATAATATAGCCTAGGTGAAGAGGTAGCCTAGCCAAAGGAAGTCTGAATGAACTGTCAATTTTGGTACACATAGGAGGAGTCAAAATGCTTAGATTATGAAACACAACAAATCAAATTTTTTTCCAAATCTAGGTGATCTCGTTTGATTGTCGAATTATTTTTTGTGAGTCATATTTGAGTCTCAAAAACCCTCCCTCACCATCAATGCATGCATATACTATAACCATGTAAAATTTTAGTGTGTACAAGCACAAATTGAAAAAAAATCAACATTTTCCCCATTCACAGTTCCTCGGGTGGGAAGTGATTAGGGGTGTTTTGACAATGAATGAGATCCATCATATTACCATTATGATACAAAGTCTTCACCATCGATGATGACGTGGTTATGTGTGAGGTTATACGGCATGGTACTAAAAATTAAGTAACGTTGAAGGAAAAATGTCATGTTGAAGTGAATTGCCAAGGTCACGCGCATGTTAGTCGAGTACTAGGTGAGTGACATTCATGAAAGTGAAAGTAAGAAAAATACAAAAAAAAATGGAAAATCATAATGGAATAAGAAAGTTTACCATTTAATGATTTAATTTTTTTCCTTCAACAATAAGTTACAAAATTCTAAGGGAGACTAATCGTAATAAGGTTTAGCCTAAGTATTATAACACAAAATTTAATCAAGCATAGAGAAATAAATAGAACCTCGAAGTATCTATGCCTTGTAATACAATTAAATATTATAATTTCAATAAAAATGAGAGACAAGAAATATACATTGCCTCTAATGCATTTGTTTGGTTGTTGTAGTAGTTGCTTTCTTCCTAGAATCTAGAAATATAGAAAATCATCTATCATTTCTCTATAACATTTACTCAAAATTAAGACAAGTATGACACAAGAGCTTTAGCTAGGAAAATAAGTTCTTCCAATTTATTATAACAATTATAAATGAGAGAGAAGCCCTCCTGATATATATATGATGCCTCGTAAAACTATTAATAGAAAACGATGTGATAGTCTAATATCATGTGCCAATACAATTTTCTCAAGGAAAAATATGAGCTAAAACAAGAAGCATTCTAAGTTGCATGGTCTAAAACCATTTTGAGCCAATAAAAAAAATATGTCCTAAAATAACCACCTCAACCAACTCAAACACATAAGTGGACTAGTGACAGAGAAGAAGTGAACTCTAAAATATGCCCACTCGCATGTGTGGATGATGTGTAGTCAAACATAGTAATATTTTTTCCTATGAAAAATTTTAGTAGCATCATAACTAGGTCAATTTTTTGCCCAATTTTCTAATATGACCTCATTTTTTAAAACATCATAGTCATTCTACATTTAATGGCATAGATTCAAGGAAAATTTGGGACTTATTACAAAATATAGCTACTCCCGAAGTTGACTTCCCTAAAAAATGTGTTTTAACCAGACTTGTTAACCTCAAGAATTGGTCCATGTGGCATATGATGATGATGTGGATTCCTTCTCATCATATAGCACACTATCATGGATCCCTAGACAATGTATTTCACTATAGTGTCACATATCCTAAGAAAAATAACACAAATCCAAAAATAAACATATATGTTTATATGCATGTGTTATTTTTTGGATTCCTTCTCTATTAGTCTCCCTTAGAATTTTGTCCGCAACCCATCGTAATACCGACGGTTGTCCGCACATCGTCGTAATACCGACGGTTGTTTGCACACGTCGTAATACCGACGGTTGTCCGCACACGTCACAATACCAATGGTTGTCCCCAATTCCGTCGCACTACCGACAAGTGTCTTCACACGTTGCTATTGCAACGTTTATCCCCAAATGTCTCCAAATGTCGCAATACCGACTCATGCATTAGAAATGTCACATTTCCGACGTTGTATCTCGAACCGTCGATTGTACCGAAGACATTCCTAAACATCGAAATACCAAAGATGTCCCTATATGTCGGTATAGCGACGGTTATTTGTGGGATTTAAAAAATTGATAAAAAATTGGGGAAATTTCCGACAATACATCAAAAGTGTTGGAACTAAAGTGTCGGAATTTTGACCAAATATACTAGTGACGAGTTCCTAATAATAACATAGGAATACCATAATAGAGACCAAAAAAAAGGAATTTTTTATTATTCCACACACATACAAATTGTAATTCATGAATAATAGACAAATAACTATTCCGTTCAATCATCTATGTACATGTGAATTACCCATAATCTCATTCTCTCAGTATTCCCCTTGGCCCCGATCTACGTTCATTGGCCATTCCTCCTTGTCCATATTCTATATTAATATGTCATTATTTTTCTATCATCACCCTTCTCTCAAATATTTACAAAAAAAACATATATAAAAAACTCAATTGATCGAGTTTTTGGTAAGATACTAATCTAACTCCTAAAATCTCTAAAAATCCTTCATTTCCTCAACCAAATCCTAATTCAAATTATGTTCATAATTGCATATATGATTACATACCAAACCAACTAATTCACGCCCAAATTAAACCTTCTAATCGTGACTCACTTCCACAAAATATTTCCATTTAAAAATACAATATATTTCTCAGAAAATATGACTTGTCCTCCAAAATCAAGACCCTTATTTTAACTAAATAAAATAAAAAATTTTGAGAGCTAATTCTCCTCGCATCGGACTCCCAAAGTTGAAAATTTTCATGGCCTCATGGCCATGTGTTGAACTAGATTGCTACTTTTTCGTAGTATTTTAGTTGTCCAGTTGTTTTTCCCTCCACCGAGTTCTCTTGGATCCCACACTTTAATTTGTAATTTATCCTCCATCTCATTATGCTACTACACCACTTCCTTTGTCCGCAATTTATTTTTTTCTTTCCAAGCTTCTAAATCTTATATTTATTTTGCCCATTTTCTTTGTTGATGCAAATTCCTTTTGTTAGTTTATCTTCTTTGTTGGTTGTTTTCCTTTTTATACTACATTGTTCCTTGGTTATTTTCCTCGTTAACATCCACAATCCATTAATTTCACTTTCTAAATTCTCCCTTCGCTGAACTTTACTCGTCTTCGAGGATGTCGCATACCTCCTCTTGTTATAAAATTTATAAAATTTTCATTTATTTCTTGTTTATGTCTCTCCCTTACAATCTGCGGCTATGTTTTGCAGCTTCATCTTCATTATCATCCAAGACAATCTCTTCTCTTTCCAATTATAATTTTGAATATCGAATATGCAATCTTTGTTTCATTATCCTCTCTTCTAAGAAATGCAGCCTTCTCATATAGTTTAACAAAGTCACTTGGAGTTGTGTTCAAAGTATTCATGCAACATCCATCATCTTGATCTCCATTTGGGTTTTTGACAAGCGATTCCTCCAAAAGTTCCATATCCACATCACGTACCGCCTTCCCCGGTGTAAAATCATCCTTTATCATTTCAATAACTCGGAATCTCTTTGAGATTTTCTTCATCTCCTATCCTAGTATTGTTGTGACACAATGTTGTTCCATCGTCCCTTAAAAAAATAAATCAAATCATGTTCTTCTATGGCTTCTTCATATTATGCATACATAGAACAATTATGATTTGTTGTTGTCAACATTATTCTACACGTTTCCACAAACTACATAATATCTCCATATTGCTATTCTCGCTAAATATTCTCTCGTGATCAAAGGTATTATGTCATTCTGGTCACCTGCCACAAGTTTGATTGTCTTCAACTTTTCTCTTTTATGTCAATTTTCTCCCGCCAAATCTACCATCTTCAAAATCACTAAGAACATGTTCTAAATACTTCACCATCTCAACCATTTCTTCGAAAAACTTTAATTCCTCATCAAAGTCCACAAGAAAATTTTCAATTTTCTCGATCTTCACTATCAAATATGCAACCACACACAAAGTGTTAGATTTAAAAACATAAGGCTCTTCTTTTGATGATTCGGCTATCACATCTTCATGCGAGACCCGAACCGATTTCATAGTCCTTCGGACTATTTATAAATTTCTTCTCAATATTTCTGGTTTCCTCCTCATCCAGGAACAAATTATGTTCAAAAAATTTATACTCGCGCCCTTCCCTGAGTTCTTTCTTCAACCCGAGCATACACCTTTTTCCTCAACCTCCTTTGTAATGAAGGCCATTTCATTTTCTTCTTCTTCATTATCCAGACCCATACCATTTGTCCTCTTCTTGTTTTTCTAGTAGATTCATCAATGCATTCATACTTGCTTTTATATCGGCAAGTTCCCTCGTCAAACTCTTCTTGACTCATCTTTCTTTTTATGACATTTTCCTTGGCATGTTTTTTCCCTATGATTGTGACTTTTCCTTTTTGACTCCATGACATGAATATCGGTAGTAATTCTTCCTTTCTTCGAGAACTCTCCTTATTCACTAGTAAGTTGCAAGAAGCCTTCTCCATATCTATAACAAGTCTGCTACTTGCTATCAAGCACCAAGTCCTCTTCTAGGTATCTTTTTTCTTTCTCTTAGAAATTCTACCCACACTCTTTGTGGAACTTCCTTCAACAAATTTTACCCAAATTATCCTTGTTGGAAGTTGTCCTCTTCATTTGGTTCTCTGTAGTAGAACCTCCTTTTCCTTATTTCTCTAGAGCACTTCGCTTCTTATCTTTAAAAGTTGTCTAGCTTTTGCATCTTCGATTGCTCACTTCTTTCGTCTCTTTAGAATTTTGTTTCCCTCTCCTCAACAATTTCAACTTGCTGTTGGAATTAGTCATAATTCCTTTGCCTTAGAGCTCTTATTGTACCTCTTCCTTGGCCCTAGATTTGCTACTATAATGGCTACTACCAACCTTTCTTTTATCGGTTACTTCGTTAATCAAAGTTTTCACAAAAAATATCATAACAATTTGCACCAAGATATTTATTTTTCAATAGTGTTCTCTTGATCCTTTTCACTGGAACAATCCGTTTTCAAGAACACCTACTCTATATTTCTTCACAACATCCCCTCTCAAGAGTGCACTAGATCTTCAAATCACCTCATTTTCTCTTTGAGTACTTTTACTCGTCCTCCTTCTCGTTGCAAGGTTTTTTCTTTTCTTTTTCTTCAAAAGCTAAATTTGCAAATATTTATTCCTTTCTTAAACCAATGAATAAATAAAAAATTTCACTAATAAGACTTCATCAAACCTCATCTTTTTGTAAGTTCTCCAAACTCCAAATGATCATCGCCTTGTTTCAAAAATTTTCACACTTCATTTGTCTTTTCTTCCTCAAGTCTTCCAAGGCTACTTCAATGACTCAAAATACCTTGTTATGTTCTACTCTTTTGATGTGTTGCTACTCTCGTCTCAAGGATGTATCAAGATACCTTTTTAAACCACTCGTCAAACTTTGTTCCAATATGTCTTGAAAACTAATCCAGAGCTCATCAAAAAATAATTTCATAAAAATTTGAACTTAACAATATTTCTACTACTATTTTATGAGTCGACATCATAAAAAAAATTTTGGTTGTTTCTCCTCAAGCAAAATCTGTTTGCTTTCGCCAAGGTTTTCCCAAATTTGTTTTTGTACTAGATATGTTCCGATCTCGTTTCTCTTAGAGATAACCACCCCGTGATACCAAATGATGACCTACCGAGTCAAATCCTCCTTTAATAGTAGCCTTATCTCAATAAAATACAACTTCGAGTCTCATATAGGGACTTTAACCTTCCTTCTCTAGTTGCTCTAGTTATCCTTATCATGGGTCCTGTCTATTCCTTTTTTATAAAAAATTTTCTTTTAATCTCTCTATCTCTCGAATTTTTTTTTATTCTTTTAGTATCTCGATCGTGCGACTATTGACTTTTTATCATACATTGCGGTCTCACATTCTCGTCGCAAAGTAGCATTGCGGTCTCACATTCTCGTCGCAAAGTAGCAAGCTCATTATTATGCTCTCTAAGCATACCATCCTTTTCCCATGCTCGACTCACTACTTCATTGGTCTCTATACTGGTTCATACGTAGTTGTCTCTAGCTTTCAACTACTATTGGTCATTCCCCTCTCAAAGCACGAAAACAGAACCCTCTCGACGTAAAAGGAACCGAACCCCGTAATAGGAACAAAAACAAATAGTTCAAGAAACAAAGCTCCTCCTTGGCTATGCCTATGGGTTACCATTAACCCTTCATCTCGTTATCTCCATTTTCTCCTTTCATACTTCCCCAATCCATCGCACCTCCACCGCGCTATTCTCGATAACTTCTTTGTTGATGGGCTTAAATATAAAATGTTTACATTTGGGTTTTGTTGCAGATTGATTGAACTCATGACCCTCGTTGTGGCATTCATAATTTTCACCACTCGTCTGCAGGGGCATAGATCTGCGAGTGGTAATTAGTCGACCTTATCACAAAACTCTAAGCAAGAATCAACCTTCTCAAGGCATCCTTCTACTTCGGCTTTCACGTGGCCTTAACCCTTCTTCAATGTTGGCTTACCGGCATACCATCAACGATGTTGTGTTCAACATGACCAAAATTCCTCCAATAGATCTACAAGGCTCCATCTAGACAACGCCACAAAACACTTATTTGAATTTTTTTCCCACAGAAACACATCAAATAGCTATACCAATCACTATACTCGATGAACCTCGGTAGCCTATTTATGTTTCTTCTTTTATGGCAATGGCTCACATATACAAATATTCCTTACTAATCATAATCGAACACCAAAACGCCTCTTGCAACTCCGTAGTGAACCCATCAAAATCCGGAGCAAATATCATTTCAAAATCGTATTTAGAAGGCAACACCGATTCATTACTTACGACTCCTATAGAAACAGAACATACGCATGAAACAATTGCTTCCAATGTCACCGTGCATCTCCTTCGCGTAAGGATTATACTACAACGAGACTAGGGTCAATGTCGCGATCCAGGGCCTTTATTCTACTTTAGAAATTAAAACATAGGGCTTATCAAAGATGCAATTATTGTTAATAGAATAATCCAAAATAATCCCTACATTCCATGCACGTAAGAATTCTAACACAATATGCCAATGCTTATGTACACGTGAACTACCCATCATCGCATTCTTTATATTCTCCATGGAATTTGTGTTTCAATCGGCTATGTACACGTGAATTACCCGAATCTCATTCTTTGTATTCTCCATGGCCCGATCTACGTTCATTGGCCATTTCTCCTCGTCCATATTCTATATTAATTCATCATTATTTTTCTATCATCGCCTTCTCTCAAATATTTACAAAAAAAACATATATACAAAACTCAATTGATCGTGTTTTTGGTAAGATCCTAATCCGACTCCTAAAATCTCTAAAAATCCTTCATTTCCTCAACCAAATCCTAATTCGAATTCGTTCATAATTTCAAATCCAATTACATACCAAACCAACTAATTCGTGCCCAAATTAAACCTTCTAACTATGACTCACCTCCACAAAATATTTCCATTTAAAAATATAATATATTTCTCAAGAAAATATGAATTTTCCTCCAAAATCAAGACCCTTTTTTTAACTAAATAAAGTATTACTTTTGAGAGCTAATGCTCCCGCATCAAGGGAGAGTCAAAAGGAAAAGAATCGAGAGAAAGGAGCCCGGGATGGAGTATGAGGAGAAGGAAAAGGATGTTCTCGATAAAGATGTGTTCCTCTCAAATGAACAAGAGAGGAGGGTCGAGGCTCTTCCCCGTGGAATCTCTTCTATACTCACAAGACCAGGTGGAAGTGGTTCATCGTTAGGTCTAATATATATAGTTTGTGGCCGAGTCCGAGAGAAAGAAAGAGAAGAGGAAGGTCTTGAAGTAATAGGTGAAGATAACTAATGTGCCGCAAGTTGTATAACGTCGGGTTTTGTTGTCTATGATTCAATATATTTAAGTTCGGTAACCTCGTGTAATGAGATTTCAAGTGCTTCTTTTTTTACCGTGTCGGACTCACCAGCTAATGGATAAGTAATCTCGGGTTTCGTACTCGAGAGGAAAAGATGATTTTGGTGGATCTATCTCGTGTGGAGCACCAAAAGTAATAGTTCTTGAAGTACTAGATTCGGTATTATGCATCTTTATGTGATTATGAAGATAACCAGTAGTTTCCTTAGGTGTAAGAGGAGGCTTATTTTTTCATTATACGCAAATGAAAAGTGTGGGGTTTTTGTTCTTCCACGTCGGTTTAATAAGTTTTTAACAATTAAAAACAAAAAAAAGTCAAAGAGGATAAAGTTCTAAGCATAAAGGTTTACCAAGAAACCGTGAACCGTAATATACAACCTTGAAGAACCAAGGATTTACATTCGGGCAGTAAAATCTCCCTCGAATTATGTGTTCGGTGTCTCATAGTATACAAGGCACCCAACTTGGTTACCTATGGTGAGCATAGCAACTATGGTGGACTTCCAAAATATACTCGATGGTATGTGGAAGTGCAATCCGTGGTAGTTCCGTGTAATGTGTAATTGTACAATGAGAGCATTCTCATATATGTTTCATGCATGTAGCACCATCCAATATACCCGAAGGTACGTGGAGAATGGTTCAATACACTTATGTATGTGGAATGGGATATCACCCTCGAATGCAACGCCGGTAAAAAGAATATCTCCTACGTTTATAGATTGTGGAACAAATCTCTAGCCTAGACCTTTAGATGCTTGCATTAATGTTACAAATGCTCCTTAAGATTGATTCAATAAATTTTAAAGTTTATCTTGAATTAAGTTTTGGTTTTCAAGGCTCACCACTGAATCTCACCTAAATATCCTAAAAAATGCAATATAGCATGATAAAATGAAAATTTTCTTTTCAATGAAAATATATGTATGGGAGGGAAGATGAAAAAGAATATGCAACATAAAAAATTCAAAAAAACAAGATTGTTAATCAATGCCCTTTAATGCAATTGTTCCTAATTTAAATTTGACTTGCATGATGCACAAGAATTTTCTTTTCAATTCCATTTAATTTTTAGATGAAAAACTAAGATAGTTTCCTAATCAATGATAAAATAAATTATTCGAGTAACAATGACTCGAAACACCAATTCCTTCAATCAATCCAAGCGACCAAGCAATCAGCTTTGCTAATGACCTATTTGACAAGAACATAGGAAAGTGTAAAGAAATTCTTACCAAAGGCACTCAAAACCAAAAGCGCACAAGATGAAGGCTTCTAAGAGACAAAGAAACACTCAGTGGACACCAAGGAGGACCAACTAGAACAAAGTTAATCGTGAGAGAAAACCATGAAAAGGATTTTTTTGCATGAAAAAGTGGTCAATACAAGTGTAGATAGTTTACCAATTCTCTACAACATAGGTGCATAGAAGGCCGCAGAGCACTAAAATGCTCTATCTCCAAACCAGAGGGGAGCACCGATCAAGGTAAAGGTCAAGTTTTGACACAAAATAAAATGAAGTTCGATGAAAGGTCTTCCTAGGGTCAATTTAGAGTGAGTGGGGAAATGGAGGTCTATTGAAGAGGTAAAACAAGTATTAAGGACAAGGAGACCACTAAGGGAATGAAACATTTCCCGATGGAGTCGCCAATTTGTTATCCAAAATTTACGACTACGTAGAGAAGTATCTTCCCTAGGCCAGTAGATTGGTCTAGAACAACGTAAAAACAAAGAATATAAAGTCATCCTTAGAGAAATTGAAGAATGGAGAGAAGCTTACTTGGAATTTCTTTCAAGCTTCGCTCTTCTCTCTACTTTTTAAGATCCAATCATAACTCCGATTGCTATAATTAGAAACTATGAATGTAAAACTTAACATAACATATATAGGAAAATGGTATACTCTTTGAATTAATATGAAAAGGAGAGATTTTGCAACCAAGAATAGTTGTTGATCTTGTAGAGATGTCCCCAAGTTTACTTGTTCTTCCTTGTCACAAAGCACGCCTCAATGTCACCCTATTGCATGAAGATGATGACTCTCCTAGATTCAAGGAAACATCATGACGGCATGATAGTTCTCCAAAATCGCACCATGATGTTGTATATGGTTGTAGAATTATAGGAGGGGGTGGTGGTTTAGGATAGGGAAAATTTTAGGGGCTAATATTCGCAGGGTGGACTAATTTTTCCCCAAAAAACAAATTCACGAATTTCCATTTTTTTTCTAAAATGATTCGCCCAAATTTTATACTTCACTCGTATTTTACCTTTAAAATCACCGTAATATTATATCGACTAATATAAAATCATTGGAAAACTCTAAATATTTCTAAAAAAAATCACCAAATTAGTTACAATTTGCATATTACGTACTAGTAAGATTCGCCAAAGTTTCTAAACTCTTGGAAGCTTCCGAAAAATGAAGCTTCAAGATTCTTCCTATTTTCCTTTCAACTACCCAAAAAAATAATATATATTTTTCCCTTCAATTATATTACATATATCTTCACACTAAAGATCAAAGACAAAGGTAGTTGTGAATATTTATGAACCTACATATATCTTTGCCCTTCAACTACCAAAAAATAAAAAAATAAAAGAAAAAAGGAAAATATTTGGAAGTTCTAGTTTAATAAACATAGAAACATTTTTTTTACTTTAAAAATTGAATACCTCCTAGGATACCTTAATGGCCTCACGAGTTTACTCACTAAAAAAAATTCCTTTGAATCTCATGGAAATCACTTTTGAAATTATTTTATAAACACAATCACATAAAGATGTTGGCCTTTCGAATCAAAGCACTCGAAGATAAAATTAAATGTATTTCGATTCAAAGCAATATGCTAAACTCATTAATATCAAGAGGTATTTCTCCATTAAATCGTATAATCGTACAAACACTCAAGCATCCACCCATCGAGTCCCAAGCTTTTATCCTTATGGAAACTATGAATGACAAGTTGAAGTTTCTCTTCATTGTTTTCCAACTCATACACCGAGTAAAACAATATTCATTTTATGCTCACAAATACTTAAAAATATAAATTGAATTTATTATTTATTATTATTGATTATCTATATTTTATAAATTATATTAAAATTATATATTATTATTATTTGATTTAGCATTTAACTATAGCAATTTATTTGTTTTTTTAATTAATTAATACAACATTTCAATTATTATCTTTTAATTTAATTAATGTTATTTTTTTATTTTAAAAATTTATTAATCAAATACAAATATCAGATTACTCATCCATGCAAAACACTCTCACTGTATATATATATGGGTTGAGCTAATCCAATCTATAAAGTGGAAGAAGTAACCCACTATAAAATATAAATTAAAATAATTTCACTATAACATAAACATAAAACCAAGATAGCCAATATAACAATCATACAAACATAAAGCCACTAAAAAATAAAATAATTTCACTATAACATAAACGTAAAACCAAGATAGCCAATATAACAATCATCATACAAACATAAAGCCACTAAAAAATAAAACCCAACGAAAGTACGAATCTCACTGCTTCTTTCGGTCCGGGTGCAGCGCCATTATCCACTGTTCAACATCTTCTGATTGTGAAGGTGGTGGCGGCAGCAGAAGATCTTCCACTACTTCCCATTCTGCATCATCTTTTGTTTCTGACATCTCATTGCGACTTGGCCCATCTCCCCTCCCTACAACGACAATCGACCTTTCATCTTTACACAGTTCGCTCTCCTGTAAGCTGCTGGACGCTATTTCACGATCTGATGATGACTCCAGCAGTAACCCTCGCTCTTTCACACATAAACTTTGTTTCTTTCAGAAAAGCGGCTGCATCTTTATCTCTGGAAGCGATAAACTCCAAAATCTTTTGAAATGCTTCAAAAGTGGAAACACCAGTAGGCAAGGGAATAGAAAATAAATTGAAATAATAGGTAGTGAGACAAGCCACAGCTCTTTTCAAAAGATGTATCCCTTTCTTCACGTCCTCGGCCATAGCTTTCTGGTCAAAGTTCAACACAGATGGAACATCCAAAACACCTGAACATTCTTTATTGGCATGGGTAGAATTGTTTTTCCTATTTGGAAAGAAAAGAGGATAGTACTCCTTCTCATGCTTCCTTTGAGAATCTGCAATATATGGAGTTCTTTGCACACACGTGAACATGAACCTGCAAAACCAGAATGAAGAAGCAATGGGACATGAAGGTAACGGGCTACAAGATTCAAAAGCTGCACCATATACCCCAACGATACCCCAAGTTCTTTTTGGAGTAACAGAATTTGGATTAAGACCTCGAGGCAACGGAACATTACAAATTTGGTCACACCACGAATATTCCCCACTACAACCTTCGTCTCTGTTTTTTCCCATCCTTAGGCTTATGGACATGCTCAAGTGGGAAAATCTTGCAAAGTTGTTTTATTGCAACAGATTGATTTTGCAGAAGCTCTGCCTGGAGTGCTCTCAGAGATGATCTTTGGGCGCGAATTTGCTGTGAATGCAACTTCAACTCTTTCGCTTTTTCTCCTTTAACACAACAGACGCTTCAGCTAGTTTCTTCATTTTGGTATTTAATTCATTTGTTTTGTCCTCTACTGCAGATTTTGCTTGACAAAGTTGATTCTGCTTCAGACGAAGTGTCTCTTTTAAGTGATCAATCTTTTCAGCATGAGTCACGCTCCAGTTCTGCTGCTCGACTGCTTCGCCGTTGGCTTGAAGCTTCTGGTCCAACCTTTTGTGCAACAAATCGCGTTCACGTTTTGCGGCATTGAGAAGCTCATACTTGTTCTTTAAATTTCGAGTCACGCAAGCTGCACAAAGTGAAGGGGAATTTGCATTCCCACAGTTTTCACAAAAGTGAGTTTTCCTCTCCATTGATGACGAAATGGAAACAAGAAAAATGTTAGCTGCCTCCCAATCCTCTCGCAATATGACCCAATTACCGCTCCCGCTGACTAATGGAACAAGTGACGACTCGAAATTTATTGGTGTTCTGAACAGTGGACAATTTAATGAATCTCATTAACATTAATATATATTTTCGTTAGTAATTACACATGGATGATCTATTTAGAAGGCCGACTTTGTATATCCTAACACGATTATTTTCTATCCCATTAACATATACCATTTTAGTTGATGCTGTGGTTCATTTTTGGGATAAAGGTTTGAAACACTTAAATTTTAATAATGCAATTAATCAGAAAACAAATCTCATTATTATTATGGATTACAAAAGTCTAAAATCTAACATAATAATTGTTATTTAATTACATAAATATTAATTACAAAAATTTTCACACTAAAATAAATAGAAGAAAAAGTATATATATTATAGTTGGTAATTAATTTATTATTATATAAATAAATTTGTTATATATATATATATATATATATATATATATATATATATTCACTAGCCAAAGTAAATTTTCTAAAAAAATAATTAATAATTTGAATTTATTAGAATGGAAATATGTTGGTATGGATGTTATCATACTTTTTTCTCTCGTTGAAAACATTGTTAATGAGTCAATGTTTCTATGAATGTTGCAACTAGTGGCATGCCTTTAGCTTCAAAATCTTTGTCTTTTAAGGGTGTAAGGTAAAATGAATCTCCCATTCTAAACATTTTGATGCTTGTGTAATTAGCAGCATATTACCACATCAAAGGTGATCTCTCTATATATAATGTACGAAAAATATGTAGTTATCCGCAAATTCAATGGGTAATGACCTTCTACATTAGCTTTGAGTAAATAGATCCACTTGACTTGGAAAAATAATTGCAAGATCTCTACTCAAAAGTTTTTTTATTGTTAGTTATATAGTTATGTTGATTATTAGAAAGTTTTTTAAAAAGGATCTTTAGTTTTTGTTAAGTGTAATAACCTTTCTCGATTATTAGAATTTGATCCCAAATCCATTTACTAGATTACATGTTTGGGTTCACCTTCAAAAAATTCCATTGCATTTATGGTATTTATCATTTTTTTTAGGATATGAAGAAGATTAAGCACATAAAACTTGAGGGTATTATAATGGGATTGTACTTATATGCTTACATTTGTATTGAATTAGACATTATATTGAAATGGAAAATGATTCAAAAATAGAAAAGTTTTTCAATACACTAAGATCTTTGAATATGACAGAGAAACATTTAGGTGTTAGATATATCAACTTATAGGATCTCTACAACAATTTTATCTCTATGCTCAAGCTCATCCTCTTAGAAAAAATAAATGAAATCAAAACAAAAGAGTTGAAAATTTTCAAATGAATAAATCTCAAATACTAACATTAACCTAAATGAGGTAAATCAACAAGAGATGGAGTGAAAGATATGGATATATGGGTTTCTTCCTTAAGGGTTCTCACTATGGATCTTGATTTCTCTCCTTCTAACTTGTAGTCAGTTTTTATGGCTTTTTCTTGAGCCATGTGGTGGAAGCTAAAATAAAATAGGAGAATTCCTTATTTCCATATATATATATATATATATATATATATATATATATATATATATATATATATATATTCACTAGCCAAAGTAACTTTTCTAAAAAAATAATTAATAATTTGAATTTATTAGAATGGAAATATGTTGGTATGAATGTTATCATATTTTTTCTCTCGTTGAAAACATGATTCTCATTAGTATTATTAATCAAACCAAATTTTGTTTGATATTATTAATGATTTGAATTTATTAGAATGTAAAT
Source organism: Pinus albicaulis (assembly GCA_034641835.2). Classification (NCBI taxonomy): domain Eukaryota; kingdom Viridiplantae; phylum Streptophyta; class Pinopsida; order Pinales; family Pinaceae; genus Pinus; species Pinus albicaulis. The sequence continues at coordinate 1,060,106,647 of CM076574.1, forward strand.
ATCTCGATAGGTTCTACCAAATATGGTGGATATTAAGTAGAAATTATTCAAGTTGAAATGATTCCCACTATATAAGCATTTTTTTTTCTCATATCATTAATTATTTGAATTAGAATGCAAATATTTTTGTAAGCTTTACTAAATATGGGGTGGATATTAAGTAGAAGTTGGAGTTATGGAAAAATAATATTGATAATAACATTTAAGTTTGGAAGGCAAACAATATGAGGACTTAATATTTTTGTTTAATTATAACATAGTTAATGAGTCAAGATGTTTCTATGAATGTTGCAACTAGAGGCATGCCTTTAGCTTCAAAATATTTGTCTTTTAAGGGTGTAAGGCAAAATGAATCTCCCATTCTAAACATTTTGATGCTTGTGTAATTAGCAGGATATCACCACATCAAAGGTGATCTCTATATATAATGTATGAAAAATATGTAGTTATCCATAAATTCAATGTGTAATGTCCTCCTACATTAGCTTTTTTGTAAATAGATCCATTTGAATTGGAAAAATAATTGCAAGATCTCTACTCGAAAGTTTTTTTTATTATTAGTTATATAGTTATGTTGATTATTAGAAAGCTTTTTAAAAAGGATCCTTAGTTTTTGTTAAGTGTAATAACCTTTTGATTATTAGAATTTGATCCCAAATCCATTTACTAAATTACATGTTTGAGTTCACCTTCAAAAAATTTCATTACATTTATGGTATTTATCATTTTTTTTAAAGATACTGAAGAATATACTTTAAGCACATAAAACTTGAGGGTATTATAATGGGATTGTACGTATATGCTTACATTTGTATTGAATTAGAAATTATATTGAAATGGAAAATTGTTACACCATTTGTTTGGTCATCTAACCTATTATTATTAGATCAACCCAAGTACACCATGTAAGAACAATTTTACCCTACGTAAAATTACTTTCACCATATAAAATAACTTATTTGGTCATATTTAACCCAAAATAAAGAAATTAATTAAATAAATCCTTATTTATTTAATTATTTCCTAAGAACAAGTTATTTAAATCATTATTTAAATAATATTCTTAGTTAAATTTGACTAAATCATCCATAAATAATCAAATAAACCATTATTTATTTAATTATATTCCCATCATTCCCTTAAAATGATAAATAAATCATTTATTTATTTATTATTTATAAATAAAGGAATTGACCCAAGTCAAGAATCATTTTCCCTCCAACAAATATAATAAAATATTCCTAAAAGGTGCTTCTAGAATTCGATTAATAATATTTTATTCATGCACCGAGTTCTAGACCGCCCCAATATTTTGTTATAAATAGGGGGGTTTTCCCCATTCATTAGTCACCTCCATTGCATTAGATCACTCTGGATCTTCTCTTGGTCACCATTTTCCATTTTGTTTTGTGAAATCTCATTGAGTTCCATGTTTTCTTTTCCATATCCATAAGAGAGAGAAATGTTAGATCTGAAACACTGAGGACTTCCAAGAACCCATCCCACTGAGGAGAACCGGAAAACACCTTTCTTGTTTTCCTCTCAGGCGCCCCATTCTTTAATATAATATAAGATTCTTTTTAAATATATTGTTCTTGTCTTGTCCATTGGATGCATGGAGCCATTTTACATTTTATCTGCTTAATGCCTTTTGTGCTTAGATCTAACTTTATGCAGCAAGCTTAAAGATATTTTGCAGCCATTATTGATGTTAGGGCTACTTGGTATGCGTAGCTAAAGTGATCTTTTACAACGAAACAATCATACTAACAATTGGCGACTCCACACGGGTTTTCTTTTGCGACCACTGTCGTTTTATATATTCCTGCATATCCAGCTGTTTCAGACCCTAGGGTTTCTCTTCCATTTTCTGTTTTTCCTATTTTTATGGTGTTTTTCATCCCTAAAACCCTAAAATAGTCAATTTTTTAACTTCCGTGTGTTTCTAGCCTTATTGCGCAGGTGACAGACATTAGCTGCAGCTAAGACGACAAAATTTTCTGAAATCTGCCGCCGAGAGAGCCGGATCTGCAGGTCGCACTTATCGGCCCAAAAAGTGTGACCTGAGCCTCAGGACGCACTTTTCTGCCCCAAACCTGCGACCTGGACTGAAAACAGGTCAGAAGCTGTGACCTGCACTTTTTCTGGGTTTGTCTGAAGCTTCTGTCAGGGTTTTCCAGCCTCTGTCTTTGCCCGTTTGGACCTGTTTCTGATCTACTTCACTCACCTAAGAGAAAATCTTTCCCCTTAGGGCTCTAGTACCCTCCACTTTTTGTGGATGAGTCTTTGTTGTTTAAAAAATCTGAATTTACAGAGTTTCAGCCCTATTTTTCTCAGATCTGATACCTCTTTTTCAGATCCCTTTAGATCAGCTCTTTCTCCTCTCAAAACACCTCATATCGTTTTGTTTGGGCTCATTTCTAAGGCCACTGCCTTGCCCCTTCTATTTTTAGCTGATCTCCTCCGCTTTCGCAGCAACCTTGCCTCTGACTCTTTGCTATTTTTTGCACCACTTTTTAGCAGACTTACCCTTTAGATCCCAGTCCCTCCAGACCTTAGATCTATTGGCCTCTTGTTAGCATGCTTTGCCTAGTTTTTTCCCTCTTATCGACTAGTTTTGAGAGACCCGCCTCCTTGGGTTAGCTTGCTGCATTTTTAGTTGTTAATTTTCTGTTCTTTCAGTCTTATTTACTGCAGTTTTATTTTCCATTACACAGCACACTTTTTCTTTTACTCTCAAAACGTCTGGGTTTAAACAAATTAAAATTAACGCACACCACACACTGACCCTAAGTGAAGAAGCGCCTGGTTAACACCGCCTAGCAAAGACTCTAAAATCAATTGTCACCGCACCTTTTCTGCCCTTGACCTCACTTGATTTTGTCCCTCCCTACCCTTGCCGGTTTTCTTCTTCCCGTCACCATTGCGCCCCCAAGGCGCCTTTCCTGGAGACTTCTTGGCCTTCACCCTCAGTTTCCACTTGGTCGACTTCCTCCTTCCCGTCGTCATAGAGTAAGTCCTCCCCCGAGTCCGCACTCCGACTCTTCCTCTAATTGTTCGGGTTCTCCCCCTAGTTCTGGTTCTCCCTCTGTCACTTTCACCATGTCTACTTCAGGGCCTACTACCAGCAGTAACCCCAGTACTACTGCTGGGTCTGTTTCTAGTGGACCCACCACGGGACCTACCTCGACTGCCCCATTACTCCCTTATATGGCCGGCCTTAGTCTCCCCGACTTCAATCAGCTGATTAATGACCCTATCCGCCATGATTTTAGTTGGCCTGCTATGCCAACCAAGCTCCCCTCCGACATTCCCAAGTTCGAAGGCCTTGCCAGTGAGGATCCCTCCAACCATATCCGATCCTTCCATATGTGGTGTTCCTCCAATTCCATTACTGACGACTCTATTCGTCTTAGACTGTTCCAATGCACGCTTATAGGCAAGGCTTCTAAATGGTATGTTGAACAGGCCACCTCCTCCCATACCACTTTTGCGACCATTGCCCAAGCCTTTTTGTCTTATTTCCATCTCCTTCTCCAATACGACACAGGTACCAAGCTTTTAACCTCCTTCCGTCAATCCTCTTCAACCCGTCTTTCCGCTCATGTCCAGGAATGGCGACGAAGAAGAAGCTTATGTCGAGCTCCTCCCTTTGAAGATCAGGTTTATATGGACTGGTTCCTTCGCTCTCTCTTACCTCCCATTGGCAAAGATGTCGCCTCCCATTTCCCTCAAACCGAAGAAGCCGCCCTCCAGATAGCCTTGAAGTATGACCTTATCTATGCCCAATCTGGTTATGTTTATACCGTCCTCCCTGACCTTCCCAAACCCGATGGCCCTAATGCCTCGGGGGCACCTCACTCTGCCAACGGTATCATTGGAGCCCTGTCCCATTCCTCTACCTAACCCCTTCCAGGCCATGGTTTTCCTTCAGGGGCCAGCCCCTCCGGTGCTTTTTCCCCTCCAGGTAGCATGTATTCAGGCTATGGCATGCCTCCTCCTTTTTCCCACCCTCCTACTTACCTTACTACTGCCCACCCTACTCCTTATCTATATCCGCAACCTGGTGTCCCATCTCCTTCAGCATTTGGACCGCTCACTCCCTTGCCTTCTACACCCCCACAACCGCACTTACTACCCCCTCCAGGGCAAGTATTTGCACAACAGGGGGCACCTAATCTTCCTCCTTCTCAAAGAAGGAGAAGAGGCAATCCATCTGCTTCTGGTAATCATGGATCCACTCCTTCCCGTATTGACTCTACCACTGCCAATCAGCCATAGGGCCCTCAGCCTAAGTCAGACCGGCCGCTTCGCACCAATAAACCCTGTTCTTGTTGTGGTGTTTATGGTCACTACACTCACGATTATCCTTTATTACCACAAATGCGACAGATGTGGGACTCTCAAGCCACTGTGAGGGGGCAACACTCCTCCCCCACTATCCCTCCCACTCCAACTACTTCTTCACCCGCTGTGTTTACCGATCCTTTCCCTCAACAAGGATTCGTGGCCACTCAACCTCCTCATGCCCCGGTCAACACTCAATCTTCCCCTTCTGGTTCCACTGATTACCAGATTCTCATGATGGCCTCTGACCCCCCTCTCACCGTCGACCTCAACCTTCAAACTCGGTCCCGTCAGTATTCCACACCTCCTGTCACATCTATCTCTGAGTCCCCATCATCAGGTCCTACAGAGCCTCTATCGACACCCAATGGTCCCTTATAACTCCCTCCGCCCAAAGCTGCGGTTCAACCCAAGCCTCCTAAGGGACCATTACGCCGAAATGCTACCTCTGGTCAGGCTGCCCATTCATACAGCATAGTAGATGATCTGGCCCAATCTCCTGCAACCATTTCAACACTAGAACTCCTCCAGTCGTGCCCTTCTCAAAAGAAGGCTCTACTATCTGTCGTGGGCGCTGTAGATCCTGCTGATGACCAATTGATTGTTTTCGATGCTCATCAGTCAGACCATCCCCCTCTCCCTCCTTCAGTTGCTTTCCAAATCCCAGTCAAAATCCGAAACGCCAATGTTGCTCAGTGTATTATTGATGAGGGGGCATCTACCTATGTAATGTCTACTTCGGTTTGGAAACAACTTGGCTCTCCTGAACTGGCCCCTTCCACGATCACCCTTCGTGCGTGGGATGGCCATGCCTCCCAGCCCATTGGCCTCTTCCGTCACATTCCCATCACCCTTGCCGGTAAGACTGTATGTGTCGATGTTGAAGTTATCGACGCCCCTCTTGACTACAAAATTATTTTGGGGCGTAGTTACACCCATTGCATGTCCATCGTCCCCTCTGCAATCCACCGCAAGATGTTTTTCCCTCATAATGGAAAGATTGTCACCATTGACTAGTTGACTTACCATGAACCAAAATCTCAGACCTCCCCTGAGTCCACCATCTCTATTGTCACTAATAAACCAATGGTTGATTCCTTGACCAGTGTTTCCCCTGGCGACTACAAAGACTCCTCTTTGCTCAGAAATTTTCCTGGTCCTTCCCCTCCTCCGGTCTCTGACCCCAGCTCAGCGAATGTTTGCATGATGAAATCGTCTTAGGCTGGTCTTCCGCAGCCTGCTACAGCTAGTCAGCAACATCCATCTCGCCCACCGCCTCCTGCTCCTAGCCCTTCGCTTCAGTCAACCGACCCTTCTTCACCTGACCCTTCCCATCACACTCTAGCACCTCCCCACCCCCCTGAGTCATTTCCCTCAAGTCTCCACCATATGGGAGCCGTCCCCCCTGGTCATTACCCTGCCGGCCAAATACCATTCATTGGCCCACCCCCCGGCATCTATTCGGTCCCCGTCATGGCCACCCTTTCCCTACCTAATTTAACCTTGGGAATCTCGGTATGGTATCTTACTCCTCCAACCGAGACCCCACCAGGCCACCCCAAACCATACATAGCCGTGACACCGGTGCAACCGATTCCCTTCGCTCCTTCCACCACCACAGTACCCCTAGACCATCCGCAACACCCTCCTCATGCTGCGACAACTACTGGCAAGAAACGAAAAACTCGCAAGGGGGCATCCAATGACAAGGCCACCGCACCTGACCCTACCCCGCCCCCACCCACCAAGCCGTGCGCCTTGTGTGATGGTATCGGTCATCCCACCCATACTTGTCCTGAGTTGCCCCGTATCCAACCCATGGTTAAAGTCGCGTTCCCTGAATCTATGATCCCTGAAACCTCTGTTTCTTCCTCATCCGTAGCCAAGAACCCGAAGACTCTCGGCACCAACAAACCCTGTGCTCTGTGTGGTGTCCATGGCCATTATTCTCACCATTTTCCTCACTTCACCCATTACCGAGCCTCTTTAGAGGTCATCCGTGAGTATGAGGTTGAACAAAATCAATCCGCATCCCCCATCCTTGCTCAGTATGCATCCAGTCTACTTGAGGATCCCCCTGCTACCATTGACATTCCTCCCCCTAATGTTGAAATGTCCGACCCCGTTGCTCCTCTTCTATACCTATCATCATCCGCGCGTTCCCCGGAGTACATTCCTTCTGAACTCACTCCACATATTCTGCTCGATGCTCCTCCAGACACGGGTTCCTCATCTTTTGACTATCTTTTTACTTGCTCTTCTCTCATTCCCCGTGATGACCCGTATCTACGCATCTCTTCCCATACTGATGACTTTGGTACCTTTGCAACATCGTTTGGTCTCTTTGACCCTCCCATTCCCTCTCCTCATCACGATCATACCATCCGTATATTCGATGTTCGTCACAGCCTGAGTGCCCACCTTCCCTCCCATTATCCTCCTTCCTCTCCTTCTCGTCGACCCATGAGTCCTAGACTTCCTACCCGAACTGCTCCCTCCCGTAGCCATCATTGGAGGTCTATCCTCTACTCACGTTGCCCTCCTTTGTTTCATCCTTCCCCTTTCTTGACTCATGAGACTATTACATTGGCCCTTTCGTCCGGACCTCATTTGGGCTATGCCGATGGAGCAAGTCGCTATTCCCGTCATCTCGCTTCCGCAGCATGGGCCATATTTACCCCCTTGCATACCCTGGTCCTTGCAAATGGAGTCTGCATTGGTACGGTCACCAATAATCAAGCCGAATATGATGCAGTTCATGGTCTCTTAGCCAATGCCCTATCTCACCGTATCCTCCATCTGCATGTTCATTTAGATTCCCTGCTTGTTGTCCTACAACTTAACGGTGTCTATTGTGTGCATAACCCCTTTAGACAATATTTACGAGTGAAACTTTTGATATGTGAATTTAGATTCATTACATTTCACCACATACCAAGAGATCAAAATCACTACGTAGATCAAATCGCAAATCATGTTATAGACTGGCATTTATCACACACACGACTATAGCATCCATAAAATGCACATAAAACTCATATATATATAACACTTGTTTTAAAGTCCATATACTTTGAAACATATGACATGCCCATCGCATGTTACAAAAACCAATACTACAAAAATGGTGGGCACCACTTGCCCCTACATCACTACTAGGGGGCACCACCTACCCCACACCTAATCACTCTCTAGAGGATCCTGAGCCAATGGCTCTGCTCCCACAGTTCGTAGATCACGCACTGTCTGCCCGGCCATCGCCATGCGTCGCATGATCCCTCGCCATTCCGAGGGGATCCCAATACACAGCTCTATGTATCAGTCGTCTAAATCCTGCCAACCACGCTCCGACACACCGGTCAGCATTCCCTCACATCTACGACAGAAGTCCTCCACCAGTGCGGCCATATCTTCATTCTGTCCTGTCCCCGATCCACTTGCGCCTGTAGCACCTACTGCTACTGGTCGTCCCATATATCCGGCTAGTTTTACCAGAGCTACATTTGCATCCCAAACAATATAAGGATTAGCACCATGAATACTAGTCACAAACTATAAAAAGGAACATAATAGGTTAGTTGCTTGTCACTTACCATCCGGTCCCCATACTCGACTAGGTGGCAGCGGCAAGTCCGGATCTCCCCAATAACTCATCCCACTATAGGGATAGTCATCTATGTATAACGACATCTGATCCCAATGGGCAAAGAACTCTGGTTGAAACACCCTCCCGACCGCCCCTCCTCCTCCTCTACTCAGTAGTCGTCCCCACCGACGCATCCAGGGCTCTCTCGGGCCCCCATCAGGCAACTGTATACGAGGTCGTAAGGTTGGGATCTTCTCAAAGAAGAAAGAGCACAATACTGTCCCATATGCACAATCATGATTCACTTGCCACTTACATAGCGACAACTGTCGCTTCAGTGACACCAACATCATCTGGGCCCACCCATAGTAGGTCCCACCCAACACACTCTCTACAATCATCATCTTCCCTCAGTGATGTGATGGAGCGCCTGACTGCCCACGATCCGCAACACTGCTGCGGCCACTGCCCAAGTCTCCAACCTCTCTAGATCCCCAATAGATATTCAAGTCCCTTTGACTCAGACACTCGGTTGACAATGTCGCTCAACAAACTCCATAATGTTGCGCCCCCACGGTAACACTGGCTGCGTATTCCCCACCATCCCCAATGGAGGGAGTGCAGTCAAGAAATACAAATCCTGGAATGTCAGCTCAATCCTATGCCCCTGCACTATAAACACCTCATGATCTGGATCCCAATAACTGATAATCTGGGCTAACAAGGGCTCTCCTGCCCTCATCTAAGGGTTCTCCAAAAACTTCAGAACCCCATACCTGGCCAACGCACGAAGGACACCCTGATCCGCCTGGATCTCTGTCCGTAATGTACCTAAGTCTCTCTCTCTCCACTGGATCTGTAGATCTGCCATATCTGCACAAAACCATCATTTTTGTCAACCTCCTGATCAAAAAAACTGAGTTAACTTACATCAAAACAGAATCTTAGCCCATAATAGCACTAAAACCCCCACATCTCACAGGTCACACTTTTAGGGCTAACCTGGGCCAGGTCGCACTTTTCAAGCCAAAACCTGCATCCCAGGTCGCAGCTTTTGCCCCAAAAAGTGCGACCCGACCGTAAGGATGAAGTAGGGACACTTACTGAGATTTCAAGCCCTAATCTACAACTTGAATCCATCAAAAACAAAGCTTAAGATTAGGCCTCTTACCTCCAACTGACAGATCACAATTCCAACGATCGATTTGTCCGCTACGATCGCTGCAAGATTTAGGGCCTTCTCTCCTCTCCACATTCACCACAGTTACACAAGCAAATGAATGATTTTGGAGGGAAAACACCGTATTAGAAGAAAACCCCTGTTTTTTCTTTCACCTGCTGCGACCAAACCATAGCCCCGTTTGACACACCGTCTGCACCGTTGGAAAGCTCTCACCGAGCACTCAAATGGGTATCTGTCAGTTTTTTATGTTTTGATACTTCACCAGGACACATTTTGTCCATGAAGGGTCTATTCACCTCTTCTCAAAATCGAATTTCTTCACTTACGACACTTGTACTTGGGGCACCACTTTGCCCCCTTACTCATCTCCGTTCGTGTTGATTTTCGTCATGAGTTACCCAATTGTACTCATGCTTTTATGGTTCCCCATTGGACCCGATTTATGATGCAGCACCATCGAGTCGCCCTTGTTTGGAGCATCCGCGTCGAGTCACTAGCACATTCATGGAGCCTACCCCAAGTCCCTTTGTACCCCACCATAGTCCTCCATCCTTTCCTGCTTGGTCCCTCTCTCATGACACACATTATGGCCTTCAGTACCCCTGTCCACTATCCCTCACGAAATTGTGTCCGTCGCTGCCAAGCCATTCATCCACTTGATGCTCTAACAAGAGAAGTCGTCCAAACGCTCCTCTATTCCTCTCATTCCATCATCATCATTAGTGTCTACTTGGTCATCGCTCTACTACTTTCCCCGTGCCTTAGATGGGGTTCCCTTATTGCCTCACCTATGGCAGACCTCCTTCTGTCGACATCAGCTCATTTATTCCATAAGCCAGGTCTGGGGGGCAGTGTACCTTGGTTCGAGCTCCTATCAGCATGATCGTGATCTATCCACTTGATCGTCCAGTGATGCAGCAGCAGCTGTTGGTGATTCCCGAGCATGTGTGAGATGTCTCAACCCTCATGAGGGGGTAGCCCTGTAGGTAGCCCCCCACATGCCCGGATGCCTTCATTTCTCCCCCTGATGCAGCTCCTCCCATTTGATGATACCAGCCTCCACCGCTTGCGGCGCTTCTTCAATTTGCATGTATCAGTCAGATGTTGCGAGCCCTTCTCCGCGTGTAGGGGGCATTTGGGTGTATTTGTATCTCATGTACTACCATATTCTTTTATAAGTCCTGACGATTATTCCAGGCATCACATGTATGTGGGATTCATCATGTTATTTATCTAGCTCATGTTTAGGCCAGCACATGCTTCATTATCGCGTTCTGTGGTTTTCCGGGTGCTTTATTCTTTGTACTTTGTCTCGGCGGGCATAGGTATGCCTCCCCCGCCGCCTTTAGCACAAGTACCACTTCATACACTAGAGACTTGTTGCACCTGTAAGTCTCATCTCCTCAGGGTCTAGTCCTTTCACACATTAGACTACATTACACTTCTCTCTCTCACTTCCCTTTCGATATCTAGTCATTGAGTTCTTACAACGTACTTCGGTCATACGATTTTCTCCTAACACTCATATGTTGGGGGCAATCTGTTACACCATTTTTTTGGTCATCTAACCTATTATTATTAGATGAACCCAAGTATAGCATGTAAGACCAATTTTACCCTAAGTAAAATTGCTTTCACCATATAAAATAACTTATTTGATCATATTTAGCTTAAAACCGAAAATTAATTAAATAAACCCTTATTTATTTAATTATTTCCTAAGAACAAGTTATTTAAATCATTATTTAAATAATATTCTTAGTTAAATTTGACTAAATCATCCATAAATAATTAAATAAAACATTATTTATTTAATTATTTTCCCATCATTCCCCTAATATGATAAATAAATCATTTATTTATTTATTATTTATAAATAAAGGAATTGACCAAAGTCAAGAACCCTTTTCCCTCCAACAAATATAATAAAATATTCCTAAAAGGTGCTTCTAGAATTCGATTAACAATATTTTATTCATGCACTGAGTTCTAGACTGCCCCAATATTTTTTTATAAATAGGAGGGTTTTCCCCATTCATTAGTCACCTCCATTGCATTAGATCACTCTGGATCTTCTCTTGGTCACCATTTTCCATTTTTTTTTGTGAACTCCCATTGAGTTCCATGTTTGCTTTTCCACATCCATAAGAGAGAGAAATGTTATATCTGGCTCTGCGAGGACTTTCAAATTCTATACATTCACAACTCAGTAAATGCACATATATGGTGGTAAACTGAGTTGATAGGAATTATCACCCACCTTTTCTAGTATGTCAAATAGACCATACCTCAAAGAGTTTATTTTCTTACTAGGTAGGCACCTGTAGCCTCTCCTTGTTCAATTGTAACCATACTTTATCTCCCACCTTGAATGACTTCTTTGTTCTGTGTTGATCATGCTTGACCTTTTACTTCTCCTCCAGCTTCTACATTGTTTCTTGTACATGTAGATGGATCTTCCTAATCTTCTCTATAATTTTTCAGCCCTCAAAGCATCTCCTATAAGAATTTACAAAGGCATGAGGCATTAATTGATAATTTATTTATGAAAATAATGGAAAATATGGGAAGAGGAAGGTGAAGGGTAACTAATTTCATGTGTGGAGTAAATTGAAGTAAAATAATGGAAAATGAAGAAAATAGAGACATCATTAATAAAAAGGCTTGTGAGGATCAGTTGGGAAGATTTTTTTGACACTTAAGGATCTCACTCTATTCCCCTTCTCTCTCTCATACTATTGGATACTCAGAGTTTTCTCAGAGAACTCTTGGAGGGTGTGGCATACTTGGCGATTTGGAGCAAGAAGGAAAATGAAGAGCAAGAAAGCGTAATAGGAAATTAAGATCAACACCTACATATAGAATGATTTGCGAGTGTGAAGTTCCATATATGGTTTCCTAATTAGATTTGGCATGCATGGTGTATGCATGTAGTTTCTTGGTCATGATTTTCCATCGGCACTGAGGATTACCTGTATTGAAAATGGGCTTGCCTTGCCTTTCCATTTCCTGGATAGCCATGTTGTTGTGGGTTTATTTCCATTTATTGTTTTTTGGTTTCTTCTCATATTCCATTAGTTGTGGGTTGAGTTATTAGTTCATCGAGCCTTGGTTCGAAACATTCTCTAGAAGCCCGGAGGAAAACTGTAGGTTGAGTTACTGGTCATGGAAAACTTGATGAGATAAATTCTTTAGAAGCCCTAGTTGGCTTGAGCTACTAGTCTGGGAAGCCCTAGTTGTAAAAATACTATGGAAGCCTTGTAAAAATTGGGGTTGAGCTAATAGTCCTAGAAACCATGGTTGGAACGATTACTCTAGAGCCCTATAACAAATTGGGTAGAGACCAATCCGTGTTGATTGTGATGTCCGGTTCTGAGGTGGAATCAATGGTTGAGGGTTTAGGCATTTCTGCCTCAGGAATCCTTGGATTGGTTTTTGATTGATGTGTTTGATGGGATTACAATTCATGCTTGGAATATGGCATGGGGGTGATTGGATGAAAAGAGATTTGGCTCAACCAATCAACAGTTGGGTGGAACGTGGAAGTACCATCTATGGTTGGTTTCTAAATTCCTTAATGAGTAGTTCATGCCCTAGTATTTGGTATGAAAATGTATTGATTTATGTTTGGATACTATTGTTTTGGTATCCATGGTATTTATGTTGTTATTAAGTTGGTTATGAACATGTATTTTGAGAGCAGTGATGTATGGATATATCGATGTTTTTAATTGTAAATGAATGAAAAATATATCTATGATAAAATAGATTTTATTGTAGCTAATGATGTAATGGAGCAATGATCAATAGTGACTCTCAAATAAATATGATACCCTTATGCTCAGATATGTTGTTTACACCTGTAGTTTCAATGTTTGTGACATGTTTGGAAAAAAATATGTCATGGATACGAGAGGTTTTAATGAGTTCTTATTGATTTTATTTATTTTGTATCATTTTCCTATTGTAATTTATAATCGCTAAAATTTTCATGAAGTTCTGGGTAGAGCACTGGGTTCTCAGCCTCGAAAGGTGGATGAAATCATAGGGACACTAGCACAAAACAATAGAATTTATGCCCTAGATACTAGCATGATGTCTTATTTCTGCGTCTATAGCCTCCTAGACACTGGTTTGCAAGCCTACGCTTGTGTCTACGGCTAAAAGAGGTTGAAATGTAAGTGCGACGAAGGGGTAAGAAGCCTGAATGGTTGGGTTACCTCTTGGGGGTGTTTTTGTTGTTGTACAAGGTCACACATATTTTGTGTTTCTCTCGGTTCCATTTCCTTAAGGTCATAGAGGTGGTTGAATCTCATTATAGTAGCCTCTAATCACGTTTACTCTGATTGGCCAGTTGCTTGGATATATGTGGGAAGAGGGTGTTACAGAATGGTCCATTATTCTTGATTTAGAAAAAGGGGTTCTACTGAAGGATTTTTAAAAAGGGATTTATTTTTAAAAAAATCAAAAAAATAAGAAAGGGATTTTTTTAAGTTTTTTTTTTTAAAAGGAGGTTAAAGAAGGGTGCACATCCATATTATAAGAAAACACTTCCTCTAGTGGTTTTCCACAAACCCCCATTTTGTTTGGCAAAAATTATGAGTTTTGGTCTTTATGAATGAAAACATTTATGCAAGAGTGTTGGGACACACTTCATAATGCCTATGTAGAGTCGACCCAACAAGAATTGGTTGTCATAGCCAATAATTAGAGGAATGCAATTGTTGAAATGAGAAATAAAGAACACATAGTGAACTCTTGGATATAAAATTAAGTCAACGACTCTATCTTCGAAAATGTAACTAGCACATTAAGAGACAAATAATCTTGGGATATTCTAAATTTTTCATACCAATGTAATGATACATTGAATATTGTTAAATTTATACATTGCAGGTTCATTTTGAAACCATGAAGATGATTGACACATAAAATGTTGACTAGTTCATGATTAGAGTCATGGGCATCATCAATCAAATCAACCTTATTGGTGAAACCATTACATATTAGAATATCATTGAAAAAATACTTCGAAGCCTACCAAAGAAAAATGACATGGTTGTAATAGCGATTCTAGAGTTCAAATGTCATGCAACATTCTAGAATAGTTGACTGAATCGCGTCTCCCACTCGAAACAAGACTTAACCTTGGAGAAGATTCCATCGAAGAAGATTTCAAAGCATATATCTCTCTTGGAATAGGCAGAGGAGGACGATATAGATGAAACAATAAATGAGGCAGACACAGAGGCAGATCTACAAAAAATCATCATGTAGTGGAACAATCAAGATATTCGCAGAACTATAAAATTAGAACTAGAACATGGAGAAAATATAATGTCGCGTGCTATTACTGCAATAAATTGGGGAATTATGAGCATGAATGAAAAAAGAAGCAGTTAGATCAATAAAGAGGCAATTCCGTATCTCCAACAATGAAGGATAATTCTTTGAAAACATGTTTCTTTCCTGCCATCTCTCTGAAGACAGTCATAGCACTTGGACATTTGGTTGTTGGATAAGAACTACAACAACCATATGATAGGTAACAAAAAATTTCTTTCATGCATCGCTGCTTCCATAACATTTGAAATTACTCTTGGATATCGTTCCCATATAAAATTTGAATGAAAAGGTGTTGTTATTATTCCCACTAAAAAAAATCAGCAAGGACATATCCTTAATGTTTATTATGTTCCACATCTGAAGCATAATGTCATTACTATAGGTAAATTAATGGAACATGGATATGATGTAATATTCCATTGGACCAGATGTGATATCTATGAAAAAATATCACAATAGAATACTAATACCAAAGGTTCAAAAAAACAAGAATAAGATGTTTCCCTTCACTCATAGAAGTTAAAATCTCTCATAGTCTTTTGCACACAATATGTCAAGGATAGATGAGTCACACTTATGGCATTATAGGTAATATCTTAATGCATTTAATTCTTTTTCAGAAACATTCTATGGTCATTGGTCTCCCTATTGTGAATAAAAACAATTGTATATTTGAAATTTATATTTTATCAAAGCATAAAAGAGACAAATTTCCCACATCTTTCACTAGAGCAAAAGAGCCCTTAGAGCTAGCCCACATAGATATATGTGGCCCAATGCAAACACAATCCATTGATGGCATTATTTATTTTCTAACCTTTATTGATGATTATAGTAGGAAAATATGGGTTTATTTTGTCAAAAAATAAAATTGATACTTTCTCAAGATTCAAAGAGTTCAAAGCATAATTAGAAAAAAAAATGGAGAGCCTTTAATGTACTCAAGTGAGATAGAGGAAGACAATAGAGTTCCAATGATTTCAAAGATTATTTTCAACAACAAGGAATCATCATGGAGAACACAACAAGATACACTCCACAATATAATGGAGTAGTAGAAAGGAAAAACCAATCGATAATGAATATGGCAAGATGTATGCTTCGTGAGAAGAATTTGTTCAATGAATATTGCAATTAAGCTATTGCTACTACAGTATATGTTGTTAACAAATCTCCAACAAGCAATGTCAAATATGGAGTACCTCAAGAAGATTTGAATAGTAAGAATGTGAAGTTGTGAAATAAAATTGATGATAAAATTGAAAAATGTATCTTTGCGGGCTATAGTGAACAGTCAAAATCCTATAGACTCTACAATCCAATCGCCAAGAAATTTGTTTTAAGAAGATATGTTAAATTTTTTGAAACTAAATCTTGGTCCAATCCAATTTGTGAAGCTTTAATAAACTTGTTAATCCACCATGACTGCTAAGATTGCAATGAATCCAACAATTATTCATCATCTTTAGAAGAAAATAAAAAAACAAAAGCATAGTGAGATATATAAGTAGGAGAAGGAATTTGATCAACATAATTTTTTTCCTTTATTTCTAGTCAACCAACCCATTTTGAATAGGTAGTAAAAGAGAAAAATTAGGTTGATGCAATGAATCGCTAAACAATTACCATAGAGGAGAACAAGACTTGGGAACTTGTTGATCTCCCAAAAGACAAAACCAATATTGGTTTCAGGTGGGTATATAAGGGCAAACTGAAAGAAAAATGAGAAATTGAGAAACAAAAGGAAAGGTTCGTTTCCAAAGGATTCTCACAAAAGTTTGGCGTTGACTATGATGAAACCTTTTCTCCAACAACAAGGTTAAACACTATCAAAACTATTGTTGCCACTACAACTTAACACAAATGGCAAGTTTTTCAACTTGATGTAAAATCTACTTTCTTAAATGGAATATTGCAGTAATATTTTTATATGGAGCAAGCTCCTCATTTTGAAGTTCCAAGGTAGGAGCATAAGGTGTATAGGTTAAATAATACCTTAGATGGTTTGAGACAAGCTCCTCGAGCTTCGTACAGTTGAATCGACACTTACCTCATCAAAAGTGGATTTCACAGAAGCAACCATGAGCCAACTTTGTTTACCAAAACTCAGGAAGGTAAAATTTTCGTTGTTTTCCTTTCTGTTGATGATCTAATTTATATATGTAGTGTGATGTTAGAAGAATTAAAAGTTTCCATGCAAACAAAGTTTGATATAGTGACTAATCTAGGGTTCATGAAGCAGTTCTTAGGCATTGAAATTGAACAATCTGCTAATGGCCATTTTTCTTGTTGACAAAAGTATGCCACTTACATCCTCTAATGTTTAGAATGATCAATTTCAAACCAACGAATACTCTAATTTATCTACGCACCAAGCTGAGCAAACAAGATGAAGGACCACTAGTTGATTATACATTGTATAAAGGTCTAGTTGGTAGTCTCTTGTATCTCATTGCAGCTACACTTAACCTTATGTTTGCAGCGATTTTTATTTCAAGGTTTATGGAATCACCCAATAATTCACATTGGATGGTTGCAAAAAGGATGTTAAGATATGTTGCAGGAACACCACACTATGGCTTGTTTTACACACATGCTGAAGATTTCTTACTTTCAGACTATACAAATAGTGACTATGAAGGAAACTTAGATGATCCCAAAAGCACCTTAGGATATGGTTTCCACTTAGCAACTAATCTGATGTCATGGCCCTCTAAGAAACATCCCATTGTATTAATATCTCCTGCAAAGGTATAGTATATCGCTGCAACTTCAACAATTTTTCAAGGAGTTTCACTTAGAATATTATTGAGGAATCTTTCAAATGTTCAAAAGGAACGAACTCTTATTTTTTTGCAAAAATTGTGCCTTTCACAAAAACAGAAAAATATATTGACACACTTTCATTTCATTCGTGAGCTTCTCAATGATAAATATATCTTTCTTAATTTTCGTGAGTCACAAGATTAACTTAAAAATATTTTTACAAAACCATCGGGCAAAAATGTATTTTAAATCTCAAAAGGAACACTTGAGTACTATTTGTGCCAATACTTGTAACAAATAAGACTAAGAGAGGCTATTGAGAGAAATACACTCACGTGTCTAGTCAATTGAGATATTGTTCACTTAACTTTTAGTTAGAACTTTCTCCAGTTATTTATTGTTTTTTATTTTATTTTATGCTATTTAGTTTATTTAACTCTTATTTAATAATTACAAGAATTGTTCCTGTACTACAAATTTTGAATCTATTCTTTACGTATTTGTATCTGAACCTTCTTAGTCAATAATAAACTTAATATAAAATTATGTATTTAAAATAAATATTAAAATGTTTTATTTATAATAGTTATTAAATAGTGTTAAATTATTAATATTTCTTTTTTAAATTTGAGTTATCCATTAAATTACACATTTGCCTAGTATGAGGGGTTTAAAAAATCCCTTTATACGCCATCATTATCAATATAATATTAATTTAATTATATAATTATATATAAAATTAAAAGAATTTGTATCAATAATTATTATACATAATAGTTAAGATGCTATAATGGTTATGATGCTATATTAATTAAATAGAAATCTGAATTAAAAAATTAAGAAATTGTTTAGAAGGACTTTTTGGATTTTTTGGTGTTAGAATTGGGAAGAAAAATTTGAAGTAAAATTTTATGTTGTGTTATTTAAACTGAATTTTTTATTATATATGGATTAGACACAATGAAAAATTTTCATGAGCACTTGAGGAGTTATATAACCAAAAATTCTACATAATTTTAAAAAAAGTGGAGTTAATAAAATTTATTAAAATAGAGCTGGTTAAAGGAATCAATTAATTTAATAAACATTGCGGAGCATTGGTTGGCTTTTGGTGGAGAGTCATCGTAACCCATAGGTAGGGGAAAAAGAACCAAATGATATTTCGGGGATCGATGTCTAAACCGCATATGATCTGCGTCCATCATTAAACAGCAATGACAATGTGAACGTCGTACGAAGCACACCAAATGCACTTCTTTTCATGTGGCACCCACGTGAAACGTCAGGTCATGATTGGCTAGGGGTGTTAGGTAACAGTACCAGGGATCAGAGATTTAAAAAACGATAAAGAAACATCTTCACGTTTCTTCAATGAAATCTGTGTGTGTCTGCTGTTAGCAGGAGAGAGTTGTTGTAATGTCTGATCGGTTCCACATGAATCTATATCATAGATAGAGATCTGATGCGTTGGTTGGTGTTTATAACCACTCGTCCAAGAACCTGCAGTGCAACCATCCAGTGCCCTGTCTGTTTTGTCCTGATGTTCCACAAAGCGTGCAGAGACAATACGGATTCTGACGCTACATATCTGCAGCTCTGCTGATCTTCGAGGCTGAGGTGACATGAACAGAACAGTTTGATAAGAAAATCTGTATATATTGTTGGACTAGATTTCTTCGTTTCTTTATTGGTTGCTTCCAACGGAGCATTGCAGGGTTTGAATGGTGGTAAGGGAACAATCCGCAGTATTTTATGTAAATTGAATTTCCTAGCCGTAGCTCATGGATTGCTAGATCCTAAGGAAAATTTTCTGGATGGCCTAAGTAATATTTGGGGAGTTATAGCTACATTACTTTTGGGAGTTATAGCTACATTAATAGGTAGTATATTTATCTATTGGATTAGGTAGTATATATTATCTATTGGATTTTATATCTGCTATTAACATATATTTAACCAATATCAATAAAATTATAACTCCACAAATATTGATAACCATACCTGCCAACAATATTAAACTTTAATGTAAACCATAGCCATAGATGCCAGAAATATGAATGTTATATATAATCTACACTCTATTGTATCAGCACTCATTAGTACTGAGCTCATTTTTCTTTTCAAATATTTGTGTGTATCAGCACTCATTAGTACTGAGCTAATATTTTTTTTCAAATATTTGTAGATTCAGCTGAGTTTGGGTTTGGAATTCAAGAACTGGGATTGGCATTCAATGGATAATAATGGGCTGCACCGCTATCAACATCAACACCGTTCTAAAAATCAGTCTTTTTCTTCTGCTCTGCTCGATGCAATTTGTAAGTCGACCGAAGACGAGGGAGGAATGATGGCGTATAAAAAGAGCAGCAATCGACCAGAGACGAGAAATTTCGAGGCCGAGAATAATACAGTCATGAGGAATTCCAGTTATAAACGTGTTATCAGGGTACAAATGGAGGAGGATCCATGGTTGCATAATGAAAAACCTATGTGTGGGAGATCTAGCAGGATCGGTGTTTTCAACGGAGCTGAAAAGCACAAGGACACCGAGGCTACTACATATAGCAAGCACAGAGAATTTCATCTGCCATTTCAGCCTAATATATCAAGAGCGCCATCATGTTCTTCTGATTACACGACTGATTCCAATTCCAATTGCCCATATTTATCTTCAGATGCGGAGTCCCTCTATAGACATGCTTCTTCTATTTCTACTGGTAAATCAGAAAAGAATTCTTATCATGGGGGTCGTGGGGACAAATCGTACAAATGGGCAGTTGGGCGAGAAAGCTCTCGAGATTTTCATGGAAAATCTTCTGCTAGATTTGCAGAATTGAGATCTAAAGAGAAGCCTTTCAACCCTATAGACCATCCTGCTAAAGTTAAGTCAAAGTCCAAAACTAGTAAGGATTCCAGGAAGCCCAAGCAGCCAACCTCTCCTGGCAGGAAGCTTGCAAATTTTCTGAATTCGCTGTTCATGGCTGGTGGTACCAAGAAGCCAAAGCTTTCATCTTCTTCTTCTGTAAGTGAGTCCACTTCATATTATTCTTCTGAGAGAAAACCCGCCTCCGTTTGTTCATCATCTTCTTCAGTCCATTCCAGGCCATGTTTGAGTAAGTCATCCAGAGGGCCGAAGCACAGTAATGGGGTGAGAAGGTCTGTAACATTCTACCCAACAAGTGAGATTGTGAATGAGGAGTCTCGCCTTTGTGGGGAAAAGTGTGTCCACACAATGGAAAAATATCCATCCCCTAACCCTAACCCTAACCCTTCTAATTATTCACATAAACACATCTCCATGGATGCCTACAAGCTTCCCATTCTCGGCAAAAAATCGAAATATCGTGGTCTTGAGAAGGATAGCCATGCTGCAGCAGCAGCAGCCAAGGACATAATCGCGAAGTATCAGAAAGCAGACAGCATTCTGAAAGCTGTGGTAATTACAAATCTTGAAAAAGAAGAGGACGGGGAAGACGATGATGATGCCAGCTGTTCAAGCTCTGATCTGTTTGAGCTGGAGAATTTGGCAGGAATTGACATGAACAATATGTACCAGAAAGAGCTTCCTGTATATGAGACTACTCATCTGGAGACTAACAAAGCCATTGCAAAGGGGTTAGTTGTGTGATAATCCACAGGCTGTAACCCTGACACAGTGTTGTTCACTTATTTTGTTGCAGGTTACATGAGAATTGGTAGAAACTGAAATAAATAGTACAATATAATAAATTGTTTATGTTTTTGAGTAGAGGCTCTTAGTGATAGCCATGAATCATCTACTCTGCTCAATTGGCTTACGATGGGAATAAACAAAAAAAAATTGTGTACAGTGGCTTATATTTAGATATCCTAGTGGTTTATATTTAGATATCCTAGATGATGGAACTTGTCTTACGCTTGGTCTGAGGCTACTTGTGGATATTCATTGTGACAAAGTTACTTAATTCTGCTGAAAACATATACACTGCTGCGAAGAAAAAGGGTCACTTGTGCTTGAAAATTAAGTCGCTTTAAATGCATTGCATTGTTGTATTTAGCTAATTTCTTATACAGCTTGTGTTGGCTTAATAGTTAAGAGCATGTGTTTTTTATTAAAAGTTCACAGATTTAAAACTAAAACTAGAGGAGGTAAAGTATATATGTCTTTATAAACTTAAAAATCAAATAACTATCTGAGATCTCATACACTAGTATAATATCTAGCTTCCCTAAACTGTCATCTTAAAATTAAATAATAATAATATAGTAAAAATAAAAAGAAATTTAACTTAGTAAGTTCAGGGAAGTCAGACTCATCCAGTCCTTAGAATTCCCAATGCTGCTCACTCTATATATTGTATGCAATCAAGAATAGAGCATATGGGCGTCCTATGCCAAAAATTACCAAAACCTAACCTGCCCTAAATTGAAAGCTGTGGAGAATTATCTGCTACCTCTGCAAGTTAATCTTAATGATATGATTAAATAAATTGAATATGACTAATAGCGGATAGAATTTGATTGATGTAGAGATGCTCTTGATTTATTTTGAAGATATACATAGCTGATAAAAGGAAGGCAAGCTGCCTAATCCAATGGCAGAGCGGTTCTGCATCATCCATAGGCAGCGATAACCTTAAACAGTAATTTATTGATTTGCATCATTCATGAAAAATGATAGCCTATGTGAGAAGTAGTTTCTTCAATTTGCAAAGTCTTCAAGCAAATTGGTCATTGACATGTCTTTAAAATTCGGAATTTCCATTATAAATTCAGAATGTTTGTCATGAATTATTTTTGGAAGTATAGCTACTCTATAATACCTAAAACTGGAGTGAGCAAGCTGACTTTACTCATGGTTTTGCGTTTACTAGAGTCTCGTGTGAGGGATGCAGATATCCACACACGTAGGAAGCCTAATTTTAAGACAACTTAGTGCTATTATGAATGTGTCAGCCTTTGTCAAGAGTACAATGTTGGCATTGTTATTATTCAGTCTAATCCCAGGCAGTTATTCATATTGGTCACAGATATAGTTTTATTAATGCAATGGGTAGTATATGATATTGGCCACAGATATAGTTTTATTAATGCACTGGGTAGTATATGATAGCTCTTAAATTTAACTAAATACATAATTTAATAAATGATATATATTGCATTAATGGAATTATAGCACCACAAATATTAATTTTTATTTAAAACTATATGAAAATACAACCAATATTTTTAGAACTTTTACTTCATTAATATACTAGAGCAATATATACTAATTTTTAGATTTTCTATTTATTTAAATAGAACAAATAGCATATTCTGCCAATGTATTAATGGAGATATAACCTAAAAAAACCACCTAAACAATTTGAACAATCACATGCATACTCATAAGTCTAAGACCCTGGTTTCGTTTCTCTATTTTAGAGCTCACGGGTAAAAATTGTACATAGTAATTGGAAAATATGAGCAGGTCGCATTTTCATTTTGAAACATGTATCAGTCATTAAAAAACATTTTCATTACATAACTCCAATAACAAGTAGACAAAATTTCTAATTTTGAATAGACTTTATTACAAAACTCCAATAACAAGTAGACAAAATTTCTAATTCTGAATAGATTTTATTCTGCACACTATGGGTGTGCTTTGTAATGGCCGCTAAAGTTTCATTTTTAAATGGAAGCATCAATTCCATTTCCCACTGAGGACGGTACTTGGAAATTGTCATCGTGATCGGAATCTAAACAAAACCCAATATATTGTATATTATTGCCATTGGTTTTCGTCTGACGCTCTAAACACTGAACTGCAATGGTCTGTTTCATCAACATGGGCAACATCTCGTCAATTCATGGCCACTGGCCAGCTAAACCTTTCCTTTTTCGAAAAATAAGTGGGGGAGAATTCAGCACTAGTTCCATCTTAGCATTTTTCAAAAAATTCTTTGCCTATAAAGTAAAGAAGCAGAAACAGATACACGAACTTCACCGTATCTTCTTTTTCAGTTCAAATCACACGCACACACATGCACATGCACGCACGGTTGCACTTTCATTTGTCATGGCCACTGAGAGCTCACCCACACACTCTGGAATTCGGAGTCCAACAGAAATAAATTAATCTAAAAGGGTCATATTCTAATCAATTATGTTTTTTTAAAGGGGAAAACTGTTGTAAGGGAAATCAAACATTGTGTCGAGTCCAAGTCAATAGCAGTAAAAAGAAGGCAAATCTAATAAACTAAATTTTATGCCACACTCCACAAATATATATATATATATATATATTGCAGAGAAAGAGAATTCATGATGTTCCACAAAGTCTCAGGTTTATAAGCAGAGGGACCAGTCCTTTCCCTTTACCTGCTCTCTAAGTTATGTAAAGAGAAAGTCGCTGTAATCAAGATATATGGAATAGTGTAGGGATAGCTCTCGAGTTTTTTAATTGACTACTCGCGTTTCCCTTTAACAATTCTCTTAATACTAGTCAACGACACCAGGATTACATTGCTTTCTCAATTAACATGGGTAGCCGACACCTCCCGAATATCAACAACCATCAGTGAACTAAAATGGTCCTCAATTATGATGTCGACATTCAAAATCCAACCACAGATGTACCACATTCCAGTGTTGGGTCTATTAAAATATGTTATTGCATGCCCACATTATTAATTAACAAATGTTATATGAGCATGGAGTTTCTAGGAACCCTTGAATGATCTCCATCCACTCGTATATTTTGGTCTGAATATTAGAAATTATGGCCTTCCTTTCGTCATTATTCTGCATTATGTGGTTATGCAATCAATAACGGTCATGTATAAGATCGTTCATGGAGGTATGATGGTATGTGCTATGTGCTTTGGTATATGCCATGTGTAAACCTGACAAGTATGCAATATTATAAAAATAAATTAATAAGTTTGGGATATTGGCTTAAATTATGGTTGTCAATGTGGTTGAATATTTTATTCAAAATAGAGGGCTGAAGCTTCCTTTATTCACTTCTTATAACATCTGTAATGGTATTTTTTTTTTCTAAATCTTTAGCTTATTGAAATTATGTTTTAAATTAGCCTCCCAAGATTGTTTACCAGCATTCAGTTGATCCAATTATTAATTTCCTTTATACAGGATAAATTTAAAAAAATTGATGCTTATATATTAAAACAAAATATAAACAAAATTGAAAAAAAAATTTATCTGAATATCCTATACTGGTTCAGTTGGACAAGGTCTGGTTGTTATGTGACCTTGTCATTGGGCTCACATTAATTTAGCTTGAAATGTGGTTTTTTTTATTAGATCTCTTTTCATTTTATAAACAAATTATTTTAGTATAAATAAAGTACTTAATCTTCATTTATTTATTTCTTATAAGATAATCAGAAAATGATATTTTTTTCTCTTTTCTATTTCTATATTAGTTTTTTTTAGTGCTTTTATGAGATGATCTAAATAATTAGTTTTCCTTGTACATAAAAATAGAACTATTTTTCTTTTGGAAAACAAAACCCATAAAAATGAAATGGCCTAAATATCTCATATCAAATACAAACATGTAATTTAAAATGTGATTAAAAAGAGATTTATTAATATGTTTAATATTCATAGTAATATATTTATTTTAATTACATTAATGAGGTGTTTATATTAAAAAGGGAACAATTTTTTTTAATTACAATTATATATATATATCTATATATATATATATATATATATATATATATATATATATATATATATATATATATATATATATATATATTTTGTTAATAAAGTTTAATGAATAAATTTATTAAATTATAGGT
Source organism: Pinus albicaulis (assembly GCA_034641835.2). Taxonomy (NCBI): domain Eukaryota; kingdom Viridiplantae; phylum Streptophyta; class Pinopsida; order Pinales; family Pinaceae; genus Pinus; species Pinus albicaulis. Next base: position 1,060,131,668 of record CM076574.1, read on the forward strand.
CTTTTATAAATTAGGAATTGTGATTATTTGTTTTATAAAACAAATTTGTATCTACTTTACTAACTTTCAACTCAAAAGTTTGAATTATGGCTAACTTTCTTCCCACAAATGTCTTTATTGCTTGCATTAATGTCTTAATCTTATCACTAATTTAACTCATATTATTAGGATAACTTAAAATATACCAAAAAAAAAAATGCAAGTTCCAAAAAACATAGGAGAAAGTCTATTAGATTGTACCATCCCTTAGGTTACATTTTTATTACAAATAATCTCATATATAATTATAATTGGCCATAAGTACATTTGATTACTCCTATAAAACCAAAGAACTTACTATTGAGTTAGTTATCTATTACATTATACCGTAATACCATTCTATATATTATATTTAGAATACAAATAACCCCAAACAAATCTTATATATTTAAGCCCTATATATAATTATAATTATGATTATGATTATGATGATTTATATTTACCTTCATTTTTATTTTTATTTTAATAATTGATGATGATGATCGTTAACGTCCAGTGAGACCAATCTTTGGTCTATTGGACCTAAAGAAAAGAGTTATTTAATTTGATTTAAGATTTTATTCCTATCCTCAAAAAGCTTGGATAGAAGGCTACGAAGGTTGGAATTGCAACAAAGATTACGAAATTGAGTTCTAATATTGTTGTAGGCTAGGCACTCTAAGAGGAAGTGACTTTCATCCTCGATGTTAATATTCTAACAGAGATGGCAAATCCTTTCCATCCATGCTGTTTTAGGAATTGTCCAACGACCTGTTTCACTATGGAGCTCATGAGAGTTCGTTATAATCTTGGCTATATTAATTTTCTTCTTTGAGCTAGTTAAAACAGAGAGATACTTTTGATCTTCTAAGGTGGGGTTTATGACCTCCTTATAATACCTTAACTTTCTCCTAGCTACTAGATCTTTCTCACACAATATTTTTTCTTTGAACTTAGAAGTAACAATTTTTTTAATGTTATTGATGTTTTGCAATGCAACATTCTCCTTCATATACCAACGGTTTAACTAGGCCCAGGTGTCTTTATACCAACCTCGTTCAAGCCTTAGGTGGTTTTGGTTGGAATTTAAAGCTAGCTTAGGAAGTGAATTCTATGGTTTCCTGTGCTATTGAGTTTGTGCTTGTACAACAGAAGCCTAGTCATAGCTACACTCTCTATAGGGGAAAGACTCACTTCTATAAGGAGAATAGGATAAGGTGTATTGCTTTTAATTTTAAGGTTATATGTTATAAAACACTTCTAGATTTGCTCAATCTTTCTCCAGGTTTCTCTAAAGATGCTGCAACCCCAAACCTCACATCCATATAAAATAACAAGAGTGACTAAAATTTCAAATATGAACTTCTTTCTATTCCACATTACCAGATTTGTCGTTTCACAATTATTTTCAAAACCAAAATAAAACCTATAACACTACATAACTACATTAAACTACTATATTACAATCAAATATATAACTATTCATCACACTATCAAATATTATTAAATAAGAGAGGGTTACTCTAGCACTATGCCATCCCCTATCCCATTTACAATGATCATATATATAGAAGTCACCATAACTATAAATTAGCATAACTACATGTAGTTACTCTGTTAGAATCTATGTGTAACTCTTCATCCCTAACTTCGTTCATTTCTGACGTTACAAATAAGATTTACTCTAACACTGTTTTCATTAGTTTTGCATTAGTTTTTCAAAGTTACACTTTATGGCATACGTACCTTCAACCTGAACTGATAACAGGTGCATCACGATATTGAGTTTTAGTTTCGAACTGATTCCAGCATAATACAGTTTTTAAAATAGCATTATAAATCACGTTCTAATTAGATGTCGAACGTTATGAACCTCCAATACGTAATTCGATTGTGCTGCATGTCTGCGTATAAAGTGACTTCTCTTTCTGTCACAATCTCTTTAGCTTTATTCCATCTTGCCATCTTCCATTGGAATACCTTTTAGTCACTAAAGGTGAAGGAATGAATAAACGAATAATAGCAAACGAGTCCAGATCAATCAAATTTGTGATACCAGGCGGTGCACGTTAAACTCTCAACCTATCAAAGGGTCGTAAGGCCCTTGTGCCATTATGATAGTGGTACAGTGATGCCCTGCATCATTATCATAGTGTTAAAGTTGCAAGCATTATGACTATATCTTATTTGTTTTTTATATAATGTAAACAAACTAAATTACTGAATTTAGTATGACGTTTCACGAGATTGTATTTTTGAGCAGACAGAATATTGCATATCAATGAAAAAATATACTACTTATAGAAAAAATAAGAAATCATGAGAGAGGAGAGATGCACAATATTCACACACAATAATTAGTTTCTATATTACAATAAACACAGATACATCAAATATATATAGTTGGAGTCGGATCCAACTTATTTCATTCTTGGAGAGAGAGGTTGAGAGAATCTCTCAACATCTTCCAACAAACCAAACCAATCCCTAATCTTAGTATGCATCATAAATGAGGCATTATCTCAAACACCCCCCCTAATGCCTACATTACAGAAAACTTACAATACTAAAATCACAATTACAACACTTTGAACTTTCATCTCTTTGTCTAATCTAGTCTTCATCAGCAAATCTACCCAGTCTGCAGCTTTCTAGATTCCGCTCTTTCTTTCTCCATATATTCGAGTTTACCTTTTAACCCATTTAAAGTACACTTGCTTTTGACCATCAATGCTGAATTTGTAAGATTAAAGATTCTTGACACGCCCGAAGAAGAGTCTCGACACTGAACTACCCTATGGAAATATTTCATCTGTGAAATAACCCCGAAGAATAAATTTCAACAGTCTATAGGAAAATATTCTAGGCACATTTGTTAGAAATATTAAAGTCACCTGCCGTGCCTTGGCCAGTGACAGGAAGAACAAAGTACAAGGCAGGAGAAGATTGAGTGAGCAGCACTCTGTATTTAAGAAGAATGGAAGATCCGTAAGGATGAAATTAAATCTTGTATGGGCCGCAGCCATAGACAGCAGTGGAATTAATTTTGAAGTATGGGCGAGAAGTTAATTTTGCAGGAGGAGCTAAGATTTCCCGTAATGCCAATCTACGGAGGAGCAGGTTTAATTAAAACTGTCAAGTCGGGCGTTTAAAGCTTCAACAACCAAATTGAAGTGAAACTGATGAGAACAGACGAAAAGTCTCTTATGAGAGGATAGGACAAGTGGTCCCTACCACTTGAGCGCAAAAGCGCAAAAGCGCAATTTCAGAAGTTCAGAAGACCAAGTGTCATGTTAATGTGGAAATCTGCGATGTGCGATGGTTGCGCCATCGCAACATCGCAACATTGCAATATCGCATTTTTGCAGAATCACCCTCCGCCCATTCCATTGTATCATCGCAAATGTTGAAGTTGCGATGTGCGCCCGTCGCACCATTGCATGTTACGAGTATTCCTCAATATGTTATCGCAAGTCTGAAAGTTACGATATGCGCCATCGCAGAGCGCACCGTCGCACTTTTGGTTGATCGCAAGTTTGTTTGTTCTGCTGTTTGCGCCATCGCAAAATCGCAAAGTGGCCGACTGCGATGTGGTCCCACTCGTACGTCGCGCCGTATTGAAATGTTTTATGTTTTTGCAAAGGTTTTCCTTTGTATTTTGGTTTATACGTTGGTTTATATTTTATATGTAATTTGTGCCGCTGCGCCATATAAAGAGAAAAAGGCTCGCGCGCATTTGTGTAGGGAATGTATCGTTAGTGTGAACGCTATGAGAGCCCGCAGGCAAAGAAAACACAGCAAGAAGAATGAAAGCACTGTTAGTGTGTTCTTGAGAGACAGAGAGTTGTTAGAGTGCACTGCGTTTGTAGCAGTCAAATATATTTTGTGAATCCCTCACTGTTGAAGAAGAAATTTGTAACAGTTTTTTTAGTTCTGTTAATGAAATAGAAGAAATAATTTTCATGCTATCTCTGTCTGCAATTAAATTTTTGTTTTAAACTTCTCTGTGCTCAGAGGAGAGCGTCATTCTCTCCACTGTTTGCTTGGAATTTCCAATAATTCCAACATGGTATCAGAGCTAGTCTAGGCTCTTTGAATGCTTCAAAGAAGCTGAAGAAGAAGACCGGTTGCAGTGTTTTCTCCAGCAGCGTGAAAAGCTCAACAGAGGTCAAAGTTCAGGTATTTCTCAAAGATAATAGTGCTGTTGCTTTGTATTTAAAAAGGAGTTTGTTCTTTCAGTAAAGGAAATATAGTTTGATTAAGTTTAGAAGTTCAGTTCAAGAGCAATGGCTGGACCAAGCACTGGAATGAGTCTTGGAAATGTTCAGCTTCCACAGTTTAATGGAAAGAACTATGATTATTGGGCCATTACCATGAAAGCCCTATTTGTATCACAAGACTTATGGGAACTAGTAGAAGATGGTTTTGTTGAACCAGCTGATGAGCAGGATTTTAATGCCTTAACTCAAGCAGAGAATGATGTGTTGAAGAATAATAGGAAGAAAGATGCTAAAGCTCTCTTCTGTTTGTATCAAGCTGTAAATGAGAGCGTGTTTCCAAGGATAGCAGCAGCTAAGAAATCCAAGGAGGCATGGGAAACTCTGAAAGTAGCCTATCAAGGTATGGAGAAAGTTAAAACAGCAAAACTTCAGTTGCTGAGAAGAGATTTTGAAACTCTTTGCATGAAAGAGTCAGACAGTGTTGACACATTTTTCACACATGTGATTGGGATTGTCAATCAGATAAGATCCCATGGAGAAACTCTTGAAGAGAGAAGGATTGTGGAGAAACTTTTGAGATGTTTACCCTCAAAGTTTGATGTTATTGTAACTACCATAGAAGAGACCAAAGATCTCTCACAGTTCACAGTGGATGAACTTCATGCCTCACTAATAACTCATGAACAAAGATTGAGCAGAGATGAACACTCATCTCTTGAGCACGCCTTCAAGACCCAGATGCCTTCAGGAAGAGGAAGAGGTCAAAGAAAAGGAAGAGGAAGAGGCAGAAGTCAGAATAGAGGTGGAAGGAATAGCCCTTCACATTCACATGGAAGGAGCAACAGCCAAAGTCAAGGCCACGGCCAATGCAACAGCCAGCAAGATGGACATCAACACCAACATGCTCAAGGAAAAAGGTATGACAAATCCAATGTCCAGTGTCATTATTGCAAGAAATATGGGCACTATGCCAATGAATGTAGAAAGAAGCAAAATGACATGAAAAATAGGCAGAATTCTAATGTAGCAAAAGAAGAAAAGAACCCAAGCAATGTGTTGTTAGCTTGTAATGTAGCACAAGATAAAAATGATGATGTTTGGTTCTTAGATTCTGGATGTAGTAATCATATGACTGGCAACAAAGAAATGTTCGCCAATCTAGATGAAGAAGTAAAATCTGAAGTGACCACAGGGACTGATACTAAGATCTCTGTTAAAGGAAAAGGCAGAGTGAGTATTAGAGCAAGAAATGGGGAGCAGAAATTTGTCCCTGATGTGTATTATGTTCCAGGTCAGAAATGTAATATTTTGAGCGTTGGGCAGCTCATAAACAAAGGTTACAATGTAATTTTCAAAGATGATGTGTGCACAATAAAAGATATACCTCCAAGCAAGAAAATCATTGCTGAAATTCAAATGACCAGCAATAGAATGTTTCCGTTCAAGCTCAACATTGACTTGAAGAAAAAAGGGAAGAATGTAGCAGTTGTAACACAAGAAGCCTTTCAGAAGGAAGCAAAGGATGAAAATTGGTTATGGCACTTGAGATTTTGACATCTCAATTTCGGAGGATTAAATTTGCTGCACAGAAAGGGAATGGTAAGAGGTTTACCATTGATTGAAAATCCTGACAGCCTATGTGAAGGCTGCATCTTGGGAAAGCAACACAGAGAAAATTTTCCTTCAGGGAAAAGCATAAGGGCGAAAGCACCTTTGGAGATAATCCACTCAGATTTATGTGGGCCGATGCAAACAGCATCTGTTTCGGGCAGCAATTACATGCTGACTTTCATTGATGATTTCACAAGAAAAGTGTGGGTTTATTTTCTGAAATACAAGAGTGAAGTCTTTCAGAAATTTTGCCACTTTAAAGCTCGTGTAGAGAAACAAAGTGGGCAGTACATTAAAGTCCTCAGAACTGACAGAGGAGGAGAATATATCTCAAAGGAATTTCTGCGTTTCTGTAGAGAAAACGACATACACAAGCAGTTTACCACAAGGTACACGCCGTAACAGAATGGAGTTGCTGAAAGGAAGAATCGAACCATAATGGAGATGGTGAGAAGTATGCTAAAGGCAAAACACTTGCCGAATGAATATTGGGCAGAAGCAGCAAACTGTGCTGCGTATATTTTGAATAGATGCCCCACAAAAGTCGTGATGAACAAAGTTCCAGAAGAAGCGTGGAGTAGCAGAAAACAGGGAGTCACCCACATGAGAGTTTTTGGGTGTGTAGCATATGTACACATTCCAGACAAATTGAGAAAGAAGTTGGATAGTAAGGGGGAGAAGTGCATTTTCCTTGGATATTGTGAAGATTCCAAAGGATACAGACTGTATAACCCATCCACAAAGAAGTTTGTAATAAGCAGAGATGTGCAATTCATTGAAGAGGAAGCATGGGATGGAAGCATTGAGAAAATAGTCAATGTTAAAAACTGTTTGTCTCATGATGAAGATGAAGGATACGTGGTTGAAATTAACAACCCATCGACTGCACAACCTCCAGCAACGCAAGGATAGCAAGGGACGCCTCAAGCAGCACCAAGAACACCCTTGAGAAGAAGCGGTAGTGGTTCACCAAGTACACCACATGGAGCAGAATCGAGTGCTTCATCAAGCACGGCTACACCAAGTGAAAGAGGAACAAGATTCAGAAGCCTTAGAGAAATCTATGAGCAAGGAGAAGCAGATGAAGGTATGAATTCCTTATTTGCTTTGTATTGTCAAGTTGATGATCCTATTCATTTTGAAGATGCTATTAAAGATAGAAAATGGATAGAAGATATGGATGAAGAAATTAAAGCCATAGAGAAGAACAAAACATGGGAGTTGGTTGATCTCCCAGAAGGTAAAGAAGTCATTGGAGTTAAATGGGTATACAAGACCAAAAGCAATGCTGAAGGAAAAGAAGAAATACACAAGGACAGACTTGTTGTCAAAGGATATAAGCAGAAGCAAGAGATTGATTATGAAGAAACTTTTGCACTAGTTGCAAGAATGGAGACGGTAAGAGCAGTGCTGTCCATAGCAGCACAAAATAAATGGAAAGTATATCAAATGGATGTAAAATCCGCATTTTTAAATGGAGTTTTAATGGAAGAGGTATATGTGGAACAACCTCTTGGATATGAGAAGAAAGGCCAAGAGCATAAGGTCTGTAAATTGAAGAAAGCTCTTTATGGGCTGAAACAAGCACCAAGAGCGTGGTACAGCAGAATAGATTCTTATCTATTGGAGAATGGATTTGAAAAGTGTGAGGGAGAACCACCCTCTACATCAAAGAAAAGGATGGTAAGTTATTGATTGTTGTCTTATATGTTGATGATTTAATTTTTACAGGTAATGATGATTACCTTGTTGAAAATTTTAAAACAGTCATGAAAGATGAATTTGAAATGACTGACATGGGTTTATTAAGATACTTCTTGGGAATAGAAGTGGAGCAAGGTGAGAAAGGAATTTTTATTTCTCAAGCAAAGTATGTGAATCAATTTTTGGAAAGATTCAACATGCAGGAGTGCAAAGCTGCAATTACTCCCACAGTAATGGGATTGAAGTTGAGTAAAGATGACAACAACAAGGATTTTGATCCAAGTCTGTATAAAAGCATAGTTGGCAGCCTCATGTATTTGACTGCAACTAGGCCAGATATTATGTATGCTGTTAGTTTAATTTCCAGATTTATGGAGAAGCCAAAAGAAGCACATTGGCAAGCAGCAAAGAGAATTCTGAGGTATGTGAAAGGAACTAAAAGATTTGGTATTTTATATACTACTTCAGAAAGTTCAGAATTAGTTGGTTACACTAACAGTGATTGGGCTGGAAGTGTAGATGATCGGAAGAGCACTTCCGGTTATGTTTTTCATATGGGTTCAGGAGCCATTTCATGGGCTTCCAAGAAACAGCCTATTGTAGCATTGTCTACAACAGAGGCAGAGTATGTGGCAGCTACAGCAGCAGCATGTCAAGCAATTTGGATGAGAAGAATGTTGAGAAGTTTGTGCCAAGAACAGGTAAAGGGCACTGTGATTTATTGTGACAATAGCTCAGCTATTGCATTGTCAAAGAATTTTGTGTATCACAAAAGAACGAAACACATAGACACAAAGTTTCATTATATCAGAGAATTGGTAAACAATGGAGAAATTGTTTTACAACATTGTAAAACAGAGGAGCAATATGCAGATATTTTGACAAAGCCATTGGCGCAGAAAACATTTGAATTTCTGAGAAAATGTTTGGGTATTATTGATAACCCAGCAGCTGACTTTAAGGGGGAGTGTTACAAATATTAAAGTCACCTGCCGTGCCTTGGGCAGCGACAGGAAGAACAAAGTACAAGGCAACAGAAGATTGAGTGAGCAGCACTCTGTATTTAAGAGAAATGGAGAAATCCGTAAGGAGAAATTAATTTGATATGGGCCGCAGCCAAGATAGCAGAGAGATTAAATGGATGATGGGCGAAGTTATTTCTTTTTGGAGTGGATCAAAGATTTTGTCTACGGAGGAGCAGAATGAATTAAAAATGGTCAAGTCGAGTGTAAATGCCCTCAACAACCAGAATGAATGAATTTGAATTAAACAGGCGGAAGTCACTTATGAAGCGCAAGATCGCAAAAGCGCAGTTTTGCAAGTTCAGAACTTAAGTGTCTTGTTGATATAGAAATCCGCGATGTGCGATGTGCGCCATCGCAACATCGCATATCGCAATTATCAAATGTCTTGTGAATGTGGTAGAGTTCCGCAAGCGGAACGTTTACCATACATAATATTGAAATTATATTATAATCGCCCTTCCGCAGCAGCGAGGCCTGTGGGTCCACAAGACCACGTGGCGTTATATCGCAAACATTGCATTTTGCTTATTCCGCCCATCCAATATGTCATCGCAAATTTTAAAGTTGCGATGTTGCGCCATCACACGTCGCAATATCGCAATTTGGCCGACTATGTAGTGGTCCCCACTCGTACGTCGCGCCATACTCAAAGTTTTATGGATTTTGTATCCGCCGCGCCATATAAAGAGAAAAGGTCCACGCGCATTTGTGTGTGGAATGTATTTATTAGTGTGACCGCTGTGAGAGCCGGCAGGCAAAGAAAACGCAGCAAGAAGAACGAAAGCACTGTTTGTGTGTTCTTGAGAGACAGAGAGTTGTTTGAGTGCACTGCGTTTGTAGCAGTCCATATATGTATTTTGTGAATCCCTCACTGTTGAGGAAGAAATTTGTAACAGTTGGTTTTAGTTTGTTTAATGAAATAGAAAGCATTTCATGCCATCTCTGTCTGCAAATTAAAATTTCTGTTTTAAACATCTCTGTGTTGTAGAGGGGAGTTTATATTCTCTCCACTGTTTGCTTGGAATTTCCAATAATTCCAACAGTTTGTTGGGCTATCGTCCAGTGGTGTTCATTAAACCTTCCATAGGGGAAGTTTGATATCAGTTGAACTATTGTATACCATAGGACGGTGGGAGTTTTCTACTACTTGTGCCTAGTCTGTTTGTATCAACAATGAAATTCAAGCTATCTTTGCTGTGAACAAAATGAATATATTTGCACTGCAGTTTCACATTTATTTTGTGCCTAAATTTTGGTTCTATAGTTCCCTGCCGTCTTAATTCCTTTGGTATTATTTTTTTAGTAAATTTCCATTTTCTTAATGATAGCCATGACTGGAATTAATTCTTTCCGCCTTTTGGTCTTCTGATCTTTATGCAAATGCAATGGTTTCCCAACGTTGTTTAAATTGTAAGTTAAATAAGACAATTGTGTACCGAGATCCAAAAAAATGGGTTCTCAATTTCTTAATGTTTATACTGTGAAATTTAACTGAAAGTTTTCGGTTTTTCAGCTTTTTTGAGATTAAGTTTAATGGTTATCTATTTTTTGTGGTTTTTCCAGGTTTCTTCAGTTGAAGATTAACTGTTATATGGTATTTTTTTTAAAATAAATTTTGGGAAAATCAGTTAGTTATTTAAAATCTATTAAATTAATAGATATCGATCGAATTGTGAAAACATCACAATAGTCAAATTAATGAAGTTGGGTAAAGAAAGAGATTATTTTAAAGAATTAAGGATATATTCAAATTAATATTTTTACTTTTATAAAGTTGAGTAAACGAAGAGATTATCTTTCTTAGAAAATGAGAGAGAATTATGTTTTTATCTTGACCTATTGGGTAAAGGAAGAGATTATCTTTTTTAGAAAATGAGAATTATGTTTCTATCTTGACCCATGCTAAGAAATCTCTACTTTTAATAAAGTTCGGTAAAGAAAGAGATTATTTTAAAGAATTAAGGATATATTTAAATTAATCTTTTTACTTTTATAAAGTTGGGTAAAGGAAGAGATTATCTTTCTTAGAAAATGAGAATTATGTTTTTATCTTGACCAATTGGGTAAAGGAAGATTTTATCTTTTTTAGAAAATGAGAATTATGTTTCTATCTTGACCCATGCTAAGAAATCTCTACATTTAATAAAGTTGGGTAAAGAAAGAGATTATCTTTTCTAGAAAACTGGAATTATGTTTCTATAATGACTAACTCTAAGAAGCAGATGAACTCACCAATGCTAAGAAGAAGATGAACACTACCAAAGATATGATTTAAATCTCATTCCCAAAACATTTTGGGACTAAAGAATTTGTAGCTTTTTTTTATACAACACAGAAAATTGAAGATGAAAAACACTTTATTTTTTATTTAAGGTCTTTAATAAAAAATAATATAACTTTATTGTAATCAACCACTTTTTTGATACAACACAAAGAGAAGGTCAATCTTCACATTGAAATTTCTAGAGCTTCTGAAGGACCCTCTTGATGGAATCTAGGGTTCTCACCTCCTTGGCTGCCATCACGACATAGAGCTTTGCTGCTCATGGCGGCCTCAGACCACCACCACCGGCGCTCCCTCGGTGGCTCCCTCTTGGCCATGGCTGCTGCGACTGCGTAGGATGCGAGGGTCTCACTCGGTGGCTCCCTCTTGGCCACGGCTGCTGCGACTGCATAGGATGCGAGGGTCTCACATGCTCTGCCCTTTAAGCCGCAAATTCTCCTCTCTTTGTCCTCTCGGCTGCAGAAATCAAAGAACACCCTGGAAAAGTGCAGGACAAGGGCGCCCCCATAGACGGCTACGCATCCTCAACTCGGCTCATCGTGTCAGGAAACGTTTTTGTGCGCAGTCCATCTACGAGACCATCTCTGGCCACCCTTGTCTGCACCGACTCTTCCACTGCCCCTCGCTTCTTCGTTTTTCCCTAGCTACCTCTCATCTGGGTGATCATCTGACAAAGCATCTCATCAAGAGCAAGGAAACAATTCTGTAGTGCAGTAAGCCATTAGGACCTCACCCGACTATCTGCACTAGTAGCAAGGATCCCCCAAATCCTCTGCCTCTGTCTTTCCAGATTCAGCTTGCTCTCTTAACGGGCAAAACCATGCTTCTTTGGGTGCATTCCAAGGACCTTGGTTTCACCTTGCAAAGGCCCTTGAACTGAGGCTGAGGATCTCCTCCTCATCCATGCGACTCCTTCATGAAGGTACACAACTCGAAGACCCTTTCCCTCTCTTCTTTTACAACATAGAAAATGATGCTTTAGTGATTATTTCCCTCTCTCTGCAAGGAGGTGTTGACGGGAAAACCTTTGTTGCCAAGGGTTTCTCTTACAAAGACGTTGTTCATGGACATCGATCCTCTCCATCTTCTCAACCCCCGAAGGCTCCCAAGCCTTTCTTGGTACATAAAATGGAGGAAGTGTTCTCTGTTGAAATCTCCCACTCAGATTTGGACGACCATATCCAAATTTATGCAGAAAATTCCTTCATCTGCAAATTTAATGGACTCTGGGCTCGCACAGAAGATTTATACCAATGGATTCACTCTACTTGGACCAAAAATTGCAAGGTCATTTTCTGCTCCAAGAGCTTTTTCATCGTCATTTTTTCTCACAACAATGACTACAAAAAAACTCTTACAGGTGGTCCTTGGTTTTGGGGAAAAGCTGGACTATTCCTAACCCCTCGGTTCCCAGACTTTGATCCCTCAACGACATTCATCACCAAACATCCGATCTGGGTAAGGCTTCCAAACTTACATGCTCACCTTTGGCACTGTGTGGTCTTCCAAGCCATTGGAAACACTCTGGGGTGTTTTTTGGCAACAGATCCCTCGAGAAGCCTTAAAGGCATCTACATCTACGACATAATATGTGCCGAGATTGACATCAACAAAGGATTACTTAACCAAATCATTCTCAAAGTCGGGGATTTCACTTGGCCTCAGACTTTAGACTATGAAAACACAACATTCCGCTATTGGCATTGCCATCAAACAGGACCTCTTCAAAACTCTTGCGCCATGTTCCTCACCCAAAAGAAAAGAGGCACTCGCAAACCGAAAGATAAAAGCTGGAAACCCTTTGATCCGCCTCCCATGGATGACATTGAGTCCTCCACCTCAGATGAAGAAGAAAGTGAACCATAAGATGATGCTACAACTCAGCAGCAAATGGATTCCTCGTTGGACCCTGATAGGTCCCCGGCCTCCTCGAATCCCCAGAAATGTATGCATGAGTCCATCTCCTCTGACTCGGATAAAGATTCTCTTCTTTTGATTAGCAACAATCTTCAAGTGGTTTCAGTATAACCGCCCCCTGGTGGTTGGGTTAAAGTCACAAAAAAGAAAGGAAAGAAAAGTCGTATTGCAGACTCTACTCATTTTGGGTAGAGCCATATGTGTTTCTCTCTCACTTAGCTCTTCCTGTTCTTCTTCTGCATCTCTTGGCAGCACCACGAAACTGTGGGGGACTGCTGATTTCTTCATGCTCCCCTGGGTTCCTGCTTCTCTTGATTGTAACTCCTTCAATATTATAAGTTTTTAATAGAACCCCGTCCTAATTTACAAAAAATAAGATACAACACAGAGAATTGAAGATGAAAAACACTCTCTTTTTTATTTTAGGTCTTTAATAAAATATTAATATAACTTTATTGCAATCAACTTATATATATATTTAAACATATTTTTATTTTTTCACTTTTAAAAGTGATATAAAACTAGATTCATACAAACCAATTAACTTATAGCGATTAGCCCATTAACGAATTATAAAAAAGGACATTGCTATCCATTTTTAATTAGTTATATATATATATATATATATATATGGGTTTCTTTGGTTTGATTATATATAGGATGTGTTTCTTATTCAATTTGTTTTTAAGAAATTGTAATATACAATTTTTTGCATTATCAAAATTATTTAGAATTGTATTGAATATGGATTATATTAATTTTTAATATAATGGACTAGAATTTTAAAGTAAATTAAAAACAAAAAATTCTAAATTAAGAAATTTCGTATCAATATCATCTTTACAAACCAATTAAACTAATTAAATTTAATAGCTCAATATAACTATATTTTGTTTCTTTGATAATAATAAAAAAAACAATGGAATTTCAAACCTGAGCTTTTACACCAAACATGACCCATCCAAACCAATGGAGCCGGTGAGATTTGATAGTTAATATTTTTAATGAAAAAAAAATAACCAAAATCTTGAATTGATAACTTTATTTTTCATCTATTTTAATTGTGTTTATTAAATATATATGATTACAGACGTTTCCGAAATTATAAAGAAATTGCAATTTAGAAATTGTTTTCTTTAATAATAATAAAAAAAACAATGGAATTTCAAACATGAGCTTTTACACCAAACATTACCCTTCCAAACCAATGGAGCCCGTGAGATTTGATAGTTAATATTTTTAATAAACAAAAAAATAACCAAAATCTTGTATTGATAACTTTATTTTTTCATCTATTTTAATTGTGTTTATTAAATATATGATTACACACGTTTAAATTTTAATTTAGAAATATTTAAATTGTTAAAAACTACTTTAGAATAAGTTTTTTATCATTAGATTTTTGGATAAATATAAAAATTTGGCTTGATGAAGATAGTAACTTAACTAATAAATTCAAGAGAAAATCGTAAGACATTATAGAGAACTTATTAGCTAATAAATTCAAGAGAAAATCGTAAGACATTATAGAGAACTTATTCGACATAGAGCTCCTCAAACTTTATAGTTCCCAAGACCTAAATCTTGTGTTTTACTCTCTTTTTGTTTCTCTATATTTTTTCTTTGATTTATTTATTCTATTGCTAACATAGTTTTATTATAATTTCTTTTTAAGTAGTATTATTGTTTGATATATATATATATATATATATATATATATATATATATATATATATATATATATATATATATATATATATATATTTATTATTTATTATTTTTTTATTTTTGTTTTATTTATTTATTTATTTTTATTTTTATATTATATTTTTATTTTATTTTATTTTATTTTTTTCTATTATTTTTATTTTAGTTTATTTTATTTATTTTATCTTATTTTATATTTTTATTTTTATTTTATTCATTTTTATATTTTTTTGGACTTAGTCTTTATTTTATGGTTTTGGCTATTTTGTTAGTTAAGTTTAATTATTTTATTTATTTTTATTTGACATGGTCTTTATTTTATTACGTTATGATGAGAGTTTTCTTTTAATTATTTACTTATTTATGTATATTTTTTGACTTTATCTTTATTTGTGGGATTTTGACTATTTCTTTAGTGTTAGGAATTTTTCTTCTGTGATCCATAAATTGTGATTGAGATCTTTCAGTGAAAATCACATCAAAAAAGATTTGCTCTACGCGTTTAAGTTTGATTATTTTATTTATTTTATTTGACATGATCTTATTTTATTATTTTATGGGATTTTTATTTTTATTTTTATTTTATTTTTATTTATGTTTATTTTTGACCATTTTTAACATCTATAATTTTTCCTGAGGTTTTGACCGTTGCTCTTCTCTGCATGATATAAATATGATAGTTAGATCAACCAGTCTTTAGTGCCCTGATGATGAACTACAGTTAGTAGTGCGAAACGTGTCGGTTCTAAAATTTCTCATGTGATTTCCTGGAAGATTTATTTTAATATTTGTAATGGTATTAACAAGTGGCCTCTCTATGGTCAGATGACATGTTTCCATGCGCTGGGTAGTAGTTTTGTGGATTATGCAATTTCTGATATCCTTGTCCTCAACCATATTACAAACTTTGAGCTTCTCAATGGATTCAAGCCTGACTTTGACCGCAGACCTCTGTCTCTATCCCTCAATCTTGCTATGCCTACCACCCACATGCAAGAGACCAATGAAAGAAAAAGACACATTCGCTTCGATAGAAGTAACACTGACCTCTTCTTAAGGGATTTAGAGAGAGATTTAGTCCCAATTAATTATAATAATGACATTGATCAAATTTATTACCATTTCACTACTATCCTTTCCAACACCATTAGCAATTTTTCTAATGAGATTTCATTTAAGTAGTCTAATAGAACTTCCAATCCATGGTATGAAAAAGATTGCAAAATGGTCACGAAAGTGATCACGGACGTCCATAATGAAATCATTAAGCTGCAGAATATCAATATTTTTTCATTAGATTTTGGTTCCGAGTTGCAGCATCTTATTAAGCAGATTCATGAATTTATTACGGTTTATTGGGCTATTGTCCAGTGGTGTTCATTAAACCTTACATCGGGGAAGTTTGAGATCAGTTGAACTATTGTATACCATAGGACGGTGGGAGGTTTCTACTACTTGTGCCTAGTTTGTTTGTATCAATAATGAAATTAGTCTGTTTGTATCAATAATGAAGTTCAAGCTATCTTTGTTGTGAACAAAATGAATAGATTTGCACTGCAGTTCCACATTTATTTTTGTGCCTAAATTTTGGTTCTATAGTTCCTTGCCGTCTTAATTCCTTTGGTATTATTTTTTAGTAATTTTCTATTTCCTTAATGATTCCTTTAGTATTATTTTTTTAGTAAATTTCCATTTCCTTAATGATAGTCATGACTGGAATTAATTCTTTTGGCCTTTTAGTCTTCTGATCTTTATGCTAATGGAGTGGTTTCCTAGCGTTGTTTAAGTTAGTCATCCATAATTCTGATAATATCCAAAGATGACTAAAATTGCCAATCTAGATTTCTAGAAATAATATTTCAAAGAAACATTATAAATTCTAGAAATCTCACTGCCTTCATCATTTTGAGTCTGTCAATTCACCAAAATCTTCATCCATGTCTTCTAAAAAGTTATCCTGTTGTTTCAAAGGAGAACGCTCATTTCATGCTTTTTATCCCTGTTTTTATTAGTCCATTTTCCTCTGAAAAATAGCCCATTTTCCCTCCATTAAATCATCATTTCCTCTGAAAAACCCTCCAAACCATCATAACTCCTTTATATGGTTCAAAAACCCTTTTGTAACCATTGAACTCACTTTGTTTTGGTTTAAAACACCCCTTTTCACCTATCAGAACTTTTAAATTGGCCCAAAAACCCCATTTTTGCCTAAAAAGAAGTGTTTTTTCAAATTAAAAGGTTTAAGCCCCCGAGGGCTTAAAATCTTTGGCCCCTTCCACCATATATCCAAGCGCTATGACCAAGCACCCAAAACTCCCATCGCATCGGCGCTATTACTCTTTCACCGCGTTGCTTCCCCTTCACCCGCCAATGCGATTGGACCCTTTTTTCCTTGGCCCCTGGTCACTTCTCCTCCACAAGACCATGCCCCAGCACAAGCTCTTAGCCTCCCATCGCATCGCATTCCCTTTCTTCTCCCTCCCCCTTATCTTTTCCTTTTACTGATCTCCCAATGCGCTATGAATTCCTCGACTCATCCCCACCATCGATCTACCAAGATCGATGGTTTTCGGCACTCCCCCTCATCATACAACCTTCCCAACCATTCATCCCCCCAAATCAATCTACACCGTTGATCTGCATGATATAATGGTTTTCGTTTAACCCGACGATCTAACGACCTTTCCGCCCCACGACAAATTAACTAACGTCACACTCTAGGGCCTACCACTCATTACCTAGCCACTTCCACCAATCTTCGATTGCCACCTGTCTCCCACTAACTCCCGCCCATGCACCTTTTTGTCGCGCTAATCTCTGCACCGTCGGATTTGCCCCTTCCCATCCGATGGCTCAGATGTGATATTGCACGTTTTTTCCGTCCGGGGTTTAAACCACCCAAATCACACGAAACCACTGGTTTCGTAAAGGACGCATGTAACGAAATAATTCGTTTGTGTTCATTTTATAAAAAACAGCAAACCACCGTTTCCCCACTCGAAAACCACTAGTGGTTTTCCAAAACCACTTTGCCCGTTTTCGCACCAAAGTCATTTTAAACCCTATTTCTTCATGATTTTCTCTATAAAACCCTTCTGCGCATTCATTTTCTCCTCATTTCTCCTTTCGCCTCGGCCTGACCCCTGTAAGAAATCAAACCAACACACGCAGGGTTTTGTTAACGTTTTGTTTGTCTTGTGCAGGGTTGTTGGCAGTTTTTTAAAGGTAAAAACGCTTCCCACTGTCGAAGGGACAGGGTCGAAAATCACCGTCTTTTGAAGACTAGTCAATGAAGAAAAGAAGCTTCCCAATAAAAGAAAAATAAAATGGAGATTAAAAGTTGAAGGATGAAGACCAAAGTCAGAGATCGAAGATTAGAAGACTTAACTATGCAGTTTAACGGTTTAAAGCAGTGTATAAAGGGAAAAAGATAATATAATGCATTATGAAGACTTAAGGTGAAATCAGAACCTTAAAACAGAGAATTAAAGCCTAATCATGGTTTTAAAAGGCATGAGGGATTAATGAGTAAAAAAGTTATTTAAAAGAAAGGAGATAAAGGTAGCAAAATAGAGTATCAAGGTATAAAGAGACAAACAAAAGATTTAAAGGATTGATTAGCAAATCAAGGCTAAAAAGGTCTTAAAACATAGTTTTATGATAAAATAAGACAAAGCAAGCTTAAAGACAGCCTCGGATACATCAAAGGAGCAGTCATTCCCTTAATAAATCAAAAGTGACACCCTTCACTTATTTTATCCCTCAAAAGACAAATAGATAGTTATTACACTAAAGAAGATATTATAAACTATCAGAAAGTTATTGTAAAGATAGAAAAAGGCCTCAAAGTCAATCTTTTCAGCTGTTTGATCCTCAAGAAGTAAAGACAGATTTATTATACAAAGGAGTAGTTGAGAGACATTCCTACCTTATGCCTTGCATAGTTTTTAAGGATAGGAGTGCATTTACTCTTCCATTTAATAACCTTTTGAACCCTAGATGGTTCCACCTCCTCATTTGTAGCATAAATAATGCATTTGAACTCATTGTATGGGGGCATTTGATAACTCTTTGAAGTAATACATAGTTCTGCTAAGATTAAAAAGAAATTGATGTCTTGGAACCTGTGGATGTTTTGACCTATTTGTGGATGGAGAAAGCTCTGTCATTGGATCCCTGAGCTTAGTTGTTGGTGAAGTACTCTAATCTGTTTATGTTTTTCCTGTTTTCATTCCGTTTTCATCATTTCTTACTTACAATAGAGTAAAATTTTGAGGCTAAGAAATGTCTCTTAGAAGCACCTTAGACCTGTTTACTCTTTACTGTCTTCATGTTTTCATCTGCTGAAGGTTTTATTAAGTAGTTGGACGGTTGTTTCAACCCTTAAGCTTGTTTATTTCAAGAATAGTTCAATACAGTTAGCCTCAAGATGATTTATGGTTTTCCCTGCTTCTTGTTGACACTTTGAAAACTGTTCTCGAAATCTCCCTTTAAAGTACCATTGTCCAAATTATACCAAAGAGGCCTGTTTTGATCATACCCTTTGTACTTGCTCAAATAATTGTTTTAAAGGTCTTTATAGCTGTAATCACATATGTTTAGGAGTTCCCTCTTCTATGAATGCAGTTGTTTGTGAATCTTGAATGTTTTCTTATCCTTGAAAGTGAAATCTTTGATGAAATATAGTGTTCCTCGACTCTTAGATCTCATTTTGAAAGTTTGTCTTGAAATTGTTATTTGTTGAAGTGTAAATTGTAGAATTCATGGTTAGCCCTGTCTATAAAATACTTCTTCATGTTTAAATGATTTTTTAAGTCCCTTTGTTGAAGAGTACATATAATTAAGGATTCTTAACTGCCCTTAGTTCTACTTTTCATTCTAAAAACCTTGATGTTCATTTCATTTCACCTGAAAACTTTGTAGATCCAAAAACCAAGTTATATTTTCCCTTTAATACCCCTAATTCATCTACAAACTTGTTACAGACTTAAATTTGACTCCATTGCCCAATGACTTAGAGATTTCCCTTTTCTATCTATGCTGCCTAGATCATCATGTCCCACAAAACAATAAAACAAACTCATGCTTAATAACTAGCCTAAAATCAACCTTTTTCAAGAAAACAAGTCATATATTTACAAACATATTTAGAGATCCCTCTCTGAGACTAGGATGGCTAGATCCTAGAGCTCTAAAGACTGGTTTACATGTTGCCTTGTCATTTTGTTTTCTAATCAACCAAATCACGGGATCCCAACATTCTAGCGATCACGGTGGGACCTCTGAGTACATAGTCACATAAATATCTCTTAAAAACTCATTAGAACCTCAGTAAATCAAATAATATACAGTGAAACTGCCACCTCATCGCCACACCAACATTCTGGAGATCATGGTGGGACCTCTGAGTAAAAGTCCCTAAACAAGACACTCATTATTCATTCAAGTGAACTATAGCCTCTTCAAGCACTACCAACATAATGGTAATCATGATAGGATTTGTCTGAATCAGTGGCAATCTGTGTAAACCTTAGGATTATAAGAGACCCTTATCAAACCTTAAAGAAATCAGCTAGTAAGCCATAGAGTAGACTCTGTTTGTTTCATCACTTTAGCTAAGTATTGAATCAGGTATAGGACACTCTCATAACCAGAGAACCACATAAAACTTAGAAAACCCCAAAAACATTTCAGATTGGTTTTCAAATAAACCATTGGTGGTGGACCATAAAACATTTTACCTTCAGAAAAGCTAAAAATTTCCACCTGGCGACTCCACTAGCTCCAGTAGGCCTATTACCTCACTAGTATTCCAGATGTCCTTGAAATTGTGTTAACCAGCTTTGAGGAAATTTAGAAGCCTAGTTATCCTATTATAGAAATCACTATGAGAGGAAAGATTTTGAGAAAACAGTCTTGAAAATTCAAACCTCTCTTAATTTTGAAAAGTTGAAATCTGGCTTCACATAGGGTCCATACTAGATCCCATCCAGATCCTCATCCCCCTACCATAGTTGACAATCCAGAGAAGATTTTGTGGCAGAATTCTAGATTTGGAAAATCAACTACTGATAGGACCATCCTAAGAACAAGATCTGTCCCTAAATATCTTACAGTCTTATATAAGATCCTCACTTTGAATTACCTTACACAAAGAACCTACTCAGAAATAAGTCTCAAAGTGATTTACACCAAGCTGACTTTGAAACCACAAATTTACAATAGAGCTTTCGCAGAGAAACTTCACCTTCTACACCACCTAATTCTCACCTTCTCCATCATTTCAGCTCCTTCCATAACAAATATGCTCATTATCAGTTTGCTGGCCCAAGTGTTTCTTCCACTCCTATCCACACATCCACTGATCAAAACACTCCATTTCATCCCAATTTCCCTCTTGTTAATCCACCTCTTGTAAATCCCCCATTATTTCCTATCATGGTAGCATGGTATGCTCCATTAGTTTTACCACAACCTTTGGTTCCCCTACCAAATGATTACCAATCCAAAATTTCCCATTTCACTGGAAATGAACCTACTACTGCCCAAAAACACGTAGATAAAATGAATGATGCCTTTGATTAGATGGAAATAGAAGAAGAGACCATTAAGATGAGAATTTTTCCTCAAAGTTTAGGAGGAGAAGCCAAGAAGTGGTTTAAAAAATTAGCTCCTCACAGCATAAATGATCTCCCTTCTTTATATCAGACATTCATAAGCAAATGGGAAATTAGAAAAAACCCCCTCCAAATCCTTTCAGAATATAACAATCTCAAAAGGAACAGTGGGGAAGGTGTCCAATAATATTGCACTAGATCCAATAGTGTATATAATGCACTTCCCCCAGACATGAAACCTCCACTAGGCCTAGCCTTAGCAAAATTCCCATAAGGTTTTGATCCTGAAATGGCTTACCAACTAAGAGAAAGAGACCCCTCAACTTTAGAAGATAAGCAGAGGGGAGCCTTAAGTGTAGAAACAAATCTGATTGAGAAAAGAGCTAGGTTGAGAGCAGAGAAAAGAGTTACATACAGGTATGATACAATGCCATCAACCTCATCATCAGATACTAAAATTGATAACTTAGTGAAGGTAATGGAGAGAATGCTTGAAAAGATAAATCTGAATGATAGAGTGCCTCCTAGAGAAAACCAAAATATAAATAGAAACCAAAATCTTAGAAGAGACCCTAATCAAGATAGGAAAATAGATAATGACCAACAGGTTAGGCCTCCCTTTCAAAAAAACTATATTGATCAAGAAGAAGAAAGGGAAGTTGAAAGGTTGGAAGAAAATCGTGTAAATCTGATAGGATCTGACAGTGAGACATATGTTTTTCTCACTGAAGAAGAACAAGGTTTATTCTCTTTGGAAAAAATTGAAAACAACCATGAATATTCTGAAGAATATAGATTGGGGTTTGAAAATGCAATCATGGAGGTACACAAACAATATAATCTTAGAAGCAAAGGGAGCCCAGAGATTTCTAATGACAGAAACACCAGTACTGCTGTTAAGAAAACTTCAGAAAATCAATTCAAAAAGACAGCGAGTAACATCAAATCTTTGGCCAAGAAAACTGATATAAATAAAGACAAAAACAATCAGCAAAATGTTGAACAAAGCTGCCTTAGTACTTCTGCTAGTGGCCCTAACAAATCTGTCCCAAATAGCAGTCCAAATAAAAATCAGCAAATCAAATTTGTTGAAAGAGTTGTAAATGACAAAACATATGTAAATATGTCAAAAACAATAGTTCCTTTCAGCCTTGAGAGGAAATTGCGAAGATTAAAATCACCATACCCTTAGCTAAACTAGTAACTCATGATGTATATAAAAACCAAATTTTGAAAGATTTGAATATAGGCAGTGGCACTGATACTTTAAACTTGATAGATGATAAACTTGAGTTATTGTTTGGTCCTAAAGTTGAAGGAAAATAACAAGAAGGGGTTGTCCCTCCCTTCTATGTCAGCCTGAATATACATGAAAAATTCCTGCATAATGCCATGCTAGACTTAGGTGCTTCACACAATCTTATGCCCAAAGTAGTAATGGAAAGCCTACGCTTAGAAATTACTAAACCATAAAAAGACCTTTACTCTTTTGATTCAAGCAGAGTCAAATGCTTAGGCCTGATCAAATATTTGTGTGTTAACTTGGCACAAATTCAAGCTAAGAGTCTACTAATGGACATAGTAGTAGCTGTCATTCCCCCTAAGTATGGCATGCTTCTATCTAGATCATGGGGAGCCAAACTTCAGGGGAGCCTTCAGATGGACATGTCTTATGCCACCATCCCAATATTTAACCAAACTAGAAGATTATACAGGGAATCCCACATGAAATACATGGTGAGCAACATAGATAGACCAAACAATTCTCCTATATACTCCATCCATTCAAATTTGGATTCCTTTATCTTATATAATGAAGATGAAACCAGCCAACAAGAAAAGGAAAACAAAGGAGAAATTAGTCTACCAGAATAGTCAAATCTACTATTAACTCAAGAAAAGAACAATCTGGATTTTAGTAGCCTTGAACAGCAGAAAGAAAATGAAAATGAGAGTGAAATATCTTGGAAAATAAACTTTGATGGCTCTTGTAGCAAAATAAGTGTAGGGGTTGGTGTATGGATACAGAACACAAACCAAGTATTTTCCTATAAGATGGATTTTCCATGCACAAATAACATTTCTAAATGTGAAGCCCTCCTTATTGGCCTACACTTACTCAAAGATTTAAAAGCCAAAAGAATATCAGTCCAAGGGGATTCTGAGCTAATTATCAGACAAATTAAAGGGGAATATTCAACCAGAAACCCAAAACTTGAAGAATATAGAAATGCTGCCCTTGATCTCCTAAAAACCTTTGAAAAATATGAACTCATTTTCATCCCAAGAGCTTAAAATCATCTAGCAAATGGAACTTTCCTTTACTACGATGAAATTGCAATCTTCACAGACAAATAAGAAATACGTGTAAGTGTAGGACCTACAATACACCGAAATGAAGATTAATGGAAGAAGATTTTGAAATGGACAAATAAATAGATGACTCTACGGTAAAATAATGACTTTCATACCAACACCACCACTTCAAGCCATGAAAATAACAGTAAAGACAAGCCCTAAACAGTCATCTTTTCTGCTAGTAATAAGTGAATTTGTGAAACATAAATAGTTGACAAAACAGATCAACGGAAAGGAACACAAGTTTCTGATGTAAAAAAATAATACAATTCCGAAGGTCTTACACCATTAGAACAAATTTTTTGATTTTAATGATGTAGCCAAATATTAAAGAATAGAACCTATTAGAAATAAACATAGAAGAACATAGGCAGCCTAGTGAGACTTAAAGATGATAAAATTATCCGGCACTCTTAACTCATATAAAGCGCAATACATAAAAATTTTCAAAGTACAGATGTGTTTGCATGGGGATACAAAGATATAAAATCATATAATACTAGCATCATTCAACACAAATTCTCTTAAGGAAGTTAAACCTTTCAAACAAAAACTTAGAAGGATAGCCTATTTTATGCCTTTAGTTTGGAAGAAAGATATTAAGAAGATGTATGATGTTGGGATCATAATTCCTATCAGGTATTCAAAATGAGTTCAACAATGTGGTAGGAAAAAGTGGAGAGAATTAGGCTTTGCATTGATTTATGAATCTAAATAGAGCCTCCCTTAAAAATAACTATCCCCTTATAAAAATGAGATCACATACTTCAAAGGGTGGTTGGGTGGGAAATAATTTAACTATTGGATGGGTTCTCAGAATTGCAATTAGGTATTAGTATCCCAAGTGATCAACAAAAGCATGTTTACACATGGTTACATTCATGTATGCGTAAAATTCCATTTGGCTTAATGAATACAAGGACTGTCAAAAGACATGAACCTGCTTATTTTCCAGGAGACATCAGCTATTTTATAATCATTTCTTTGCCATTGTTATTCTGTTTTCTCTAAAGCTGATGAAGAACACTTGATTCATTTAAGGAAACTTTTTGAGAAATGTAGTCTGTTATCTTTCAGATCCCAAAAAGTTATAACGAATCTCTAAGAAGAAAGCTTCTTGGCCACAATTCTGAAGAGAATCGCGTAGAACCTAAAAGGATTGATGGCATATTGGTAAATACATCCTAGAAACCTGAGAGAATTACAATCTTTCATTGAGAATAGTTTTTCTTGAGAGATTCATCCCACAACCTTGTTGAGCTATTAAGTAAAACATGCTTAGAAAAAATAGGTGTTAAATGGGCAATACAGAAGCTGGGGGGAGTAGGCGTGCTTCGTATATTTGATTCTTATTAGTCTTGAATTTACAGAGATTTTTATCTTTTCTTTTGCACATCTGGGCATACGATAGATAGGCATTCTACAAAGCTAATGACATGAAGGCATGAACAATAATATCATTTTTAGTGAGCTTTGAGAGATACTCCTCCAAGTATAACATCATGGAGAAACAAGCATAACCTTGGTAACTTGTTGAAGAACTTTGGAAGTCTGTAATACGCATTCTCATGTTTAACTACACCACGATTTCGAGATATTATAAGTGGGAACCTAATGGTAAAATGGAAAATGGTTATATTATTCGATGTAGCTTAGAAATGGACCTGTTGATAAAAGCTGAGATTAGCTAAATCGTTGCAATTAAACTTCCCGAAACTTGATAGATATAATTTGATGTCTTAGAGAAAATAGAGAGAAATTCATTATTCAGGCAGAAAACATTTACTTAATTCACCTTGGTATGCGATATCATATATGTACTACTTTATCTAAATACCCCTGTTATCCAAACTATCAAAAGCTATATTTTTTAAAAAGCCTTAAATTATTACATAATGAATGATTATATATTCTGGAAAAATGTTTTGAATATTGTATTATTTTGTGAGGTTGATGCGGGGAAAAATCATGCGTGGGCTACATGAGGGAGAATGTAGAGGAGACATCTATGTTGGAAGACAGTAAATAAAGATCAGCAGATACGTTTACTATTAGCCCACCCTTTTAAATATAGAAACTTGTCATGTAAGTATCGGTACAGTGGCAGAAAACTCCTACCTTTGCTTTATCCCTTGATCAATGAGATCCTTTTCAGCAATGAGGCCGTTCCGGTGGGGAAGTGCACTGTCTTCTGACCCAACATAAGTGGATCCTCATGTGATTATTTTATAGTGAATGAAATCCATACCCTCTCGAAATGCTCATTCTGTCATTGCCTCAGTTCCTTAAACCAACATACTATACGGATTTCCCAGAAAATTATCACAGGCAAGTGCATAACCAAATCAAGAAAATGGTTAATACTTATATAAATATCATGTTCACATTAGGTCTCATTCCTGCCTTATCCCCAAGGGAATGGATTAGGTGAATCATACAACAAAATCCTTGTAAATGTCTCAAAAAGCATTGGAGAAAATCACAAATGTGTACCAAACATTCATGCTTTGTGGGCTGATAGATTAACCACCAAAATTCAATTAATATACCTATGGGTTTATATGGATGCAATATTCCCAGCCTCACTAGGAAGTCCGTTCTTGACTCCTCTAAATGTAATCTGGGGAAAATAGTAACAAAGGATAAAATATTATTCATTTATAGTAGACCAAAGAGGAAGTGTATAATGGGAACACAAAATTCCAAGAAGGTATCAAGAAATTATTTGACAAGAAAGGGACTAGAAAATAATTAGAGGTGAGTATAGTTAAAGTGGGATTCTGAAGGAAGAAAGAAAACATGTGCACGTTTGAAAATCTATGGAAGGAAAAGACCTTGTTCATCATTCATCATGGTCATGACACATTCTTTACGCAAAGATGAATACGAAGAATTTATTTGGAGAGTCCACCCCAATGAGATGTTAAAACACTATTTAACAAAGTCCTAAAAATTGATTTTATTTTCATTGTATGCTAACATTGTTTTTCAATTTTGAAGAAGAAAAACAAAAAAACAATAGAAAATAAGAAGGCGATTCAAAATTTTATTGTACAAAGAAATTTTAAGTGAGCAAATCTAAGTACCACTATGATAAAAAAATGATATATTTTTGAATAGCCTAATGTGGCTAAACATGCTTTAAATTTATGATAAGTTAAATAAAAACACATATTGATAAGAAATTTTCTTTCAAACTTGGCTTGTGGGTAGAATAGATTGGGATAGAAAAGGAATGGTTCATTCAAAATCTTGAACCAAGAAAAGAAGATAGCTTAATGATCAAAACTAGGTTGGAAAAAGACTGAAGGATATTTATAATTTCAAATCTTAAGCCTTCTATTGTTTTAATTTCTTGCCAAATAAAGTCTATGTGTGAGCAGCACATACGACCATAGAAACCATAGCAATCGAGCTCGTTTTTGTTTTGGCTGTGTTTCGTTTTCCTATCTTAGAAATAGAGAATAAAAAGTCATCAAGCAGCTTAATCACCACGACATATAGTAGCTTAGGTATAATAAAGAGTTCAATTTAATGGACTCTTGAAGACAGATAAGTTAGATAGTTTATTTACTGTTTTCAAAAATAAAATGTCAAAATTTGCTAGCTCAAGTAAACAAAGGAAAGAAAAAATACGAGACAAAGTAAGATTGCATTGAGTAGAATGTTGTTTGAAGAATCACATATTTAGGATGATAAAGGTCTTTTTAGAAGAAGATACGACAAGAAAAGAAGAAATATGCCCGTGGATAAGGCATTGGTCCACTAAAAACGGTCTGTAAGTAAGTTCTAAAAGCCTAAAAGAATAGTTGTCTCCTGATGGAACCAACGTGATGTAATTCGAGTGATATCTACGAATAGCTAAATTACCAATCCTATGTTCAAAATAACATTTCAAAGAAACATTATAAGTTTAATCCTGGTAGCCATACGTACGAGTGCTGTCCAATTCCAAAATCACCTCATCGCATGTCTCCCTTAAAAATTTATCTTCTTTGTTCCCAAAGAAAAGCTCATTTCGAGATATTTATTACATTTTTATCGAGTCCATTTCCTACGAAAAATATTTCTGTTTTCCTTATATGAATTCATCATTTTCTTAAAAACCCTACAAACCATCATAACTCCTTTATGGTTCAAAAACCATTTTTAAACCATTAAAATCACCTTGTGTTGGTTTAAAACACCCTTTTCATTTCCCTCGAACCTAGTTTGGCTAAAAACCCCATTTTTGGCAAAAAGCATGTCTTTTTAGGAAATAAGGGTTTAAGCCCCAAAGGCTTAAAACCTTTGCTTCACTCGCTCACATGTCTAGGCAAAATCTCTTTTAAAACCTATCGAACTTAAAAAATTAAAAGCCTTGTTTTAGCCTTTTAACGCTTTTTATAAAAATTGGCATTTCGAAAGCCTTTGGACTTGGGCGGCCCCTTTATCCATAGCCTCAATCACGGGACCTTCTCCTCACTAAGTCCTAGCCCTTATATTTTTCCTCCGGTCCTCTGTCTACACGGGACCACTTCCCGATTGCTTTCGCCCAGCCCCTTCCCCTACCCTTATTTTACCCTCCTTCGCTGTAAAATGTCTTTTCTTTGTTTTCCCGCCCTGGCAGAAAAATCCTCGACAAATCTAGCCATATATCAAGGCCTCAAGCCTTGATACGACAACCACCATCCTTCCTTTCACCCTCTATTCCTAAATAGGTGTTTATCCATCCACCCTCGCACCAATCATGATAAATTCATTTTACGTCCGCGTCGTCGTTTAACTTCGTGATCCAGCAATATGCATCGCAATACCCCGTCACCATGTGGCCCACCTTCCACCCACGAGCCACCCTCCAGCCACTGCTACTGTCTCCACCTAAACTCGCCGTGTGCCTTTCTGTCGCTCCTCTCGCCGTCGGATCTACCTTCCCATCCGACGGTTCTGTGTCTGATATCGTGCAACTTTCGCTCCCGAGAGTTTAACAACCAAAGATTGTGTGGGGCTATGCTTTGGTAATGAAAAATCTGGCAGCATTTAGTCTGAGTCATGGAATTTATATACAGAACCTTTACACCCAAGGTCACTGCAAAAACATTCGCAGTTTCATAAACATCGACCATTTTCGCCTCCATTCAATTTCAACTTGCAGTTTTCTTTAATTTTCGCCCTCTCCATGCATATAATTCCTTGTCCACCTCCATCTCCGCTTCCGCCCAACTCCCTCTTCTGGTATAATGAGTGAAACCTCCATGCCCAGGTTTTATTAATGTTTTTGGTTTTTGGCGAAGTTGATAAACTTTAAAATAAAAAACTATAAAGGTTCCAATAAAGGTAGAACAGTGCTACCACAGAGACGGATAACTGAAAAATCATGAAAGAGTTGGTTTGAGTTTCATTTGACTGGTACTTCTTAATAATTGTTCTGTTATTAAACCCTCCAGTGAAAAACTACTGCAAACAAACAGGCAGCTTGAGCAAAAGTAAGAAGAAAGAAAAGCAATTAAAGATGCGATTCAAAGACAGATGAATGAAAGTTCAGAAATAAGCGAGTTTCAAAAATAAATAGAATAATATTTAAAAATTTAATTAACATGTCAAGACTAAAGACTTAAAAAACAGGATTTTCATAAATGAAATTAAGAGCAAAAGCAAGCTTAAAAAGATAGCCAGATACATCAAAGGAATAATTATTCCTTAATAAATAAAAAATGACACCTTTCACTTGGTTATACCTCCAAAGGGAAAAATTGCAGTTCATACACAAAAAGATATTTTATAAACTATCGAGCCCGATTATTGTAAAGCCAAGAAAGGCCTCAAAGTCAATCTTTTCCAGCTGCTGTGTCGGGGAAGTAAGAAACTGATTTAATGAAAGTAGTTGAGAGCATTCCTACCTTATACTTTGGTTTTAAGGAGTAGGAATACATTTACTATGTAATTTATAAAATTTTGAACCTAGATGGTTCCACCTCCTCATTTGCGGCATAAATATTGCATTTGAACTCATTTTATGGTGGGTATTTGATAACTCTTTGAAATAATACATAGTTGTTGGTTGAAAAGTGTCTTGGAACTTTGTGGATGTTTTGACCTGCTTGTGGATGGAAAGCTTTGTCATTGGATCCCTGAGCTTGGATGTTGGTAGAAGTATTCTAAATCTATTTATGTTTTCTTGTTTTCCATTAAACTTGCCATTTCTTGCTTACAATGGGCGTTTTAGGATGAAAGTGTCACTGGAAGCTTGCCATTTTCATTGCTCTTTCTGGTCTTTGTTTTCATCTGCTGGTGTTTGATTTAGTGGTTTAACTACTTTTTTCAACCTTAAGCTTGTTTATTTCAAGAATAATTCAATACATTTGGCCTCAAAGATTATTTATGGTTTTCCCTATTCTTGTTGACACTTTAAAGCGTTTACGAAATCGCTTTCAAAGAACCATTGTCAGAGATTTTCAAAAGAAAGTCTGTTTTGATGTGCCATTTGTAATTGCTCAAATAATTTTTGAATGTCTCTATAAAATTACTGAGTCTTGAATGTTTGAGTTCCTCTTCTATGAATACAATTGTTGTGAATCTTAAATGTTTTCTTATCCTTGAGAGTGAAATAATGACAGAAATAAGTTCCTTAATGGTTCATTTGAAAAGTTTGTCCTAAAAATTGTTATTTGTTGAAGTGTGATTTGTAATTCATGGTGCTTATCACTAATCTGCCGATACTCTTTCATGTTCAAATGATGTTTTAGTCTCTTTGTTGAAAAGTACATATAATTAAGG
The DNA here is from genome assembly GCA_034641835.2 of Pinus albicaulis. Lineage (NCBI taxonomy): Eukaryota > Viridiplantae > Streptophyta > Pinopsida > Pinales > Pinaceae > Pinus > Pinus albicaulis. Next base: position 1,060,161,885 of record CM076574.1, read on the forward strand.
ATTGTTGCCCTTAGTTACTTTTCATTCGCTCTTATTATTAATTTCGACAAAAGCAGAAAGACTTTAAATTCAATAAAATGATTAGATTTTCCATGATACCTGATTCATCTACAAACTTGTTACCATTTTCACTTGAATCCATTACCCAATGGCCCAGAATATTTCCATTTTCTATCTATATGTCCCTAGATCATCATGTCCTGAAAATAAGTAAACAAACTCATGTAGCAGCAGCTAGCCTAAAATCAACCTTTTACAAAGCAAGCAATCATATCCTTGCAAAATTGAGATCCTCTGCGAGACTGAGAGAATAGATCTTATGAACTCTAATTTGGTTTATTGTTGCCTTGTCATTTCGTATGCTAGTAAATCATAGGACTGACAAGGCGCTAATGTTATTTGCAAAGTAAAATAAACTAAAAAATGGTAACATTTAAATGTACGACATGAGAAACATTCATTTTTTGGTATGGGTTTATAACATTTTTATACGCCTCTTTTCTTATTTTTCTTTTTTGGATAAGGTGTTTTGGTTGTTTCGGCAATTTTATATACAATGAATAAAATTCAAAAAGTAGAGATTGTTACGAAATATTATTTCGACATATTTCCATTGACGGAACCTCCAAACAACTTTGTTCCATCATCTCTTATAAAAAAATAATGCATTATTACCTTTAAAGAATGAATTATGAATGGACCTTTTCATAGGTTATCAAAATTCCATGTACCTTTTGTCCTCTCTTCTTGAATCACTTCTGCTTTGTCTCCAATGTTAAAATCATTTGTGGTTCTTTTGTTAAAGATTTTCTTGATATTTTCTTGTACCATCTTGTATTGTTGTATGTCCTTTAGGATTGTTGATTTGAATAGTTTAGGTTGATTCTTCTTCTACACCTCTTGAATAAATTTCATTCACTAAATTCCCAAGGTTGTTAGAAGGTCATCTATCATAAAATAAGCTGATATGACATATCAATTGATTTCTTATTTGTTATCATATTGTATGTGTACCAATCTGTTATGGCATGATTTCTTGTTTCCTCGATACTTCTTAATGATGTTCACCAAACTCTTATTTGAGATTCAACCAACCCATTACGCCAGGGTAATAAGTATAAAATTTCCCAAAGTAATGTGATATTGTGGAAAAAATCCACCGTTGTCTTGAATTTAAAGGAAACCGACCTTATGTTGATTTTCCTAGGACAACTAAATCCGGATGAAATGTTGGTTTCAAGAAATTTAATAATTACGAGCATGTAAGCAAACGATCTGGAAGGAATGGCTTCTATAGTTGATAGTCGATTCACAGTGGTCCATTTTGTATTGTGAAAAAGAGGAAAGGTGGATTTGTCAATAAAGTCTAGACCTTTGTTAGTGAGCTTCAACAAAGAATTGTTTAATGGAAAAAGAAAACGGCTACTAAAATTTAGCATATGACAGATAACTACCATTTTGTGGATGTCTTGGGCCAGGCCAATCCCAATAAGCTCAGCCTAAGGATATTATTAACGGTGGTATTCCAATGATGGCCTCCACAATCCCTTCATAAAATTCATGCATAATCCTTTACTTGCATATTCATGAGAAAACATTTAAGCAATACACCATGAGAATTTTCCCAATATAAAAACTTTTACGGAAATGAAGAAATTTAAACAGCACAAGAATGCGCCTTTGTTTGGAAAAACCGGAACATTTAAATTAAAAGCACATACGGTATATACGTATTTCCGGGGAGAATTTGAAATCTTCCTCAGTGGAAGTCTCGAGATCCTCTTGTTCATCTAATAGTGAATCATCGTGTGTACGGAAGTGCTTGAAAATTTGTTCTGTGGTCGTTTAATGAGTCCTTGTCCTGATTAATTTTGTGAGCTTGATCTCCCGTCATGTTGACAGTAACGTATTTACATCTTTTTCCATCGGGGATCTTGTGTCGAGAGGATGTCTTTAACCATTGTATAGGCACCAAATTCAATGGTGTGTGAATACGAATATGAGCCTAGAAATCCTCTAGTGATGATTGTTAAGAAAAAGCTGCTTTTCATGATATTATATTTCAGGGTACACATCTCTTAGCTTGGTTGAAATGATACGGGTTTCTCTCTGTCCTTTTGTATTTTTACATAATTAATACAAAAAACAGCGTATTCGTGCAAAGAAATACAAAAATTCTTTGCATGTTGAGATGATTAGAACCGGTGCTTGCTTTATAGTAATTGCTTCACTAAGTCAAAAAAAGGCACTATTGGTCCATTGCTCCCGACTCTCTTGTGCATGTTGGCGTGTTCTTTCAGGGAGTTCTGGCAAGTTTTGGTGTAGACCTTCATAAAATTTTATCTTTCATTGAAAAGTTGCAATATGATACCTTGGGTGACTAATTTTCAATATTCCCTCAATCCTATTTGGTTCAATCTTGATCCCTTCTTGAGATATGATGTAGCCTAGAATTTTCATGTAAATAAATAAAGTTCTTTTGAGTTCAAAGACATCATTATTTTAAAATTTCTCAAAGTCTTTATCAAATGACTAGATGTTGTTAGTTTTTAATAGTGATATCACAGATATATTACAATGAAAAAACTATTTCTTCTAAAAAAGCAATATCCATTTCTCTTTGAAAAGATAGATCCGATTAATTAATCCAAAAAATTTTACATGCACAAAATTTGATGTAGTGAAAGTTGTTTTTTTGTCATTTTGGATTCACTTGATTGTACCCTATAAAAACCTTGAAAAAAGATCCTTTTGGAGCCTACTACCCTTTGGCCATATGATCCATCTTTGGTAAAGGGTAGTTGTCTATCGAAGATGTATTTAGATTTTGAATTCAATGTAGAGTCTAATATCTTTTTCTTATCATAGATAAGATTTTGAAACTCAATTTGAGTACAGAGTGGGACTATTGTCCTAGCATCATACATTTTCTTTGTTTCTTTCTCAGTAGCATTTTAGATGAGATTTTTCTGTGTAGATTTTGTTTAAAGAACTTCTGTCTTTCTTTGGTAAATTTTATATTTGAAGTGATATCAGTATCATAAGACTTCAAGTCTTCATAACTCCGAGCAAACACATGTCGTTCTTGAATAGCTCAATATATTTCTTCTTTATATGTGCTAGCGGTGTTTTGAAAATTTTAGCATTTTCGCTCTTGATCAACAAAGTATGAACTCTTCTACTACATTTGCTTCGATGCATTTCATTTTTTGGCTTTCTGTAACATCATTAAAATAAAGATTCACTCTAGAGACGATCCTCTTAGCGAGTATCTACGAAGCTATGGCCACTTCAACTCTTATTTTCCTTGATCTTCACACATTTGTCCTATGTGAGTCTTTTCTTTGCTAACACTGAAATTTACTCTCCAACCTCTGCCCAGAGGACTCCTCTTTGTGTGCTCCTCAATGAAAGCAGTCCTCTTCATGATATAAAGTTAATTTGGAAACTCAAAAAATTCTTCGACTCTAGGTAATCTTCAATCGTGGTAAACAACCCAAAAACTTTAATATCTTGTATTATCGAGGATTTAACGGATGCAATTTCCTTATATATTGTATTTTGTTAGAATGAGCGTTGAAGGGTACTAGCTAAATTCTAGTCCATTGGAAATGATGTTTTGATTTCTTGGGATAGAGGCAAAGATACATATCCTTTAGTGTTTTTGGGAGGTCAAGGGTAGCATTCATAATAAACTTGATCTGGATACTTCTTGAATATTCTCCTTTAATTTTTCTATTGGTTTGGTGTTGTAACGTCATTTCTCACCTTCATATGATTCATGATTGCTTTTTATGGCTTTGGGCACCCATTTCTATAGACTTGGACAAATTCCTTAAAAACGTTAACAAAAATCCCCATACGCGACTATGCCGTACTTTTCGCGTGTATCTTGTGTAATTCTACACAACTTTTCCCGCGTATGCCATTAAAATCATTAAAATATATATAAAAATTCCCTATTTTAAGTGGAATTTGATGGTTACTCGGTAGTTCTAACCACCCAACACGTGGCCATTTAGCTGACGAAACTACTTGGAGAAAGTGTAAAAGCCCCTCATGTGTGTAGCCCCTGAGAAAATTTGTGATATTATACTCTTGTTGGTGTTCTGTCAAGTTTGATTCACAATGCCTCTTGCTTTCCCGATTCATTATAGAAACACTTGTTCCTTGAGATGTCATCTTTATATGTCATCTCGTATGCACCCGGTTGGAAGGAGTCTTAGCGAGGCAAGGGCGAGACGGATGGGACGACGGTGCTCGAGAATCGTGGAAAGATTAGGGTGATATCCCACTTGTTATTTGTGCCATGCTATTTATAATACGGAAAGTGCCATCTTGTTGTTCCCGAAATATACGTGTTAGTGTACGCTTACATATATGTGAAAATTGTTATTTAAGCATTCATTATAGTCTGTTAATGTATTTTATATAGATTTCACACTAACATTTAGAAGTGAATATCTTGTACAACCGATTCTTCGTGCTTGTTTCTTCTTGTCTTCAGTTGAAGAAGGTTACGGGGGTTTGGACCCGGGATCTTGTTTCAACCGTAGGACCTACGGAAGTAACTATCGAACTTCTCTATTTAGTTTTTACGAACATGCATAGTTGTGTGGTCCTTCTTAAGTAGCATGCCTGTACGTGGAGGTTGTAACCAACGAACCTCTAGGGTGATTTTCCGACAATGATGACGACTCAGGTATCACGTTCTTGTGATTCTCGTGTTGGGTAGTTTCATTGTTTGATACGTTGCCGTGAGTTTTAACTTTCATTTGCGATCCCGATTTCTTTTTCTCGGTCGATTACGAAGTCTTGGTTCTTGTCTGAAGCAGTCCTTTTGTTTCATTATTTACCTTCGCTTGTACGCACTTTCTGCACGATCGCGTGTCTGCCGCCAGTTTGTCTAAAGTCACGTATACGTGTGTTTTCTTTAACACGGTCACCTTAACATTTGTAAGCGCGAAGTAGCGTATACCTAGGCGGTTTTTGAATTTTTGGATTTCTTGACTTCTGGTCCTTTAGTTGTGGAACTGTTCCTACGGTGTCTCATACTCTGAATTGTGAAGATGATTCTGGTCTTTTCTCTCTTTCGTTGATTGAAAACTAGTCTTTGACAGTGTTGTTTCTGGTCACCTTGGTTAGTACCAAGACAGTTTGAGCATTCTTGGCTGTTGTTATCGAACGAGCTCTATCATGCTCATTCCTATCTTTGTGTTTTATAAGCACTACGATTTTGCTCGTTTGTTGATTGGTTTTCTTGAGTTCAATAGTGGGGTCTTGCTACTTTTGAAGAGTTTTCTTGCTTCTTGAAGTTTTTGTTAGCGAAAACGGTTGCTATTCTAGTGAGTGTATGAGTTTTCTTGTCTTCTTGCTCTTATTGATCTTGCTACTAGTTAGCCTTATGAGTTTTGGGCCTTGTCGTTGAAGTTGTGTAGAAATTAGGTCTTGTTTGGTTTTAGTTTTGATAGTTGTGCTTGGTCTTTTGAGCTCTTTCTTTATAAAACTAAAAGCTCAAAAAACATTTGCCTGCACTGTTTTGCATTTCAAAGGCTTAAAAACATTTTGTCTTGTTACTTGCTTTTGTTGTTGCATTTCGTTTCGTTTGCTATATCTTTTGAAGCTTTGTGAGGTTTCTTTCTCTTGGTTTTTGCTTGATTTTGGGAAGAAGTCGTCATTGATTTCTTCTTCTTGTTTTTAAGTGTTTGGTGGCTTCATATTGAAGTTCTTGATTTAGAACTAGCTTTAAAACAGCAAAAAGATTCATGAAGGAGCTTTGAAATTTCACTGCTTTGGAGATTTTTACATCTTAGGATTTGTGCTTGTAGTGATTTTGTTGGGCATTTCAGCATTTAGTCGATTCTGTAGTTTTGTGAGTGTGAGTTTGCTGTTTGAAAAGAAAAATACAATTTTTAGTCTCGTAGAATTTTGTATGAAGATTTCTTTTCGTAGAAATGACATGTTGCATTTGCATGTAGTTAGGTTTTATTTCTTTTGCCTTAAAACACCATAAGTTTCATCTCCATATCCTTGTGACTTAACATAACAACCCATTAAAATAAGCGGTGGTAAATAACTAACCAAGTTTCTAGGTGTCATACACCAACCAGCTAGGTTGCAGTATGGTTAGGTGGTGGAAGTTAACTCTGGAGCCGCTCCAAACAAAACATAGAGATGATTAATTGAGCGAAAATCACTTTCAGGTCAGGTGAATAAAACTCTCCTCCCGATCCCAAGCGAAAGTGAAGGGCGAGAAGAGGATACCCCTCTGGGTTGGCTGAATCGGCCTCAGGGCATTCCGCCCGACCGGTACGGTTGGTGCCCATAGTTCACTCCTAGGTTCCACCCGGTGTGTTGCGGGGGGAATAGTAGTGCAAGGCGGAACGTCGCATCACTTTCGGCGGTATGGGGGGCACCCTTACAGCTTGGGTGCTCAGGCAGCAAGGGGCGTTTGTCGTTAGGAGGAGTCGGCGTGGCCGGCCCCACGATACCTTCGTGTGTGCAGGCCCTAATCATCGGGCCCTTTCGGGAGGTCCTATGTTGTGCTTTCTGTATTTTGGTGTCGGTCCTCATCACCCCGGACAAAAATACTTGAAGGTTGTTTGTGTTGTATCTCGAGGATTTTGTTTTAGTGAGTGCTCTTTGTCCTAGCTTGCCTAGATTTTCACTTTTTTGAGTCTAATTTAAAATCTATAAAGTAGGCCGGGCGTGGCGCCTGCGTTGATCGAGGAAAGTGCGAGGTTGTCTCCCGAGAAGTCCGGACGCCGAAAGGCGTAGGGTGATTTCGCGGTGGGTTACCACCCGCCAGGCGGCGCGGTGAGAGAGATCACTCGAGGTACGGAAAGGTTTCATAGTTGATTGCGGTGTCGGTCTCGAGAGGAGCGATTTCGCTCACCTACGCCGAGTTTGTTTCCTGGGAAGAAGATTTTCAAATCAAACGCCACGGGCCCCACTGCCCTGTCGATTCCATCTCTCTTCCTCCGTTCCTCCGTTAGTTGTTCAATACATCGGACCGGTCGGAAGCGGGGTCACCGTGTCATTCCTGTCTTTCGACCACGGTAAGATGAAGCACGTGGCAGGTGCTCGGGCATTGGACTCTAGCACGGAAAGCGAGGGGGCACTGTTAATAATGTCGTTTAGCCCCAAAAATGTTGTTGGCTGCGGTGCCCAAGCATGCTTCTCATTACCGAGGTCCCCTTTTGTTCGAGGATGCCCTCTAGTGGGAATCCTCTTTTCTTTCATTGCTTCGAACGGATCTGCGCCCATGTCTTGTGGCTGGTCGGATCGCTTCGTTTCAGGGTTCCCCTTCGGAATTGGACACATTCTAGTTCGAATCATTTCTTTAGGGTCCTTTCCGTTTGCTTCCTAGGACCCGAGTTTCAACCCTTCGAGTACGGGGGGCAAAAAGAGATGGAAACTACTTTTACGAGTTGGAACCCTACCATTTCCTCTGACGAACGAGAATCGGTTTTACGCGGTCATCAAGGAATACGCTTCTTTCCCTTCGTCGAGTGTAACGGACCTTTTCTCCTGCGCTAATTCACTGGAACCTGCTAGAGCTCTCCTCTTCATTTAACACTTGATAGAGAAGCTGATGCAGGCTTGGTAATTCGGCGTGGGGAGAGTTGTCTCTTTTAAGGTCCTTGCAGCGACTGGTGCCTTATCCGTCCGAGCTATTCTTTTCGAGTGCGGGAATCCATCCCATCGGACAGAATCCTCGAGCTCCGCCTCGCCGCCTTGCGGCAACGTTCGACTTGCCGGTCCTTGAAGATCGACTAATGATCGATTCGTTGTATTCCAGGAGTGGCCTCCGTCCCGGCCAAACTTCTTTGAACATTCCAAAATTTGAAGGTAAGAATGGAGAAGATCCGGCGGCCATACACTTTCCACTTATGGTGTTCTTCGAACTCACCGTCGATGATTCGATTAGGTGGGTGTTCAACGCACCCTGCTTGAAGCTGTTTTGCCAAATAGTATATCGAGCTCACTAGAGACGTTCTCACCATTTGGAGAAGCTGAGCTGTCATTCTAAACCATTTTGATTGCTGTCGGATATGAGGCAGGGACTGAACTCTGGCCAATTTAAGAAAAGGATGAGGCAACTCACATTTAGATGCATTCGGGGAATGGAGAAGAAAAGAGGCTTATCAAAACTCATGTTCCGGGGAGAATTAACTGATAGTTTAAATCTCTTAACGATCAGACATTTTCAGATGTGTCTATGGGAGTATTTTAAGACGAGCCATTTTTAGAATGATAGCTGGAGACGATCTGTTCAATCTTGGGGTACTTTATAAATATTTGCTGACATATCGCTCAAATTAATTGTAAATGAGCACCGATGTCACTTGGTGATGGAAGCTTGTCGGATCGGTCAATAGTGGTGCGGCCCGATACTTTCTCCAAGCTAACAACGGTTGTCTTTGCAATCTACTCCTTACGGTCGGTGTACTCTTCAGTTCATCACCTTCCGGAGTCTTTGCTCCATAAATGCGCTCAAGCTTTTGATCCCAAGGAAATCAACAATCCGATGGGAAGAAGAAGACGAAATAACCGAAGAAGGGCAAGAACGGGAAGGAAATGCAAATAAAACCAACGAGCGTGTTGGTGAGGGTCAAAAGGAGAAAAAGAAAGTGAAGTTTCCATAATCTTGTCTTGAGGACATCCTGCCTGTGCCTAAAATTCAGCATGCTCGGCGCCATTAGCCTAGCGAGTTCTTCTGGTTCCCGGTACATCATTGTTATACTGAGCGACGGTGGTTGACAGCGCGAGGCCAAAATCACCGGGAGAAGCACCTGGGGAGCACACCGAGAAGAAGTCATGAACATTTTCATGATGGTGCTCGCACGGATATCGCTAAGAAATCCGTGATTATGGCGAAGAGTCTTGACGAGAAGTTCCTGATGCTGCGACCGCTTCACACATCACGAAGCCTACTGACGAGTCTATGCCTTGGATGCCCAAAGCATCTTCTAAGCGATCAACTGATTAATCCGAATACGAGGGGTATGAACCTAGGTTATGGAGATGCGGCAGGATTCATGTTGCTATGTCGACACCATAGGTACTCCGGTCATCCCGACTCGTGTGATTGCTTTGCTCATATGCATTGGAGCTATTGATCCAAAAATTCTCTTCTAATGCTTGCAATGTGTTATTTTAATAAGAGACTTCCTCATCACATGGCTTTTCATGTTAAATGAATTGTGTCGAGCACGTATCTTTAAATAGGGTTGTTGATGAGGGTGCTTCCACATGCGTGATGTCTCTGCTTGTCTTTGGAAGACATAGGTCTCCCAAAGTTGTTCCATCATGTGTTCCTTACGTTCGATGGTCATTCTCACGAGCCATGTTGTTGTCGGCTTTGCCATACGTATTTGGGGAAAAAGCATCAATATAGAGGTTGAGGTAGTAGATACTGACCTTGGACTGCTTCTTCTTGTTGAGAAGGGTGGATTTATGAGATGGATGCCATTGCATCCTCATTATTCGAATTGTATGTTCCCATGAAAGGGAGGATCGTTAGAGTGGATCAGCTGGTGTCCTCGGTTAGACCGAATCGTCTTCGACTCATCTGTTCCTAATTTGGATAATACTAAGGCGCTTTGACGAGTAGGATTTGGGTATTCTTCCTTGATGGGTACTTTGCGATCTTCTCCTCCTACGGTGGTCGCGTGCTATTTCATCCTCGGCTCCCCTTCGAAGGTTCTGGGGCTCATTGTTTTAGAACCCTTGGACCTTGCAACCCTGCGCACGGCCCGGAAAGTCGAGTGAGTCAGAATGGCATTTCAAATTTGCGGTGAGATTGCATGGGTCTGTGACCCGGCTACCGAGAAACCATTCCGGCTCCTCTTTCACGGAAGAGTTGGATAGTGATATTGACAACCGGACGCTTAGTTCTTCTTGCCCGAGTTGTCTTGTTCTCTTGTCTGAGCGATCTGAAAGCCATGACGTATAGATGAGCGGGCGGATGATTTGCATCCTCGGTCTTGCCCTCTTTGACTTGTGCAAAAGTTGAAGCAGTTTCCAAGTCCTACGATCTCTGATCTTATTCACCCGATCTTGAACCCTTTCGTTCAACGATTTGTCAGAGAACATGGGCGTGATCCCTATCCTATCCCGGTGAACATTTCCAGGATCCCAATATTATTGAAATCGCATTGAAATTTGAATGTTCCGTGAGGAGGTTCAAATTTACTGCCGGCTCTTTGAAGTATGAGATGTGTTCGCTTGGTCTTGTGAGGAAATGCAGCATGAGCCATCTGTTGTCTAGCATGAGATCAAGACGTGTAAACGCTAAGCCGATCGAGGCGAAACTTCGTCTAGGTCAATCCTAGGAAGCGGTAGCTATCAAAAGTTGAAGTTGAGGAAAATTTGTGGTGAGATTCATTTCACCATTCACTACGAAAATTTCGTTGGGTTTCAAATTTCGTTCCGTGGAGTAAAAAGAAAAGAACGATTCGAGTGTGCATGATTTCGGTCTAAATATAAGCGTGTCCATAAAGATAATTACACACAGCTGTCGATCGGATCATTGATGAGTGTCGATATTGAATTTCTCATGTGGACGGTTTCTCCGGATATAATCAAATTACTATCCGTCTTGGTCAACATAAGTGCACGTTGTTATTCACTGAGGTACGTTTGCATGCAAGTGCCTTTGTTAAAATGTTGAGGCTACCTTTAAGTGAGCCTTTAGCCATTGTAAAAGATTATCGAGGCATACTTAGATGATCTAGTACATCATTCTCGAAAGAGGATGGATCATCTCGAAATACATCGCTTCAAATATTTGAGCATTAACGTTCTACCTGGGTCGATTAAAATCCGAACAAGTACGTTTTAACGGCTACATCCGGTGGCTATTGGATTCATTGTGTCTGGGGAAGGGATAAGGGTAGATCGCCCAAAGGTTGAAACAATACTTTGGTTGCCTCCGTCTTCCATCTGTCCGACTTCAAAATCTTCAAGGAAAGTCTAATTTTCTTCGGAAGTTTTATCGTCAATTATCACAAAGTACAAAGAGATATATATGGGGTATTGAAAAGGAAGTTCCTTTTCTTTGAAACTACGCTCAACGCTCGTTCGATGCTTTGAAAAAGCATTGACCTGCTCATCGGGTCACCCAGTTGTAGCGATTTCCTTTTGTCTGGCGACAACGAGTCTTACCATTGGTATGGTTGCGGTTAGGAAAATGATGTCTTATTTGAGCATGTTATTCTGTAGTGGGGGTAGGACACCGAACTTAGGTACACTCCGGTAGAAAAGTTAGCCTTGGCAAGTTCATCTTTAATGAGCGACTCATTACATTATTCTTCGCAAGCGCATGTTTTGGCGGTACATAATCCATTTCGGTTGTCCTCGGCGAGCGAGTGATTGAGAAAATACACGTAGATGAATTGTGATTTTACGAAATTTGATGTGGGGATTTCACTGTCTGTGTAAATCCAAAAGTAATTAGTTTTTTGCGGAATTGATCTCCGAGTTGCTGTGGAAGATGATCTATGATGGTCCTTTGGATGAACACTTGTTCTTATCTCTTCACGGATCCTTGGTATCGAATCATTGTGTATCTCGGTGCGGGGTCTCTACTTTTCGAAAGATGAGCGTCGTAGTACACGTCTTGGCCAGGGTATTTGATTATTGGTGATGCTTTATCCGTCGAGGTTGATTCAATCTAAAATGTTGCTTAACTCTCGAAGAAGGTTTGAAACACATGCTCAATTCTCACGATGGAGCTTAGCAAGGTGTTCTTGGGCTTCTCTGACCCAAAAGATTTCGTCTTTGAATACTTTCCCAGCTGATTTTCAAAATTGTATTAGCAGATAAAATTAGTGTCATCCGTGTCGGTTTATACTGAAAAATGCACACTCCGCTACGACTCCGCTTTCGATTACTGTCGGTCCCTTTACAAAGGCGGGGGTAATGATTATGCTAACGTAACCACCTTGACTAAGGTCCACCATTATTGTGGTGAGTTACTTTCTGAAAGTAGGTGAGACGCCTACTTTTGGGAATGATGGTGGCGCGGCTCTGTTCCTTTTCAACCAAGTTATTGCTCGTTTTGGTATTCCTAGGGTGTCAACGTCATGGAAGTCATTTCGAGCCATTAACAATGTGAGTTGTAGCTCTCAAATTGGGTTCTGGAACATTCATCTCCATATTGTCCTCAAGCCATTGAGCAAGTGGGCTTGGTAGACATCAGTCCTTGAAGACAATTCTTCAAAGGACAATTGATAAAGCTGGAATCCAGCGGCATGTTGTGCTATCACGCATGAACGTACGAGTCGGTGGCGCGGCGGCTACTCGTTTCAGCTGGTGCACGGGGGTGGAGATGCGTATTTCCCATTGAATGCGAGATTCCTTCTCTTAGGGTGTGGTGAACTTTCTTCTCACACTTCTAGTCGCGGAAGCAGCTTCTTCATCTGGAACATCTCTGCGTCGGCCGGCGCTCGAGATCGCCGATGATGAAGGCATGCTAAAGCAAGTTAAAGTTAGGTACGATAGGCGGTTAAGCCTAGGGTCTTTTCGGAAGGTGACCTTGTTTTGGTCTATACCCAAAAAGAGATGCCATAGCGGCGGGGGTACAGAAATCTATGTGGTGTGGCCTAACAAATTGAAATCATGAAGGAGCATATACCTTGGTTGATTTCGAAGGGAACGAGTTAAGACGAAAATGGGCTCTGTTGAAGAAGTATTGCTAGGCTTTGGCTAGCATGTTGCTTTTGTATATAGTAGTTTCTTTGTGCATATCAATTGGTTGATCTTTGGTGAGTTGATGATGTTTTGCAGTCTGCTTTGGCAGGAATTTGTTGGATATCATGGTCATTTTTGGTTTGTGGAAGTGGTGCTAGTAGACACACAGGAACTTAGCTTTCGGCTTGGGTGCTTCATTATCCATCCAATTAAGTTTATTGTAGTATGAGAGGAAGTCTGCATTGGTCTGCCCAATAATATAACGAATACACTGCATTCTACTCTAGGAGAGTAATATCTTTGGGTGTTGATTAGATTTGTTTTCTTGGACTCAAATTTGGTATACATTGAACAGCATTTATCGAATCGAGATCCATTTATTACGATTGTTCTTGAAAGTGTCGTTTGTTACAAGGTCATTTCAATTTTAACTTTCATTCCATATTCCTCGGTGACAATTGGTTTGCGACTCTGTTCGCTAATCAAGCATTGGACAACATGTTAATCATTCCTTCAATTTTTAATCATCAAAAACATCTTACATTGTTACATTGTCACATCTCATCAAATATGGGTGTATATATCTGGTGTTAAGCTTTTAAAGTGAGATCATAAAGTCGTACAAAACTTGGGCTTATGCCCCATCATATTAGGTCTCAAAAAAGAATATACGATCATCTAATACATAATATACATACTGCTCACGAGGTCACCTTTGAGAGGTAGTATTCCTATAGAACGTAAGCACGATGGTGTAGCCACTCGGCGAGAATAATCACTTGATCTCGGTGCTCCTACACCGATCGTTGGCTTCCGACAAATTATACACAACCCGACCATAGGTATTTGGCAGAGTTAGTCCTCCGGAAGTTCCTCTGCACGGCACCGAAGTCTGTCTGAATCACCTTGTCTCTTGCTTCGCCTACTGACGCTTGTCCAGCGCGGAGACCCTCGGTCGAGCGGTCCAACATACGAAACATGATCATTTTTTGTTGTGGAGTCATTGAATCCAATCAGCGTGCTTTGTTTTCAAATGCTAATACATATTTGAAAAAAAAAAAAATGTATAAGTCAAATTTTTTTGCAAAAGCTTGTTGTATACATCTTGTGCCGGTGAGAAGAACTGAATCGGTCTCACGGTCATCCCAACATAGGGATGATCATCCCGCTGCGATGGTTGTTCTCACCACCATAAGAAGGGCTGTCGTCACGTGGTCGAGGTGCTTCCGCCACCCCCAGTCTCTTCATCACTGTCCCGCTTCGCTGGCCAATTCTTGGGTCCACGCGGAGCTCTGGTGGTAGAAATGACTACGGAGTCTCAATGATGGTATCTCAAAGAAGATATTTATCAAAAATTGTCAGGCAACCCAAAGTGTTTGGTCATACTGCTTAGGATTGAGGTCATTTGTTGTTCATCAATGGAAATTATTAAGTGGCCATAATGGTACATGAGTCAAACATTCTTTCACTCATTCGTCACCAGACGTACAGGTGAAGGCAGATCTTTTCACCGATGTTAAAAGAATCTTCATGTAGATACTCATCTTTAATTGCAATAAAGGTTCCTTCTTTGGAACCCTCTCACTGTTGCGTGGTTGTAGTCTTCACGGTTAACCCTCGAGGCTTCTGATACCAGTCTATTGGTCTCCCCTCTTAAGGAAAGTCTAGTAATGAAATATGTCTTCACTTCAATGCGTGTGATAATAATGATAATCGATCTAGTTCATTAATTTCTGACATTTTCTGTGTGCCTGATGCTTTTCATGTTTAGCATTTTGAAATTTGAGCAATACGGCATTAGAGATATTTCTTGTTGCTCGATCTTTTATTACTCTTGATCAATTACGCTGTGCTCTGGTCTCTCCATGAGATTGTATCCTGTCATTCATTAAATCATGCATTAATGACTTTTTGAGTTTAGGACTGTGCATCGCGAATTTCTTTATGATCCAACGTGTGTCTGCGCTATAATGAACCGGCGTATTAGTCATAATTTTTTAACAAGGTTTTAAAGCTAAAATTACTTGTAATTTCTAAATAGACAAAATGATTTATAAGATGAATTGAGGCTAAAAATTGTTGGCGTTTAAATGATGGGTTGTCTGATTGTTAAAAAGTTTTTATCGAGCAACGCAAATGTTAATGCAATAATAGACAAATGTAGGTAATTTGTCTATTTAGTAAAAAGTTGAAAAATTTCATGAAAATTCATATGCTTATTTTTGATCTATCTTAAGATGTAACTGGATGCTTAAATGCCAATTTATGTTTTTAAATTACATTTTAGCGATTTTGAGATTTTTCGGTTTTGATCCATGATTGCCGACTAATGGTAGGTATAAGATCTTCAACGGCATATAGGTTAGGAAAATCACTTTCGTTGTCTACATACTAGCTATAAATGCTTGCACCATGGATCCCAGATCCCATCGAGTCATGATGTTCACCATTCACTGTGATTATTTTAATCATGGCTTTGATGGTGAAACCTTCTTCTGTCGACACCTAGTTAGTTCCTATGTATTTGTCATGCATTCCATGTGAAGCTACAGAGTCCTCTTTGTCCTGCATGTCTTATGTGTTGACTTATTCTTCTTCTTCTATGTGGTCTATTTCCAGCTTTTACCCTAGGGCTCTACAATTGTACCGTTAAGTTAATGGTGTTCTGTTTTCTTGTTTATCCTTTGTTGTTCATTGGACATGATGTTTGTTATTTTTGGCCTTGACTCTTGTACAAGTCTTCATTGCATGCATAGATAAACATGCCTTTTTACTATGGATAGAACATTCATCGGTATCGCTTCAGTTTTCGCCACCTTGCATTGAGCATAGGATTGTTTTCCAATCCGAGAACTAGTATACGGTTGCAATCTATCATTCTGTATCCATTTACTACATAGCATTCTTTATTCTTTTGTTTGTTATTATATGAAAAGAAAAAAAAAATCAAATATAACAAAAAAGCGAGGCAGGATATGGCAACACGTTATTTGATGACGATGAAGTCGATTTGCCGCCCTTGAACAAAGCACATACTTGCCTATATATTTCTGTTTTGAATTAGTTTTAGTTTTGGCTTCTGGTTGACCTTTACCATGTTTCACTTGTAGGTTCTCCCAGTGGTCTTCGTCATCGCAGAAGTTTGTTCTGCCTCCTGCATGACGGTTTCCTCTGATGCTGTCTTTTGGTCATCATGGTCGTGCTTTGTTAGAAGTCTAACAGTACGACGATACCAAGTCTTCGGCTCATTATTGGATAAGCCTGGTCTTGTAGTGTCATTCTATCATTGAATGCTTTGGTCTTGTAGATGTTGGTTTGAAGGTCATTGACTTCTTATTGAGTTTTGTCTCTATAAACTTCTGGCTTGTTATCGAAGGAAAACCTAGGCATGAACTATTTCCATCATTGATAGTGACCTTGTGTCATCATTTGATCATCATCATGAGTCTTTGTTGATGGGTTTTCCCTGTGTTCGGCGTTACTTTGATATCCACTTGGGATTACATCAGTGCAACAATTTCACGTTTAGCCCTATGAGTGGATTTCTAGCCTCTATGTGGCTACATTAGTTGAATTGAAGTTCCTTGGTCACGCTATTCATCTTGTATGTCCAAAACGTGTAGTTTGGTTCCATCCTCTGGTCGTCCGATTCGCCCAAATCACTTCTCTTGAAGTTACCGCCTTTGTGGTGATAATAGGATCTTAATATTCCTTCAATGGAATCTTTTCCTTGACTCGCTCATTGCTCTTGAGAATAAGGTCTAAGTCTTTCGTTAACAAGGTTACGGTCATTAGCGGTCTGCCATGCCAACGTTGAGATTCATCCTTTACTCGTTGGTGAATTCTTTCGTGTTAAGCTTCAGCATATTCCTTGTTAGGTGTCTTTGAACTTTAGCAACGCTCATTTTCATTATTGGTGAGTTGTCTACGCGTTGGTTAACAGTATACATCATTAATGGTAATCAGCCAATTTCTCCATGGTAAACTTCGGCTCATTTATTCCCATTGTGTAGAGGTGTACATGTTCGGTGAAAGATAGATTTATCAACATTTCTAAGTTCACTTTTAGCAGCGGTCGGGTCGATTACTTGATCAATCGTCCACACCTTATATATTTACGGTCGATCTGATAGCATCCTATATTGTCACGAGTTGCATTGTACGTTTGTTACCACTTATGATTGATGCCAAATTGATTATATAATCGGTGTCCAATTACCATGCTGATCAACTTACTACTGTATGATACTTGGACATTGATTGAACTTACCAAATTGTATAGGACAGTTCATTGTACTTTTAAATTCAGCATATACTTGTACATATTAGATCCTTGATGCCTCCCATATGATATGTTTTTGGTAGCTTGTCGTGCGCCCGCCTAAGCATGGGGTGTCTGTTTTAAATAAATAAATAAATAAAATAAAATAAAATAAAATAAAATAAAATAAAATAAAATCAACGCGTTCAATTATTGGTGGGTGTTTAACCATTTTCGCATTTATCATGCAGCGCTGCCATTCGTCACGCCTTCCTCCCAACGTGCGCCTTCTATTGCTAATATCAATATGATTACATCCAAGTATTATTTCCTTTGATGATCCTTGAATAGCGCTGAGCTTTACGAAATTGGATTAACTTTCGGTAGCGCGATGCCTGGTCCTTTTAGTTAACATGTCGAGGGCGATGCAATCATTCACAGTATCGCTTCAACTCGCTTTGGTCTAGTGAATGTGGTAAATGAAGATATTTCTGATATCAGCTACATTACCATCGATTAGGATCCCGTTCTTGGTATTTATCTTTTGATGAGCATGGTAAGCGAATTTTTATACTGTAAGAAAATTTTAGGGAAGAATCTACATCATCGATCTTCGTTTTAACAGTACGATCATTTTCGACATGATTTTCCTCATTTTACACGATGATTATGTCAACGAACCCGAGTCCTGCGAAATTAAAATTTTGAATTGAACTTTTCGCAAAACATTTACGAGTTCTGTTGACATTTCGATGAACGAAATTGTTGAAAACATCATGTAAATTATTCTTGTATGCCGGATTAGAAATCTGACATATAAAAGCCTTATTTAAAAATTGTTGTTTTGTCTTGGGCATATGAAAGTACGAATACGATCCGTGATTGTTGTTCATGAAGTCAAAATATGCCGGATACTAAGCTGCTCGACAAAATTACTTGAGATACATCACACAAAAAATTTGTCGCTATTATAAAGCGAGAAGTTAGAAATTATGATATGAGAGTTTTTGTTTATCAATTCTTCTGTAGATTAGGTATGTTTGATATTATTCTTGTTAATAAGAAAACAAGGACGATGAGTATGTATGATTATGAGGATATAAGTAAGGCTTGTCAAAATACAATTTATCTCAACCCCTTATATCGGTCAAATTATTGACGATTGTCTTGCGATAAGTAGCGTTTATGGATATAGTTTGAGCCCTACAAATCAAATCAACATACTCCCTAAGTCAACTGGCTTGGCTTTCATTTAATAAATGCCAGAGACTTTTAACTATGTAATTACCTTTTGAACTTAAAAGCAACAGTGCAACTTTTAGAGCGATATCTTGCTGCGACTCGCAGCATTAAACACATTTGTGCAACAATCCTATGATGATTTACTGTCATTGTCGCGCGAAATAGAATCATCTTGCTACGTCTACAAAGCTGTCTTTGTAGAGATACTGTGGCATTTATAAGTTAATGAATCTCCTTAAATGTGTGTTGTGTTGAATGCAGGACTACATTGTGAATTTGTTGTCTCAAAGAAGGCATTAGTATGAGCCCATCAAAATCGAGCTATCGTCAATTTACCTCCTCCATATATATCGCCAACTCCATTTGCAAGGAAAGCGGAATTTTTAAAAAATGGTTTGTTTCCTAACTATGAGTTAACGAAAGGTTTTACCGAGTTGTTAAAAAGTAAATATTCACTTTCTTTTGGAGCGAGATAGCTGATCGTGTTTGATGTCTCGCTCATGACCAGCCATGCACGGGTGCTTACACATCCTCCAATTACAACCGGAGGACAATTTTTATGCCTTGGGCCTCCAATTCCGGGTTGGCATGGTCTTAGTTAGGAAGATGAATTCTGGCGAACATGTGATTTATTATCAGGTGCAATTTCCTTGGTAGAAATCAGTACTCACATGTGGAAATTGGCCTTGGAGGTCGTGCAAGCTATCCAATTCGTCATTACATGTTATTCGCAAAACAACGGTGATTTATGATTGTAGCTATAAATATAATGTTTTGACGCAAACTGTTGCTAGGGGGCAAAATACTCCGAATAGTTTTTATCCTGTGAAGTTTGATTTGGGGTGAAAAATCCAAATCGAAAGAAATCATTGGTCTTTGCTAAAATTGAATTCCCAAGTACGGTTGAGCGCGGGCAAACATTCGATGTGAGATGAATCTGTTCATATGGTCACATCGATCAACGATAGGAATATCATCATTACTCCAAAACTGTTAAACTTTCATTTCAATTTCACGGTCTTATTGATGAAAATCATTGCAATCTTGGCAATGTCATGTGTCGGTGACACATATCATGGTAAGTAGGACTCTGTTTTCGATGTTTGTTACTCACTGTGCTTCGAAAATTTGAAGAAAGGTTTTAAATGGTAACTCACTCTTGAACGTGGTGGTCATATGTACGGGTATGTGACCCAAAAGATATTGCGAGGTTGGCTGTTTTTGTTGTCTTGTAAAAAATTATTATTTACTGCAAAGAAATGCCACGATTGTCGTCTTTGATCGCAGTGCGTGCACATCCTCTTCACCCCTATAATTACTTTCTTGGGTCCTTTGAAAAATGGGGCATTGACTTTATTACATGTAACCCTCACTCGGTGAGGGGCACATGGGTATATTATTCTCGCGATGGTGTTTTACCAAATGGTGACTGATACCTGTTCTGACAGTTGGCAATACATTACTTTCATGTTCAATCATGTGAATTTCTCATTTCGGTGCCCAATGGTAATTACGTCCATGAGTCATTTTGAAACATCATGATGACCAAACAGTTAATCAACAACATGCCGCAGCAATTCTACACCACACTGTTAACGATAATGGTCTGTTTGAAGCTATCATTAGATTTTGGTCACATGATCAAACGAATCTTGAATTCATAAATGAGATTATTCTGTGCTTTCGACGCTTTAGGCATATAGAACCTCGGCCAAAAAACATCGACGTAGTTTTACCCTTTTCCCATTGGTTTAGGTTTTGACGGTATTATCGATTGAGCGAGATATTGTCACTCAACTAGCCAACAGAGTTACTACCATCCACTTTGAAGAGAAAACGGCACCGTACTTGACAAGTTAGATGAGAATCGGTATGCATTGCGTGGCTTCAAAGTGTACGAAACGAATGAAAGATAAATTATGATGAAGGTGTTACCTCGTATTTTTTAGAAAAGGAGACCTGGTCTTGGTTTGTGATCAAGCCTAATGATAAACTAGGGGTTGGGAAATTTGAACCTTGTATTTAGCAATGCTTATATTTATTCGACGTAAAACTATGAAAAGTGGGCAGGTTGGGTGGCTTTAATGAGGTCTCTTTAGGCAAACCAGTGGGCTTTATCTAAAGAGATATTGTATTTTATTCTTGTGTGGAATCTTTACTGTATATTAGTTATTTTCATAAAGTTGGTGTGTTGTGGAATTAGAGCGTACCTAGTTTTAGTGTGCCTTTACTATCCATAACACAGATCACTCTACTGATTTTAGGATGTCGACATCCTTAAACATACATTAGTTTTGCTATTAGTGCTTTTCATGATATGCAGAACATTTCTGAAGCCGGTTGTTAAATACTAACGATAAATTAAAAAATATCTAGGCATAGAAGTAGGCACCAAGTGGTGATAGAATAATATTACGATGTAAATGGATACAATACAGTTATTTGTGAATCATTTCATTTAAATTCCAAAATTTGATCATTAGGTTAGATTTTAGACTGGTTATTATAATTAAATATAGGTATATCAAGTTAAAAAACTAGTGTTGTTAAGATTATTTTGAAAGTTACCTCTTGGAACGAGAATTTGATTATAATGAGTATCGACATATTAAAAATTTAAACTTGATAGGCTGATAGGTAAAACTATATTATTATAACGGAACATTTGCAATAATTAGCGATGGTCAAAATAACGATGAATATGTTAAGACGGATAACGAGTAATGATAATATCATAGCATAAAGGATAGGCATTTTCAAAAAATATTTGTAATCTCGATCATAGGTTCAAAAAACCATATGAACAGAAAAAATCGTCAAAAAAATGATATAGTCTACAATATCAATCATCCACTATGTATGGCTGATGATTAAAATAATATAAAACAAAACACCTTGTCAAAAATCTATCTGGACATTCAGGGCATAGTGGCATATCTCTGTAAACGGAAGCGAGGACTATATGGTAGTCTCTGATACAAAATTAGCATCCATGTGGCCGAACAGTGGGGACATGTAACACACGCAAATCCTGGTGGTGAGTGCGTTTGGCTTCTGTCAAAAGGACGGAGAGTGAACGGTGGCCGTGGACCCACATCGCATTTTAGAAGTGCATGTCGGTTTTGGGCATTAAAAAACAAAATAAAATTAAAATTAGAACAACTAATAATTTTGTAGCTCATCCCATTGTCACTGGGGAAAGACGTGTCTAGAGTCACCAAAATGTCTGACATAAAGATAAGTATTATGGTAGATATTTGAATTATCTTAACTAATGAAATGAAATGAATAAAGTAATTAACCTCTGCAACTAACCAGCAATGGGACATGTTGCAACTGTAGAATACATTAAAAAATCTTTAAACTCTCATGATGGTAAAATACAGTTCATGGAGCCGGTAAAGGAATCATCTCTTGAGCAAATGTAATGGGTAAAACCATAAGTTTTCTTCCGTTTTTTCTCTAGTCAGTTGACGCCCAGCGGCGGCCCTTGCCTCCCCGATTGAAAATCATCTGGCCAATCAGCGGTTTCATTGGGATCTGGCAACATGTGGACTCGCCCTAACTCAATCTGAATAATTGTTCTTCCCGCGCTTTCAGGAATGAATAATGGTTTTGTATTATTCGTTTATCACTGAGATGCAACTATTCATTGAAAAATTCTTCTTGAAGGTAAGCAGCAGATAGCCACCTACTATTTAAAAAAGAAGAGGCTGGGCTGCCTCTTTTGACAAATTAATGAAAATATATATCTTCAAAATAAATTTAAGACGTTGACCTCGGAACAACAAATCATTTATATATACCATTTGTTGACTATCCAGGTAAGCGAATCCACTTGTTCTCCTTTTCTGGTTACTTTGTTAATTTAACCTGAAAAGCGCATCTTTCGAAACCATCAATATGACAGAATGGCAGGCATTGCTCATCGCTTCATGTCACGGTTATATCGCATCTGACGAACATTAAATATCTGTGATGGACAAATTGAAGAAAATCAAAAACAATTTGTGAGTGGGAGAAAATTAGAACTGATTGGAGAAATTTGTTCATTTTATTTTTATTAAAGCTCTGCACTTTTCACACTGCAAAAACGAGTCGCGGATCATCTTTAATGTCTTTATCAATAAGAGTGTGCAGGACCACGACAATTTTCCTTTGTAAAATTGTTGGGTCATGGAATTCTAACTATGTTTCTGGACCCCGTAGATGAATTTTTGAACCTATTTTCCTCCTTAAAAATGTTCAACCCTAAATTAAGAAAGTAAAACTTGAAAAAAATGTAAATGTTGATGATGTGATTCCTGGAAGTGACAGTTTCAGATTAAATGGTAGAATCTTTAAAAATCTCTAAGGTGTTTTTTTATCAAAAGCTCTCAATTTTCACTCTTGAAATCAAATGGTAAATGATTTAGAAAATTGCTTTATGATTTTGCAGATAAATAAAATATTATTTTGTTTCTTTTTCACTTTAAAAGAATTGTTCAGGATATTTTTATAAATCATAGCGATTATATTGGTGCAATTTTATGAAAATACACGAGTTTTTGGGTGAAATGGTCCTTTGACAAAGACTGTATACTTTTTATCACTTTTAATTCAATGTAATTATGAAAAAAGCAAGATAGGTATTTTATCACCTTTTAGACTCATTAAAACTTACAGAAAAAAGGTGAACCTACGAGTATGCTTTTATCACTTTTAGGACTCACAATTTAAAAAGTGAAACCTTGGTGTTCTCTTATAAGTAACACTGGAACTCTAAAAGATGAAAATATTGAGTACTTAACTATTAAGAGAACTGGTTAGAAATAAAACAATTGCCCCTTCAGTATAATTTTACGGGGCCAAGAAATGAATGTGAAAAGAGTATCCATTGTTAATCATGGTCGATAAAAAGTTCTATCCTCATGGTAACAACACATCCTTTTAGGGCAAGAGACTCATTTTGAAAAAAAATTACCTGTGAGTTTAATAATTTTCTTGGCTCTAAAAATTGAAAACACAGGGTTCCTAATATTTGGACTGAACAAAATTTAACAGTACGAGCACCATCGATTAAACAAGAACAAACATCTTATGAGACATTTAAAACTAATTTGGACTCTGTAAGGAAAATTGAGCATATCATGGAAATGTTGTCACTCAACAGAAACATCAGAAAGCAGAAAGTGCTGCACCCAAAGTGACAGGGGGAGAAAAAGAGAAAACTGTGAATACGGCACAGCTATGCATTTTAAAAATCAATTTACCACTCTTGAACATGGTAGCACACCTGTTCCCCTAGGACAGGAAGAATCCTTCACACATCGATTGTTGAGCATATTGAAGGTCTTGGTACACAGTTTAGGTATTATTTGGAGGATGGTGTCACCAAAACCATCGTGGTATAATTGTGTTCAAAGAAATACGTTCAAAATAAACATTTATTCCAGGCATTTGTCTCCATTCTGAGCAAGCTGTCCTTTTTTTTGTCAGGTCTGAAAAATTTCTAAAAAACTCAAGTCTAAGTAGTTTCCTTCTTGACAGTTTTCTCCGACGGACCACTCTGCTGCTAATGGCTCATCATCTGAGACAGAATCTGGGATATTGAGTGCAACAGATGCCTTTTTGTGTGTTGGGTTTCCTGCTTGTCCTTTGACAAGTTGCATCTCGTGTGTCGATGAACAGTGCAGCAAATGTTAGGCTTGAATCATTGTTACATTCATGGATTGTACGGAAGCCTTTTGAGAGCCATTTCCATTGTTGATGTTTTCTCTCACAACATTAACAGTTTATGTTGGTGGTAATCGGTGGTTCTCGTGTTCGACGTGACACAATGGTGGCAAGGACAGATAGTACTGGATTAGAATCATGAAAATAAAGACCACTGGATCCATTTACCATCAGGTTAACGAAGTTTTGTATTCCATTATTGAGTGAACTTTTCACTAACGGGATGGGTTGCGTCCATCGATGTCATTTATTAGTGTGACCATTGGTGGCTTCCATGGAATAAATTTTTTTTAGTGTTTAATTAAGGTATGGAATACCCCACAAATACAGTGTGTGTGTGTGTGTGTGTGTGTGTGTGTGTGTGTTTTTCATTGATGTTTTCCAGGTTGGGCGGGAACATCACAATAATCACGAAATGATAAGCAGCACATGTCTCGCAGTCCTAGGACTTCGCACTTTAAGAGGCAATGTTATAGGTATACGAAGTTTTGTGTACGTGGGACATAATTATAAACACAATATGTCAGAGAGTCTACAAGCATTCAAGTTCACAAAACAAAATGCTTGAAATTGGAAAAGCTTACAAAAGTCATAAAAATGCTTATCTTTGCACTTTCTCTCTAAGCCTTCCTGTAGTGTCACCTTCTATTTGTTCTAGAGCATACTGAACCAATAGCACTTTTCTTCATTAAAGGTCACAGTTCTGTGAAAAGACAAAATAGGCGAAAATCGATGAAACCATCATTGAATACGGAAACTTGGAAGTAATTATTGATGGAA
This sequence comes from Pinus albicaulis, assembly GCA_034641835.2. NCBI lineage: Eukaryota > Viridiplantae > Streptophyta > Pinopsida > Pinales > Pinaceae > Pinus > Pinus albicaulis. Next base: position 1,060,186,579 of record CM076574.1, read on the forward strand.
AATTCGCTCCTTTCAGCGCACATTCATCCCTCCATTAAAAGGCCTACCCTTAGTATGTGAACTAATCCATGAAGAAGTTCTATCTCTTCTTGTTCACCTTAACCTCTTCTCTTTTGCTATAAATTGGTATAGTTCAACACTAGGGGTTAAACTTGGGAATTTTCGAGAAATTGTTGAGCGCTCGAGATTAACGTGTAGTTATCATATAGGATGCAGTGATGTGCTAATCGCGAAAGTGCAAAAACTTGTCGAAAGTAGAGAAACGCTTGTTTCGGACACGGAAAATTTGTCGACATCAAGGCAAACACGGTTGCGTAGGAAGCTCTTTCTTTCATCGAAATAATACAAATGGATCCTGTTTGTCATTGTTTATTTAAATAGCATATTTCTTGAGTCCTTAAATCAGCAAGATAGGTTTATAGTTTGTGAATTAATCTGTATTGTACGGTACAGTTCTTGTGTTTTATTCCAGGATGAAGGAGACGTATTCAAGCGATGAGGAAAGATATAGGTGGTGACGGACTGTAGGTACAGAATCCTAAGTCTGTTAATTGTGAATATTCTGAATTAAATGTCGTCTGTGAAAGTGAGCCTGTATTTTTTATTGGTGTATTAAAATCTGGGAATATGTGTCCACAAGAGCAGTTTGTCAGTCCCAACACCTATCCCAATCACAATCTGCCTACAGAGAGACCTCTGGGTTTAGGACACACATAATTTTCTATAAAAATTTAGAACCTGCTTTCCTATGCTAAGTAGTCTTCGATAAGAAAGGCCCTACGGTTTCTGTGAGCGCTAACACATGTGCACGCGGCTGGGTGTTTGAAATTTACATATGTCAGTCATGTCAGAATTATACTTCTCTGCATGTCTTACCTTATTAATAAATGCGTTATTTTTGGGAGATAGCTTCTGACTTGTTCGCACAGTATCACTGGGGTGAAAGATGCTAAGAAGGCCAATTGTGGCTAATTTCTGTCTGGGTGTGCTTGTACACTATGTAATGTAGCCATACCCTACATGATTTTAAAGATCGTCTGTAAATTGGAAAATTGAGGTTATAAGATCAATGATGTTCAAAATTACAATACAGCTCATCATTTTATAAAGGAAACGAAGATGGATTTGATGATCTCTCTTGAGCATAAGAAAATTTTGAATATATTGAGTTTTATTTCGCTTCAATTCAGGTGAATGATTTGGGCGCTGCAATATATAAATAAGAGAATTAGAAGTTTACTCTCAATTTTTTAACTATTGAAGATATCAACGGAGCCTACTCAATGTCGACTTAGGATAATGAAACAAAAGACATGTCGAGGATAGACCAAGGTCTAATCCTACAACATCAATGCTGATTAGGATAACAAAAATAAAATCGAATCAAACAAAATAATACCAAAAAATAATTGATGAAATGATAAAGAGATAGAGATGTGGGATCGTAAAGAAGTCTCAACAAGAGAATTCGACATGAAATGTAACCCATGATTAATGAAAATTCACAAACAAACATTTTGTGGTGAATGGGAGAAGTTTTCGAAGCAATAAAAACTCCTAAAGCTAATCCCAATATGAATCAAGTGTCTAGTTCCCATACACTTGAACATTCCCAGAATGAACAGGCGTATTAAAATCTTTCACAACAAGTTCCGAAACTCATGATGTGAGAGATCATCACTGACTACCCTACGTAGGCGTCTCTAGTTCTACAAGTTGGATAGTTTATTCCAACGGACATTTTCTACGGTCCTAGCTATAAGGTTGTAGTTAAGAGGCAAGAAGAAGAAGCTGATGAAACCCAGGTATAGTCACAGATGAATCATTTGGGCTCTTGTTGCAAGAAGGTTCATGGATGATCCTAAACCTTCTATTGAAAGAGTGTCATAATGTCAGGCAGCGCACATATACAAGTGATAAAGCTATGAGGTTGGAAAAGTGTTAGTGAGGGCAAAGAAGCCAGTGAGAACAAGAAGGCTATTAAATGAAGAAAAATCCCGACTCATGAGCAGATAATGATAAAGCGTTTCAAGGATTTGACGCCAGTGCATCATCAAGCGAAAATCGTGAAAGCGGGCACAAATGGAAACAACGATGACTGATCTGAGATGACATGATTACAGGCAGTTTTAATAAAGAAGCATTGGAGGCAATGCTAAGTTAAAGAAAATATGCTGTGATATTTTTATTATCGACTCCTGTGATTAATCTGTACCAGTTCAAATAAATGTGATCAAACAAATAGCTATCCAGAAACTTGAATATGAAAGACTTGAAAAGAAATCAATGAACACATTCAATAAGCAAGTATCAGTGCTGGAAAGAGTTGATCTACCTGGAGTAGGTAGGTTTCATAAAGAATCTTATTCGGAAATTGGGAAAGCATAAATCAACCAAGACGAACGTGATTTGAGAAACATCTGATTATCAAATGAAGGTGGCTATTAGAATTTCATATGTGAATAGCCTTGGTAAAAACATAACTTCTCCAGAAGGCTACATCTAAGAGTATTCCTGGGAAAAATAGATAGAAACACGGTGGGCAGGAAATAGACACACGGGATGAAATAATTAAGTAAAATACATTTTATTAAGTGTGAGATTTTTGCAGTCAAACCATATGTTGATATGGAAGTTCTTAAATCCTTAATAGATTCAACAAAATATTCTGTAACCTTCTATGCTTTGTTTGGTTATTCAAAGGGATGAGGTCAAATCAAGTTTGTTGACCTAGAAATCAGGCTGATGATGTGTAGGCCAGTGACAAATCCAGAAAGAGGAGGAATTGTAAAATCAAAATTATTATTTTATTTTATGATTATAGACTGATTCAAATTCTCTGAGGATGGTTGTTTGAAACACTCCTCTATGTTTTGTAATAATCTGTATTAGGAACATAGTTAATTTGATATTTAGCCCTATTTTGGTTTATAGAAGGGTCTGAAATTTGTCAAAAACATTCTTGAAAAGTTCATGTTATAGTTTGTGGTGCTTTGATGAATTAATGGAACAAATCTGTTGTCTTTTAATAATTAAAGTTGTTTAATTGATGTTTACTATTTTATCACTAAGTGCTTGGTGAAGGAGAAGATCAATTATTGCTGGGTTACATGAGTAGAACTTCGTACATGTGTGCTTTTATTCACTTATAGTGCTTTATAGGTTATTGTCACCTTTGTTGCATTATATATTTTGACATTATTATAAATGAGATATTACATGCTTTATTCTAATATTTATCACCATGATTTAATGAATGTGAGTCACACACTGAATGCGATATATTTTTAACAGTTCTTCATTAAAGCTATTTTATTGAAGAATCATTTTATAATTTTCATCTCTTTCATTTATTAAGTAAATTATATTATTAATAGTTGAAGGATGTATTTCATATTCATATGAAAGATAAACATATAGTATATAGTAGAATAAATAGTTTTGTAATTGGTCATATGATAGATTAAATTCATTTCCATTTTGCCTTCCTTTAATCCCCCCTCAAAAATCATCCTTGGCCGGAAAGTGAATACATTGTCACAGAACAAGTTCATACCGAGCAGGAAAGGAGTTGCTTTAAGGTCCGGGACCGGAGTATATGAACTTTTGTGTTTTCGACGATGATTAAAGGCCTCAACATTCCTACACGTCGCACAGAAGGAGAACTTTGGACTGTGGAATGGAGAAAAAGATACGGTCAATCTAAAGGTCAATCGAAAGGTCTCTCTCCCTCTATATCCCCATCAACTGGAAAATTATCTGAATATTACCTTTAAAATCCGATTTGATCATCATATCTCGAATCTCCTAGTGATACTCAGACTGCATACTATCTATACGCGTTTCGTCATTTGAAGTTTAGTATTTGATAGAAGGATTAGGAAATCTCTTATTTCTTCACGAAAACTGGGTCACTTTGAAATACTCGGAATGTTAATGTTTGCCCTCTTTACAACCTCGGAGATATTAACCTCGATGAGATAGTCGAAACACATGAATTCTACTTTTAGTTTGCAGTACGATGTGCCTCGAAGGAGACTAAGAGGACCGATGAAATCAGTACGAACGATGTTTTCTTCATTTGAGCACATTCTCTGCTCATTTTTACGCTTCCATTCAGCAGTGGAACACTTGGTGATACAGTGTGCGACTACTACTTCAATTGGTCTCGGCATATTTTGCCTCTTCTTCAACTCAAGGCTACTGACACCAACTGCTCCAAGTCGGCTGCTTTGGTCAACTACTCCCACCAAAATGTAAATGCCGGAAAATCAGGGAGTTGTGTGTCTGCTCCTCCTTCATCATATTTAAAAAAAGTCTGGGAACAAACACCTCGATTTTGAGAAATATGGCTGGTGTTTAAAACGAGAAGAACACGACCTGCGTTTTATCTTCTTAATATAATTTAAATGGAGTAGTTGAAGAGGATTGCGTTACTAGAATTCTTTCCATATATATAAAAGGAGTTTGAGGATCTGGTATTTTCACCTCCTACCCGCTCTATAACTAGGCTGAATGTATTGAAGAACTAGTTGCCGCTACGATTTGAAATTAAATAATACATGGTGTATATTAAATGGTTTTAATTAAACAAAAACATGTAAGAGAGATAGTTTCAATTAAATATTTAATAATTATAGGCTAGGTTCACCTTACGATGATTCTGAACATAGGTACAAATTAGATATATTTCATCTCTTCGCTAATATAATAACATTGATAGAGAGCTTGTGTGCATGAGAAAATACCAAAAGATATATGAGGTACATAACTCCAGGAAAAAAAATTTAGAAGATCGAAAATCGAAAGAAATGTCAACAAAATTAAATATGAAAAAACAAATATCAACTTTCGATGTGATGACAAAGGATTTTGAAAACAATAGCGAGATGACGAATATCAGGCACCAGTAATTAAAATACTGCCTCCAAGAAGAGCTTTGAGCTTTAAAAAAGGTCAATCCTCTCGTATATTATAAATACTATTATAATGTTGGTTGATCGAAGAAGAAAGAAAAATGAGGAAGAAAGATAATAAAGAAGAATAAGTTAATTCTAAATGAGACCAATTTCATCTACAAAATGAAACAACTTGAAAGTTTTGCAAGGCACAAAGGCTGGCTACGAAACAGCACGGCCAGATCATGACAAAGAATTTTAGGCTGTACTAAAATGATTAAATGTCAAAAAGTCCAGAACTAAAACTGCAGACAGGTCACCATTGTGGACATCACTGCATCTGGAACAATGGTTCTAAGCCTCTTGAACATAACCACGAAACTGAAGATATGAAGAAAACAAGGGCTCGCGGCACCAGAATCACTTTGAGCTTACTGAATGAGCATGGCTGAAAATATAGAGCTTAAATGCGGGGTTTCGTCTTCAGCTTTTGTCATTAATAGCTGATTTTTCAATGAAATGATGACACCTTCTGTCAATGAGGTTGCTGCTACAAAACTTCCAGACTGCAGTAGGTGGTGGTCATCTCTCCCTGCTCTGTGCACCTAGCCTGGGGTCTCTGGCCAGCATCAATAAGCAGCAATAGGGCTCAGCAGCCCTCCATGCTAGTACTAAAATGGTTACATATAGAATGAACATATGCTCAGAGTTCACATTCATATATTCTGACAGTGAATGAAGAAGTGAAGACAAACGGAGAAATACTTTTGTTTCCATTAGATTGTCATCAAACCACAAAGTTACTCAAATAATGGTCTGGTCACCTAGTAGGCAAATGTTCTGAATTTTGTTAAACAGTTTTCGTCAAGATTAATCCCAAAAAGCTGTGGTTTATTTGGCAATTGGTATGCATATGTGGTTACTGCTGGCAAATCAAGTCAAATTCAGATGAACAAAAAGATTTATAGAACGTACGATCAGATGCGAGGAGTATTAAATGGTGGTCAGTAACATTAATAAAACTCTAAGTAATTATTTTGGAAACTGAATATCATTGCTGATAGCACTATGATAAATACGATTATTATAGTTCAAATTTTTTTCTAGCTAAATACAGGATGTATAAATTTATGGATGAAAAATGGTTCATTCTTTTTTACTTGGTTCTGTTTAGGCAGGGTTCTAAGTCAAGAGGATGGTCTGGGTGCGGGTTGAATTATAATAATCAGAGAAAATCTTTATTTTATGAGCAAGAATTCAGTGTATAAACAATGTGGGAAATCTGACATACATTGAACTGAGCTTATTAAAAATAGTGATGTAATATCAAATATCAGGATAGAGTTAGAAATAAATACAGCAGGCAGAATTGACTGATATATTCACTGCCATGGTGCAGACTATTTAAACATTTCTGATCAGTAAAATAGGAAAAGTTCAACACTCATTCTTAGCCTTCAACATTCTAACACATACCTAAGTACAGTATAATTATGGTCTATAGCTAATAACAGCCTCGAAGTTATTATTACATCTGTGAAATTCAGTCCATGATATATTTTCTATTGAATTGGTTTTTGGTTGTCTATTCCTAATAATAACATAAATGAATACGTAATTATTAGGATATAATAGTTTTTAACATGGAAAGGATCTTATGATAATTAATTTTGGATGAAAATGAACATGACATAGATTAAGAAAGAACAAGATGAAAATCTATTAATTAATGACAGAGTTAAAGACCTGTGATCAAGAAGCAGGTTGAGGTGACTAATAAAACTGCATCTATATGGTTGACATTAAAACAGTCTGGGAACTAACGAAAATATAAGATATAATCTAGGTCTTGAGTATATATTAAGAAAAATATTATAAATATGGGTTATTTAGAATGCTGAAATGTCATGGCAGATATAATGATCTTCATTATAATTCCTTCACTGGACCCTTTCAGTTCCTAAGTCTGAAAATATACGGTAGGAAATTGAGAAGATTCATCGATACGGGAAAATCAAATTAAGCATAATTAAACAAACTCCTCAAGGAAATACATCACTAAGTCAAAGCATTCAGTAGGTATGTTTGGTACATATGGGGAAAAATGGTGATATTAAATTTGGATGATTTTAGAAATTTTAAAAAAACTTGTAGGAGGACAACTTTCCAAAGTATAACACTGGAAAAATGTCGATGAGTAGATAGTTCTGAAACTATCCTTTCTAATTAGATTTCGAGATATAATCGAAAAGATTCTAAATACATCTGAATGGCAGTTAGCTCATTTACAGACTAAATGGAGCTTACTTCTAGGAAGGTATTTTTTAAGATTAAGGTCAATATGAAACATACTTTTGTTTGTAGACCTGACTTTTAGGGGCTCATAAACAAAATAGTAGTTGTTTTTTTAGATGATATTCTGATTCTTTTAAACAAAGTAACCAATCATTTAAATGACTAAAAATAGGTCTGGCTGTTTTCGAAAAAGTTGTAGCATGTTGAATCTGAAGATGTTTTTGCATTGAACAGAGAAACTTTGGGATTCATTGTGGTAAAGAAGTGGTGCATCTCTAATAATCCTCAAAGAATTGAAGAGAATCTCAAGCAGTTGTTTCCTCATAACAGAAAACCTTGCAGAGTTAACTGCAGGAAAATTAATTTTTTGGTAAAAGTTTTTCCTGTACTTGCATTTGACTTTTAACTACAGAATATGATTAAGAAAAAATATATGTAAATGGGGACATAATGAAAGAGAATCACATGATTTTATTGACGATTAATTATAATGCTCCATTCTGACTACCCCAAATTTCTTAATCCTTTTACATTCTCCACTTTTTCATAGGATACATCATGTATCGTTGTTTTACTGTTGAATGACCAACAAATTGAAGCTTAAATGTCATTTTCGATTCAAATTTACAAGGTGGAACTAAATTATACATCTTTCGAAAAGCAAGCATTTCATGTCTTTAAGGCTATAAAGCATTTTAGACCTTTCCTCCTAAAGACTCGCACTAAAACCATAGTTCCATTCTGCGGTGAGACAACTCTTGATGCAAAAGGGTGGGAGAAAGAGGCTAATTGAGTCACCACTTTACAAGAATATGAGAGTAGAAATTAGACCCTCTAAGGTAAGCATAGAGGTCAAGGTTTTTACGAATACTTACAAGGAAACATCCCGACTATCATTGGAAAGAATCAAGTAACAATGTGCAAATATCGAGGTAAGCCTCAATGATGCACAATCGCAATATGTTGATCTTATGTTCTATCTAAAAGAATGGATATGCTCCAAATCAACTGATTACAAAACAAAACAAGCTTTAAGATTAAGAGCCAAACAATATGAATTAATCAACGATGTGTTATTTAGGAGAAATTTTGATTCTCTACTTTTAAGATGTAGAAAATCTCGGCAAAGTCACTGTGAAGACTGCGATGGACCAACTTGAGGACATTTTTGGAGAATACGACATTTTACAAAATCCTAACGTACGATTTAACACACTTCTGCTTGCTAAAGTTTATATGAGTACGCAATAAATTAAAGTGTGTCGAAGTACATGCGGAAGACAAAGCGACGTTCCCATTAAATGGATCGATATTGAACATGCTTGAACAATGAGATTAGCTATAATTGGTGAGATTGTTCCTAACTCTTCCAAACATCACAATATATTCTCCAAATACATATTACTTTCCACTAAATACAGGCAGAAGTAATTCACTAAAAACATTAGCTACGAAAATATCATTAGTTTTCATAAATCAAATATCACTGTGAGTTTAGCTTACTACTTATGTTTGATAATATATATTTATTATAAAGCTATTGATGATTGCAATTAAAGAGGTTTTAAACTTAATTCTTAAAATTATTATAAATGAAAATGGTTGTATAATCTACAAACAAGAACTTGATTAGAATAATCAAAGAAGCTATTGATCAAAATCAACGAAAATTATTTCGATCATCAAATTTTTCTCAAAGTAGGATCGAATAACTTTCAAAAAAGATTCTGTTGAACTTCTCCATTTAATATTGTCTATGGAAAAAAGTGTGCCCACTAGTAATTCTTCCTCTCTTTCATCGTATAATTTGTTGATGAATCTCACTTCTTCTTTAACTGAAACCATTCCAAATTCTTAAGTTAGAAGAAGAAAGAAAAACGAACAAACTCATGCTCATCATCAACAAATCGTAAAAGCCTCGTTTGATTCAACTTCTTGTTACTCCAAAAAAAATTCAAATTGGTGATGGTATTGAAATGGGACAAAAGCGCAGGAAAAGGTAAACACGAAGTTTCAAAAACTCATTAAAAAAAAAATTAACAAATAGAAAAACCAAACCCATCACTTGTTCTTATTTAAGATCTATCCATAAAAAATATTCTTTGCACTGTAATGAGTGCAGTACTTTCATAGGAAGTGACCCCTTAAACATGTAGTGTCTTTTATTTTCGTTAGAAGAAATAAAAAGTTGCTTAGTATAAATTTTAGCTTTCAAAATAAAATCTTGAGATAATCCCTTTTTGATTTATGTCGCTTGTAGAGCTAAGAGTGTTAGAAACAATCGAAGATTTGAAAGACAAATAGATTTTATTTTTACTAAAATTATTTATTCTACGATGAACTCTCATCCTTATGGCATGACTAATATGACGCAGAGTCGAGAAAGAATCTTCCCAACATAGTAAAGACTCTTTTACGAGAAAAGCAATCTAAAACTCAACATTGTCATTCGAAGTCTCAAAAGGACCAATGATTCTTGTCAAGAAGCCTGTAAAATTTTGAAAATTCAAAAAGGTGCTAATTAGAAAAACTTAAAAGATAATAAGTCTCATCGAAGCTTGTTTACACACACCATGTTCATGGGGAAATAGTTGAGCGAAATGCTTATTCTTGCTACACAAAACGGAGGTGACTTAGAATTATATCAAAAGGACAAGGGTCTCATAAAGAGCAGGCAGTCACTTTGATTACAAGTAGTGAATGGCATTGTATGTGATTTGATTACCAAGCCAAGAGCGATGGCTTTAAGTAAATAAAATATAATACAAAAATAAAAAGTTTTAAAAAATTAAAATTTATTTTTGAAATTTTAAGCTCTTGGATAGGACAATGAATCATTGTTGGGTAAAGGTAACTGTTAAAAAGCGTGGGTACCTATTAGAACGGAGAGCTTTACCTTGATAAAAGAAATGTAAATTTTTATAAAAATTTGATACGCTGGGAGCCACCCTACTTTATCTTTTTGAACTTAGTAAGGATACAGTATAGATTTTTGTGTATATCTTTAAAGAGAATTCTTGTGAATAATAAATAAGGAGAATTTCATTATTTATTAAGATATTATTTGTTTGAAATTCATTCACCCAACTATTTTTTATTTTTAAAAGTTTTTAGAAATTTTAAAAAGTTAGTGAGAGATATACGGTTCTCCCAGTGAATAACCAATTGTTGTGCTATGCAACATTTCATTTTACTTTAATAGTGGGGACCCTTTAGAAATAAATAGGAAAATTATTTTTATCTTTAAAAACAAAAACTAGGAAATAAATTTTCTTTAAAGTTTATCGCAAATTGCATAGCTTCCTGTTATAAAATGACTCACAATCCTGCAAAGTTCGCAAGTTGTGAAATGCGCTAACCTTTTAGAAGTTATGTTTTAAAAAGCTTACAGGCTTCGCCCAATTATCGTTATAAACTCTTTATCGCATCGCACCTTTATTTAAAACAATCAACTCATAAAAGTAATTAGATATAAGTGCGATTGTAACGAACTTGAAACAAATCAACAGCGTAAAGATAAATGTTTAAAGTCCTTTAAGGCATGACGAAAACGAAAGCTTTTGAATACGCGATTCGCATTTCTCTTAACTTAGCGGTAAAACAAATTCATTGTGGTATAAAATTTGAAATGCTTTAGTTTGCGCACATAACGTTCGCAACATTTGTTGGTAAACATTTAAAAGTAAAGTTATATGTGGTGATATGTTTAAATTCATGTCATATAATTTCCGAGCATGCGAGCGCTTATGTCGTCGCATCAAAACGAAATTCGAGATCTAACGACTTTGATTGATTGATGTCTGTTAGGTAGCAGAGAGTGTGAGAGATGCGACTTTGAAATTGTTATGGAAGTGATTGTTTTTATATTTGAAAATATTCATATCTATTAATATTTGATATAAACAATGGATTTTACTCTATATTCTCTATGCTTTTAATACTCTCACTATTTTACTTGAAATCGGGAAACCATTTTAACGAACTAAGGAAGATTGAAATGAACGAAGGAAAAATGTTTCTCGAGCGATGCCCTCTTGTTCCCAGAGATGCTCCTGCTGTTCTACGATTTCTACAACAAAGGAATGCGATTCATCATGAGGAAACAATATGTAAAATTGATTGAAGATGAAAAATCCAAGGTAATAAACAAAGTCTCTACAACGGACACGACGCCCTGCCCGGACGCGACCCTGGAGTGTTTGTCTGGTCAAGTCACAAGGTAGCAAAGAAGCGAAAATTCTCCCCTTACGGGGGAACCTTGTGGCTAGGCTGGGTAATTGACCGCCAAGCGCAGATGACCAAAGAAATTCAAGGTCGAGAAGACACCCAAGGTCTTGCCGAGCGAGAGGGTTAAAAAGCAATAGCGCATCTGCCTCCCACGTGACGGTATGACGAAAGGTTTAGGCGGTGTCCGGATATCATGAAAGTCATCGGTGGAAAAGACGAGGAAAGTTGAGCGAGATGGCCGGTACGTACCCAGGTACCCAATTCCAACCCCTTATTGTTATGTTATTTGGTATGTTGTGTGTTGTTTGCAAACCTTAGCACTAGGTTTTCAATAGAATAGGTTCCATTGATTGACGATAAATCGATTTCCTCGACTCTAGGGCAGGAAAACACCTTGTGGTTGTAGCCAAACACATCACGAATATAGGAATAAGGAGTGGCTATGAAAACACTCCCTTTTATATACACCTATATATTAGACACAATCTTTTACTTCTAGACTTTCCACTACCATGGATAGAAATGGACTGCAAAGAGACTACAGTCCACATTTACCACGAAGTGCAGGGTTCAAACTTCTGCATTTCTATAAAAAAAAAAAATTATAGAGGTCATATTGCATATGCACCAAATGATATTCAATAAAAGCCCCTAGGGTTTTTGAAAAGGCTAGCACGGATATTCTTTACGCGGCTAGGTGTTTTTACGGAGGATAATTTTACATATGTCGAAAGTGTTCGAGTTATGCTTTACGTCTTTATTATTATATTCTTGATGAATTTTAAGAAGATAGCTTTCGACTTGTTAATGGTATCACTAAACGACGAGGCTAAGCGATTTACAGCTAATTCCTATACGGTGTGGCGCTTGCCTTTATATTATATTAGCCATGCCTACGAGGAGGTTTGCAGAGATCAATTTATTGAAATTAGCGAGAAATTCTAAAAGAGTTATACAATTCGAATAGTGTAAGGTAAAAATTGCATTACGAACTCCAAAATTAATCCTTTTGTAAAAAGAAATATAGATGGATTTGTTAATCTCTTCCAAGGCATAGAAAAGTTTTCGAGATATAACCAAGTTTGCTTGTTGATTGAAGTCAAGATGATTTGGAAGCATTCGAAGTGTAGAAATAAAGTTACGGGAGAGTTCCTCTCAGTTGTTGTACGTGAAGATAATACGATAGACCTACTCCAAAATGCCTTTCAAGGCTTGGATAATGAAACAAAAGACATGTACGAGGATGAATCGAGGTCGATCACAACATAAATCTCACAATTAGGATCACTCACCGAAAATGGTCTGAATCATGAAGATGGCCCGGAAAAGATGATTGATCGGGTAATCCGAAATGAAGATACTGAGAGTGTAAAGAAAATGATAGAGCAGTCAACTTCTAAGAAGTTCGGCTGATCTGTGGTGTTTAACACTGTCAATCTAAAAAGTCACAAACAAATAATTATAGCGTTGAATAGGAGGAGTTTTTCTAAAGCAATAAAAATCCTAAAGCTAATCTGACGATTGGTATCTGGTTTTAGGACACTTGAACATTCCTGAAGATAGTGAGCTGATGCTAACGAGTTCGACTCTGTGATTGAGGAATCTTGACCTGCCTACGAGAAGAATGGTTTTACAAGTTGGACAGTTCTTCATGGTGAGCATTTTCTCCCCAGGTCCTAGCTATAAAGTTTGTGGTTAAGAGGAACAAAAAAAGAAAGAATTGATGAAACGGTCTAGTCTCAGGATAGATAAATTTGATGTGTTGTGGAAAGATTCCTTAGATGAATCGATTGATGCGAGGGGCATATCTTCTTACCACGAATTGATAAAGCCTACGAAGGTTGAAGTCTGTGAAGGCAAAAGAAAACTAGAGTACAAGAACTATAGAGCTTGTTAAATGAATAAAAATAAAACTCCGTTGAAAATCAAAACGAATGGCCCAATTTCAAAATGATTTGAAAGCATATGATTACTGACATCAAACATAAATCAGGCAAAACAGCTTTAAATATAAACAATAATGACGAGAATACTGTGTGATTAGAGTAGTTTATTTGAAAGCATAATTTGTGAATGCTAATTCAAAAGAAAGAGCAGTATTTTGTCATCAACCTTCTATGATTGACTCTTATTGTGATTCAAATAAAATATTTGATCTAGCAAATAAATATCAAAACTTGAATATGAAAGACTTGCAAAAATAAAATCAATGAACACATTCAGAGGCAAGTATCAAACTGGAAAAGAATTTGATCTACCTTAAGTGAATGATTTCATAAGAATCCTAATGGGAGATTAAGAGCACAAATCAAGCGAGCGGAAAACAACGTGAAAAGCCCTCTAAGTTATCAAATGATTATTATGGTGTATGTGAACAATGTAAAAGCAAAAACTTCTCAAAGAGAACACATTTGAAGTGTTAAACAAAATAAATAGAGACGATGGAACGAGAAACCACACAGAGATGAAGTAATTAATAAGGTAAATAAGTTTTGATCGAAAATTGTTGGAATTTCGGTCAAACACTTTATCATCGATGTCAGTTAAAAATCTTTGTGATTCAACAAAAATACTCTCGCAACCATACTTTCAGGCTTCGATGTTTAAAGGACGGTCGGATCGAGAGATTTCACGGCCATGTTAGATATTTGTCGACTTCATGACCAAATCCCGGAAGAAAGGCGGAATTCATAAATCAAATTGTTATTTTATTTTCTGAATTGTAGTTAGAATTAGTCCTACGGTTACCTTGATTTTACCACGATTTAACACCTTGATTCTTTTGTTGAATTGTGCAAAATGAGCACGGATGAAGTAATAAGAAAGTGTATGTTGGAATTTTAAAATAGAGATATATTAGCTAAGGATCATGAAAGAGTTGCGAGGATGTCACTATGCGGGGAAAGCAATTGTGGAGAAGATTTTACGGGCTAGGTTGTGGGCGGCCAGAGTGCACGGTGGCGCAGTCTTGTCACGCTTATGATGTATGTCGAAGGATGAGGAGACACGTCACGCCACAGAGTGGTATTCCCTGCACCCACAAGTGACACCCTTAGCTTTTAAAAAATGAACATGATTTTCAGACCTATAAGCCCTCCGAAAGAGAATAGGTGTGCGCTACATAATCACTGCAATGAACTATGTGACCGGATAGCGGCCTTTAAGCCTATGAAGGATTGTAGTGCGAGAAACGATTATACACCACTTCTTTTAAAACCTACGACTTGGTTTGGGTGCCTAAGATTTTGATGAGTGATCGAGCACGGCACTTTGTGAATGAAACTATTCAAGCTCTCTCGAAATTCCAAATTCATCATCGAGAAGAAGTACTCTACGTCATCCACGAGAGAAAATGGATGCCGATGGAAGCTTTTAACCGAATGTTGGAGACCGCTCACTAATATTTTCAATCATAATCGAAATGATTGGGATGTGCTCACCTGTCGGTTTGTGGGCATACAAAACTAGGTGCGAGGGGTGACGGGGAAGACACCTTTGGAAAGGTGTATGGGGAAGGAAGTTGTTATGCCTATGGAGTATGTTGTCCCAAGTTTGTGCATTACCAACGATCACTAATATGGTGAAGTAGGATATTATAGAAGAACGATTAGCAATTGGTCGCATTGAAAGGACCGATTCATTACGATTACATCAACGGAACTGAGGGCGTACGTGGCATGACAAGCTCATTAGACATAAGGTATTTAAAGAAGAGGATTTGGTTTTGTTATGTTATTGAGTTTGCTTACCACCGAAGTTCAAAAAATGCATTAGATGGATACATGTATTGTCGAGGAGAATCCCAAAGGGAGGTGCGGGCTGATTATACATTAAGCGAAGGAGACCTTCTGGTATGTAAATGAAAGTAAGTTGAAACAACACAAGGATGACCCTCTCCCTCCACGCACCAAATGATTATGTTCTCGGAAGTACGAATCTACTGACAAAAATGGTGGATACACGGACGGTGCGACGATGTGCCATTGCGCTAGAGGTTGAATCGATCACGAGTGCCGAGAATATGATAGATTTGGAACAATTAATCTGGACAAGACGGTGTTATTACCATTTGGAGGAGAGACTGTTTGCATTTAATGGGGGGATGTATGCCATATTTGGAGAGCGCGAATTTAACATTTATGGAACTACATTAATGAATAGGAGACCATTTAAGACGCACGATGCTATAAATATGTGGGGGAGGGGTTGTCGATTTACTTTCAGAGTTAGAGACTGTGCTCATTGATATGTGAGGTTGTCTAAAGGTTATGTACGGAATAAACCAACTTTTCTAAATGCATTTTGCTGGCAAGGGTTGGGGTATGGTCATAAGACGCAAACACTCACGGGCCTACCCCTTCTCTGACGCGGACCACTTTGAGACCACTATAAAGTAGCACGGGACCCCTCCAAATAGGCTGACCTTTGTCCCTACCTCGTAGATGTAGCCGCTTCAAGAAAATGGGTTTCGGGCACTGAGTAAATCGTACGAAACACCTCAAAGCTTAGAATACCTTTCTTTGAGCGCCGGAAAGATGGATACGTTTGGCCGCTCAAAAATTATGGAAGACGATGTCGTGGAGGTGAGTCCCCGCCAACACGGTTGTCCACATATATGTAGCACGTAAAAATCCTCGATGAAGTTCCAAAAGGAGCTTAGACGAAAGGAGGTGGGTACGTATACTCGGCTTGTCGTTGATCCCACGAAGACGTGCCGGGTCGAAGGAGATATTCGCAAATATCCCATTGATGAATATGGAAAGGCGAGACTGCAGATGACCAGAGTAAATTCTGAGTGCACCTTAATGTGGAAAAGATGCTATGACGGTTGGGTGGTGAGGTTGAGCGAAGTACGGGCGTTGGGCTGCGGAAATAAGTAGTTTGTTGAACCTCTTCACATGTTCTCGTTTGGGCGGGTCTATATTTGACATATGTGTGCGCTAGTTGTAAACACGGTATGAAAGGCGCACTGTGGCTAGGAGGGCGATTCAAATTGATGTTGCGTTGATACATGTATCCCTTTCTTTTCGCCTAGGCTTGAAGGATGACCTGATGGAATTTTGGAGTAAAAATCCAAGAGCGCAAAGTTGTTGTTGAGGATGTCAAGAGAATTCAAGTCTGCGCGCAATACCTAGGGTTTCTGGTCCATGAAATCAGCCTTTGTAGTGCAGATTGACATGTTGATCCTCGCATGCAAGATGATGCGGAAGGGTCGGCCGAAGAACGTTCGAACCCGTATGGTCGTGCATTTGGTGGTGCGAAGGGCATGCAATTCAACTAGTCTAAGTACTACCACCATGAATTTTTACAGTATAAGAAGTCCGAGAAGGAAGGCTAAGCATTTCTATTATGCTTGGTTGTTGTACTCATCATGCTGGTCTGGGTGAAGCATTCGAAGGACACCCGAGTTCACGACATTGAGCGGGACACAGCGCGAAGCCACGCCTTTGTGCCACGGTATGGAATTTTTAAGCTTCCCTCCGAAATCGCAGAGAATAATATTTTTGGGTATTGTTCGACTCTACATTGTGTCGAGCGATCTCGGCAAAAGCCGCCGGAACCTTCGCCCCGGCCACTCTGCCAATCCAATACGAGCATGTCAAAGTTTTTAAAGCCACCTTTCATAACATGCACATCGCCAACGAAGGGCGTTGACGGAATGTGTGTGGTACGAACTACCCTTACATGGTCACGGAGGATGACACCGAGTGCGCATAACAATGGAGTGGTCGCACACGTGGTTAGGTTGCGCAACACGATTGGGTGCCTCCTCCTCTATGTCGGGAGCTCATGCCAAGCCGCACGCGACCGAGGAGACGGGGAAAGACACTCAACGGAAAGGCAAGGAAATGGAGAAGGACACGGATAGGTAGGAACCCACTACAACGGGTGAAAGATGGTGATGGTATCGGGGGCACCTACACGCTATACAACAAAGAGAACTAAGAGAGGATCTGGAAAGCACTCCACGAACTGCGCAAAAAGAGAAGGATCAGCGAGCGAGGGTCGGAAGCAACGACCCTCGCAGAATATGACCTCGGTAAGTTGGAGCAGTTAAGACTACCACGCGAGGCCTGGAATGGTGTGGAAAGCGCGGTACAAATCGGTCCTCACAGAAG
Organism: Pinus albicaulis; assembly: GCA_034641835.2. NCBI lineage: Eukaryota > Viridiplantae > Streptophyta > Pinopsida > Pinales > Pinaceae > Pinus > Pinus albicaulis. The sequence continues at coordinate 1,060,204,118 of CM076574.1, forward strand.
TAACTAGGTCTTCGGGAGTTGAAGGTACGACGAGCACGATTCGAGGGTGTGAACGGTAGCCCGGCCGAGGAAGCGAGCGTGCGGGCATCCCGACCTGAGACGAAGTGGTGAGCGCACGGTGCCTCAACGGGGGTGCTTTCATCCCCCTGAACAATAGGATGAGCTTAGATTGCAGGACTTGAAATTACGGTGGAAGCATTTTGACTTGCCGCTTCAATGTGGGCGATATAGATTGGCATCGATCTGGTGATACCCTGGAAAGTTCATGCCATGAATACGATGATTGTGGACGAATTGTAGTTTGAGATACACACCTCCCAAGTTGCTACGGAGGGCGCCACAAGTATCGAGGATGGAGAAGGGCATCCGGCTGCATAAGAAGGCAGGCGGCTAAATATCAGCAGCAGCATGGCACAGACTTAATGATTGAAAGTGCTTGTGCGGTGACTTGTAAGGAAATGCTTGTCACCTTACTGTTTACACTAATAGCTAAGTTAGAAAGTTTGTACATTGTCATAAACGTCTTCTTTAAAAATCGGACGTCTCAGCAGGTGAGCAGCAGTTATGGGGCTGCCAGCTCCAACGGAGGAAGCGTCATCGGTCGAACATGACGCGGCAAAGTGGTGCTGTGGCCTGTGATGGCGATTCTGATGTCAACACTATTAGATGAGAGCCATGGGTGTTTGTGGACTTCTATTCGAAACGACAGTGAATCGCAATTAAAAATTAAACTTTGGTCAAAAAGTAATTCACAAATATCGAGTGGCTGGTGCAAACACTGATAAGCACAAAACGGCGGAACTGAAAGAATAAGGCCATTTAAACGATATTGAGGATCTGTATCGAAGCAATCAGCTATGAACGCCGCAAGCACGGCCTTGGGCGAGGCTACAGCTGCGGACCTCGACATCACCTCAAAATCTGTGACGGACTCGGTGCTTAACGTGCTTTAGCGGTCGGGGACGAAGGCAACAGAATTGGTGGATGAGCACGAGCGTCGTCATGCTGAAGCATTAAGTGTTGTCTTATTCAAGGCTCTATGAAGCATTGAAGAAACAAAGATACAGCGATAGCCCCACGGTGGCTAAGGACGAGTCACAAGATGTGTTGAGGGACACACTGACGGAAAGGTCCCCATGGGTACTTGCGTTTGTTTGTTTTAATTTTTTGTTGTACGCGTTGTACGTAGATGATCGAAAGGGGCTTTGGGCGAGGTCAAAGTCCCTTAATTATTGTAAAGTTAAAGAGAAAGCCATGAGTCTCAAACCATGGGTGAGACCATGGTATGTGCGCGTTTTGGATAGTATAAATATGTAAGGTTGAGTAAAGAAGAGATCATGGAAATCTTGGATAAGTTTTGGTTATTATTGTTATTACGGGTAGAAAGGCTCCTATTGGTAATAAGCACGGAGACCCTAAGTCCTAAGTTGTGTGAGGACTCTCCTGCTATATTGCACATAAAGATAGGTTATGTAAGATGCAATATCTTAATAACGAAGACATTTTCATGAACTGTACTCTTATCGTTGGGTGCTCTTAGATTATCGAATTGTACGCATGTGTACGGATGTTTATTTATACATGGACATGTTTACTGCTTCAATGAATGAGTTAATTACAGTTGTGCGCAACTACTAGTCTATAGTACATAATTAGATACGAATGAAGTACCAATTAACTACTAACGATGAAGGGCATTCTGTCAAAGTATTAACGAGTAATTTGTGAAAGGATTAGGTCTATTTACCATTGGTGTGCGTGCGCATAAAATACATTGTGTCTGTGATGATTGATATGATTAGGTGCTTGCTTCAAAAATCTCCCCAGGGTGTGGAAGCACAGTTCCAGTACCCCATGCTTCTTGGACGGGCACCTGGGCCTTCCAATATATCACCCTCCCCAAAGAAAGACAGTAGTTGGAGGGGTTTGTTTGTGTAGGTTTGTACAGACATAGGTGTCTAAACAAGAATCCTAACGAAGGAAATAAACAATAGCGAGAAGCATAAAGTATAAACAGACTAATGGAATTTTCTGGTTAAATCGGGACATTATTGATTTTTATTCTTTTTAGTGTTACAACACATATATATATACATGTAGAAGCATACATAATCCCCAATCACATTAACACAGTTAGAATATAACCGTAGTTCCCTTGGCTTGGGATCTGCAAAATACGGGGGCAACCATCATGCAAAACCATGTGCAAACTCATGCACAAAACATGGGTGGGTCACGCACATGGTGAAATTACGCACACACACAAAAAAAAAAATTGTTGAAACGCGCCACCAGACCCGACGAGCGTGCTTGACCTGGGTATGTGACGCGTGGGGCTGGTGGTGGAAATAATATAACACATGCACAACATTCCCGCCCTTGTTGTTTTAACACAAGGGACCATGAGGAAACTTAGTCATTGGTGATTCTTCTTACCATTGTTTCTCTGCCTGGGGGGAACACGAGTGTAAATTTCTTCGATGTGACATTCTTAGTGTGTCACCTTCCCCATTGTACCCTTTTAGCCTCAACCATGTCTCTAACAAAGTGATATTGAACATCAATGTGCTTTTATGTGAATGATAAACGGAGTTTCTTAGCTAAGAAAATTGCACTTTGTTCATCAAAATATATCATATAGCTTGCTATACATTGTATGAACACAATCATGACAGCTTTCCTTGCTTGCCTTGGTGTTTTGTGCCTTCCTCATCGTTCGACGCCACTAAACCTGTCTTTCCTCATCCAATGCTTTTTCTCAAATAGGCTAAGCATACCCACTTTAGATCTTTTTTAGTCCCGGTCGAGCCGGTATGCATTAACAAAACCACGGGTGTTAACATGCATAGATGTGGTCTTCCTGGCGCCTGACCATAATCACTGGTGCCCGTAAATATAAGAAAACCGAAACTATTTTGTTGTCCAATGTATTACCCTAGGTTTGACATGGCTCTGTCGTATCCCATTACATGTGCGATGTATGATACAATGTAGACCATTGCATATCAGAGCTACCTACGCACTTGCGCAAACGGGACATATCCTCCTCTTTATTGCCCGCTTAATGTTGAGACCTTTCATTCGGCAAATAGCTTTACACCTACGAGACAGAACATTCACTTGTTTACTATCTTGCATATTAATTTTCTCTGCAATATAGTCTCACTTTAACTTCCTTTAGTTTAACGAACTTCCTCTTTGCCGATCTATATAATTTTCACTTTTAAATATAGTTTTAGGCACCCAAGATCCTTCATGTGAAGATTTGGAAACGAGTTGGATTATTGAAATCTTGGATAATTTCTTTTGTCATTTCCAATCAACAACATATCATCCACATACGAAGACCAAATAAATAACATGGCCGCAATTAATTTAAAATAAACACGGTCGTCCTCCTTGCTCCCCGAACGACGAGTCCACCGTATGTAGGTATCAAATTTAGGATACATCCTTGGTATTGCTTTTGCTTGTCTAGAACTTCTTCAACACTGTCTTCGAGTTCTTTCTTACCCGCTTGACATGACCTTCAGGTTGCTTCGCTGTAGATCTCCTCTTCTGATCTGACGAAGAAATATTGTCTTCACATCCATACGTACATCTCAAGTCAAATACGACAACAACGAATAAAAGTAATCTAATAAGAAGTAACTTGGCAGGAGAAAAAATATCACCACGTCAATTAACGCTTTTGAGAATAACCTTTGTCTGTGGCTGTATTTCCTTACCTTGCCTTCTACATTCATCTTCTTCAACACCATTTTATCTTGCGATAGGCCTTCCTTCAGTAAGCAACTCCACCAAATCCCATGCCTCATTTTTGTGGGGTGCCATTTCATCGACCATAGCCTCCTTCCCGAGTTTTCATCCTCTTGAATCTCTTGCCTCCTGACCAGTTCTTGGATCATCATCAATTATAGTTAAGCAAAACTTGAACGAACGGATGGACTATACCTTTACGGTTGCCCGTTCTTGATCTTCTCACAATTGAAATTTGTAGCTCTTCCTCTTGGGTCTTCTTCTGTTATGATACGATTCATCCTCCTTTAAATAAACTCTATCTTCTCGGAAGTTCTTTTAGTATGTTCCTTGTTTAACAACATCTTTCACCTCTCTAAACACCACATCTCGTTTGTGCTGACAACACATTTTAGGTTCAAAGCTTGTAGCCTTCTGACCATCACTTCATACCATTAAAGATGCACCTTTCGGTTATTATCCAACATGGTCATATGTCATGGAACATATGTATATACATCCAAATACCCTTCAGATATGAAAAGGAGGGAATTCATACCGGTCCATACCTCATGTGATCTTATCCTCAACGGCAATGGTATTGTTAACTAAGTAATATACGATCTCCTGCTACGCAATTCTTGTCCTAACTAAGTGCACCTTTTGAGCATGCTTCTTGCCTTTTCCATATTGGTGACCAAAATTTCATTCTTTTCTTGACTCCGTTTTTGCTAAGGCGTGTGTCGGTGGTCTTGCAATACATGCTATGCCACAACTTCTTAAAACTCTTCAAATTCCTTCTTCACGAACTCCCCACCGATATACGGCATATAAACGGCTTTATCTTCTTCTCTATACGGTTTCCCACCCGGAGCCTTAAATTCATAATTTATCAAATACGCCCCAGATTTGTTCCTCAGAAGGCGTGTATGTATGACTCGCAGAAGTCATCTGTGAATGAGCATAGTGCCTGGCTCGTTGATGGAGCGTACCGAGTCCCGAGCCGTACGTGTTGCTAAGTTCTAATATCTTGTTACTTACTCTTAGCACGGAAGGAAAACTCACTGATTCTTGCTTCGCACGTGTTCACAGTACGAAATCTGGAAGCCGATTAGGCCCCTTGCACCTTGCGCACCATTTCTTGCATTCAGAGCCCTTCTCTCCCGGTGTTGTCAAACCTTTGATGCCATAACATGGTGTTCTCCGGCTTCAATTTGGGTTTTCGCTCCACTTTCCAGAACCATGAAACTGTTACACCATCAATAATAGTGCCTTATAGCTTGTACGAGTTCCGGTCAGGAACTCCCGCATTAATGCGATGCTCACGAACCATCTTGCGAACGTCTTTCTCGAACCTTTGTTTTTCTTTGCGTCATCCATCTTGCTTCGAAATCAAATTTACGGCCAGTACGAGGAATAACACGAACACCGAAGTGTTCTAATCCTTACCTTGCAGCTTCAGATTGATTTTCCCACGTCGACGATTAAGCACTTCCTATGTACTAGGAAGACATCACCCACCATCATATTTCTCATACTCACGAGAACCACTCCTGTGAGGTAAAGTGAAAGAGATGCTGAGTCGATCAGCGCCATGACTCATGATCTACATGTGTATTTTGAAGAAGAAGCCAGGCACGCCCACCTTCATCAGCGGTGGTTTTTGCCTCTCTGAAGGAGCATCATCGGATCCCCTTTTACAGCACTGCACAAGAACTTTAGATCTGTAGGTCTTTGTAGTGTTTTGCTTCCTTTCACTTGTTCCAACATACCTTTCTGAACTTTCTAGGAAATTTAGAATCTCCTTGTTCTTATTCTTGTTTATGTTTTGGGACCTTCCTGCGTACGGATAAAGAGGCATCTCCATTTTGACCCTCCGCGTATTCCTCGTCTCATTTCGCTTGACCAGGCGGTGAGACAATGTCATCAAGAATTTAAAGGTAGTTGTTGCTACTGTTGCAATAACAATTGTCCCACGGATGCAATGAAACACAACAAACGATGCATATCTTCATCGTGTTTTAATATCAACGGTGACAACTAACCACCGATGTTGAAGGGCGTTCGGATGCTCTTGTCAACGGGTGTTCATCCTTCATCCTCGGTTACTTGACTTTTCATGAGAACAACTTCCTTCACCAGAGACTTGGATGGTACAAGGGTACGATTTTCTACACAAATTCTTCACCAGCGGCTTTGAGATACATTCAACAATGCGGGTCAGAACACACCAATTGTGTTGTTGTACGCCAGCCATTACGATCCGATTTCTTCTAGTCTTGTACGACATTCACGAAATTGGTTTAGCACCTGGGTCTACGCGATCACAGTGTTTATCACGGCGGATGTCATCTTGAGCTTCACAATAAAATAAGCCCATTAGAATTCTGCGATCTCTATCTATTTTACGCGTAACTCTCACCATCTTCTTTCATCACAAAATCGATCCTGGGATCTCCCCGCTGGCAGGCAGGGATCACCTCAGCGCCACAATGAGCATAGCGACAAAGGCATCCCCTTGGCCGACTTGATAAATGCAAATGGAGGTTGCAACACAGACGGTATCTACACAGATCTTACTACGCGAGAAGGCAAACAACGAGCGAAAACCTCAGGCACGCAAGCGATGAACAGAGGTTGCTGGATCCTAAATGTCGGGACGGCCGACAGTTTGCCATTATGTTCCTTTTGGTGGCTGCAACGCCTGCATGTGGGAAGCATGCCGTCTGATCTATTAACCTACGATTAAGAACACGCCATAGTTCCCTTGACGGGATGCAGGCAGAGCTGAGAGCACGTGTGCCAAAACCATGTGCAAACTCATGCATAAAACATGGGTGGAGTCTGTCCCCAGCCTTGGTGAGTCCTTTCAAAAAAAAAATTATGAGCGCTGGAACCCGTGAGCTGCCACCTGTTGACCCCTATTCATGATGGCATCTGACAGGCTAGTGGTGAAATACTTGTGAGCATGTTGGTTTATACCACAAATATTTCGAACTGGGTCCAGCTACACTTGGCTTGATAATCATCCTAGTATTCAGCGAAATGACACAGGCACATGTATATACTGGTTATGCAAAATGGAATGTTCAGCTACGGAATCTGTTTATTTTACAATGATTTGTGTCAAGCAGAGCAAAATGTTATCCACATCAAATTAATAAAAGTAAAATGTGGTATAAAATCTTGTAGTTCCCGCAGTTCTCAGCTATTTCTTCTCCATGGGGGTTTTCTTTCTAGGTCACATGTAAAATGGCAGAATCGATGTTGTGAATGTGTTCCTAAGTTTAGGCAGGGTAGAAGCTGTGGAATTTGTTACCATTGTGATAAAATGTTTTGCATAAATTCATCAAGTTAGAGTTCCCACTCTGCATTTGGAAATTTAGCCTGTAGGTATATAAAGGGTTTGACCTCGGGTGCATGGTTCCACTATGCTTTTGAGTTCCCCCTAGTGGACTTCTTTATCTACGCATGAGTTCCTGTTGTGTTGTTTAGTGTAAGTAGACGGAGGGTTTTAAATAAAAGTTGTGGCGGAAGGTTGGATGAGCCCAGTTGGTTCGTGGTTACAACAGGACGGAGGTCGAGGTTTCGACCTGGGCCCCCAACAATATTTTTGTTTTTTAACAAACTTTTAAAATTGGGCGCATTTGGGTTTTATTGGGCATATGGTTATGTTTCGGTGTTTAGAGACCATTATTGGTTTGCTGCATTGGTTGTTATGACATATGGTTATGGGTTGTTTGATTTTGGAATATGGTTGTGGTTTGGTGTGTCCCAATAGTGGAGGTACGACCGAGGTGGTAAAAGATGGTTTGATTCATCAGCCCATAACGGTGGCTAACCAACAACTTGTTGTGGCGGGTCTCTACCCGCGGTGTGGCACGTCATGGTATGAGTTCGGGGCTTAGGCAAAGTTGGGGTTTGTGCTGTCACCCGAATTTAACATGAATTGATTTGTAATAGTGTCGTGGGGTATATATATATATATATATATATATAGTTAGATCCCAAGGGTCAAAAATTGGAAAAAAGAGTTCATTAGACAAATTAAGAGGAAACAATTTCCTTTAGTCTAGGGTGACAGAATTTCGTGCGCAGTGCTAGGTGAATTTGTAGGACCATTAATCTTGGTCCACATGCCCCGCCTTGTTAAAAACTTTGACCGGCTCTAACTTACTCACATACGAGCTCGGATTGGAGTGTCGTTCATACCGGTAGAATACGGTGACCAAACACTTCGATCCTGGACATCGGATTTAAAACAATCTAACCACTTTAATTTTTACCTATTACGGAAGTCCTCTTAGAATTTTGAGTGCCTCTGAAACCACCTCAATCATTCTCCCCATAAAAATTTTGGTCATAAAATGCATGAACATAATACGCAATTGTATGCATTGTCTACACCACAAATGTCACAGCCAGGCACCCTTCCTTCTCCTTCACCTTTGTTCTTCGCGGAGCCATAAGCGATGAAATCAATACCGCCGGCTATCGATACAAACTAAATATCATTGTTGTGTAGTGGGTAAACACATCATCACTTTTACATTTCGTTTTGCATATATGATTTACAAAAATAAGGCAGTAAGCTAACACATCTAGAAAAACCATCTCTCACTTATCAAAGTGAATGAAGTTGTCTTCTGCCTTAGCGGTTCGCTTGTCGAATAACTCCTTCAACTAGTTTATTCACGGGCACTTTGTCATGTGAGATGTACGGATGGAGCCACTCAACACGTGGCTCTTGCTGTGACCATATGTCGTAATGATTGCATTGGGTCTTCTTCCTCCGCCACAACTTTTACCTTCTTTTCTATTGTGGAGAGGACTTTCTTGCCTCATCCTCTTTCGTGTTGCCATTCTCCAACATTCCTAAAACACATGGGTATATGAGCCAAAAAAATATGTGTTTTCGATGCACGGTTTATGTTCTGTGTAACAACATGATTGTAGTGAAATGAACATTAGAATACGAGACTTGTTATACCTTTCTTGGTTGTCTCTCGTGTAATTATGGCGATAGGGAAACTTTGCCCCAACTCTTTGTCACAGTATTCAACATGTGGGATAGTGGTGATGTGTTTCCGTCATCCTCTTTCCCAGTAGATTTTCAACTTGTATCTTGAAACTCCTTTCTTTGTTGTTCATCCTTCATTGTATCCCAAAACCTACAAGATAGTGTCTTTGCATGACCTGCGATGGTTGAATCATGCCTTGTCTTCTTTCTCGGTCCTCCTCCTTTATACCCCATCTTGGTAAGGGTCTCCTTACCGATTCTGTGTTAGGTACCTCCAAGTGCCGACGAAAATAAAATCGTGAAGATGAAAGTGAAGAATGATCAACATTTTTACCTCAACTATTGATTAAGAAATAGGTGATTATGATTTTATAAAACCTTCATTTCCCTTGACTCCTCACGAGGCCTCTTCGCGGCGCTCGTAGGCCCCGAAGATACGATCTCTTAACTTCTCCTCTTTCTCTTCTTGTGCACTAAATTGTCCTTTGCTTGAAGGCTTTGGTCATTTTTGCTTCTAATTTAACAAAGGTTGCTTCTGCAGCTTTTGTTGTTGTAATCTCTGTATCCTCTTTCTCCTCTCGTGATCTCTTTAATTAGGTGTATCTTCTTTCAGAGGAAGCTATGGTTGATATCCTCATTCAAATGATGTGGAAAGATGATGAGGGTGATGAATGTTCTTGGAAGATGTGGATGAGCAATGTTTTCTTCTTCTGTCTCTCATGTCTCTCATAAGCTTCATATAACATGTCCACCATTTTGGACCGTACGAAGCATATTATAAACGCATTTGTTATCATCTCTCATTATGCCCGTGTTCGTGAACATTCATACTCTGATGTATCAATGAAGGCAAACTACGATACCAAACTTGATACGGGTTCGTTCAGTGCAGTTTACCCATGATCTTTTAATTTTGTGATGTTGTTAAATTTCATTTAAAGGTCATAAAGAAACACATGTGCATGCTTTAATCACGAGGAAACATGGCGAAAATCACTCCTTTGAAACACGAGACATTTAGTGTGGGCTAATGTAAGACACAGGTGTCAGATGGTGTTGGCCCGCTTCATGTAATGTTGTGAAAAGAGGACGTGTACATGAAACTCTTTTTCCTGTAGGGACATATGCCCTCGACAAAATGGCTTGTCTCTCCATGAACATTCTGCTTACAAAAATTCTCACTCAAGAAGAGCTTCCTTGACACCCGGCAAACTAACAAGATCTCACAATATAGCCAACGATGTCCTTCAACATGTAATTATGAGGATCTCAACCATAATACATGTGATACAAGCTAAATACATCACAAAATGTGGACATAGTGATCCCACAACATAACATCAGCGGGATCACAAAGAATTGATACGTAATATGACAATAATGAAAGGAGAAACATACATGAGACGTGCATTACATGTGCACCTTTGGCAAGTTGGCTGAAAATGGAATGTTCGACTATTGAATACGATTATGACGTTTGTGGCATCGAGTAGCGTAAGGCGAGCTATCCACGCGTCGAATTACGCTGCATCGAGCAGAGCTCGGAATCTTTTAGATTCCCCAACAGTTCTCAAAGATTTTGCTCCTGAACTGCCGAAATCATTGTCCAAATGGCGAATCTTATGTTGCCATTAATTTCTACGAATTGTGAAAATTTGACTATAAATTTGATACAAGCTGAGTAACGGTGGTTTTCACCACCTTGGGAAATTCATCATGTTTGGAGTTCACTCTTGCGTACGGGCAAGGTGCTGCCTCTACAAATTTAAGTAAGTTCACCCTCGGGTACATGATTCCTGTCACGCTTATAGGTTCTCTGATTGAACACGTTACATATCTTCTCCATCGGTTCTGTTCCCATCATCCCCCCATGTAAATGAAATGAGAGCGTTTAAATAAACATTGTTAGCGAAATTAAAATTTGGGCCGTTTGGTTGTTAATTGAGCGAAATCGACCAAACGGGAGGTTGAGTTTCGACACCAACCCGGACTTAGCATTGTTTTAACAAACTCTTAAAAATTGAGCGACGTTTCGTTTATTGGGCATATGATTTGTGTTTAGGTGTTTGGAACCATTGGCGTTGTGCCGCATTAATTTATTAAATGACATATAGTTGTGAGTTGTTTGATTTTTTGGAGATAAGGTTGTAGAGACGGTCGCCGTGGAGCGGGTCGGGCGGTGGTCGGGCGGGTTTGATTCCAATGAACCCATTAACATGGTGCGTGCGCCACAGCACATGTGGCGAGTCTCGTCGTGTAGCTCGTTTGTTATACAAGGTACAGAAGCCGGCCAAGAGGTGGCGAGTTTGGCAACTTTGCTGCATCCAAAGTTAACATAATTCATTTGTAATGGTGCCATGAGGTTAGAGTAGGGGTCATGACCACGCCACGACCAATTTAACTTTTTATTTTATTTTTAATAGTTGAAACCTAGGGGTCGAAAAGGCAAGAAAAATAAGGGTCATTACAAAAATTAAGAAAACAATTGTAATCGTGGTGGCCGGTTCATGCGTACGGATCTTGGTGGTTGGAGATGAGCAATGCTGACCTTTCCATGACAAACATTGTGTTCTGCTTCTGCAGAAGGTAGGATTAGAGTTTCATTCACTGCACGTTTAAGATGGAGAGCGTGAGCACACTTCCAGCTCCAGGATACAGTTTCGAGAGCATTAAACCACTTATGATTTTGACTATACAGGTCCTCTTGGACTTATTACGAGTGTCTGCAGGGGCCACTAGATCAGATACCTCTTTCTTTTCTCTTTGTTGTTAGTGTGGGATATTGGTAGCCCACTCACTATTCCATTTGGACCTAGCTGATTACCGATTTTTCACTTTCAACACGCACACGGGTTTTGGTCGTGGGCTTGGAGCCATTTTGGGGCCAAAGTCTAAGTAGATATTGGTGACACCACTATTCCATTTGAACCACCACCATCGGTTCTTTACGATTTTCGGTTTGCTGTTAAAACTTGCTAACTTTTCGCGGTTTTGGTCTGTTTAAAACGTTCAGGGCCCTAAACAACGTTTTTTAGGAAAACGGGAGCAACATGAGTAAATGAATCAATTTTACTCACATTTAAAATTTTAGTTCTCGGTTGAATCTTTCTAACGTGGTATGGTGCACGTCAAACGGAGATGTGTTTGATTTGTCCCCATGAAGTTGAAGCTTGCAGTTTACCCAAATAGGGCCCATAGTTTGGTGCTTGTCTCTAAAGGTTGAGTTTTAGACTGGTATTTCATTGTTCTCAATAATAAATGAGCCCTCGTAGGCCTCATTGCCTGATTCGAGCATGTAGCCGCCACCATCTCTTCTCGAAATAGCTTTATACTTAGCTAGCTTGTTGTTTTAATACGTAAACATATTTCGATTGTTGATATTAATGAAATGATATTATTTATTACATGTCTGTATTTGTAGATATTGTATTTTATTAAATTATTACATAAACACGGATCAACCATGGTACGAAGCTCATGGGTAAAATCAAAAGCTATAATAATTACATCCCTTTTTAAAATAAGGAGCTTTGATTGTTGAAAGCTAAGATCCTATTACGTCTTGACATTTATATTAGCTCACAGTACGAATATGAACAGCTGTGATTTTGTTGTTTTAAGCTTCCTCATCGATTAAATAAAAAGTGTGCTTAAGGATCATCTCAATTAGCAAGTTATAAGAGGGTTTATGTGTCTTTTTATGAACGATTACGGTAATTAACCTTTAAAAACACATGTGGCCAAGTAAATTACGGAGAATGTATTTTGAAAAACACATAACAGAATTGGTAACAAAGTTCACCCCTCGTAGGATACATCTCCATGGACCTATTTTAATGGCCAGCCTCTTTTGATTAATGATGATTATTTGAATACATGCACCTACGATGTCGATGGCTCTCTGTTTTGCCATTGGTTCCCGGAAGACTTAAAAACCCCTAATTAACCTCTTCTAGCCTGCACCAAATGGTCTTTAAGACGGTCAGGCCTGGCCTCCTCTCCTAGTGTCCCTAGACTTCTTTAATCTTCAAAGTAGAAAATCACTTCACATAAGTGTCTCTTGTACACGCCTACACCATCATGCTGGGAGCATCCAAATCATCTCGGATTGACTCTTTATGAGCTAATTTGGTCGGGTAGCACAGTACCAAGCTGCTTCATTTTCCTATAAAAGCTCCTCCAAAGCGGAGCAACTCCCGATTAACCAAGAGTACCAGGCTGGCATATGGTCTGGCGACCTCACTTGACTTAATTAGCAATTAAAGGTGTAAGGGTTAATTAATGGTAAGTGTGCATTAGCGCGAGTTTAGTGCGTTTAACAACATCTCCTCATTAAAAAATGATTAACACATTTTAAGCGGCGTTAAGGGTTAATTAAGCTTGCGTGTTTAATGTTAATTCCGCACCATTAGCAATAGCTCTGTGCGTGAATTGCGAGTACGGTCCTATGGACGAAAGTACAACCATTTTAACCACACGGCAAAAATCACATGAATTTAAAATAAATATATTCACACCGATAATTAAGAACCATAATTTGTGGTCTGGTAGTAGTTTGTGCGTAGTGTGGGGGAGGTCACGGGGTCGGGGCACGACCTCAGCCCTTCTCTGTGTCCCAATATTTTCTTCCATAACAATACAGGAAATTTAAACCTTGGACTAAACCAAGCTTCGACCTTTGGGAGGGGCACGTAGCGGCCTCCAGGGCTAGCCATGTGCAAGCATCCAAACCAACCACCGCTCTGCCATAGCGATTTGGGCCAACCATATTTTGACACTTGTCGCTCTCCATTGACCGAATAAAAACCACTTTTGGTAACAAATTAGCCTTTTAAGTTGCGTGACATGCAAGTGAACCGGCTCACTGCTCATACGGAGTCGATTTTTGATAAATGAAAGTGCGGATTCCTAGCGATGAGACCTATCACAGTAGTTCTGGTTTGGATCCAATTAAAAGACTTTGATTTTTAGTAAATTTTGCCCCCAATTCGTAAGTCACTCCTTCCCATTTAATGAACTTTTGGACCTAAGGGTGATTGGTTATTGTTCAAATTAGTCTCTTCTCTTTCTAATTCCTAAACTTGGTCTACTTGGGAAAAATCTCCCTTGAAAACCACTTTGGTTCAACAACATGCCTTGAAAATGACCTTGAACAGCAATGCTCCTTTCGCAATTGACCCAATCCAACATGAAAAGTTGCTTGTTGCATTCAGACCAACATAACATGCCAGTGATCCCTTGGCGCTTGGAAAACTTCCTGACATTCCACTGAGTGCGCTCACTCAACACTGCATAAATTTCGATGCACAAGCTTCTCCTTGAAACAACACTTTCCAAGTTAAGCCTGTCTGAGTGAACTACTACAACGATGAGTTCTAATATCAATAATCACAAGAAAATAAATGACCATTATTTTTACCTCCATAGTTCAAATTCCACATACGGAAGAATACATTCGCCATCTCTTTCGCTTCTTGGCGTCAACACATCAAATGATACTACAATGTTTGTTGTTTTGGTATGACTTTTTGACATCTTGTCCCTACTGCTTTTATTCCATCATCCTCTAGTATTTGCTTCTCATGCCATGATTTGAGAATAGTAATCATGAACATATCGCTTAGGAAGTGGACATGCCAAAATCTCTGAGACATCTTTTCACAAGCAAAACCATTAACAAAAACATCATGCAGAGAAACACAACTTGACGACCTCTTCCTTTGCTCCTTCAAAGCAATGAATGTCACATATTCATAGAAGCATAACCATGTTCTTACATCTTATTTATTTCACTTATGTATTATTTGTTGATGGATTTCGACAAAACATGCGTCTTCAAACAACTAACTCTCAAGCCAAACAAAACGTAACCACGCCAACTTGTGATTCTTCTCCCAGACATAAATTTCATCACATGAAAAAATTAAATATCCATCTCCCTTTCATCCCTTCCCAGAGACTAAATCAAATCTTCCAAATGGAACTGACATACATGTAACGTACGATCGACCAACACAAGTCGATATATGCTGCAAATGATCAACATTCTCAAGTTGACAAACATGCATGATAACAAACAGTCAACAACAAATCGATTACTCAGCATGTTCAAGCACAGTTAAACTATAAAAAAATTCATATTCACACACAAACTCTTATGCATGTGTACATGATTCTCCATCTCTCAAGTCCCTGATATGAAATGCAGAAATCCCATTGGTATGTCTTGAGTACCTAAAGAAAATTTAAAATGTGACCAAATTTAACAGTTAAATATGCAAATATTGTTACGGTAGATGCAAACGGTCAACATATCACTATCCAAACACCTTCTTGGCATATGCTGCAACATGCATTCTAGAAAAAGAAATACACATCACATACATAATTTTAACTAAATTGTCATCTTTAACGTCAAAGTGAGTCAACATAACTCTACTTTCCTTGTCTTTGCTTCATGCAATATGCAACATACCCTCAAGAGAAAATAAATGTATTCAATGGAAAATAAATGCATCAATAAGGCAATATTTTCATCTGTTATCAAAAGAAATGCGGTATGTAATATTCCAAATGCGGAACAACTCATGAATCATGCACAAAAAGCAATTCAAGCAACATATGCAATAAAATATTGAAATGGACTCTTTGATTCCATATATCGGTCAATATACAACCTAAATCCAATAATAGAGCTGAAACAAAGCAAACTAGGTGGGTTAAACGAGATCTCACACTGGGGTCCCCAAAAAAGTGCTAAAACCCCAAACATTTTAAAAACTAGAAATACACATAAAGGTACAGGTCTAAGAGAGGGATTTACACATAAAGGCAAGCAAATACAAATAGATACGCAATTATAATGAACAGCCTTAACAAAGGAAATGAGATCTGGTCTCTTTTATACAAAATACAAGATAACACAGCGAGGGTTTCTTGTGAAACATCACCTCCAAAGTATGATATTGGAAAATTCTTTGAATCATCTTGCCAGCAATACCAAAACACATGAGTGTATATGAGCGTGAAAGATGCCTGATCTGATGGAGTCCACTCGAACTGCTCACGAAAGGATGAACCTCTCAATCACCAAGGAAACTCTTGAACGAAGCCCGCTAAACCATGCATGGGCACCCCTCCAAAATAACGCATTCCCTAAATTTGGAACAACACGGGAATGTGTGGGGGCTCTGTGGTTTGATACTGAACTGAAATCATCACGGAGCTCTCCGTCGATTTCAGTGAAGAAAACCTTCCTCCAGCCAGAAACTAGCTCGAAACGAGTTCAATCCCTTGTATCGACCCGACAACAACAATCTCCGGCGTGTGACAGTGAGTTTGGATGAAGCTTGTTTTGAAAACCTAATGTGGAATGATGAATGAAACTCTCCCAATGAGGCTCCTCGAAAAGGAAGGGTGGGACCCGCTAGAGAACACCGGTGCTAAACAATAACGACGCCTAGCGACAAAGGAGCAAAGAAAGTACGACGGAACAAAGGCAACCGATGAAAACCACGAAGAATAATGCGCACGCTTCCTCTTCCTTATATAAAATATGATTTTCTTTCCCTTGGCCCCCACTCAATTGGGTCATCCTACTATCTAAGATACATCTCCTCCAAAGCTGCGTTATTCCTCATGGTTCCTCCTCTCCCTTCCTGGCTTCTTGTTTGTTGACTTAGTCGAAGAAGCTTGATTTCCTCTGTTCACATGGAGGTGTTTTATTAAGCTAGAAAAGTGTTCCCTTTCACACTGCGGTGTTTTATCCTCCTTGAAGGAACTTATGGGCTTTTATACCCATTTATTCATGAAAGCTAAGGCTACTGCTAACTCTAATGTTCCATTTAGCTTTTAAAGATAAAATATTGAAGACATTACAATCACTCCCCTCCAAAATATTTACTTGTCCTCGAGAAAATGTATAGAAATAAAATTTCTCCCCTCTTCCTCATATGGTCTCCCGTCAATAGCCTCCCATCAACGCATCAAGAGAATACTGTGAATGGCTGTAATCAATGTTTCCTCCCAAGTGTACCATCGGTAGTTATCAATCAAGGTGGAAAGTGCTGGTGGAAGCTTGCTTATTGTCTCATAGCCCTCCTACGTGGTGGTGGTGGTGATGTCGGGAAGTGAATGAGTGTCTCCCTCCCTTTATCATCCAATGAAGTGAGTCACCCTCCAACGTGGCCATGTGAAAAGTCTCATCCGCCTTGTTAATAAAAGTGGAGGTGGGCTAAGTAAATGAATATGGTAGGCTGAAGGGCCTCATCACCGCCCTCTCCTCTTGCCCAGTGATAAGTGTAGAGGGTATGCTGATCTTTCCGGAGGCTGCAACATGATTTGCTCCAATGGCAAGAAGAAGATTGATTCTCCAAAGACCCTTCCTCCAAAGTCATGAGTAATGTCAACCCAAATAATCCATACGAATGAATGGAAAATCATCTACATGGCATCCAGAATTAGAAAATGGGCCGAAGAGACATGTGCAAGTTTCAGATGAGCCACATGTCAAATGTCTGCGGTGGATGCGGCGCAGTCCTTTCAACGCTGATTCGAGCATCAAGTGGCAAAAATTTGTTCTTTGGGTGTGACTATGCATGTTAGCTCATCTACTATAAAGTAGTAGTTTGCCATATATACAGTGTATACAGTCAAGGAAATACAACACTTGCCCAAAGTCATGTGAGATAGGTTATCAATATTACAAGATTTGGCCCTCAAGTGACCATAAAACCCATAAATAATCTTGCTCTCTTTGGAGGCAATGCCTTTATTCATATGGTGAGAAAATACAAATACTCAATAGAGAGTAATCAGCAGCATATAAATGTGTTCTTACCATGCATCATGTATGAGTACGGTGGGGTCCATGAGTGGGTCTCACTCCCATGAGAATTTCCCTCATAAAAATATGCAAGAGGAGAGGTGCATACTCCTTTGGAACACTCCATCAATAGAAACATGTGCTCTCCAATGACAACGGCACAGCAAACATGGTAAATGGCGGTGTAGAAAACTGAACGAACGAGGAGAATAGAACCGGTGCTGGAACAACCGTACAAACTCGTTACAACATTTTGAAAAGTCGGTGTAAAAAAGTGAAAGAATAAACACTGTATGAATTTAACATTTAATACAACATCCACAAGTGGGTGCTTGTTACATTTAATTCAATACGTACGGATTTATGGTTTGAAGGAGCGCACAAATTAAAGATTTTCTTGATAAATCTAGGATCTTGCCATTAGAAATAAATGCCACTCACAAGACATTGACATTATTGATGACGCACGATTGCATTTGCTTAATGCGTGGAAAAACATGTGTTTGCGTGTGTTCGAAGTTCTCCGTCGATTTCTTTAAAATGGAACTTACGAGATGAGAAACACATTTGAAATTCATAGAATTTTGGCGAGAGACAGACAGGGTCATCAACTACTCTGCGAAATGACCCATCTTGCAAATGTGTTTTTAGCCGGCTGATCCGGTTCAGGTCCACTACGGTGATGGATGGTGTGAGCTCGGTAAGTTGCAAGGCCCGCAAACATAGGTCGATAGTGAGTGAAGAATCATCGGTGATTGTGAGCGTAAATAGGGGAAGAAAACATATAAAACGGATGTAAATAATTGTCAATGAAGTGGTAGCCTTAAATGTGACCAAATGTAGACAACAAAGCTTCATTCAATTTCAAGGCGACAAGTTTACGCGTAGGGAAGAAACCATGTATAATGGATGTAAATAATTGCAGTAGAGTTGCGGCATTAAATGCGTGAAATATCACAACATATCTTGTGCATTCGATTTTAAATGCGAGGGGAATTTATTTGAAAATCCACAAATCACGGTGTAAAGGGTTAAGAGTATTCTTAAAACGAAAACTACTAATATAAGTTTAATTATAATTAAAGTTATAAAAGAGAGAAAGTAAGTGGAAGAGAAGCGTTGTCTTATTGTAGTGAGAGTGAGGAATTATTGTCCTCCTCTCTCTATTGCTTTTATGACACATTTTCTGTGGCTACGTTCCATAATATATCAAAATATCAATAAAAAATGGATATGAAAAAATATTTGGTAGGTCAACAGGAAAAATTCATCAAGTTTCTTTTGTATTAGTTCGGTACAGGAGGTCTTTGTTTAGTTGAGTTGACAAATCAACAGGTATTTTCTAATTCCGGAGGGTAGTTTCCCAAAATTTTATTGACATACTCCTCTCTTTTAATGATGGGGAGCAATAAGAAGAATAGAGAGGTATATATCTTTGTATATTGTTAGAGAAGCTAAACTCAACTTCTAAAAGAATGCCAGCGATATCTATTGATTGAATCATGCTTAAAGTTAAGGATAGAATGGAGTTAATATTAAAAAATGAATTAATTCAGTTCTATAAACTCGGAAGCGAGGTGGGATCGCTGGCATCAGACTAGCAACTTCGGGTAAATGGCGGTGTAGCCCAGGCAAAGGCAATGCCCCGGCGCGTCGCGGAAGGAAGGGGTAGCCGGGGGCAGAACCCATCAACTAATCTCACCAAAAGGCAAACGCATCTTGTTGTGTTTTTGAGCAACGGAGGCCGGATTTGGGTCCACTACGGTGATAGATGGTGCGAGCTCGCCTTAAATTCTGTTGTCTCGCTTGCAGTCGAAATGGTAGGTGAAGGAATGTTGGGCGTTGTGAGCATTGTGGGTTATGTAATCATTGGGCTCACGATAATTTTTTACATGTTAATTTATTCTTGGTTGAGGGGACACATATGGACTCTCTCACACCTCACTTATGGAGCTAAAACGATAATTTTTGAAGGAATGATTTCTCCACCTGGCTTGGTAAAGGGCAAAAATCTCTCGACTCATCCTTAACGAAAATACGTTTTAGGCACTGTCGAAATCGGCAATTGAAGTGCCTCGTTGAGATACACGCCGGGTGATAATTTACTCTCGAGCTCTTATCCATCTTGGGCCGGTACAAATGCTTGTTCAGAAGGGTGGACCTTTGTAATAACAACCTAGTGGAGATCTTCTTGTTAAAGACGGTTGTTGACAAACTTGTGTGGAATCAATCTTGCAAAAAACTAGTTCTCCGACTCGTTCACTGCGGTCTCGGTACTGCTAGTGTGTTGCAATCTTCTTTGCCAACTTGATGCCAGCAGGAATTTTTACATGTGGGAAAAATATTTTCGCTATTTGAAGTAACCTCTCCAAATTCACAATTTAAGATCTTCTAGTACATCGGTGTGCTTTGCTTTCAATCCAAGTTCGAAATTCGAAGTTCAAAGTAAATGTGGGTTTGATCTGGGGTGACGCATAGTCATTGATCTCGTCGAAAAGCGCACCGATTGAGATCGATTGCGAAGGCATCATTTGGTTTAAGCTTGTTGGCTTTGTTTGTGCCGCGTGTCATGGTTGATGCGAAGATCGATGGAGACCGCTTTCGCCCAAATACTGCATGGGAGTTAACACAAAATGCAACAGTGCCTTTGGAGCCATAGGCAAATGCTAGTATAACTTTTATTTCTCTTATCCAAATTTCCAAGTCTTTAATAAACTTGGATGTCCTCCTCATTAGTTTTATAACTTTTATTTCTCTTATCCAACTTTCCATGTCTTTAACAAATGAATTGGTTTGTCCAACAAGTATATTTATTTGTAAGGCCAATAATTTAGTTTAGCTCATAGTTGAGGAATCCAATATCTCTTTATTTTGTTGTGGCTTGGAGAATACCTTCTTCGTAAACTCTTTCACAGTCCACATGTACGAAATTATCATATCTTTTAGTAACAACTATGATCATCTAATATATGCTTTCATCGTCGTGATCAACCTCTTCAATAGTTAAATTACTTAGTTTATTTGTAGAATTCTGCTTTGGATCAGCGCTCGAACTTTTCTTATGGGTGTGTGCTCTCTGAAGCATTCCACATTTATCGTATGTGATTTGTTAAGATTCCTCTTCAACTTTTTATAGAAACACTTCCTCTTTGGTAAATATTTATTTTTGAGCATTTGTTCCTTGTTAACTGTTCTTGTTTTGTTACTTATGCAATGTCTAAGGAAAGATTTTATTATTAGGTCTATATCACTTATCCTTGTCTTCAACATAAAACATGAAACTACTATGAAAGTTAAAGCCTTATTAATATTTTGCATGGTGTATTCAACTTTAGGTTTGACGGATTAATAATATTAGAGTGCGGATATGTCTTCTCTATGTTTTCTATTGTCTGTTAAGCCATTTCAATATTTTTTGTTTGCTACATGTTCTTTTGGTAACTTTAGTATATATTTTAGAGATTTTTGCATGCATCATATCCCATATGTGAAATCACAAAAAATAGCTAAGGACAAGATTTAATTGGTTATTTCTCCTAATTTTAGCTCTAATCTGTTCTCTTTATGTCAACTTCAAATAATTAGGTTTAATTTATATGCAATGCCTAATACCAATTTAAGTCTCATTTAGATTATTTGCAAACTTATGCTTGACTATAATTAAGTAATGCTTAACCTCCCAAAATGTAAAATTACTATAATTTTATAAAAATCAAATCAGAAGTGTGAATTTAAAAAAAAGCTTAAAAACCTAAAAAAGAAAAAGAAAAGAAGAAGAAGATAAAATTTATCTAACCTACACCCTCAGACAAACTAGGTGTAGACAAACTAGCAAAAGAACATTAAGAAGTACACTAAATGTTGTGCCTGCTTCTGTTAATTAAGTAAAGATGATTGAACAAAAGATTTACAAATCTAAACGTACTAAGTGTATGGGGAACATATTCCTGTGATAAAGTTTACATTGTAAAGATGGAAAAATCTATTCATGTAACCTTGAAAGATGTTAACCTTCTAATTGGTACAGACAAAATCTTGAGAAAAAAAACAAAAATGAAAAAATAATTAAGGAAGGATACCTGAAAATTTTTTGGATATGCTTGGTTTTCTCATAAAACTCGCGAACGCATATTATCAGCTTTATTGATATAAATGTGGCTTAAGGTCCGCTGGTCTTTGAAAGACAACGATTCTTAATACCGGAACTAAACGCGCTGGTGCGTTTCTCACTGGTGAAGAATCTCTTAGACGAATACCATTTATTGCGGGGTTAAAAAAACAGAACACGATGAAAACGAACAAATTTTAATCATTACAAATTCCCTTCAGTGAAGGTGGAAAACACAGAAACGGCTGAAATTCAAAACAGAACCTACGTGGCTCGCGGGAATCGATTGCAAAGACGCACCAGACAACGGTCAGTTCAATGACCTAATATCGAAGGATCTGCAGCAGCAACTGCAACTCCTCGCCAGTTTAGGTATGAAAGCGATTATCACTCACCCTGGGCGGAACCTGGGGATTAGAGCTAACTACCATGGAGTGGTTCTTGAACGACGGACTGCCCGCCTGGCCCGCGGTGTGTTGTCTGCGCTAGATAGCTATTTGCGTCCATTGAGGAGTACTCCCTATGAGAGTTCTGTTAGAAATTGCAAACTTAATTGAAATAATCTAGAAGTTAATAACAACAAGCATGGTTCCAATACAAAATGGAAGATTCCGAACTCGATGATTAGAAAAGAGGCTGCCTCTACAAGTGGCCAAGTCAGAGAAATTATGAAAGAAGGACTTCGAATATCCTTATAAACTCCTATCAAGGAAGATTACCTTATATTGAATGAGAAACAACTCAAAGCTCACAAAGCTGAGGAAGAAGGAGATGATCAGACGCCTGAAAGAAAACAACAGAAAATGGCCGTTCTCTTTGTGTGATAGATAGTATAGGAAGGATCCAATATATTTATTGTTCATTTTAAAGTAGAAGTTTGAACCTCTGGTTTCAGCGCTGAGTATTGCAGAGGCAGGAAGTCATTCACACAAGACAGGTCTGTTTATTTGTCTTTTAGAGTTTTTTCATAAAATCATTACTGTTCATTTTATTGGACATAATAACAATTTTATTTACTTTGTTAGACTGGTGCTTGTCCTTTTCTCCCTTTATTAAATGCGACAGGATAGTTAACAAATTCATTTCACGTTCTAACATTGTTATTTTATTGCTAAACCCAAACCCCAAATACAGACCTAAACCTAATACAGACTCTTGTTCAATTAAATTTTATTGGGATGAAAGTTGAATGAGCAATTGTTTAATGAGGAGTTTCAGACTGTCAATAATATTTTCTTTCAGTGCGGAGAAAAGCAGAGAGAGCAGCAGCTTGAACTTGTGAAGAGTTCATATTGGAAATATCGGACAGCTAATGAATAAATTGAACTTGCTTGAGTTCTTGGCAAGCACTGAGCATAAATGTTATAAATGCTGGGTTTATGTAGCTTGGGAGTTTGGAGCTGCATAACTTGAATGCAACATGTCTTATGCTAAGTAGGATGAGCTTTGAAATCAGGGAATGCTCTGGATGGTTATTTCACATGGTTATGTCACTTAATTGAGAGCTCGAAAAATAGCTCTGAGACTTGACCAAGTCTCATGCTGCACACGAGGAGGAAGACGATAAAACATGGAGAGAGAGATAGTCTATTACTGTGAATGGAGAAACAACGATGGAGGGACTGGAAAATGAAATTAATGAATTAGAGCCAATGCAGATGTGATTGCCATAAGGGAGCTGGGTTACAGATGGCTTATGCTATTTTACATGCGGCTATCGATGCCATTCCATCTAGTCTCAGATTTCATCAGCTCTTTGTTGAAATACTAGACAGTCTTGAAGTTGAAAAAGCAACTATCTTAGAGGATGAAATATGCAGAACTATGCTGAACGACTTTTCAAGCGATGAATGTTGGTGGGACTGGTTAGCAAGACGACATCTTACAAAATTGCAGCCAGGGAAAACAGATAGGGAAAAGAAAAAGGCTGTGGCTGGATTGAATAAAACAATTCAGGTCGGCTGTGTGCATAGCTCAGAATATTTTTATTTATTTGCATGTCAGTTTTTTCCCACACTTTGTTTGCATACAGTAGTTACTAGGTAATGGTAATATTCAAGTGCCTTTAAATCACATTTACCTGTTTTCCTGTAACTTGTTGATTATTAGTTAGAACTAATGTATAGTGATAGAAAGTGTGATCTAAAATAGATGCAGCAACGACATGATGATTAGTATCACCTTTCAGCAATGGCCACTGTATTGCCCGTATCTGGTCTTTCTATGAATTATGCGTCTGTACTTTGAGCTCAGGAAGTTAACAGTTTAACTATTAGTTGACTATTAATTTAAATTTTGAAGCAACATCTCAAAGAACATGGCTGTTCTATTAAAATCTACTCTATCATTATTCCAATGATCATTCTGGATGGGCCGATTTTTTCCTTGAAATACACATCCCGAGGGAACCTGTTAGGTACAAGTTTCTTCTTTTTGAGGATGGACCTGGGTACATCTCTTCTTTTTTGAGGATGGTAACCCAGGGTAAACTGGATTCTGCAGAAGCTTGAGTAACAATATTCCTAGTAGAAATTTACAGGTGATGACAAAGACATCATTAATTTAAACACAGAATTTTTCAGTGAACACACACATAAACAGAAATTATGCCCAGAACACCAAATTGGCCAATCTTCTATATCATGCCTGTTCTTCAGGGTACAATGGGAAATAGAAGGAGTGTGCCTGAAGCTTTGCACAAGACAAGCTACAAACCTCAGGTGATCAATACAAAAATGCCCAACTGCTGTGGGGGATTCTGTTCTCCAGAAAACTGCGCTGGCCCAATATTTCTGCACTGCTGTGCTGACTTGAGACCTTGATCTGACCCCTCAAAACTGCCCAGAAAATTCTGTAAAAGTAGGGCTGAACTCCTTGTCAAAAACCCAGAAGAAACCCAGAAAAGAGTTTTCTCCGTTTGGTTCCTCCAAATTCAGTCTCACTGGCTTGGGCCTCTTCCACGGCAATCACACCTGTTGCTGAGACTGATGTTTTCTGCTCCCAAAATGCTAGTAATCTCTCATTAGCCTTCAACAAAGTCTGGCAGCCCCAGCTCTTCAAACCTCCAACCAGAATTTTCCCAACCAACTCCCACAAGTGACTGCGGGCCTGTAGGTGCTGACGCAGTCCCTATGCCAAAAATTCGTACTGAATGATGGTCTCTCTCTCATGCTGCCAAATCCTCCTCCTCTAATCAAGGTGGCTTCCAGCAGCACTGTCCTCTCAATTTCCAACACCACCTCCTCCTCAAGGGCCTAGCGCTCTCCACTGCGTCCCTATTGAACCAGAATGGCATGATCCTGTAGGATGCTTTTCTCCAGCCTCCAAACAAATATTAAAACCCTTCCCTAGGGTGGCACTCGAGGTCCACCGAAGAAAGGATGAGCTTGCTCTTTGGGAAGCTCTTGTGCTAAGCAACACTTTGTAAGCTCAGGTGAACAGCAAAGCAACAATCAGTTATCAGAAATGTCAAAAGCCCCAAACAGTGCTTCTTTCCTCCTATGTTGTGTGCTTGCAGCCCTTGGTCTCCTTGTGGGTCCCTCCTATGATTTCGACCTCCCTTAGGAAATTTGAATTATTTACCAAGTGGTGCATATTTGTGGGTGAGTGGCCCCGACATTCCACTAAAAAGCTTTTAAGCCCACTTTTCCCTGATTTCTCCTCCAAAATTTACTGACCAAAAATGATAGAATTTTAAAATCGGGTTTTCTCTTGTGGAGAAATATTTAGGAAGGGACATTACATTGAGGGCTTTGTCAGCACATGGACTCAAGGTTGTTACAACAACATACTTGTTAAGAGCTCAACATGTCCACTTGGGGGAATTGAACATGGGTGGAGGATAACGCTGCGTGTCCACAACTATGAGCTAGACCAAATTGGCAGGAAAGACTTTGTTCTTGATGAAAGGTAATTAATATTTAATAGATAAAAAAATTAAAAAATACAATTAATAACTTTCCCAAGGATTTGTGACTACTGTAAGGATGATTAAAATCATCAAATTGCCAGAATAATTAGTTATAGCTTCATCTTCATATCTTGTTCAGTACATATATTCTTCATTCTAAATAATAAGCAAAGCTTAAGCCTATTTTTTCCATTCTCTTAATTGACTATAGGTTAATCATATACATAATATGTTTATATGTTTTAGAAAAAAAACAAATATACAAAGAAAAACCTGACAATCAAAAGAAAACTGAAAAGCTTGCAAAGAAACTAAAAAATTGTGAGAAAGAAGCGAAATTCACATTTAATAAAATACAATATGGAAGGACATCATGCAACGAAGATAATTGATACTATGAAGTCCTTATTTGACAATAGTAGGCTGGTAATCATCACCTCATTATTGTTAATTTTTTGACTTTGATTGTCAACTATTATTCTCCAGCAGTAATGGTGCACCAGCTGGACTGTTTTTAGTTCCTGGCAAACAAGAGAGAACACTTTTAAGAGTGGAGTAAAGTAGGTGCACAGCAGTTGTGTAGAACAGAGATGGAGAGAAGCAAGCATCCAGAATTTGCTTTATGCATTATCTAATATTTCCAGAACTAGAATGGCTCTTCAAATTTGGCTTTCCATTAACTAGACTTTGATTTTTGGCACTGCCATCTAGATTCTAATTTTAGAGAGGGCACCAGATCCCTAGGTAGTTAGGGGTTGGCGGCAGGATCAAGTGAGGATGCAGATCCAAGTAGTGTGAATGCATCACAATCATCTCCATTTGGGGTGCACTATATTTAGCATTTCTAGTACTGGGTGCTAGCTGAATTGATTAGAATTAGGGTTTGACTTTGACTCTGTCAGCTAGGGGCATTTCATCCATGAGTCCAGATACATTGCTGTCTTCTTGTCGAGGAGATGGAGGATGAACCCTGTGTTAGTTGGTGAGTTTATGCTTTGAGCTGTTGTAATTTATTAGTGACAGGTTTAATTTAAAACAGTGATTCAGATTTGAGAGCTTTGTTTTCCATGTATTTCCTAATAGTGTTTCAGCAGCATGTGTTTATAAATTAGCATATTCAAAGATTTCTGTTTTGGTAGGGTTTTAGTTTTAAAATTACCTAGGCTTTAGTGATTCTTGAGTGCATAATCTGCTACCATGGTTTGAGAAATTTAAAAAATTATTGCCATTTTTGCATGAACCTATCACTTGGGAGATGGGCGTCTCTTTTTAGTAATCATTGGTTGTATTTGCTTGTTTGGAAAATTTATTTCTGAAGGTTATATCTGCCTTTTCGTGTTTATGCCCAATGATATTACAGAAGATGAATTTTCTGTTCTGCTCTTTTCTTTTTTGTTTGAGGGGGAGAGGAGAGAAGACAGGCTTTGATGCAAAAAAAAAAAAATGCCACTTTTATTTCTTTTTTTTGGGAAATCTTATATTATATCATCTTTCTTATGGTGGGCAGAGGCTTCAATATTATGTTTTTTTCCTTACTTTCTAAATGAAGAGATAATAATTTCATTCTAATCTGAAGTAATTTGGCATTTTTGCAGGTTTATAGAGATGGTCTGAAACTGTTCATATGAAATGTCATTATTTTCATGCTAAAATGAATTAGCGGATAACACTTACCATTATAATCTGAAGTAATTGTATGTTTATTTGCAGGTTTATGAAGATACTGAAATCTGTTCCATCTGCAAAAATGTGTGGAATGTTATAAGTTTTTGCAGGACCTTATAGATCTTGATAAATCTGAATCTGTGGATGGTCTTCATTTTATTAGGAAATTTGTGTAACATAGAAGAGATTATGACAAACTTGCCCAAGCTTTATAGAAAGGCTGCTGCTCTGGATGTTCAAATGAAGATCTTGCAGAGCAGCATGTTCCCCTTCCTCTTGAAAGTGGGAGATGTTGATGCAGCAAGGGAAATTGTAGCAAAATTTTGCACAGGCGGAGTTTTAGAGCAGTGAAGGTATAGGTTTAAGGATGTCGCTGAAATAAAGTCAGCAATGATGAAGTCTTGAAGCAATGAGCAAAGCTGATTTGCACTACTTGTTTGGAACTTTTCAAGAAAACATTGATGGGAATGCCGGTTCTGAATCACTGCGTGACTTATGGCCACATGGTATGAGGCCATTCAACTGGTTCCATTGCAGAAGTATTTCTAATTTAATTCTTATATGCTATTGACATGTTAAATATAAAGTCTATACTATTGCATGTATGTTTTAGATGCCACTTGTAGGAATCCTTTAATAGAAAAATATGTAGCTCTATCAATTTCTAAAGTGACATGTATGTCATTGTGTATTGATAAGCATTTCATTTGTATGGTTTGAATATAAACTTAAGTAGATGGCTAAAATTTCTGTCTTCACTATGGTAGATATATCCCCTTTATAGGCAATTTTTTTTTTGGTTATTTCTCTTCTTTTGGTAATTAATTTTCTCTATTTTGTGTGTGTGTCTTTAGGATGTACTTTAATATTTCCAGCCTTGTGTTTTTGGTGATACAGAATTCCCATTGGGATATCCTATTCTTATTGGAGTTATTACATTTAGGCTGAAAATATCTAGATCACTTGAGATCCTTATGCGTTTCTTGCTCTTTTGTTTTTGACAAAGATCAATTTCTGTAACATTTGTTTAAGCTTTTCGTCTTAATCGAAATTTTACATTAGGTAATTAATTCAATTCACTTTTTGAGTTCCCATTTTGTAACTTTCACCAAAATTGTTGAAACTTTCTGAACATTGCTTTCTTCTTGGAGAAATTCAGGTAGGGTTAGTGTTGTTTTTTAGAAGAGTTTCTTATTTAGTGCCTGGCAACCTTTGCTTGCATACCTACACATTGTTTTCCAAAGGAAAATTTGTAACTTATATTGTCGAGATGAAAAACAAAGCTATATTCCTTTGTGTGCTGGGCAAAACTGAAAAAAATAGTCTACCAAACATGATGTCAAAGTTCATTTGTATTAACTAATCAATCTCTAAAAGCTCAGATTAAATTCCAGCTTGTACCTTGTCTTTGTCAGAAAGGAGGTACTTTCATCCTTGGATACAATAAAACATATCACCAAAAATGATACCTGCTTTCATATCTGATCTAAAAACATTATGAAAACAATAGAATGTTCACTAACTGGGTCTGTAGGCTATTTTCATTTTAAGTAATTGCCAAGCCTAATTGACTTCGTGCTGCTGCTTTGAATGGTAATTTCAGCTTAGAACCATTCTTGATAGACATATTTAGAACTTACTACCTCGAACTCAATGACATTCATTGTACGTTCAGTAGAACTAGAGACAGGATTGCAGTCGAAGTCCCCTGAACCCATTCAATAACTGGCAAGTCCTCCTTGGCTGAATAATTTGCAAAGTTTTTTCGTTGCCAATTTTAAAAGGGGTTTAGGAATGCATACATTCAGCTCTTGATTGTTCAATGCCCTAAGGATAACCAGATAATGCAGATGATGCATCAGATAAATACAAACACCTCCCAGCACCACATCTGGACCTGCATAGGTGATCCTGTCGACAAGCCCAGGACACCTCCAGCACCATATGGACCTGCCGTTGCCTTGGCTGGCTCATCAATAACTGACATATGGTTTATCTGTTGGAGGGTTAGGTATTCAGGAAGGCTTTCGACCAGGGGTTTGCTTCATGCAATACAAATAAATATATTTACTGCTATGGAAGACTTCCAGTAGAGGGAAAAGAATTGTCCTAAAACAAGATTGCATTTTGGATGATCTGTGATGCCCCAACAATAACACATGGAAGGCTTTATGTTCTTAAAGTAGAATCTCTCATCCAAAATCCTTTACAAACAATAATTAAGAATATGATAGAGCAGCCCTTACTAGCGATACAATCATAAAGTCATAAGGTACAGTAAGGACCGTCCCTATGTATTTTTTTTTTGTAAACAATGCAGATAGGTGGAATGCAATCACAAGCAGATAAACATTGGAAATAAAGATATTAAGGCATTCATCAAACTATAGATTACAATACATTCACCTATCATCTGTTTTATATTCTGTTAACCATAGGCACAACAAAATCAAATAACAGAACATCATAAATTACCACATTTACCGTTCACCGTGAGAGGTCAGTCCGGCCTTGCCGCTACTTGCCTCATATGTTGTTCTCCAAGTGTGAATGATGACATCGGCCGAATGTAGTGACCACGGTTGACCTCCAGCTACTTCTTGTGTCTCTCTGTGCCCCCGCAGGACCCTGCGCGAGCTGCAATGAGAGCGCTGCTACAATGGAGGAAGTGTTTCACTAATAGGGTAGACATGTTGACTCCGAGTCCCTTCTCTGAGAACCTCTACTACACCAAACTCCAACTACAACTTCGCAGCCACTCACAATGACAATCTCATCCATTTAAAAAGGACAAAGGTAAGCAAAAGCAGAGTTGCGGTGCCCCCACTCGAACCTGCTTCTGGAGCAGGGTGAATTTTGGGAGCATTTTCCTAAGAAATTTTTAAATATGTAGCTTGGGGTGATAAAGAGAGCTGGCCAAGATTACAAACAGAATTTGCTTGGGTTATCTTTCTGTTTTCATCTTTGTTTTTGTTTTTAACATTACTATGAAATGACTTGGGATGTTTGGGAAATTGGTTTCTAACCTCATTGGATTTCATATGGAGAAAGTAAATTTTAGATCTCACTCAAAATCCGATAGACTTATCATTTTTTTTCAGGATTTGAAGTTGGGGGGTTGCAATGTTTCCATTCGATTTTGTCATGTACTAGAGTATGAATCATGTTTAATTAAAGAGCACCAAGGCTGTTCGATTATGAGAGGAGACTCCCAATAAAACATGAGACAAAAGTTAATTAAACGTGGGGTCAAGTAGTAGATAATAGATTTGCCTAGTCTTTTCTAGTTTCTAGTATTTTTTTCCTAACTATTGACTCTTTGTATTTATTATGGTATTTTTTGTAAACAATATATGACAATTTAAGTTTGAAGTTTGAAGTTGGCATTTATAACTCATTAGTAACGAATTATGAATATGATGCTTGTTGATTGAAACATTTAATTTCATGTTAGATATTCTTGTTATCATTTGGTTACTTGGTAATGGTTACAAGTACAAGTTTTATTATTGATCAATGATAATCGATATTATATATTGAATTTTGAAAGCTTGAAACTTTAAAAGATTGATAGATCATGAAGTGATATATTGTATGTTACTAACTTATGGAGCGTGAACTGATGAAGTTACTTCTAGATGATTGATGTATGTTACTAACTTGTGGTGTGGTTGATGAATATTGTCACTTTTGAATGATGCTCTATGGTTAATCCGAGGTTTTATATTTTAATATCTAATTAAATACATTCTACATGCTTTTGTTATTTTATATGTGCATCAAAATATATAAAAATATGTTATATAAAAATTTCGTTCCCGAACGGGGGCTTTACTTTTATATAAAAGTAATAAACTCCTGGCTTCCGTGGCTCTGGTAACCTTGAGCAAAAGTGGCACTCCTTCATGGCTTGCCCCTTCTTTTATTAGGGCTTCCTGGAGTAACCGCCTTGACATCCCATGCGTACAAGAAATTGTTTTATTAATCCAAAAGGGGTTTCGTTATTCACCCACACACGTGTCTTACATCTTACCAAAAGGTTATCCAAAAAATATTGTTTAAATTTTAATTCAAAAATAACATTTTCCCCACCCAACAAGACTCCTATTTCTTTTCTAGTTGTCTCTTGATCCCCCTTTTCCATATTGTCTTCATTATTGAAGTCAATTGATAAGTCTCGATTTGGTCCCCTAACTACCTCCTAATTTAACTCAATTTGCCTCTAAGATGATTATTCTAACATGTTGGCTCTTGCCACATGGGGGAGTTGTAAATTTCTCCAATTTAATTTATTAGTCTATATTTTAATTCACCTTCTTTTCTTAATGGAGTTTAACTATTTTAAAATTAATCTTTATAATTAACTCTGTACCCCTCTTCCTCCTTTTTCCTATTAAAATACTTATGCTCATTATCTACCAAGAATTTTTTCCAATGTCGGAAAGTGGGGATTCTCAAGATACAATATTTTTATTTCTTCCTATTCTTTATAAATTTTATTCTTGATTTAATTTCCTTGGTTCGACCTCATTTTCACTTGATGTGAGTTAGTAGGATTTTCATGTCTTGATTATATTTATTAGTTTCTTTTTTGATGCAGGGTGCCAAGTTAGTTGCGCAAGGCTTGTGTGAAGTTCCAGGGTTATCCTGTCTAACAATTTCTTCTTGATGCTATAAGGGTGTCAAGTCGGTTGTACTTGTCGAGCATCATGCAGAAGTTCCAAGGGTGCCATATGCACAACTTCTTGATGCCAAGGGTGCCAAGTCGGTCATTGCCCTTCAAGAACTCCCTTGAAGTTTCAAAGTTGCTACCTGCTTTCACCCTTCAAGCATCCAATGAGTGGCAATCTGGGTTACCCAATATTAAGACTACTATTGTCTCGTTTCCCGCTATAATGAGACTAATGATGCGGGGTTAAAAATTCGCCTTGTGCGCGGCTTTTCGATCGTCCTGCGAGCAACCCAATTTGGGACTTGCCCCCACGACATCGTGATCTCAGGCGAAGGTGTCCACGACCCTTCTAGCCCAAGTCAGGAGTGCTAGTGGGTGAAATCAGGAGACCTTTGTCACCCTCTGTGCTTCTGATTTGTCCATTTATACAACCCCATCACCCTTGTGAGTCATTGGTAAACAGCTTTAACTTGTGCAACCACCAACATGTCATTAGAATTTATGTGGGTCAAAGTGAACTTTAAAAATTTCAAAGACAAAATGTGATTTCCGTCAAACTATATGTTGTTAAGCTCTGTCACGTAAGAGTGCATCTAGTAGTTTTAAGCCTTTTCATTAATCATCACTAGCAAAGTTTCACAATGTTAGTCATTGTCATAATAGTGTCATCAACATGACATAGTCATCCACATCGCTATTCATCGTGAACAGGAAAAAATGTAAATGGCAATAAAGGAACATCCATAACAACTATCATCATTACTCATCAATATACATATCCATTAAAGAGTTGTCATCATCCTAACATCAATAGAAAACATGCATATCCATCAAAGCTATCATCATTAGTAGAAAACATACATATCCATCAAAGCTATCATCATCCTAACAAACTAGGAAATAAACACATCCATCACATCCACAAATAGTAGAGTCAGTGTACGGGTCTCAACTAAGACCTTCAAAGAATAATGTGCAATGGTCAAGGCTAAATCAATGTTAATGTCATATCAAGATACGATGAACGAACTAGAGCGGTGTTAATTTGGACAACTAGGTCCAAACTCCCATGTGATATAGGACAGAAAATCTTGATATTTTATTAGATTCCTCTTTCGAGGAAGAGAGTGCAAGATCGATCTAAAGATCATTTTGATCCGATGAGCGAACATGTATTTTGATTTGTTCTGTTTATGCTGGTCGACATCGGGTTTACACCCCCGGCAAATGTGTCACACATCCTCCTTTGATAGATATGTCATTAATTAACGTTGAGACATTTCCAATCATCACATTACACATTTCTCTCTCCTCTTTTGGTGGTCAGGTTTGAGCTACTTGGTGGTCTGTTCACACATGGAGAAGGATGGTAAGCTTTTACTGTGACGGCTTCCACCAAGTTTGACCGAAAGGCGTTGACTTTGGTGGCACTTAGTCAAATGGTGGTTGCTTTAAACTTAGTTTAACGATCAAGTACTATTGCTTGCAATGAGGTCAAAGGTTGACGTTGATCGTCTTTACGTTGACTTTAGTTGACTTGGATTGTCTGATGAGGTGATACTTTCGTACATCTTTGATTTGGCTAACTAATAAGACTTTGCGTTGAAGCATCCCGTGATGTGCTTGCTTTCCAACTTTAAATATATATTTACGCTTGTTTATTTCGATCTCTTGGTATGTTCTATCAACATTTTGCCTTTATTGTTTATGTGATTGCGTAAAATTGATAAAGTTGCTCAAACTTAAATTGTCTCTGTAAATTTACATGGTACACGATACCGAGGTGAAGACAAGCCTAATTTGTAATCACCAAAAAGAGGATAGGTTCCTCAAGCTACGTGGCCCAAAAGGGCCGATGACAAATTGTTGGAAGGATGACTTCCCATGCTTGAAGATGACATTGTATCTTATGTTGGAAGGCAGAGATGTCATGGACTATGTGGGGTGAAATCCAAGGCCTCCATCACGAAGGCTACTGCTTGCCAAAACAAAGTATAAGAAGGAGAGAATGAAAGCAAGGCTGATGATCGAGACTCAATTCACAAGGTACGTTTGCCTACATCTGCGGGGCACAGGTACATCGAAGATGTATGATAAGTTGGTCCACATGTTCAAGGCCAACAATGCGAATCAAGTGAAGAATACGAAAGCGATGGGTACGGTACCAATCATACTTTAGAAGGCGGCGAGATCCAAGAACAATGCGCTGGCTATTGGGGAGACGATGGTAGAGTGGGGAAGAGTGGTACTCACCGCCTTGGAGGCTTCTTGTCAAAGATGGCATGTGTTCAACAACACTGTTCTCAATAATGTGATACTGACCCTGTGACAGTACTATCGAGATGCGTACGAGAAGAGATAAGGATGTACAAGAAGAGATAAGGATGAAGGAGTATGAAAATGGAAAGGAAATCACCGCTAGCTGCTCATTCAGGCTTTGGTGGTCCAAGGTGGGGAAGAGCGAGGACGAGGAAAGAAGGGCGGTGTTACACTTGTGATAGGCAGTGCTATGCTGAAATGCCCTTTCCAAGAAGGATTCTCTCGATAGTGATACGAAAACAACAACGGGAGAATGGCAATCAAAGGAACAACGGGTTCAAGGGAAAGAAGGCTCCCTCGGCGGAAGTAGTCATTTTCAAGAGGTCGAGAAAACTCCGGGCTGAGGAATCAAATATTGTTGATAAATGAAGCCGTTCATTCTTGTGTACGCACTACTGTGTTCATCTCACACAGCACTATGGATGTACGGTTGATAGATAGTGGTACCCTCATAGCACATCTTTGAGTTCGAGAAGCACTCACAAAGTATAGTTGAGAAGGATACTAATGCAGAGTGTATCATGGAGATAAATGCCCACATATCTCGTGAAAGGCAGAGTTGGCTTCTCCACTTTGTCTCGAGGTACGAGTCCTGTAAAAGCATAGAATTGTACTCTGTGTACCTAATTTGGAAAAAACTTGTGTCTATATCGGCCATGGAAGACAAAGGTTTCAATGTAGCATTCAACGATGGAAAGAGTGCGCATGTGGAAGAGAGCTTCAAGGAAGCTATCACAATTGGGTTTCGGTTGATACACTCTACCAGTTGGAGAAGTCATGGGAGCGATGATGTCGTATTCTTTTATCCAATGGTGAACTATGGCACCGGAGGATTTGGTTACCTTCACTACAAAATTTGTTCGAAGCAAGGAAGGTGGTGATGGGGATGCCGGATCTCAAGCTAATGTGAAGGTGTGTATCGATTTGTCTTTCGAAGAGAAAGCATACTGGGGACATTCCTCGAGCGTCACAAAGACATACGATGTGCAATTAGTCGCTGATACGCTACAATGTACGCGTGACATCCGTGGGAGGGATATTTCTTATTAAATAATGGACTGTGGACGCTTCTTCGCAGAAGAAGAAGGATGAGGCTTTCATGTGGTTGGTACCTTCAAAGGCAACAGTGGATGTGTGGCAGACAAGCGGCATCAAGGGGGAAGTCTCGTGTTTGTGGGCTACAAAGAAACTTTTAGAGTCTATGTGCACAGTAAAAGTGAAGATATGCCACGATGTCCTTTGATGAAGATGCTTCACACAGGCTAGGACGTTCGTCTTTCCAAGGATACGAGAAGATCACAAAGCGAAACTGAAATCAGAAGAGGCAGAAGGATGAAGACTTCGATGCCGTCTGGAAGGATCGGTATAGACCAATTAATCCACCTCATCGCACGAGAAGAGACACGTCATGGCTTAGGGACACTCTTGAGATGCGGGGACATGTGGCCCCAAGGGGACATTGGTAAGTAAAGCCCAGGAAGTGAATACCAAGGGTATCTAGTAGCCATGATTACTATTGTACAATCGAGCACAGATCCTTTTGAGAAGCGTAAAGCATCAAGTACGGAAGGATGCTGTGCACGAAAAGTATGAGTCCTGAAAAAGAATGATGTAAGATGTGGTTCCAAGACCGGAGGACAACCGATTGTCACCTCGAAGCCCAGCTGCTACCAAGATCAAACATCGTTCGATGGAAGTCTTGATAACGAATTCAAGGCAAGGTCGACACGTGGCCTCTCAAAAAGGCATAGACTATGATGACATATTTACACCTGTGGCCGTCGCCACCATTCGATCCTTGCGCCGCGCGTTGCTACGCAAGACGGGTCTTCTACATCGAGATGGATGTGAAGGCATTTTGCATGGTGCGATAAAGGAAAAGAGGTGTATGTAGAGAGCAACCTGCGAGGTTCGAAGTCCCGAGTTGGAGGACACCCATGTTTGGGTTGAAGAAAGCCCTCTGTAAGTGCAAGCAAGCACCCGAACGGTACGAGGTTACACGTAAAGGGGTAATCAACTGCTATATATTACACATCATCCTCTTGTCCTTTGGGCAAAGCGATTATTAGAGAAAATTCATACAAGACAAAAGGCATATAAGAAAGGTGGAAAAATCAAGGTTGGTGCCTCTTGTGCACGATTGCTCCCTCCTACACATTATATACCTGAGTCCATGGGCTTCCCCTTATCTAGTTGTCCCTATGCCCAATGTGGCGCCCAAATTGCCCCTCTCATCCCTTACTCCATCTCACTTATTTATGTTTTCCCACCCCATTAGGGATGTACATGGACATATTATCCCCTTTAAAGTGAAACCACCAAATAAGGTGTTTGGTTAACTTCCTTGGTGCTTGGAGACACTAGCACATGCCAAATCCCATTACGAAAGGGGCAAGCTGTTGAACTACCATTTTGTTATCCATGGTTTTAAACTCTTTTGCACGATTATTCTAATGATTGATTTGTCTTTTTGAAGCTTGGGGACGCATTGGATCTTATACATGATTGCGAGGTGGTTTTCGTTTTTAGTTTAGTCTCCTATATGAGGTGCTAATTGGTCTTCCTATGTGGGGTCCCTAGCGAAGTGCTGTGGCACATATAGGGTGTGTGGGGGCCATGGGCCCATAAAGCAACGGACAACACTCACGGATCCCCATCGATGTTAGGATGCAACGTCCACTTTTGGGATGATGATGATGTGCTTGGTACCTGCCCAACGGAGCCCATAGGAGCCCCACCGCCCGGCGGTGTTAGGAGGACTGTCGATGTCATGGCAACGTTCGTGCCATCACTAAAGCCCTTGGGGAGGATCTCGCCATCTTTAACTCATGGAGGAGACAACAGGGTCATTTGCTGTGCCCATCGCTGAGAGCACCACGGGTCTACTACTTGGAGGACAAGGGCCTGCCCCTTATAATATTACTGAGAATTTATTCATCATTGTGGCATGAATATCATTAGCCCTTTGGAGGGCCCCACGACATGCACATATTATTATTTCATCAAGCTGAAAGGCACTTATTTTTCACATTTATGAAGCTGATTTGGCGGGCTTGTCACCAGGGGTTTTATTGCATTATTTTTTTAGTAGTGGTTAATATGAACTGTGACTCATTCGAACTCCTAAAGGTGTGTAAATAGGAATTTTAATGTTCTGTCATTTGTATCACCACTTCATTTGGGATCTCTCTCTCTTAAGAGAAACTCACACCTTTTCCTTGGTAGAATTTTTGGATAATGGATGAATTTTGATGTGTGGATTTGGAATTATTTCTGTCTTGGAGCTTCTTATGTACAAATTGACGGTTGGATATGTCTCTCTATTGTTGTAAGTAAATTTGGTGCTATTTTCACGCTAGCCACTACTAAGTCCGCATAATTAGGGCTAATTGTTGCCAGTGGAAATGTGGAATTGTGTCTATTGTGACTTCTTCTATGTGTTAATGAATGAATGAAATATCCTGAAGATCATTTTCTCGATAATCTTGCATAACTTGTATGAGTATAAATGTGGGGTCACTTTCTGTTATCTTTCCCTTAAAAATTGGACGGGCACAGCTTTAAGGCTCCTTGAACAAGAAGCAGGGTTCTTTACTCATTATCATCCTTGACTCCATATTCCCAAGTGAATTAGGCCTCGTCCCTCACAAAAGGGTGAGTGATTTTCCCTAGTTTTGACTTTTTACCATTTTCCCGAGTCTAGGCCATTTATGTGCCACGATACGTTCTGGGAATCTAGTCGCAGAAAAACTTTGATCTCTCCTGAAAGCTGACTGCTTGATGGGTCACATTGCTCTCCTCTAGGATTTCGACCAGTTTGACCGGTGTGAATCTCTAGGTACCTCAAGCCCTAGCTCTAGGACCAAGTTTTGCCCTTTGTTCCCCAAGGCTAACCCTGGCCAGGGATCAATTTTGACCTTTTGAAGTATAAATTCTTGTTTGATCCTTCCTCGACTGTCACGAGGATAGAGCATCATTGGTTGCTATATTCATCCACAAGACAAAAATTTTAGGTCCCTTGCGTCTGTGTGGTTATTTCTCGGGTAAAGATTATTCATCGAAATGTTTGGGAATCAAGTTCTTGTAAGTTTTAGGGATGGGAAGTACCTCTAAAAGTTGTAACCCTTCATCCTCGCCTCCAGTCCTCACCCTCCCTTGGAAGCGAGTCCCTTGATTAAAAGCAAGCAAGTTCCATTTTTACTCCTCCTTGATGGTTTGAGACCACTCATACCTATTCATTGACTTATCCTTTGTGACAACCCAAAAACTTATCGGGACTCCTCCCATGGAAATTAAGAAAATCGTAAAAGAGCGGTCTTAGTCATGGTGACATTGGGCTGACCTCCCTTCGTTGCCCTCTTAGGAGACCCCTTTGAGGTCTGCTAGTTTGAGTGGTAACGGTGCACATGTTGGCCTTTAGCAGCACATGAGGATGAATGGTTGAGTGTTGTGTGCAAAATGGCTGGTCATGTTGATTTAGAAAATAGCTACAAAAATTGGTTGTGTATTTGGTGGAACATTGGCCATCGAAGAAGATTAAGCTAAAAATTGCCCAATAGAAGCACGACGTGGCAAAATTTGGTTGTGATGATTTTGGCTTCATTTAGAGGTAGATTCATCAAATAGAAGGTAAAGCTATCATTACTGCTTCTTTTAGCTTTTTCTAAATCATGCCTTGTCTTCAGTTGTTGTCCTCTTCTCTGTTAATTCCCTATCGTGCGCCTCTAATGTGAATTTATACACATCTCCATAATACTTTTACATACTTCCTATTGTTTTTTGAATGCTTGCCAACCATGCCATTTTAGGTGGTTTCATAGGGTTTTGAGGTCACAATTGCAAATCAACAACTCCCTTAACATGGATGGGAGATATATAGTTTAATATGTCAGGTGCTTGTTGAAGTGTTCCTTAACATGGCTTTGATACGCTTCAATATGGGCGATACATTAGAAAACAATACTTATTGAGGTTGCATCTGTAACATATTAAACTTGTAAATCATGAATTTTAAATGAACGATAAATTAGACTCCATTTGTTTTTGTTTTCGAAATCATGTTTTTTATCGAGTTGTCATACATGCCATCTTTATACTCTTCAAATATTTTGTTAAATTCTAACTTTCTTTGGGAATTTTAGGCTTTGTTGTTTGTGTGTTCAGTCAACATATCAACAAGAGTTTAATCAATCAATATACGATTCTTAGTCAATATGTTTTTGATTTTGAAAGGAGTGAAAGTCGATAAACTTGTAAAATAAAAGAATAACAATAGAACAATCACACAACATACACAAGATATACCCTAGAAACTCTTTAATCAAGATAATCATCTCAATTGAGAACTTTCTGCTGCACTAATTGTTACTCAATCATTCACCATATGTTATTTTGATATTTTTTAGCTTTAGTTAACTTTAAATCGCTAACGGAAAAAAAAGAAATCTCATCAAAGGCTTTGTTAGCAGAACCCCTCGGATATGAGTTTGCTGGCTTCATACCCTCAGAATGGGAGAGTGTGGGCCTTTTCCCAACCCTCGAGTGGCTTTGTCTAAGTTCACAAAAATTTAACACATAGTGACATTCTTCCCATTAGGATGCTCAAAAATGAGGTCGAGCAAAGCATTCATGTGATGAGTTGTCGGGGGCATATGTGGTATGCAAGTGAACTTAAACACTTCATCGATGAGTTTGTGTTCTTCGTAGTTTATTAACCTTGTCAACACTTTGTTTTCTTCCACCATGTTTCTAACAAAATGGTACCTCATATCAATATTGTTTGTCTTGTGGTAAGTAGGGCTTTTGCAAAAACAATTGCACTTGAACTATATACATCTATTCTTAATGCTTTTGAACAAACTCCAATCCCTAAAGACAATCTTTGCAACCATACAACTTCCTTGTTCCATGAGTTCTTGCCATGTACTCAACTTTTATAATTGTAAATTTGCAACTACAACCTACACATCTTGCTCGTATTTGATTGCTTTGCAAAGTAGGTTAAAAACATAACCATTGGGTCTTTTATGGTCGAGATATCAACATAATATACATTGACAAAACCCTATATGTCAACATAATATACATTGACAAAACCCTATACATTTATCTCCTTTTAGAATGTCTAAATACCCTTTTTATAGTTCAATATTCCTTCCTTGGTTTGTTAAATTCTTTTACCATATCTAATTTACTTTACTTGAACAATTTATAAAAAAACCCGGAAAATATTTATCTCAAATATTTGCAGAAATTTTAAGATTTAGCTTTTGTGATGTGAATAGCTTTGATTTGATTTTTTTGATATCACTACATATTATTTGAAGGTCGATTTTTCAAGTAGTCATCATGGGGATCAATGTTAGAACATCGACAGCAAGGATAAAATGACAAGGAATGAGAGCAAAAAATTGTAAGAATTGACAAGAAATATTGGTAAAAATTGACAAACATCGCAAAAAAATTAAATTTACCATAAAAATATCGGTAAAAATCAGCATTCAGCTGGGCAAAAAATAACAGTTTGAGATGTTATCGGGGGATATTGCGCAACAGTACGAGATAATAAAATAAAATGCGGTGAAAAATAAAAATGAAGAAATCACATCACACTACAATAACATATTTATATGACACAATCTTATTACATTAAATTTCTTGGAAAGTTTGTTATACCCATGCAAAATACAAAGAAAAATACAATAGCTGAAGGCTTAGGAACTTGGAACTCGACCCCCCCCCTTTGAAGAAGTACGACGCAGAGGAAATCAACCCTTAGAAATCCACACTATTGAGGAAACTTGACCTTTGGAAAATTTAACATCCCTCACGAGTCACTAGTAGTTCGACCTCTTTTCCCTCGTGGTCCTTGTGCACTTAAAAATTTGAGCATCCAAATATTTTAGCTCTCCTCCACCCGTTGGCCTCCTCTTCAGCTATGTAGCATATCTTTCCTAGCTTCGACTTCCCTAAAATTTCTTCTAAAATTCCCTACTACAATTCACCTCCTTCTATTCGGTCCAGTGCCAGGCTTATCTTGAGAAAATCACTTCCTCAACAATTGTATCACTGCCTCTCCCTTAAGCACTCTATAATTTCATTAAGCCAAAATCCCTAACATTATTCTCTGGTCGATCATGACTAGGATCAAATCCTATGCCTCGGTTGAGATCAGCGCGAGATTAATCTAAAAGTCACTTAAATAATTTTCATCATGCTCCTAAGTTTTAGCTAATAGTTCCACAATTCTATTAAATTAATTGTGCTTCTCCTAAGTTAACCTTAGGAAAGAAATCATAAAAATCACTTTCTCCTGACACACACCAAAAGAGGAAATTAAATATCTTCTACGTAAAGACACCAAGTAATGCTGAAGACCTCTCGAGAGCTATAAAATCAACACTCACTCCTAGAAAAGGAAGGGTTCTCCACCACTCCCCAACTTGGTCCCTGCCAGAACATGTGAGCTTTCCCTTCACTAGGAGCTTGTTGAAAATATCACTACCTACTCCTTTGTTGGAAATGTATTGCTCTCACAACACCTCCTCAGAACCACAGCAAGTGAAGAGTGGAGCCTAATCTATATGCTTGGACCCTGTCACGGAAACACTATATTTTCAAAGAGATTAACAACTGATTGTCATAGTGAATCATAGTGGGTCCCATCTCAAGACCAAACTAATTTGGTAGCGTCTTGTTAAGTCATGTCTCACCACTTTGGACTCATTGCCATGTGTAGCCTTTGCTTGTCGAGTGCTGTGGTGATGTTATGTACGGTAAAAGTAGGTGATCTCAAGCGAAGCAACAACTTGAAGTACCTTCTTGTCATTGCACTCTGCCTAGTCGAAAATTTGTGTAGCCCCTACAATTTCCACTCCACCAACTACGACATACTTCGACCCATACTCCTTTAACCTTGTGAAGATATCGAGCACATGCTTCCTCTTACCCAAGGCTCCACCATGAACTAGGCCCAGGTATGTTCACAACAAAACAATTATACGCCTAGTGTTGACAAATACGATGAGAGACTTGATCTGTTTGTACTAGGCCGGATAAGCAACTTACCCTCATAAGCACTTGAATTCCTCAAGTTGGTGATCTGTAGTGCAGGCCATTGCTTTGCTCTCCATGTAGATGTGAATCTCAACTTGCATACTTTCCTTGCCCAGTCTCTCTGTGGTGCTACACATCTAGTCCCAAGGCGGGCATCGGGTCCAATATCTTTCATCTCGAACTGCGAAGAAGGTCCTCCTTGCACATCTTTCGACTTCTGGGTCTTGTCGGAAAAGATCATCAACATAACACGGACTGAGCGACTCACCATCAACAAATACCTTTTGTACAAGTTGGAGTCCAGGCGTGCCATCAACAAGTACATCATACAAGTTGAAATGCCTCCTATAGTACCATGTACGCTGTGCTGCTTAAGTACATATGGACGCCTGTCGATTTCCATACATGGGACTCCCTCCCTTCTCGCAAGCCATGAGAACTCTCGATACACCTCTTGCTCAATCATCCATTGAGGAAGGCAATCTTTCGCATCCATTTGGTATGTCCTCCACTCCATCTTTGAAGAAGACGAAGCCATTGCCTTGATGAATGCATATCTGGTAGCGGTGCAAATGTCTCCTTGTAGTCTACTCTCCTTCTAGAAGAACCCTCTCACCATGAACCTTCCTTTGTACTTCTAAGTCACCTTACATCTTGATATATTTAAATCTTATAGATCCATAGTAATATGGAATTCCCCTTATGCCTGGGGTGCTCTCTCCCCGCAATTCCTCATGATGGAACTATGCTCTTATGCTTGGCATCCTCAAATGCGATCCTGCCTCCTCAGTCTCATGATGGGACTACTCTTCCACCATGGCCGCTCCCTCAAGCCTGCGGTCTGCCTCCTCAAGGTAGAAGGATTTGTTGAAATCTGGGGCTCTTATTAGGGTGATTATTAAATTGTTCTCACAACAATTCTTGACATTTCTTGTAAGGTTATATTAGTATTATTCGATTATGTTCATCATCAAGACAAATACCCCGATGAAAAGATCACAATACCAAAACATGGAATGTAAGCTGGCACCAGGCAAAACCTTTCCTAGAGAGGAAAACCTACAAAAATATCTTCATATGAATCTCGATGAAACTTAGAGATAACAGACATGGTGGGGCTAGTGGCACTTCCAAGAGATGACATCAAAACCGCTAGCGACTTCTCTGCGCAAAACAAGACCGAGAAACCCTAGGTTCTCTATAAAACTTACGATGTGGGCAACATGAATAAAGGAATTTCATGCAACAGTGGAGTCTTCAAATAACTTGTTCGACTTCCCGTACGAACTTCGCTCTCCTCCTTTCTTCCTTGCCCACACTCCAAGCACAAAACAAAAGATGCTTCGCCAGTCGATGTCTACCAAATGAGGTGCAGGGTTCGTCTCTCTATATAGAGAGCTTTCAAAGAGCGAATTAGGCCTCCTTGGTGCAGAGAGAAATTTGGGCGAATCATCTCTTAGGGCTTCTAGACATCACATTTTCATTGTCCTTTTCCTTCTTTGTTACATGAGGCTTCAAGGGGCTAGAACATCACGACTTTTACCTTTTGACTTGTCAACAGGCCATAGAGCACTCAATGAGTGCTTTGACCTAGGACCACAACTTGATGGTGAAAATCCATGTCAATATAATTTTTATTTTTACAAATAAATTTCCTTTTCTTTCTTTTGCTTAATTACATCTGTAATTACATCTAGTCATGACTCCAGTATAATTATGAGGGCAAAGCACTGAACACATGTAACACTCCCCTTAACTAGGGAGGTTTTCATAATTGACTACATGTCTGTGTGTCCTTCCATTGAATTATTCTCCTTGAGAAAGAGTCGGATTAGTAAGCCATCTTAAGCATCAACATTATGATCAATATACAACCAACATTGTCAACATAGCAAGGCCTTGACTAACACACTCTATCTCTTAATGAGATCATAGCACAATCATGGGGTTTCGTGCCGGACACTGCTACCTATTCAAAACTGAAACCCCCGCTAGATGTAACAAGGTATGCCTTCTAAGACAATTCTGTTTAGGATTAACTATCCTCAAGGGATTTCCTCTTGGAAAACTGCCTCTTACCTATTGGATGCACCCTTCCTCATCCTCAAAAGGTGTCGGTCCGCAAACTACTTCCTGTCTTGGATTTCATCCCTCGAGAAATGTCTGTCTACGATTCCTTACCAGTCTCCCGGTCACCATTCTCTCCTCGCAAGCCTCACGGACTTACGACGATTGATCCTAGTCTAGTGCATGACACATGAAGCGACTAT
The DNA here is from genome assembly GCA_034641835.2 of Pinus albicaulis. Classification (NCBI taxonomy): domain Eukaryota; kingdom Viridiplantae; phylum Streptophyta; class Pinopsida; order Pinales; family Pinaceae; genus Pinus; species Pinus albicaulis. Next base: position 1,060,248,699 of record CM076574.1, read on the forward strand.
ATTCATCATCTCTCAACCAGGAGAAGTGTCGGTTATCAACTACTATGATAGTAGCTCTCGGGGGCTTGTGTCATCACACGTGCGAGCTTTTCTTCCAAGTCACAGAACCCTCTATATGCAACTTCATCATCATGGAGCCTTTCTTCTGTGACACAGCAGGGCATGAGGTGTCTTCTTCATCACTTCCCTTCAACAAATCATAGTGTTGAACCAACGGTCATGTAACATGTTTTCCTTGGAAAGTGATCTTTTAGTCACATCTAGTTGTAACCCTTTGGGCTTTGTCAGAGTGTGCTTCTTTCAAAAGATCTTCCATCTAATCACATGAGTATAGTGATGAGGTGATATTTCACAACCTTCTTTTTGGTAGCCACTGACACCAATAAATCGAGAGGGAGTTCAAATGTTAGGTCCCTATATTTTTAGTGTATCCCCTTGTTGTTATTAGTATAGCCATTATATTGTTATTGTTGTACCCATGTAGTCCACATATTTTTTATTATTGTGTTTCTATAAGCCACTATTGTTGTTGTTGTTGCACTTACATTATTGTTATATCGGCTGCAGTATGTTATGACCCTTAGGCTCTATATATAGAAAGAGGATTTTGTCATTTGAATCATTCAAGAATTGTTCATTTATGTAATGTAAAGGAAGGTTGCCTCCTCGAAGGCTAATTTTTAAGTCGTTAATCTATCTTTTATTTTATTTTGTGAAAATTTTGGTTGAATAACATTTGGTATCGAGCATGGATTTTAGGGTTTCGCTTCTTCAAACAAGTCATCTTGGCATTTGTCGTTTTCTACGAAGCTTAGGAGGCAGAAGGTGGAGCACGTAGAGTCGAAATACTAGTGAACCTTGTGTATGAATTTGAGATCTTGTTTTGCTATATTTTGAGAGATATGATGATATGAGGAAGTTAGGAGTTTTTACCAAATAGGAATTTCATCTCAAACGGATGACGGAGGAAAATCATCATAACTTTCGTTCCAAGCATCGGATTTGAATTACGTAAAAAGTGAAAGTGCAAACTATATAGTTTTTCATATCAATCAAAGGAGCCGGATGTTTTAACGGTGACTCGTGACATCATACAACTTGTCTAATGAGCAGTCGCATCGGTCATCTGAGGAGAATGGCATAACTTTATATTAGAGAATCCAAATTTGGTCTAATTTGTGGCATTGAAGACGCAGGAGGAGCTGCACGAGGACCGCATTTCGGATCTTGGAGATCCAAAAAATCACATGAATACACCGGTTTCAATGTCGAGTTCCTAAAAAGCAAGAAAAAAATGTGTCGTATTTTTTAAAAAAGTGCATAGCTTTTGTTTTTATCGAAAATCGATTTGAGCGTTGAGGGAATATTGAAACATATATTGTGGCATTGGAGAAAAGAAGGGCTAGAGCTACCACGGGGACGCATTTGAGATGTTGGAATCCAAAATCACGGAGAGATACAACGGTTTCAATATCAAGCTCCTAAAATGCAAGAAAAATATGTCTTGTTTTTTTTTTTTTAAATTGCACAACTTTGTTTTGAAAATCGATTTGAAGTGATTTCGAGGAATATTGAAACATATATATTAATGTTAGATTTCTAAAAATGCCTCCCAAACAAAATAATTCCACACTCATTAAGCCTCGAGAAAGCTCTACTATGACGCATGAAAGGGAAGAACTGCAACAGTATATCAAAATTCGGGACAAAGTGCAACAAATTTACGCTTTCACAAAGAGCAACCGGTGACATAGATAGTTTTAAAGCGGCATGGATGGTTTAGCAGGACATGGAAGCTGAAAGAATGGCATGGAAACTATAAGATAGATGGTTGAGAATGAACATGGACGGTTTGACAAAGTTATTCACAATGCTTCCGGTGGTGACAAGGTAATCATAATCATGATGAGGACAAAAGAAATATGAATTGTGGTTTTAAAAACTCCAATGTTGGGTTTAGGAACCACCACATTACGAAAGATTGATATGAGAAGTTTGATGGCAATGATCAGGTAAACATGGATACCACAAATGGAACAATATTTTGATCTCATGAGTATTGCAACACTCACGGAAAGGTACGCATTGCAACTTTATGTTTAGAACTATTAGTTTGTATGAGCACGATGGCTTTGTTCTGCGTAAAACCATGCTCATTTGGTCCAATTTTTACGGAGAAAAATGATACAAAAAACAACACCTTCTTTAGCCAAATTTGATAAATCTCAAACAAAAAGGTTCCAATGGCGGAAGCACGACGAAGTTTAAAGTGAATATCGAAGTAACAAATGTTCCGAGAGGAGCATGGGATTGATGTCTTCATGGGGACTTTAAGGGATAACATCCAACATGAGTTTGCCTTTGAGAATAAGTTCATTGGAGAAGGCATTCGGGGTGGCAATAAAAGTCTACCACTCACAACCTATAAAGATGGGTGTTGTTGTAAGCAGCCCCTTCCACAGCCTACAAGGTTGACACACAACAATTGGAGAAAAAAGGAGAAAAATGGCTTTGTTATAGTTGTGATAACAAATACACTAAAAGGTCAGGTACGTAGGAAAATATCTTACATAGATTGTGAAGGAGAAGAAAATGATCAAAAAAACATCAAAGAAGATATACACCGAAGCAACCCCTAGAGAAAGAAGAAATGAATCGAAGCCATATCTTGTGGCCATTGTGGAGTACCACTCAAACTCTCAAGATAGAAAGATATATCAAGAAGAAAAAAGGTAGCTAAATGTTGAACAGTTAGGGTAGTGCAGTAATTTTATTCATTGTAAGGTAGCTGATAATTGAATTGCTTCCTATATCCGACACCAAGTGTCAAGTGATAGTTGCCAAATGGAGGAACTGTAATTGCTCTAGAAAGTGCCATAATATCAAAGTAGCTGTCGCCAGAATATGTATTGAATAGTCAATACCCTCTATTCCAATAGGTTGTGTTGACGTTGTATTAAGGAGTCCAATTTACACAATCTTTGGAACTATAGCTTTTAATTTTCTATTAACTTTTCTTGAATTTTTTTTTTTGGGAAGGAAGGGAAGTTGAATTAAGAGGTATCGCAAGGGAAACCAAGAAAATTAATTAGCTCTAATGCCATGACGAAAGCACGAAGAAGAAAGAACAATGAGGCAACAGTGCACAATTATGCTCATAGAAGGTTCAAACATCAAATTAACTGTTTTCTAGATCCCCAAAAAGTCTTGGACAATCTTTCCAAGGTGTTTTGAGACTCCCAAGGCCTCCCATTAAGTGTGATCATATACATCTCATTGATTAGGAAGTGTTCCTCAAACATGGAGCTAACGAGATATCATATGCCCAAAAGAGTGACATTGAACCTATGGTTGCAAAAATGCTAGAAAGATGGGAGTGTAATTCAATTTAGTCAAAGTTCTTTCTTTGCTCCCACTAGTATTGGTGCACAAGAAGGATGGATCATGGCGCATGTGTACGGATTATAGGGCTCAAAAAGCTTATTATTAAAGATAAACTTCCCATTCCCATCAATGATGAATTATTGGATAGATTACATGAACAATTTACTTCACCAAGATGGATCTTTGATGGGGATGTCATCAAATAAGAATGAAGGCAGGAGACGAGTGCGAAAACAACATTGAGAACTTATGCAGGGTCATTATAGATTTTGGTCATGCCTTTTGTGCCACCAATGCACCTTCTACACTTCAAGGTTTGATGAATTCCATTTTTAGGCCTTCTTTAGAAAATTTGTGTGATAATATTTTTTGATGATATGCTAATCTACAACGGTCTTGGAAGGATCATGTTCAACATGTTGATAGGGTGCTCAAACTATTGGAGAGAAACAATTATGTGCAAAAACCTCCAAATGTTTCTTTGGAATACAATAGGTGGAATATCGGGTCATATTGTTTCTCGGGAGGGTGTTAAGGTAGACCTTAACAAGGAAATTAAAGCCATTAAGGAATTGAAAGTTCAAGCACTATTTTGAACGATGAGGAAGAAAAATGTATTCGAACTAGAAGCGATCACGGAAACAAGGAGCACAAACAACCACGAAATTGGTCGATTTCGGAAGTATCTCATCAAGTGGAAGAAGTTACCCATTTGAAGATTTCATGGGTGGATGAGATTTTATACAAAAGTATCCAAAACTACTCAAGTGTTGAAGTTAACACTTTTTGAAGAGGAAGGGAGCATGTTGTTCTCTATAATACTAGTGTGTCCCCTTATTGTTATTTATTTGTACCCTTATTGCTTCTTATTATTATTGTACCCATAGAAGTATATATTTGTTATTATTTGTTATACATTATTGTTGTTCTGTTGGCTCTGATTATGTTGTAACGCCCTTGAACTCTATATATCGAAAAGAGGTTTTGTCATTTTGGATGTCAAAAAATTGTTCATTTATATGTAACAAATAAAAGAGTTGCCCCCTCGAAAGGCGAATTTTCGTCGTTGATCTGTCTTTCTTCTATTTTAATGAGCTAGTTGTAACATCAATATAAAAAATGAACATGAAATTAAAATACCTTTTATGATGGCCCTTTGTTATGTCGTCATCTTCATCATGCATGTTCACGAGCTAATCATTATTGAGCTCAAGCATGGCTTCTTCTTATCATGACATGATCATCAAACTATCTGTAACCTGCGTTCTGTCTGATATCATGATGTACATCAACCTCCTTGGACTAAGCTGCCAAGCGCGCCAACAACTTCGTGGAGTCATCATATCGCTTCTGCAAAAGTGGATCTTCTCCACTTGCTGTGAGATCGTGCAGAGCATATCGTGTCTTACGTAATTTCATGGTCTTTAATTTCCATCAGTCTTTGACGGAACATATATCAGCCAGTCATCTAGCCATGTCCTCATTTGAGATGAGGTCCATCATGTTTCCACTGAACCCAGCAAGCTTGCCTGCTCAAAAACAGTGATATGTCAAATATTATTACAAGGCGAAGTACTCATTTCATGTCATCACAAAAGGAGGATCCATAAATGATCCTTGTGTTAGTTTGCAGCAAAATCTTTCCTCAAGCAAGCTGATTGCTGTCATCAGGTGAATTCTTCCGTATGCTATGATTAACTCTTCCCGAACGTCCACATTTGCACAGCTTCTTGTCATGGATCTATCAGAGTGCCCGAGATCCAAGGTCCCCTTACAGTTCCCTCCTTCCATCATGCTTGCTAAAAACAGAGGTCACTGGTCTTCTTTCTTTACTTCCTGTGCCTGCAACATTTATTGACAAGTACTGACTGTTAATAACAAGCATTGATTTCAATATGCCAGTGGACACCTGGGAAGCTTGAGGTTTATTGCTCCCTGGGGTTTTCAATTGCCAACCCTAGATCAAGGTTTCCATATCTTACCAAGCTTGTCCATGCTTGTCGCGCAGAGCCCTGGATTGTACAAATACATAAAGACCAAGGGATGAGACTTCGTTGAGGGAACAAAGTTGGGTTTCTATGTGACTGGGGAGGACTTTCTAGTGTCAACAATTTTTAACGGCAGACCCTATGAAAATCAGTCTTCAACAATTCATGATGGATCCTTAACAAAAATATGCCATTTGTACTTCATGGTTACGTGTCTGTAGTGGCTTGCAATTTCAGATGCCATGTTGGTTTTCTTTATTGTTTTTCTGTTAAAGGTGTGCATCAACTGCGAGATATTCTTCTCTGTTTTTGCCTGTCCATCATATTACTGTCTCTTCACTTCATTTATCAGTAGTACACAAATCTCAGAGAGCTGTTTGCAACGTTCTACCATTTACCACCAGAATTTCTAGAAGTTTCCAGGATGTCAGTGAACGGAATTTATTTTGTTGTCAGCAACGATATCCCTTTCCCATGATAGCACTGATTCCTTTCCTCCACAATATGGTGACCCCTACATGCAACCTCCAGACTATATTTTCTTTAATGTCAATAGACTGCGATTCCTTTGTATCTTCAACTTAAAATACAGGACCCACAGTATTTTGTAATAAATTAACAGTAATATTTCTTATACCAAAAGTTAGGTACCATGACTGACAATAAACACACATGGTCTTTGCTGTTCACTGTGTCTGCAATGATGTAACCTTACTACTGTAGCTTGCCTCCTTCTCCAATGTGACCAATTAAATATGGCTTATGCACAATTAACCACCTAAGACTAGGGTTTTTAATATAGACCCATGTGAGCTGTTTAAAGAATGCTGCTGTCATGTTTGCTTTCCAATATGAGTCAGCTTCACTGACTTTAGCCAGACTTCAGACTGTATATATGTATATATATGCCAACTTTTGTCACTGTGGTATGTGCAGGTTCCTCATAATCTCCAACAGTCCTTATCTCAGGGTTTTACACACCATTTCCTTGGGTCAACAAATTTGCAAATTCCATCTTGATTACTGGATACTGTGGCTAAAAATATGCACTTTAGGATAGGCCCTAGGAAACCTTGGCCTGGTCTTGACCTTTTCTGAGAAGGATAGGATAACTTGTGTCATGAACCCAAGTCTAAAGAGGGTCTGAATTGACCTTCCTTCAAGGTGACAGTGAATACACTTGTACCATAATCCCAGGATACTTGCTGCCTAGGACTTTCGATTCTTCCTTTAGGGAGACTGTAGTGAACTTGAAGCTGGATGACAGACCTTTCAAACAATCAATTTATAATGCACAAGTTTAGAATGTTCTCAGTCTTCTTATAGGATGATTACCAGTTACACTTTGTATTCAGGTAGGAGGTTCGGTTCCTTTATTCAGCGATTGTAGCTGCATGTTATGTTTCTCCCAATATGTATGTTATGCAAAACTTTGCAATAGTCTTGACTCCTTTCAAGGTGGCAACAATTCAATAAACTTGGTCCTGGAGGTCCAATAGAAAATTATGTTCATCACTGGAAAATTCTGGATCTGAGGTATTTTGAGATTTCAGATTCCTATAATGTTAAATTTAGATAATCACGTAGGTGTTCTATGCTTGATGCACTTTTACTTCAATCTTTCTTGGGCCCAATACCATAAACTTGGTAAAATGTGGTAGAACACAATAATAGATCAATAATTAAATGAGTATAGATCAGATTGACAATTCATGTCTGCGGCAAAAGATATGAGATATTGTTGCGTTACGGCGGTACGACGGATGCTTCAACAACAAAGTGTTCTCGGTCAACAACACTTTCATGTGTCACCGCCCACAGCCCTCCCAAAGACGGCTCATCACAACTCAACACAAGTCCGACTAGCGACAACGAAAGCTTGAGAAAAGTCAACGTGACAAAATAGGGCTTCGGTCCCGGAAACAGCTGAAATTCCTCGATTTTAGTGTGCCCGGTATACGATATCTACGAAAATGGTTACTGCGGAAGTTTGAGGCAAACGACAAGGAATTGTGCCGTCCATGTTGCCAATAAGCCCTAAACGGTCAGCACGAAAACGACGAGCGTCGCTCCCTGTGACTGTGAGGAAAAAGGCCTCCAAAGGCTATCGAACCAATCAAATCACAATGGGAGAATGTGTGATGAGATACTGATGAGAAAATGACATAAGTCTCCAATTTATATCCATCATTGAAAGTGTGTGACACATCTCTTCCAAGCATGTAGGATAAATACGAACATACATGTAAATAAATTCAAACTCATTTTCTTGCTCATTCGATCCAGAATGATCTTTAGATCAATCTTTTTTACTCTTCGAAAGAAGTCCAACAAAAATATGACCATTGTCATATGACGTTGTTGTGGAGTTTAGTTTTAATTCTTAAAATTAACATATAACAATGATTTAGAATGGCGACATCCCCCAAGGCTTTGATCTTTTTTCAGGCCTGAATTCCAAATTTCCTTGAGCTAGAGATCAACTCCTGGAACAAGCGAGCTCTTGAGTTTCATAAGAAAAATCTTCACTCTCTGCGGGCGAACGGTACAGCAGGTTATCACATGACGAGCTGAGGTATGCCTAATATTCAAAACTCCCACTTTACTAGGAGTTTGGTCTAATATAGTCTTCCTTTGGAATTGCATGCAAACTGAGCCTTTAATCTCATGCCCTTATGCAAGCAGACCAAGCTACGAAACCATGTTGGAAATCAAGGGCATGTTATTGGGGTGATTATTAATTGGGGTCTCTCTGTGATTATGGTAGCATTTTCAACATGAGGTTATATTAGAGCATTAGCATTATTGACTGGGTTATGTTCATGGCTAAAGACAATGCCAATAAGAAGGATCCTGGTAAACACAAGAACACCATATGTGAGGCATAGTGGGGGCCAAAACCTCTCCCCTAGAGGGAAAACCCACAAAAATCTCTTCTTATAGAATCTCAAGCAGGAACTTCAAGACCTTGACCTTGACCCAAGACCATAACCAGAAGAGAATGGGCTGACAAGCCCTTAAACAACTTCTGCAAAACAAGAGTAGGAAACCCTAGGTTTTCTCCAAAACTGCGAGATGTGTGGGCAACGGGGGACAAGATTTCCTTCATTAAACAATTTCTGCGGTCTTCGAAAGAATTTGTTGCCTTCATGGGAACTTCGCTCTGCTCCTCCTTTCTTCATGCATGAGCCGCTAGAAAATGAAGAAATATGTTCCGCTTCGATCGATGTCTACCAAATGAGGTGAGGGTTCACTCTTTATATAGGTTTTCAAAGAGCAGAATGGAGGCCGAGGCGAGCATGAAGAGGGTTCGCCGACTCATCCCTTAGAAACACGGGCGCCACATTATGCAATAATAATTTTCCTTCTTCAAATTGAGCCTTCGAGGGGCTTTGCATCATGACTTTGCAGCATGACTTGTCAACGAGACACGGAAGCATGGGGTGGTTATCGACCTAGAGACCACAACATGATGGGCAAAAAATTCATGTCAATAAAATAATTTTCTTTTCATAAATAATTTTGCTTTCTTTCATGCAGCAAGTACATAAATAGTCTTCATCAAGTCATGACTCGAAATCGATTATAAGATAGACACTAGACACATTTCTGTGAGTTTGAGCTGTGATTTTTGCTTGTCGAGGCCAAATAATTTGAAGAATTTTGGGCACGGTACGATCTTACTCTCTTTGAAAGTGATGCTAGGAACACTCCACATTCCTCACTTAAAGATCTCTCAGTATCTTCTTGGCCCATCTCATCCTCCTCTTAAGCAGGCACAGAGGAACCTCTTGCCTCCTCCTAGTGATCAAGGTGTTCCTGTTATTGGTGTTGCTGCAATCCTTCTGCAAGCTTTCCTGGTCTCGGCTCACAATTCTCTGTCGCCCAGATGTTCCATGTGACCTCCTAGGGATCCTGCCCTCCTCAAATCAACATCCCTCCAAACTACTATCTTCGTCTATCCCTAGGTCTTCATTTGATCTTTTAAATCTCACTATGTCTAACAAAATTACACTTTGTTCGATGAGGGTTCAATTTAGGCTACTATATTTGAAGGAATATGGACATACACTAGACTACTAAAGATACGAAGTAATCACCTGCGATTAGAATCATAATGTCCTTAGAAGCAAATTCCTCCCAACATATAATGAAGATATTGACATTTGAAAGAGTGTACAACCATATTGCATGCATTTGTGGCTTGAAAGATAGTAAGTCTAATGCGACCATTATCTTTATCGGTCTTGGAATATTGACCATGTGAAGTCATGAAGTATCACTATAACAACAAAAATACCTCTTTGGTAGGGAAAAACCTGGTTTGAGCTCACCCTGCCGAAGGAATGTGGACATACACTGAACTACGAAAATGTGGTGACTCACCTCTGCGCTTCGATTAACGTAAAGTATCCTTAGAAGCAAGCCTCCCTACCTTGTGAGACTCATGTTAAACAAGTACTGGCCATATTGGATGCATTTATACACAAGAACATAGGCGGATCTCTAATCATGGACATGGATCATGGCTAACCATTTGCTCAAACTATACTCTTGTTCTTCCTCTGCGGCACTCTATTCAACGGTTATGAGAATTATCAACTCCTTTATTCTTATGTCACTGTAAAAATATTTAAACTTGTTGGGGAGGCATACTTGTTGCCATTATTTGATCTCGAATATCCAGTCTTCTTTCCGGTTTAGTTTCTCACAAGAAATTTGAACTCTTGAAAGCTGTTTGAGAATCTCATCCTTGTCCTTCGAGGAGAAGCAAATCTTGTGTCCTCTGGAGACCAAAATCATCTATGAATGTCACTGAAAATAAGCACTTCCAGATAAACTCCACTAACATAGGACCCACTTGACACGGAATTATGGAAATGCACTGAATCCAACTTGCACCTTGGTTGTCATAGCGCTAGGAAATGTTGCCTTGACTTGTTTGCCAGCACACCTCCCTTGTTTGCCAAGCACACCTGCTCACACGGTCATGTCTATATTTAACAGGCTCCTACTATGAAAATCTTGCCTGGGCTTGTTTGTCGGCGCACCTCCCTTGTCATCATGCCCTATCTTGAGCTTTGGAGTACTGGTGACCATCTGTACATGTTAGTGACCTTGTGGTGTAAATGCCCCCATCCTCTTATACAAGTCCACTTTGGATATGTTTAGCTGTGTGCTAGGGCTTTTGTTGGCTGTCCTCTCAATAGATACAAGTTGTTCTCTCGATTTCCTATAACTTGCTTGATGCTAGGATTAGCCCCTTTCGACCTAATAGCTACCTGCCTCTACGGTAAGAAATTGACCTCTAGTCCTCCATCCTCCATAGTCAAAGGCCCAGGGCTTCTTCTTTTACCAAAGACAGTGCCATTACCTCCTTCCTCCATAGGTGTTGAATCTAGTTGGGTATGTGTTCGTACCCTTCTTGCATACTTGGTGTTGTCACCAAGCTTCTGTCTGAAATCTCTATGTCATAAAAGCATGCGGTGAAGATATCTAGAATCTTGTAATGTGATGAGATGTCCACTATCCACAAACACACCGCTCTTGTAATGGTGAAATGCAGATATAAATAATTCTGCTCATTTTTTCATGGTCATCATCGTAGGTGCATGTGTTCTTCAGTGTTTCTGCCCTTCTTGTTGGACATTGTATGCACTGTAAACTTGGGCATGTAATGGTGTCTTGCTCTGTCTCTTTCATGATGGAGGGCTCCTCCATGGTCTCCTGGGTTCTTCCCCGCCTTCTGCTTTTTTTGCCTGTTGGAGCTGTGATTCTCCCATCTCTGCTTGTTGTCACTTTTTGATTTGCTACGTCGACATAATCTGTTCAATTGGAAGTTGCTTTTGACTGGGATACTGTCACCAAATGCAGCCTTGCTTGGCATACCCTTCATGCTAATTTTACAAGATCCATCACTGTCCATCTCATCACAACAGTTGAAAATTTATCACAAACTTTATGAATCCTTCACGGTAACGAAGGCACAACAAGGTTGCCGGAGCGGGAGCGGGAAGCGGGGAGCGCCATTTTAAGCTTCAAGTGCGGGAGAAGCGTTTTCGAGCGTTTTTATATATATATATATATATTTATATTTTTTTATGTTTTGATGCATATGTCAACAAGCATGTAGAATGATGAATTAGACATAAAAAATAACAAAAAACATGAATTGAATCATACAACATCATTCTCATAAAATTCTTAATCTTAAATGTTCCATGTAAAGTTGGTTACTTTGTATGTTAAATGTGGAGATATAAATTATCAATAAATTTCATTTGAAAATTTAATGTATAACATTGCTCATCATTGATTTTGAAGTTATTGTCTAACATTTATATCATTTGATTCATTTAATTTCAATTTAATATACATTTATCATCATTTGCAGTATATAACATTTATCGTCATTGATTCATTGATTTTAAGTTTTAATATATAACATTTATCATCAATGATATACTCATTATCATGTTGGTTCTGGTGATTTCAAAATTCAATATTTAACATTTGTATATTATCATTGATGTATATAACATTATCATCAAACAGTTCATTAAATCCTTCATATGCTTTCATAAAGAAACATCATGTTCATGATACAATGGCTTATCTGGAAAACATAATCACAACTTCAAGGTTTCTGCTGGAATTCAAACTTCAAAGTGAGCAACTCATTAAATATACAGAAAGGAAGTCAAGTTTCATTTATTTCAGCACATCAACAACAATTAGAAAAGACTGATAGCAGCAAATCTAACACAGCATCTATGACACATTTACCTTTTAGCCCACGTCATGTTTGTCACAGAGCACGAGGAGGTGGTGGTCTTCTGGTGTCACAGGGGTGCCACGACCATGACTGAAGGTGGGTGAGATCTTGCGCCAAGACAATAGTGTGATATGGTGGCACTGCCCAGCAGCAGCACCATGAACTATGGGTGGATGGTGGTGCTTCATGCAGCAGGCGGTCTGCTTTGATGCTTCATCTGTCATCCCTAAAAGTGCTTCAATTCTTCCATGCTGTGGGTATCCAAATTATCATGTCTCTGGGTTTGACATTAGGACTGTATAATTGATCTCATTTGTGATCCATTGACAATAAACAACATCAGTTGTGTGCATAAATAAACACAAACAGGTTTTCATATAAAACTGTTTATTACGTGTGTGTGTATTTGTAGGTGTCAACCTCTACACGGAAAAGTGTTCTGGCTGTGAGAGAACTTTTATTATTGACTTTGGCAAAGGTCACATGCATGTATGTACACACATATGATAGCATCAAATCACTCACGTCTGTGCATGGAAAGAACTATTAAGTTCATGATGCAAACTGAAAATGTTTTCCTAATTAAAGTGGCAATCACATCCTCCATAACAAAGGTGCCCAACATCTCCATTTTATTGCCCTCTTGTATTAAGATTTGTAAACATAATGACAGAAACTTGGGAACCGGTGGCAGACTGAATGAATTTCTCAACAGTAGGTTTCTTGAGAACAGTCTAGCAGAAGCATTAAGATCAGTGACGGTTTTAAAAAATGCATTAATAATTATTTTTTAATATAAAAAAATACTACTAAGATTTGTGGTTTAAACAATAGAATAAAATATATAAAAGTTTGCTCATTTATATATGTAACAAAAGTGAATATATCAAAATGGCAAAGTGCAATACATATCATCTGAAAAATACCAATAATAGACTAAACTGTATTTTATAAAGTCCAAAAACAATGCTACAAACTACATTGTTATTGTTGAATATATTAGTAATTAACACAATCCATCTCATCATATGATCAAATCATATACTGCTAGACAAGGGATCATCAACATGAGCTGCAAACAACCAGCTCAAGATTTGAGAGACTCAAACTCCTCAGCACCAGTAGCAGTAATAAGCACGTGTAAAAATAATTTTCAGCTGATCTGTGAGCAACATGAAATATATGGCTCATCATTGATTTAATATACTAAAAATGGGGGATCAATAACAAGATGTACATGACTCATCTGTTCAGTGTTGAGACTTGGTTGCTCAACCTTATAACATGATAGAAATTAAAGGACACAACGCTTTAACCAATGATTTTGGTTTTGATGAAAGAGTTCTGTCTCCTCAACCTTAAAATGTGGTAGAAAAATAACAGCATACTACCCAACAGATTGTTTTCCTTTGATTGGAAGGGTACATCAAGGTTCTTAAAGGACTTATCATGATCAAGTACCAGCCTGCCGCCTGGTGATCAAACAGAGCATACACCGGAAATACAAACCATGAAATACTGAAAACATTAAAATACAATAGTTTAATTGATATAAAGTTATTCTCCCATATAAAGTCCAATAGACAAAATATCTTAGCTTATCTTAGGTATTTATTAGTAATATTAAAGTAAATGAAAAAGACAAAGGAAGCAAAATAAAGGAAATATATCACTTTATTTTAAAATTAACATTATCCTTAGTATCAATGCTCTCTTACCTCCACATTATTTCTAAGCCACATTTAGCTAAACAAATCATTTTCATTGAAAAAATTTCACTTTCAATGACTTACATTTCGAGACGTCGAGATGGCCGCTCTGGCCCCCGCTCCGGCGTTTAAAAAACGATCCGGCATTCTCGCTGGGGGCATGGGGCGTTGGCTCCAGCGTTCAGCAGCTCCCGGCGGGGGCCCAGGTCGGAAGCCTTGCTCCGGCGCTCCCTCGAACGTGCAGTGATGCGTTTCAGCCTCTGTCTGCAGGAGCGTTTCGAAGGCAGGGCAGGGGGGGGCCTTCCCATCGCTTGGGAGCAGGTCTCAGGTCTGACCACTCTTAATGCCTGTTGGTTCTCCTTGGCACCATCTTCTGGTTGTCTCCAGCTTTGCTCCAGGCCTTCCATTTTATGAACCACAGTTCTTCTTTGTCATGTGAGGGAATATGTGATCCTTCACACCATGTCAAAATGATGCCTGTCTCTGCTATGTGTTCAGCTGCTTGGTGGCATCCTGAAGACTTGAGATCTCTTGCTTTGAACACAAAACATGTTGTTCAAAACCATGACGGTCTAACACCGCCAAACAGAGTCACTGATCCTCAGCATGCTATATAGACTCGATGATGCCATCGTACTAGATTGTCTTTAAGCACCACAAACCTGTTCAAATAAGGTCTCTTATGCAAAAAATACAGACAACATACTTTAAAATCATTGCAGTATATAAATATCACCTAGGTTAGGTTTTGCTTTTGAATACCATGTTAAAATTGTACCTTTACGAATAAATTTGCTTATATGGTTGACAGAAACAGAAAATATTTATCTTAAGTATTTCTAGGGTACTAATGCGTCATACACACACTAACGATATGTTAACTCTAAATAAAATTAATAGAAATGAAATTAGAATAATCAGTACTACATGTGGAACATGTAACTTTGGTCTTCCCTCATGTTAAGTTTCTTAAAAGAACGATTAGACCTAAAAGAATACACAGAAAAATACCGCTGTTGGAACCTGGAATTTGCCGTCTCACTGAAGGAAAAAAACAGCTCAAGCTCGTCAGCCTCTGGAAGACAACTTTCTGAGCTCGGCCTCTGGAAAATTTAATCTCTCACCAGCAATTTGGTCCCTCTCTTTCCTCTCGGCGGCTGCCGCCAGGGGGGTCGGCCTCCAGATGATTTTCCCTCCTCTATCCGTTCAGCCTCCTTCAGCAAAGTAAGCCTCTTTCCTAGCTTCGACTTCCTTGAAATTTCTCCCAATTTCTCTCCTCACTTCTGATCCAGTTTGGCGTCATGTAGGTGGCCTCAACAATTGTGTCTTCACCTCTCCCACTTATGTTTATTTATTATTTTATTAAACCCAAAGTCTATTTAATCCTAAGTGATCAATAGGTAAGTTAAATCTTAAGCCTGATTTGAGATCAGCGATTTGGGAAGTCGAAGTTATCCTATAAATCATGAAAGATTTTATTATTTATCCATATAGAAATTTTAGGCAATAGGTCACAGTAATTAATTATAATAATCATTGTACTTTTCTTAAAATTCCTTTGTGAGAAAATCATGATGCTTATCACCATTTAAAGAGGCATTCAAAAAAATCTTCTACATAAGATAGAATGGCTGTGGGGGGCTTAAAACTATAAAGATGTAACCTTGGTTTTTCATTATGTAACTTTTCAAAACTCCCAATACATAGAAATGTCTAATCTAGTGTATCAAGTCATACATTATTAAGTTTGGACAACTAGGTCCAAACTCATATTCTTCAGTGTGATTAAAGAGGTAATATTTTTGTTCAGGATATCTTTGGGGAAGGTGTAAAATCATATATGACATGTCCACATAATCGATGAGCGAACATTTTATTTTTTGAATTTATTATTCTTGTACGGGGCTATGTGTACGGAAGTGACATGGACACACGCCCCCGGTAGGATGTGTCACACGCCCCAGTGGGTGCCAGCTGGGGTGAAGACACGAACGACTGTCACAGCACAACTCACATGTTACTTATAGCTAAGGATGGTACGAATACTTGGGTGGTTCAACCACACGTGTGAAGGAGAGAGAAGGACAAAGGCAGTGTCTGACTGAGGTTGAAGAGCGATTTTCTGCAGTTGGGGTTTTGCAGAAAGTTTGACTAATTTGTTTGGTCAAAATTGGGCTGACTTTAACAGGAGATTGATTTTGGAAAACCGTACTATTGTGCAAAACAAATTAAGGAAGTTGACCAATTGCTGTCTGCGTTCAGCTTTGTTGCTGCCCTGCGACAGGGCTTCAGGACAGCGATCAGCTTTGCAAGTTGACAGGACAACTCCATTTGCTGGATGGAGGGACTGTTGCCATTACATGCTGGGTTGGCTATTCGAGAGACTTTGCAGTTGAAGCATCTGGCTTGTGCTAATAACAGACACCCAACACATTTTCCTGTTGATTTGTCTTCTGTGGGTCACTTTATGTTCTATCATAGGCAACGCTATTTATCGCAGGTGCCTGTGGAAAAGTAATTATTCCTTAACTGGTATCTTTGGTCCATGTGGTATACATCAGACTTCAAAAACACCTGTGACCTTTGGGCCATGTCTTCTACCTCTTGTATGCCTTTGGACCTGATTTGTAATTCACTACATCACAGAATAAGAATGACGGATTGTTCTCTGCATATTAGCTTTATTAATATCTCAACATCTGTAACACAATTTGTGGGGTTCTGTTTTTAATGTCCTTTATTTCATATCCAGCTAATTTGCAGGCTACGAAATCATTTCCAGGTCTAATTCAGAGTCTCACTGATTTTAGCTTCATGATGGTTGCTGAGCACACTAATCAGCGACATGTCATCCCCTTTAAAATGGGTCAAAAATAAGTGATCACACTGTTTCCTTGGAATACAGAGTTGACATAGCCTAGAAGGCAGAATCCAGTGAGAAGCAAACTACAAACAAGGGTTGAAGGGTGACTGAGTCTTGGCAGCACGTTGGGTTTGCAGTGCTAAATAATAAATCTACCCACAAAACTGAAGGCCTCTTTACTTTGGGGCCTCTCCAGGGATAATCAGGCAAAACTTAAAGCTTCCCTTTGGTTTCCCACAGACCAGGGTCCTTCAACTGTTCACTGAAGACAATGCCATCGGTTTTCCAAACCTGCAAATCAAAGCCTGCGCATGGACCACTTTAGCTAAAATAGGACTCTTGAAAATGGTTAGCATGAGAGCGAATCAGTCATAAATAACAATATCTTTTGGACTCTGCCCCTTGCAAGCGAGAGAGAGGTGGGTTTAACACTGCACCTTAACAGATGTTACTTTGGGATACCATTAAATACCTGTTTGAAAAGAAGGAATAAAAAAGGCACATATGAAAGGTTTTTTACTTCGGTATCCATATGAGACTGATATAAATGGCCTCTTAAATTATCAACTACAAGTGTGGGATATGGGCATGATGAGAACGCAAAACCTAAATGAAATTTTGAATGAATGGGATTGAGGTTCGTTAGACATAAAAAGCTTCATTGATGCACAGCAGCAGTATCCCAGGACTGGCACCTGCACATGGTGGGGACTGGTATCTTTATTGGAGACGGGATGATGTGGACAGCTCAGACAGACATAACCAGGAAGAATGGTCTGTTCTTGTTCGAGGAACTTGTAACATTGAAGTAACGGTGCAGTAGGTGTTCCACTGGCAATGGAAAATGTTCCAATCATGGTCACCAGCATTTACAGAAAGATACTGACATCTTTGGGATCTTTACCTCTTTTCTGTCAATAACGGGTTTGCTCTCTTTTCCACAAACAGTTTGATAGTACCTTCATCACTTCTGCAGCTGCACGGGACAATTCAAGGCGCTGTTTTAATACTTTTACTTTTGAGCAGCATTGAAAGCTTAACTGCGATGAGCTGGCCTTGACCTCGAAATTTCAGTTGATGAACAAAGTTGATTTTGGCCTCCAAACTCATCAAAATCGCTGGGGGATGGTTCGAAGGATACCAGACATGAAAATTCTCTTGCCCTTAAGGACAATGATGCTAGAAATAATGCATCACAAAAATAATAAAGATGCTGATAGTTTGATTTACTGTTCTATTTTGAACAAAATGGTCCCTATGCTGCTGTTATTATTATTCTTTGGTATTATTCGAGCTACTTTGCTACTTTGTATATATACCAAATTTATTTGTACTAGTAACTGCAAAAGGTTTACAAATGGTGAGGCAAATTATCACTGTTCCGTAGTTTTCAATTTCGAAGTTGATTTTTACAGTATATATAGGTTACTAATGAAATTTCAAACCCTCTCATTAAATTCATGAAAGCTGCAATTCGAACGACAATCGACTACAAAGCACAAACTATTAATTTCCATTTGTCGCATTTGGCTTATACTGCCTTGATAGACTCTCTTTTGTTGCTAGTGGACATTGTCAGTTGATATATATATTTTTTTTCTGCCTTCTTCTTTTTTTCTTTTGCATGAGTGCTCATATCCTTGGTTTGTCTCTCTGATTTATAAATGTATCTTTTGTCACTATGAAAACCTTTGTGCTTTGATTATTATATTTGTAAGTTTATTGCATGAAATGTATGTTTGCATATGGTTCCTGGATTAATCAGTAGAAGTAGAGAGTACTATGTGAAGTTTCAAATGCTGTGTTCACAATATCGTAAGGTTATGCTGTGAGCAATGGAGTGTAGTTATCTGGTTTCAAACTTTTCAAAGTTTTCAGTTTGCCATTCAAGGTGCAAATATAAATTGACATATAGCTCTTTTCTATGTAGTTAAAATACTAGTAACTGAGTTTTCTAGTTATACCCGAACAGAATTTTTTAAATAAAGGATGTTTGGTGGGATATTGAACATGTAGACAAGTAATTTCTGTTGGAAATGCAGAGGAAAGAGCTGTAGCACATGCTACTCTGAATTGGGTTCTTCAAAATCAGAAGTTCAAATAATACTAGAAAATACAATCGGTGAGCATATCTGCCACTGTCTCTTGTTTAAAATTAAAGCTTCTGTTAGTGTCAAACTTTTATTTTAGTTGACATGACATTTGTAAAATGATTGTTTTCATTTCTATATATCCAGACAGACTACTTCATTCAGCTTTCTGATTTGTGCTTGGAATATCTCTTCCTGCTTTAACAAAAAAAATGCCAGAATAAGATATGATTTACAGTGGATGTATTTTATTTTGGAATTCTATGTTTAAAGACAGAAAATATCATGTGAATTGTGAAAAATTATCAAATCTCTCAGACTTCTTTTGATTTTTTTTGTTCATTGCTCTCAGTTTTTGATACTGACTAGGTCTGACTATCATGTATAACACATTGTGGTGATGCTTTTATGAATTGTGATGCTACAATCTCAGAATACCTTTTAGTTTTTGTTATTTCATCAGTTTTGAATACTGGCTTGGTCTGGCTATCTGTTCTATATATTTGTATATTGAAACAAATCATGCTAAATTTGGCTGCCATCATTCTAGTGTCTAACATTTTAGTTTGCAGAAAACAAGCATATTTTGGGCATAGCCTTTTGAAAAATTTGCACAGCCTTGTGCCTAAGTGGTCTAACAGTGTATTTGGAGATATTGATGGAAGTTACTGAACCACAGAAAAGATTCATGCACATGATTATGTAAATGGTACAGGAATTGATAGTTCTATTACTGAGCTTTCTTTTGAAAATAAAATCATTTCTTTGCTTTTCCATCATTGTCTACATGTTGCACTTTCTTGATCTTGTTGTCTCTCAACTGCTTCCCTGATCCTTCCTTCTCTCTAATTAATCTCATTCTGCGACAAATCTAAAAGTTAAGCAAATGTTGGGGATTAAAGGACAGGCTGGCTAATTGCAATTTTTGTGGATCTTCTCCAGCTGGGGACAGAACTAACAGATTGATGCATGGCTTTTCATGTATAAGTGATCTGTGAACTAGGGACATACAAAGCTAAGGCATGTCATCATTTGGTCATGCAAATCCTCATTTTCTGCACTTGTATATCTATTGACCAGTAGAATTGATGTTTGATATGTTAATAATAGCTAAATCAATTCTTTTACAATTTTCTTACACAATTAATTAAAATTGAATTCTTTAGCTCATGAGATAAAATGCATGACAAAGTTTAACTGGAAATAGAAATCAACAGAAGCTACCAGAAGACCAATTTCCAAAATACTGAAAATTCCTTCCACTGTTGCAAATGAACAGTTCTTCACATTAAATCTTAATTAGATTATAGTAGCTGGCTTCGATATTTTGATTTTGCGATATTTCTACTAATTTTCTAATTTTTTTGGTTTTCCAAACCCCTACCAATTTAACAGACCCAGTGCAGGTACTTTGACATTGATTTTGCCCTTCAAATATCAGCTTTTTATTAGTGTAAGCCCAGTGTTTTCTCCTAGGCAACAAAAGCAATAGCTCACTGAGGAAACAGAAAGGTGCAGAAAAACATGGCTGATACTATAGTATACTGTGTGAAAATCCTTTATCATTTCAACATGTTTTTTAGTCTTCTGTGTGTATTACACTGTTTGTCTTTTTTTTTCTAGCACTGCTATTCTTTTAACATTGAGTTGATAGCCAAGTCTCCATGACTATGCCAATTAGATTGTGGTTGAAATTGACCTCTAAGTAAACATCAGAATATTTGTGTAAATCACTAATATTACATTTCTTAGAGCATTGATCTAATTATTAATAAATCAACTCTTCACTTGAATTGAAGTGGTTACAATAGAGGACCACTGAACAACTTAAAAATTCATGCCTGGTGCAGAAGTTCACCTACAGTGTCAACACAACAACAGCCCTCGTGGGGAAGAGCTTTGAATAGTCATGGGATGGCTTTCTCAGGTCTTGTGGCACAATGTCCCACATGTCATTCACCACTGATGTCTCCAATTTCCTGTTTGTTGCTTATGCTACTTAATGAACATACATGGACACATTTCTTTAAAGGCTTGCTCTTTACAGTTGTCTCCCTAGGACCCTCCTTATTGCTCCTCCAATGTCTACAGGAAGCACCAGGGTTTCTGGCTGAAACTAGGAGAGATGATAACTATATCAGTGAAAGGTCTGTTTCCTGAACTGAAGCTCATGATCTGAGCTCCAAGGTATTTGGAGCTTCTTGTCCTCGCTACTCATCACTGGTAGGTCATGGCTTGGGTCTGATCCTTGTGTTTCATCTTGGCTCACCACAGTCATCACTATGCTGGGTTAATTTCAGCCTCCAGTACCTGCCACTCCCCAGCTTCCACACTTTATGTTGGAGGCTCCATCATGTTCTTCTCCTGGCTCATGTCTCTCCACTAAAGCAGTATAAAGAGATACATGTGGCTTCACGTGGTTTACGGTGTATGTTTCCTTTGGTTTCTTTGTCTCAAGATTCAGGCGGACTCTTTTCTTTGAATGTAGACCACTGTGTTGTGCCAGGGAACACTTCTAAGAGGTAAATCTTGGTCACTGGATGGTAGTATATGAGCATATGTGGTTGACTTGTTCTTGACTGTAGTCTTACAGCATTTATTTTACTCATGGTTGTGGTGCCTCAGCTGTAGTTGTATCCTTTTAGAAATTCTTGAAGTGTTTAGGGGTATACTCACCCCATTGTCTGACTCATTTGGTCTTCTTTCTTGTCTACTTTCACACGAGAAGTCCGAACTCTAGGACACAGTGGAACCTGTCTCTGTAAATCTTCTTGCAGTGAGGTGGTGTCTTCCTAGAAATTAATAATAAAATTTCATCTGTGCCGCCCTCACTGCTTGGGCACTGCCCTAACATCAAGATGCATTTGAATATATCGTTAAAACCCAACTAGAACCTCATCATAGCCTTTATGAAATGGTGTCTCTTCCTAGAGATGTAACTAAGCATCAGCAATAAAAAGATATACAATACACCTCTTTATATTTGATACCAGCAACTTGTCAACTTGTGGGCAAATATATCCAAAATATCCTTGTGTCAGGACATACTGACATGGAAAGTAGCATTGGCATGATTTGCCAGAGTTGCACACCCTTTGCAGGCCCCTTGATACTAAATGCTAAAATTTGAAGCTCCAGCATGATAATCTCTTGAGAATTGGCAACTTTAAATACAGTTTGTTAATTTGCAGGCAACTAGATCCAAATTCCATGTTGCTTTGTCATGTAGTAAATGTATTTTATTAGTTTATCTTTTGGAGAAATTACTAAGATTGATCTAAAGATCATCGGTTGACAGAACATTGAACATAGTTTATTTACCCATGCTGCAAGGTGGCTGTGGTTTCCTCCCCATTACCCTGAAGTTATGTCACACCCTCGTGGTGGTATAAATTAAGGGAACTTGGGTCATTTTCTCATCATCTCATCTTTCTGTTGAGTTTGAGTTGGTTAAATGTGAGCACCCTCTACATTAAAATGACTGCTATTTTCTAACAATCATTTCGAAACCTCTTTTGTTCATATTGTTGTTCATGTGGTCAAACAAAATCATTCGGCTTTCGTTTTTAAAAATTAGTTTAGAGGGCTGTTTGTTGGCGGGCACTAAAATCGAAATTTTCGCGTTGTTGTGCATTTGTGGTTACTGGTCTGTTTTGCTTTTAAACACTGGCCAGCTTTTAAAATGTCCATAATTTGTGCATTGACTTATTAAGTATCTTTGAGGAGCATGTGGGTGTGACACATGAAGAGATTACGGATGACGAGAAAGACTGTGGTGGGCATCTCTCTCTTTTATATATACAATGTCCCGTGTCCTGGACAAAAGGAATTATAAATCAATTTATGTTTAGCTTATCTTATAAATAATCTGTTGTGTTCTGCCTGTTGGCATTTATATTCAAGTTATGATTTTCAACATATTGAGCCTGAAAGATTAAATAAAAACATCTGCGTGCTAGAACCCTGCGGTTATCTAAATTTAACATGTGGTATCGGTGAGGGTGTGGGGCAAGGTCAGGTCAAAGAGCGAGTGTTGAGAAGCTCTCACGGGGAAAGAATCACCCTCAGGGCAAATAGCCTCCTCAACCTACAAGGGTTCAAGGCACGGTGGTCATTAGCAGTAGTGGGATTGTCCATGCATGGAGAAGATGTCCTTGGATTTGGCGCTAGAAAGATCAAGATGTCATGGACTATGTGCGGGGGAATATTCAGGAGCCTCATCCCAGGCTCAAATTGTTATGAAGGCAATGCTAGAAAGTCTGACAAAGATAGTTATCCAGAGATTCTATTCATATACAGCATGGTGCTTACATTTAGTGAAGACATCTGAGAACAGTGTTTGTTGAGCATGTTAAGACTAGCAGCTAATCCAAGTCCTCTTCTTAAGAATCAGTGGAGAATATCAAGAAGAGCAAGGATAGATATTCCGATACAGCTGAGAATGTTGAAATCAAAATAACACTCTGTCAACGAAACAATAATCGAGATATGGTTCTTGTTGCCTTGGGGTCTCATAGTTGGCATATTATTAATACATATTCTCAATGACAGACGGTTCATGGTTTGGTGTCAAGTAATAATGAGGATATAAGAAAACAAGGAAATGGTAAGATATACTTATCTCGTGGCTGGAGCGAGCCTCACGCATGTGGCTCCGCAAGAAGAAGACAACGACAGAAATCAAGAGCCATGGTGGGCGGAGGCTGAGAGAGGATGTTGCAGCGGCCCGGCAAGGTAGTGCGAAGGTGCCTGTCAGAGGGACTCTCGCCGAAGTTTGACAACAACAACTTGAGAAGGAATGGTGGGGACGGCGGGTTCCAGGGAAAGATGAAGGCTCCCTCTTGGGTTGTAATGGAAGTAGGCAACCTTTTGAGAGACAAGAAATTCAGGTACGATGGGGTTAATGTTGTTGATAATGAGAGAAATAATTTTATTCTAGTATTTGCCCTATAGCATGGCCTCACACGACACCTTGGATGTAAACGTTCTAATTAAATGATGGTATTCAGGCACCTCATGGTCTTAAAAACCTTACTAATTTGGGTAGAATATGATGCTAATCTAGGTATCCTTGAAGATAATGCCACCTATCTGTGAAAAGGACAAAGCATATTTCCTCCATTTCTCTCAAGCTCAGAACATCAAATTCTGAATGTAACTGTGCTTGCCTAATTTGAAGAAAAATTGCTTGTGTCCATTTCGTGATGGAAAATAAAGGGTTTAAGGTGGCATTGTTCGATGGAAAGGTACTTGCTAACAGAAGAACTTCAAAGAAGCTCTTTCTGTTGTGGAGTTGGTGTGCGCTCTACCCCGGTGAAGGAAATGAGCAGGAACTGCACAGCACAGCACGATGGCTCTTCAAGCAGGTCTTAACTGAAGTTTGCACCTTCATTGCAAACTGCTTCAAGAAGGAAGGTGGTAGCAGAAGGATACTGGGTGAAAAGAGATTGATCTAGCGAAGGTATATGTGGAGACATGTGAAGGCATACAAAGAGACTGTTCCTCAAGTGCCACAAAGACAAGCTGATATCTTGCAGGACAGTACATTACGACTTATGGTGTCAACAACATCCTTGGGATGATGTTCTATTAAGCACTAGTGGATGGCCCTACATAAGAACTAGATATAATGAAAAGGCAAAGGCATCAAATAGTTAAAATACCAAACCTGGTAGGCTCAGGCAAAAGAATAAAATCAAGAATTTGGGGAGCAGTAATAGAGATGAGAGTGAGCCAAGCAGAGACTACATCAGCACAACAAGAAGGCAGCGACAAGGAGACCACAAGCTGGTACACTCCCCAAGAGCAAAATGGTGTTAACTGAAAGAAGAACAAGACCATTATGCCGGGAAGCACGTTACGCTAAAACCTATGTGATCAGGTCTTGCAGAGATTTCTGTCAGGAGCACAACTATGTGTATGTTCCAAAGCAGAATGCATTCGCTCACAGACCAAACTCTGATCTTCTCTAGTAAGAAACTTACAGTGTTTCTCATTTTAGGTTTTAGTTGTCTGTTTACTTTCCTTGCTTTGCAAAAGAAAGAAACACATTTCGTTCTTACGGAAAGAAGGGAATGTTTATAGGCTACGTTGAAACACGAAAAGCGCATAGAATCTATATGCTTGGTCAAAAAGAAACAAGGATATGCCAATCACATCACCTTCAATGAAGGTCTGCCTCAAGAAAGTGAGAATCTTCTAGCTCGAGAGGAACAAAGAAGATGAAGGCAGAGGCTAGATAGTGGGATGGTAGGTGTAGGTGTTGGTGGATTGGTGGTCCACCTCTTGGACAAAGAAAGACCCTCACTGGCTTGAGGTGCCTCTTGGTGAGACACTGCTTGCCCCAAGAAAGGGACATTGTGAAAAGAAAGAAGCCAAAGATACCAAGGGTATCTGAAAGCCATGACTAGGCCATTGAGCGTCAGGAAACACAGACATTTGGAAAGCCACAAAGCAGCATCAAGTTAGGAAGGATGCTGTACGAAAAATAGTCATGTGGAGAATGATGTGGGGAAGTGTTCCACAGGACAGGACAAATTTGTTCGCTGCTGAGGAAACAGCTCCTGCAGAATCAAACGTGGATGCGTCGTCTTGGTGAGAGCAGAATTGAACACGACTTCTCTCAAAGAAAGCATTCAGTGATATATTTACTGTGTGTGTGTCTGTGGGTCTCATCACCCTTATCACTGAGATGAGTCTGTCTGATGGATGGGGAGGAGCAACACTGTGGGTCAAGGAAGAGGTGTATGTGGACAGCCTGCGGGGTTGAGAAGTGAGATAAGGGCCGCGCGGGGACAGAAAAGCTGTCTGTGGGTTGGGGGGGGGGGGGGGGGGGGGGGGGGGGATGGTGTCGCCGTGGCCGGGCTTTACGATCAAAGTAATGCGATCGAACCGCCTGTTTCGGGTTGATAGAAGAAGGCCTCTTCGTTTGGTTCTATGTGGAGGCAATCTCTTCTTCTGTGAGTGCGGCCTATTCTGTTAATTGAGGGTGGCTGGCTGGGTTGAAAGACCTAGGATTGATGCACTACTTCCTGGGCTTGGAGGTCACTTCAAAGGACATGGGTGCCTTTCTCAAGGAAAATATGTCTTGTTCTTTGAAGTTTTGGTATGGTGGTGTGGTTGTGTTGTTACCAGTTGGAGACTCGTGCAGAAGTTGGTGGAAACGGCTGTTGAGTCCGTGCTAGCAAATCTCACAGGAAGTATCGACAACTCGTAAAATTTTGATGTTCTTAGTGAAATCAGAGACTAGGATGTGTTTTCTGATGAACACTTTAGTCAACTTGTGGTTGAACTATTGCATTCAACACGGATTGGTGCAAGTCTATTGAGATATATTGGGGCAAAAATCATGTGGTGAGATACCTTGAGGGTTGGGCCTCCATGGATATAAATCACAGTTGAAATGCCAGTGTGGTGGATGTGAAGCACATACGAATGTTCGCCCATGGTTCCGCCTCGATATCTTGGATGAGCAAGAAGAAAAGTCGATGTGGCTTTGTTGTTGAAAGGCAGAATACGATATGTGGTGACTGTTCATTGTCGACGGCAGACACGGCTATTGTTCAATTTGTTTGGGCATGTGCTAAATACCATAGTTATCCTTTGTGATAACGGAAATTAGGATTAGTCACAAAATACGTGTTCAAGTGAATCAAGCATGTTGATGGGTACCACTTTATCCGGGATATGGTGCAGTGAGGGCAATGAGCTCATGTCGGGCACGGTGGCGGTGCGCATTATTCTCACGAAATAGGAAGGTCGAGTTCTGTGGTGGTGAGAAGCAGATAAATGGAAAGACCCTGTTCTGAGGTCCTGTGGGTCAGACTATGACTCTGGGGCTCCAGAGGCCGGGATAACTTTGTGAGTGCAAACAGCACTCATGGGAGCTGAGCTTTCGAACCTTGTGGTACTTGCCCCATTCTGATATTAGTTGAACAACCTCAGTGTTTGTGAGATCTCATGACAGGTTTCCAGGACTCATGGAAGCCCTCATTTGCAGGCGGAAGTGAGGTCGGGATGTGTACATGGGAATATATGGTAAGTGGATGCATCAAAGATTGCCATATTCTGTGTCAGGATGGCACTGTCTGACACCTTGATGAGATCAGTACTTGGTAGAGTTTATCCTCTGGTGACAGGTGGGCCATTATCGAGTTAAATACCATGAAGGACTCTGTAAAAAAAAAGGTCGGAGATTTTACCTGGGCGGCTTCGAGTCGTTGTGTGTGATGTCTTTATGACTCACCTTTTGTTCTAAAATAAAGAGGTGGCGGAGCTAGTTACGAGCGGGATGACGCACGATGTTTAGTTTGGTACATGATGGATGGCACTTGTGGACGGATGAGTTCTCCCTAGTTGAGAGGGTGGTGTGAACGCTCGGTCTGGCTCCATGTTGCTGCTCATGTGGCAATGGTTTGTACTTTTGTTGGACACTCTTTTGGAGAGGGTGCAAGATTGATCTAAAGATACGTCTTCGGTTGGATGAGCGAGAACATTGATTTTAATTCATTTTCCACATATGCCGGGGTGGCGGTTTATCCCCTTATAAGAGATGTGTCATCCTCATTGATGGTGTAAATTGGAGAGACTTGGGTCATTTTCTAGTCATCTCATCACATTCTCTCATTGTGATACGATTGATTTCGATACAGTATTTAAATGCCGTAAATGCAAGTACGTACCATACGAACCGTACGAGACCTTGCTTCGACGCTATCGTGGATCCATCGTATATGACAACGTTTCGCAAAAAAAATTAAAAACTGTGGAAATTCGTATGCATGTGCCGGATGCAGGGATTACGTACGCTTCGGTCCACGTTTCGTCGGTAGGTCAACATGCGGGCTGTGGCAGGAAGACGGTCCGTGGGATCACAGCAGCGCCATGCAACATCGTACGGATCCGACTAGGCACAACAACAAAAAAAAACAACATTTTATTTTAATTTTTAATTTTTAACGATTAAGTTTTCAGAAATGGAATTAATGTTGAAGTTAAGATGGATGAAAAATATAAGCTCTCTTTCAACTCCTTAGATGTTTCTTAGGTGCTCTCATGACGTGGCTAAATTCTTAAAAAGTAAAGCTGACATTCTCCTTTATTTTTCATTTTCATCCATTTACGTGGTCTGTATTTTATGGTAGCTAGAGGTGTTTGAGAGTGGTTCAGCTGATTGGACTTCATGTGGAAAAAATAACATTTTCATATACTATTAAAATTCATCTGGAACCATAGGTTTTAGAATTGAGATCAATGGTATGGTGGCATTTCATTAGATTATATCGTGTATGGGATAATAGGTCAACATTTAATCTAGGAAACTGCCAATGCCCTATGTAACTTACCTAGTGTTGGTGGTGTTAATTGTTAAACTCCTTTGTTATGGTAGCAAAAAATTACATTCAATCAGGTCAAAATCATCCCAAGTCAAGCATGTTAAGTTCTTTACCATGTTTTAAGGCACATTAGATAGTTTGATCAAAAAAGTTGACAATTTTACATTCATTCCTGAATAATGAAGGTAGAACCAAAGTGAACAAGAGAGAAACAGATTACGGATGGTTGATACCCTGAATTCTAAATAGTTTGATATCGGAAAATAATTAATCATTAATGTACAATAGGATGTCATATCTATCTTGATTTATGTACAAATATGCATGCTTCACATACTTATCTTCTATAATTAATTTGGTATTTTGGATGTTTTTAATATAAATGCAAATATATATATATAATGGATACTTCAGGGACACTTCGCTTCTCAGTTTTGGAAATGGCCTTGTCACTTCCGAAAACTGTAAACAATGCAACATTGGTTCGATAGCCTTTTGGAGGCCTTTTTTTATGTCACACGTGTGGGCAGAAGTTCTTATTTTACTGTGACATTCCATTTAGACTTTCTGTTACTGACGTGGCTAACGTGACTGTGATGGAAACCTTGATGGGTTGACCTCAATCTTTGAAATTTCAAATTTAGGAGAAATTTGTCAACGGAGCATAAAATTAAAGAGATTAGAAATTATTTGGCCAAAGCCCTAGTTTACTATATTGACTTTTCTGACTATACTGGGCCAGCTTTTCTAAGCTGTCCCTAGTTTCGACTTACGTTGACTTGTGATGGTATCTTCTGAGGGCAACAGTTATGACATAAATGCTGAGTGGCGAAAAGACTTTGTTGTTTAGTATCTGTATTGTCACTTGCTCTACAATATCTCATGTCTTTCACTGGACAAAAATTGTAAATACGGTCTATATTTGGCTTGTCTTCTATTGATCTATTATTGTGTTCAGCATTTACTTTTAAGTTTATGTGATTGCTATTTTGTGTTGGGCCTAAGAAAGGTTTGATAAAATGCATCAGCTTGCCTTAAGTACCATGGTTATTTAAATTTAACAAGGGTCCATCCTCTATTTTGTCCACAGTTGTCTGCTATGAGCGAAAGCTTGAATAAGCTCACCTTGTAACACTAACCACAATTGTCTCTCTAACCTGACCTTCTTGGTGTCCAAGGCTGGATCATCGGTCGATAGCGCCTTTCTGAAACATAACGACAACACCTTGTCTTCCATGACCAGGACTAAAAGCGGGACCTTTTTGAACCTTAGAACATATGTTGTGTCTTCACTTCAACGGAAACCAAGCTGACTCATGCTAAAATGAGATTTCCCCGACTTCTTTTGTTGCATACTCCAAACTCCATATGTTTGGGAGGACATGTGCGTTGGTAAAACATATCCCCGCAGTAGTTGTTAATATGGTGAGATGCATACGGTGTCACATACCATGCATTGCGGGAATTGTGCTGGTAGAAATGCAAGAAACAAATGAGATACTTCTCAAATTTCGCTGCAAATTCTCTCATCTAAGTTTCTCACCAAGCGTTGCTACCTCTGTTGTTGCAACTTCACCGACCCTTCTTCCTCTGCGGGGGGTATGGTGCGTAGAACCATGCTTGTGACATACATAACACTTGATTTTTACTCATGTCTTTCTTCTCCGATTGTGAGCTAATATCAATCTTTCCCTTACAAAAACCTTTTCCTTTGTCCTTATCTGATTTGTTGAAAATATTTACGAGTAAGGTCTTTTGAAAGCATGCCTTGTGGGTGAAAGGTCTCGATTTGTCTTTCTCTGTACGATGCGGAAAGCTCATGAAGTTAGGCTTCAGTTATGATGAGTTTATTTCGAATTTACTGGAATGATCATTAAGATAGGATGTGAAGTTCAAGCTTCTGTTAAGTGGGGTCTTCATCAGTTTTACTACAGAGCAAGGGTGGCAGTTACAAGTTCAGTTAGAGTGAAGTTTAGTCTTAATCTTGATTGAAGAAAAAGAACGAGTCAAGTCTCAGTGTTGATTGGAGAGCGAAAAAATATCTCTCAGTTAACTTGCTATCAGAACTTGGCTTCCCGAAAATTGATCAAGACGCTTCCTTTGCCTTTACGAATTGAGTCTATAAAGTGGAAGCGAAAGCCCTGTACACACAGTGAGATCATCTTTGATTGTAGACGCAAAATCGAGCATTATTGCTCGCAAGGTTAGGAGATTGTGTGCAGAATTGAGAGCTTGTGTCTAGAAACAGGAGATCACAAGTGTGCAGAAATAGGGATTTGTGCTAAAGAATAGGAGCTCACTTGTACGCAAAGGAAATAAGTGCGCAAAGAAATAGGGGCTTTCTCCAATGCACAAGGGAATAGGATCTGGGATCAGGAAAGAGGTAGAGGGCAAGTCAAGGCTATACAGCAGAAGACAATTGCATACTATGAGGCCAGGATCAAGCAGTGATCAGAGCGAGCTGAATCAAATGTATCACTTCGAGAGGGAATCAATGAGGAAGAAGCAAAATGATTTCTCAGAGACAAATTTAGCACATGACAGAATCCATTTGTCTGAACAATTATTAAACTACCATGAAAGAAAAATGAGACACCATTTGGGATTCTGGCTAAAAAACAAGCATGTCAATTTTTGTGATGTGTTGTTTTGTCTGCCGATTATTCTGTTGCTTGCTAGATTGTTAAGAACCTCTGTATCTTGGTGAAAGTAAATTTGTTTTCAGTTTTCAGTTATTCATCTTAGTTGCACAGATTTAATGGAAAATTAACATGAATGACAAAGACGAGTTGTCATCTTGTACCACTATTGGCTTTGATCCTCAAGTCTCCTCTTGGACACAATCATCCCAAAGCCACTCTCAAAGTGTGGACAGTTCTCATGAACATATACCCATGTGACAAATGGTTCCAAAGTCTTTGAAAAGTCATTCAATGATGTGTTTCACTATTTACCAATTCTGCATCAATCACCTTCCCCAACTGTTGCAAGTTGATCACGGATCTGAGTGATCTTAATGAGGTAACTGATCAATGAATTTGATCTGGACGACTATATGAATTTGAGCTTATTTCTCATTACCATCTTCCTCGTTATGTTTTCACTCTGGTAGAGACTTACCAAAGCGCCAAACATCTCTTTTTGGTTGTCTTCTTCTCAGACAAGTGAGTAATCAGATGATCCTTCACTGCATCCAAGATACTTTTGGCTCTGAACTAAATTTCTCACTTGATGTGATTACTGAGGATTTGTTCATGGAAGTAACTACTTTGTCAGCAATCTGTCATTGGTAGCATAGCATAGATTGACAGCTGGGTTGGTATCATTTTCTTAATTCGGCTTGAGATGGAATGTGCCAATCAACAGTTATTTTAATTTTTCCTCTTTTAAATTTTTGATGATAAACTATTATGGGTGTGATTCTACAGATTTGTACTCAGAAAAGACTCTTTGAACCCTTCTATGATGGTGAAAAATAACAATCGAAGTTTTGCTTGTTGACCTTAATTTTATTTTCTTCTTTTTGGCAGTCTCTTAGCATTTTAGGTCCAGAGTCTTGACTTTTTCTGAGCACTGTGTTACATTTTGGTCACAACTTGCAGCAGTTGGTTGTGAGGAGGCAGCTCAAAATATGTGCAAACTATGATTCTGCCTTGAAGATTTATGATCAGAACATAGAATTATGGCTGGATTATTGCACAAGAAAAGTTAAAAGTCTTTTCTTCTGTTGATTTTTTTTTTCATTTGATTGTCCAGAAATGAGAAGAAATTGATATGAGAGGAAGTGTATCATACTCAGTTCTTATTTTAATAAATTTTATTTTCGTGTATAGGCTGGAAGATCAATGCAGCTTAAGTTCAATTTATTGGCGTGCAAGAAAAACACTCAGGTTCCTCAGCTTTTATTGAGGCAGCTGGTCACTGCAGACTTGAGTTATTAGTATTTTTGCCCCCCTTGTAATATTCAGTTGCAATGGCAAAGCATTGTAGCTTAGGTTACATCCTCTATCTTTAAACATGCTGTGATTCTTTCTCCATAGCACGTCAGATAAGTACACTGTGAACAAGTATTCCATGTGTATACTTGAAATTTGTTTATGTATATAATTCCATAATCACAGGAAGTGCAGGCATAAAAGATCAAGCTAAGAAAATCTAACTTTCATTTGTCCAATGAGATAAACTTCCTGACATATGCACATCCAGATATTCTCAAATTTTTTGATCTGGAATGGATAGACAACAATGCCAATACTTGGAGATGTTTATGCTTTTGACATGGGCTTTTGTGGATTCCTGGTACATGATAACTGAAGACCCAAGAATCAGGTTTGAAGTTAGAGATAGTTAATATTTGTTGAAAAAAATGTGATAATATTGATTTGGTTCTCTGATCAATATTCTTTCTTACCTTGTTATATGAAAGCAAAATTGTGGTACATCAGCATGGAATTTAAGCTAGTCAAGTCGTGATGTTGTTTACTTAAAAAGTTAAATACCTTCTCTATCACCCAAATTTCAACATTTTGGGATTTCTTAATATGGATAATATATTCTTTTGTCTGTGTACTCTTGACTTTCCTTTCTAATGTCTGCTAGGTTGTTTTACATATTATCTCTTTGGATAAGGGTTTTTGTAAAACGACTAGATTGTTTAAGTGTTAAAACTTAAACCTACCATTTGTTGACAATCATTTAGATGGTTTTGTTTTCTATCTTGCACATACACCTTTGTTTTTTTTTGGTTAGGCAGGTAGGACTATCCTTGATTTTTGATTGATGATATGTCAATGAGTGCCTTAATAGTACATCCAATCACTGTATGTTTAAGCCCTGTAGAGGGCATACACCTTTGTTTGTGCCATGCATGTTCTTTTAACTAGAACTGAGTTTGAACCAACTCACATATCTAAATCAGTTTCCAAAAACAATGCTACAAGCTACTAGGCAACTGAACTGCTACAAATCAGTCAACATGATCACTCATGAGCCTCATCTAATTTAATTTCTGCCAATATTGAAATGAAGCTCCAGAGTCTTTAGACTCAGATTCCTAAACCTTATAATATGGTGAAAAAACTTAACATGCCTAACCAATTGGTTTTTGAGTAGAAAAGGTAAGCACCTTCAAGGCCATGGCAAAGGAGTTCAATAAATATCGAGGTCAACATCGAGTACATACGTGGCTTCATGTCTTGATTAGTACGAATTCTATACCCTCGATACATGATATAATTCAATGAAAATGTTGCAATTCTGCCAATGCTAAAATCAAGAAAATGTAAAATACCTTCCCGAATTTCGAGTGGATATGAAGACTATTTTCTCTGTGAAGTGCGATATGGTTGGAACCACTCTCAAGCATCCTAAAACAATTAATGATGTTGTTAAAAATTTAAAGAAGTGGATTATTTTTTTCTCCTTTTCTCCAAGGTTTAACATTACCATTGATTGCTAGCATTCCTATGGTGGAGTTAGGATTTTTATTTAGGTTGGGGTTTTAGGAGGGAAAATTATTAGTTTTATAATAAAGGCAACTATTTTGGAAGAAACACCCCGCAATTCCTCAAAACCACCTAAAACCATACCCAAGGGCTAAGACTCCTCACACTGAAAATTGACGATTGGTTAGGGACAGATAGGTAAGCAGGCGATTGTACTCATTAGGTACCAAATACGTGAACGATATCTGTCAATACTGAAATTAGCCCTAAGTGACTTTGTTTCATTAGGTTTCTTGTTGGTTCTTGAGTTTTACCATTGGTTCATTACCCTAGTCCTATTTGTGACTAGTTTGAACGATTATAGGTGTTCTAATAAACCGTTAAAGCTATGATGTGTTTTAAATTGCATGTTCTAACTTATAAGATTTTTTTTGATGTGTTTAGTTTTTTGGTTGTTAATTTTATGAGTGTTTTGGCAGTGTGTTCATGTGGTTGATACTAAATGAATAATTGATATTTTAAGTAATATTTACAATTTCAACTTTGAAACAAACAATTTATCTTACTTTTGCTAATGTGGCTTCCTTTTTGCGATTCTCTAAAATAACCCTAGTAAATCACCATATCATAAATTAGGACATCCTAATATAAAAAAAGCTGGATACTATAGAATAATAATAATAATAATAATTTAATTTTAGGGTCATGGCTAAGCTAGACCGCAATTGGTGTACAAGACCTCCTTATTTGTGGGATAAATCATTTATTAAAAATGACTATACAAGGTCTAAGGTGTATCTTTGGGG
The DNA here is from genome assembly GCA_034641835.2 of Pinus albicaulis. Lineage (NCBI taxonomy): Eukaryota > Viridiplantae > Streptophyta > Pinopsida > Pinales > Pinaceae > Pinus > Pinus albicaulis. The sequence goes on from CM076574.1 coordinate 1,060,283,093, forward strand.
TGATTTTCTATTTGTTGCTAGGGTTGAAGACAAAAAGAGAGTGTATTAAAAATTTTATTGTGAATAGTTCTTTTGTTCGTTTGTGTGCCGTTTTTTGTTATGAATATAATTTGTATAAATAAAAGTGATACAAATAAATATAAATAATAAATATTAAAAATAATAATGATTTTAACAGATATTAGTTCAGCGAAAAGACATGTCTAAGGCAAATGATGAAGAAATAACCTAGGTATATAAGCAAATCCATCATTGTAGCATTCATATCCTTCCACATCCATCTTGTTAATAAAAATATTACTACATTTACATTACTGTATTTTTACATTTTAAAAGCACAAGTTTTGTCCCTTTAGTTGAATGTTATTGAATCAATTTACCTAGAATAAAAGTAAATACAAATAAATGTAAATAATAAATAATCACAATAATGATTATTTTAAATATTCATTAGTTAAATAAAAATGCATGTCTAAAGAACATGTCTAGTGATGAAGGACACTTGAAGGACACTTACCTAGGTATATAAAAATAGACAGCCTCCATACAGCATTATGTTTTGTACACATTCATCTTATTAATAAAAACCATACTACAATACTTTGTTATTTTACATTTTTAAAAGCACAACAATTTGTAAGTTTTTTTCGCTTTAATGGTGTCATGAGCAATTCGATCCTTTGGATGTCATTGCTGATACTTATAACATTAAGTTTAGGTGTGAAATCATGGAATGAAGTGAATATCATAAATTTACATTGTTAAATGAAGGTGAGAAGAATTACAACAAATACAACAATAAAAAAAATCATTTGCAAGACTCATTAAAGAGCACCCAAAACACTAGGACCAACACCTACAATGGGAGTTGATATTGACATGAAAAGCTAATATTAAAGAATGTCATGCAGAAAATGATGTTGAATGTGTAGTTAAGTTCCTCGAAATTGTTTAAATACGTATTCATCAAGTGATATATGACCAATGAAGATGAAAATGATAAAGATGAGTCTACTAATTTGGAAAGCTGTTAAAGGCTGATAAATTTACAACCTTTTATAGGCAAAGATTGATGGAGTTAAATACTTCTCCAAACACAATGCATCAAATAAGCAGGTCTAATAAACAAAAATGTACATAACCCTCATTGACAAAAGAGGAGGAATTATGATTCTTATGTGAAGGATTCCTCTTTCAACGAGTTAAAGAACTTAAAGTTTGGATTGAATGATACTCTTGTTTAATTTTGATGTTGTCTGCTTTATACTGTTCTGTCAATGAGGATGGTTAGGTGATCAATCACATCAGCAGTACGAACTAAAATTAACAATAAAGATTTGTCTTCCTGTTTTTCTAGCTTTGAAGGAATTCTGTGAACAACATGTGAGCACGGTTCTTACTCATCTCTCGTGTAGTTGCCCGACGTTTTTATGGAAGATTTTAGATAAAAGCCTTGACATCGCGCTGTAACCTTTCAAGCCTAAGATTTGGAAATGGTTTGTGGATACAACACCTTTGTCATTGGTCTCATGGTCGTTAAAAGTTGGGTTCTTTTCACTAACACCTCAATGATCAATGTGTGTTAAGTTCACTAGGCGAGATTGATGGTAGCCTTCATTTTCTAGATGTGCACTCATCTCTAGGAATGATATTGGCTCTTTCTCTCACCAAGTTTTTGGAAGAAAACCCACAGTAGGCAGTATCTTCATGCTAGCTCTGTCATTTTCCAACTCAAAAAGTTGGTGTTCTCAACACGGTGGCCACGAGAGCTCTTGGGTTGTCGGAAATGATGAGCACTTGGAAGAAGAAGACCCATCTCCATAGAAGTATTTGAAGGTCAAACACCGTAAAATTCGAGTTTTGAGAGCTTTATTAAATGCTAAGAAGTTAAAACAAAAAATATCTTAGCTGAATTAGTTGGTGATATTCATCTTCCATTTATCTGGTCACAGTGACATAATCGCTTGGATTTTAAGGAAACATGGGATCTCTTCCTCTTTTAGACCTTTGAACTTTCATTGGGGTTCCTGGGTCTGTTCGGGGCTTGAAATAAGAGCATAGAAGGTGTCTATTTGATCCCATGTTCTTGTAGAGTTCCCCTCGTGGAGAAATACGGTCGTTCTGTTAATAAGAAGGGAATTCGTGCTTGTTGATATCAGTATTGTGGGGCTAGGTCCTCCAACTGCGGATGAACATTTGGGAAGACTAAGCACCACATTTGTTTGGAGGGTCCAGGGTGTTGGTTGACATTTCCATCATGAGTTGGGGAAGCGAATTTGAAATCGAGAGGGGGTCTAGCGTATGCGAATAGGGATGACGGTGGAATATTAGCGATTCTTTGAGATCCCATCTCTGCTGTCCTAATCATCGTGTTCTTTTCTTTTTCCTCGGGTTTGTGTCTTTATTTGGTTTTATATATATATATATATATATATATATATATATATATTATTATTATTATGATTATTTATTATTAATGTTTATGTAGTACGGATAGTTGTTGTATTTTTGGTTTGTATTTGCTCTTATTAGTATTAGTATATTTTATATTTTTTAATTATTATTATTATTTTTATTGGTATTACTTATGTTAGTTTATTTTTAGTTTTGATTTATTTTTCATTCTATTTTATTATTTTTAAAGTTTGCTTCTAATTAGATTGTTTAGAATTAATGTTAATATTGTTGGTTTAGTTTGTTGATTTGGTTTTTATTGGTTTATTATTATTTTTGTTTACTTATGTTTTCATTTGTTGGTTTATTTCTAATTTTATTTTGACATTTAATTTATTTTTTCATTTGTTTTCTATTTCCAATGTTTGTTTATAATTTTATGGATTACCATTAATAATATTTTATTATATAGTTAAAATAGGTAAAATTTGTAATTATTAATATTTTACGAAAGTCCCAATTTTATTATTTTATTGTTATTAGTTGGTTTGAAGCCATTAGCATTTATGGGTATATGTGTGTTTGGGATTAATAGTCATCATTCTCTTGATGATGAACTACGATGATTAAAGAAATGTTGGCTCTATTATCTACGATGTGATTTTAAAAAGATTTTTTTTTTTTTTTTTTTGATAAGTTTGGTGAGACGTCTTTTTACATCTTCATCCATGTCTAGATACATCACCACAGGTTAGGGAGGAATTAGACCTGTGTGGGTGCCATAACAACCGCCTCATCGACGTTTAACAAAGACCCAGGACATTTTAAAAGATTTTGTGAAAAATATTACTATAATATATTTGTGTATTTTACATTTTAAAGCACAACTTTAAGTTTTACATTGCTTCATTTTAGGGTTTTAAAGTATTTGGTGCATAATGCTTGCCTTTTTAATATCGGTGTTGCTAACATTGTGAAAAAATTATGATTTGTGAAAAGAATTGTGGTAACATTGCCACCCCCATGATTTTTTAATTTTAATTTTAATTTATATTTATTTATTTTTGATTATTATTTATTATTTATTATTTATTTTATTATTTTATTATTTATTTATTTATTTTTAAAATCTTTTTTTTTATTATTATTATTATTAATATTTAATAGGGCCAATTTTATTAGCCGGAAAAATAAATAGAGTTTTAATTTAGAAAAAATGAGAGAAAATGCATTAAGATTGGGGAAAAAGTTGTAAAAGAGTGCAAAAGATCCAAAAAAAAATTGCATCAAGTCACACTTTTGTATTTTTGTAGCCTTTTGATTTGTGGAAGTGTTTGTCTACCTTTATGTAATTTTTTTCTTGATTTTTGTGTGTGTGTGTTTTTTTGTTTGAGACCCTTGTCGATTTCCCCAGTCTTGATTTCAACAATATTTACTTATTGTATTTTTGAATAGGTTAGATAATGGGTTTATAGGGTTATTTTTTAATGAGATTTTTTTTAAATGTTTTATTTTCATGTTTTTTCCCCTAGGTTTGAAATTTTAAGTTGAGCATTACTTTGCCAACTTTGTAAATCTCTCCACTTTGGCAATATTTAAACTTGGGGATGAGACAATAAGTTTGTAATCTATGTACGGAAAAGCGGAGATATGAACTATGATGGGAGGGATTAGTTATTTGAAAACCAATTTTGCAGAATCAAAGCATAAGGTTGGCACTTTTATCCAATTCAAGCCTAGAAATCATGCACATTATAGTTGTTGTTCATGAGAAAGTTAAGATTGAATAAAACCACTCCCCAACTTCAAATTGTTATTGTAGGAGCAACCTCAAGAACCATAAGCATATTCGGGACTGGGAACATGAGAGGATTCCTTAGTTCTTCCATAAGGACACTCATCTTTCTTTGTTTGAAAGGTGACTATTTTACGGAAATACGAACCTACGGATAAGTATACTTTCCCTAAGTGGGTGACATTTAACCGAAAAACGAAAGAAAAGACATCTGATATTTTCATCGTGGAATAGATAAAGGGAAAACCTACTTGTAATGTTAGCTTTCCCTCACCTCCCTTTGTCGCTCTCAATCCAACTTAACTCGTTTGATGTAATATTCTCAATTAGCAATGACTAATTGATAATTTTGATACGATTTCGCTTATATAGCTGAAACATAAATAAAAAGTGAGTAGAGGGGGACACTGCTTTCACTCTAAAAATAAAGTGCACTCCCTAATGAACACAACGTTATAACAAGTGAGCCAGAGACATGGGGATTTGAAGAAACCCGAGTGCCTGAAGAGAGGGGGAGCGTCCTCATTTTGGTCATTGATTATTGTCATTTGAGCTAGTCATGGGCTTCTTGAGCACGGCTGGGCGCCGTGGCTGTACGCGGCCGCTGCTTTGGTGCATCGAGTGTCTCTGTTGAAGGTCACCCTCGACCCGGGGACTTCGAGTGCTGTCGGGTGGGTAGTTCCATCGATCTTTTGCCCGAGAAGGATCGATTTGTGGAGTTGTGGACAGTGCATTTGAGTATATACTGTGATCTTGAGAGAATAACGATCTCCTTTTGGTGAGAGCTGCGAATCGAAGTTGTTGGAAGATTTGACTTGGAGGGTTGAGCGGACCAACCCTTGCATATTACTGGAAGGACTGGCGATTTCAGAGTATTCTCTTTGGTAGCGGCGCAAAGCCTTGAGGGATAGCGACGGAATTCTCAAAGAGGTGATTTTCGAGGTCGACTGTTTCGAAAACTTTTTGGGTTTTTACGGGTTTTTTTGGTAGGTAGAGGCGGTTTCATGTTTTCGGCTGGTCGCCCCAGGGAGCAACTAGTTATCGGTTCATTTCGATGGTATGGCTTCACGGTTTTCAACGGGACGCGATTCGAGAGAGCAACCATTTCTAGTGTTTTTGAGAGTATTTGTTGCCTTGAAACAGTTTGGGTTCCATCACTGCGAGTCACCTATTGTACTTCATTATGTTCTCGATTTAATAAGTGACCCAGCATTCCCTCTCTTATATTTACGGATGGTCGCGTGCTTCTTTCTACATATATACTGTTTTGTATTTTATATCGTGTGAGCATTCTAGTTCTATACCACTTGGTGTATTAATTTCCCATACTCTTGAAGTGGAAAGGGCAAGGTAACCTCCCAAATTTCGTCCTCTTTTCGGGACGACATATACGGTAAACGCCACTCCCGGTCCATCTGCGGTTGGAGGTTACCGTGTTTTAGAATATCCAAAGAAGCAGGATATTACGGTGGTAATAGAGCATAGATACGCTCAGCTTTGTGGGTAGTAGTCTATGAAACCGAGGGATAAGCCTATGCTACGGTGGGAAGTACGAATATTGACGTAGGTTGGAGAGCACTACACCGGAAGGAGGAACGTAGTCGAACCGAAACATGAGAGCACCGCGGTAGACACGGAAGCGAGAGGAGCGGAAGTGACGGTGATGATGATGCGAAGAGATTTGGGGAAGATATCAAATCGATCGAGGATGCGTACGGCGATTTCGAGGTGATGGGCGGTTGTCGCTGTGGAGGCTGAACGACGCAGAGCAGGGATTTCCCGGTTGGCGAGATGGGTCCACATCCCACCATTTGCCGGAGCATGATGCCACTCGGCATATCGCATCACCGCACACACGTTCCGCTGCCTTGGCATAACGAAATTCGAGACACGGGGGGCGAGGAGCACGGCGGAACGGAGCACGGCCACATGGGTGATTATGTCTCGCAGTAGCGAGCATGGACGGTGGGGATGCCCTTCATTCGATTTTGTTTAGCTCAGGCAGAATAGCAGGACATAACTTTCAAGGAAGACGAACGCTCACCGCAGCGAGGGCGGCAGCGCCTGGGTGGCGATTCCATTCTTGAGCATTTGATGGGTCATCCAAGCGATGGAAAAAGCTGGTGTGGAGAAGTTAGATGCCTCTTTCAGCTGTTATTTGGTGGAGAAAGTAACAAAAATGGTTACCTACTTGCTTGGAGGATGAGAGCACGCAATTGCAGGAGTTCGAGATACACCTAGTGTGACACAAGACTCACCCTCGTTAGAACCTCCTTGGCCGTGTCGATTGATATCGTAGTGGAAAGACAAGCCTACCCCGGTAGAACAATATTCATTGAGGGCTGATGATCGGTGCGTGTTAAGGTCTTTGGGTGGTAGCGACTGGCCAGAATGGGTGTGGTGTCGAAGATGTATCTGATGAGAGCTTCCAAAAATACGAGAGGTATTGGATGATGATGGAACGAGCGGTATCATCGGCCCGGAAGCATACCTTCTGGTTTTGAAAAGGAAAGCCCGTCGATGTGGAGGGCCATTTTGTTGCGGGACAAGGACGCGGAGAGCATGGTGGCTTGTGCCGGAAGTCGGCGGCAAGAAGTTGGCAACGTTGAGAACGGCGGTTCACAGTGGTACAACCGAGAGGAACGGGTCGGAGCGTCGAGATCATTCCTCTTCGGTGTGCATGGACGGGACTAGCGAGCGTTGTTGGGACACCTCTTCCCATTGGAGAAAGAAATAGAGTCACCTAGTTAGACCTCATACGTTGACTTGGTTAGCGAGGATAGAAGACGATCGAGAGTTGCACGGTGTGCGACATCCACTTGTCGAGGTTGGATGGCGAGAGATTTTGAGTTGGTACTCGGTGGAGTGGGTTGTGGAGATAGTGGTGGACGGGGTGGTTGGGCGGGGGTTCCCGAGTCTTTGAGCATACGAGAACTCCCAGTTGGCCGTGGGATCTAGGCGAGATCACTATCGTGCCCAGGGTAGCGATTGACTATGTCTTGGAAGTACAGTTGCTTTAAGCGATGGCTCATGCCGGCCGCTAGGGAGTTTCGGTCGACTCCGATGGCCAACTAGTTGTCGACGGACTCTGGTGTGCGGCTGACACTATACACGGGATCACGAGGTGGTCCATGCCTTGGCCGGGTCTTGTCGGTGGCATTGGCCGAACCACTAGATGGTGCCTTGTGGGGCCGGAGTTCACCTTTGTGTGGGGCACGGAAGGGGCGGTGGGCGGCGGTGGTGGTAACACTGCGACACATTGGGGTTACGCCTAGGACCTCGAGAGGGTTTTGGGTGATGATCGATGGGTGGCCAGATATAGTGATGCGGCGGTGGAAACGCGGTAATCTGCAAGTTAAGGTAGTTTGACATGTGAAAGGCACGACTCTGGTGCTCACATCCGGATGTGGGAGCATCGAGCATTGAACGTTGGGCTGCGGACGCAGAATTGCATGGTGGTGTGCGCGGTGGCCAGGACGCAGTAGAGTAGAGTGTCTCGCCGGTAGGAGCACGAGGAGTGACCCTGTGCTGTCGACGAAATAGGGCACAAGATGGTACGAGGGTCGTACAACGGTGGTAGGGAGTGTCGAACGGTCATGGGGGTGTGCCTCGGTGTGCGGTGGCATGTCGAGGCATGGATGATTGGTGGTATGCGAGGGCGTACGAGCGCGCAAGGTGCGAGCCCCTGGGAACTCACAGAGACGGGGGACACCGAACACCTTTGGGGGTATTTGCGGGGATCGATGGGGAGACGGTTGAGCGTGCCCGCGGTATGCCGAGGACTCGCCTGCAAGCCTCTTCTACATCACTCACGGAGCACGATCAGGATTTGTGTCGCTCTTTTTTGCAACTCAGGCATGGTGGCGGGGTACAGGCTCACCCAAGATATTTGGATGACACTGGGGCAACAGGGGAACTTCTCGGCGGTGGCAGGTTGAGCGCGGGTCGACGGCCACGAGTTGAGAATGAGATGATCCTCTGCCGGATGGCCACCGCCCGGTCTCGCGAGCCTCGCTTGGGGAGCGGGTCTTGGGGGAACATGCGTGCGTGCCCTCGAGCATGTCGGGGATCATGCATGAGCGAGAGGATACGGGTACAGCGATGCCGCGCTCCCGGTCGCTGTGGGCCTCGGGTGGTGTATCGACACTTTATCGAGAGGAGTGGATGGCATGTTCAATGCGGATGAGGTGGCGGTAGAATAGGAGGGCATTCCTTACGCAAGGTGGGGATCTTTCTGTGAGTCCCATAGGATGGAACAGACGCTTTTGGGTAGCGACAACGGTGATGGAGATGGTGACGATGGTAGGGTTGCATTCCGGTCTTCTGGGGTGAGCGATGGCGAGACTCTGTGAGAGATACTACGGGTGAAGTCAACGCGGCGGTCGTAGAGCGACGGTCGACGGACTGAAATTAGAGAGGAGGACACTATTCACATCGAGCGACATTCCTTTGAGAGAGGCCGGATAGGCGCCCATTGAGCGGAAGTAGAGACACGGTAACATTGGGGTTAGCCATTGAAAGTGGGCGATCGAAGGATGCTGCCCGACATCGGTACGGTGACGATTTGTGTATCCATATCCTCTTGAAGTGTTGAAGTTGATAGGTTGTTTTGCGAGGGCAGGTAGATAGCGGGAGCATGACATTCCACAGTGAGAGTGGGAGAGGGGCGCTGAATATGGTGGAGGCATCCATCGTGAGTCGGCTGTAGGGACGAGCGCATGAGAATGTGCATGAAATCATAGAGAGAATGCGATGTTTTTAGTATGTGACACTCTCCGAGAATACATCGATGGAGCTTGCGGCATATCTTGCCCACTTTGGCCCATCGTGGAAAGCTTTATGCAAGCAACTTTCATTTGTGGCTCGAGCGAGCGGAGGCAGGAGTTGATTGCGGGGGCACGGCGGCAACACTCTAGAGCGTGTTCCCTTGTACGATTATTGTTGCTACATTGATTTCTTCTTCCGAAATGTGGTGGCGAGATACTGAGTTGGTACCCTCTTGATAGTAGTGACTATTAGCGAAACACGACGGAAGCGAGAGCGCCAGACGCCAGCGGTCTTCCAGGGTTACGGTGGCGCAGAGGGCACGGTCATCGTTTCTTCGGCACTCCATCCCGATTTCGGTGAGCGGTCCAGAGGCGTGATTGAGTCGGGACTTGGTTGAATGTGATGAGTTGGTACACGATTGATGGGGCATGTCTTACTACCGATCTACAACTATAGCACAACACGGTCATCGTCTTCCGCCTCTTAGAGCATGGAGTCATAACCCCGAGCGATCGCGATCGGTATTGGGACTTGGGCAATTATTAACCATGAAGTGGCCGATGAGATCGGGAGGATTGGTAGTTGTGGTGAGTACGGCGGGAATCATTTTGGGATGTAGCAGTGAGAATCCCTTCATATCGGGGTGATGCGAGAGGACGAGGATATTGCGATTCGGGTGAGCGCATACGGGACCCGGACATTTTGCGGTGTCGGTGGGGAAGCATCGGCTAGAGAGGCTTGTTGGGGCATTGTCGGGGACAACGGCGTTTAGCGAGGAAGGCTGTGTGTTTAATTAGCGACAACTAATTATGGAAAATATTAATTACAGTGAGTTTGCCTTATATAATTAATTATAAATAAAAGTAGTGAAGGGCGAGACATAACTCACTCTAAAAATAAGGTGCTCCCTAGTGAACACTGACGTTTGCAACTTAGAAAGTAGGGCGAGGGAGGCTAGGGTTCGAGAGGGCCAGCATGTAAGAAAGAAGAGAGAGCCTCCTCATTTTGGTCGATGGAATTGTGTCAAATTTGAGCTGGTCACTTCGACTTCTTGGGCTTGTTGGCCTGTTGCTCGCACGCGGCCGCTTCGGTGCCGCCGAGTGTCTCCGTTCGGAGATCTCACCCTCGACCCGAGGAGCTTTGAGTGCATGGGGCAGGCTGTGTTCCTTGATCTTTTTTGAGATGGATTTGTGGAGTTGTGGAGGAGCGGTGCATTTGGTGACTGGCGGTGTTGAGAGGAGGACGCGGTCTTGGTGGGGAGCTGGGATGGGGATTGTTTGGAGGATTTGAGCTTGGAGAGGTTGAGCAAAGATAACCCTTGCATATTGCGGTTGTGGAAGTTTTGGGTAGAGTTTTGAGTATTTTCTTCGATGTGTTGCGGGGGCAACGAGAATGGCGTGAGTCCTCGAGGGAAGTGATTTCGAGGTCGGCCGATTTCGCTGGAGACTGCGGGTTTGGTGGTGAGCGGATTCCGGTTTCGGCTCATTGTCGAGGGCAACTAGTTATCGATTCATTTCAATAGTGGCAATTTTACACAACAATTTTCTGACGGTAGGACGCGATTCGACGACCATTTTTGGTGTACGAAATGTTCTTCACTTTCCTTGAAGCAGGATTTCGTTGTTCTCGTCGCTATTGTGCTTCATTATATTTCTCGGGTTTAATAAAATGGCTTAGCATTCCTCTCTTATGTTTACAGATGAGTTGCCATACATTCTTTACGTATTTATATATATACACTACCTATTATTTTTTATATATTCTTGAGCATTCCGATTATACCACTTGGTGTGTTAATTTCATGTTCTTCGACATAGTACGGAAAGACCGGGTAGCCTCCCATGTTTCGTCCTCTTTCACGACGTATATCCCAGTAACGCCCTCCCAGTCCATCCTAAGTTGGAGTTTACTTTTAGTGTTTTAGAGATTTCCCCAAAGCAGGATACTACATTTGATTGTTGATACCTTACATGACAAATAGAAGACATAAAACAGCATAGATACGATACATTCTATTCAAATTAAACAAATTGAATCGATTAAACTCATTAATACACATATAACATCATTGACACGTGCATTAGGAAAGGAACAAATGTCTTTATTGTGAAGTAGAAGGGAAAGAGTACAACCGATTGATCGATTCCGTCACTCATCGACGAATATCCTCATCATCGATTCACCATCAACAACATCCAACTTGAGTCCCATCCTCCTTGTCAGGCATCGACAATCAAGCAACATCACAATACATGCACACACCTTCAAGAGTTGGTATCCAACCAACATAACTCTACTTAACACAAATTCTTGCTCTCTTGTGCTATGTTAGGTGCTCTATTTATAAGTAGATGAAGGGTAGTTTTAAATAAATGAATCATTGAATGGATTTCCTAAAAATGGATAGACCGTTCCTTGTTCATGGGAAATTGGAGGGATAAGAGGTTTAATGACTTCATGGGTTTCCAAATTACGAGAGTTATCATGTACGGTGAGTTGGAAACACGACTTTTAGAAGTCACCTAGAGGGAAATGGAATTCACTGGAATCAAATAGAAAATTAGCTCCCCATTCGACTAACACACTCCAAAGTGAGCTATATCCTGCGCAACGACCTTGCATGGGAGTAGATATATTGCCAAAAGCGATTACATGTCTGAGGGTGCGCATTAGTGACAAGTAGGGCACTTCAATTGGCATCTAAGCGGTGAAACTTTCATGAAGGAAGACCATCAATGTGATGACTTGTTTGAGCATGTAGCAACCAATTTAGAGTATGATAGACCTTAATGAATACCGAATTTGTGTTTTGAATGATTTTAATTATTTCTCTTAATTTGCCCAACATGAAAGTCAAAAAAATAGGTATTGAATGATTTGCTTTACGACGTGATGAGGAGGGACTAAAGCGGACATCGACTTGCATCAATTACAATACATTACATCATGATATACATTTCATCTTTACATGAATACATTGAGGAGAGCATATCCTGTTAACACATAAACACTCATAACATCAAAAAGTCGTCTACATATATAGACCCGCAATGAGATGACTATTTGAATAATGCTTGTCATACAAATAGTTGGTACTTCTCCTGAAATCCGGCCAGATGGATGAAGCTGGAGTACGGGTCTTCTGTCTCGTTCATGATCACTTAAAGTACGAGTCTAACCATGTGAATATGTGATACGTGTCGAGCATGGGAAGACACCATGCGATTCTTCAACCCGATGATGTGAGCCATTAACAAACGCGAGCGAGGAAGAGCCACTTGTTGATGATAATGGTTCTCAGTCTTGTGACCATTATTAACAGGTGTGAATAGATGATTTGATCTTGCGGGCATGGCACAAAGTCTTTGGTGGAGAGAGCTGTGGCTCGACACAGCGAAAGGCATAGGCAGTCGCTGACTCCAGTATTGAAGGTTGTTTCTAAGTCAGCTTCACCAGATGATGAGTTGATGTGAGCAAGAAGCAACTTGTCGCAGGAGGCATTGATGCTTTCCTCATCGATGACCTGCAATGGAGTAATGATTTTGGAGACAAAATGTGATTGATAAAGCAATGTCGAGGATGGCGGTCATGAAATGAAGGTTTGTAAGGTATTGCAAAGGATGAGGAATAAGCTGAGTGACTTCTCTTGAACATATCAACGCCCTAAATGGATGTAACATTTGACTGACTTGATGATGGATGGTATGATAGACCATGGGTATGATAGACCATCAAGCGGTTATGACAAAAATCACGGAAGATGAAGTGAGCCAAGTGCATGTTCGAGAGCGAATTGCTGCTGCATCGATGTTTTATCCCTTTCCCGGAATTTTCCCCCGGTCTGATGGCGACCGATTACCTCTTTATTTTTGTAAGCTTGAGGAGGATAGCATATGTGATGTATAATTCTGCCTTTCGGGTGAATCCATCGCTATTTGATTCTTTAACGAGTCTAGCGAAGGTGAAAATCGATATTGTCATGATGGACAAGTCCATCGCTATATTCGGTCTTTAACGAGTCTAACGACGGTGAGAACTAAATCTGCTATCGCCCAAAGTTTGAAAAAGGGACTGCGAAAGAAAACTCCGGAAGTTATTTTTTAGTATAATAATTATTTAGGATACGAAAAAGCGTAAAATATTACGAGAGAACCTCATACCATGTTTGACTAGGGTTTCCTTTTCATAATGTATGATATCTCGGTTGGAAAATGGTTAAAATTATATTGATTAGATGTCGTTTCAATTCCTTTAACGAGTTGACGGGACAAACGTTAAAGCAAATCTTTTTCATATTTAGAGTACGAAAAGAGCTAAAAGATAACTCCAGAGGGGTTCCTTTTACGCATTAACAAAGCTCGAAAAAGAGATAAAAGTACTTTAATTCTTTTTTTACGTATTTAACAAAGCTCGAAAAGGAGGATAAAATTATGCTTTGAATTTCTTTTCATGTTTAACAAAGCTTGAAAAAGAAATTGAAATTATGCTTTGTGGTCCAATATTCTGATCATGCACAACTAACTCTGCGTAATCGATTATGGCTTTGTAGAAAAACATCAAATGGATTAACAAATGCAGCTGAAATATTAAAAAATAGGTAAAATCATAGTCGATTCATTAAATATGCATAAATTAATCGAAAAAGCCCTCTAAATTAAGGAGTACCAAGTCATTTTTACCATTTCACCTTTACCATTTGAATTTTACGCATGAGCCTATTGCCGCCCTCGAAAATTCAACAAGCTGATTGACAAATTGTGGACGTTCTCGTGCCGTCCGGTTCGAGTGAAGATCTTGCTCTCTCCTTTCTTCGAAATGGCATCCTTTTTTCGGTGTCATACACATTTTTGGTTTCCAGAGCCCCCTATTTCGTGTCGCACCCTAGGAAGACGCGCACCTTCCAGATGTCGAAAAGTGCGTTGCCAAAGGGGCTGGAAAGAAGGTCTAGTTCCTACGCAACGCTCTCTCTCACTCGGTGCATTAGAGCGCAGTTGATTGTATCTTAGTTTACGCAGGTACTCGATTTTTGCATGAAATGGTTCTATTGGCACTGTGGTTTGATTTCGAGACTTTCATTAGATCATAATATGAAGTTACATGGCAAGAAAGAGAACATGAAGAATGAGATATGGTTTCCCTAAATGATCCTGGAGAATGTGAGAGCCTACAGTGATTGTGGGTTGCTCGGTAAACGTGTCGAGAGATGAAGACGACTATTTGGGTCCTTGATCCATTCATGAGACCGGAAGCAATTCATGCGACTCACATTGAGGACAAAGTGCTCCCAATATTGGTTGGTAACATTACTTTCTCACGGAGGTTTGTGGAGACGTGGTGCCCCATTTCACTTGCGAGCCTGCGCATAAAGGTAGGTAAAGCTGGCAGAAGAACCATTGTTTATTTTGTCGACCGGTGAGCCTGGTAAAGATGGAAAGATAAATATCAAATATGTACGCACTCTATATTTACTATCGCAAAAAATAGCTGACGTTATTGCATGTCACAAATAGATCATGCATGCAGTATGCACTTGAGTGTCTAAGACGTACGTGTTCCGGCCAGGCAGAAGCAATGCTCGCTGATTGAAGAAAAAAATGACCAAGGTAAAAAGTGGTAAGACAAAAAGTTGGTTGGGTCTGTTTTGATCACTTTTGTTTGGAGCAAGTTCCGTGATGCAGCCTGACATGTGTGTTTGAGATTCGTTGGTCTTGAAGGTTCCACGGATACGTTGATGGGTCGGTACAGTATGGCTGAACATGTTGATGAATCACTCAAATCTCATTTTCCCATTTGTTCTGACAGTTGGCTCCAAAAAGACAAAATATCTTCATTAAGGGCATCCATATGTAGGGATATGGATTTCCATAGAATCCAAATTTGATTTTATTGTTGGTCGCTCAATGATTATATAGGTAAAAATGTTGACCATGTTTTTGATTTTTTTGGGGGTTTTTACATATTTTTGTGTTTTGATATTTCAAGGGTAAACTAAAAGTGTTTTATGTATGCGAATACATAAGTATCGATGAACCAATAGTTCGTACTGTGAGCGAAGGAAACTACTTGAAAGGGCTAATAAACGATCCTCAGTTGAATTTAGCCAGAACTCCTTTGAGTTGCGACGACATGTCGGTGCTCTTCGAGATCTTGAATGTCAAAATTGAGAGTTAATGAAGGCTACTAACGTCATACCATTGGTGTGCTTCATTGAATGAAGGCATGGTGTGCGCCCAAGCGACTGTTATCATAAACATCACTAGGTTTACTTATATTATGCTATGTTTATATGCATTTGAAATTAGAGGACCGTGCCTTGAACTTAAATTTTGTAGCTGATATAATCTATTTTACGGTGTTTTCCTATGATCATGTGCAATCCTATTCAATTGTGTAATGAATTGAGGTAGTCTTTTTATCTTGTAAATATCTATTTAACATAATTCACCAATTAATTAGCAGTGTTAAAGTTTGCAAATATGTTGATATTGAATGTAATCTAAAGTGTCTTTCCAAAATCCAATTGAGAACATCTGATAGTTACTGCATTTGAGACAATATAGATGCCCCGATGGTGTATTCGACAAGTTGTGAGTCCAACCTAATGATGATCGACGGGCCTGATGAGCGCATCGGAAGGTAGTTAAATCAACCCTCTATAATCGATGGCTAACTGTTAGTCGATCGTGATACAAATCCCCTTGAGCTCACTAACTTGCCGCAGAAAGAATGGCCCATGCTGAGAGGATAAATTAAGGTACCACGACTGGCACCATCGATATATCCAACAAATGGTTACGAAGATTACGGCATCTACAAAAAAATGCAAAGCGGATAACTAACCACATGAAAAACTCTAGAAAGGCACCTTGCTATCACATGCAATCAAAGCATAATGCTGATAACTACGTATGCATGGTAACGTTTAAGACACAACCCATTTAGAAGGCGCCGATGACGGGTCATCTTAATCTGCCAACATTTAGCACCCTTAATAATGCTTAACTTGAAAATGTAGGCATATGTAATGGTTCAGAATTTCATTTCTATCTTGTCGCTCACGATCATAAACGAGACGAGTCTCCTTGGGGAAAGGTGCGAGGCAACATTGTGCATATTGCATGTATTCGTCTGCTGTGCGCTTTGTTGGCGAATGTGATTCACGGCGCATTTTCATCTGAATCGGTGGAATCGCAGTGCCTCTTCTGAAAGTGTTAGGTAGCGAGGTCGATACAGCGGGGTTTCAACGATGGTATTTTGCATTGTGTTGGTAAGATAACTTCCAGGACATAAACTTGTGAAAGGTACGTCACGATGCATTTCTCACGAGGTTAAGTATGCCCACAAGGTCGAGTACATGATGGAGGTACCTAGGTTTCCTTGATGAAGCCCAATCATGCGGTGGAAGCATACATAATAATATTGTTAATAGCGCCAACTTGTCCGTGCTTCTTGATAATAGGGGTAGTACTATCATGTGACGGTCCTAACTCGCTGGAGTCCAACTCATCCATCACGTGATTGTGAAAATGTTTTCCATAGTATTGTGACTATAGCTTGTAGTACCACCAAACCATGAAACCACATGGTTAAAGAGCAATACATCTACGTAAGTATTTGTTGAATGTAGGCATCGCCTCGGCGCATGGTAAATAATGTTGATGACGTAATAATATACTGTTCTGACAAGCGGGGGTTACATGTCATGAAGTCAGAGCCCCATTTTGCAAATGGTCCAACAACGACAACATGGTGCACAGCCGAATATTGAAGCTGGCAGATGGCGGTGGGTTCCACAGTCAAATATTTGAAATCATGACAACTTCTAATCGCGATAATGAGTTGCAAAATATGGTGGGTGAGAAGTAACCAACGGAGATGTTAACGAAGTAACATAACCGGACAATTTCCACCGCATGCCCGAATGGAAATACATTTGAAACTTTTTAGGCTTCCTCGTATGAGGGTACCTGTAAAGTGTATGTTATACACGACGATAAAGTATACTTCTTTTCATCGAGATAATCTTGTTGGTATTGAATACGTGAATGTTGTGGTAAGAGGTATTAGGCTGAAAGGATTTGGGTCTTGGGATGAATATTCGAAATCCCCATACCACGGTTCAAATGACTCGATCGGGAAACCGAGACTGGTTCGGAATTGATGGTTTCGTAGTAGGATCGTTACTACTCGAAGGAAGTTCACAAATAATCTCGTGAATACCAAAGACTTCTTTGACTTGGAATTTGGTATTCAAATAAGCTCTTTTCGTAGCGATCCATTTTGAATATTCCCCCTCACCCCGACGTTTGACGTGACAAAATGCTTACTTGTCATAGAGTTGCAATACGAAATAGTGGTCTTTCGGAGCGAGATATAATAGCGAAATATTTTCGCTTCGAACGGTAACGAAAGTGAGCTTCTCGGTGTATGTGTGCTTTCATATCGTGAGATTATGACTCAAATATTATATAGGATGTTCAATCATATTCTTCAACGGACTAAAACAATAAGTAGTTGTGTACGCGAGCGAGCGAGATACGGTAGTCACTATGATAATTTGGGGGATAGATTAATGATGCTCGGTCGAGGAATATTTAAGAACACCAAAGGAAGCTTAACGACATCATCCCAATGGAAGAGGTAACCCCTTTTAAAAATTAAGGTAAATAATTTAGCCATTTTGGCGTGGGTAAGAATGGACCTCCTTAGAAAATTCAGCCTTCCCTTGGGCTACCTTGATCTAATTGAATTGGAAGGAGCGAGCAAAATCAAG
Source organism: Pinus albicaulis (assembly GCA_034641835.2). NCBI lineage: Eukaryota > Viridiplantae > Streptophyta > Pinopsida > Pinales > Pinaceae > Pinus > Pinus albicaulis. The sequence continues at coordinate 1,060,300,822 of CM076574.1, forward strand.
AATAGCTTGGACCAGCAGTAGGTATCTTAGAATTCCATCTTTAAATACAACGAATCCAAGAAAACGACCATAATGACACCAGGCACATTTGTGTGGATTGAGGCATATTTTTTATAGTGACATCGTAAAAAGATTGCTCTCAAATGTAGCGAGGTGGTCAACCCATTTATTGTAAAGCAGGCTCAGGCAGAAAAAGAGATGCTTAGAAATAAGACACTTCAGAGAGAAACCTCGATACATTATAAATGAACAAATATTGGATAATACAAATGACAAAACCTCATATATATACAAGGTCCATAGAGCCTGATATAATCCCTGGCAACCTAACAGCTAACAATACAAAAGCACAATAATAAAAATATGGGAGTTACGGTGGTACAACAATAACAATAGGGGGAGTTACACTAACAACAATAAGGGACTATCTGGTAATATAGGGACTTAACGACTGTCTCATTCAAAAAAGTGTTGTCTTCAACGCTTGTGATGGCCTCAGTGCTTGTATAAAATTTATAATATCATAGAATCTTGGGTGGGTGGGTGTCACATTGATGAGATACTGCGAAATTGATCGATTTTTTGTAGCTATCGAGTTCTTGATTAGTAATGCTTTAGGTTCCAATATGGTTTTCCTTCTTCATCAAGTTCTGAAATATTGTTTTGACAAAATTTTGTCCCCCTAGGCTTATGTTTAAGCATGAAACATGGTGGATTGTGCGTAGGCATGACTCCAAAATTTGTACTTACTTTGTAGTATAAATATTTTGCACTTTCTTCATGAGACCATAATGCTTTGGTAATTCTGTGTCCTTCTTAGCTTGCTTCGAGGGACATTTGTTTGTATGTGAATTTGTAGTAGTAAAAATGCCTAGTCTATACGCTAAAACTTCTCATTGGTGTTGTTCTGTTTTATTTATTCATCGTTTGTGCCAAATTTAGGTTATCATAGAGTTGGAAAAATTCTTGTTGATGCCAAGTGTGATATTCCAGCAACTTGAACTCTATAATTTTCCCTTAAAGAAGATGTGATGGACGGTGGATGAAGTATCCATAAGAGTACCATAAATGGGAGTCGATTTCTTTTAACGATATGGAAGGAGGTGTTATAACACCATTCAACGAGAGGTAACCACTTAAGCCCGACATGCTATCTTATCGGATACAAAACAATGAAGATATCATTCCAAAAATTTATTCACTATCTCGTTTGACCACATCGGTTAAGGATGATAAGATGAGCTATGGTACAATTGAGTACCTAGAAAATAGTGTATCGAAAAAATTTCCTATAAAAATGGGATCTACTGTCACTTGTTAATATTAGGTTTCCATAGCTTTTGAATTGTTGCATAAATGCGATGGCAAGCTGTAATTGCTTTAAATGGATGAGATGTTCACAAAAGTGTGCATACTTGATAAATCTGTCAACTACCACCATGATGACACTACTGCTTGAGACTTGAAGTAAACACATGATAAAATCCATTGATATCTCCTCCCAACGTTGACTTGGAATGGATAAAAAGGTTATAGAACTGCTGAGGTCTTAATTGTCTCGACTTTATTTTGCTGGAAAACAAACATTCCATGCAAGCTTTTGAATATTAGATTTAAGGCCATCCCAAAATTATTTCTTCACCCTGTGGTAAGTTTTTAAATCCGAGAATGTCCTCCTAAAGGAGAAGTGTACAGTTCAAAAAGTCTTTGTTTTTAGTTGGGAATCACTTGTAAATATACTGGCCGATATTTGTACCATAAGGAATCATTTCCAACTAAATGTGTCAATCATACCAGGATCTTGCAAATTTTGAATAGGTGTCCATAATTCTTCGTCCTTCTTCCATTGATACTTTGCTTTTGGTTGTCAATGCATTTGATCAGCAAAGACAGCTAAAGGCAATACTTCCACCTCTTCATCCTTTCTTGAGAAGTGCACATCTGCAAAAACATTTAGCTTCCTTTTTTGTAGATGATTTCAAAGTCACCAACAATATGTTTATGACCCATTTTTACACTCTTAGAGGAAACAGTCTTTGTTTACGAAGTGTTTAAGACTATCATGATCAGTTTTTGCAAAGTGTCTTCATTAGAGTAGGAGTCTCCATTTCTTTAGTGCATGTAGTATTTCAACATTTCCTTCTCATAATAACCTTTTAAATACTTATTTTGATTATCCGTCTTTCAAAAACGATGGGTCTTCCTTCTTACATTAAACCAACACCAATTCCATTTCACAAAAAACTCCATTCACAATCAGACATAAAATCCTGGCGTAGCTAAGACTGATGCTAGGCATTACATCTTTAAGATGTTCAAAGGCCTCCATTTGCTTTGAGTGTAAATACACATCTTGTGATAATGTTGTTAAGTGTTTTGCTATTTTCCCATAATTATGTAACAAAATTACGATAATAACCATATTTAGAAATGGTACCAAATGCTTTGTAGTTGTGGGGACTTTCTATTCATAATAGTTTAATTTTGTTAGGGTCTACCTGCTTTCCTGTAGAAGGATACAATATGATCCAATTATTACCTCTTGTACTCCAAAGAAAAATTTATGGTCTTTTCATATAATTGTTTCTCCTCCAATAGTGTGAGCACCACCATCGACATGTTGAACATGATCCTTCCAAAGACATATTTTATGGTTAGTATATCATCAAAAAATACTGCTTTAATTTTCTAAGGAAGGTTTTGAAAGTACGATTCATACGACCTTGAAATGTAGAAGGTGCATTGGTAAGGCAAGAAGGCATAATGAAAATTCATAATGACCCTCATGAGTTCAAGCGGTGTTTTGAGAATATGTTCGGTATTCGACTAATTTGGTAATGTCTAAAACGAAGATCCAACTTGGTAAAATAAATTGCTCATTTAATTCATCCAATAATTCATCAATCACGGAATGATAAATTTATCTTTAATAATGAGCTTCGTGAGCTCCTATAATCCGGACACATGTGCCCACGATCCGTCCTTCTTGTGCATCGATACTACGGAGCGAGAGAAAAAACTTTGACTAGGTTGAATTATGGGAGTCTAACATTTTACAATCATACGTTCACTTTTGATCTTTTGGACATGAGATATATGTGAGCCTGATGTTTGGAAGACCTTCTTGGAATCAGGCAAATATCTGTGATCACGATCACGAATATGTGAGGTCACTTTAAAATTTCAAACACCTTGGAATGGTGTCCAAGGCTTTGGAATTTGGAGAGACGAATGATTTTGATGTTGGAACTTCTAGTGAGCATGGTGTGCAATTCGCCTTGTTTTCTTTCTTTGAGCTTTTGTCAACATTAGAGCTTATTATCTTTCCTGGCTTCCTGTGATACCGTAATTAAATTTCCTTTTCTTAGGAAAAGAACCCCAAGAAAAAGTTCTTGAAAATTAAAAGCTACTGTCCCCCAAAGAATTGTAACCATTGTACTCTAGTACAACATCAGCACCTCCATTGGGATGGAAAGCATTGAACTATTCGACATATTCCCCCATTTCTAGATTGATATTATTGCATTTTCAGGAGCAATTTATAGTTCTCCCATTTAGAGCATCACTTGACATTACGGGGTTGGGTATAGGAAACAATTCAGTTCCTTGGCTACCTTACACAATGAATAAAATTATGGGTACCCGAATCAATCAAAACTATTAACTTTTCTTCTTAAGCACTTGTCCTTCTGTCTGGGTTTGGTGGTAATTCACCTTGATGCATTGCGATATGGTGGGACTCATTTCTTGTTCTTCTAGGTTTGGTTATTGGTGTCCTCTTCTTTTAGAAATTTCTTTCATTTTCTTCCTCCTCTTCCCATTCTAAATAATTTCTTTAAGCACACTTATGACTTTAGTGTATTTGCAATCTGGTACTTAGCAAGTCCCTTTTTCTCTTTTTTTCTTTTAATTGTTGTGGTGTGACACTGTGGGTTGTAGGTCTAGGAGTAGCAACACTTCAATCTTTATAGACGTGAGTGGTAAGCTTCCTTGTTGCCATAATTTTACATTCAATTTTTCTTGTCAACTTGAATACCTTCTCTAATGAATCAAGTTCCCAAACGCGAACTTTCGTATTGGATGTTATCCTTTAAAGTCCTGTAGAACATCAATCCTGTGTTCCTACGGAATATCGATTGTATATATTCAATTTTGAAAGTCCTCAATACTTAACTCCACACTTTGAACCTTTTTGTTTAAGTTATCGATTAGCTAAAAGAGTTTTTCTCTTTTGTATCCTCATAATGTACTATCTGTTTTTTTAAAAGTCGACGAAGTGACGACGTTTTTTTGAAACAAAGCCATAAATGCCATACAAATGTATTTTGTTCTAAATGTAAAGTTGCAATACGCATGCTTTTGTGTGTTTTACTTTTGTTAATGAGATCAAAATATTGCTCTATCTGCGTGCACTCTGTTATAGCTCCAGGGCAACCTTGAAGTTGTATAAAGACGATTGCCTAGGAAATCTTAAATGTGAAACATATGACTAAATTGATTGGGTGTAAGCAATGTTAAGGTACATGTTTTAATATCACTTGGATAATGTGGTTTTAATAAAATTGGAACCAAGACCCCAAAGTTAAACACAACAACTAGGAAAGCTGAGAAGGCGAGTACAAAACATGACAAATGATGGCCATTCGACTTTAATATGGGAATATAAAGGCAGGCTAAAATGAACACACGGATATAAATTATGTGACGATAGTATAAACGGAGAGAGATTAGAATAAGATACACTAACTATGTGAAAAGACTTATTCAAGAGATAAGAGTCCATATATGTTGGGCCTGTGCGAAGATGAAAATCCATATGTACGGAAGGCTCGTTCAAAGATAAGAATCCAACATAATTAGTATGGAAGAATGGCGGTGAATGTAAGAAAATGAAACAAAAGTATCGTACAAACCATGTTTAAGTCTCTGTGGATGGAGGAAGTAGGCACTGTGATGTACGCTATGATAAATTCATATTCAAACATGGGATCACTGTAACGTTAGGAACATTGAATACAAGAAATGTGAAGAGGTACGAAATGAACCTTTGTGTTAAAAAACATGAAGAAAAGGTTACAAGCTGTAGAATCATCAGGGCGGAATACAATTTAACAAAGATTCTTATTACGGGTCCACTACAGGATGTTAAAACATCTATTATCAGTTCATACAAAATGCCTCTGAAAACACTTAGACTAGTGAGTCCTTTGGAAAATACGTAACCTTTTTAGTGAGTATTTGTCTTCTTGCTTTTATAACCTAAGTTCACCATGTAAGAGAATGCTTTTTGGAAAAAATATCTTCCCGCGTGCTTGTATCTTGTTACGGTCTAAATCAAAACATAAATGATGATGAGTTAAAACTACCTCTATATTAGCTCTTACAATGCGGAACCTAAAGCCGTTTCTAGCGACATGTAAATGATTTCTCTAAAGTAGTGAGTAGTGAAATAAGGATTTCACCGGAAAATGAAAAAATGAACGAACCCCTTAAGGTAAAAAGCCACACCCATTCATGAGTTGTGGTGATGCTTGATGGTGAGCCTGGCCCTGACGGGCGAATAAATACGTTGGTAAGTAGGGAAGAGTGGCCTTCGTACTAGAGGGGGGCGGCCACTACGGTAGTGGATAGGTTATTCTGCTGGTCTTGTGTTTATTATTGCTGATTGGGGCATTGATATTGCTTTAAGGCCTTCTTTAATCATCCTTTAGCACAAGCTGATTCTTACGTCTTCAATCCATGGATTAAGCTTTACTTTGTAAGTTGTGGACCTTTAGCCTTTATTCTTTTGTTGTGAGTACTTTCTTTGTTGCAACAGCGGGTTTAAGTATGTAATGATTCTTGTGAAACAATTGAATTTCAAAACATAGAAATTCATACTTATTAGCCTACTTTTTGCACCGGTCGGACCTCTAGGGATCGTCACCTGAGCGACGGGTGTGCAGCAGTGGTACATGAGATGGCCAACATGCTTAAAATGCGGCGGCTTTTATGGACGACAAACCAGGCTGATAAATCACCCACGATGAGTGATTGATTAGCAGAAGGCTTTGGTGAAATGGAAGGCGGTCACGGAGGCAAAGAAATACAACGAGCGTTTACTGGTAAAAAAACGTTTAAATGTGATTTGAGTGTGAGGTGCTGCCCGAAGGTGGTTGCGGAAAGCGGAAGTCGTTTTAGCGAGGGTTAAATTGGTAGGCGGTAATGGGCAAGTAAGGCACGATACGATAGGTATCGACGCGTGTCTTTACACAAAACCACCCATTTCGTGTGAAGCAAACACCGATCATGTTGTTCGATGAAATGAATGAGCGCGTCGGTACGGGTGATACGGACAGTGAGCTATAGAATGAATGCGATGGATGTAATTGCGCGGTCGGAGTGGGATCGACGATGGCAGTGACTATCATGTGGTGGGATGATGGGTTGTGGGGTTGTGGAGCGAGAGCGATGTGGGTTTGGGTGTAAGAAAGATACGATGATAGATGAGCGGAAATACAATAATGGATAGGTGATCGGGAACTTGCCGAAGGAGCGTAGAGCGAGGACGGTTGGATCGTGATGAGGAATCCAGCGGTGGAGATAAGCGCGAAACTTGGAGGGGTGTGTACGGGTGCCGCGGGATGGTGCTTGGTAGTGGATATGAGTGGTGGTTGAAAATCTTGGTAGTCGAAGGAGTCTGACTGAGGGGCTGGCTTGGAGGTACAATGGGGAGGAAAGGGGAGTAGTCATTTGTTGGATCGGAGGCCAGATCACGCAGTGCAAATTAAATGTGAAGGGAGAAAATTAGTGGGAGAGAGAAAGGTAGGAGAAATGTGAGCCGTTAGATAAGGGGAAATGGATGGGCGCCGATTGACTCGGGATCGCGCACATCGGGGTCGAGGCAGTTGGGAGTAGGAACCGCGGAGGGCGGGCACGATGTCTTGGGAGTGAGAAGCGGGTGGATTGGGAACGGGGTCAATGGTGGATATTTAATCGAGCGGAGGATGGACAACGGCGGTGAGAAACATAAAGTGGAAACGGGGAAGCGATCACCGTGTGCGATGGAAGTGATGAGCGATGACGAGTTGGATCTTCGAAGGAAGATCAGCGGTCGGATCGTCAGCGGGGAGGGGGCTGTCAACGAGAGAGGGAGGTGGAGAGGAAAGGGCGAACACGATGCGAGTGGGTGTTGTGGTGGATTTTCGGATCTTGTACGAGAATGAGCGGTCAGGAGTTGGTGGAGGGATCAACCATCGGCGAAAAAAAAACTGGAAATGAGAACTTGGAAAGAGCGACGTGCGATGGCCGATGGGCTTAGTGTTTGATCACGGGGCACGGTCATGGCGAGAAAGAGGCTGGAGCTTGTACGAAAAGGGGCTTAGAGACACAGTATGTAAAAATGTAGGCACTTTTAAAGCTAAAGGTGGATTTGAAAGCCCTTTCAAAGGGGCCGATAGGTGGGTGAGCTTTGACAATCCATGCGGTGTCGCCTTATTTTATTTACGGTATAAGGCTCCTTGTCATTGCCATTTCCCGGCTCATTGAGGGGACGTCATAACGCCTTGGCTCCACTTGGGGACGGCTTTGTTTGTCCTTGAACGTGTCGAGAACCCGCAGGACAATACATTAGCCTCCTTCTTGTGAACGCGGGTCCCCCTTGATGCCTTCTCTGTTCTTTGTAGAAAAATCAAAACAACAAACATCATAATAAAAGCTTATTTGAATAATGTACGATGTCATACAACGGACCTTTCGGCTGATCAATGCGGAAAAAGGGTTTCAGGGTGCCGTACGAAACCGAACCCTACAAATTTTCCGGTTAAATGTTCCTCTTGGCTTTGGCGATTTTGAAAGGTCAAGACCATAGAAGATCAAACTTCCCAAGCTTCCTTTCTCGACTTCTTGTTCCTTGCTTTGAGATCTTTGACCTGCATCTCTTTATCTTTTAGCATAGCTGTATCTCTGGGATGTTATATTTTGGCTCATCGTTGCGAAGCATAGTGAAAAGTAATTGACCTTCCCATTTCTGTTCGGTCATGGGGCTCCATTCCCTTCCTTTTGAGTTGGCTCATCAGGAAGTACGAGGTCCGAATCCGCCTTCTTGTTACTTGTAGGCTGTGGGTCTTTGCTTGGCAGAAAGGACGCTCACCGTGACGTCTGCGTCTTCCTCGAGCATTGAACAAGAAAAATCACCCTACTTCTTTGTGCAACGGTGAATTCATGAATTATCAACTTTAGTGACCATCTTCACAAACCTTGTTTCGGTATAATCTTCTTTCTTGAATCTAAACCACCGAAGTTGGTCGCATAGGTTGGGTCGACTTTATAGATCCTTCAATTTTGTACCCGCAGTCTTGATAACAACATCCCAAGCCAAAGCGAGGATGTCGACCCACTACTATGTCCATTACCACGCTCTTGGTTGGGATTTTGGGTTAAATTTGCCACCAAATCATGGTGTCCCCAAACATTTGTGGCTCTTTTAGAATCGAAAGAGTAGAGAATGTTTATATGAGCGAGTGATCTGTGACCCAATTTTTTTCCATCATGACGAGGGGCGATTGCTGGAGCAACTCCAGTCCTAGCATACAATTGTGCAATAGCAGTTATGGATACTAAGGAGACATAGAAAGGGGTTGAAAGTCTGGTTCCTCAACATGAGGACCAAACACAACCATGGGTCTTTCTTCTTGAAGGTTTAAACTATAAGAAGTTGGAACGCTCTCTCCTTCGAGAAGCATGAATGATGACATTAGGCTTGAGAGGTGGTTGCTTGATTCGATCAAAGGATGGGAAATTTTACTTTTTCTAGCTCTTTTGAAGGCTAAGCAAGGAGAGCACGCATACGAGACTTTCCTTTGGCTCTTTCTTGTTAATGAAAGTTTTTCTTCCTTTGGGATGGGTTTAGCATTTGCATTTTGGATTAGAGCCAACTTAGAAGAGGAAGGATGAAGTCATTTCAGAATGTCGAAGGTTAGGTTATAGCGGTCTCTTCACCTTTATATTCAATTTTATCGAAAGCAGCTATTTGTACGAAGGGCATCTCTTCTTCTTGTTCTTGTGTGCGCGTCCTCTTCCTAGGAACTTGAATCATATTTTCTGTGAAGCGTACTTGCATGAAATCTACAAATTGTTTACGGTAATCATTGATCTGGAATTTCGGCGGCGCTTGTTTTTCTTCTTCTTCTGAGAGAAGCTCTCCACTCCTTCACTTTCTTGCAAAGAAGACTCCAACTTCATCACCATTTGAGTAGCGAATGTTGGTCATCTTGCCCCGCCGGGGGATGTCCGGTGGACGTCATCGCCTTCCCATATACGGTGAGGGCTATGTGTGGTCTTGCTGTCGTTCGCGATCTCTTTGTAATATTTTCGAGAAGTTTACGTATTGGGGATTATAACCCACAAAATGACTTGAGGTGGCACGGAGGAGGAATTATTTTAACCGAGCTCAAGATTCACAAGCTGCCGAAAGGTTCTTGATCATTTTATTCATCTCCTCTGCTTTAGCAATGTACCTCTATCTTGACCGGAGGTAGATGCTTTTATTTCCCTCGTCTAGCATCATGAAGTGATTTCCCTTTTTATTTACCGTAGAGCGATTGTGTCAAATTAAAATACCATCTGGGAGGTAGCTAACCCTTTCTTTTAAAGAATACGAATTACGAATCAAAAGTGCTACAAACACCACTTTAGCGGAAATTTGGTAGAGCTTTCATTGTTGAGGAGACATGTATAATTTATTAAACCTATTGAAGTAATTTAGAAACATCTTCATTATGTCTTTCTAAGTGTGTTGTTACGCGAGACGGTATCTACATGGTCCTTCTTCTCTCCCCATTTCTTGATAAAGGCAACTTTCATTTCACTCCGGAATTAGTAATGGAGAGCGGTCCCCGACGGTCTGAACCATTTTCTTGCCTCTCCATCTGGGCCCCGGACAAACAACCTCAACACCACGTTAGGATGTTCAACATTAGGGTACTACAAGGTGCGGAAAACTTCACGGTGTTTAAGGCTTAAGTAGCATTTTCTCCATTGAAATGAGGTAGGATCTTTAAGTAATCACGAGCATATCATTCGGATGCGAGGCGGTGCCGAGGGGGATATTTGTTCAATAGGAAGCCAGAACGACGCCCGGAGGTTGTGGGGGTGGTGGGAGGTACGATGTGTTAAAGAGGAGGGTGGCTGGAAAAGTATGTATGACAATGGGTATATCGCTGAACGAGAAGACTTGAGGAAATTTGATTGGGCTAACGGAATGTAAGAAGTAGAAGCCTGCGCGGCTTCTTCTTCTTGGCTTCGGGAGTGGGATGCCGGAAAGAAAGATGGTGGTGTCTATGAATTCAACCTCGTCTTTGAATTCAATGACACAAGGGTTATTGAAAGTATAATCGAGGGTTCTTACGATAGAATCGGAACCTTGATCTTGAGCTAATTGAGGAGATGGAGAAGTCTTCCGGGGAGAGAATTTGAGAATATCCGTATAAGGTGGTTGTATTTATATCCAACCTCTTTTGTGCAAAATATTCTGCGGATCGGACCAACGGGGTGTTCTCAGGCGGGATACATCGACCTAGAATTAACAGCTTTCGAGCTGGGGTGCTGTAAATAGATTTATATTTGAATAATGGTGGGGGTAGCGAGGTGAGATCTACAACTCCCAACCCTTCCTGCTCACCTGACACGAAGGGTGGATAGATATTTGTCGAAGGCCCGAGGGATTTAGCTCTTCCAAATTCTTTCGAAACAATAGCGCAGTGTTGTGAGCCTAGAGATAGCCTTGAGTTGTATAAAGACAGGTGCCTTGGACATCTTAAATGCAAGGAGCATGTAGCTCAGCGTTGATTGCGATTGACAATGTTGAAAGCTCATGCAACTTTATAATTGGATGAATATGGTTTTAATAAAGGTGGAACCGAGACCCCAAAATTAAACACAACAACTAGGAAAATTGCGGGGAAATTGAGTACAAAGCTGAGTAAGTAAATCGTCGAGATAGCTTTCGAAATGATCTTGCTCGAGAGGACGACTTCTAAAATAGACACACATATATGAAGTTGTGTGTGAGCGATATGACGAGAGAAGAAGATAGAATAAGATACTAATTATAAACGAAGCTTATTCGAGGATAGGTCCATATCTGAGCCTATGCGAATGAAATCCATATGTACGAGCACGTTCAAATAAGGTCAACATAATTTGTATCAGAAGAATGGCGGTAGGAAAGTAGGAGGCAGAAACAAAGTATCATGCACAAGTATACATAACCCCAAACGCTATGGATGAGTAAATATGAGTATACGCTATGATAGAGGGAATATGATGAAACATGAGATCATATCGCATTCCAGAACATTAGATACAAGAAATATGAGAGATACGAAATGAACCTTTGTGTTAAAAAACATGAAAGAGTTACTGTTGTCAATCATCAGGAGCGGAATCTGAATTTCAACAAGATTATACGAGTCCCTGTACGGATCTTCAAACATCTACTATCAAAGTTCATACAAAATACATACGGAACAACTAAGACAGGTCCTTTGGAAAATCTATAACCTTTTGAAGCGAAGTGTTGGCATATACACTTTATAACCTGCGGATTCTTATGCTGAGAAGATACTTTGGAAAAACTCTTCCTTGTGTCTTGTTGTAGGTCTAAATCAAAACATAAATGATGATGAAATCAGCACTCTCATCATCTTGATGGGGCTAAAGCCATTTCCTAGGCAGAAATGTAAACAATTTTCTGTCAAAAAAAATGTCAAAAAAAAAAAAAATAATGGCGTTCCAGGTACAAACCACAGTGTTTGGGTGTTTAACCATTTCGCATTTATCGTGAAACGCTGCGCGTTCACACAATGCCATGTATATGTATAGCATCATGTAAACCAACATTGTCATAGTTCATAGTCTTGACTAACAGCTCCATCTCTGCGGGATGCAGGCTACAATCATGAGAACCAATGATGGTAGAAACCCTCATCATTGTCTCTCTTGGATCATATCTTACCCGAGTTCATTCGCGGAATGTGTCACCGGGACTATTCTTAGCATTGGATTCTCAATCCTCAAATAATATCCATCCTTCCATATTCTCTTTTCTTGGGTCCATAATACATCTTGAAAGAGTATCGAATTCCGAATGATTACCCAAGTCCTTCATTTGTCTTCCCAAGTGAAGACCGAATGACGTTTCTATCTCTCCCTCTCAGCAGGGATGCATGTTCCCAAAGGAATAACATCAGCCTATCTGAGAATATACCTAGCTCCATCTTGGCTTAGTAATGCAAGTTCTTCAGTGAAACTTGTTACTAAACTCTCCTCTTAATGGGGACTGTAACAACAATAATGAAAACACAACTTCTAATGAGGAATTCCTTTCTTCAATGTCATGAATTTCTTTGTTGAGGTCTTCACCTTTGGTATCTCTTGTAAGGCACAAATCATCCATCACTTTCATCTAAGTGTGTCTTGTATTGTAAGTGATCCATCCATCTTGTTTGGTCTCTCTTCATGTAATACTGCTTTCACCCGAACCATACTTCTTCCAAGGATATTTGTCTGTATGTTAATGTATCAACTTGTTAGAGGTGTGTGTACATACTTCCTTTAGTGACTTATTGTTTACGCAAAACAGTGAATATTAATTAATTGTAAATATGAACTTTTAAATCAAAAATTATTAGTGATCTTTCCTTCGCCTTATTCTTATAGGCATTAATCCTTTGTTTACGGTTGACACATCTCCTAAAGATATATGTATTTTCAAGGGTGTCCATATTTTCTAGACTTCGTAGAGTCTACATATCTTCCCAAAGGAGATTTTCTATTCAAGTCTTCTTGGCTTCCCAGATATTGGTACTTCTTTCTACCATGGTTGTACTTCCCACAATATTTTCCTTTTTCTTTCTCCCACACGATTTTATTTCATTCCGAAACTTCCACTAAACGGTTCCTTGATATGCTTTAATCACCTCATATTCCATATGAGGACATATTGTGTTGATTTAAATACTGAGTAACAGATCATGCTTTGCTTTGTGCATCAAAAGTTTCTACTTTCTGTTGCGGTCATACTTCAAAGATAGTGACCTTTACTACAACACGAGCGCGGCTTATAGAATCTGAGTATCGACATATATATACATGTACCTCATTATTTTCCTTTTGATTCATCCTACGATAGGTTTCCTTAGAATGAAAATTTCATTCATCGTGTTTTAGCTTGTAAATATGTCATCATGTCCCTAATCCCGAATTCTTGTAAGTTAGAACTTTGATGTAACATTTTCTTTCTTTCTAACTAGTGAGTCCCGAGGGATTCTGCTAGAGGCAGAACAGCACTTGTTTCCATATTGATTATTGAATGATGACACCGATCTGAATGACTAACCCATAAATTTTGCTTTTAGGTGGGGTTCCCGGGGGAGCCACTTATCTCATAACATAGTTGTCACATATGTGTTTACAAACATTCTCCTACGATAAGTTTTCCTCCTTCAATGCTTCCATCATAAAATGTAAATTCTAAAAAGAGATGCATATTCTATTTTACAATGCTATTTCTTATACTATATTACAATTTGGTAGATACCTCTTAAAGAAATATGATCTCAATCATGGTAGAGATATTTCTATTCTTCTTTCATATATTTCTTTGAATGGTTCTTATTTCTCTGGTAACCAGCCTTCTTATTTTCACCTCACATCATGTGTATTTGGGCAAATCCTTCTTTTTAATTCCCAATTCATTGCATCCATAGCATCGTATCCATCATGTTTCTTCTTTTCTTCCGACGAACAAACTTACTGAAATCTTCCCTTTCTTCTTGATGTGACCTTGGTTGAATTCTGTCCATTGATCCTATGCAATTTTATCTTTTAATATAGTCTCTTATATATTTTACATAGAGACCATATATCCTGAGAGATAGTGTTGCTTGCCCATAGATGTTTGAAGTAGAGTTTCCCCATCCATGCAGTAGATAATTCAATGCCACTATAGTAATTTCTCTATGGGTTCTTCCAATTCCACATGATTGATCTACCATTTTGAGAAATATTCATAAAATATGAAGTGATGCCTCCTCTATTCCAGGGTCTTCAACATAGTTCTTGTCTCAAAGATATTAGCATATAAATACTCTTTGTTGAGTCTCAAAGTGTTCTCCATATTCATACATATTTCCATTGTGTCACCAACAATTTAGCTCTTATTTCATGGCCATTTTACCTATAGCTACATCGGTAACTGGCTTTCATAAATATGTGGGTTTAGGATCCTTGTTTTCCAAAGTTATTGTTTTATATGTTATAGTGGTTATGATTAGAAACTAGAAAATTAACATGGTTTCATATATATATGTGTGTTATGAGTTTTGTGACATGTGTGGGTACGAGGAGACTTCTAGAAATTTTATGTAATAAAGCCAGAATTCGAATTTGGTTGGAGAAGATTATGGGATCGAGGATATGTGTCTCACTTCCTTGTTGTATTGAAACCTCTAAAGAGATATGTGTCTCACTTCCTTGTTGTATTGAAACTCCATGAAGGTGTGTGTCTCATTCCTCGAAGTTGTGTGTTGAAACTCTAGAAAGACATGTGTCTTATCATTTCCCTATTTTGATTTTAACTCTAGAGATGGAGGAAGATTGTGGACTCCCATTAATGAGATGACTCTTCATATTTTTTATAAATAGAAAAGCTTTCTCTATCCATAAATGTTAAAGGAAGTAATGAAAAAGTAGTAGAGAAGTCTTTTGTAACAAATTGAGATGGATGGATGGATGTGAATTTGGGTTCTTTTTTTAATAGAAATTCGATTCTTTGATGTTGTTTTAATTCTGACTTTAAGGAGCTGAAAGGACTTCACCAAATTGGTAGCAGAGGGCCCTGCTATCCAAGGAGGCTTTTACATGTTTTCTGAATGGCTGCTTTAATTATGTTTTGTCATATTTGTCGCAAATTGCTTTACGGAAATCATAGCTTTTAGCACTGATTTTCATGGCGGCCGAGCCTTCATATCACTGACTAATAAGATCAAACCATTACTGTTGCTAATTTATTTTTCTGTAGTTTTGTTTAATTTCGATGTTTTTCTGTTTATTGATCTTTACATTTGTTTAGGTAGTAATATTAGATATTAAATTGCTCATGTCATTTTCGATTTATAAAAGCCAATTTGGGTGATGGTGAGGATTGAAGTATGAGTGTGTAGTTTGATATTAGTTTACTTCTGCCAAGTTAGATATTAAATTGCTCATGTCATTTTCGATTTATAATGCAATTTGGTGCAGTAGTGAGAAGTTAGTGAGTGTGTAGTTTGATATTCATTTACTTTACGGAATTGATATATTAAATTGTATATAATATCATTTCGATTATAAAAGCCACAATTTTGAATTTGATGATGAAGGTTAAAATATAGTGTTGATTTGTTAATATATTTTTAACTACTATGATTAGATATATATTAAATTGCTCATGTAATTTTCGTTCTCAAAAGCCAGGCAATTTGATGGTGGGGGACCATAAAATGGTGCGTAGTTTGATATTAAGTTTCTTTTTCTTGATCAGATGTTCTCTGAGATTGTCAAGTTGTTTATGAATTTTATAAAGCATAGCTAGACTAATGGTGAGGGATCGAATATAAGTTGGTAGTGTAATTTGATTTTAGATTTACTTTGTTGCAAGTTCTTGGTTTCTTTAAGCATAGTTTCTTTTGTGTTTAGGCAATGAGATAATTTGGTTTGCCTGCATGCTACGATAGTTCACTATTTGATTTATTCATTTCATGGCCACATTTTCATTTCCTTTTAAAGTTTGTCATTGTATGTTTCAAATTTCCTTTTGATTTTGAGTTTGGTAAATCATTATAAAGGACATCATTACTCTGATATTGTAACCATACTTGTCTTTAAATTTCCATCTCACATTAAAAACCAACCAAGATCAATAAAAATCCAAAAACGACAAAATGAAGATAGGTTATCTTTTTTATAAATGCATATTAAATACGACTTACGAATCCTGGTTGATAATTTATGTGTTGAGACCCCAGTTTGCCTAAATTGACTGTTGCCCTCACAGAGAATAGCTCCACAGTTTGTCCTTATATTTGTTTTAAGGTCTGTAATTTTAGTAATTTTATAAGGAAGAGAGAGTCATTTTATGGATTCTGTTGAATATTATGAGCTCTTATGTCTCCTTGATGTGGTGGCATGAGATTGAGTATATTATTTTGATTTGATAATATCCCGGATGGGATATTTCAATAAATGGAAAAATGTGAATACCATAATTGCACGTGAAATAAACATTAATTGTGGAAAGGAATTGCCATGTAAAATAAAGAACGGAAATCACGCGGTCAGTACCATATAGAACGAGAAGGAAAATCTCAGCTTTATTACATAGATAATAAAACGAGGTTTACATATCGATCTGACAAGAAAGAGCTGAGATGAAAGCTTGAAGGCACAAAAGACCAGGCTGGGCACGGTGGCCCGCCCCTGTTGCCAGCACGCGGCTGCAACGCGGTGGGCGGAACCTTCAGGCGGTAGGTAGTTTCGGTGCAGACCAAGGTCCTCACACCAAACTGCGAAGCTGCGGCAAACTCTCGGTGAGTCTCCTCAGAAAGTTGGGTTTCGTCTGACACTCACAAACCGCACGAGGTTTGGTGCAGGGCTACGGCGAGCGTGGGGGCCACGTCACCGAACCTGGCATATGCAAGCAAATGATCTAATCCCAAAGATGTCTCCCCAATGGCCTCCTCCCTTCCCCTGGTCTGGGGCCTTCTGAGCATTATTTTATTATTATTTTATTTATGGAGCACTTTTCCCTTTTTATTAAAATATTATAGTATATATTTAATACGGAAAAAGGTATATCGCTACCACGCCTCCTGCGAGTCATAAATCTCGTCTAACGCTCATCGTGTGGGTCTTCTCGTCACGATTCCGTGTTCTTGCCTAAGGTGTTCCCGCCATATTCCTCCCGAAATGCCACTTGGTATAATTAGTGAGTTAAGCCATAAATAACTCAAAATTCAAAGTTGAATGCATCGGGTGGCCAGCCTAGGATGGAGGTATCGACGAATATCGTTTTCGCAGAAAACTCCTCGGCTATGAAAAGCTCACGGAAAGCGGTAACCGCGATACCGCGCCACCGCGGCTGTCTGTCCCTAACTAAGAGTCTCTAGCCTGTTGTGGACAGTACCCAAAAATGGGGATGAGACCTCCGCCCAAAGATTGCTTGCCCTCGACGATCGAAATAGATGGACCACTCCGTTGGCCTGCTCAGGACAGTGGATCTCCTTACGGCCTGCGGGGTCATGTTTTGTGTCGAACCTCTCGAAATAGACCCTCAATGCAGAGTTCCAAACTGATCTCTCTATCGGTCAACAAACAATCCTCCTGAATCTGTCGCCACCACCAGCCTGTCATCAACGTAAATTCTGACCGTGCACCAACATACACGGTATATTTGGTACCCCATGAAATGAAGTCGACGACGGCCTCGTGCTCACAGCACACAAACATGCTGTACCCTGCGCTTGTATAGCCGCTCCCTGTTACCTTACCAACTCATCACCTCTCTCAATCATCTCTGACTCCAATCCCATGTTGAACGATCCCGCTCTTGAAATCGGGGGTCACAGAGCGCGCTGATGGTGCCCTCTTTCATGCAGACGCTATAACGACTGTGTCCAGGGGCCCTGCTCGCTATGCTCCCTATGACGGACGTCTTTGTACCACCAGTACCAACTCGCAGTCTCCTTGGGTCCATCTGAGAAGAAAGAATCCGATGCTTAACAAGCGCGTATGGTCTCCCTAGGTGGCTTCTTTCGACCCCGTGGGCGTACGTTCGTGCGCCTCCTCCCCCGCGCTGAAAATGCTGACGGAAGAAACCCTCTCCCAAACAGGCAAGAAGTAGGTGACAAAGATATCTTGCAGCCCATCAATGTATACGAAGTACTATGTGAAAATGCGGCTACTGATTTGGGTGTATAAGCACACCTCATCAATGTGTCGACGAGGTCCGAATGCTCGACACCCTCGGTTGTGCCATCGGGGATCTGGTGTTCCCCAGTCACGGACCAACTTGGCCGCAGCTTGGCCTGATCACTCAGCACCTCCGACTCTTGGTCCTGCCCGATAAAATGGCCTCCCGTCGACGTGGCCTCCTCTCCAAAGCACGAGGTGGTAGGCGGTAATCTGTTGCCTGTGACCATGTTCAATACCTTTGTACTGCTAGTGCCCTAGCTCACCGCTATCCCGCGACCTCCGTGTCTCTAGAGGATATGAATTATAGGCAAGGTGTCTGTCGCATCTGTTGCTCCTCTCGAACGACGATATTGGGCGCATACTCATCATGGTCGATGTTGGGTGCCCATACGGATCACCCAAAAGGGAAATATCGTACGGTGTCCTGTGTCTCTCTGTGGCTAGGGCTCCATCATGTCTTGCTGCCGCGTTTGAATCGTCACAAGTGATTCATCATCCGAGGTATCACCACTACGATCACACAGCTATGCCACCTGAACAGGCGCTGCGTCTGTCATCATCATCTGCGCATGGCTGGCTCTCGCTCCCCCGAACGTCCTCGGTGATCCTGTGGACCTAGAAAGAAGCCTGCCACGGCATACGGAGGGGTGTGTCCCTGCCTGTGCCCGCACACACCTCGCCATCTCACACATGAGTGATCGTTACGAATGCACAAATGAAGCAAAGTCCCTTCCTCCTCGACGCTCATTTCTATTTTGACGAGTGAGCGGGGCTTGCTCCTCCTGGTCGGCTGTCTCCTGAGAAACTCGTATTCTTGCTCACGCTAGCCTTGCGGCTGGCCTCACCGCCGACGAGCGGGGATCGCCGCTTCCTCCTCGAATGTTCGCCTTTCGTGGCCGGCGAATGGTCAGCACGACACGCGTGAAGATGGGCCCATGTGTCTTGTAACCAATATCGAGATGATGTTTCCCTATAATGTGAAAGCATGAACATACGCAAAATCAGGTGTTACATAAAGATGGAACATGATCTCATAAGTTCGGCCCAAGGCCATGACAAAGAACCTTAAACTTCCTCCCTAGTATGAGCACTGCCTGGGTTGCCAGATACGAAGGTTCCTCTGTCGATACGAAAATTACCTCATAGCCACATATTCCTTGTGAGGAAGGTGAGGTCTTGTTATCCTCGAAACAACGGAAAGCGAGGGGCAACTATCATTGGACTCTCTCTTCAGGATGTTCCAAGAATAAAGCTTTATATTAATGAGCATATGGTGGCTTCATTTAGTTCAAACACCATTCGATTCTTGAAAGGCGGTTCCGGTTCCTTAAACATGGAAAAGTCAATTTACGATCTTTTTTCATCTTTAGTCACATCATATGACTTCGATTTCACTTCTTCCTTTGTTTATTCCTCGGATGCTGTTGAACAGAATTTATGTCTCCTTGGAGAAGGTCTGTGGCTAGGTTAGTTCTGCGGTTTCTGCTTTTATTTTCATCCTTGTTTAGAAGTTCTTTGTAGTTTGTTAGAAGAATATGTTCTTGATTTATATATGCTTTCCCGTTAAATGTTTTAGTGATTTCTTTTAATGTTGTGTCACAAATTACGAGTTGTCTCAGCATTGACATTTATAGTCCAGTTCTGGTCGAAATGAGGCTGTCTGATGAGGAAATACTGTCTGTCGAAAATGCTTCTAATGGCGGTGTTTGATGTCATCAAGTAATTCTGGTCATATAATATGATATGACCATCGGACCCGATTGTATCTTTGATAAGCAACCCGAGAAAAATATATATTTGGATATTAGTTTCATAATGAATTAAAATTTAATTGCAAAGCAAATTTACATGCCAGGCACAATCTTGATGTGACCCGGCTCAACTTGGCATTTTGGGACGATCGTTCCTCGCCGGAGCAGTGTGAGAATTTGTTCTACGTCAGGCCATATCAGCACGGTTTAGATGCAAACCATAATTTCTGACGCAGTTACGAGTGATGAGCAATAATGATTGTCTGTTACTAGTGAAACTTGAAAATTAGCACGATTTCGTGGTTTCTATTTCGGTGATGCGGTCTGTTGTTACAAACTTGAATATGAACAATTTCTCAATTGACAGTCACGTCCCCTTATGACAAATGCAGGCTTCCTGTAGCTTCCTTCAGAATCCCCATCAACTAGAGAACGCATACCCCCGTGGCAATATCGGTGGTTGTTGATCGTGTATGGTAACACGGTGGCTATTAAAACAAAAAAAAAAAAAAAACACTAGCGATACAATATGTTCTTCAACGGAGAAACAACGCGATTCAGCCCCAAATCTGCACATAGCTTACGAGTATTGATACCCTTGAACAAGTTTGCTCAACAAAATAATATCGGTTCGACATTGAAATAACGACCTCTAACGATGGAAAGCAGTTTATGGCAGAAAACGGTGTGGCTTCTTTTGAAATGTGGGTGAAACCATCCAAACTTAAGGCGCTGATCTCATCTTGGGGGGCTCAATCGTATTCGTATATCAGGCATCGATCGGTCTATTCGTGTCGTTTTTTCTTTTTTTTTTGTTTGAGAATGCAGCCAAGTACGGACGGCGTGGCACTCGACCCTGCGCACGTTGGTGGTCGGTTGCACCTACTGCCCATTCTGTACGTTTCTTTCTTTTTTTCACGGTGGCGGGACAATCGCCCGGTCCCGGCCGCACGCGCGCTTCCTTTCATCGCACGCCACGGTGCTCACGCCGTCACACATGGAAACAGTGCCGCCGGCCATGTAGTTCCGGGTTCCAAAATTCGCCCCCGGTGTTTAAAATTCATGGCTGCCCGGTGGTGGCCGGGTGCCGGCGTGCGCCTGCATGCGACAATGGGTCTGCCATTGGGTTTCCTTGTCGTGTATACTGTCGGTCGGTGGCTCTAGGCCCCTTTCGTTGCATATCGGCTCGGCTAGCGGTCACCGTCTCGGTGGCATAGTGATTCACAGTCCCACGAGCAGCGACCATGCCTCGTCGTAGCCACAACTTAAACACTGCGGGTTTGAAATGTCGACAAGGTCGAAGGCTACGATGAATATCAATTCGAGCTCCACAACACCCTTCTCCAACATGTGGAACTATTAGCTCCAAACGTGTTCCCTAATGGCGGCTCGTTCCTCTTCCACCAATGATAGGTTGTCCTTGGTTGCAAATAATCAAGGTTTGTGGGGCTTGGAGATGCAGCCTCTTGTGGAATCTCGGCCATGGGTTCTTGCTTGAATCATGGAAGTTAGCCATGACCTCTCGGGGAAGAACCACCCCCGCCCCCGGATTCCTTGGTAGTGACCAAGTAAGTGTGGGTCCTGAAACCCAAGCAGCTCACGGCCACTACGATGGTGCATACTCTTACCGCCTCGGCCAAATTAGAAATTGACGTGGTCAATATTCTTCTTTGTTCTCCATAGCGTGGCTGCAGTTAAGTCCTCCTGAAATTCATCGACAAAACCCGAATGAACGGCTCAGAATGTAGACCGATTTGCAAAATAATAACAATAAATGCTAATAAGCCCGGCTGGTAGGTGGACAATTTTAATTAATTTAGGTCCAATGCAAATGACAGAAGAAGGTATGTCTGGAAGTGACAATTTCAAAGGAAAATACACACCGATATAAAGCGTTAGAAATTTGTTTGTCTCCTTGATTGAAATTTCTTTCGATGCCTCCAGTGATAAACACTGAGCCCAGGCACCGGAATAAACCCTCAATTAAAAACTTGTGTTGTGAGGGCAGGCAAAACAGCTGCATTGCTAATATGGGATGGGATATTTCATGATAAATAAATACGAATACCATAATTTGCAATAAAATAAACATTAATTCAACGAGAAGATTTGTAAATAAAAACGGAAATCCTATGGTCAATACCATATGATGAAGGAAAATCTCGACTTTTGTGCAGATAAGCAACGGGGGTTTACATATAGATACGACCCGAAAGTGAGATAGAAAACGGCCACTGAAAAACCAAAAAATTATTTGAGCAGCTGTGACACAAAGACGCAACTGCGCACTCTCCCTCGTGACAGTGGAAAGCTTGTTCCTTTAGGCGAACAGTGATTGAAGATGGAATGATCCCTCACACCAAACTGCAGGCTGTGACTCCTGAGAGTGAGTCTCTCGGGGATTGGGTTTAGGTGAGCATAAACCACGGGGGTTTTCAAATGTGAGGCTGTGGCTGATAAAGACACGTATGGGCTTTCATATACGGTAAATGATCGTCGAGAATGTCTCCCGATGACCTCCTCCCCCGCTTCCTTTTTATACTGGGTCCCTTGGGGCCTCCCCAGGCATTCTTTATTATTGTTTTGGCCCCCCCGCGGGCCTTTTCCCTTTTTGTTAAAATCATATTGTAGATATTTACGCTTGCTAATAAGAAGAAGTGTGTGGCTGCCACCACCTCCCTGCGGTCACTGAAATCTCGTCTGTTGTCCCCGCCATTGGGTCTTCTCGTCCGGGGTTCGAGTGGTGTATTACTGTGGGTGTTTAATAACGTATTCTACGAAAATGCATAGGCATAATTAGTGGGTTAAACCCATAAATAACTCAGAAATTCCGAAAGTTGTCGGACACGTAAGACGAAAGCAAACTGTACTCGGATGATGGAGAATATGTCAATGAATGTATACGGAGACACCATAGAAAACTCCTCTAAAACTCTCACAAAAGCTTAAAATATAAGTATACCAATCCCCTACATACTGTGGCTTTGTCTGTCTAACTCGGGAAGTCCCTCTGTTTTATTATGGATGGTACCAAAAGTGGGGATATTAGGTCATTGTTTGCCAGTGTAATCCATAGCTTAAATTTTAATTCAATTTAAATATGTCTTAATTTATTCTTTCTTCTTTTTATCATCTTTATGGTATGATGATGTAGATCATAATGGATCCTCTTGATTAAGCTCACCCAAAAGAGTGGTTGTGGGGAACTAGATCACCATGAATCATCGATGAATATGATGATCGAGGACTATGGATTGATGATGGCCTCCAGTAGAGGTGACGTTATGTCTCCAAAAATATTGGTTAGTTTTCACTTTCAATGATTGTTGATAGTGATAGCTACAACACGGTGTCATAAATATCTTGATGCTTATGAGTCCATGTGATCTTCTTGAGATGAAAACGAGGGTTTTAATTTCGTAAACTTCTCCTTGAATGAAGTTCTTGCCCTTCAGATCTAGGGTTTTAACTTTTGATATGAATCTCTTTTTTTAATATATTCTTAAGTGATCTTTGACCTTCTTCACGATCACTAGATCATGTGTCTTCTTGCAATGCTTCCTTTCTTGTGCTAAACACCTTGGCTCTTGATACCATGTTGGTAAATTCTGTCTAAGGCAGTACCAATATCAATTTATGTTCATGATAATTACTTGTAATTTCATTAGCAACATTTCCTTTTATTGAATCTTATCTTCATTGTTAGATTATTACGTCTTCATCGATTTAATTATCAAATGTGAAGACATGATATTTAGGCTTTTGTCCAGGGGGAAAAACCTATCCCATCTTGGAGGGAAAACTGATAATGTTCTTCTTGTAGATGTGGGTGCTTTGGTATAGAACCATGAGAAAGACCTTTAACATTGTGCCTCCAGCTGTGTCACTTGCTCACCTGGGCTCCTTAGGTTGATCTTGCTTGTCACACAGCCTGCCATATGTAGAAGCTCGATTCTGATGTAGAAAACATAGATCTTCATTTTCTTCCTTTCCTTAATTATACCTCCTTGTTGTGAAGTCTTTTTTGTGTTAGACCTTGCCCTTCATGAATATGGTAGCCCAAAATGGATCTCATTCTTATTCTTCTTTCTTCTTTATTTGTATATATATATATACATACATATATATATATATATATATATATATATATATATATATATATATATATATATATATATATATATATATATATATATATACATACATATATATATATATATATATATATATATATATATATATATATATATATATATATATATATAAACAAAATAGTAACAGGATAAATAATGATGGCATTGCCTCCCCTCCGCATTGATCTGGATGCCTTATCGCATATCATTCAAGCTGGACAACCTTCTGTAATCCTCTTGTACGGGTGTTTGAATATTGTGAGAAAAACTTTGCAGAAGAGTTTGTCTCTAAAAACAGAGGTCGGAGATGACCTTTCTTTATTTTATGTTGGTCCTTCTCCTGGAAGTGTCACACTCTCTTTTGATCACCCAAACTATGGGGTGTACGCCCCAAAGCCATGGACTTGTGAGACTCTTGTGTGTCTGGTAAGGACATGGACAGCGCCTCCTCAGGACTTCTCTCATGCTTCTAGGTGGCATGAATTCTTAAGGAGTGAGTCGACTTCATCGTGAGATCTTCCAAAATCTTCTAGGACAACTTCTTGAAGCATGGTGACAAGGGTTTGGAGCATATTTTTACACAATAATAAATTTTATTATAGTACATAACAACACTTCATATACATATTCTAATTACATTGTAGCGAGATGAAAACCCTAAGACATCGAAGAATTTTTTGACATAATAAACTCATACTTAAGAAATGAGGAAAGAAGATTACAAATACATTTTATAATATTTGTCTTATTCATTACATAAATTCATAATTACAAGTCATTAGAAAGGCCAAGGTATAGTTACATTTTTCGACAAAAACTATGGGACAATATGTTCACGGTGTCTTATGATCCTTGTGCTTATTGTAAACTCATAAAATCAGCAGGCTAATGCAAATATGCAATTTCATTAAATTCAGCTAATGCTACATGATAAAATATATTAAATGTTGGTTGCAATATGAAAATCAACATGCAATGAATCTTATCGCATGCATATAGTACATCGTAAAATGCTCAGGGAAAGGAGTGACAGAGCTTATTTTGTCGGTTCAGGCAAAGTTTGTGTTGAGACAAGGGCCGTAATAGTCATCCCTAAATTTCCCATGAATCTTAAATGGTATCCAAATATTTGTCCACTAAAGACCAAGTCCCCTACTTTTATATTATTTTTAGAGCACCACATACTGCTTGGTTTTTCGAGTTTTCCTTTCGAGATACGGACCTCTTGTGGAGGGAGAATAGGGAGAAAGGTTTCTCAATATCATGTGATTCATAATATGGGCCCAAGATCAATCACCAGGATAGGTAGGTGGTTTCTCTTAGGGGATAAAATGGGTCCCATCGGATTGGGGATGGCCCCATCATCCCCGATAAGTCATACGAACATGACCCCCAACGACGTCTCCCCCCATTTTATAGATAAAAAAGCTTCCCACACATCTCAAGAATATGAAAGTGACAACAATATCCATGAGAAGGGACTGTGGGGGTTCAGCAAAGAGACAACAAGATCTTTAGCCCAGAGCCTCCACTTCACGGGTTTGGAATTAAATCCGGACACCTTAATGCCTTGTTCCGGTGATGTTGGGGACCCATTTTATTCATAATAGTTAAAGGTATGATCGTGAGATCCCCCAGGTCGAGAATAAAATTCCATGGATATAAAAATTGTGATACCCAAAGTGAGCACAAGGTCATGTCCAAGGTTACAATAGAGAATGTGAATGTTTTACAATTTCTTACGAGTAGTTCTTCCTCTTTAAAACTGAGGACTTGTTTTGTGCATGCAAGGAAGCTTGTTAATCTCTTTCAAAGAAATACGAAAACCTTCCCAATAGCAACATCCATGTCAATGGTGGAGGCCCATCGTGTTTTCACTTTTCTTTCTTTAGTGTTTCTGCTTTTTGGGGCCTTTTAGGTTCTTTGGTGGAATCCTTTCTGAAGGAATCTCGAAAGGATTTCTCTTTAGAGGCTTACTTTAGAATTTTTTGAGAGGATCTTGTGAGAAGGTATTTTCTTTGTTGTGTTCTTTTGAGTTGAGGTGTAATGGTCTCTTCATGAATATTGGTTCATTGAATCACTACGCTCTATTCGACATTTACAGAATAATTTCCTCTTTCTCCTTGTTGGCTTTAACCTCATCGATGGGAGGATGTGTGAACTACCAAGTAGGATGTTGAATAAATGGGTTCTTTCACTGGTTGGTTTGCTCATTTGTTTCATCATCATCACTCTGTCCGCCTCTCCCACTGAGCTCACCCTACGAAGGGATGAATGTTTGATGCTGCCGTTGGTTGGAAGCGAGGTGTTGGGACTTGGGGTGAGAGCTAGGCCCTGTCTTCCTCACTTTTCTTTCTTGGAAAAGGATTTCCCTTTCGGAATATAACTTGACCTTTGGGCCTTCTCAGTGATGATCATGTTCATGACAATTAAGTCTCTCATGGACAGACTTCCTAGAAGTGATAACACTGTCTTCTTGGGAATTGTCCACATAAGGGTTTATTTGTGTTGATGTTTGATTTCTCCTTCTAATTAGTATAATTTTGGCTTTGAGAGTCATCAACATTGTTTTTGGGATACAAAGTTTTCTTCAACACTGTCGCCATCTCTTTAGCTTGACCAATATGGAGGGTTTATAGTCTCTCGAGGCATAAGTTCGGTTCCCCCACAACGTGGAAACTGCTCAAGGATATTGGCCTTGAAGGAGCTTTGGGTGATGCAGGATATCCCGGACAACCCTATCAAGGTACCAATGAATTCCCGGATATCTTCCTTACATGGTGTTTTATAAAAAATTCAATGTTGGGGTCCTTGGCATCGCAAGACCACTCATTTCATGAATAGATCTTCGTTCTGTTGATTGTCGAGCAGCAAGGTAGAACTAACGGTACCATTCTCTAGCTTGTCCCTAGAGTGATAAATAAAAAGGAATCATGATCTTCATCGGAAATGTCATCCTAGAAACGGTGCCAATAAAATTATTCATGAAAGTCACGAGGCACTCGCCAGTGACATGTCACTGAAAACTAGGTAACCATTGTTGTATTTTGAGTAATGGTTTGGGATGCATCACTCAAATTCAAGGTGTTGTGGAAAAGATATTACTTCTTCGAAAAGCAATCCCTCTAGCCCAATGGAGGTAGGTCCTAGTAAAAGCTATGACAAAGAATACAAGCTTTCCTAGTTTAACATTGAATAATTTGAGAGAGGGAGAGATGACTGCCACTCACTCCTATCCGGCTTGTTTCTTCGATGTTGATGCCCTATCCTTTCACTTCCGACTCTCTCCTCCTGTCTTCGTGTTCGAATACATGAAAGTTCATCGACACCAAAGCAAAAGAGACATAACATATATATATTTCAAAGTAAACCATGAAAATCAAGAATTATCGTACTATGAAAGTTAATATTAACAATTTCTCGGAAGAAATGACTTCTTTTTTGTATTAAATAAAAGGAGTTACAATCGGTGCCTTGATATTGGAGGCCTCCTTCGAGGCCAAGTCGAAGTCCAAGCCAAGCTCTTCGTCTCTGCCTAACATCATCGAATGTCGACAACCGCCGGTGCGATCGAGCATGAGCAGGAAACCAACAACGATAAATAAGACTCACTATCATGACACTCTTATAGGCAGAGATGGAGGAGTTGTGGGTCCACAATAATAAGGGGGAAGATCTTGTCTCAAATCATAGTGTGGGGAATAATATCATGCAGGTAAAAAATGGAGTATTCGACATATGTCTGACAACAGTACCATATCTCCGTTATCAAAATTCTGGAGACGAAAGATTCTACTCCCATTTTAGATCTGCTAAAAAGGACCGACACGACTTTACTTTTGTTCTAACTTTGCTTAACGATGTTCACGGAGTTAGGGATATGACAAGCACGGTTATTTAAAGAGCCATTATTGAACAAGAAGTGTGTTTTTAATTTTTAAAAGGTTTCGAGAATTTCTCTTTTAGGTATTGGGGGTCTTTAAGCATGTTATCAAGGATGAAAGAGAGTTTTCAGCTTTTTCACTTTGTTTGTGGCATGAGAGAAAAAAAATACGAAACTTAGGATAAGAAGTGAGAATGTGACAAAATATTGTGTAACAAAAGGAAAATACAATGACAAATGTCTTTCACTTTTAGTCATCCTTTTATCAGTGCTAAGTCCATTTTGGGTAAGTCAACTTTTTCAAGCAAGAAAAGAGTGGTTCAGCTGATAAGATTCATGCTCCTTCTTCTTGCAATGACACCTGGTTAAAGGAGGAATGTTGTCACCTTGAGCAAACTAGGGTTTAGTGATGAATAGATGCTTGAAGAGAATAATCACAGTGTCATCAGTAGATAAATTACTCTGACAGATTCATAGAGAGAGCATGCACCAACTTCCTCCTGAAAACTACGCAGAAATGCCTCAAACCAACTTGGGGACCCTGAAAGGGGTTCCGAGAGGACAGCTGGGTTGAGGAAAGCTTGATATGAAGGCTTCAGCTTCTTTTATCCCAAAAGCAGGCTCACTCTTTAAGAGCTTTCTGTGATGGTGTTCTGATGTTTTGGTGGAAGCCACTAAAGAATGTACGATGAGATGGTGGTGACCCTTTAAGCCCTTTCTGGATAGTATAAAAGTGAGATTTGCATATGTTTTAAACAAAGACTTAATCTTCTGGAAAGGGGTGAGATTCGAGGAAAGGATGAAGGGTACAACTTGTAGGTACTTCACAGTCTATAATCCTATAAAACTTGGATTCCCAAAATAATCCTTGATGAATAATGTTTAACAATAAGTGAGACCATGAGACCGAGTGGACCCATCTGAGGTTCGGGGATGGAATGGCTCAGCCTGATGCTCTATCACGGAAAGGAGAGAGAGAAGAAAGGACTCAATTAAATATTTGTCGAAAGGTCAGTGATCTTGTTCGGTGCTAGCTGTCGAAGCAAAGGAAAAGGCTTGGTCTGGAAAGCTACGACTTGAATGCCCAAGAATTCCACGAGTTCGATTATGGAACCCAGAGAGGAAGTGAGGGGACCAAAAGCGCAAGGTCGATACAGAATCGAAGTTTCCTTGGCTACATTCTGGGTGTTGGAGGCTATTTCATGAAATTTCGGACTGTAGAGAGCGAGGAGAGAAAATGTGAAAATAGGAAAATTGGCCAACATACTTTATAGAGAACTGGTCCCAATTCATGGGGATATAGGTCGGGGGGATAATAATGAATAAAAATTTGGTTTTTAGTTCGAGGAGACGGAGGTAATATGTCTTGATAAGCGAGAGAGAGAGAGAAAGATAAGAAAAGTGACATGACATTTTATATGCCGCTGAGCGTGCAATATTATCAATACTAAAGTTCTCTCTAGGACATTTCATTCTTTAATAATGGACCATACATAAAATAATAAATAAACGCATAATTCCACATTTTCGAGAAATCATATATGGTCTCCTAATTATAGTGAAATCAATTGTGTGGGCGACAAGAAGAATAACATCAAATTTACAATTATAATGTTGTTCTATATTACGCGTAAATTTTCCGTAAATACGAATGAAATGGCCAAATCCATACATCAAAAAACATCCATCGTCGAAATATCCCTGAGAAAAAAAAGTGAAATTCTCTTCAGAAGAGATCTAGTCAGTGAGTAATACAAATGAATCCAACTAACATCAATTTATACCCTTAGCCCCTAATAATAAAATAATGTGATCAAAACCACTTTTGGTGACAAACCCACAATGCAGCTCGCAAAATGGGAATGACCTGTGGAGGTCGAATAATAATATGTGCATGTCATGGGGCCATCCAAAAGCATAATAATCTCCACATAAATTACACGTGATGAATAAAATCCTCGAGAAATATAGGTGAATAGAAATTTGGCCTTGTTCTCCAAGTAATATACCTATGGTGCTCCCGGTGGTGTGGGGGCACATATCAGGCAGCCATGGTCTCCCATGGTCAAGATGCTTGTAGATCATGAGGGGCTGGGTGGTCGGTAGATAAATGTGTGACATTGTACAAGTCCACGGGGCCTTCAAGAGAGTGTGGGGCCACCAGCAGGGTTTGTTGGGCATGGTGTACCAGTCACATCACCATCGACCAAAAAATGGATGCTCGTGGTCTGCGAACATCAATAGGCATGGTCGATGATTTCTATTGTGAGCCGTGGATGCCTCTCACCTTTTATGTGTGCCAATGTAGCCTACGGGGTTAGGATCCCGTGTAAGGCCAATGACTAAATAAACGCCTGCAATCCGTGCCAGATCTAGTAACCCTGGCCTTCGAGGTACAACGAGTCATTGGAGACGTGAGTATGAGGTTTGAACATGGATAACAAAGCGGGCGCCTTCACGGTGGCACCCTTCGGCGGGCTTTGTGTGTTGCGTGTCTCCCATGCTCCAAAGGGATTAGCCAGGTACCTTAAAATGTCGGTTTTCAACCTTAAAGGGGATAGTGTGTCCAGGGGTACATCCCTCCAATGAAAGGGTGGAAAGTGATAAATAATTTAAATGGGTAGGAATGAGGGGGGGCAATCCCGGGCCACATGTTGAGGCATGGGGAGAAACGACTGAATAAAGAGAGCCCACACATGGGTATATAATGTGTGGGGAGGGTGATCGTGGTGCCTTGTGGGGTGTCTCGACCTTGATTTTCCCACACACCTTCTTTATATGCCTTTTTCCTTTCTTTCGTTCTTTAATTAAGCACTCGAGCTCAAAGGATAAGAGCATGACCTTCAAGATATAGCGGTGATTACCCCCTTTAGGTAAGGCAGTTAGTTGACCTCCAAGGGGTTACACGGAAAGAATGCTTGGGTTCCTTAATGATAGAGAGGCTCATACAAGGCCTATGGAACTAGAGAAGCGATGACCATGTGTGTGAGGTAGAGCTCATGTATTGTGGCTTTTGCTATTGTAACTGATGTTGTCTCGTATGTTTTCATTTTTGTGGTACAATTTCTGTTGAACGTGGCCATTTATGCTTTTACTTTTTTCTTTTGTTTGGCGACGCCGCGGCGTCGTTAGGGCCGACCCAAGGTGGGCGAGGAATGGGGAGGCTAACCCTGTGGACTCGGAAGGGCAATGTGGACCCGAGTGTGAGAAAATGATGGATGAGGGCATAGTGAGTGGAAAAGAGAGTAAGATATGCGGATAAAGGAGCGAGAGACCACACCCAAGTCGGGGTTTCCCCAAGTAGTACCACCTTGTAGAATCAAATGGTGATAAAGAGATCCCACTGGTCTAAGATCCAAGGGTAACATCCAAAAGAGATCGAGCATGAGCCTAAGCTAAGCCCACTCTTTACGCTGATCCCCCATCGATCTGTGTCCAAAAGTATCCATGATAAGTAAATCCAATATAGGTCTTAAATGAAAAGAAAAATACCTTTAGATTAAGGAGGTCACATTACGAACATATGATCGATACATATGATTTGAGAGACCACATGGTGGCTCGGTGGCGGAAGGAATGCTTTGTGAGCTAGAAGACTGTAGAGAGGCTGTTGAAGTTTTGTGACTAAGGTCATCATGGAGAAAAAAATTTCTAGGGATATCACCCATGAAGTGGTAGGTAACATACCAAAATCATAACTCGGTGATTATGTGATTATTCTAAAAAACAATCTAAAAAAGAGATGCATCATAAAACTAAAATCTACAAACCATGACTCATTTCAAAAATAAAAAATTAAAATAAATATCTTATTTTAATTTAATTTTTATAACATTTTTAAAATTAAAACTTAATACTTCGATAAACATACAATATATCGAGATTCTTACCCATGGATGTTCACCCACATTTTACCATGAATATTATTAACTTGTAAATAAGCTTTCTTACAATACCATGAGCTAATACCATAGTTTATAGTAATGCCACTTACTTAAAAAACACGTAACTCATTTTAAAAATTAAAATATTTTATTTTATTAGCATTTTTTAAATAAAATCTAAAAGCAAAAACCTATGGGGAAGGTATAAATGTTTACATTTACATGTTAGCTCATTTAAGACAATAAAAGGTTAAAGTAATTGTATACAGAAGTTGTAACAAATGACTCAAATGTCTTACATGTAATACAAGGAGAATCTCAAATTTCATATTATATAACATTTCATTATTACAATCATATGAAATTATATAAAAAATCAAAATAAGATAAATATAAAATTATAATAATTATAATGATAATTAATAATAAGAATCAAATTTGTGCTAAAGGACAGTTCATGCCCAGGCATGGATCTGGTTGGTTTTAAAAACAAATTATTATTATTATTATTATTATTATTAAAGATATAAGTGAACCATGCTACTAGTAACTTACAAGTAATTCGGAAAATTTCTCAAATTTTATTCTAGATAACACTTCATTATAATAATCATATTAATACCTAAACTTAAATTATTATTATAAAAATATGTGTGAACCTAATAAATTTTAAATACTAGATAAGAAAGACTTTAAATACTATTATTGTAACATAGTGAGCGAGGATACAGATTTGGTTATATCGCTACAAAGGGCGAGAGATTCTTCGTCATTTATAATAATATTTAGTGGATTGAACAAGTTAAATTCGGTTGGTGCGATGAATATCGTTAGATGTCATCATATTATTATTCTTGTAAGGCTGCGGTGGGAACGGCCGTCAGTATGGTCCACATTTCATAAGCAAACTGACTTAAATGCTAAGATATGAGCATTATTGTTGACAAAAGAAATGTCTCTGGTTTTCTGTTACCGTGGACCTAATTTGCTTATGCATACCTTCCTTTCCTTCTAACTCATGCAAAAGATATTCCAGAAGAAAGAAACAGAATAACAAATGGAACTGAAGGATCTTCGTAAAAATGTATTTATCATGTTTGGTGGCCAATCACTTTCCATGTTTGTGGAGACTTGCCACATATCAGACAACTCAAAATGAAGTTGAAGATGCCATTTGGGTGGGAGCAGAATCACAGTGAATGGACTGCTCAACATGCTCTCAAGGTCACCAAACAAACCATACTTGTTGTCAAAGAAGTTAAATTTCAATTCAGAATAGCAAAAATTGGCCCATCATTTTTGTAATATATTTACTACTGATGACATTGTAAGTATTGATACGTGTCTGGTAATATTTGGTGGGGAACTCTAAAAAATTGAACCAAGTTGCCACTGGGTTCATGGCCTTTTCTGCTCTCGTTCAACAAGTCATACCATTAACGTTAGAGTTCTTTACTATAGCACAGTAATTAGATTGTGGTTTCCCTCCAAC
The DNA here is from genome assembly GCA_034641835.2 of Pinus albicaulis. NCBI lineage: Eukaryota > Viridiplantae > Streptophyta > Pinopsida > Pinales > Pinaceae > Pinus > Pinus albicaulis. Next base: position 1,060,333,956 of record CM076574.1, read on the forward strand.
TACTGAAATTGCACACATGCATTTTGTTCGTGGAGATCCAGTTTAAAATTCCTTCGTTGATGTAGGCACACTGGCTTGTGGGTCCTCGGTGTGGTTATTCTGTTACCAGGCCTCTGTCTTCATGGCACCATTTGACATTCCTCCTTCTGATGTTGATTAATTTCACACATACCCAAAGCTTCCAAATGCAAGAATTCATGGGAGCAAGAGGGTTTCAGATGGTTTGGCCTTGTGATTATGTTTCAGTCCTGCTAACAAAGACTCATGCCCATTCCCTTAACAGAAGGTTCCTTGTGAAGACCGGCAAAGTAAAGAGAACAATTATTCCAGGGATCGGTTTACAGGTAAGGGATTTGCAATACATTTGTTTTTATGTATGTGTTTGTACGTTAAGTCAGTTATTTATAAGAAGTAATAAGGCATTGGTTAAATACTAAACTGGTTTTTTTCTCCAGGTTCATCAATTGAATTTTTTTCTACTGCTGGAAAAAAATTTCGTAAGATAGTTCGGAAGAAGAAGCTCAAATCATTTCAAATCACAGAAGGCTTAATTCTGAAATGCTAAATGATGCAAATGCAAATGCTCACGGGTCCAAATGGAGCAAATGTGGGCTGTGGTTTTATTTTTATGGTGCTGTTTTCTGCTTGTCTTGTTCCAATTCCCCTTCTGCCTTCTGCGACTCAATGATGGAGAGAATACAGACCTCCTGATAATGGATTCCAGACTTTAATTTCTGGGAAGGCACTAGAGTACAAAAACAGAACCTACTGAAAGCTGCAGAGGATTAAATTAAGGCTTGGACGAAGTTAGGTTGTCTCAATCAGTTAAATACCATGTCAGGACCTACTTCTGCCAGGCCAATGAACTTGGATAGCATGCAAACAGACCTTGGTCAGAAGGCTACTGAAGAAATGTAACTAGAAGCAACACCACAGAAGGTCGTTTAAGCACAACAATGAAGAAAAAGGTATGTGTTAAGCAGAAGGTCTGGAAGGATCTGACCATTGGTCAATTCAAATTACAATGTGAGAAAGGAGAAAAGCAAGGAGAAGATCAGATGGAGCTCAAAGTCTGTTGAAACCCAAATCCAGCCAAGCTCAACAAATCAAATGATGGAATCTCTGAGAAAAGAAAGAAAAAGAGTGCTCAGAGACTGAAGTGGAACAGAGAATGATTTCAGGACTGAAACAGACTTGAAGAAAGCAGGCATCAACGTAATAACAAAGTTGAGAAGCAAGCAGAAGAAGAAGAAAGAAACATAAATGCCACAGTGCCAGAGAGGAAAGTCAAAGTGGATATCCGGGATAATACAGAAGAATTTGAAAGTAATGATTTGCAAGAAGCTCAAGGGAAAAAGAAGGCATCAGGGTTCATTCACAGATGAGAAGGAAGAAGAACAGGAAAGCCTCACTGTCAAAGTACCAGTTAAAGAGACACAAAATGTAAGATCGTGAAGAAGATTCCAGCCCAGGGGAAATGAAATGAAGACAAGAATGTGAAAATCTGAAGTATCAAAAAAAAAAAAAAGTACAAGGGTGAGGCGGCAGAAGAAGAAAACTCAACTACCACAATACCAGCTGTTGGGGAGGAAAGCAATGCTCAAGATAGGAAAGAAAGAATCCAACAGAAGTAAACTGCAGGACAGAATGCAGAAAACAGCCAGTATCAAAAACAATCCTCAAAGATGAAGCAGAAGAAAGAAGATACTCAGTTGCCGCAAGACCAAGGGACAGGAGCAAAACAACGCTCAAGGAATGGGAAAGAAGAATTCAAAGAGAACCGCAGAGCTAGAATGCGGAGGAAACAGCTTCTCTATGTCAAAGTCAAATCAACGAGAATGAAAACAGCAAGAAGAAGAAAACCCAAATGCCAGATTGCCAGAGATTAAAAGGAAAAGGTTGATCAAGATAACGAAGAGGAATCAAGCATAAAGAATCTCAGACTCCAATCAAAGGAAAAAGCCAGTATTCAAAATTCGACTCCCAAAGTTGAGGAGGAGGAGAAAAGCAAAATGCCACAATGCCAGAAGAGAATAAACAGAAACAGAATTTGGGGACAGTGAAGAAGAATCCAAGAGCAATGACTTGCAGATAGAAGTTAAGGGGCAGCTTTGGGCGCCGGAATCAGTTCACAAAGTTAGAAGAATGTAAATGATGATGGTCTGGAGCTAGCAGAGGAATTTCCAAGTCCAGATCAATCAAATTTTGGGCCCAGACAATACCAAGCATATTAGTGGGTCTAGAGATGATAAGAGTCAGGAGTCAAGAATTGGAAGCTGATCAAGTGAGGTTAGATGAAGCTGTTTCGGATAGGGTGACCAAACGGAAATTTGAAGAAGACAAGGTCTGAGATGACCAGAGACAAGAGAGTCAAGAACAGGGAAGCAGGTCAAGTAGAGTTAGATAGGCTGTTTCCAAATGGGGTGACCAAAGGGGTGAAGGGCAGAGAGTCAAGGATGATAAGAGTCAAGGGATTCAAGAACAGGAAGCTAAGTCAAATAGAGTTAGATGAAGCTGTTTCGGATAAGGTGACCAAAAGGGTGAATAGCAGGAAGAATTAGAGCAAAGGCATCCTGGAAACAAGAAGAGATTAATGAAGAAGAAATCACAGAGAGTGAAATTAAAGATGATGAATCTAGAGATGATCAGGGACAAGAGACTGAAGAGATAGAAGCTGATGAATTGGAGACTGAAATATGAAGCTACTTCAGATAAAGAGACAAAAGATGAGTGGCAAAAGCCAAGAAAGAGACATGTAAGAGCAAGAAGAGACCAATGCAGAAGAATTCTGAAAGTGAAATTAAAGATGATGGTTAGAGATGATCAGGGTCAAGAGACTAGAAGAGATGGAAGCTGATCAAGTGGAGTTCAATGAAGAAGGCTATTTCGGACAAAGGAGACTAAAAGGATGAAGGGAAAAAGAAATGAGAAAAGAGCATCCTAAAGCAAAGACCAATACGAAGAATCCACAGAAATGATATCAAGGTTGATGAAGAGTTTGAATCTACAACAAATTCCAAATTCTCAGAGACAGAAGAGGATGATATGGGTGACTCACAAACAATGATGTCATGGATGAAGATGAGTCTAAGAAGAGTCCCATCCAGCAAGCAATCAAAATATAATTTCAAGAAAGCCAGCAAAGGATGATGCAGACGAATCTGCACAAAAATAATAAGGGGAAGGGAGGATACTGAATCAGAAACTGTCCCAACAAATACACAATCAGGGTTATCGTTGTGGAAGAATCAGCTGTCAATTCTACAGATTCAGTCCGGGGAAAGTGAGGGAATACAGTGATTTCATCAATGGGGTACAGATCTTTCAAATTCCAAAACACAGCAGGAAAAGGTATTTCATTGATTTGATACTGCCCAGAGTTTCAAGTTCTCTAACAAATCAAAAGTATACTTCAGTCCTAAATGCTGTTAGAGAATCGCTGACGTTAGCTTTCCCAAGCCCATAGTTGAGCACCAGCAGTACGCTCCTTATGTAGCCTCTGTGATATCTTACATTTTTGTCTTGCCCACAGTTTCTAGTCATAGTTTCATTTGATCAAGTTAGGACCTTTCCTCTAAAAAAGGCTCATCCTTTTTGCCAATATATGCTTGGCTGCATACTTTGCTACATTAATGATTGCATCCTCGTAATTGGCATGGGAGCCTATGTTATTCTTCTTTAGAAATTCATTGTCAGGATACATATGTTTACAGTTGTTAGAAACATGGGATACATACACTGCTTTGCAGTGCTTGAACTTGTTAATCAGTTTTTCTAATGGTTAATATTAGCCAAGCTTGTGTGGCATTCCTGCAAAGTGGGTGTCAATTTTCATTGGGTTGCATTGTTATGTAGGCAAATTTTTCTGAAACCATGGCTCAAGCACCGCATACGAGCTGGAAGATCCATGGAAGCATACACCATAGCATTTTTGTTCTCTGCCTGTTTTCAAAGATCAAACATGGCAAGAAGGAGTACGTCCAAGAGCAATACAGCAGTGTTATCAGCAGAAAAAACTGAACTAGAGCCTCCAACACAATAAGCTGACTGAAGGCTATTTCAACGTTCATTATTGTTTTCCTATCATTTTGTATGTATTTCTCAGGTTTTTGTAACATTTTGTTAAAAGCTACTGAAAACCAATAATGACCCTTCCTCTGGGAGAACGCTTCAAACATTTTCATCAATTCTGTAGAAGATGGATCCTCTTTTGGATTTCCGGATGATCGATCCTTCAGAAATTATTACTCCCTCAGGCAGTTTGGATGGAGATGCTGCAATATGGGAAGATTACATCAGAATGTTTATTGCCATTCATTTTCAGGTACCTCAGAAAATGATGTGTTAGAGAAATGTGTGATGGGCTTTTCAGGTTGCCATTATGAAGCTCGTGTCTGTAAGTATAGTGCAGCTACACACATTGCAGGTGCTTTTGTAAAGAAAAAATACATATATCGGACAATAAAAGTGCAAGTAGATGACTGTTTTACACATTTTGTTATCCATATTCGTTGATTTTGTAGTTTGAAGTTATCTGTGAGTAGCTTCTTTTAGTTTTGGGATGCAAACTGTTTGGATAGATTTTTGTATGGACGTTGTTTCGTGTTCAGTGTCACGTCAGATAAATTTCTTTTAGCTTGTGATTAGGTTGTCATCTTCTTTATATATTAATGCATGCATTATTAGTATAAGTTTTATATTCTTACATTGTTAGTAAAGAGATTTTCTCCTCTTTTCATTTATTTGCACTTTGTTACTAACGAAAAGCATATTAAATTAAAAAAATCATTAAATCATTTGTTTGATGATAGTAAAACATGTCGGCAACCTCTGTGAACCATGCATAAGATAATGAAACAATGGAGAATCTAAATGCACTTGCAATTTCATTTTTTCATTTAAAAATCTATCACCAAGATTTTTAGCTAAAACCTTGATCATTGCAAACAACTCTGTTCGAGGTAAAAAACTATTTTTAACACAGCTTCTGAAGATTAAATAATTTTAATGTCAACACCAAAGGCATTACAATCTTATTTATTTAGCTAAACCTTTGATTGTTCTGCTTAACCCCTCATAATAGCTGAAACTTTTTAGCTTCTAATGAGTTAAAGTGGTATATAATTTTTAAGAATTTACAATTTAATGGGCACATGGTAGTGGAAAACAATGAGAGTGATTGGGCTTGCATTATCTCATGAAGATCTAGATTCAAAACCCTATGAGTGTGGGTTAAGGATAGATGCGAGTTTTGGGTGATTTTTATAAACATAAAGCACACATTTAAAACTCTAATTCAGCACGATGTTTATGATATATACATAAGTCAACATAAAGATCAATGTTGGGATTTGATGAGGCATTTGGTTATAAAAACTGCAAAATTTTAGATGCACATCCTGATACACTTGATATAATCAAATATGTTAAAATATGATTTAAGAAAACATCAAAATTCCATGTAAAGTAATTAAATGCACAATAATAGTGCTTGTATTTTCCTCAAACAAGTTCTTCTTAAATAGGATTGAAAAGTATCCCTATTTTATGATTTAAAGCCGAGTTGATGGGAAAGTTCATTAGAAAATCATATTTCAACTATGTCTAGAATGTCAACACTTGTTTGCATAACCCTTCTCACTTCGCTCATTCTTTGGTTGCTTTTCCTACCATAACCCAATAATCATGGCCGCATGATTTCTTTGATAATATGTTGTTCCCAAGTTGTGCATTTGATGGGATCTAAAGACTTAATGAACTCCTTGGGAGATCCTAGTACACCTTGAAATTCCAAAAAAGTTAATAGTTTCTTCCATGAGCTTCACAATCTTGTTCTAGTATCATATCCACTTATAACTTGGATTACCTTACCAGTTCTTGTACTTCATAACCTCCAAAGTATTCCTTTAGTTGTTCCTCAATTGATGTTAAAGATTTACCAATAAATTTGGATCAATTGAGATGGGAATGAGATGAATAGTGACATTAGTAGAACCAAAGGACTTGTTTGAAAACACATGAAAATATGAGGGTCCTTTAATAAAGATGGAACCCTTTTGTCTTTTCCTACAATATTTAGATCCTTATAACATAGTTGCATGAACGATTGGCCAAATCTATTCGAAAAACACATGCTAAAGGAAATGTATAAAAGACAATATGTCACAAGTGGAAATTTGCTAAATTTAGATAACCATGGTATGTTCTGTGCTTAAATGCAATTTACTTCAATCTTCTTTAAAGAGCCCAATTCAGATTTAGAGAGTACTGAAGCTTGAAGAGGAAATTAAAATGTTGATAGAACATAATAATAGATCAACAAAAGACGAGCCAAATAATATGTCAAGACATAATTCTTCTTACATCCCAAGAAAATATAGAGATTAATATTTGTTACAACGATTGACAGATGCCTTGGCCAACAAAAGACTTGAGTTGGCCCAAGCCAACCTCTCCAACAACCAAATCGGCGTTTCCAAGTGCCACCCCTCAAAGAAAGCTCCAAAACGTCAACGCAAGTCGATAGCATGTAGTCGGTACGAGAAGTCAACGTTGTGGTGAAAGGCCTAACGATCAACGGACAACGGTCAAAGTCAGTAGCCTAGGTTGTGCCCTCTGATGCAGCCTCAAGAAATAAGAATTTATGTACTGAAATCAAATTCAAAGAACAAGTGTTGACCCAAAGTCAGCAGGTAATCTTGAACCATAAATCCCTAAGAAAATAATGCAAACTTCGCAGTTAGGATTCACCGTGTGAGGATGGAAGCCTCTCCTAGAACTGTACGAACCAATCAAATCACAAGAAGAATGTGTGATGATGTGATGGACAAATGGTGTGTCTCTCCTATTTATATCTGTCAATGAGGTGTGTGACTCATGTGTTGGGGCTTGTGAGCCTACATTTTACAAATTTGACACGTCTTGTCTATTTGCACATGTGTGAAGAAATAAAATCAAAATATAAGTTCTGCTCATCCAAGCAAAGATGATCTTTAGATCAATATTCACCTCTTAGAAAGAGGAATCAACAAAAATATAAATCATCATCATATGAAAAGCGATTCGACGCCAAATTTGGACCCTGAGTTTCCCAAAATTAACACTCCTCTCAACTAGCGAGAACTCATTTGTCCTGATGCCATCTTGTCATCGGTACCATCGTGTATTATCATCATCATCATCCTGTGATCTTGTGTCATCCTGTTGTAACATGCTTTCTGGCTTTGAGGGCAAACAAATGAGGAGTGAGTCCACAAAAAGACAGCAACTGTGGCCGAAGTCAACAGGGGTTAAAACCTCAATTGGACTCAAGAGGTCTTGTCTTCTTGCAAAGTTAGTTTATTGATCGGAAGTCGATTTTAGGTAAGAACCTCATCGAGACTTGATCCCGGTCATGATGTTGGACACATGACCATCCTAAACATAGAAATCTGACAATCTCAAGTGCATCCATCGGTCGTACTGTGCGTCTCTATCCACATTTGTACCTCGACGAATAGGGGTAACCCTTAATTACGAAACTTCATGAGTGAGATGCATGCGGGCATAGATACAGAAGAGGGTAGACTAGCCAACGTAACGGTGGGACGAGAAGCACAACGGAGGTTCGTGACCTAGCCTCGTGTGTGGTGTAAACTCAAGCTATCCCCGAGCCCTTAGAGCTCACAGGAGCTCATTTTCCAACACAAGAAGGACCCTCACAATAGGGTCTGTCCACGGTCAAGCTTCTCCACCGGAAGGTTAAGAATGCGGCTTCGAGAAACTGTGAGAATATCAACGGCACCTTGTCGGTCCCCGATGTGATCGAGCCTTCGCTTTCATTGTGCACCATATCCTGAATAACGTGGTGCCTAATGTCAATATCTGCTTGGGTCGATGGCGGAACACACCAGTTCTCGAAGAACGAATCACTGCGGTTATATCGCAAATGATAACGGTGGTCTCCTAACACATGTTAGATAGCTCACTAAAGGTTTTCTTAACCAAACAACTTCACAATAGGACATACTCGTTGCAATGTGTTCGACGCTCAACGGTGCTCGAAAGCAACCCAATTTTATGCTTCTGCTCATTCAAGATATTGAAGCGAACCCAAGGTGAAGAAACATCCGGATGTGCATCTTACGATAAACCACCTTTGCCCGGCCCAATCGACATCAATATATCCACGGTGTCTCAAGCTCCCGGTAGTCTATCTTGGCCCATGTTTGATTGTGCCCGGAGGTATATCTTAGCGTAGATTCTTGGCACCCGATCCGATGAATGGTGAGACTCAACCATGTATTGACTCAAATTGTTACACATTTATGACATCGTCAGGACGGAAGTTCACTAAGAACATCACGGCCCCTATGAGTTGTCGATACTCGGTGGGATTTCCAACCTAGAACTGACAATTCTTCACAACTGCCAAGGGTGACTTCCATCGACGGTGTCGACACGGACTTACGATCCTACATTCCAAATCTTTCCGGCAACTTTGATATGTTCATGTTGAAAAGAAAATCTCATACAACTTTTTCCAGAACCTCAAACCTAGGAAATAGTGCATGTGGGGTCTAGGTCCTTCATTTCGAACTTAGAAGCTAGCTCCCTCTTCATTGATGAATGAGAGGGTCAACACCTGTTAGGAAGAGATTTTCTACATAGAGAGCAGAATGAGGGCATTAAACCTTAAAATAAAGGTTTGGATCAGCATCACTTAAGGTAAGCCCAACTTCCTTGATGACTATCAACCCTCTCATATCAGGCTACAAGGCTTGCTTCCCAACCATATGGTTTTCTTCAACTTGCATGCATGAGTCTCTATCTTGAACTTGGGCCCGGAGGTTGTCACATAAATCTCTTCCTTGATTGAACCATGTCGAAAAGCGGTCTTCACATCCATGGTCAGAGACTCCATCCTTGTGTTGCAGCAAAAACGATGATAGATGGGATGGTGGTATGTTGACATGTGTGAATATATCATCATAATCTCCTTGTTACTTTTGGAAAGCCTTTGCATTAGCTCTTTCTTACTTTTAGCACACTTCCATTGACTCCATGCTTGACAACGAATAGCCATTTTGAGGTGGCAAATGAATTTTCCTCCGGTCATAAGGAACGCTTCCCGGACATCATTCTTCACATGATAGATTCATATTCTTCGTGCATAACATCATGCCGACGATGCTTTACAACTTCTTCAAATGATATGAGCTCATATTGTGCAATAGAACTGTGTCTCCTGGTACCCTTGTTACCTATTGAGCACTCTTACTTTCACGGAGAATGTCTCTGAGGAGGCAATGTCTCTCGGCATGTTCAGTGTCCCCTAATCCGCAGGGGAGTTCCTTTTATTGAAAGGAGGTGGATCAATAGGATCATTGGTCATCGACATCGGGCATGGGTTCATCCTTCGGTTCTTCACCTTCCCGACTAACAATATTTAACTGTTTTGTCTTCCAACTTTGAACTAGGAAAATTCCTTACTTTCTTCGAGGAAAAAATCCTTTGTCCCGAAGGTGACAACCATTAGCATCTCCACTTCTCTTTGACCAGGCACATGAATTCTATATGCCCTTCGAGGTTCCGCTGTAGCCCACAATTGTTTCCCCTTCTGCAGAAGCATCCTTTCTTCTCTTTTCTTTCGGAACATGAAAATAAACAAGACTTCTAAAAACTCTGAGTGGGAGACATTCGACATAACGGAAGAAAACTTCTTGGAGAGTTTTGAGTCCGATCTGGAGATACATGCATCTATTTTTAACATACACAATAGTGTTCATAGCTTCTCCCCATAGAAACTTCGGAAGACCTTGGTCATATAGCATGGCAAGAAACTTCCACAATGGTTCTGTTCTTTCTTTCCAACAACACCATTTTTTTCTTGAGGTATACAATTGTGGTATACCTCTTAATGTGACTTCCCTACCAAAGTCATAGAATTCTTTGACTCATACTTATTACCTAAGTCCCATTATGGTCCTCAAAATTTTGATTTTCTTCTGTAGTTTGATTTTCAACCAGGCCTTGGTACAAAGCCATTTGAATACTTCGTCCTTCTTCTTCGAGAAATATATCCAACTCTTGCGAGGAGAAGTCATCATCGTCATGTAATAGGAACATCCTCCAAAGGATGTTACGGGTAACATACGGATAGATACGAACCTTATCAGTGCAAGATATCCCAAATGTCTTTGTGACACTTGAGAGAATATGGTCCCCTTGTGCTTCCCTTCTGTCCATTCCCCACGACATATACCTTCGCAGTCATCTTTAAACTCGGGCATCCTCGTCACCACCTTCCTTGCTTCGGGAAGGGATTTGCCCAATGAGGTGCTGCGAGCCTTCGGTGTCATAGCTCGATTTGAAGGTTGTATGACATGGCCCCCAACGGACTTCCTCCCGACACGATGAGGTGTATCGGCTCTAAAACCAATAGTAAGGCTTTTGAAGTTGTTATTCCAAATGTGTGCCATTCCCCTGATGAATTCCACCTTGAATCCTTTGTCTTTCGTGCCAAGAAATGGACACGAGGTTCTTTTCAAATCAGGTGTGTACAACTTGTCTTGTAAGCATAGGACTTGAGCTTGAGCTTGATGAAGGGTCATAGTCCTTGTCCCTTTCACGAGATACTGTGGCATTGTCTCCAAGGATAATTTCCAAATTACAATGTCACTTCTAAATCAAATCAAGAAAGGCTTCTTTATATCCTTGTAGGGCCTTGTTCATTGTAAATCAAAGACATCCAGAATTATTAGGAGGAGATGCAACGGGGGAGGTGATGCAAAATGTATTAATTTTCTTCTTCCCGACAACATCATATACGGAGATTCCTTCAGCCTCTTGAAAGGTTGGCCATTTTCCACATTTTCGATTGGAGGAGCCTTCCTCTCCTTGGAGCCTGTTGTGCTTTGATTTCCATTCCCCATTGAAGTTGTTGTTGTCATCAATACCAAGAAGTCCCCGCTATAATGAGCGCTGTCTCTTGCATGGTGACCAAGCTTGTTACAAGTGTAACATCTTCCTTTCTTCCTTTGAGCCCCGCTCTTCCATGGTTTGATTTCTAGGACCACCATGAACCTGTCTTCTGCATGAGCGATAGCATGTAGTAGGGTCACCTCCATTCCCATTTGAGGATGCTCTCTTTCTTGTTATTCTTGTCTCCTCTTGAGTATATCAACAATTCATCAAATAGAATCACATTATTATTTAGAAGATAATGGTGTTGAATATACATTCTATTAAGGTCCTCCAAGAAATTAGAACAAGCTCTCGATCGTCTTTACTGTTCTCCAATATAGGAGATCATTCTTCGATTTATGTATACAAACCTCATAAAATATGATTGAATGGATTCATCTTTTCCTTTCTTGATATTCTTCAACCTGTTCTTGAATTATCATTGCTAGCCCTAGCTCGATAACAACTTATCACTGTCTCTTTAGATGTACCCCGACTCGAGAATATAAGCAACCGAGTGCTTGTGTATAGAATCACGATAATCGTATTTGCCTTGAATTTACCTTCTTTGTTTTTGTCTTTGTAGCGAAGACGGTGCATTTTTTGATGGAGGCTCATGAATCTTGCCATGCACATAATCCACTTTCGACATCTTGATATTTCTAGCTACTAAATCCAGACTCTTCCAGGCATGATAATGGAACTTGTCGGTCAAATTATCATTAGTCTTTGAAACCCATGTGGGTTGAGAGGCCATTGGTCCTTAAATGGGCATATATACATTGATTGCCTTTTACTATCTTGGGCTTTGTCTTCACCTCATCTCTAATACCATATTAAATTTAGATAAACATTGTACGTTCTGTGCTTACATGAAATTTAATTCAATCTTCTTTTACAAGACGATGGGTGGCAATCACACAAACTTGAAAGTAAATACGATAGAAGACATAATAATAGATCAATAGAAGACAAGCCAAATAATATATCGAAATTTTATGATGTTATGAAGTTTTCTGTACAGACAAGTATATCACCGAATCTTATATTAGAAGATAAACAATAGCGGAAACTGCAAAACATAAAACGGATAAATACGAAGTTTTCTGGATCCCCGAATACGGGACGACAAAATAGATTTTCATTATATTCATACAGTATTTACAACACATATATATACATGTAAGAAGCATACATACACAATCCGTGAGCTTGCTGGTTAGAACATAACCGTAGTTCCTGTTGTTAGGATCTACAAAAATACCGAGGACCGAAAACAACTAAATGTGATACCTTGTGCAAAACCATGTACAAAAACATGGTGAGACTACTGCCCAAAATTAAGGACCAAAAATTTGCCGTCGGGGCGCTGCCCGGAACCCCAGCAGGGGGGCTACGCCCCCCTTGTGACCCCTCCCATTAGCGACCGCCAGAAGCTGTTCCCCACGCGTGCTTAGTTGTGGAAAGAATGTACCATACCCAACGTTCTCACTTGTTGTTTTATTTCCACGGTACAAGAGAGCCCAATCATGGACCAGTTCTTGTACCATTGTTTCACTACACGAGAGAACACAGTTCTCCACCAGAGACTTTCAGACACTTTGCCAACATTCTTCGGAGTGTCCACCTTTAACGACAACACCCTTTTAGCCTCATTTCTTCATATCTCTAACAAAGTGATATTGAACATCAATATGCTTTGTCTTTGAATGATAAACGGTTCTTAGCAAGAAAATTGCACTTTGGCTATCTGGGTCTATCGTTGTAGATTCTTTGTGTAACCCCATACTTGAACACAATCTCTGTGACAAATTGCTTCCTTGCTTGCATGAGTGGCTGTATGTGTGCACTGCGCGGTTGAAGAGCCACTACGGAGGTTGTCTTTTCTTTCCTTAGTGACTGCGCCTCCCGACGATAGCACACCCACTTGTAGGTATTGCGGTCCCGGATCTCTGGCCCGGTCTACATAAGCAAAACCCACGAATGTACGACATTCTTTCCAATCCTGGTCCTTTTTGTTGGCACAAGCCATAATCACTGGTGCCACATAAATATCGAAAACCCGCTTCTTTCTTCCTTCGTGCCTTCACACCAGGTTTGACAAACGCTACTCAATATCGCATCGCACAGTATACTGGTCTAGTACGGACCATTGCATATCGAGCTTCTGCTTCTGTACATATGGAGCAGAGACATATATACTATTTGTCACAGAGACAGCTGACCCATTAGAACAACTTTACACCTACGAAATAAGGACATTCACAGTATGTTCCACCTCCTGCATGTTGAACTGCGAAGTATAGCTCTCAACATACTTCCTGCGGTTTAACGAGCTCCTCTTCTTTGATCTCTTAACAAATTTCATACCCAAATATAGTTCTGGTAACTGAATCTTCATGTCAGAATTGGAGAACGAGTTGGGTGTGATCTTGGATAATTTCTTTGTCATTTCCAATCAACAACATATCATCCACATACAAGAGACCAAACCGACAACACGGTCACCAATTCGTTTAAAATAAACACGTTGATCCTCCTTGCTTCTAGTGAAGCGAGTCCGTATGTAGGTATCAAATTTCTGATGCCACATCCTTGATCCTTTGTTTAACCCCATCTGGAACTTCTTCAACTACATACCGGTTATTTCTTTGTCACCATAAAGCCTCGGGTTGCTTCATGGTCCCCTTCTGGTCCACCAACGAAGAAATGTTGCCTTCATCCATCTGTTCTGTCTCGAAATCAAATACGGGCGGCCGCCGGATAAAGTAATCTAATAGAGACGCTTTTGGCAACGGAGAAAAAATATCACCAAAATCAGTTCACGACACTGAGAATAACCTTTCGCTACCAAAGGCAGAGCTTTGTATTTCTCTCACCTTTCATCTGCATTTCATCTTTTCTTAAACACCATTTGTCCCAGTAGGATTCCTTCCAGTGGCAACTCCACGGATCATGCATCGTTTTGTGCCAAGGATGCCATTTCATCAACCATGGCACTCACTCTGGAGATTTTCCATCCTCGAATCTCTTTGCTCACCAAGCGGGTTCGCAGTTCCATCATCGATTATAGACAAGGCAAGGCTTTGAACGGTAGATGAGACCTTGTACGCTACAATTTGTATTGCATATAAAGGCCCAGTCTTCTCGAAAGCTGAGTTTGTGGCTCTTCATGTTACGAGTCTTCTTCTGTTGTGAAATTACGATTCCTTCCCCCCTTTAGCTCCAAACTCTATCTTCCTAGGGTTCCTTTAGTGAGACTTCATATTTTAACAACATCTTTTATGCTATAAACACCACATCTCGGTACATGCCTTCCTTGTTTATGGATTCCAAGCTTCATAACCCTTTAAACTCATATACCCAATAAAGATGCCTTTCATATTTTATTATCCCAACTTCGTCATTTTTGCTCATGGAACATGTACATATAGATACGTCAAATACCCTTAGATGTGAAAAGAGAGGGTTTCTTACCGGTCACTTACCTCATGTAGGGTCTTATCCTCCAACGGCAGTGAAGGTACAGCCATCGTAACGTACGGTCTCCTTTCTTGTTCTTGTCCCTAACCCCGATGCACGAGCATGCTTCTTTGTGTCATCGAGTGTTCTATTCATTCTTTCTTCGCAACTCCACATTTTTAACGAGGTGTGTATGGGTGTTCTTCGTCTTTATACCACACTTCTTCTGGGAAAGACTCTTCAATTCCTTCTTGCAGAACTCCCCACCATTATTTGTCCTCAATGCCCTTTATCTTCTTCTTGTGCGGTTTTCCTAGAGCCTTAAATTCTTTAAATTTTTTCAAAGACTTCAAATTTCTTCCTCGAAAATATGTCATGTATTCTTCGAAGTCATCTGTCTGAATGAAACATAGTACACGAGAATTTCTGGTGATGGAAGTGACGGAGCCCAAAACACATCCTTTGTGCCTGGGTTCTAATATCTTGTTTGCCCTCTTTGCTTTTCGAATGAAAACTCACGGAATTCTACTTCGCATACACAATGTTCCGATAAGTCCGGAGAAAAATTAGACATACCTTTTACTACATGCCATTTCTATACCGGTGTCGAAGCCCTTCTCTCGGCTCTCATCCCGAGCCTTTGATGCCATAGCATGGTCTTTTCTCCAGAGAGATAGCTAGGCTTTCATCCACTTTCGGGGAACCACGGAATTGTTGCACGGATAAAAGTGCTACCTTGTAGCTTGTACGATTCCGGTCTTGAACTCCCCATGGTCGCTAGTGCTCCCCAGGCCATCTTGCAGGCTCCTGCTAGAACCTTTGTTTTTACACCTACATCATCCATCTTCCTTCAATCAGATTGTAGCCCGTGCAAGAATATGTAAGTGTACCGAGTATTCCTGTGCTTCACCTTGTAGCTTCGACTTCGACAACTTTCCACGTCCAGGCAATTTTGGCCTTCCTGTCATCCCTGAGCATCTTCATCATGTTCTCATATAGTGAAACCCGCTCCCTATGGGGTGAGTGAAAGGATACCCTGGGTCAGTACGACACGACTCGCAGGTCTACATGTGTTTGAAGAAAGCTAGTACATCCCCCACCTGTCATCAAGGTGGTTTGCTACGGAAGGAACGTCATCGGGTCCCCTTTCTTTCTAGAACTTCAGTGTGATTCCTTTTGGTACCCATCGCCTCTAACGTTTAAACACACTTCTGAAGCTTTCCGAAGTTAGATCTCTCCAGATTAGATCTCCTCGAAACGCCGTGTTTAACATTGTGGGACCTTCCTCGTACGGATACGAGCATCTCATTCTAACCCTCCATATTTTCCGTCTCATTTTCATCGAAGTAGCAAAGGGTGGAGAGACAATGTCATCAAGGAAATTTAAAGTGGTTGTTATTTATACTATTGCAATAACGATTTGTCCACGAATGCGGTAGGGGTACGATAATTTGATGCCTTTCTTCATACCGAGATTTTAATATCCATGAGATGAAAATTGTTTTACCAGGTATTGAAGGCGTTCGGATACTCATCGCGGTGCCATAGGTTAATACCAGACATAGGCTTTTTTCACTTGAGAACAACATTCACCGAACTGGGTGTGCAAGGTCGCTTGTCCCACAAGGTCTTCGTACGTAGCTTACGGTTGTTCGTAATCTGCAGATAAGGACACACGACCATGTTGTGCTCTTAGCCTTGATCAATTTCTTCCGGTCTTGTACGACATTGTTCGTTGACCACACGGATCTCTGTGATCCCGCCCGTCGCTTGTCACCGGATCACTACGTCACTGCAGCTTCCATGTCAAAAAGTAGGCTAAGTAAATTTCTCGTGCGCCAGCACGGTGCTGCTTGTCTTCTTTCCTGCAAAGAATCGATCCGCAGGATCTCGCGACAGGGTGCCCTGGGGCCAAAAATAAAAAAACCTCGGCCCGACGGCGTGGCAAGGCCAAGCGCTGCATTCGTCTTGGTTTCGCTTTTCAGACAAAAATTCATCCTCGAATCTTTAACAGAAAGATAAACGATAGCGAGAGCATAAGGCTTGTAAAACGGTTAAACACGATTTTCCCTGAATCCCAAATCGGGACGGTGATGGGTGCCCAAATGTTCGTGGCTATGCAACGCCGCCTCGCGTACGAAGCACCAATAAGCCCCAATCCTGAAGCACGGGTTAGAACCTTGTGGTAGTTCCCCGCGGTCGGATCTCTGAAAATGCCGGGGCCGAAAAACCATCGTGCCCTAATACCATGTGCGAAACCATGCACAAAACCATGGACGAATGCCAAGTGGGACACGAAATTTTAGCGAACACGCCCGGACACGGCGGGGGGCTGCCGCCCCGGCGGCCCCCGTTGCACCCCGGCGCAGGGGGGGCTGTGCGCCCCCCCTCTTACCCCCCCACGCGTGCTTGGTCGTGGAAAAGATATAACACATACCCAACATTCTTCCGCTAAAATACAGAGATAAATGTTTATTCTGTTGATCAACAAGATACCCTTGCCAACAAATACTTGAATTCCAGCCAAACCAGGCTATCAACAACCTGATGTTTCTCCATGTCACACCCTCGGAACAACTCCAAAAATTTAATAGCCGGATGGTAATGGTCGAAGTGTGATCGACGCAGAGGCAAATAAACAGGGTCACTTCTCCTCGATTTTTTGTACTAAAATGGTAAGCTATGAAAATCAAAATTTTTGTTGAATCGAAGAAAAAGCACAGTGGTATTTAAATTCAATACTTCAACAGTGACCCGAACAACCATAAACAAATCAGCAGCTTCAACGATTTCGATTCACAGAATGTGTGAGGGATGGAGGCCTCTCACAGATTGTACAAAACAATTAGATCACAAGAAGAATGTTGTGGTGAGATGAGCAGAAATAGAGAATCATATCTCTCTGTTTATATCCATCAGTAGAGTGTGACACATCCGTTGAAGACTTAACAGACTGTTCTGATAGTTGACCTTGTCAGACTGCATGTGTGGAAGCAAAATAAAAATATAAGTTATTTCACTCATCAACGAGTTGATCTTTTGAATCAATCTTACTCTCAAAAATGGTCAAAAAAAATATAATCTCATCATCATATGGTACAACTTGTGGGTTTGAATGGTTTGTAAAATTATTAAGAGTGGACTTGAACACTCAATGTTACGTTGGATAAGCGACGAAAATAATTTGTTGAAAGAAAACAGTGTATTTTGTTTCCTCATAGATTTCAAAGAAATTATTTTAGTTTTTAGATAGATATTTTCAGTTCAATTCAATGATGGCTTGTGAGGTGGGTGAAAGTGAGTACAGCTAATATAGCCCTTATCATGGTTTAAGCACTATGGTGACATGATCACACCTGTATTCCATGTTGTGAATGCATATATATGACACAATAATGGTTAGATTCAAAGTACAAATTTGGAAAAATATATATCCCCATTCATGTTTTCTAAGTAGAAGAAATTAAACTACATAGTTAATGACTCCCCATAATGCTAAATTTAGGCATGCTAGCTAGTTTGAAATAAATTCTGAAAATGTATTTGATCGAGTTGATTGTATGAGTTGTTGACAAGTTTGTTGTTTCTCTGTGGGGTATTCATAGGATATTAGTGAGGGTATTTCATTTAATATTTTGTTATTATTGAAGATATAAAATTTATACATATAGTTAGGATGTGGAATATACTTAATAACACACCAATATTTGTTTTCCAACATGATCCATTTCTACATGGTTCTTAATTTTGAACTATGAATGCATGTCATCTTTAAATATCCATCCTCCTCTTAAATAGCATGAAGTAGATGATTGATCACTAAGAAATCAACTGCTAATTGAAATTTATAGAAAGTAGTGATGCTTGTGAAATCAAATTTGAAATTCTAGTAAATATAACAAGTTGGCCTCTGCCAAACCTTCGTTATTTTATACATAATCATGTAGAAATAGATTGGTTAGGATGCAACATAATCAAAACCTTGATTTTAAATTGATCATCACATCCATTAAAATAAACCTTGAGTTAAGGTATGGTACGCTTCAAAGCGAGAACTTCAGAGTATGGACAATATACATTAAATATTGCTATAGCATTAGATTATGTCATTACATCCCTAATTCAATCGCTTAATCACTCATGTAAAGACTTAAGCTCATTAAGTTTGACTAAACATCAACAGTCATTTTTAAAACTCATCAAGTTCAACAAGGAACATTGACCAACAATGGTCTTAAATTTCTATTTAAATATAAATAATAAACAAAGGTCATGGGACAATATTTGAAGATGAATATTTGAAAGAAAACATAATGATAGAGGATCGGGTGATTAGTAAGTAAACTATGAAAATTGACAAAAGGCATTGACAATAAAGATGATGGCAATGATTAAGCATTATGGTATGAAAACAAAGTAAATGGAAGAAAAGGGAGAAAGATCCTTCAAAATTTCATGTGGGGGAGATTGAAGGAAAAATGAGTAAAATAGAAGAAAATAAGCCTCGATAGTAAAATTCTTCTAAGGATCAGTTTCACAACCTTTTTATGGGTTCATTTTTGAGAACTCTCTTTCATTCTCTCATTCTCTATCTTATACATATAAAATTCTTGGGAGCATGCTTAGAACACTGATATTAACTTGGATTTTTGAGAAAGAAGGAAAAAGGAAGAAAAGCATGAAAGTGTAAGGGTGTAGTTTAGGTGACAAATAGGGTTAGTTTATTTAGGGTAACAAGTTGCATGTGTGTTTTGTGTTGATTTGTGGATGCATGGTGTATGCATGTGATTATTTGATTGTGTTGTCATTGTGGAGGATTTCCTAGATTGACGGTGGTTTTCCCTATTATACTAGTTTCTTGAATGGCCATGGTGTTGTTATTTTAAATTTTTATTTTTCTAATTGGTGCTTGTGATTCATTATGGTTATGGGATTTGGAACAAATGCTACATACAGCACGGAACAACTTAGGTTGAGTTTAAAGTCCTAGAGCCTAAGTTGGGACAAGTCTCTTGAACCTTGGTGGTCCAGTTTACCTCAGTCCTTGGGCCCGGATTTGGACAAATGCTTTTGGAGCCCAAAATTTGTAGTTGGAGTTAATAGTTCACAGACCTGGTGACCAGGTAAAGACAGATACCATTTACATTATTGACAGTGTTGAGCGAAAGTGAGAGTGGAATGACTAGGATGAAGAGTTAAAATCAGTTGTTCTCTGTGGTCTAATTGATTTGTTTGGTTTAATGTAGAGATCCCATATTGTGCTTGGAAATATGAGCGTAGAGGTGATTCATGAAAGATTTGGTTGCCTCAATCTTGGTTAGGTAGTACGTGGAAGTCTCTAACTTGGTTGGTATTTTCATATATTAATAAGACAAATTATTCTATTTTGATTCATGTATATTTGTAGCAATTATGTTGATATTATGGTTGAGTTTTATTGAGTCCACTATGACAATTTAAATTTGTTGAATTGTTTTTTGGTTTACATGATGTCATTATTTGTAGCTCCTCTTGAATGGTTTAACTATTGATTGGTTGATGAATGTGGACTAATAGGTATTGGTGCGGCTATGTGAAGATGAATAGAATTATTGTTGAGCAATTCTGGAAGTGAATATTGAACCATTTATGAATAAATATGCATTAAAAACTGCTGTAGCTTACATGTTTGCCATGTGTTTGACGAAATGCTCTATTTGTGTTCTAGGTAGTCTAGGTCAGGTTTTGGTTCGAGATTAAATGATTAACTATGTTGTGTCAGTGCAAAGTTCTTTAGCGAATCTTATTGAATTAATAAACATATATGGACTTGTAGCCTATAGGTATTCTGTACAAATGTTTATTATCGATAATTTGGACACTCCAACAAATTATGCTTTGTCGATCTTAGTTTGAAAATTATAATACCTGCATTTCGAAGATCTCCCACAAGGAAGCAAAACATAATATTCCCTAAAAATGTCATTTAGGCCCTCAAAACCTCTCTTGATTTAGAACACGAAAAACATAAAAATAGAAAGTTGTATTATTAATTGAAATTGAATTAAAATGTAAATAGTGTTGAGTCAGTCATTAATAATAGTGTGATCATGTGTCCACAGAGTGTTTTAGAAATCCAATTGTGGACATATGGACCCAATTTTCTATAAGTGCATATTAGAGCGAGTCTCGCATAGTAACTCTAATCCCATGTTTAGCCAATTATGACGGTGTTAGCACTCCATAATTTTCCCAAGGCTGGAAAAGCAGAGATGACACAAAACAAGTTGGGCGGGATATAGCCTTAACTTTAGAGAGGGATCTCTCTTTATGATTTGAATTTGTTGATTAAAGGTATTAGGCTAGTTATTGAGTCCGAAGGTTGATTTTTGAAAAGATTTTGAACAAAACTTCAAAATAAGACATTGAGAAATGGAGTGTGTGACATCGGTAATCAAGTGCAAAAATAAAATATGAAGTGTAGTAGAGAAAGATAGAGCTATGTTGGATCTTTTCAGAAGCTTTGTGGAGTGAGATTGGAGGAAAGAATTAGTTAAATTAAACATCGAAGAGCATTTAAAAAGTGAATTCTATATTTAATTTTGGTTTGAAAAGCTTGTAGATATTGTTTATAAGCCAGAGCGAGTGTAATTAAACAAATTCAGCTGTCGTTTTCTTTAAACAATATAGATAAGAAAAACATGTGGAAAGACAAAGGAAAAAAAATTCACGTTAAGAAGAACATCACCAAATTTTCTAACACGGGGAATCTTGGAATGTTGTTTGTATTACGAAGACGTCACTTTAGCTCGATCGACGACTTTCGCTAAAAAAACCTTCTTTATTATCGAGTTTCAACCATTTATAGTTCGAATTATGAAGTATTTATACAAATTCTTAACAAAATATCTTAAAAGTTGTTTATAAAAAATAGTACAAAAATATAGGGCAATTAAAATTATTGAAGATGCGCTTTATCTTGAGGATTATAGTGATGATAAGCACAGAAAAATATTGTATTTATGAGGTATAAATTTTTTTTATAAAATTCGACACAACTTATCATTTGTTCTCATTTGGGATGGAGAAGTTTCTGGCTCGCTTCTGTAAGTTTCATCCACCTCGGTATATTTCTGGAAAGTTGGTCTATGATTATGACAATGTTTTATTTCATGTTTGATAAGAAATTTGAATTCCAAACCTTCCTCATAGGCTTTTCTGTGATGGTTCTTTTGACGGTGGAAAACATTGACTTGTCCTTGGCTATGGTATACAATTATAATAATCCTCCTTTAAATATTGTCTCCAATTCCTTTTAGCCTTGGGAAACCCCTTTTAATACGACACATTAGTTTCGCCAATTTTTGGATGTTGGCCTCTAAGTGTAAATTTATTTTCCAATTGAAACTTCGAGTTCTCTTTGGTAGCGACTCTTTTGACTTCGAGGATGGTTTCCTTTGTGCAATCTCAAATTCCTCTATTTCATCCTTATTTATGGAATTTAAAACCTTTATCGATGTATTGGCTTCACACGGCATCTGTCCCAAACTTCTCTTTTACCTTCTCAACGATGTCCTTTAATCTCTATACTAGTTCCTCATAACAAAAATTATCTCAATAGAGGCCATATTTTAGTGATAGCTTCTTTATTTCAACCCTTATGTTCTCCTTGTTGTGCAAGTCTTGAGCCTGTGAGACTCATTTCTAGTTGTTCAAAATTAGTTGTTAACATGACTCTTTTGACTCACTATGTCTGTGTCGATTTTTAACTTATGTTGAATTTTTTTAAAGTGAGATTTTGTTTTAATTTCATAACCATCGGTAAATGTGTTCACTGTGTATTAATACTCTCATGATGCATCTTTGAACTATATTACCTTTGATGGGCTGTGAGTGGATGCTTATGTTGTTGATGTGTCTTGTAATGGGAAGTACATGCACAGAAATAGGAACTGATGTGGTGGAATGATTGTTAATTTGAGAGAGGTTTGTTCTTTTCCTTTAACAACTTCTCCATCTCAATATCCATTTACAATTGAAAATTTTGTTCAATGGTGATCTTGAACATATCTTCTTTATCTTTCTCTAAGTGTCAACTTCTTTTTGTTGAGATGTGGTGGAGGAAGCTTGAGTTTATTCCTTAATGCGGTATATGCATTCTTCTTTTAACAATTTCTTCAACAACCTTTGTGTTTAGGATCATATCCCATTTTATCACTAGATCCTCCAAAGATCTAATTTTTGTGTCTTTAGCCAAAGAGGATATCTTTTGAAGTTTTAAGCGAGATTGGATATTGTTGAATGAAGTTTGAAATTTGGAAGTTGTCTCATTGCCTTGTTTTTCAAAGTTGAATATAACATCTCACTATGTTTGCATGTCCATTTGATCGATAGGATGAATACGGAAGAAATCGAAGGAAAATATAGACTTATTGTAGTCATCTGTGAATTTGGGAAAAGTAACTCTGATTGGAGGAAAGAAATATATATGTGCTTCTGCGCGTGTCGAAGGAAGAGAGAAGCTGTCTTTTGTGGGGTTGTTCATCTGTTTCCAAAATTGGGAATGAGTGGTAGCCTTTAGCATCTCATTTTGTTCTTAATCTCTTTATTACTTGTTAATGTATTTGGATTTCAGCTTCGCTGAACTGGTGTATTGTCGAGATGTGTCTAGAGGGGCTCTTGGAGATCAGGAGGATGGATATCCTTTAAAGTAATGGGTTTGGGAAAATAGAAGACACGAGAACTCATTGAACTATCTTGTTTGTTGTACGTCATGTTCATGTAGAAAATCGATGTTGGTTGGTTTCGCTTCTTCTTATAGATTTGGAATCATTTTAACTCCAATATGTGAATGAAGAGGACACACATCTTGCCTTGGCCTCTTTTCTTGTTTATCTTTTGGTTAAGGAGTATATTGAAATTGTTTTAGATATACATGTCTGCTTCATGTATAGTATTCTCTTTCCATTGATCTTGATTCATAAACTTTCTATACGAGGCATGTCCAGGTGAGTATAAGGTAGTCTTCTATTCTACTTTGAGTTTTTAAATGATGCCAAAGGTCATATGTTGAGTGAAATTAGTTTTAGTTTCCTTTTTCTTTGAGAAAATCATCTTCCTTTCTGGCTTCCTTGGTGTATTCAAATGAAAATTGACTTTAATGTCTTAAATTTTAAATTTGGACTTATTCTTTGTTGCAACAAAATGTTTTCCGTCATAATGTCATGTCTAATACTCTAATGAAAATATCCTCATAGGGACAAACTTGGGCGCTGTAGGAGCGAGTTCCCGCCATTACCCACTGTAGTTTGGTGTAGTTTTGGTACAACTACCGGAACAACTATCTTAATGCTGCTCAACAGGGATACGAAAATGTCTTATCTATATGGCCCTATTCAAGGACTGAAACCATATTTAATGGGAAGAAGCTATATGTAAGGTCAAATCTGTTTTAGTAGAGGTAAAGTTAGTAGTATTATCCCATACCCGAGGAAGCCCGATAAATTACGGATTGGGCATCTCCTTACTCATTCAATTTCTACACTTAATGTAAACATGCTTGGCTCCCTTTTGTGGAAAAATTTACAGGTTTTTGTGATACAGTGCTGAAACTCATTGTAGTTGAAGATAATTGGGGGGCTTTTCATCCTTTATGAGAAAGGTTGACAAAATCCCAAGATGGCTTCCTTGACCTTGGAATTGGACCATATATCCTAGTACAAAGAAACTATGGAGATGATTGCTTTGTCATTTTAAAGACATGGAGGATTAATAAGGAGGGAATTTTCTTAAATGGTTAGTATAGGTAATAGTCTCAAAAGTTTGGCTCTAATAGGAAGGTAAGGTTCTTATGTGGGGATCCATGAAGTGTCTTGAGAATGGTTTGGAAAGTCAATATTTGATTTTTTAACATTTGATATATTCGTGTTTATAACATTAAATTTTATTGACATAAAGGGAGTTATGGTGAAAATAATGTCACCATTGTAGGTACTACTGATTTCCCTACTGGTGGGGATACCTTCTATATATAAATATGCCCTACCACAAACTAAAGGGAAAGTAATGGGTTTGAAAGATGAATTTGGGTAGGAAAGTCCCTGACTAATTGTCTTTTGTGGTGAGTAGAAGTTTTTAACCAATTGTGAAATTCATAAAATTGATTACATTGGTTTCAAAAATTTATATTCTTGATCTACTAGGAAAACGGTGGTCTGGTATGACGGAGGTAGCATGGAATTTCCATATATGTGGAGTGCCATTAAGGGCCATGATGAAAAATAGAAAATAAAGCTTATGCAATGCTCAGAACAGATGTTGAAGGTTGGTGATTTATAATTGCATACGTGACAAGTGAGCTTGGTGATGGAGCTTACAGTTACGGTTTTGTTGATTGGGGTCGTGATAAAGTAAGTTTGAGATGATGAATAGTTTGTGACAGAATTTCCTTCTCAAAATTTAGCATAATATACGGGAGGAGCCCGCGAATGGAAAATGGTTAATTTATACGGGGAATGGCTTACCATTGGATGAAGAAGAGTGGGAAGGATGGAATAGTAGAGGGGAGTGGGGCCGAGCGAGACTTGTGTGTGGCTAGGGGAGTGAGGTAAAGGGACTTGTGGTAGGAGAGGGTGAGATGGGGAACAGATTAATGGTGCGCTATTTTGTGAGAGAAATAGTGAATTTTAGAGGGGGGGTGGGGTGGTAAATGATTTTAGGCGGGGCTGAGGGCACGGAAGGTAGGATGAGGAAGGAGCACCACATAGTGAAAATCGGGAAAGGAAAAGGCACTGTTTTGGCCCCCAAATACATCACAGTTTACCGTCTGGAGGGTGAGGTTTCAGGCTGATGGCCGAGTTGATTCAAACGGGTTGATCGATGTGCGTTGGGTTGTGCCTTTATGTTAAAACATTGTTTAAAATTTTTTATCCATGACTTAATTAATAGTGCGTAAATGGTGCGTTACTTACTTAAACCCTGCTTAATTTATTTCTAATCTTGCGTTTTGACTATGAAACATATTTTTATTTTTTAAGTTTATACATCATTTTTTTATTTTATTTATTGAGTGGCATTTAGAATAGCTCACTTGTTGTGGTTTTCATTATTAATATGTTTTCTTTCATTTTCTGAAAATATGTATTTATGTCCCCTTTTCTTTTTTCTGTTTCTTTTCTAATAAAATAATTTTGTGAAGACAGAAATATTGTTTGTCTTTATATTAGGGTTTATTTGTAATTCCATGATAAATATCAGTACAGGTAAAAATCATATGAAGTGATGTAAAATATAAGTTTCATAGTGATTAAGAGTGAGTGTAAATATGGGGATAGCATTGATTGCAGATTGGTTTACAGAGCTATGGGTTCTAATGACTGAATGGGTGGGATGTGTTTGTCATGCATGCATGTCCCAGCATGTGTGTCATTATGCATGCATTGTGATAGCTATTTACAGCAGTAATGTACTTCATGTGAGGTTGATGATGTTCGGTATTCGAATGATTGATATGTTGATTTCATTATATATGTACATGTTGTGTAGTAGAATTGATTTTGGGCGGATAGCCTCTGTTGGTTATTTGGGTATTTTGATTATGTTTATATTTGGTTATCTTACATGATATGCTTGTGGGAATAAGATCGAGAGATGAAAAAAAAATGGTGGATTACATTTCGTATGAATCTTGTTATAGATCAGATGAAAAAAAGAATGAGTATTGCGACATGAAGATACGCTTCAAAGTTTTAAAGGAAAAATCAAAAGTTGCGAAATGGAATGCGATAGGATCATTCGATCACGGGGAAGGCTTGCTAGGCTAGAAAGAAAACATAGGTTAATACGGTAAATCACTTCGAGTTTATCATATTTTTTAGAGACATGGTGACTATAGATCGATTATGAATGGGAGAAGGAAAAATGGGGCATATGGTAGTGTGCGCAGGCACGGAGTCGAGACGAGGGATACCACGTTAGAGGTCGTAGATGGATGGATACACACAAAATCGAGCGTTAGTTGTGGTTTATTCTAGTTAAGATTAGAGAAGGCACGCACAGTCCCTGTACCTTTATAATCTTTACGAGAAGAGTGAGAAGCGATTACTTGTTGGATGAAATTAAAGAAAACAAACTTTCTACCGCTTTGATGGAGGTTGAAGAATCTGAAGGCATGAAGCATGGATAATTAGGATGAAGGAATTTCTTGATTGTAACATTATACAAAGAAAATAGAAAGCGAAGATAGCTATTTTCAAGTAAAGGGAAAACAGGGCATTTGGTGGGAATATGTGAAGTGTGTGAAAGGTATAAAGACAAAGGAGTTGAGTTGGCATGCTGCATAAGGCTTGGGGGACAAGAATCAGTAACAATAAAATTTATAAAGGAAAAACTCAGAACCAAAGGTCATGGGACATGTATTCAGAGATGGTTGGTACGAAAATATGACAAGGTCACTTTCCAGTTGAATTTTAGCTATTGAAATTGACGGAGAAATTTCAAAGGCTTCAAAAATACAGTGGCATTTTATTGGAATTTTATTTATGAAAATAATGGAAAAGAGAGAAAATAGAGAGAATAAAGTCCTTGAGTTCATGAGGAGAAAATAGAGAAAATTAATTGACTCAGATAAACATTTCCTCATTAATAAAAAGGCTTATGAGGATGGGTTCAACTTTTTACGATTTTAGCGCAGAATGTTCTCCTCTTTCTCTCATGTGTTTTATAGGGATTTTCTTGGAGCACGCTTGGAGATTTTGGGCATACTTTGATTTGGAGCAAGAAGACAAAGGAAAAACATGAAATCTTGCAGGGAACAAGGATGCTTCTGGCCAATTTTTGCGGTCTTGAGTTGTGTCGCAATTTCGCAATGTTTTTTATAGGCATGGCATATGCATGTGGTTGTTTGGTTATAGTTTTCATTGGCATGGAAAGTTTCTGAATTGGTAATGGTTTTTATTTTGTTTCCTAGTGTCCACATGGTGTTTTGGGTTTTCCCATTTGTTTTAAATTGTTGCTCATGTTACATATAGTTTGTGGGTTGAGTTACTAGTTCTTGGAGCATAGTTGAACAAACGTTATGGAACAACTTCTCTATGGCATAGGTTGATTACTAATCTGAACAAAATTGATTGTACAAACACTCTAAAGCCCTTGATGAGTTTAGTTACTAGTCTTGGAAGTCTTGGTTGTAAAAATGCGTTGGGGCCGACGTGACTATAGATCGATTACCGGTCAAAAGTAGGGTTTAAAAAAGCATTTTATATGCTGTGCAATTTTCGCAGTAGTCCCAGTACGGTGATGGTTAGTGATGTTCTACTGTGAGAACAGAATCATCGTTGGCAGTTAGAAATGTTTTGGCCTCTGGAAAGTAGTTTGGTTTTGTTGGTTTGTTACTGAGATACATTCATGCTTGAAATGGTACATGGTGTGATTGGTGAAAGGATTTGGTTATTAGTCTAATTACTGATGGTACGTGGAAGTCCTTGACACGTTGCACATTTCATGTTGACAGAAGGTAGTCTCTGCAGTTGAGAGCGATCCTAGTAGCCCCGAGCAGGTCCCGCTGACAATCATCAGGCTACTCAGGCAAGTTCTAGTAAAATAAATAGACCAAGTGGAGGTGCAGGTCAACGTGGTCCTTGAAAGGCAGGTATTCACGTTCCTCGACCTGGGAGTCCGGTCCCGGTCTCCATGAACCACTTGCACGTACGAGAAACAACACGGTCTGGCTGTAAAATCCGAATACGCAACTATATACGATGGAAAGGATACTGTCATGGTATGTAAATAGAGTGGAACCATAACAGGTAGTCATTCATTTAATAAGCAATCGAAAGAGTACAACCCGATGTTCGTGGCCGGGGTCTCCTTGGGGTCGGTGGGCGCACCGTCTCGCGAGCTTTGCCGAGATAAGACAAGCCTCTCTTAGAGTCTCTCGACGATAGTCTCTGCTTGAAGTTTGGCCTTGAGGAAGAATGAAGGCTCTTGGGCAATGTTCAGGCTCTTGAGGGTTAGAAACAGAAGAGTTCAGACTTGAACGCCCTGGGGTGGCTTGCACGGTAGCGATGGCGAGAAGCTTTGTAGATGGAGGAAGGGGGTTGGGGTCTAAAATTGTGGGATTGGCCCTATCTTAAAGAAGCTTCCATGAGGGGTGGCAAGCACGCCCCCGCCTCGCTGGACTCCGGACCAAACATACGACTCCAAGATAGGTAACGGTTTAAGGTACGGCGAGCACTAGCCATTCTTCGGCCCCAAAAACGCCAGCAAAATTGGGCACGGCATGGTGGGCTGCGGGACGAGAGGCGCCCCGATTGGGCGCGGCCTCTTTGTGAGATTTTCCTCATTGGCGCGAGTGATGGGCCCGGCTACCGGCGCCGGTGCAAAGGGATGTTTTTGTGGTTTTTGCGAGAGATGTCTTCGCGGAAATTAGCTCATGTTTGAGGTCTGCAATGATAATGGTTTCGAGGGCATGACATTGCTCACGAGTCACAAAATGGACCCTCAATGTCGGGACGGGAAAAGGTAGGAGACGGTGACAAATTCATGCTTACCTTATGTTAACAAAAGCTCTTTTCCTCTTGTTTTAAAACTAAATATACTTGTAATTTTAATGAACATTCTATGTTAGTATTTCTCTTAATTTATAAACATGGTTTAAGCATATTTGAGTTATGAATCTCATCATGTTTTGGCTACTAAATGAAATGTTAATGAATGCATGACCTAATAGATGATATTATGACTATTATGATAGGGCATTGAATCTGCTTGATGACTCTCGAATTAAGTATGATATCCCTGGCTGTCACCATGTTGTAGCTTGTACATTTTCATGTTCACTGTGTGTTTAATGAAATTATCGTCATGGTTGGGATGAGTGACGTGGGGTCCTTGTTTGTGTTTTGCATTGGAGCCTTTTATTCTTGTTATTTATCATTTCTAAGGAATTTCTCGCCCGAGTTGAGTGAGGCACGAGTCATAGCCACAGAAAAGTGGCTTAGATTTTAGGGTCAACGACACAAAACTTCACGAAAAAGGCTGGGTCGCATGGATTCCTTGTTGTGGGGAGAAAATGGAGGGTTACAGTACGCATGGAGAGAGCTTATCATGGGAGTGATTGTGGGCCAGTTTGGTTTTAAAAGTAAGTTAAATTGGGGTTGTGCACAGAGTGGTTGGTTATTACGAAATGTGGAATTTCTTAAGGGGTGAGTGAGTTTTTGGTTTGCCGATTAAACTTCCTTAGCGTAACTTTTGGAGATAATCATATCTAGTAACTCTTGTCCATGTTTACCCAGGTGGTGAGCGAACTTGGGTAAGTGTGGGAGGAGGGTGTTACAACATGAACTCAAAATACTTTTCGAAGAAATACTTGTTATAAAGATATTATGACAATAAGAATAAGAGTTATGAGTTAGAAGATGGGATCTGTAATAGGTGAATAATATATGAATAAGTTTAAGGTTGTTGAGGTATGTGCCATATCTTAAGGATGAAAATAGGAGGTTCGAAATATTCGTTAGTGAATTTCCATTAGCATTTTAAAGATCAGATTGAGTATGATGAATACATTAATTGGAGAAATTAATTCAGAAGTTGAAGCATTGTTATGAATAATCTAAGCGTAAGTTGGAACCTAAGAATAATTGGAAAATAAATGACAATACTAAATAAGTACGAAGGATAAAAGCAGGGGAATATCTGTGAGATGCGGTGCCGAGAGGCTAACGTCGTACGAAGTTCAGTACGATTGACAAAGGACATGGTTTCGGTCCCCGGGGAGTAGAACAAGAGTGATGGTGAGAGGCACCCTGGGTGTTTGAATTGTGGTAAGGATAACCACATGAGAGATTGCCCACAACATTACGGTGCAGGGTCTAATTCTGATGCTGGGGGAGGCACAAAAAAGTTGGGGATATTTTGGCTATAAGTTTAACCAAAGGTCTACGAGAATTGGATACTAAGAAAGTCTTGTCCTTAAATCTATTGTGAAGATGGAAGGTAAGCTTTGTGATCGAAGTTGTTTCTTTTTTGATTGATCCTAGAATCCTAGTGTAAGTTATATCCTTTTGACTTTAGTGGATAAGTGTGTGCAGACAGTAAGTGCATGCTGTTGTCTTGGTTGGTGTAGTTGGCCATAGGTACTAAGCTAGTTCATCATTGAGTGAATCTTTAATTTGGTTGAATGGTATGTCTACATCGGCACATCTAAATGTGCTTCCATTGGGATCATACAACATGATTTTGAACCTTGGATTAGTTTGTAGCCAGTCTAAAGGTATATTTCTATGATAAAGCTGTTTATGGTGCTTGAATGGTGGAGGGGGGGGGAATATTGAGGTAAGGAAAAACATACATTAGTGAGAATGGTTACAACTATGCAGGGAAAAGCATGTTAGTGAGAAAGGATGTGTTGTTTGTAGTTCATATTTCTGGTAGCGAAGGGAAGGATGTTGAGGATGATGAAGTATTGAAAATGTATCTGGGTCTTACTGTAGTAATTTAGGATGTTCTAGCGAGGAAGATCTAGGAAGTTGACACCTCATGGGGAAGTGGAATTTTCTATTGAGTTGATGTCGGGAGAAACACCCGACACTCCCAATCACCATACAGAGGAGCACTCCCATAATTGGTGGAACTAAAATTGAAATTGAAGGAAATTGTTAGGGATACATTAGGCCAAGTGCTGTCCCTTTTGATTCTACAATTATTGTTGTGAAGAGAAAATTGTTACTCTTAGGATTATACTTAATTACAATAATTTGAACAAGGTAACGATAAAGAAAAAGATATATGTTACAGATGGTGGCTGAGAAGTTTAAGGAGAAGCCTAACATAGAAATTGACTTGGGGTTAAGATGTCCCCTTGGGGCCTCAGAAGGGGACATCTACAAGGACTATACTAGACTAGGTATGAGCATTATGAGTTTGCTGAGTTGCTTTTGGTTTTGACTAGCTTGCTCAACTACTTGTGTTGATCAGAACAAATATTTAAAACTCTTATAGGGCAAAGTTTGTGATATTATTCATTGATGACATATTGATATATTACAACAACAGAAACATGAAAAAAACTTGGCTGAAGCCTTCACACACACAGAAACATCAATTGTAATAAACTTATTGATGTAGTTGTTTCAGAGAAAGTTAAATATTTAGGTATAACCATTTAAAAGTATGTGATCAGGTCTGGAAAAAAATAGATATCATGAGTGGGGAAACTCCCAAAATGTGGATGAAATCAGATCATTAGTATTAGTAGAACACCAGGAGAACTGTCATGAACTTCATAACATGAATTCTGTATCCTATTACATATTTTAAAGGAAAATGGGTTTAGATAGGTTGAGGGTATGCAAATATTTTTGAGTAGTTGAAGAAACATTTCTTGCAAATATAGTTTTAAGGCTTGTAGGATCTTGAAAAGTTTGTGGTATGTAAAATGCTTGAAAAGAGGAGATTGTTTTATTATTGATGAAAAAAAGACACATTCTGAGCCAAGGAAGTTGGTCTGAGCACGATGAACTATGTGACTCATGATCTTGGACATTTGAATATCATTCATTCCTTGGATGGCTGGGGCTTTTATCTTCTTGGTAGGTGTCCAGAGTGAGCGATCAAAGTAGGTATGCAGATACTTGTTTGACAGAATACATTTAATTCTAAGGAAAGTTATATGGACAAAATACTCCAGAACGATTTTTTATTTTGAGATTAGGTACAACCAAATGAAAGGAGAACTGTAGTTGTAGATGATTTCATTGAGGGTGGGTAGATGTTCGGGTAGTGGGTCTTATGGGGACATTGCTAGGAGTGGATCTTGCAGAGAAGCAGGAAGCATGATGACAAGTATCCATGAATAGAATGACTGTGACAGTGCAAGCATAGGCAAGATGAGAGTATCAATATGAGGTAAATACAGTTAGATTCGAGAACACGGTACACTGCAGGATAAAGGCATAAACTAAAACATAGTGGGGAGTTGCATGTCATATCACCCAGGTCACTCGGGATATCGGAAGAGTCATAAATTTGAAGACTATAAATGATGAAAGGTGTAGAAAAGAGAGTGCTTTAAAATTTGACATGAAATATTTAAAATATGGTAGGTAAAGTTGAGTAAGGATATGGACAGTTTGTATGTTAATTACAATTATCGAAATTGAAATGGAGGTCATATCCATGGACTTCATTCAATTTCTGGGAACATCGGTTCATGTGATTCTATCATGGTTGTGGTTGACGGTTAAGTAGATAGCTGTTCATGCCGATTAAGTCCTAGAACTCAGCTGGTAGGGTAGCTTAGATTTTAATCGGCGAGATAGTGAGATTGTGTAGGCAGTCCAGAAATATCATATGAGATGGGGCTATGAGTTCGCTAGGATTTTGAAATGATTTTCAATTTGGGGGATAGGTTGACGCTGGTGGCTTATCATCACAAAAAATGGAGGCAAGGATCGACAAGATTCTTGAGGATATGTTGAGGAAGCCTGTCATGTAAATAGCAGTGGGAAGAATATTCCTTTGGTGGAGGTTTATGTACAATAATAGGTATTGGGAATCTTTGAAGATGAGTCTTTTTGAGGGCCTTTATGAGGCAGTTCATAATAATCCTATCAGTTGGGAGTGATCTGGTGTGGGCAGGTGTGGCCTTCGAACTGGACATATTGTGGTAGAGACAGATGAAGGTAAAGTTGAAGAGATCTAAAGGAAGAAAAAATAAAGGAAAGAAGATTTATGTGAATCAAATAGGCATCTGAGAGTTGTAGGCTAGGGAACATGTGGTGCTTACATCTCGGTCAAGAGGCTCGCCAGAGTTGGTGTGTACCAAAGTAGCCTAATGTGGGCCTATAATATCCTTGATAGGATTAGATAGCCTCTGACTTTTTTATGACGGTGAAAGTCATGATGTCGAGTTTCATTGTGAAAAATATTTTCAGGATGTTGATATTTGGAATTGATGAAGCCTACATTACCAAGTGGACTGGCAAGGATGAAATTTCGACCAAAACACGTATGTTACTTGGAAAACAATTCATACTTAGGCAGAGCTAGTAAACGGGGTCTAGTGGAGGCAGGCACATTTTAGTGAAGTTGCATGGGAGATGAATGATTAAATATGGGATATGTGTCTTCTCTCTTCGTTATGATTGAGTGAATACATTTTTATATATGTTTTGGATTTGTGTTTTTTTTTATTTTTATGTTTATATATGTACATGTGTATGTAAATACATTGATATGTTATAAATCTCATGTTGAATATGTGTTCATGATATGTTGGTTATGTGATGGTGTGATATGATGGTGTAAATTTTTAGCATGAACTCTTGTATAAAGCTATGTTTTGCTGGTTTATAAGTTCATTGAACTTTCAGGGATAGTGTCACCCCAAGGGGAAGGGGTTTGCAACCCACAACCAGTTTCATATGTAAAAATAAATAATAACCAAGGTACGTAGGACACACGTTCTAAGTTTGAATTTTGGAAAAACATAGTGATGGGGATCACTTGTGATTAATAAATGACTATGGAAATTGGCAAAGGCAATGAAAATACAAAACAGGAAATAATTGACATTTTATTTATGAAACAAAGAGAAAATAGGAAAGAAAAGGGGATGAAGGTCACATAATTGCATGTAAAGGAAATTGAATGAAAAATAGAGGACAATGAAGAAAATAGAGGCCTCGATGATAAAAGGGACACGAGGATCAATTCTCAACCTTTTTGTCGATTCATTTTGGAAGCTCTCTTATATTCTCTCATTCTCTTTTATGAAATTCTTGGAGCATGCCAGAGGTATATAAATATTCACTTAGATTTAGAGAAAAGGAAAAAATAAAATCGAAAGCACGAAGGGAGAAATTGGATGGGTAACTACTGGCTAATTCTTTGTAGGTAACATGTTACATTTGTGTTTTCCTTGTTGATTTGTGGATGCATAGTTATCTTACTTGTCTGTGATTATCTGGATGTGTGTGTTGTCATTGGCCTGAAGGATTTCTTAGAATTGGTGGTTAAGCTAGCTTTCCATTTGTGAATAACCATTGCTTGTTGATTTTTCATGGTGTTTTACGATTATGGTGATTGTGGTATGTGGTTGTGGGTTGAAAAAAATGATTTGGAAGACACAGAACAACTTGATTTGAGTTTGTAGGCTTGGAGCCTAGGTTGGGACAAATGATTTGGAACCCTTGTTGGGTTGAATTGCTAGTCCTAAGTTTGGTTTGGACAGATGGGTCTGAAGGTTATTAGTTGTAGATTACTAGTTCATGAGAACCACCAACTTCAACCAAGTAGAGACCGATATGGTTGTTGGTAGGTATTCGGTAGCAGTATTGAATCTGTTGGTTGTGAGGTTGGGAGGTAGTTTTCCTCTAGAAGCCCCTAGTTTAGTTTGTTTTATTTTAATTTTCATGAGATCCCATTCATGCTTAGAATATAACCTGGGGGCGATTAGTTTGAAGAAGATTTGAAGAGTTCAACTCAATCACGGTACAGATCAGGAGCAGTCTGGCAGACCCGTGTTCTTAGCATATTAATAAGAGCTATTATTCTATTATGATTCCCGTATATATATTTTTAGTGATTATGTTGTTGATATTATGGATGAATTTCCTGAATTCCTATGTGGGTTATTTACGTTTATTTGTTGGTTACAAAAGATTTATTTGTTACGGATCCTATCATGAATGGTTTAGCTATTGATTGGTTGATAAATCGCACTAATAAGTGTTTTTGCAGCTATGTGAAGAGAGCATAGGGTCTTCTTGGTTCTGGGTGAATCTCATTTCTTATTATCGGATATGAATTCATGACATATGGTTACATGTTTTCTGTGGCTGGCATGTCTAGTGTGTTCTAGGTAGTCTAGTTCAAGTTTCGGTTTGAGAATAGATATTTAGCTTTGTCATTGTGTCCATTATGTTCTTTGTGAGTTATTGTGAATTAATGAACATATACATGTATTTTATAACCTATAGGTGCTATGTGCCTGAAAGTGTTTATGTAAATGAGAATTTTGGACCTCCATTCGAGTCATGGCATCGATCTTGGCTTGAATATCTTAATACCTCGTTTCGAATATCTTTTAAGGAGAGCTAATTAAATAAATTATGAATTGAACTTTCCGATCACTCCATTTTCCCTAGAAGTTTAAATTCCAGACCCCTCAAATAGCCTCGGAAATTTAGAGGCATGAAAAACTGCAAAATGGTGATTTTTATTAAATTTAGGAAATAAATTGAAATGAAATAGCGTTGGGTCGAATTGGGCTAAAACGGTGTGATCATGTGTATTTGGTGTTTTCATTTCAGTTACGGACATAGAACCAATTTTCCATAAGTGATCTTGGAAATCGATTCTCATAGTAACTCTCATATTCGTGTTTTTATTTTGGCTTGGAGTTAAAGTGGGTAAATATGGGGTGAGGGAGTTACGGATGACACATAAATGCAAAAATATTGAACACTTTGTTATGCCCAAACCACAATTTTATTGAGTGGTAAACATGCTAAGTTGTATCAGCATGTACATTGCGTTTGTCATGATGTTTTGATCCTACATATTTATAATATTGCATTTCTGATGATAAATTATTGTCATCTGTGTAATAAGTTCTCTGTCACTTTTGTTTGGTAACCTCAATTTTATGTGAAGTTTCTCTGCCTTTTGGTTGGTGTGTGTGTGTGTGTGTGTGTTTTTTTCCATTCCATTCATTGCATTTATGTCTTTCTTTTAAAATTATAATAAAAAAAGTTTCTTGGTAACTTTCTCTCTTTGTCTGAATTCCAGTGACCACTCTTAGTGTGTGTTTCTTACACTACTTTTATTTTTTTATCTTTTTATGTAATAAGTTCTTCTGCTTTTATTTAGTAACCTCAATTTTGTGAGTTTTACCTGCCTTTCGTGTGTGTGTGTGTGTACGCACACACACTTTCCATTCATTTATAATTCTTTCATTTATTTATTGGTAGGAGTTTCTTACTGAGAACTTTCTCTACTTTAGTCTAGATTCGCAAGTGCAATACCACTCTTAGTGTGTAAGTTCACCCTGCTTTTGTTCTTAGCTTTTATTGACATTGTTTTTTTATTTTGTATTTCTATGGTAGTTTTAGTAGTTTGTCTGTGTTCAAATATATGCACACTACGATTTGATATTATGGAAATTATTTTGTGACGATTTCATTCAAATATTGAATTATAGTGATTTTTATTTTTTATGGGGAAAAATAGTAAAGAAATGAAAATGTTATACAACATCGAAGGTGCAATGGGGTATAGTTAATATAATGAGGCAAAAAGCTATTAGAATGAATAAGTGAATACATAATATTTGAATAAAAACTACACAGAGTTTAGTAAACAATTTGTGAGGATTTGAAAATGGTCACAAGAGTAAGCAAATTAAATGCTAATCCATACCTAAAATATAGTCGAACTCTTCGTATAATAATGGTCTTGAATATGTCTAAATATCTTTGGGTAAAGACATGAGACGAAAACAAATTTCCAAGCCAAAAATATTGTATAACTATCGAATAAATATCTTATAGTATGATTTTGGACGGAAATGTTAGTGCATATATCACTAAAGCGAGGCAAACCAAGATCATACTTCAGTTATCGATGACTAAGATGATAATTTAAATATTTCCTTGACCTGGAAGGATTGACCTATACTGCAAGATGTGAGATAGATACTAAAAACCCTAGAGGATATTTTTGCATGTGTATAGATGCTTTAACCCAAAGCATGAATTAGAAATAGGATAGGCTCATCAAAGTTAGGTGTAATGGACCTATTAAAAAGATATTTTTGTGGAAGAATGCATAAATATTTAGTACTAGGTTCGAGCCAAAAATCATGCTGGTGGCAGAGACATATACCTTATCCAAAATTAACATCAGCAATGAGAACAAAGGTAAGCTTACACAACAGTCTGTGGTAATTATATATATTAAGGGTATGGATTTCAACATAATGCTTGGGATCTTATTTGATTTATGATAGAGATTCACTTGACCCTAATTTGGCCCCAGAGTTGAATTAATAAGAGAATTTATCATGATAAACCATATTCCTTGTCACATTCTTCCCAAATATGACTTGTACATAATCTGTC
Organism: Pinus albicaulis; assembly: GCA_034641835.2. NCBI lineage: Eukaryota > Viridiplantae > Streptophyta > Pinopsida > Pinales > Pinaceae > Pinus > Pinus albicaulis. The sequence goes on from CM076574.1 coordinate 1,060,371,464, forward strand.
ACATGTCATAATTTTCTTCTTTAATAAAGTCATCCATGTAGCGACTTTTCTGTGGAGTCAACTTTGTTTTTTATAGAATAAATCTATTCCTTAGATAATTAAAATAGGTCTATACTTCAGTTGATCAACACATATACTAACTAAGTGATGAAAGTTGTTAATCTTTTTATCTTGCAAGTTCTTTATAATAATTAATTTATAGTAGTTTTTGATTTTTGCCTGTATTTTGTTCTTATTTTTTATAAATGAAAAATATATGTTGAATGTAATGGAGTTATAATAGTAGCATATTTTTTTACAGTATTCTTTTAGGGTGGTTTATCTACAAAATTTATCTCAGCTAAGACCACACTAGTTCAGTAGAATTTAATTAACAACCACATTTTTGTGACATTCACTTTTGCCAAAATAGACTTGTTTAATCTCTAACATTTTTTGTAGCTTCATTTTCAAAAATGGTGTCTGGTGATCCATGCCTAGTTGCATTGTATCTCTTTGGGATCTAATGGCATCTAGGATTTTTATTAATTTGGTGCAATGCATCCACCTTCATCCCCAGTATTGTAACTATACATGACTTTGTGTCTATTATTAGTCCATGGTTTGCAATACCATTTGCTTTAACATATGATTTTCTAAATGTTAATCTCATTTCTTGTCAACTATATAAGATAGCTGTCATTAGGTTTTTATCTATTGTGCAGGCTGTGGTGCAATTCCCATTATCCCCAAAAATGAAAGCAGCACTGGTATGAGGTCAGTGTTCTTAGGAAATTTTATCCAAATCATTGATATGGAAATTTAAACTAACTTGGTTTAAATAGAGATTTCTTAACTTATAATAAACCAGTTATTGAGAGAAAATTTTCTGTGTTTTTAACTACTACCTTTTGTCAAATAACATCTCATTCATGACCCACCTTCTAAAATTCTGGATTAAACATGTAAACTTTCACAACCATTTTCCACCATTGCTATGATTTGCTCTTCACGGATAAAAATAACTGGGTACTTGGTGTAAAAGGAAGCTAATGAACAAATTTGCAAGACCATATGGATACAACATATCATATGAAACAGATGTTTGTGGGTGCACATGGTGCTAAGAAAATGTGTTCACACTTATATAGCTCCCTTGAATGCTATACAAAACTCCTTTATAAGCATGACATGAGACATTTGTTGGCTCTTGACTGAAGTAATCAGTCTTATATAAAATATAATAAAAAACACTTTGAACGTAGTATAATCTTTTAGATAATAGGCCAGATTTTAGGACATAGAGAAAAGATTCCTAGACATATCTTATATCAATACTGTGATTAAGTATTAGACCTCTCTTGGTGTAATTGAACATTTATTATCTTGTTATTCAGGAAGATAAATACAAAATAGCTAGAAAGGAAAGTTCAACACCTCATAAATTTCCTATTCACCATTTAGGATCCTTTTGTAGAAAATCATGATGTACTCAAAGGTTCAACTTCAGATTAAAAAAATTTGAATAATTAATAACAAGGGTAATTAATTTAGACTTAAAATCAAGACATTGTTTCTTTCTGAGTCTACACACAAATGTCTCTGTCAAATGAAGGTGGATCTTTGACTATGGTTTACAAATTTTGAATAAATATGATATAATTAAAAATTTAATCTTTATTAGTTAAATAGAATCCTATAATATTTATAAATTTTGATTGGATTAAAAATAGTTATAGTTAAATTGTGTTTGTTGTTACTAATGATATTTTAAAAGAAAACAATTAATTATGATATTAATCTGTCAGTTCATTAATTCAGTTCTTGTCTTAAAATTATTGCATCTTAACGAAAATTATTTTGTGTTATTTGTGTGCTAATGTCATATAAAGAATGATTGCTGAAAGCTAAAATTATCACATCTTCATTTCATAATACAAAGTCTCTTTTTATAATTTTCAAGGTGTAGAATTAATATTTGGGTGGCTTTTACAACTGTACGTTCATGTACAATTTACACCTGTGGCAAAAGAACAAAAACCAAGTACCCTTTTGAGAGACTGTTAAATGAATATGGTGTGTTTTAATTTTTGCTTTGTGTATTTTTATTTATTGATTTTTCATTAGGCCCCTTTGGCTTGTCAAAAAATTTCAAGCATAACGTTTCGAAAATTAGATGAAAAATATCATATGAATTAAAGAAAACACCAAAACTCGTATGCCATTGGATGAATAGGTCTTTCACGAATCAACATGATCGACTCCATACCTAAGGACAACTAATGCCTTGTAAGTCTTCTAGGCTAAAAAATGGTGTGAAGTCTACAAAGGGGGCTAAAACTCATTTTTTAGGTCACTCATGAAACAAGTCAAGTGCTTAAAAAAGATTGATCGGTGCTTAATATAAAATTTGAAATAGATCAATAAATGGTTTAACAAACCCTCGGTCGAGCTCTTGACATGGTTAAATAAGGGCACTCCCATGTTTATAAACTAATTAAGGTGCGTTTAACCACATCTGTAGAATAGCAATATTAATGGAAGTTGATTAGGAGTGTATGTACCTAGGGCATAATTAAAGCTGTTGCTTGATTGAACTCTTTTGCCCCATAAAAAAAAATAAAACAAAACACAGTAGGGTGTTCATTCATGGAAAAATAATAAGGGCGTTCATTCTGCAGAAAATTAACACAATGTGAAAATTACACCAAAAAATTAGCAACAAACATGGAGATTGGAAATTCAATCTCAAAAGGAGAAAGCACGAGCGCAAAGTACGAAAAAAACTATAGAAAGACAGGGAAAAAGACAAGCAAAGATTGAGAAAACAAGAAGATTATCCAATTTAGAGAAATTTATTCAAATACATGGAATTCTTTGTCTCACTTTCATACCTACTCATATTATGTACATTAGGAAATATGATTCAAGACAAAAAAAAAATTGAGAATGAAGCAATGGAACGAAGATAAAATAAGCGATTAGAAAGTAATACCATATGTTAAAAATTGAGATGTAACAACAACCAAAGATAAATAACTTGGTGTGATTAATGGTTTGTTGATCAAAGAACGTTTGAAATCATGTAGGTGTGAACCACCTTTGAATTGTAGTTCAAGGTAACCCACAAAAAACTAAAATTTGATTTAACGAAGAAAACCATTACATTTAGTATATTATTTACATGAATTAAAATTCATGACAATATTTACAGAAGGGATTTAACAAAAAGGGTTATCACATAGGTGTCAAATTCCTAGAAACTTCACATTAGTTTGATTTAAGCTAGGTATCCTTTATGAGAATTAAAATAGAGAAAAAGGTGTCAAGATCTAGAGGAGAAAGAAAGTATCCCTCCTTCAAGGTACATGTTGAAAATAAATTCTTTGTTAAACATATAACAACATTAAATATGTGTAACATCCATCATCCTTAAGATAATGGTTCCATAGATATTAAATGATGATCCCTTTGAAAATATCAAGTTATTGCAATCCTCATGAGAGTTATAAGAATTTGTTCAATTGTAACAAAGACATACAAACTTTAGTGTAGATTCTTTCTTTCACAAAAATGAGTCTATTATTGCACATATCATTACAATGCTCCATGGAAGCTCTGTGATTAATCGATATTAAAATAATATATTATAGATTCAAAGAAATAAATTAGCATGAACGTATTGATGATATGCTAAATGTTTACAATATTAATATTCTTATACTATGGACACATCTAATGTCAATTTTTCATCTACTTGTTTCTCAACATGTAATCACCAGAAATATGTTGTGGCTTGTGTTGGAAATAAAGGGGGTGAATGGGTATTCCTTTCAATTAGAGCATTAGTTAATCTTCGATTATTATCGGTGTTTGTATATTGATAGCCGTAAGCAAAAGGAACACAATGCACACGATTTTAAGGTGAAAACCCACTGCGGGACAAAAACCACCTAATTTACTTTTCTAATAATTCTTTAATATTAAACTCCAATTGAAAATAAACTCTAACTTTCCGAATCTAGAAAATAATTCTTCTCCATCTCCTTTGGATAGACGCTCCAATGCCCGAAAGATTCTTCGGTGATCAGCTAGCGGTGCCGAAGCACCCAATGAGCTACAACTCACCCTAGCACACCTACTACCACCAGGGCACGAGGCTTGAACCCTGTGGTGGCTTGTGCCAGCCTAGCACGAGCCTGCCACCTATAGAAGAATAAAATAAAAATGAACTCTAGTGAGGAAAATGGTCACTTTACAATGATATAGGGCAATGTAGAAGAAAAGACACATAGAACATAACCCCAACTGCAATAACCACCTAATGACAGTCCTAGACCTCTGAACGTGCCTCTTCTAACTCATGGCGGATATACACTAGTACAATTTTTACGATGATAACTATTTCTGATAAAAGCTTGATACAATAATGCCTTTACGGTGGTATGTGCGGTCACGCACTTGAATACTTCATGCAGTGAAATTCTTGGTGATGTGTTATGCACCTTGATTTGCTCTTGTCCTTTTCTTGTCTTTTCTTTCCTTTTGTTTTCCCTAGAAATTAAGTCCACTTTTGAGCCCTTAAACAACACGGAAATCTAGCTTTCTTGCCTTCTAGGAGTTCGATGTTGAATCTGAGAGCGAATCTCTGTTATTTCAAATCCCCAATATGTGATTTTCCAGCCTAGTAGTCCTCGAAGTCTTATTTCCAATGCCACGGATGCGACCCAATTTGGATTCTTCGAGGAATTATACCCAATCTCTCACGATGTCCTAATTATCGTGTTTCGGTGAGCGAAATTGTCGACATGCCACATGTCTTTGCTTCATTCGACTCTAAAATTGATACAATGAAAATTAATTCATGCACTATCTACCACTTTTATAGAATTCAAATACGATGCCTGGGAGGAGTGCGATGATTTTCGAGGTCACTTCTTTGAGATGGTTAGAACTGTGGCTCGGCTTACACGGATCATGTCTCCATAATGTCGTACACCTTGATAGAAATTTTACGGGATCTTCCTCGAGTTTGGCTTTCCTCATAAAAATTTCAGTTTCTAAACCTTAAATAGAAAAAAAATTTAGACGCAAATTCCTGATGACACCATTTTAGATGGCGAAATTACGTAAGGAGGATATGAGGATCACAATTTATATAAATGCTTGGGATGAGAGGGGATTCAACAAGTGAACGTGGAAGGATTTTTAGGAGCTTAAAATTAAAAATTATTAACTTTTCGATGACTTGTGCCACAACCCATGGGGTTTTAGCCCACTGGCCCAGGGTTACAAACTTCAAACATGAATATCTCAAGCCAGCGAAGAAGTTACGTGGCATGCGGGTATGTCGATGGGGAAACATCTCGACAAGTAGAAACCATAAAAATGAATTCTTCGACCCATAATGTAGTGATTTGGTGGGTCAAAATTCCCATGCAATATTTGGGTAGCCCTGACCTGCTGCTTTAGGTTGACATCAATGACAACCATTGATCAACAATCTCCCCTTTGGCATTGATGGCAACCCACAAGGTACTCCCCTTGCGATCATGACTCCTATTCCTACAAAATTCTCCCCCTTTGACATCGATGGCAAGGGGTAACTCCCTAACACCGCCATCTTGCAGGACACCTTGCACACTTCCATCCCCCTTTGTTCACAGATAAGAAAAATCTAGCGGTGAGAACTTGGGAAGATCCCAAGCTTACAGCGAATATTCCAATGCTTCATGGTATATCACGGTGTCAGTAGTTTAATCTGCATCTGTAAAGGCATGAATAATGAGATTGTTACCCTTGGGATACCACGAGGCCATCGTATTGTTGTTCCCTTTAGATATGAAAAATTATTTTGATGGCAATAATGTATGATTTAACTTTGAAATTAACGCCGATCTTGCTACTTCCGCTAAACTACATAACATCTGGTAAGGCTATTACATAGAAGACTACCAGTCACGAGATCTATCGACCTTTGATCCACATCCTTAGATGAGTCGGCTATATGCTCTATTTTTTTCCTACCATCGGAGTAAGGATGAGTTTACGGTCTTCCATTTTGAATTTCTTCGAAATTTCCTTGATGTACTTGGCTTGACATATAAATATTCCTTTCTCTTGCTAAGATATTTGAAGCCTAAAGAAGTATGTCGACTCACAGTAAAGACATCTCGAAATCACTTTATATTTGTAGCAAACTTCTTACTTAATGCGATCATCATTGATACCAAATATTATATCATCCTCTTTAGCTATTAGACATTAGCTTTGGTTGCTTCATAAACATATATGTCGTTTGGGCTGGAAAGCACTGTATGCAATTTCTATACACCTTTTTCTTAATTTCACATTTGTGGAGTTAGAATAGTATTGTGTGTCCTTGATCACACATTTGTGCAACAACGAGCATGTTGTGATTCCTTTTACCTCTTCGTAATAGAACATTCTTGGCAGGGCATGCAGCACGAGAGTGACGGTGCTGGAAGTCTCTGCACGTGAAAGTCCATCATTTCAAAGGACACGTTCATCTTCTTCTCTTTCGAGAGATGAAATTTCTTTCTATCTCCGGTCATATGCATTAGTAGTAGCTACCAACACATCTCTGTTGTTTCGACCGAAGACGAGAGCACAATTATCAGTCTTCTTCTTCCATGTTTTTGTTCGTTTTGTGGCTTCGAAGATTGTAGAGATTTTCAAGTCTACGGTCTCTCGCTATTTGTCTAAGTTTCGACATGTGTAAGTATTATTTCTTAAATGTTAAAATCTATTAAGGTTTCGTGAGCCTTGGGAGGTTCTTATTTGACGGTCTCCTGGAATTATATTGGTTCCTAGGGTACATGCGACATTCTACAACTTTATGACCAAATTTTCCACATGAATAACAATGACCATAAAAATTATGTTAGTACACAGATGGGAAATATTCCTTCGAGGAATTGTCTTCAAGGTTTTCTTGCAAATCTTGTCCGATGAAGTCTACATGCATGTCGGATCTCATAGGTTCATTTTTATTTTTGTTGCGGAAGGTCTGCTTCTTCTTTATGGCAAGGCGAAGTTCTATGTTTGTAAGATCGTTGATTGTTGATGAGTTCTTCGATGCCCTTGGTATTGGCATAGTTTTGGATAGTTTTTCCCTTCTTCCTTCCTTGCAGTAGAGACTTCTTTGACTTCTAATTGTTCTTTCTTGGTTGCTGTTATTGTTTTGAAGTGACTCTTGATACATTTGTGTTCTTCAACTTCAATTTGGACCTTGAACTTGTTCTTCAAGGTATTGAACGGATCTTCCTAGGCCTTTTGGGCTCTTTTCTCTAGGGTTGATTGCTTCCTTGAAAATTTTTCTGTAGTCGGCCTTCTTCTTTGTTGTTTGATATCTTGTTTATTGTGCTTGTGCATAAACAATGTGCTCTCTTTCTAGCTTCTTCTTTGCTATCATTGTATTCATCGGATGATGAGCTATCTTCTTTAGAGAGAAAGTTCCTTTTGAGTTACTGTTATTGTTAGTTATTAAAGCCTTTCTTATTTTGAGTTGCCATCATATGATAGGACATTTTTAGGCAAAATTCCCAACCTCACCACAGTAAAACATATCAATGGAAGTTTACCTTTTGAATTTTCCCCTTACCAATTTTATTTTTTCTCGTAAAATAAGAATATTCTACATCTAAAACAACTTCTTCATCATCTCATATACCACGCACAAAATTGCATGTCTTTTCAATTGAAGATTTGTTTTGTCATGTGGTTTTTATTAGATGCAACAAATACGATTTATAGATGCGAAAGTACCCTCTTCTTCATCAGTGTCTCATTTCATATGCTATGAGCTCATGCTAATTCCTCTTTGCTAAGTTTGTCGATTTTCTTTGTGTTCTAAGTGATACCTTTGGGTTAGATCTCTGGTAACTTTCTAAGAATATTTCATATAATAGTCTTTCTCATCGGCTGACTCTCCTAATCCTTCCGGAAGTATTGAATTGTTCATCAACATATTGAGCGCACCAACGTTGCAATCTTCTTTCATTCTAAATTTGCTACGATTTTTGCTCTATAGATTTGAAGTTTTGCTTCTTTGACATTTGAGTCTTCTTTTATATTCTAAAGCTTGTCCTTTGTTTTGACTGCAGTTTTACGGCCCGACACCTTATGATAAGCAGATTCAATAAGTCCTTGTTAATAATATGCTTCCAGTTGCCATCATTTGCAAATTCTTCTTACCTTGTTCATCGTAGTTGATGTAAATCTATTTTGAACAATGTCCCATGTCGTAACCTTACTTGGGAATGAACCTCATTCTTCCTTTCCAGTGCCAAAATTATTTTCTGTTGAATAGGTACCATTCTTGGTATTCTCCATCAGAAGAACCAAGCTCTAATGCACAATTTTGGAAATGCGAGGGCGGGGGGCCAGATCAGCTATTCCTTTGATGGAAAAGCATTGGTTAATCTTCAATTATTATTAGGGTTTGTACGATGATAGCGATGTAAACAAAGGAACACAAATGCCCATTTTTTAAGGTGGAAACCCTTGGAATAAAAACCACTAATTCTTTTCTAATAATTCTTTAATATTCAACTCCAATTCCCCGGATGCGGGTGGTAGAAATGGAATGTTTATGATGATGGGATGAGGGCGGGGCATTCGGGGCCTTTACCTACCTTCCTGTGATCGAAGGACGCAAGGTCTTTAATACTGCTAAGTGATTACTTTATTTGCATTAATATTTGGCCAGCAATTCTCGATCACTACGCTGGAAATCTCGAAGCGATTTCACGTATTGCAAAATGATTCTGACCCTACGGTCCATTTATTACGAGTCATCGCTGCGGATTCTTCGGTTCATAAGATTATCGGGGGTAAGCTAACACGATGGATGAATTACTGTGACTTTGTCTGCGCAAGGGCGTTTTGTTCACTGAAGGTGGGCGTCTCACCGCCATGGGACCTACTTGGTAAGAGTAGCTTGGTGTTGTCTTGATTTTGATAACAGACTGTTCTCGCTTGCTAGTTGATTGTTCACGTCTTTCCTCCTTGCGCCCCTCGGTAGGTGGTCTCCTCTCCTCTTTTGGTCTCCCCTTGTGTCTGTCGACGTGCCGCCTCGACGCAGGATGCGATGTCGCGGTTCTTCCGTGGTAGTATCGACGTCCTTCCCTCTCGTCCTTTCCTCCTCTTCTTCCCGCAGAAGGTAGTTCGTCTCTTCCTGGTGGTCGAGACTCGCTACGGAAGGCACGCAGAGCTCCCCCTTGGCTTCTCACCCCCTGTCGGACGCACACTACCCAATTCTACTTCAATTGTGCTCTTTCCAGGCCTAGGAGTTACTGCCACAATCATTTGTGGCCTTTCGTGAAGATCCTCGACGTATGGATCCCAGAATTCTCTGCGTGGGGATGTCCTCTTGCTCTCAAAAAATCCACTTCATGCCGAGGATCTGGAAACACAATTGTATTTATAAAAGGGTCTCTCTTTAACTCTAATCCACTACATTAATATATCCTTTGAGAGCGTTTTGTCATTACAAAGTGACTCAATCCGAGGCTCATTTTGTCGAGGTAATGCTAGTAGTACGGTGCTTAAATACGGTAAACATGGGATATTAGTAGAAATCAAATTACTTTCAAAAAATAAATGTCACATAAAACTCGATAACTCCTGGGTCAAGGGTTGGGTAATAATAAATATTCATGGAGCGAAATGGAAAAAGAACTAAAGCATATGAATCACAAGCACGGGAGTAAACGAGTGGTGCAATCTTGCTCACTACGGTCTTGAATCATCTCTCCGGCGTTCCTCGAATACGGATAAATAGATCGACGAAGAACGAGGTTGAGCACAGTTACCGAAATGGAACTACGACTCTAAAATGGAGCAATGAGAATGAATACCTACTAAGTCCCATGGGTCACCGATATCAAACTCCGTCCTTGCCTCTTTGGTCAAAGACATTCTATCATTCTAAAGGCGGATTACATAGGTATTAATGGAGCAGTAAATAGTTAATGAATTATGAGACAATACTGATTGATCAAACTTTGTTTTAAATGTTAATAAAAGCTGACTGCGTAACATCGTTAACTCTTGAAAGGAATAATAATAATGCGGAGTTAACACACAAGTCTGAATTGTGAAACTTGATGATTCAAAGTTTGGGCAGAGCATGTAATATGAACTTTGTGAAAGCACATCGAACAATCGAATAGCGATAATAAACAAGCCACACGAAACGAAGGCTGGCAATGATACAGGCAAAGTGTCATCGGCCGATTGTAGCCTCGGGAGTACACACTTTGGGGTTAGCAGACGAAGATGGAATAATCACCAGGCTTTCATTAAGACATTGATAAAAAATACACTAACGAACAGTTCTCGACGAGCTTATGCCTTAAGTACGATGGCACCGCAGGTTACATGGCTTGTGTCTTATCTCGCCGTTCCTAAATTAAATTCTTTGTCTCTTTTTATAAGAGCCCGATGGCCGGGGGGTATGCTTGACTAGACCAGCCAGCAGTCCTGGGATGTGATCACAGAAGTTCATCAAGCAAATTAACACAGTGTCCTTTATTGTCTTGGTGAATATCTATTCATAATGGGATACCTTGATCTTGTTTCCACCTTAATAGCACGTTGGTTCTGCTCCAGGAGAACAACAGTTATCTCCCACTTATTCTTATCTTTAGAGCGGCAACTCTTGGGCATGACACCCACCTTGTAGAAAATAACCATTATCGTTGGCTGATTATACATCAGTGCATGTTGTAAATGGTTTCTTATGACTTTCCAAATCCACATGATCAAAGGTTCAAATTGTATTAAAAGTGTTCATAATGTTGACAAAATCATACTAACTTTTAGTCTCCCACACCCCCACAACACGCTTGTTTGTCCTCATGGCTGTTGTAAGTTGACATGTAATGGGTGAGAAGGTATCTTTGGAGAAGGAGTTTCATGTAGAGCCTACGACATGTTGGGTGATTAAATAATCAAGGCGACATAGCACCCCTAGGGCATATCATCGAGGCACAGTATCCATGTGCGGATGCCATTAAATAATTGGAGCGCAGAAATCTGCACCTAACCAAGATGACCACCAACACGGAAGGCTACGCCATAAATTAAACGGTGGTGGCTAACCTCAAAGTTCTCATACTGGTAGTTCTGCAATGCAGATGTGTGGATACAGAGTTCGATATCGAAATTTGGCTACGTTAATGGCCAAGTCTTTTGATGGAAAAGAAATATTCTAAACATGCCGAATAGTGCCTCCTTCATAGGCTAATGTTACAATGACACACAAGTCCTTGTCCACTGGGTTATATGGTACATCCATAACCGTCTGCAGGTTCCTAGGCTAAATTTATCTTAAATCTGAACCATTTTCTTCGACTGCGTGTCCTTGGGCTTTCAACCATAGTACGATTATTTGAAATGAAATAGATAGCAGAATTGAATATCACCAATGGAGGGACCGAGTTCTGCTTGGGTCTACGACTTGGCAGAGTCGACATAAATAAAGTTCACCTGACAATCTACGGACTTTCACTTAATGTTTACAACGGTCGATAAAATCATTGTTGTTGATAGCGAGGTGCTGCCCCTTGAGCTTTTGTTTGTAATTGTAAATATCGTTCTAATGAAAACGAACATAGTTTTTAACAGGGCCCTACATGCTAAAACATTGTTATACTGAAACCAAATTAATTTCATGTTTGGTAGTAGTATCTAGTTTATAATTACTGTGTGACTTCCTCTTGTTCAACTAGTAACCATCCTTCAGCTTTATCTTTTAGATTGGTATCCTTAGTTGCTACGCTCTTCATATTTTTCTGGGGAACACGTTGCTCTTTAAGTTGTCATTTCTTGTTAGCATTTCACCATCTTGTGCAAGGTTTTTTTTGTCTTTAGATCTTTCCATCGCCTTATCGGTGGGCGAGTTTCTGAACCTTTTTATTCTTGTTGTTTGAGTTCGAGACCACAGTGCCTGAGGGTGGTGCCTCCGTACGAATTTGCTTGTGTCTTACCATCGTACGAATGACGGTGAGATCCTCGGTCTTGAGCGTTTGTTTATTTGGCGGCCTCACTGCCTCTTTGCCTTGGTTCTTTTTCGAAAATCATATTTGTTCGAGGTGCAGGTTGTTTAACGTTTTAGTACGAATTTCATTATCCTTCTTCGATTTCCACGGTGATTCCTTTGAAGGAACGGTCTGGTCGATGGTGGAGCGGATGCGCGGCCAGTTGCTAACTCTTCTCACGGGGGTTCGCCTCTTTGCTACTAACAAGGCTGACACGGTGTATGCACCTCAGCGGTTACGATTCACCTGCTGCTTGGGGTTCTTCCTCGGGCATATCTTGTGACGCAAGACGATTCTGACTCCCGTTCGAACCGTTTTCTTCCTCTTCATCATGCATGTGGCATGTTCTCTTCTTCGAAATTGATCGTGGGGAATTCCTTGGAGAAGCTTAGAAGGTTGACCGTGTTTACTCATGTTAGTTGGGATGGCGGCAAGTGTTCTTCTTAGTAGGTCCCCGCAATGGAGTATTCTCCTGTTTTGTCCCCTTTCTTCCTCTATGATGGGTTCTTCTTTTTGTTCACGAGAAGGTTCGGGTCGCACCTTCGAGTTGTCATCTTGATTGTGCGGTTGGTGGTGCTTCCACCTGAAGGCTGGCTTCACGACCTTCCTTATTCGAAACCAGCAGGGCCTGACTTTCTGGGTTGCCCTGCTTCCTCTCACTCCAGGCCATGGGGGCTGATTTCTTTGTGGACTTCTCTGGTTGCTAAGGAGTGAATCTGTTCCCCGTACTTTTTACTTTGCGTGTTCTTGATGTGTCTGCGGTTTTTGTGATGTACTAGCAACATTTTCTCTGCGTTTTTCCGGTTGTTCTGGTGGGTTTATAGAATGTCTACGTTTCGGGGATGGTTCTGTCGATCCCCCTTCAATCAGTGAAATGAGTCTTTCCCAGCTGCTCTGCTGCTGGGTAAGACTATAACTAACAACAAGTCGGATTAACCCGTGGTGACTAACACTTGCCTCTACGTGCTGTGCCCTTTTCATACTTTGTGCAGCATCATGCAATAACGAGTTTAAGAGTGCCGGTAAATTCACAGAGCATTTCTGTTTTAGAACAGATAAAAGTTTAAGGTGTCGTGGTCTTACCACGTCTTTTCTTCCTTCGCAAGTAATGTAGCTCTGTACTATTCTTGCTAGCTCTGTCCAGGGTTCGCCTAGGGTCGCTGGCAGAATTCCCTTCCCTTTGATTGTCAAATGCTGGCCTTCATCCTCGAAGATGTCGATGACCTTCTGTAATCGTTCTTTCTTGAATGTCCATACCGGTCCAGTAGCTGGTAGTCCTGAGACTTCTGCAATTATGGCATCAGTGACCGCTATTCGTTTCCCTCTTACTATGGAGTAGTCATCTTGTAAATTCTGCAAGAACTCCATTGCTACTGTCTCATTACCCTCTTGTAAGCGATTGAAATAGTTTAACCATCCTACTCTTTCCAGGATTTCTCGGGCAGCAGCAGAGATCGTTAGCTGTTGAGGCTCACTACGAATTGCCTTTCCCCCCATGATTTCACTGTGATTTCTAAATGGAACAGCAAAAAAACGTTTTCGGTTTGAAACACAGAGAGCAAGGTTTCGCAAAAGAAAACACAGAGTATGCAATAGTGCAGCAAAAACAACTTGTGCGAAAAAATAAAAATAAAAATGTGCCATGCCGTGAAACCATGCCAAATCATCGTGAACCAGATTTTCCGAATGATGAATTGACACGTAATACAGGGAATGATGAGGTTAACCTCCCCCCCCCTCAGTGTGATAGGCTGTCCCAGCCGGCAAATAATGGAGCGGCACCCAGTCTGTAATCAAGTCAGAAAGGAACATCATGTGAATTTATGCCATGTTGAGAGAGGACAACAGATTACCGAAATCGAGGCGGAGGATGGATCGCGTGTTATGATTTGAGGCTGCTGTGTTATGATTTGAGGCTGATGGATAGGCATGTATCGTACTCACCAATCTTAAGCGGTCATGGTCACCTCCGTTGCCATGATTGGTAATGATAAATATTCATGCGGTGTATAAATCAGGAAATAACATATAATTAGTGCCTAGGATATAAAAACAAAAGAGTGTTAATATCTTACCTATTGGTGTAAGCAAGGTGACTTCGATACCATTAACATTACTCTGCTGCCAACAGGTGTCCATAACCTTGGCAGAGTTGTTTTTCACCCCCGGAACCATGATCCTGTGTGTATACTTAGGACTGTTATTATGTCAGAATGTAGACCATTATGTTGGCTTGGTGACCAGTTAACCATAATGCCATTCACGAGGAAAGAGCGAAACGTGGGCAGGTCGGCTCTTAATGAGACCTCCTGTTCCAAGGTTTGTTTATTTTGATACACCTTTTGGACCATATCCCTGGTGTGGTGGCCAGAATGGGAATGCCACTTCACTTCCATCCTCATGATCATGGTAGGCTGGCTCTCGATGAGACCCCCTATCCCGCATTTGACATTTGACATGCTTTTTCTTTTTCCTTATTTATACACAAAGGGTGGTTCAGCACTCCTTAAGAGTAGGAATGGTGGAAGAAGTCTTATTATCTCAATAGGAAGATATAAACTCTTTGCTCTTATTCCCAAGTACTAATAAAAAGATTTTTAAGGAATCAGCATGATAAAGATAACCAATCAGGGAAAAATTAGTAAAACCATGTCACAAAAGGTAAGAAATAAGTATGTCCTTCCATCTGTCCTCTTATTAATGCAGAGCCTTATAGATATAGCGATTTATGATTTGCAGATTTTCGGTATGCTGTGTTTTTATATTTCATCGCACAAATACATAGCTGAAGCTTGAAGACTAGAAAGAAGACGGGAAAAAGCATCCTCAATTTAAATCAGAAAAGAGATCAAAAGTATGCAGATGGTGTTCCGTTGAAAAATCAACAACGATGGATAATAGAAAAAGGAACAAAACTGCAAATGCCGTTCCTTTTGGGAAAAGGAACGACAATCATACTAAACACTCAATATGCCATTCCGTTGAAAAAGTCACCACAGAAATAAAAGAACGCTGTTTCTTTGAAGGAAAAGGAACAATGGTAACCAAAAAGGAACAGCGATAGACGTAACAATATCATTCTTCTGAAAAAGGAACAGCAGAACAAGCAAAACCAAAATAAAAAAAACATACATATGCTATTAGAAGAGCAAAAATCAAACTTTGTGGAAGAAAAAGGAACAGCAAAATGACAAGAATTTATTCAAATCAAACTTATGTACAAGAATCACTCAAAAAACAAAAACTTTATGTACAATTTGCAAAAAGAAATAGACCCTTAATGAATTACAGGTGAGGAAGATTTCTCTTCTTCTCCTAAGATCTCCAGATCAGTATCTCGGCGTATTTGATGGCAGAAGGATTCCCGAGTAAGTGGTTTACGGTAGAGACGGACTCGGTGGCCATTTACCTTGAATGCATATCCAGAACCGTCAATAGTGATTAGAGTAAGAGTTCCATTGTCATGTACCTTCTGGATTTCGTATGGTCCCAACCATCGAGCCTGAAGTTTTCCAGGGAAGTCCTGAAACCGAGAATCGTATAACAGAGCCCAGTCTCCCTCGTGGAAGACTTTGTTCTTAATGAGCGCATCATGCCATTTGGCTCGCTGCCGTTGAATTAATGCTGTATTTTGTAGTGCAGAGAGCCGAATTTTGTCTAATTCATTGATCTGCTGTAGTCGATTGAGTTGTGCCTCCGTTAAGTCTAGGCCAACTTCCTGTGCTGTACGCAGTGTTTGGATTTCGAATTCTATGGGAAAAATAGGTTGTTTTCCAAACACTAGTTGATAAGGTGAGTAACCAGTGGTGCTCCTCCATGTGGTTCGATAGGCCCAGAGTGCTTCAGGTAGTCGGGTAGCCCAGCCACGCCTATGTGATGCAATAGTTTTCGTTAGGATTGATTCTATTATCTTATTGCTACTTTCTACCTGCCCATTCGCCTGTGGGTGATATGGAGTAGTGATCTTATGCTGGACATGATAATTGTTAAGTGTTGCAGCTAATTTATGCCCAATAAATTGTGGTCCTCCATCTGTAATTATTTCTCTGGGAAAGCCATAACGAACAAATAAAAGGAACAGGAACTGTATGACAGAATCCTCTGTGGCTCTTGGCAATGCTTCTGCCTCAACCCATTTGGTGACATATTCTGTTGCCACCAAAATATATGTTTTCTGATTTGATGAAGGGTTGATGGGTCCAACGAAATCCAGAGCCCACCATTCGAATGGTTCGATGACTAACTGTGGTTTCAGAGGCATTTCATCAGCTTGACCAGGTCGTCCTGCTCGCTGGCAACTGTCACAGGCTTGGACGGACTTCTTTGCATCCTTAAAGATCGTAGGCCAGTAATATCCTGTCTGCAATACTTTATGTCCAGTCCTACGCTCAGCGAAGTGCCCCCCACATGGTCCATCGTGACAGGCTTTGAGGATGTCAAAGATTTCATCCTCTCTAACACATCGCCTGATATGCATGTGTGCTCCTGTGTGAAACAAATAACCTCCAATCCACGAAAATCGAGAACTTTTCTGAATAATCTGCTTACGCTCATTAGGAGTTAAATGTTTTGGTAATTTACCTACTGCAAGGTAATTGGCAACATCAGCATACCAGGGCGTTTGAACAGCAACAGCAAACAGGTGTTCATCCGGAAATTGATCTTCCACTGCTGCTGCATCGCTTGATTTTGGTATCCTTGAAAGAAAATCGGCTACAGGGTTTTCTTTGCTAGGACGGTCCTTGATTGTGATATCGAATTCCTGCAATAAGATTAACCATCGAGTTACTCTGGCATTTGTGACAGGCTTATTTGCTAAATATTTTATGGCAGAATGATCTGTATACAAGATAACAGGGTAGCCCGTGATATAATGTCTAAATTTATTGACAGCATGTATTACAGCTAGAAATTCTTTTTTAGTAACAGTGTAATTCAATTCAGCAGGGGATAAATTTTTGTTGATGTAATATATAGCATATGGTTTTTTATCCTCTTCCTGCCCAAGGACTGCACCAATGGCTGTATCTGAGGCATCAGATGATATCTGGAATGGTAGGTCCCAGTTTGGTCCTCGAAGGACTGGGGCTGTGGGTACAAGCTTCTTTAGATCCTCGAAAGCATGGTCACATTTGTCTGTCCAAAGGAAATCAACGTTACCAGTCAGTGCATATAAAGGAGCAGCAATGTGTGAATAATGCTCTATGAATCGTCTATAATAACCTGAAAATCCAAGAAAACTGCGTACCTCTGTTTGAGTAGTAGGAGTGGGAATAAGCAAAAGTATTTGGATTTTGGCCGGGTCTACCTGAATGCCAGCTGCTGAGACATAGTGTCCTAGGATAAGTCCTTCAGTCATCATCAAAAACATTTTTCATTGCTTAGGCAAAGCCTAGTAACAATGCATCGTTGTAGGACTTTCTCTAGGGTGTCTAGAGCTGGATCGAAGTCATCTCCGTATGGTGTAAAGTCATCCATGTAAACCTCAAGTCCATCATTGATTAAATCTGCAAAAATACTAAGGATAGCCCTCTGAAATGTGGCAGGAGCATTACATAAGCCAAAAGGTAAAACTCGATAGGCAAATGTTCCCCAGGGGCAAGTAAAGGTATTTTTATCCTGGTCTTCAGGGGCAATCTGAATCTGATTGTATCCACTGAAGCCATCCAGGAAAGAAAAGAACTTCTTCCCTGCTAAAGTGTCCAATACTTGATCTATGAAAGGAAGAGGAAAATGATCTTTTTGTGTTGCCTTGTTAAGTTCTCTGTAATCCACACAAATTCTCCATTTCCCATTCTTTTTTGGTACCACCACAAGTGGAGAGACCCATTTACTATCAGAGATAGGGTAGATAAAATTCACATCTAAAAGTTTTTGAAGTTCAGTTTTTACAACATCTTTTAGATGGGGATTAAGTCTCCTTTGCGGCTGACGCACAGGTCTGGCATCTTTTTCTATGTAAATGTGGTGGGTACATAACTGGGGATCAATTCCTTTCATATCAGGGTAGTCCCATGCAAATGCTTCTTGATATTTTGTTAACAGATGGATGAGCTTTGTTTCTTGTTCCGGTGTGAGATTAGCATTGATGTTTAAAGTTTTCCCCGGTGCAATTTCCACAGTTTTACTATTTGCAACAGAAGTGACAGGTATTATTTGATCATGAATATCTTTCATGGGATCTTCTTCTAATTCATTATCAAATGCTGCTTTTATCATGTGACATTGTGTGCGAGGTTCAGTTTGAGTAATGAAATTATTAATGGCATCGTCTTCTGTTTGATCTTTGAAATCGAGTGCCTCTTGTATAGTTAATGGAGATCTAATGTTATCAGTAAGATATGATACAAGGTGCTTATTCGTTTTAATCATTGTGACACTTGGCTGTGCTGGAGGATATAGAACTAAATTTTTGCTATTTGGTCCTCTGGTTATGGTCATATTTCCCTGCCGACAGCCAATGTAGGCATCGGCAGTAGCGAGCCAAGGTCTACCTAAAATTAGCGGGTGTCCATCAAGTCGGGTTTTTGGATTAATTATCAGGAAATCAGTTGGATACTCCCAGGATTCTACAGAGACCATGAAATCATGTAGAGTGCCCTCTGGTCTAACCACAGATCGGTCAGCCAATTCTAACAGAGTAGAGGTGGGTTCTACAGATGTAATCCCGAGTTTTTGGCAAGTTGTAGTTGTTAAAATATTAATTGCAGCCCCTAAATCAACTAAGGCATTAGGCAGGGTCTGGCCATAAATTTGAACAGTTATAATTGGGTTCCCGGGGTCTTCATATTTAAGGGGTGTTTCTCTTCCCGACAATAGGTCAGATAAGGTGCCGACTACTTGGACTCTTGGATTGTTTGTTATATTCCTTCTCGGTTTCTTTATGCACAATTCTTTTATGGTTTTGGCGTATATGGGAATGTCTTGAATGGCTTGGAGGAATGGAATTTTTATGTACAAGTTTTGTAATTCTCCCAGAATGTCGAAGTCAGGATATTGTATGGATCGAGGTACGGCTAATCGTTCTGGGAACGGGGGAGAGGATGTGGTTGCTTGATTATGAGTTTGTTGCTTGTTTACATCCTCTTGTTGTGACTGATGTTCTCTGGGTAACTGATCTTCAATATGAACTGTTTTATCTCCCTCAGTTTCAATTATACGTCCAGATCTTAACTGAAGATCATTGCACTCCCTCAGGTCGGGTCCTAGTTCTGGTGATTCTATGATTTGAATAGATTGGACCCGCCTGTTGTTTGGATTGGGATCGGGTTGGGCTGGGAGTTGCGGTCTCAGGTTAGACTGGGGATTTTGTTGTAAAGCTGGCAAAGTAGGTTGAGGGAGCGGAATAGTTCCAGCTGGGTGGTACATTGGTCTTTGCCAGCTTGTCTGCCAGGGTGAACTTTGTGTAGTAGAGGGAGTCCATTGTGAAGGATATGGGCCATTTTGCCAATATGGTGGAGTGTAAGGGAAATTTGGCCAACCAGTTTGGCTTGTTTGATTCAGCCAGGGATTTGGAGAAGGAAATGATTGTGGTGACCAGTTTGTAAATGGGGTTTGAGATTGATTTTGCCACATACCATATTGTTGAGCATTATACTGTGGGTTTTGAAAGAAAGAGGTTGGGTCCGGAAACATACCAGGTTGTCCTGGCTGCCACGGGCGGCGCTGGTTGATTGAATTCACCGATTCTGGTTCTTCTTCTGCTTCCTTATATACTGCTTTCAATCCAGGAAGTGAGGGGCAGCTCTCCGTAAGGTGATCTTTTGTACAGATGGCACATGTTTGGACTTTATCTAATGGACACTCCTTGTGGCTGTGTTTTTTTCTGCATCGGGGGCAGAAGATTGCCAAATTCTGTTCTGCCTCCAGCTGCTTCTGTTTAGCCTGCACAATATCAAGTTGTGTAGTTAGTGTCCCCATAATATCAGTTTTAAAATTTTCTAATAAATTTCCAATTTCCGCACGTGTTACTCCTTCTGCTGATACTTTGTTATCTCTTGCAAACCGATCATATTCTGCCGGTTTTATTCTTGTGCTGCCTCTCGAACTCCTGATACATAAGTCAAGGATGTCAGTAAAATTCTCTTGATAAATATCCCCTTTGCCCATAATGTTTAATGTTTCAATCCATTGTTCCTTCATACCCCTCATTAATGCAGTTTTTAACACATTATCAGGTAAAGGCAGCGATGCATAAGGAGATCTTTGTAAGTTATACTGAAAACGTTCCACATACTCCTCTAATGTTTCATTTGGTCTGGCTGTCATCTGAAATATTTCGTCTTTTAATTCTCTAGACCTACAATAATCCTGGTATTTCTTTAAGAAGGATTCTTCCATTTGATCCCAATTGTTGATAACCCCGCCACCTAGCCCCATAAACCATCTTAAAGCAGCCCCTTTCAATGTAGAGGGGAATAATTTCAATTTTTGGGGATCGGTGGTGTAATCATACCCTCGACATAACACATCGAATTCAAATAGGAATGCATCCGGATCTTCTGATGTGAGTCCGTGAAATGTGGGGATATGCTGAAGAGGGATAGCTTTCATGGGTGCATTTGCTGCAGAATCCACTATAGGATATTGTAATGTAGAGGTTTGAGTGTTTGGCCGGTTTTGAGCGTTTGGTTGGTTTTGAGCCATGGGATCGAATATATGCCAGTAACCTTCTGGGATATCTAGGAGGGTATTCCTAGGTTGGGTGGGAACGGTTTTGACAGGGATATTTTTAATAGCGCTTCCTTTATCTGGAATAATGGGAATACCAGGTGTTTGAGGAGATTGAATCTCTTCAACAATGACTTTCGCAGCACTTCCTTTATCTGGGCTATCTAATGGCTGATTTGTTTCAAGAGGAGATTTTGGTTCCTTGATTTCCCCTGTTTCTCCTTCTCCTTCACAAAAGTTGCTAGAGTTCCCTTCCTGCAATAATTCCGGAGTGGAATTTTCAACTTCTTGAAAGTCCTGCTCCTCAGTTTGACTATGCACCTCAGCACAGGCTACAGATGGTGATCCTGTGGCCTGAAGGGAACTAGTAGGCGGTTTGGAAGTGTTTTTCTTGAAGCCTACCGATGGCCGAGACTCTGTTTTCTTATAGATTTCGTCTATGAAGGTCGTTCGGCCAAGGGTCACCGGCCCCTTAGCTTTTTCAGGTTTGGATGGGGGTTTGATATTCTTTTCTGGTCTTTTCTGCTTAGTCATGCACTCAAAAATAAACTACGAACTTCTATTCAAACAAGCAACAACAATCTGTTAGGAAAGCGGATAATGAGCAGGTCTTTTACATGCTCTGCACGTAGGTTCTTACCTTCCGTTTTTAGGATCCAACTCCTCCCTAGCAGGCTTGTACACTACTCTAAAAAAAAGACAAATGGCTACACTCTTTCCCCGGCAACGGCGCCAAAATGTAGAGCTATAAAAAGGGTCTCTTTCACCTCTAATCACCTCACATTAATATGTCAACCCGAGAGCGTTTTGTCATTACAAAGAGTGACTCAATCCGAGGCTCATTTGTCAGAGTAATGCTAGTAGTACAGTGCTTAAGAAATACAAGAGTAAACGGATGCTTAACCGAAATCAAATTACTTTAAAGAAATAAATCACACACTCAGGAAACTCAATAACTCATCAGTCAAGGGTTCGGTAATAATAAACCATCCCTTCAGAAACTGATGGAAAAAGAACTAAGCATAGATCACAAGCCTGGGAGCTAAACAGTGACTGATACTGCTCACTACAGTCTTAGATCATCTCTCACAGCAAACCATCAAATGCAGATAAATAGATCAACAAAGGAAATAAAGGATTAAACCACAATTCTGAAATGGAACAGCAACTCTAAAATTGAACAGCAAGTGAATACTAAGTCCCGCGGGTTATAATCAAACTCAATCTATACACTCTTTGCAATCAAGGAACATTCTATCATTCTAAAGGCGAATTACACAAATCATATTAATGGAACAGCAATAACGATTAATGAATTATGGGACAATACTGATTCAGTGGAAACGCACACAACACAAATGTTAATATAACAGCTCTGTAACATAACAGTAAGGATATGCGATTAACTCTTGAAAGGAATAATAACGCAATGCGGAGTTAACACACAAGTCTAGTTGTAGAAACTTCAATGATTCAAACTTGAACAGAGCATGTAATATGAACTTGTAAAGCATATCAAATAATCGAATAGCAATAATAAACAAACCACACAGAAACGAAGCTGTAATGGTACAGAAGCAAGTGTCCTTCGGGGCCGGGCCCTTAGCCTCCAAGGATACACCGCTTTAGGTTAACGCAGACGCGAAGATGGAATAATCACCAAGCTTTCATTAATACATTGATCAAAAATACATCGAACCAGTTCTCAACAAAGCTTAATAACCAAATCTGATGTTTTACAGAAGATTACATAAAACGTATCTTATCTCGCCATTTTTTAAACTAACAGTGCTGTCTCTTTTTATAAGGACGATGGCGGAGATGTCCAAGCAGCTAGATAAATAAAGCAGCGATCCCTCAGGATCTTCGATCCTGAGGGATTCGCCAAACAGTTAATTCTTCATCCTGTCTTTGCTATTGCGCTGAGCTGGTGTCCTCTCCTTCTTGCCCGAGCCGATTCACCTTGATCTTGTTTCCCTATGTTTGCGTTCGGTTCTCATCCAGAGGAACAGCAGTTATCTCCACTTCGTTCTTATCTTTAGAGCGGCAACTCTTCATTTTCTTCTTTCCCTGTATAGAAAATAACCATTATCAGTGGCTAAGTTATACACATCGATCCTCACATGTTTTGTGATAGTTTCTTATGACTTTCCAAATCCATGATACAAAAGGTTCACAAATTGTATTAAAAAGTCATTAAAGTAATCAGCAAAATCATACCTTTTCAGGCCGACTGTTTTAATAACCGCGTTCCATTTTTAAATAAGTGTTGTAACTGTTGATAAATTTAAAATTCCCGTTTGAACCGTTGAATATTTGAAGTGATGTGGGGGGGCCGGACCCATGTTGGGCGGCCCGCCCCATATGATAACGTGCCATGTATTGGCGGTGCCCCATTTAATATGGCCGTTGGAAACCGTGGCACATGTGTGTCGGCCTTTTGATATGGCCGCTCCTATTTGAAGACCGTGGGGTGCGGGGTTGACCATCCGCCCCCAACAACACATTTCTTAATATATAATATGGATACGGCATGGGGTGGCGGGGTTGGTGGCCCGCCACCCATATATAATATGGATACGGCATGGGGTGGCGGGGTTGGTGGCCTGCCACCCATTTTTATATTTTTTTTTGTTTTGTTGTTATATAAAACAAACTATTGCTTTTTAAACCTTCGATTTTTTGACC
The DNA here is from genome assembly GCA_034641835.2 of Pinus albicaulis. Taxonomy (NCBI): domain Eukaryota; kingdom Viridiplantae; phylum Streptophyta; class Pinopsida; order Pinales; family Pinaceae; genus Pinus; species Pinus albicaulis. The sequence goes on from CM076574.1 coordinate 1,060,394,866, forward strand.
GAAGGAGTGATTTTAATGGTCTGACAAATTTGCCCGGAATCTGGCCAGGTTGGTCGGAATCCAGTGGCCGGGTTTCAGCAAAATTGTTGCCTCCTTAGTCTGCCACATCACCAAGTCAACCTCTGAAATTTGACTGCTCCTAACTCCTTCATTCGGACTCGGAATTGAGTGTCGTCTGCGCCGTTGGATTCAGAATTTTGAGATCTACAAGTTGAGCTTGGTTCGAGAGATTTTTGAACACTTTGATTTTTGAGCCTTGTACTTAAGCCATTTGTACCTGTACCTGTTTAATCCACCTGGATCACCTCTGTAGGTGCTGAGACTTAAATTTTATTAATCCTTTTCTTTTCACATGCATGTTTGTCATCTTCTTACTGTTTACCATGTAACAATTGCTTCTCACATGAGATACCGATGATAATTTTCTCTTTTCTGTAAAAATCTATTATTGGTTTTACTACTGTCTAATTTTATTTTTCTCATTGGTTAATATGCTACTAGAGAGGAATTGTTATGCGTTTCCTCTGCCGATATGGGTGTTACAAGGGTTATTTACACCCATTCGATTATTCCAGTTATGATTACCTACCAATTCTCCGTAGCATGTATGTTTATAAAAGCAGCCTTTATTCTAGGTCTTACTATTCTGCTGTTTGCTAGCATGCTCTTTGATACTTTTATGTGGGTTTTCTATTATCTAACACCGATTCACAGCAAAAGAAGAAAAAGAAACTCTATCATAGAATGTATAATAATTATTCATGTTTTTCTCTGTTCAAATTTAACTCACACAGGGTTGTAGAAGGAAAAGAAAAGAAAACGTTGTCATAGAAATTTTTAATCAAATCTTTCAGAACCCTCTACACAAATTTAACTCAGAGGAAGATGATCGCCCTAGCTCAGAAATCACTTTTTGTCTAGGCATATCAAATCCTAGAATACATTGAAAAAGAAGAAGAAATTAACTCAGTAACTCAACCATCCTCCAAGCTACATTTAACCGTTCACATTTTCTGCATCATAAGACTTATTTTCCACAGTAGTACTTATCAATACACATTCTCATTAACATAAAACTTTAAAACCATAGTAGTACTTATCTATTCACATTTTTAGTAACATAAAACTTTAAATCCACAGTAGTACTTATCTGTACTGAGAGAAATCCAAGCTGTTTTCCACCCAACCTTCAAGGGAGGCTATTACGTCCCCCACTTTCCCCCTAGCTCCAGAATCTAGACGGTGCCATGGGTTAATAGTGGAATGTTTATGTTGTGACCTCTGGATAGCCAATCCAGTCACCAACAGACAATTTGGTTTTCTCAAGGGTTTCAAAATTTATTTTCAACTGGTCTCTACACCAGCTCTAGAAAATACTTCACCCCTTCCTTCCAGAATTCACAGAACCCCCACCCCTCTCCTGGGATTCCCTTTTATCCCCTGAGGGGTGGGTAACTGTTTTCTCCAACTGTCCCCAACCACCTCCTATTCTTAGAAACTTTTTCCAACAGCTTAAAATATTTCTTTTCCATTAACTAGTCCTCCTATTTTAATGATTTCATCGAAATAATTTTTTTTTTATCTATAATAAAGTTTTCAAGTCTTTTACCAGAAAATAAAATAACAAATTTCTTTAACTAATACATACTAGTTAACTCTAACAAGGCTGTCACATCTTACCCCCCTGGAAGTGACACAGTCCCCGGTGTCTTAATCCAGCTCGGTGAAGAGCTTCGGGTAAACTTCCCGCATAAATTTTTCATCCTCCCAAGTAGCTTCATCCGGTCTAAAGTGCTTCCACTGCACTTTCACCTGGATGATTGCTCATTTGCGGAGTTCAATTTCCCTTCTGTCAAGTATGCATTGCGGCTCGACCAGAAACTCTCCATCCGTTTCTACCTGAAAAGCAAAGTGTTTCCAAGTCAGTATGTTTAATTATTCAGAACTGTAAGTCGGGATTTCCTATCTCTTTTCCTACCTGAATATTTTGCCAATGAATTACATGTTTTTCATCATGCAGATATCTCTTCAGCAAGGACACATGGAGCACAGGGTGTACTTGAATATGACTGGGTAAGGCCAGTTTATAAGCTACTGGTCCCACCCTTTCCAGTATTTGGAAAGGTCCACAATACCAGGGAGCCAATTTATCATAGGAGGTCCATCTCATGGTACTCCTCTTGGGCTTAATTCTTACATACACGTGATCCCCTACTAGAAATTCACGATAAGACCTTTTCTTGTCTGCGTACGTCTTCTGTCTATCCTGCACAGCCTTCAGATTCTGCCTTATTCTCTTTACTTCAGCTTCCATATCGGCAAACATTTCAAGTCCCAATAATATTTTTTTCTCGGGACTGCTCCAGTTTATAGGTGTACGACATTGTCTACCATACAATGCCTCAAAGGGACTCGTCTTCAGAGATTCCTGATAACCGTTGTTATAGGCGAACTCAACTAGGTGCAAGTAATCTTCCCACTTGGTTGCTGCTGCATCACATACATGGGCAGCATGTCTTCCAAGATTTGGTTTACTCGCTCCGTTTTCCGATCAGTCTGAGGATGATATGCAGTACTAAGGTGTATCTGAGTTCCAAGACCAGAAAACAAAGTTTTCCAGAATGCAGATGTAAACTTAACGTCCTGATCAGAAATCACTGTCGTAGGTATGCCACGCAACCTAAAGATTTATTTCATAAATATATCCGCAATCTGTAATGTCTTGTATGTAGATTGTACAGGTATGAAATGGCCAGATTTTCTTAATCTGTCCACCACCACCATGATTGAATCATGCTGCCTCTTTGTTTGTGGTAATCCTGTGATGAAATCTAAGGAGATAACCTCCCACTTCCACTCCGGAATGGGTATAGGCTGCAGTAATCGTGCACGATGCTGATGCTCCACCTTAACCTGCTGACATTCCAAACATTTACTTAGATACTCTACAATATTCTTTCACATACTTGGCCAATAATATATCTTTCTTATTACAGTGAGCATCTTTTGGTATCCCGGATGGCCAGCGTAATTGCTGTGGTGGAATTCATTCAGGATTAACTCCTTAAGACCCGCGCGATTAGGTACATAGATTCTTCCACGAAAGGTCAACATTTGATCTTTGTTCTTTCCCAATTCTGAGGTCTTGCCTTGCTTCCAATCATCCTCCATTTGCTGCCACAAGAATTTATATTCAGGGTCTTTCTGTGCTTCTTCCTTTAACTGCTCTGACAGTTGACTTTCTAGTTGACTGAAATACATTGCATAAATACCATGCAATTTTCTTCTTAATGCATTTGCAACTCGGTTTTCTTTCCCCTTAACATGTTGTATATCCATGTCAAATTCACTCAAGAAGGTATTCCATCTTGCCTACCTAGAATTTAAATCTTCTTGCTTAAAATAATTATTCAAGCTGCTATGGTCAATTTTAAGCACAAATATTTTACCCAGCAGATAATGATGCCTTACTCGGAGGGCATGTACTACTGCTGTAAGCTCCAAGTCATACGCAGAATATTTCTGTTCATGTTCTTTCAGCTTCCTAGACTCGTAGGCTATTACTCTACCTTCTTGAGTTAATATCGCACCAACCCCTTCTTTGCTTGCATCTGTACAAACCTCATAGTCCTTTCTGGGATCGGCTACCTTCAATACTAGTGCTATAGTTAGGAGCTGCTTTAATTTTTAAAAACTGTTTTGACATTCATTTGTCCATTTGAAGGGCTTTCCTTTCTTCTGTAAGGATGTAATAGGGAAAGCAATTTTTGAGAACCCTTCTATAAACCTTCTATAATAACCAATAATTTATAAAATATCTAATGTTCCATACATTCCAGGCACCACTAATTTTTAAGTAATAGTTTTCGATCTTTTCGTGTTCAACCATTATCCTCTGTTCTATATATATGTTCAAAGTATGATTGCTTTAAAGAAATCGTACTCTCACAACCTTCTATACAAAATGATGCTTCCTCAACATTTCCAAAACCATCCTTAGATTTTCTTTGTGTTCTTCCTCGCTTTTTTAGTATACCAGTATGTCATCTATGAAAATAAGTACAAAGTTATCTAGAAACTGATGAAAACTGCCATTCATCAACCTCATAAAGGTTGTTGGTGCGTTTTTCAATCCAAAGGGCAGCACCATGAATTCATAATGCCCATATCAAGTGCAGAATGTTGTCTTGCAAATATCCTCATCCTTAATCTGAATCTGATGATATCCGGATCTTAAGTCTATCTTAGAGAACACCTTAGCTCCTCTCACCTGATCGAATAAATCGTCGATTCTTGGTAAAGGGTATTTATTCTTAACAGTCAGCTTATTAAGCTGCATGTAGTCCATACACATGCGTAAGGTTCCATCCTTTTTCCTAACAAAAAGGACTGGTGCTTCCCAAGGAGACACACTTGGGCGGATATAGCCTTTGTCTAACAGTTTTTGTAACTGTATCTTCAGCTCTGTTAATTCTGGTACACTCATCCTATAAGGAGCTCTTGACACCAGAGTGGCTCCTAGCAGCAATTCAATGGTGAAGTCTATATCCCTTTTGGGTGGCAATCCTGGAATATTTTCTGGAAATACATCCAAGAATTCCTGTACTACAGGAATATCCTCCATTACTGGAGCTTTATCCTTGGAATCTGCATATCCTACTTGAATCGCGTATAACTGACACCCTTTTCGGATACACTTGCCCATTTGTGATGATGTTATCGGGCGTAATTGTATAGGATTTTTAATCCCTTGAATTTCTTTACGCGTGCCATCTTGCATTCTAAAATAAATAATCTTTTCCTTGCAGTCCACCAGGGTCCAATGTATTTCTAGCCAATCCATTCCCAATAACACATCATAAGATCCCAATGGTAAAATATTTAAGTCTACTTGTAACTGTTGTTCGGCCACTTCCAGTATACAATTAGGAACTTTTGCAGTTACCTTGCGTTTTGCCCCGATAGCTAATTGAACTAACCAGGAGTTCCTAAATTTCTGTTCTTTTAATTTGCATAATTCTACTATCTTAGGACTTACATAACTTAAAATTTATCGAGGATCTATTAAAATTGAAACAGGTTTAGTTAATATAGTACGTTCCAATTCAATCATCGTGGGCTGAAAATCAGCCTGTCGGTCCTCCAAGGCTGCATTTATACGAGGTATATTCCTTGCCACGTCTCCCACTGTAGACACTTCTTGCAAATTTGCTACAGCTTCATTTTTATTCTGTTGGGGGCAGTTTTTGTAATAATGAGCCTCCCCAAAACCCCAGCATTGTAGGGGAGGTTTTGAAACCTGTCCTTGATCTGGCTTACTGGATGCTTCTGTGGGTTTCTCATCTGCTGGCCACTTAATTCTTTGATGGTTTTTACCAAACTGTTTGCTGACTGAATTATGTGCTGAGCCTTTAAAATTGCTGCTCTTACTGCTTTTGAAAGTGGAGCTATGTTTCTGATTTTTCCTTGGCTGCCAGCTTTTTCTCCCATCGCCCTTAGTCTTATTCTGCTGATAGCACATTCGTGCTTTACGGATAGCCTCATCCATGGTCTGCGGGTTAACAAACTCTATCCGCTCCCTCATATGGGCAGGTAGACTGCTTAAGAACCTCTGCACCTTGGCTTTTTCCTCCCGGAGATAAGGAACGTAACGTAACAGGGAAGTAAATTTTGTAACATGCTCGTCCATGGTCATTTGTCCCAACCGAAGATCATGGAACTCCTTAGCTTTATCATCATAGAATATTTCTATTAAGCATTTGTCCTTAAATCATTGCTGAAACAATTCCCATGTGATATCTCATTCATCAATGTTGCATACATTTTTCACCTCCTCCCACCAGAGAGTGGCTTTCTCTCGCAACTGGTATATAGCCAATCTAGCCTTCAGATTGATGCTATACTCATATACCTGAAAGTACTTGTTTATGTTAATTAACCAAGCTTCAGCCACCTCTTCCGCCTCACCATCAAATGTTGGTGGCTTAATTTTACGAAATTCCCCTTGCAATTCAACTTTGTGTCTCTTATGATCTTGCTGGTCGGACAAATTGCCTGACTCTGCCTCATTATAATTTCGGTTTTTACTCTTTTGGGAGGGGCTCTTTTTTAGTTTTGCCCACAGTGTCGTTTCTGTTTTGTTGTTCTTCTTGTTCTGTTGATAACTCTTTTTTCGCACTGGGATGTCCCATTTCCTGGTTTTGCTTATCGGACAAACTTTTTAAAATCTTTTCCTGATCCTATAACAACCTCTCACTGTCCCTCCGAACTCTTATCATTTCTTCTTGTAATTGTTGTACTGTATTTAGCAATAATGCGATTTGATGCTGCTGTTCCTCAAGCAGTCGACTCATCTTTTGATGCTGCTCCACGGTTAATTGAACCCACATTTCAGGATTCACAACTGTTGGGACTTGAGGCTGTGACTGAGATGTTGTAACTTCCCTCATTTTGCTCACTTCCTCTCAGTGCACTAAACACATACACAGCTTCACTGTTAGTAGACCCTTAGGATCCCAGTGTAGCAACTTGCTCTGATACCACTTGTCACCATCATTACTACCATTAATTACCAACATAAAAATATATATATATTTAACATACAATTACCATAGTAAGGCTGTGAATATCCCGACTATGGAATGCAACAAATCAACAATGTATTTGACATCACACAGGTTGTCATTGCAGGAACAGTACTTGGATTATTTATATAATTGGTACCGACACACACAGGAATTTATTGTTTTGCTGCGAATTAGCAGTGGTAACTATAATAATGTTTTCAATAATCGTGTTTCTTTGTTCGGCTTAAATTTAACCCTTCATGGTATTGAAAATGCACTTATAATTATGCCAATGACAACTGTTGAAAAGATTTGCATAGAGTGTTACACTGCCTAAATCTTAAATATGGGGATTTCATTTTTTATTGACTAATACCTATGGATTTGATGGGAACGCCACTTGGGCTCACCTCCGCCCTCCCCATGGCCCTTTATTCATTGTGATTTAATTCCCAGTTGTACTGCCACTCTGCCCTGGCACAGCTGTCGAAGTCTATCTTGGATTATCCAGTTTTCTTTTCGAGGGAAAATTAACGCTTCGGCGTTCATTTCCATTCTTATCGGGAGCTAACGACATTTGGGCTGCTACCATTGCTAGTTAGTCTGAGAGTTGAAGGGTTGGGATTCTCTTGAGTTTATCGGCGCCCATTGTGACCTCCGCGTTGTATAGTTGCAGTCTCCGCCAAGTTCTCTTTTAAAACAGGTTAGAACTATCTTCGGTAGAGTTAATTCGTAGCAATTCCTCACAGTTTTCTTGTTTGTTTTATTGTTGGCTTTTACAGTAAAGCTAACTAACCTCCTTGCGTGTTTTGACAGGGTTCTGGAAGCGTGGAAGCTTCTCCATGTCTCGAGGTCAGTTCCCACTGGAAATTTCATCCCTGGTTCTATACGGTGGTAAGTCTTCCCATACAGTCTATTTCTTACTTGCTCGAAAATAATATTCATGTGTAGTTACAAATCTTCATCCTCCGATTAGAAGCAGTTTGTAACCCTTCCAGTGCATGTCTTGCAGGAAAGACCGCGACTGAGGGTTTCGTTTATAGGTATACATACCAACCGAATAGTTGAGACGAATGTTAACTAGTGTTTTCCTATTTTCTTTCCTGCTTACCAATAGTTTTGTTACCATTTGTAACTGTTTTCTCCTCGGCTCGCAGGTATGAACAATTTTCCCACGGATACATGCTCGCTAGGTGAACATGTTGCAAGGCCACGGCTAACATTTCGACTCACTTTACAGGTACTTGTTTTCTTACGGGAGGAGGGGTAAAACCCTCGCCTGAAGTCCTCTTCGAGGCTACAGGCCTTCGACCGTTAGTTAATAAGGGTGTTCATATGAAATCTACAGCTGTAGTATGAATGTAATTTCAAGCTTTTGTACCCTCGGGATTGAGGGTTTTTACAATTCCTAAGAATTTTAAAACTCGAGGAACAATGGTTTTATGAATTTTCTTTTATATATTTTTGTTTGTGGACGGTTGCCCGTTTATGGGTTTAGATCCGGCCCTAGTTTCCTTCCGGCCGCTTGTGAGTTGTGACTATGTCGTTGTTACTTTGGCCTGTAGTTGTTGTTTGATAGTCTGAAATATATATTGTTATGGGATTTAAATGGCATTTGCACTGCTATATGGTTATTTATATTGGGACCTCGTACCCCTCTGTAGGTGTTGAGGCTTAAAGTTTATTAATCCTTTTCTTTTTGCATGCATGTTTCTCATCTTCTTACTGTTTACCATGTAACAATTTCTTCTCACAGGAGATACTGATGATAGTTTTCTCTTTTCTATAAAAATCTATTATTGATTTTACTATTGTCTAATTTTATTTTTCTCATTGGTTAATATGCTACTAGAGAGGAATTGTTATGCATTTCCTCCGCCAATATGGGTGTTACAAGGGTTATTTATGCCCATTTGATTATTCCAGTTATGATTACCTACCAATTCTCCGTAGCATGTATGTTTATAAAAGCAGCCTTTATTCTAGGTCTTACTATTCTTTTGTTTTCTAGCACGCTCTTTGATACTTTTAAGTGGATTTTTTATTATCTAACACTGGTTCATAGCAAAAGAAGAAAAAGAAACTCTGTCACAGAATGTATAATAATTATTCTTGTTTTTCTCTGTTCAAATTTAACTCACACAGGGTTGTAGAAGGAAAAGAAAAGAAAACGTTGTCATAAAAATGTTTAATCAAATCTTTCAGAACCCTCTACACAAATTTAACTCAGAGGAAGATGATCGCCCTAGCTCAGAAATCACTTTTTGTCTAGGCATATCGAATCCTAGAATACATTGAAAAAGAAGAAGAAATTAACTCAGTAACTCATCCATCCTCCAAGCTACATTTAACCGTTCACATTTTCTGTATCATAAGACTTATTTTCCATAGTAGTACTTATCAGTACACATTCTCATTAACATAAAACTTTAAAACCATAGTAGTACTTATCTGTTCACATTTTTAGTAACATAAAACTTTAAATCCACAGTAGTACTTATCTGTACTGACAGAAATCCAAGCTGTTGTCCACCCAACCTTCAAGGGAGGCTATTACGTCCCCCGATTTCCCCCTAGCTCCAAAATCTAGACGATGCCATGGGTTAACAGTGGAATGTTCCTGCTATGACCTCTGGATAGCCAATCCAGTCACCAACAGACAATCTGGTTATCTCAAGGGTTTCAAAAGTTATTTTCAACTGGTCTCCACACCAGCTCTAGAAAATACTTCACCCCTTCCTTCCAGAATTCATAGAACCCCCACCCCTCTCCTGGGATTCCCTTTTATCCCCTGAGGGATGGGTAACTGTTTTCTCCAACTGCCCCCAACCACCTCCTATTCTTAGAAACTTTTGCCAACAGCTTAAAAGATTTCTTTTCCGCTAACTAGTCCTCCTATTTTAATGATTTCATCGAAATAATTTGTTTTTTATCTATAATAAAGTTTTCAAGTATTTTACCAGAAAATAAAATAACAAATGTCTTTAACTAATACATACTAGTTAACTCTAACAAGGTTGTCACAATTCTTAAAATAATTAAAATTACCATACATCAATCCAAAACATCAACAATATTAAAATCTAAATTTTCTTTAAAAAAATTAAAGATAAAAACTGTGAGACTTTTACTTATGATTCAATCCCAAACAAAACTATAACTATGTAGGCTTCAAACACACTTTCTTTAGTTCGACTAAAAAAATGGCTCAATCTCTATCGACATCCTTGGTTCGTGTTGAATTATTTGAAATGGTAATCAAAACCCATAGGAATGCTTGAAACGTGGTTTTTGCTTCTTAATTCCTTTCATGCCTTTTGGTTTTTATTTAGACAAATTTTGAGTCGTGCATTTTATGGATAACCTTTTGATTTTGACTTCGGATTTATTATGTTTTGAGAGGATCCATTTAAATAAAAATTTATTGACATTGGTTACGCGTAAGGCCATGAATAACCATTTTTAGAGACTCCTTGGTTGTGAATGTTATGTTGTAAGATACCGAATTCATGGTTTACTGGACGGTGGTGAGATTTAGGGTCCATATTGGTAATTAATGTGCATCATATATGGAATATTTTCAATACATGTTAGTGAAAATAAATATGCATTTCATAATTGGTTTATTGTGATTATAAAGATTATAAATGTGCATTTATAAGTAGATTAGAATATTATTAATATACAATAATAAAGACAAGTTTTAATAATAATCAATTTTATGAATTTGGCTTCTGTGATTCATAAATTGTGTATAAAAATTTTCGGTGAAAATCACGTGTAAGAAAATTTTGTCGAGGCTTTTCGAACCAGCCAGTGTGTTTCATCATCTTGTCCTCATGATGAACCACACTAGGTGGTTCCAAACCCGTAGATAAAATTTTCTTACATGTGATTTTCACCAAAAATTCTTATATAAATAATCAATTTTATTAAGTGTATTATTACTGAGACTGTATATATTCATTCCACTATTGGTATTCCTAGTTGTAGATTATAGAGAGAATTTTGAAGGCCAATTGTAGGGAAACTAGGATGTACTACATACACATGTCACTAAGATGCAAGTACTTAAACATTCCAAGCCATGTAATTGCAACTAGGATGTACATACACATGTCACTAAGATGCACATACTTAAACATTCCAAGCCATGTAATCGCAACTAGAATTTACTTTACCAAATGTTATAGAAGTTTAATGATCAAAGTATGTGTTGTCTTCATATCCAAACAAAAAACTTGACTTTAGCCTCCCCTATCAATAGTAATGGGAGGAGAAAAACATCCTTGGACGTGTGGTGGAGTGGTTTATAGCCTTCAATAGTGATGAGAGGACACCAAGCAAAACAACCCTCGACTTGTGGTGGAGTGTTGTATAGTCTATCATTGGATTGGTGCACATTGTTTGGGGCTAATCATGAGGTGATATTTACATAACCATTTGTTTCTATTCTTAGAAGAAGAAATTTTCAAACTATAAATATGTTGGAATATCTTTCAAAACCCGCCTTAAACCACTTAGATGCTCTCCAAAACTTGTTCCTACTCCTCCCCTTTTTGAAGAAAAAATATGGAGAAAAATTAAGATGTGGTTGTTTCAAATTTTTTATACATGAAACACATATGTAGCATACTCAGTCACCCTTTTGCACTATTGTGGTAGTGGGGTACTTCAAATCTTCCTGCCACCAACCTTACATTTATCTTTGATACATTTTTGTCTCATGCCCAACCTTCTAGCTAGGCGAAGATTCACATTACATAACTCTAATACCCTAATTTTCCTCTTTATGCTATTATTATTATAATCAATATATGGTACATAATGATGAAATTTACTCATAGAAACCAAAAAAGAAAACATTACATTCAAAGAATTAACAACATTAATGTAATCTCACATAAAACATAAACACTTATATTGTAGAAAGAAACACAAAACTAACTACAAACAATGGACAAACCACTAACCATAGGATCACTATTACTTATCATATTTCTATAACAAGGCCACTCCCAATCTAAGGCTATGATTCCACAAGGATGAAACACCTATGGCTAGCTCTATAGTCTCACACAAGCTAGTTTCCCATACTTCATAATCTACCAACTCCCACAACAATTCAAATCCACTAGCTCTCTTTCCCCTTCAACCTAACAACCCAAGGAATGGGATCTCCTTATGTGTCATGCAATCCATTGGGCTATCTCACTTCCCTCCAAATTTCCAATACAATTTTACTATTAAATCTATGTCCTATGTACTCAAGGAATTATTATTTGTACTAGAGTTACTCAATGTCCACAATATCCCTTGAAAATGGTAGAAATTTCCATATTTTATCACTACCATAATTACTCATACTTCCATGGCATTTTCTTTCCCATAATTCCAATGCAAATAATGTAAAAACAACATGAGCTCTCAATAGTAACTTTCCCCCTGGAAGAATGAAAATCCTCCCTTGCATAACCAAAATGCATGCATTATATTTTCATGTTATTAATGCACCACATGGCTTCGTAAGAAGCTTGCATATTTACCTTGGGAACTCATCCTAAGTTTGATATGACCTAGCATAATTTAAGGTAAAGGACATAGGCTTATGATTGAATTAATATTATTCCTATTGATCCCCATAATCCCCCTTACATTCCTCTCTTATGGAATCATATCTCACCATGTATTTTATCCTTCTCTACCTACAACCAGCGATGTATTTTTATTATTATTATTATTATACATTTACATACTGCATTCCTAGGCTCTTGTTCTTTCATCATGTACGCATTTTCATTTCTATTTTGGGGGTATCAACTAGGGGTATTACATTTCCTTCCACTATATTTTGTGTCACCCTTATTGCATGTCAACATTATACACAAAACTTTTTCTTGCATAAAAATTTTTAAACCAATGCAACTATTCCTTCCACACGTATCCGCTAGCTTGCATGTTGCTTCTTCAAGCTGTAGTGTATCCATTAGAACTTTCTATTCAACACCATTATCTTCTTTTACAATATACATGTTAATTGTCATTTTTAGTCTCCTTTTAGTTCCATGTACAATATGCTCATAGTGGTATCAGATTATTTTTCCCCTTCTTGGAATGACACCAATCTCATTTTTCTTCTTCTCAAGTACTCAATTCATGTATTTACTCTTCAATTATTTCTATAACAACAATCCATAAATCATACATTTTATAGCCAATATCATGCAATAATTATCTTCTTCATGGGATTTTTATACTCCGTAATATAAGAATGTATTAAAAAATAAATATGCAACTTTAATTCAATAGTTATCTGTATGGGTAATTTGTGCTTCATAAAGTTTCCATGTGCAAGAATTTATCTCACTATACTTTCTGACATGCCCTATTGATTTTAGCCACCATTCCACAAACCTTTTTAAGTTGCACCTTGATGGCTCTCACCATTGAAGCAAGATTTCTACAACCCTAAGAGCCTCCTTTAATTATCAACCTGGGTTCATACAAACTTAAGAGGGGCTAGCTCTATATGTGTAGGAGACACCTTCCTCTTCCTAGTATAGCTCCATTTGATGCAAGTGAAAGAATGAAATGAAACAAATTCAAATGAGAAAAGTTCTAGGTAAGTTTTCAATCCTAAGTTTCTAAAGATGAAATACCAATAAGCAAACCTATTATGTTTTTGCTCGAAAGTAAATGAAAGAAATAAAATCTATTCTACATGAAAAAATGTAAAACACACATAAGCAAAAGACAACAAATAACATACAACCTATATTAGTGAAATGGAAATGACAATAAATAAAATCTATTCTATTTTGTAGAAAAGGAAAGTCCTAAATTATTCTTGCAGGAAAGAAATCACATTTTGTTGAAAGTAAATTGTAGGAAAGGAAATCTAGAATAGTTACTTAAATTATCATTCCATAAGAAAGCAATGCAGAAACTAAATGGTAGCCTAACCAAGTCTCAATTCAACCAAAGTGGAAACAAATAACTCACAAGCTATTCTCACATAAATCTACTTCTACCATGAATTTGGAGTGAATCTCAGTATGGTAGAAGCTTGAAAATAGACTGCTAAGGAAAATTCAAGAAAGCTTGCCTATCGAGTTAACCTGCTGAATGCCTAAGCTAATCAAGTGAAAATGTTGTGGGGTATTTTTTTAACTTGAATTTTTTTATGCTTCAATCCAATCGAAATAAACTGAAAAGAGCTTCATTAACAAGTGCTAAAATTATGCATAAACTTACTACTAAAACCATAAATTTCAAAACAATGAACTAATAACCTAATCTAAGTAATGAAATGCAAGTGCAAAAATTGAGGGGTAAATTTTTTTATTAATTTGAATGTTTTTATAATTTGTTCCAAGTGGAATAAACTCAAAACAATTCATTAACATGTGTTTAAATTCAGTAGAAATTTACTATTAAAAACAGAAATTTCAAAATAGTGAACTAGTAAACTAATATAAGTAATCCAATAATGAAAATGACTTTACTAAGCTATGATAGTGATGCATCGCACTATTGGTTATATAAATAACCTGAAAACATTTTCAATCATTTAATCAATCTAATCTACATCAACTTAAGCATGAACACTAAGTGCAAAAATGATAAATGTAACTAAGAAAATAAATGTTGGAAAGAAGAGAAATAAAATACACAATAGGGCTTTGAGGTTCCTAGGATGGCCAAGCCCAATGATACTCAAATTCATATGAAGGAAACCAAGCCTCATAATTTGAAAATGAAACCAAACTTCATTATTAGAATCAAGTCAAGTACATCCTTGCTAGAAATGAAACTAGAACTGTTAAATAACAAGTCTTCCTCACAAAAACACAAAAATTTCATCTCCCTTAGAGGCTAATTCAAATTAGTAATTATAAAATTTGATGGGGGAAGTAGTGTCCTTGAAAGGAGGGATGCTTACCCGTCCAAATTCCCTCAAAAAGTGGATCTGGTCCAAAATACAGGAATCTTCATTAAATGTTGTGTTATGGATTCTCCTATAACAGGGAACAAATCCCTAGATTGTATCAATCAATGGATCTTTAGATCCATCTAATAATTCCATAATATTTTAGTTATTTATTATCCAATCCTTGTCCATCCTATAGCATGGAGGACGTCCCTAACTTCTCTCATTCTGAAGATCTTCATAATATTCCCAATAGTCTCACAATATTCTATAAAATAGATAATAATAGGCACATAATAAGCAAATCATCTATAAACCTTCCTACGAACATATTAAAAGTAAAAAATACATTATTATGTAAAAAAGTAAAGGTTTAATGTGCCTAGGAAAGGTTAGATGGGCCTTAATTTGTATCTAATTTGGAGTCCCATCACATCTTCCTTGCCTCACTCACCCTCTAGGATTAGGAATCCCCTTTGATTATTGAATTGTCCCTAGGGCACTCCATTTTTCCAACATTTTCATATGGAAGGAGAGATCCAACTTACTACCAAGCTTCAGTTAGTAGCCTTTAAAAAATAAATTGTGGTAATCATAGGGTCCTAGTGTCATAAAAATGTCATTCTTCCTTATATCTACTTCTTTTATCCATCATAATTTTCCATAACTATGTTCTCTTAACATATGTTTTGATGTATTCCATCCAAATATGATTACTCTGGCTTGCAACTCTTTCATTGAACACCCAAAATAACTCTTGAAGTGATATCAAGATTATGTGTTAGTAGTAACTCCATCAATTCAACTATTCACATATTAATTTCAATGAATTATAACACAAAAATGCATTCATACAATGCATTCAATAATAGATTCCAACATTTACATTTTCAATTCCACAATTTGCACACTTAACTCACAATTTAGATTCATTGACATATACTAAATTCATCCTTGTATTGGTTCAATAATTCCATATTTTTGTGTTATGCATTCCACCATGGTGTGTTCAAAGGTCTAGTCCATCCCTCGACACATTATCCAGCCACCTCACCATCTCTCCATTGACCATTGGGACACCTCAGTCTATATTATAACATAACACTGGGTATATACCATTTTGTGCTTAAAAATCCCATGGGTGTACTAGAATTAATTTATCTTCTCTTCTCTGCAATCCCTCAAGAAACCTTCCTCTTTATGGTTAATCTTCAGCGTTGGAAAGAATGTTATATCCCATTATAGCAATACAAGTAGGGAAACCATTAAACACATGATTAGAACCATAGCCTTTCCATATCCAACCATATTACAGCCTCACAAATGGATAGGTATTTTTGGAATTCACTTCTATAATAGGAATATATCTCTTAACATTCCCTGGATATTAATTGATAATCATCGCAAGATGACATACCATTTATTTCATATGAATGAATTCACAAGTTAGACAACTTTTATATATCAAAATCTTTGTGCCTTTACCACACAAAGTGGAATATAATTTCCATAAATTTGTTTTAAGTCAAATTTGTTTTAATTCCAAATTCCCTTTAGAGTTAATGTAGCATAACCATACCAAATTTATACTTGCATGGCTATCATCAATTTATTTGATTCTCCCTAATTATTCAATGTTTGTTATAGGTGCATAGGTTTCCTTAACCAACCTCTTGATAATAAAAAGATTATTGTTCTCACATTTTCTTCATAAGATTGAATATCCGATATGCAATTACATTATCAACATCTTTAGTGATGCTACCAATATTTTCCTTAGACACATAATCCATCATTAGCTATATTAAACCACTACAACATCCTTATTATATATATAATAGCAGATTTCACACACACATCATCATAATCATCATCAATTTAGTTTATCTCGGGTGGGAGAGATATTGTAATCCTCCCCATCATGGTTCCATTCTTGTATGTGACATGTTGGGCTCAGAATGAGCATTCCTTATAATGGTTTCAAGCCTCATTATTTGAGTATTTGGTTGAAGGCTGAAACATGTATATTTCTCATATGGAATATAAATATATTTCTCATGGAAGTATATGTGTTTTTGTATACACACATAAATGCTTATAGACTAATATTCATCATCATCATTTATTTAGAAGGTTGAATATCATATGCATTACCTTATACATCTTCAACTATGCTACCAACATTTTTTGTCATTAGCCATACCAAACCACTTCAACATCCTTATTGCATATATAACAGTAGATTAATTACTCTCTCTCTCTCTCTCTCTCTCTCTCTCTCTCTCTCTCTCTATTTGGTTGAAGACTGAAACATGTATATTTCTCATATGGAATATAAATATATTTCTCATGGAAGTATATGTGTTTGTGTATACACACATAAATGCTTATAGACTAATATTCATCATCATCATTTATTTAGAAGGTTGAATATCATATGCATTACCTTATACATCTTCAACTATGCTACCAACATTTTTTGTCATTAGCCATACCAAACCACTTCAACATCCTTATTGCATATATAACAGTAGATTAATTACTCTCTCTCTCTCTCTATGTGTGTGTGTGTGTGCCCTAGAGTGCATATTCATATCAATTATCTAATGAATTAATATATTCGATACAAATTTATTTTTCAATATTATGAAATATATCAAAATAGCAAGAGATTAGTTAATAAATTACCCCTTAGTAATATGGTCAATTTTCTATCCATTCTCATAATTTTTGCTATACCAATTGCATTAACGTATTTTATCATTTTCTAGTTACCTTTGTTATCTTCGATTATCCTTAAATCCACTTAATTCTTGTACATTTTTTGCTTTTACTCTAAAAATTCATGCATTTCTAATCCCTTTTTCGAGCTATTAAAAAATAAGCCCAACATGGACACTCTACCTTTCTAATGAATATATCATATCAGTACCACTATCCCATAAGTTGCTTGTTGAATTTGTAACTATGGTCAATCTTCATAAGGTATACTTGGCCACTTGATGTATTAGTATTGATTATTTCAAAGCATATTTTTAAGTGTTAGAGTCACCAGATGTGAGGCTTCAAGGGAAGAGAATTCAAGTTCTACAAAATGTCCTAGAGAGCCAGATGGACCTCATGAACCAATGGAACCAATCATTGTTCCAAATATTATAAAAAACCATCATGGCTTATATCTACATTGGAAGAGACAAAATTACATTTATTTACTGATGGAAAATCCAGAGAAATTAAGAAGCCTAAGAGGTTTTCCATTTATGTAGCTCTCATCACTAACCTAATTGATGTAGAGCCTTCCACTTATGAAGAAGAAGCTAGCCAACAAGTGTGGAATGGATATCATGAATGAAGAATATCAATCTTGTGCCAATGTTTGAAGGGAATTTAGTAGTGACTTCCAAGTGGATATCCCAGATCAAGCATGTTTTGGATGGAAATATTGATAAATACAAGGCATAGTATGTGGCTAGAGGGTTCTCCCAAAAATAGGGAGAATATTATGATGATAATTTTTCTCTAGTTGTTATGTATACCTCCATTAGATTCATTATTTCTCTTACTACTTCATTGGGATGAAACTTACATCATATGGAAGTAACACATTTTCCAACCAAATGAGACCTATTTCCTTAAGACAAGAACTCTAGCTATAAAACCCCAAAAATACATGAAAATACTATCTAAAAATGAAAAGTGTTGATGTTGCATCAATACTTTTTTCAAAATAAATTTTTAACATTTTTAAAAATGACTGCAAAACCCAAATTAAAAGTTGAAAAAAACCCTGAAAACGAAAAGTGTTGATGCTAGAAAAAAATTTCCTTTTTCACATGTTTTAGCAATGGAGTTAAACGTAAAATATCAAGACTCCTAACAACCTTAAAGTTCCAAAAAAAATTAGGCATGACGTTAAAGATGAGATATCACATCCCTTAAAATCATTAAAATTCCAACAATTTTCATTCCTCACGTAGGTCCACTCGCGATCTCTCGGCCTCCTACTGGGCGGGGGGTCAATTCTCGGAATCAACCCCCTGCCTAGTAGGGGGACGAGAGGGTTCCCTCTCTCAGGGCCTTTCACGCCCTCTCAGCCCCATACTCAACATGGGGGATGATTCGAAGAATCATCCCCCTGCCTAGTAGGGGGTCGAGAGGGTGCGGGCGTCGTTACCCAAGGTCACCCACTCCTTCTTGCCCCCCCACCTAGCAAGGGGATGAGAGGGTGTGGTCACCCTCTCCCATGGTTACCTGGGCTCCCCCCACCTAGCAGGGGGCTCAGAGGGCTCTCACGAGAAAAAAATATATCCCTTTCCTAGCAACGGGTTGAGAGGGAATGGGCGCCTTAGCTAGGTAGGGGGTCAATTCCAATAATCATCCCCTCATCCTGACAGATCATGAAAGGGCACTAACGGCTCAATTAAACTTTAATTTTTTTTTCATAATTTTTTTGTTTTCAAATTAAATTTTATTATTATTATTATTTAATCTAGTAGATAGAAAGAGTCATAGCCAAGTCCTGGTTCATGATGTTTTTGTAATAAAACTCACATTTGAGGATAAGGATGTAAAAGGGGAGACAGTTAAGATTTTTAAAAAACCACAGGCATTGATTAAATATCCTATAGATTTATGTTCAAATGATGGAGATTGGGATTTGGATTTGTTCTCGGGTTTAGGTAAGTTTTATTATATAAAAATTGAATTTCACTATTTTTTTCTTTTATTTTTATGTGTTTATACTAATTTACTTAAATATTTATTTTTTACTTGATGATTAGGTACAACACTAGCACGTTGCGTACAAAAGGAAGAAATTGCATAGCCATTGAAAAAGACTCACTACAATGCAGTTTTATTCTTCAAAGAATTAATGTTATTCAATTTCTTCAAGATGTAATTCAAGAAGTTGGTTTGATGAAAGGGGACTTTAATGAAACATGTGTTGCAAAAAAAAAAAGAAACCCCAGCCACTGTTAAATGGAATTATTGGAAAGGGTTACTTTAGGAAATTTTCGGACATCAAAGATCCATCAGAAGAGGAAAATGACCAAACTAAATAACAAATACAATGAAAGAAGACAATAATGAAACTCGAGAAGATGATGAACATGGATTATGTGATATTATTGATTAAATTTAATTTATGCTTTCAAATCAAGGTCAATTTTGAGAACTATTCATTAGTTATAATTGTAATGTTTTGACTTTGAAATTTTAGGATAAGAATAAATATTCAAGTATTGTTGTTATATGTATAATATTTGTATTATCTAATTTTCACTTTAATTTTTATGTGAATAATTATTTTTTGAAAAAAACCGTGAATATTATTAATTTTTGACATAAAACTCATAAATAAAAATTATTTTAAAAAATTGTTAAAATTTTCCCATAAAAAACATTTATTTGACATGTCATTTTTAGAAAAAAAAAAGTCTCAAAATGTGTATTTTTTTATTATATCTATATTCAAAACGTGTATTTTTTAGTCAAATGTTTAAAATTATTTTTTTTTAGTCACAATTATTTTATGTATATTGAAATATTAATTAATGATACATAAATATATACAAAATCATAGCGTTAAAATATTGACTTTTTTTAACTATGCAAAAAAACGAAGATTTCATTACAAAAAATATTGAAAAGAAAAACAAAAAAACACAAACCGGAAAAATACTTGAAAAATACATATCTCATGGAAAAAGAAGAATACAACTACTTCAAAAATTGTTAAAATGATAAAAGGGGTTGTTGTTGCATCAACGCTTTTTGAAATCAGCATGAAAATAACTAGCATTTAAAAAATTTGTTAATACATGATACATAAAAAAAATTAAAATGTCAAAAATCTGCTCCAAAAAAAAGGTGTATTTTGAATCAACATTTTTCAAAATCGGATGATTTTTTGTTGCCTCTAAAAAGTGAGAACTAAGTACAGTTTTCATTTGATTGGAAACTTTTTTATGTGAATACTTCTTTCCTCAATAGTGTGATTGAGGAATAGGTGTACATAGAACAACCTCAAGGTTTCGAGGTGCATGGAAAATAATCTCATGTCTACATATTATAGAAGACCTTATTTGGACTCAAGAAAAATCCAAGAGCTTGGTATACTCATATTGACAATTATTTAATGAGACTGGGATTTACCAAGAGTGATGTTGATCCAAACCTTTATTTTAAGGTTTTGAAGAATGCACCTGTGATCCTATTACTTTATGTTGATGACTTGTTTTTGACAGGTGTTGAGCCTCTTATTATTCAAAGTAAAAAGAAGTTGGCTTCTGAATTTGATATAAAGGATATTGGGTTGATGAATTATTACTTGGGACTGGAAATATGGTACAAAACAAGTGAATTATTCCTTGGTTAAGGAAAGTATGTTATTCAGACCCTTTAGAAATGTTAGAAAATTATATATTACAGAGTAATGGTGGGGGTTCAAATGGAATAGGTGGGTGGCCACCAATATCCACTTGGATCATTAAGGCCCCAAAACGGCTCCAGGAGTGCAGGACCCGAAAACCTACTAAAAATAGTAAGTGGTGCTGAATGTGAAAAGCTGCAAGAATTGATGGTGTGGGTCCAAATGGAATAGGTGGGTGGCCACCGATATCCACCTGGATCACTACACCATAGAACAACTAAAAAGGTGACATTCCAATAGACTTCCTTGTGCTAACTCTGTCTACCCATAAAGCATTAATTAAGTTTTTGTGCCAATTCATTCTGCTCTCTTACAGCATCTTTTTTATTATGTTCACCAATGACTTGTTTGATGATTTGGGAAACCCATTGCCTTGAGGATAATATGTTGTTGAATTCCCTAATTCTTATGTGTTATTTATCACAAAATTATATCATATTTTTGGATTTGAAAGATTATACATTGTCAGTAATGATTTTATGTGGGAAACCAAAACAAGTAAAAATATTACTCTCCAAAAACTGAATAGTTACCATGTCTGTAACTTGTCTCATAGGGATGGCTTCAATCCACTTTGTGAAGTAATAATTTGCAGTAAGTTTCCACTTATGCTGAGCTAATGATGGAGGGTGAATTTCACCAATGAAATCAAGATCACACTGCTGGAAGGGTTCTTTAACTGCAATTGGTTGCAAGGGCATTAGTAACAATTTTATCTTTCCTTGAAAATTTTGGTATTCATGATAACTCATGAATGTTTTATACACATCTAAAAATAGGCTCGGCCATTCGAAACCAGCCCTCAATATTTTGTTTGCTGTATTTTACAAAAAATATGACCACCACAATCACCTTTATGGAAATCATTCATCACTTTTTCGGCTTCACTTTCTATCAAACAATTCAATAAAAATCCTCCCGGATCTTTCCAATATAAAGCATTGTTAAGAATAAAATACTTAAGAGCCTTCAATTTCAGAGATCTACCTTTACTCTTGGGAAAACCCAATAGAGGATACAAATGTTGCAACAAATGAACTATATTTGAATACCATGGTGATGAAGTAAAAATATGAGATACCTGAGGTAATGAATTAACTTCCTGCTCCTCGGAAAGTGCAACAATAAATTTGATGTATAAGGCATGTAAGTTAGAGTTTTCCCTGAGCTTAGCTAAGCCTTGTCCTTTGATCAGTTTTGTAGGTTTGATTTATAAATCATATTCTAGCATAACAACTATCCACTTACCACGCTTGCCTTCATGATATTTCCTTTTTAACATATCTTGGATAGTAGCATTCAGAACATAGGCAAGAACATGAAAATTAAGGACGTAAACTCGTAAATCTTTCAAATATTTAACTAGCGCCAATGCTTGTTTTTCAATTATATTATATTTAAAAGTAACATCCTTATGGTCCTACTAAAGAAAGTGACTATATGCTCTATTTCCTGATCTTTCTTTTGCATGAGGAAAACATCTAATGTATGTTCAGAAGAAAAGGAAAAGATGATAAAGTCAAGTGCATAATTCGGGCTGATAAGAATAGGATCATGAGACAATGAAAAATTCATTTGATTAAATGGTTTTCTAGCCTCATCGGACCATTTCACCTCGTTGTATTTCTTCAACATATCAGTAATTTCCCTTAAGTGTGAAAAAATTTTATGATTAAGCCTTCTCAAGAATTTGATCTTACCATGGAATGATTGAATTTCCTTCTTAATCCTAGGATAGTCAAAATTATGAATTGCTTCAATTCTTGAAGGATATATTCAGATGCAATTTTTAGATATGATATGACCAAAAAATTTCCCCTCCTCCATAGCAAACAAACTCTTCTTGGGATTCATCGATAGGCCAAATTTTCCACACCTTTGGAAAACTGTCCTTAAGTTCCGCAATTTTTATTCATCCGTCTTGGAAAAAATGTTTTTTCATCAAGATAAATGACCAAAAATACATCCTTCTTATTTGAAAATACGATATCCATCGATCGCTGAAAATTTTCTCTTGCGTTCTTCAAACCGAAGGGACTCGTAGCATACATAAAAGTACCGCAATGTGTCGTGAAGGTTGTCTTCTCTTGGTCATCTGGATGAACCAAGATTTGATTGTAACCAGAATATCCATCCAAAAATGAAAGCCTAGAAGAAGCAACCAACATTTGAAGGATATGATCCATCTTTGGAAGTGGATAGTTGTCTTTCAATGACACTTTATTCAAATTACATAAATCAATACACAAGTGGATATGACATGTATTCTTTCTTATCGGTACTAAATTCGACACCCAATTTGAGAAACGAAGAGGGAAAATAATACCAGCAGTATACAATATATTCACTTCTTTCTCAATGGAGGGAAACAACATTGGATTCATCCTTCTGAGTTTCTGACGGAAAGGCTTCTGATCAGGCTTTAGAGGAATGGTATGTTGAATTATGATCTTATCATACACCTTTAGATCAGAATATTCCCAGGGAAAAACATCAACAAATGCAGTCATGAGTGCTGCGTATTTACCTTTCATCTATGGACTCAAATAATTTGATATATTGATGATTTTAGGCTTCTTTGGAGTGCCAAGATTGAGGTCTTCCACTCCTACCTCAGTTGGAAGAAATGTTGGTTTCCGTGCAACATCATCATCATCAAAAAGCTCCTCCAAAGGTACTAGACCTCTTGGAATTGAGTTATCTTTCAACTGCAGTACCTTCATTTCTGCTGCATGCATTTCTTGATCATATTCATAAAACTTATCATCAATTTGTGAAATCAAAAAATCTTCTTCTATTTGCAAGAAGTCGTGAATTTGTTTATCATCCTGAAAAATTTTCTGATACTAAACATTATCCGAAATAGCAGGGCGATGTTTGACATTAATCTCATACTTCTTGTTGGGATAAATTGGAATTTTGAACATATTGGCTGAAGTGGCAAGGGAATCAGCAATGACATTGCTATTCCTCAGAATAAATGACATAATGTATTCAGTGAAGGTATTAAGAATGTCTAATACTACATTACAGTATGCTCACATTATAGGATGCTTGGCCTGGTATTCCCCTTTGACTTTATTTATTACCAACTCAGATTTTCCATATACATAAATCTTCTTAGCACCTAGTTTCTTGAGTATTTTAAGACCGGCTATCAAAGCCTCATATTTTTCCTCATTGTTTGAACAATAAAAGACCAATTTGTAAGAATAAATTAAGACATTATGAGGAAGGTGAGATGGCTGATTCATGGGACTTTAAATCCAAATTCAAATTGTAGCTTCTTCCTTACCTAAGGCTCCATCAAAATCCATGGTCCATAGGCCATCTTCTTTTTAAATCATCTAAAGATGTTGAAAAATCATCATTGTACAAAATAAAGGACTCTAAATCTGTATGAACAACATGAATTGGGTGATTATTGGGTTTTTCCTTGCTACAAATCATTCATTTCATCTTATTCTCCCTGTATAATTTTTTGAGATATCCAAAAACTGGTATAGTAGCATAGGAAAAGTCTAACTGCAAAGTGCCTCTAAGTTTGGCTCCCCATGATCGGGAGAGAACCATTCCACATCTTGGAGGAATGTTAGCTACTACAACGTCCATAAGAACATTCTTAGCTGGATTTTGATTTATGGACACCACTAAATCTTTGATGAGACCGAGACACTTAACCCTTCCTGAGTCAAAAGAGTAAAGGTGATGGTATTGACTAGTAATATCCAATCGTAGTTTGTCCATGATAGCTTTAGGCATGATTTTATGGGACACCTCAGAGTCTAGCATAGAATTATGGAGGATAAAATAATCAATTTTGAAACTCAGGTAAAAAGGCATAACCACACTTTCTTCTAAGTCACTATCTACAGTAGGGCCAAACAAGAGCTTGGGGTGGTCATCACTAACATTCACCATATCAAACATTTTTTCAACCTTAATCAATTTGGCTACCTGGAACTTATATTGGTCATTATTTATTTTTTCAGTCCTAATTAATAAAAATAAAATTCCCATATCATTTTCATTTGATTTACTTGGGCATTCAGAAATTTATCTCGCTCATGTAGCAAAACATGGCCTGTTCTAACACTCGTGTAGCACATGTAAACTTACCAGATTTTCTCCAAAATCTTGGTTTTTGTCCCTTGCACTAGAATAATGACCTATAGGATCCAAAAGCATGATTTATTAAGACCCAAAAACCTCTTGAACATTGCCTCTTCTCCATTGAAATTCATCTCTGTATTTATGGTTACTAGAGAGATTCATGACTTGAAGAGCATGATGATCATTATCATGATTAATTTATGAAACACCTTATGAACTTTGTTGACAAAATCTATCTTGAATGTAGTGATTAAAGAATGATTTCATTTAGTTTCCTACATATTAAGCTATGGTTTCCATTTCTAACATTTCTATTTCTATTGCATAGACTAGGGTACCTTTTGATGTACTATTTACACTTTACAAATAGGTTAATGTTTACATTTATTCAAATAGGATTAAAATTTACATTGATTAAAAGTATAATAGCCTTTCCTTTCTGCAAAAGTAACTAGGATTTCCTCTCTACAAAATTAATTAGGTTTTCGTTATGAAAATAGAGTAACATTACCATTTATTTCATTAGTTTAGGCTTGGATGTCATGGCATTCACTTCATTGCATCAGATCAACAAAATAAGGACACATTTCAGGCTACACATATAGTGCCGACACCTCTTAAGTTTCTACAAGCACTGGTTTTATAATTGAAGTGTGTATCCTCAGGAGTTGCAACATTCTTGTCGCAATACTGGGGCTCATCAGCTTGGTAGAGAATAATATGCAAAGAAAAAACAGAAAAAGGAACTCGTGAAGTGATGTGCAACACATGGGATGGGTGAGTCATCTTCGTGGCTAGTGTATGAAGAGTTGGAAGGGTGGAAAATTAATATTGAGGAATAAAAATATACTTCATATAGATTTATGAAATGAAGTGAAGAGGAGTTTCAAAGTTGAGGAAAGTTAATGGATAGCCACAAATAGTTAAAAATAATGCTATAATATGAATGCTCAAGCTAGCTAGAATATATTATAGCACCCATAAAGTAACTCTAGCACTACATGAACATGGATAATGTGGAACGAATATAGGAAATGTTGAGTGCATTTAAAGCATATAAATTCATAATAAGTTAAGCAAGAACATAAGAAATGTAGTGATTTCTATAATCAAAATATTAAGACGACATATGAGAAGGAAATCATATCTATTCTTAACATTGTATATAAGGGAGATGGAATCTAAAAGGAAACCATATAAATATGGAAAATCATTAATTGTAATGCTATAAAATGTTAGAATGACTATTTGAACTAATAATTGGATGCAAAGTGAAGTGGACTCTAGAGGAGTTTATATGAAACTGGAAAATAAGGCATAAACACAATATTATAATCAGTTGAAATGTTGACTAATGAAGTTAAGGCTTAGGCCAAGTTGACCAATGAAGAAATAATACAACTATAATGCCAATATTAAGAAGGAGAAATAGAAATTGTAGCACCACAAATGTTGAAAAGCATTGCAAGGTAAAGCTAGGGAAATATTACTTAAGTAAAGATAACTGTATTGATTTTCTAAGTGAAATATAGAATAGCACAATATTTTTGAAATACTAATAATTAATTTTGCTTTAGATATTCTTTTAAATATTCCAATATATCATTCAACAATTATACTTTAGTAATTTAAACATACAAGAACAATAGAATAGTAGAAATTACAATGCACAAAGAGAAGACAAGAATTACCCTCGTAAAACCCACCAAACCCAACAACCTTTTCAATAGATAAATTCTTTTGTTTAAAAAGAGACACACCTAAACCTATGGTTAAATGTAGTTAACCTGTCCAATTTAAACCTCCCAATATGATCTAGAAATTTTCTCTACCTTATTTGACCTAGAAATTTTGGCCCTCCTATAACTACTAGTTACCCCAGACTTTTGTCACCTGCTAGTGCCCATAATTTCGACCCCTTGGAATAGAACTATCTAGAAAAATTGAGGGCCATAATAAATAGAGAGTATTCATATGTGTGAGTTAAGAGAGAGAGAGAAAATATGCAATTCCTCTTCTTCATCATCCTCTTTTTTCTTTCTGAGCTTTTCTAGGATGCCTAGAAACTATTCTTCATGAGAGAGTGCGAATTGGTGTCTCGAGGAGGAGGTCGAGCTGCCAATATATAGTGTTATACCTAGTTCAAATGGGTATGACTATGCTTGGGAAAAATTGAATTGGAGGGAGGTCAACTTGACAAATTTGGAGCCAAAAATTTAAAATTCAAAAATTCAAATTTTCAATTCTTTTAAAAGTCGCAATGGAACTTTGAATCAAAAATATTTTTCTTTTTACTCTAGAATTTAAAAATATGCTTTAAAATAATAAATAAAAATACATCAAGTGGAAAAATATACATTATGTATACCAACCATAATTACAAATTAAACACTCCCTCTTAACTAGGGAGGCATTCATAATGACTATTCTAGTTGTTCTCAAGTTGAGAAATTTGTCTAAAGAAAAGGTTATAGAAAATTGCCTTCATGATTAGCATGAACATATACCATCAACATCCACTAGTAGCTATATCTGAGGTGATACCAAATCCATGACTCACCATCAACATGCCATAACTCACTCCTCCATAGTATTGGTCCTAAAAGTTGAAGCTGAACCCTCCTTGGGAGTACTAAGAGGCACTCACTCAACCCTCTTGGGGAGTACTCACTCAACCCTCATGGGGCATACATTATTAACTCTCCTTGGGAGCACTCTCTCACCCTTCCAAAGGAGCACTTTCTCACCCCTCCTAGGGAGCACTAAGGGCCTTAATTCTGAAATACCTCACTCAACCATCTCATGGGGAGTGATCTGGTCTCAATTCTAACAAACCTCACTCAACCTTCTCTTGGGGAGTGATTATGTCTCCTCATCGAGAGGTACTCACTCAACCCTACCTTAGGAGAAATATGGCCCTTTCATTACCTTTCTTCCTTTTGAGAGAATGTCCATCCATTCCAAAGTCATAATATGCATAAGCCCTAACTTGTCTCTGAAGTACATAAACTTCTCCCTGGGAAACAAATTCGTTAAGACATCATCTCTCTTCTCTTTGGCAGAGATATACTCTACCCTTATATCTCTCCTCCGCACCATTTCATGGATGTAGTAGCACTTGATATCAATATGATTTGACCTGTCATAAAACACACGATTCTATGAAAGATTCGCATAGATTTGATTATCATAGTGTATCACGGTCAGTTATAGGTCTTGGAAAAACAATCCTACAAATAAATTTCAAAGCCATACTACTTCTGTACATGCTTCATTTTTTGCAATATATTCTACTTCTACAGTGCCGAGTGTGATATATATATTGTTCCTACTCATCTAAGATATCATAACAGAGCCCAAGCTGGAGCATACCCCTGAAGTTCTCTTCCTATAATTCACATTTCCTGCCTAATCAACATATATCTATCCCTAAAATTGTACATATTTGTTTGCAACATATGTGAGACAATAGTTCACATTTTCATTTAGATATCTTAGAATGTGCTTTGTTGTAATCCAATTCTCATGTCCTGGTCCAACCAGGGGTTGGCTCAAGGTTTTCACAACAAAGTAGATGTCTGACCTGGTGTTAACCAAATGCATCAATGATTCAAAGCCCCTAAAATTTTTCAATTTATCCACCATCGGAGTAGCCATGGATTTACAATCCATCATACCAAATTTCTTTTTGGGTGTGGAGCCTGATTATCATCCTGATTTAGAGGTATTTGTAACAACCGAATGTATACCTCAGGAATACTATACACCCCTCCACGTGGGGGTGGGGGGTCCGGGGGCTAGCTGTCCCCCTATGGGGGTTCACGGGCAGCACCCCTGAAGCTAAAAATAGATGTAAAATTGCCTTGTAAAATATTATAATTTCGTAGTCAATTTGGGTCGTTTGTTAGGCAGAAGATCTGATGGTAGAAGTTAAGCTTAATTTATGGGTTTTTTCCCTAGAAGGCAACCCCTCGGTTCATATGAGGGAATTGTATTTCGGTTTTGTGTGGTGTGTGTATTATGAGTGAGAAAGAGAAAGGGGGATTGTGTGAGAGAGTAGAGGATATTACATCGGATCTGTTGTAGGCTGTGTCTCTTCATTTTTCTAGATAATAGAAAGGAAGGATTGGTTGTTTCTCCGTGGACGTAGCCCAAGTTGGGTGAACCACATATATCTGTGTCTCTCTTGTTATGTATGTTTTATGTGTTTATATTTTCACATATTTTTATGTGTTCCATTGCTCTGTAATATATAATTTTTAACAACTAGTATCAGATCCGAAGGTCTATTTGGATCATAAACTCATATGAAAGAAGGATTTCTGGTTCAAGTGGAAGAACTGACGAAATATGGTAGGTTTTGGGTTGATAAATTTAATAGCCAAAACTACCCATTGTGTAATATGCAGATGGAAGATTATCCGTATCATAAATATTTCTACCTACCATTAAGCGGAAAAACAAAGAAGCCGTCGAGTATGACATACACAAAATGGGAGATTATCGACAGAAAGGAATTTGGAACAATACGACTCTGCCTCGCGGCATCGGTAGCCTTTAATATTTCAAAGGAAACAACAACATAGGGTTTAGTGACGAAATTTTCTAGACTATATGAAAAAACCCCAGCCTCAAATAAGGTATTTTTTATGAAGCATTTATTTAGTATGAAAATGTCGGAAGGTGGATCTGTTGCTGATAATTTAAATGAATTTAATACGGTTACCAGTCATTTAAGTTATGTACGGATAAAATTTGATGATGAAGTTAGGGATCTGTTATTTCTATGCTCAATTATATAATGTTAGAATGGTTTAGTTGTGGTAATTAGTAACTCTGTCTCTCGATCTAGTACTTTAAAGTTTGATGATGTTTTCAGTGCCATCCTTAGCGAGGAAATGCGATGGAAAAGCTCTAGTGAGACATGAAGGATTGCTTTGAGTGCAGAGACTAGGAGAAGAAAAATGGAAAGAGGAAATCGCCCAGGATATCACAGTAAGTCAAGGAAAGGAGGATCCAAGTCCAGATTAGGGATAGTGTGGTGGAAATGTAGGAAGAAAGGATACCTGAAGAAATATTATAAGTATCGAAAGGGAAAATAATGAGACACACATCAAGAAAACAATCATGAAGAGAACGTGATAGGTGGTGTGTTGCAAGATGCTTTGATTCTTTCTTTAGAAAATGTTATTGATTCCTGGGTGGTAGATTCAAGGACCTCATTCCATGCCACACCTGGTAACATACATTTTTGACAGGTTCATTTGGGTGATGATAAACCCTATAAAATCATTGGAATGGGTAAAGTTCTTGTAAAAAAATAGAATGGAAACCAATGGTTATTAAAGGAGGTAAGGCATGTTCCATATCTGAAGAAAAATCTGATTTCAACATGGCAGTTAGAAGGTGAAGGTTGTGTGACAAATTTATAGATAAAACCTTGAAGGTCACTAAAGGAACCCAGGTAATAGAAAAATGACAAAAGGTTGGTACATTGTATTTATGAAATGGTTTTCTAATTGTGTTAATGCTTTAAACTCCGAAGGAGTAGATGCAACATTATGACATCATAGGTTCAGACACATGAGTGATAAGGGGATGAAGATTCTTCACTCAAGAAATTTATTGCTAGGTTTGAAGAATATTGATTTGGATTTTTGTGAGAATTGTGTTTATAGAAAATAGAAGAGAGTCAAATTTATTAGGGTTGGGAAAGAAAATAAGAGCGGAAAATTAGAGCTTGTAAATATAGATGTATGTGGACCTGCTCAGGTATCATCTCTCGATGGCTCTCATTATTATGTTACTTTTATTGATGATGGAACTAGAAAAACTTGGATTTATTGTATTTGGAATAAATATGATGTATTTTATACTTTCAAGAAATGGAAAGCTTTGGTTGAGATTGAGACAGGAAAGAAGTTGAAGTGTCTCAGTTCAGAAATGGAGGTGATTATTGAAACAAAGAGTATGATAGGTATTTTTCAGATTATGGAATTCACATAGAGAAGATAGTTCGAGGAACACCGTAGGAAAATGGTGTGTCAGAAAGGATGAAGATGACAATAATGGAGGGTGCAAGGTGCAGGAGAATGTATGCAAGATTTCCTTTACAATTTTGGGTAGATGTTGTAGATATTATTTTTTATCTAATAAACAAAGGGCCTTCAAATTACTTGTATGGTGGTATTCCAGAGGAGGCATGGACAGGTAAACTACTCTTTTTTAAATCCTTTTGTTTGTGAGGCCTTTTTCCATATTAATAAAGAAGTTAGAACAAAGCTTGAGGAAAAATCAAAGAAATGTACCTTTATTGGATATGGTGTTAATGAGAAGGGTCGATTATATGGTTATGAAAATAAAAAAAATAATTGGGAGCATAGATGTCATATTTAGTGAAAAGGTATTTTATAAGGATAATATGCATGAAAAGAAATAGGATAAAGAAAAAATAGAATACACAGTGCTTGATGAGATCATAGAAAAAGTAAAGGTGCCTGAAAATAATAATATTGAACAACCACAACAACAACAAACACCACCACCACAACAAGCACTTCAAACACCAGAAAGGGGTGTCAGAAGATCTACTAGGATAAGTAGACCCCCTGAACGACACTCTACTTTATTATATTACGTATTGTTCACTGATTCTGGTGAACCATAATGTTACAAAGAAGCAATGCAGGTAGAAACTAGGAAGAAGTGGGAGCTATTCATGAAAGAATAGATGGACTCCTTGATAGATAACCAGACTTAGGACTTAGTTAGGTTTCCTATAGGTAAAAAACAATGCAGAATAAATGGGTTTACAGGTTGAAGGAAGAAGATGGAGGAAAATAGAGGTACAAATATAGACTTGTGGTGAAGGGGTTTGCACAGAAGAAAGGTATTGACTTTGATGAAATATTTTGTCCTGTTGTTAAAATGACTTCAATCAGAACTATTTTAAGTCTTTTAGCAGCAAAATATTTGCATCTAGAACAATTAGATGTAAAGATAACCTTTCTCCATGGATATTTGGAGGAAGAGATATATATGAAGCAACCAGAAGTATATGAGGTCAAAGGGAAGGAAAAATTATTGCAAAGGTTGAAGAAGAGATTGTATGGCTTAATTCAGGCTCCGAGGTAGTGGTATCTAAAATTTGACAGGTCTATGTTTGAACAAGGTTATACTAAATGTCGCTCTAATCATTGTGTTTATCTGAAAAAGAAAAATGATGGAAACTATATTATATTGTTATTATATGTAGATGACATGCTTGTTACAGGGTCTAACATTCACGAAATAAATGTACTCA
Organism: Pinus albicaulis; assembly: GCA_034641835.2. Taxonomy (NCBI): domain Eukaryota; kingdom Viridiplantae; phylum Streptophyta; class Pinopsida; order Pinales; family Pinaceae; genus Pinus; species Pinus albicaulis. Next base: position 1,060,427,211 of record CM076574.1, read on the forward strand.
AAGGAAAATTGGAAAATTCATTTGCAATGAAGGATTGGGAGCTTCAAAACAAATCCTTCGTATAAGAATAACTAGAGATAGGAAAAATCACAAATTAACATTGTCTCAGAATGAGTACATACAAAAGGTGTTGGAAATATTTAATATGTAGAATGTAAAACCATTTAGTACACCTTTCGCTAGTCATTTCAAACTTAGTAAGAAGATGTGCCCCAAGACCCAAGAAGAAATGGATTATATGTCTAAAGTTCCATATGCATCAACAGTTGGAAGCTTAATGTATGCAATGGTTTGCACAAGGCCTAGTATTGCACATGCAGTGGGAGTTGTAAGAAGGTACATGAATAGTCCAGGAAAAGAACATTGGATGGTAGTGAAATGGATTCTTAGGTATTTGAGAGGTACCACAAATAAAGCATTAAGCTTTGGTGGTTCAAACATTTCTCTACAGGGATATGTTGATGCAGATAGGGAAGGCGATAGAGATAACAGGAGGAGCACTACAGGGTATGTATTTGTTGTAGGTGGAACAAATTTTAGGTGGGTTTCGAAAATGAAAAGTGTTGTTTCACTTTCAACAACGGAAGAAAAATATGTTGCTGCTAGAGAGGCTAGTAAAGAAATGATTTGGTTACAAATATTTAAGGATGAATAAGGTAAGAACCAGGAGATGGGCAAGTTATACAATGAAAACTAGAGTGTCATTCATCTTGAAAAGAACTAAACATTCCATTCCAAGACTAAACACATACAACTCAAGTACCATTTCATACAATCAGTGTTGGAAGATGGATAGTTGAAGCTAGAAAAGATACGCATAATCCAGAATCTTGCATATATGTTAAAAAAAGTTGTAACTAGGGAGAAACTAAGGTTTTGCTCAGTTTTAATTTCTCTTCAAGTATGATGATGAAGATTAGAAACAAATAGGTCCAAAGTGGAGTCATTTTCCAACAAATGAAATAGCGGTGGAGTTGCTACAATTAATCTCCAAGTGGGAGATTGTTGGGTGTGGAGCGTGATTATAATCTTGATTTAGAGTTATTTGTTTCATCTAGATGTATACCCCAGGAATATTGTAAAAACCTACATGGTGGGGGGGGGGGGGTGGCTGATCCCCCCTAGCTAGGTGGTCCGAGGGCAATGCCCCCAAAGTTAAAAATATATGTAAAATTTCCTTGTAAAATATTGTAATTTCGTAATGAATCTGGGTCGTTCATTAGGAAGATGATCTGAAGGTAGAAGTTATGTTTAATTTAGGGTTTTTTTCCCTATAAGGTAACCCCTTGGTTCATATGAGGGAATTGTATTGTGGTTGTGTGTGGTGTGTGTAGTCTCAACGAGAAAGAGAAAGGGGGATTGTGTGATATAGTAGCTGAAGTTGGGTGAACCACATATATCTGTGTCTCTCTTGTTTTATGTGTTTGTATTTCTGCATATTTTTATGTGTTCCACCATTAGTTCGTTCAGTTTTTAAGTTGTAGCACAGCTTACTATTTTTAGCAATTTTTTGGGTCCTAAACTTCCAGAGCCGTTTTGAGGCCCTAAACGACGTTTTTTGGGAAAATCGGCATGGACCCATGTTACTCACATCAAAAGTTGTACTCTTCGGATAGATCTTTCTAATGATCTATTGAGCGCGTCAAATGGAGATCGGATGCCAAAGTTACGTCCCCGGGAAGTTGAAACACCAACTTACCCAAACGGGGGCCCACAGTTTTGGCGCTTCATCTCCTAGAGTTAGGTTTTTGGACTTTTCATTCTTTCCATTGTTTCTCAATAATAAATAGGCCCTCGAGCCTCATTGTAACATAGTTCATAGGCCTATAGCCACCACATCTCTTCTCAGAGATAGCTACTAGCGCCCTAGCTAGTTTATTTCTACTCTGTCTGTAAGCAAATTTCAGTTCTTTGATATTAATGAAATGAAGCGTTATTTCCACTGCATCTTTGTATTTATGGTTATATGTTTATTCTGTTGCATTCCTGCATAAATCCGGATCAGTGGTATCGGAGCGGTCTGCTCTTTCTTTGTTTTTCTTTGCATGTCCCCAACGCGGTCAGGATATAAGGAGTTAGGGCTTGATCTGGTTGAACCCTTGCAAGATCAGCCTCGCAAACCCCGACGACCTCCCATGGCGGAAGAAAAGAAATACGAGGGAGCAAGAGATCCTATCAAAATATTGCTCGAGGAGGCCCTCGAGAAACAAAGGAACGCGATGATGGATAACTTTGCTCAGATCCTTTAACGACTGCCCAGCTACGGCGCATCTGCATCCAACAACCACTCTGGAGGTGCCACTCCCTTCAAGGTACAGGTAAACTTTGATATTCCTGTATTTGAAGGCCAAATAGATGCAGACACTGTAGATAGATGGTTGAATTTGTTGGAAGGTTATGTCTCAGTCCATGATTTCTCTGACCGAGAAAAGATTATTTTTTCACTCCTCAAAGTCACTCCCATGTCAAATACTGGTGGGAAACCTACCGTGAGCAAGAGGACGAAGGGGAAACCTCTATGTTCTCGGACACACCCACTTGGAATTCGTTCTGAGATGGCATCAAGGAACAATATTACCCTGTGGGGAGCTATGAGGACAAATACATCCAATGGACCACGCTGCGGCAACAAAGGGATCAAGATGTGCACAAACTGACGAATTTGTTCCATACCCTATGCACAAAGTTGGGTATTAAAGATTCAGAGAGACATTTTGTGCTCAAGTACCGCAGCTGTCTACACAAACACATTCAAGAGGAAATGGAGTTCCTCGACATTACATTGCTTGGCATGGCATATCGTTATGCCGCCAAGATCGAGCAGAAATTTAAGCAGAAGAAGCAAGACTTTGGATCTGCAAATCCGAAAGGTGCCCCCGAACCGAAGAACAAGGGGCAAGGCCAAAGCGGTGCTACTCAGAAAAACACCACAAATCAAAAGAAGGACACAGGGAAGTGGTATGAATTTCATAACATCCCCACTCACAGCACAAATGAGTGTTGGGCCAAACATTCATTGGTGGTCGAACTAAAGGCACCCAAATCAGATGCATTTTCTGATCCTGAGTTAGAACCAGACAAAGGCAATGACAAAGGGAAGTAGATCATTGATGTGGATCCCAGTGCCATTTTTGCCAGCACTAAGATCCAGAGGGAGGACCCAGAGGATCTAGAGGAGGGGGAGCACCTCTTCCATTCGCAAATGTGGGTGAAGGGTTCTCCGCTGCAATTCCTTGTCGATAGCAGAAGCCAAAAGAACCTCGTTTCAGAAGAGGTCGTGAAGCATCTCGGCCTACCAACCATAGCACACCCGCAGCCATATACCATTGGGTGGCTTCACCCAAGGAGAGATATCCGCATCCGCCAACAATGTCGTCTTCCGTACAGCATCAAGCCGTTCATAGATGAGGTGTTATGTGATGTTGCTCCTCTTGATGTAGCTGATGTATTATTAGGAAAACCATACTTGTGGAGGCGACATGTTGTGTATGAGTCTAGGCCTCATGTTGTTATTATTAATTTGGGAAATAACTTGTACAGGATGCCAGAGGTAGTACTGCCTCCTGTCATCTCTTTGACTACTGCAAAACAACGCAGTAAGATTGTTTCCCAAACGATGAAATGTATTTTCCTTACAACTCGCTCACAGGGAAAGAACAATATTGTGGCCACAACCTTGAAACAGGGCTCCCCTGCACGGTTGCAACAGATGGACAAATTCATGGAGGAATACGAGAACATTTTCTCCTCACTCACAGAGGTTCCACTACACTGTCAGGACAAGTACTCCATTGATCTGACCCCCAAATCACCGCCAACTGATGTTACCATACCCCCTGTAAATACACATACAGAATCCACACATGTACTATCTGAGGCTGATAAAGAAACCAAATTTACTAAATGCATCCAGCATGTCTGCCCACAGGTCCATGACATCTTCAACAAATCTAATACCCAGTTCAACAGAATTTGCTTCATCTCAGGGAGGATCTCAACGCAATGGGGACCATTGCTTCCTAAGGAGGGAGGAATGATCCAGTGGATATCGGTGGCCACCCACCTATTCCATTTGGACCCACACCATCAATTCTTGCAACTTTTCACATTCAGCACCACTTACTATTTTTAGCAGGTTTTTGGGTCCTGCACTCCCGGAGCCATTTTGGGGCCTTAATGATCCAGGTGGATATTGGTGGCCACCTACCTATTCCATTTGAACCCCCACCATCAGTTCGTTCGGTTTTTAAGTTGTAGCACAACTTACTATTTTTAGCATTTTTTCGGGTCCTGAACTTCCGGAGCCGTTTTGAGGCCCTAAACGACATTTTTTGGGAAAACTGGAAGCAACATGGGTGCAAGGTCCATGGACCCATGTTGCTCACATTGAAATTTATACTGCTCGGATAGATATTTCTAATGAGATATTGAGCACGTCAAACGGAGATCGAATGTCAAAGTTACGTCCCCAGGAAGTTTAAACACCAACTTACCCAAACGAGGGCCCACAGTTTTGGCGCTTCATCTCCTAGAGTTAGGTTTTTGGCCTTTTCAGTTTTTCCATTGTTTCTCAATAATAAATAGGCCCTCTAGCCTCATTGTAACATAGTTCAGAGGCCTGTAGATGCCACATCTCTTCTCAGAGATAGCTACCAGTGCCCTAGCTAGTTTATTTCCATTCTGTCTGTAAGCAAATTTCAGTTTTTTGATATTAATGAAATGAAGTGTTATTTCCGCTACATCTTTGTATTTATGGTTATATGTTTATTCTGTTGTGTTCCTGCATAAATCCGGATCATTTAGAGTTTTTATGACTTCCCTAACAGTGTCGGTGATGAAAATCCTACAAGAGATTGAAAGTGAGCCAAATGACATTCAACGAAGAATCAATCAAATTATCCACTTACAGTAGTCGAGGGAAGATGTTTTCAATAACACCGAAAAGCTTCGGGAGAAGATCAAGAAAATTTATGACAAGAAAACTAAAGCTAATGATTTCAATCTATGAGATGTTGTTCTCTGGTGTGATGCCCAAAATGAGAATAAAGGAAAACATGGTAATTTTGAGAACTTATGGAAAGGACCCTACAAGATTTTAGCTTTCAGAAGGAATAAGGCTTATTTATTAGAAGATCTTGATGGGCAAGCACTTCAAGGAGGACTGGTGAATGGTAGGCTCCTCAAACACTATCTTACGCAATCTTGAAGAAAAAGTTCACTTCCATTGTAAATAACATTTTATTTTTTGTCAAAGAATAAGGAAGTTGTCTCGAAAGTTTGAAGACCGGGGGGAATGCCATAAGTCTTATATGATCATTTGTTGTTTTATGTTTAAATTTCAAAGGTTAAATTAGTATTTAAGTCAATTCAAGTCAGTTTTTATTTTTCTCAGTTTCAGCTAGTCATTTGAGTGTCAAGTCTTTTTATTTTTTTACTCCATTTCCCAATGGATGAGGCTACCTATTCTGCGGTGCTCTTGACACCTCCTAAAGGAGATTATGTCCCTAGCTAGAGCCAATGTTAGTGTTTATGAGTCACCAATGATCAAATTTATTTTTCAGTGTTGTTAGATGTCTTTGGTCAAATTTTAAAATCTTAAAATAAATTTGACATGTTTTTTTTTAAGTCAAATGAGTCCTGAGTTATGTCCTAGATGTCACTACTACTCCCTCCATTTTCAAGGTCATAAAATATCATTATGGTCATGTCATAATTTCTTTTCATGTGTAATCAAATGATTGTTTTGGTCATCAAATAATATCATGCATACTGCAAAGGTTCAAATTTCCAAATCATGGTTTCATATATGCATTTGGTGTCATCATTAGGTCAGGTCATCATAAGTGTATGGATTCATGCCATCACCTTAGTCATCATCATGGGAGTTAGTAGTTGGGGGAAAAGATATATTTTTACCCCTAAGATATCTAAAGACATGCCCGCATCGAAACCTCTGATTAGGTCACAAGCTAGAAGACTGCCTAAGGAAGCTTCAGTTGAAGAAGTTCGGGAGAAGATATGGAGAAATCACCTAGACATGGAAATGAGTCACCCTTGTAGCACAATAATGAAGAGATACCTCATGAGATAGAGATTGTTGATTGTGGATAAAAAACAGCATCAAATATCATCAAAGAGAAGCAAGCACAAATCAAAGAGTTACAATATTATCTCTCAAAGGCAAACTTTATGGTGGCCTTCTTGAAACAGGAAAATAGACAATTGAAAGTGAGCTTGATGCAACATAGTACCTTACAAGAGCCTCCATCATCCAACAAAGCAGATAAAGACAAATTTAGGGCAATGGTATATGTAGAGCAGATGGAAGACAAATATATTCAGAGGCAGTCAAGGAGACCTACCACAATAGCAATGGCAAAGAAGAAAGAGAAGGAAAAGGAGCCATCTCCTCCACAAGCTCATCACACCTTAGTTGTTGCTCAAGCTCATGATACTATATTTGACCCTATGAGTGTTGAGGATGAGAAAGGAAGAGAATATTTTCTTGAAAAACTGAATGTATATTTGGAAAATCTACTAGAGAAGGAAAATAGAAACACTGCCATGCAGAGGCACATGGCAAGGCACTATTACACAAGAAATATTATTTGCAAGATTAGGGTTAAAAACATGAAGAAAAAACTCAAGAAGACCCTAAGAAAGCTCAAAAACAAGGATAGCCTTGATATTTTGGCTGATGCATCTCTAGTTTCCTAAGCCATGACTGAAAAATGAAAAAATGGAGAATTTTGGGAAATTTTGATCATTTTTTAGTTTTTTTGGTAATACAGGAAAAATAGGTGTACAAAAACGTAGTATGGCCACACTACACTTTTTCGCAGGAGCCTAAAATGGAAAATGGTAACCATGTGCAGGTGGATTTTAACTTGTACATCTCAAAAATCCACTTTTTTGTTTTCTTGGAATCTCATAAATTTGCACAGAAGGGTCAAAAATCATCAATTTTTCACACTTCTGCCACTGTTTGGAGGCACACGCTGCACTTCTAGAGTAGTTGTGGAGAATTTAGTTTTAAGTGGTTTTGGTGAAGTGTTTTTGCTAGTTTCAAGCTTCAGAGGTCTAGAGGACATTGCTAGCTATCACTACCAATCTTCAGTTCAGCTTAAATATCCCTCAAAATCATCCAAATCATCCTCCAAATTTCTCTATGCTTATGCATGAGCACGTTGCGTTTTTAAGACAACACGTTGTGCTTCTGGGTTTGAAGTCTTTTCTGGACACATGGAGGTTGAAGGTCGTGGTTAGCCTATGTAACAGATTTCTCATGAGTTTTTTTATATTTAATTAGCATATTAAAGGTCGTATTTGTTATGGAATCTTGTATTTAATGACTGGAGACAAAGATTCAAACTTGCTAGCTAAAAACGGGGAAGTTGTTTCTAACTCCCCTAGAAATTAGTTCATTAGTCATTAGTTGAATTAATTAGCTGTTTTGGATTAGGTTTCGACCCATAGAGGTGTAATGATGTCTATTTTTCTATATATACTCAAATTCAACTCATTATGAGGGTTGGATACTTGATAATCATAGTGTGGAGCTTGAGTACATCTTCTACAGTGATATCAATCATAGTTGCAGAATTATCTTGAGATTCTTATGGTATGCTTATTGACAGTGTTTCTTCTTATTTTTATCATCAACTTGAATGATTATTCCTCCTTACAACCATATGTATGTTCTCATGTGATCATATCATTAGTTTTTTAAGCAAAATAAATAAGTTTATTCTCTGTTTTGATGAGATTTTCACGTTTTTGTTTCATTTCTTCTGATAAATTAATTCATAGTTATATTATCATTTTGATCCTTCATTTTTCAACCCTATACCACAATGATGGCCTAAATATGCCAATAAACATACCTACATTGCCTCATTTTCACACCTGCAATTGATTATTCAGAATCCTGACCTAGTTCCTATATCTATGACCTTGATCCATCAAACCCTAATGAGATGAATATCTAGACTAATATCTATTTTTATCTCCAGTCACTTCATTGGTTGTGAGATTAGACAAAGCCCTCTCTGATTTGGTAGGGCTAGCTACCAAGTCCACAGTTGGTCTGAGGTTACATCCTTCGGTCTCCTTTCTCAGCCTTGGTAAGCTAGAGGGAGTGTTAACATATTCCTCTTGTGGTAATGGACTTACTGTGTTGGTTGTGTTGGCACACACCTAATAACTATCAGCCTCTTTTTTTGTCATTTTCCATGTTTCATGAGTGAGGGAGTTAGTTGCGCTTAACTTTTCGAGGATGGTTGTGAATTTTGGCCACCTTAAGCCTACAAAACCTTCTCTCTTTTTCATTGAAAAAAAATTTCTAACCATAATACGCTTAAGAGAAGAAGTGAAAAGTAATGCATACATGTTCCTACCCAATGTCTCTAGTTTCCTTGATGTCTACATGATGCTTCAGAAATGGTGGTTTATTTGTTGATTCTTTGGAGGTGCAATTTTGTATGCTTGTTGATTCATGGTATGACCTTTGATATATATATATATATATATATATATATATATATATATATATATATATATATATATATCTGTGTGTGTGTGTGTGTGTATGTATTTATGTATGTATGTATGTATCTATTTTTATAGGTGCCTGACTGAGAAAAATCTATTGATGTGGGTTCTTGAAATGGTGGATTGATATGTTGTTATTAAAGATGAATAGTGACCCTATAGAATCTCCCCAAGAGTTGTGTTATTTCCCAATATCACAAGGATGGTCCTTAAATGCTTCATGATGGCTAAGTCTTAACTTTGGTGATATCGAGTGCCTCAAACTACAGTTTTGTAGGGTTTTTGCAGGTTGCTATAGGACTTGATTATTTCTTATAGAATTCACACAAAACCCTCCAAGATCACAATAATATTCATGTAATTCTTTCTAAATCTCTAATATTTCAAGGTGAGCTCATGGGTTGGGACTAGAAGTTTCAATGGTGGTGAAAACTATGGAAGAAGAGTTGAAAATGGGATTTTTTCATGAACAAAGATAAATTTTTGGATGGAAAAGTGACTAAATGGTGTGGAGGATGGATGATGGAGATGTGGTAGACTTATTTTTTCATTCCTCCAAGGAAAACATTGGACCTTACCCCTCTCTCTATGCCAATAAAAATCCTATAATAGTTTTGATCGCTCTTGTGGCAATTCTTGAACACTCTAGCAACATTGGTTTATCCATATATCTCAAATGGTAGATTGGATTGACTTGAAATTTTTAGATAATGTTTCCATCATCCTTATGCACTCCCCCATAAAAAAAATTTGGCCAATGGATACACAAATCTTGAGAAAAAATAAAAATCTTTGTAGGTGATGGAGGCCAATTTCTCGAAAAGTGTGTACTAGAATTTCTGAAATTCCTTTAGAATGTTACCATAATCCATATGAATCTCCCCATGAAAAATATAATCCAATGTATTCACGGTTTTCAGGATATGGTAAAAAAAATCCCTGTGTATTTTGGCCTCCTATAGAAAAATAGAACATTTTTGTAGCATTTTAGGACAACGAGGAAAAAAATGGGAAAGGCTTGGAAATAATGGAACGATTTTGGAAATGGATGTTATGAAACCAGCTCCAAAAATAGAAGCAAAGAGAGATCAACACCTTAGAAATAAGCCACTTCAAGGGGGAAACCTCCTTTACATTACATAAATGAACAATTCTTGGATGATACAAATGACAAAACCTCCTTTCTGTATATAGGAGTCCATGGGATCACAATATAATCATAGTTGGCCTAACAATAATAATGTAAGGGCATAATAATAACAATATGGGGGTTACAGGGGTACAAAAATAACAATAAGGGGGGCTACACTAACACAATAAGGGACTACACTAGTAATATAGGGACCTAACATGCCCCTCTCCTCCAAACAAGTGTTGTCTTCAACGCTTGATTATTTCTTGATGCTTCTTTATAAAATTCTCATCCTCCCATGTGGAATCTTCAACGGGGAAGTTCTTCCACTTGCTGAGATTCTTTGAAATTGATTGACTTTGTACTTGTCGAGTTCTTATTTCTGTGACTACTTCAGAACTTCCTTCGCTGCAATGTTGATCTTCCTATTGTTTCCTTCGATTCTGCACCAAAGTTAGGTTATCCTTTTGAGAGTTAGAGAACTTGTTGTTGATGCTTGATGTGATCTTCCACTACTTCATTATCCATATTATATTTCATTTGATCCTTCAAACTTTCCAACCTAACCTTCATTTTTTCTTTGAAACCATCTATGTCATCTTTGATTTCTCTTTGTAAGATAGAAATTTTTTACAGTTGGTACCATAATTTTGATATCTCATACTGCAATTATTCCTCTTCATGCATCATAGTATAGATTTATGGGGGCTTAATGGGTATGGAATTATTTTTTGGAGACATTATAGAACCCAATAATGATAAAAAATCTTCAATATGCCCTTGGAATCACTTCAAACTTCTTTTTCAAACAAACGTTATGCAATTTCAAAAAACAAATACACACCTTTTTCTACTTTTGAGGAGCTCAATATTGAAACTGAATTATCTCTGTGATTTAGGATCTTCAATATCTAAAATTCAGTCCTATAGTAGCCCTCTGAATCTTCTTTTGAATGTCACAGGTCTGACCTAATTCAAATTATTCAAGGCAAGATTACACCCAATCTCCCACAATGACCTAATTATGGACTCGTTGAGTAGAGCAAAATTGTACAGTGTGCGCCATGTGTCACTGATTCCTCCTTCAGCTATGAAATTGATATACATGAAACTACATTCCATGTACATGTGGCCACTTTTTACATAATTCCAATCCGATTCTCAGAGATATAGTTATGACGATTTTCCCATGGTCACCTATTCTATATGAAATTGAGGAGCCTGCAAAAACCCTAACTTACATAGATCATATCTCCAAAATATTGCGAACCAATATCTGTAATTTTTACATGAGGTTCCTCAAGATTTCGACTTCGCTCTGTAAAAAATTTCACTTCTGAGCCTTCGTAGAATAAGATTTATAGCGAAAATTCCACGATGACTTGTTTGGGTGAAATTCGGGAGCCTGGAAAAACCCTAGCTTCCACAAACCATATCTCCAAAAATGTTGTGAACCAAGATCTAAAATTTTTACACGACGTTCCTCTGGATTTTGGTTTTTCTCTATAAAAAATTCAACTTTTGAACCTTTTTAGAAAACAAGTTATAGAAAAAATTCCACGGTGACCTGTTTAGGTGAAATTCGGGAGCTTGAAACAACCCTAACTTCCATAGATCATATCTCCGAAAATATGGTGAAAAAAGATCTGAAATTTTTACTGGAAGTTCCTCAGGATTTTTTCTTCACGTGATATAAATTTCAGCTTCTGAACCTTCGTAGAATAAATATTATAGCGAAATTTCCACGATGACCTATTTGGAGCAGCGAAACCCTAGAATCCAAAGCTCTAATACCAAATGTTATGAAACCAGCTCCAAAAATAGAAGCAAAGATAGATCAACGCCTTAGAAATAAGCCACTTCGAGGGGGAAACCTCCTTTACATTATATAAATGAAAAATTCTTGGATGATACAAATGACAAAATGATGTAGGGGCATTAGATTCGAAAAATACCTTGTATTTTATTAAACATAAGGGGTCTTATGTTTTTGGAAAAATATTGATTTTTATGTAAATATTAATGGGCTTTTGAGTGTTTTAATTAATTAATTGAGAGATATTAAGTATTGTGACGATTTTGTAAATTTTCCCGAATGATTGGATAACATGAGGGAAATCAGATAGTTTAGATTTGAGATATTTAGGAATTGATTGTAAATCCTAAGTTAGATTCAGTTTCAAGATTTTAGGGATAGAATCTAGATTTTAGGGGTTTGCAGGTTTTGAGGATTTTGTTGAGTGATTGAAGGATTTGAACCTAAATTGGTTCATCCTAATTTGTATAAATATAAGCCTAAAAGGCAAGAAAGGCAGGCAGATCAGATAGGAGATAGAGTTAGAGTAGAGTTTGGACATTAGAGTTTGTAGCCTATGGGCATTTTGATTGAAAGTCCAATCATCATAAAATTAGGCCTGAGTGAGAGAGAGAAGAAGGTCTCTTGTAATTGATTACATCTGTATATATATGAAGAATTGGTTTTGAATTATGCACATCAATTTATTGAGTTATGTATGGGTAAAATCTTGTGTTAAGGATTTAATATATGAAATGTATGCTTGAGGAATGTTTAAGTTTCTGAGAGAGAGAGTATGAGGAGTGCTTGATTTTTTGTGATAAGTGTGTTAAATTTTGAAATGGTGACTCTATGTGAAATAGAGAATTTGATATGAATTTGTATACATATCATCTGAGAAAGATCGATCACTGAAAGGATCAATCCTATTGAAGAAAGTTGAACTAAAATATAGCCTTTGAGTATATCGATTTTGGTTGCAATTGAATTGATAAGAACAGGTGATTTCTATCAATTAATATGGAATCTACATTTTATTATGTGTTTTGATGGAAAGCACTTATGAAGGTGAAATGAAAACCTACTCTACTTGACTAAGTGTGTGAGAAGAGGTTTAAGGACCAATGAACTATTGAATTGAAGGCATAATTTCTAGTTGAGAAAGGATCGATGAAGAATAAGATCCAAATTGGGATCGATTCCCATTTCATAGCGTTGAACTAGCATTATAAATCTGGTTTGATGAGTCGAGTTCAAGGTTTGGTAATAGAGTAAATATCACGAATAATCTGCAAATCGTTGAAGAACTTTCGGCTTATGCAATTGTGCATTTATTTTCGACTTCCAAATAGGTGTGGAATGAGGTCGAAGGGAGGACTATATGAATTCTCGTTGGCGTTGTTTGATCAGTCAAAGGAGCGGAACCTTAATTGAATGCAAGCCACAACATTAACGTGGAGAAAAACGGGTTTGACTGAAGCATAACCTTGGTCAAGGAGGAATGGTAAAGTTTCAGTGTTGAGTAATCGGTGTACAATTGGATAGAAAAGGTGAAGCGGATCCAATACAGAACAATAAAATCGTGGAAGGGTTCATATGCAGAATAATTAAGTTGAAATGAAGTCGAACAATGGAGTTGTAACAAACGGCAATCGAATGATGGTGCGTTAATACCTGAGGTAACGGCACCATGGAACCATGAGCAAATAAGGGATGAACAGTAATGGCAGTTTTTCAACTGGTGGGTTCGCATAGCACAAGGAGTAGTAAGTGGATTTTGTTTTTAGAACGCGATAAGGGTCTTTGATAGACGCGTGGAAAAAATGGTAAGTTTAAAACCAGTTTTATCGCGTGAATTTTGAAGATTAAGTCTCGTGCATTTTCATAACGCGATATTCATTGATCACTGAAGTTATGGAGTGCGATGAATGTCCATCGTTGGATGGAAGGATATGTTAAGTTGTGTGGGCCCGAATGTTATTTTATGTTGGCGTTTGGTTTTTAACCAAAGTCTGAATTTATGTATGGTTGAATATTAAATATGTGGTGGCATTTTAATTTAATGCCGTGAAGGTTGATACATGTTGGAATGTATAATTCTATATGTGTTGGTGTTGATTAGCCAAGGTGAATCTTGGGTAAGTTTTAAAAGACAAAGGGCGCATATATATTGGATTTTAAACCTTGATTTTCGACCAAAGTCAAGGGATTAGTGTGAGATGAAATGTTCCATGAACATTTAAATAAAGACCATGTATATACTTGAGTTGATTGAATATAAATTCGAATTTCCATATGGTGAAAAGTGAGTGGCCATCATATTGAATTTTAGGTTGAAGTAAAACCTTTGCATAAATGAATGTTACATGAAGAGTCATATATATGATGGTTGAGAGAATGATTTGGGTTGAAGTTTGGGTTTAATTACATATGAAGACTATCATATAATCATGTGTATGGTTTCATAACCATGTAATTATAAATGAGAGAAAGCTTCCTCTTATGTACTTGGTTGTATGGCTTTATAATCATAGTGAAATGATTTATTTGTAAAAAGCTTCCGCATTATTGAAATTTTTGAGTTTGCCCAAGTTTTGAAATTTATTTGGGGCATTGATTTGGGATGCATTATTATATGCATAGTTATGGAAGGTGAATGAGGGTAAGCAGGGTGAGCTTGCCATCAAGTGGTATCAGAGTTGGAATAGCTCTGTTTGAAGATTCAAGTTTTTTTTAAATGAATGCATGTGTGATGAAAACAAGATTGCAACATACAGAGATGCAGTGCTGGTGAGAGGTGAAGAAAGACTATACAGAATCTTGAAGGTTAGTTGGTGAGCATTATTTAACTCTGGTTTGAAGAATTGTTTGCAGAATTTAGATTGTAGGCAATTGAAGAAATCTCAGCAAAAGCAGATCACAGCTTTGAGAGCAGTGATGAAGGAGTCCAGCAAGGGATTCTGAGTGGAAGAAGAATGTGGCAGAACCTTGAGGAAATCCAACAAAGGTTGGATGAATAGGACAATTGTGTTCTAAAAGTTGCAGATGATTTGAAGCCTAAAGGAGCAGTGAAGAATGCTCAAAAGGTTCCAGCAGAAAGAGGACCAGTACTTGCCAAAAGACCAGATCCGGAAGAAAGAATTGGTGAGGTAAGTGGCAGCAAGAGAGCTTGCTATTGCAGAGGCTTAATGCAGCACATGGTGAGTGAGGAACTCATGGAGAAGAAGATGACTACATATAGTCATAGAAGGATGGCAGAGGTTCAGAGAGAGACCACAATAGAAAGAAGGAGAAAGCAGATGCCAAGGCAAATGGCGTAAGGCAGCAGTTAGCTAAAGAAGAATATGACAAAGAGTTAGCTGAGATCATAGAACAGTTTAACAAACTGAAGATGAGGATAGAGGAAAGCCAGAGAGTTGGTTGGCTCATGAAGAAGAGAGTAAAGTGGCAAAGGCTACAAGAGAAGAGAGAGCAGCAGATGAACATGCAGTTTTCAGAAGGGCTGAGAAAGCTTGAATAGAGGATGAGTGTACAGTTGGGATGTACAGAACTCAGAGCAACTAAGTTTAAAGTGGAAGTTTCCATTGGTGAAACAGAAGAGGGAATTATTAATTTTCTGAGTTATTGGGCAAATCCAGATAAACTGCATGATGTAAAACCTTGTGTTTTTTAATCTAATGATTTTGATTTGATTACAGGTTTTGCAGAAGAAGATGTGCAATCTTGTGAAGCTGTCACAAGTGTGAAAAAGAATCTTTCCATAGATAAATACTTTGAAGCAGAAAGAAAAATATGAAGAATTTTTCTTGAATGAAGGAAGCAGTGATGCATTTGTACTTGAAGATGTTACAGCACAGGAAGAAATTCTTGTGAATGAGGAAGAAGTGATTCAGTCTGAAGAGCTGATATATGAAGCAATAGTTGAGACTGTTGAAACTTGTAAATTTCAAACTGAAAATTTGTGTATGAATGCAGGAACTGTAAATGATGATTAAGTACTTCAGCAATGCCACAAAGAAATTTTATTGCTAGAATATTTATTGGAGAATTTGTAGTATGATAGGGAGATTGCAGAAGATAGAGTTCATTACCGTGAACAGGAAAACATCATGGAAGCAGATGGTGTGAAAGAAAGACTTGTTGACAGTCTTGAGAATTCTTCAGAGAATTCTTTGGGAAGAAAGAATCAGCATACTGATGTGCTGATTGAGGAAGAAAATTCAGGACAACATACTGAAATGCTGGCAGAGGAAGGAAAGGCACTGAGCCCTTATGATTTTTGTTTTAACAATTGTTTTGTGAATGCAGATGTTGTTGTGGGTGTTGGAGAACATTTGACACAGATGAGTAGTCAAATGAAAGAAGAGGAAGAAAATTATGTGGACATATTTAATCCATGGAATGAAGAAATTAAGTTGCTAGAAATTATGTTGAATAACCAGAATTCAGCGCAGGAAGAGAAATATCAATTTAAATATTGGGAATTACAGATGCAAAGGAATGAAGGTAGCAGAAGAGAGTACATTATGTACCAGACCATTGAATTGCTGAAGGAAGAAGGCATAGAAATTGGCTTAAGTGACAATTTGGAAGAAGTTTTCAGTTGCAGAAAACAAAAGGGTAAGGATGATAGGGTGGTAGTAAGAGCTCAGCAGCAAGTAAGGACTGAGCAAGCAAGAGTAAGAACTCAGCAAGTAAGAGTTCAACAAGAAAGAGTTCAGCAATCAAAATATTTATTGGACAAAGATATTGAATTAATCAGAAGAATAATGATGAAAGTGTCTCTAAGGAAGACATTAGCAAGGAAGAGAAGAAGCAACAGCAGAAGAAGAAAGACAGAAACAGAATGTGAAAGTGCAGCCAGTGGAGCAAGGCAGCATAAAGTATGGAGACCTGGAGAAAAGCAGCAAACAACAGCAGAAATTGATAATAAGTTGCAAAACAAAGTGTGGGATCCAAGGAGACAAGAACTGAAAGCACATGATCAGGAGATCATGATCATTTTTAACAATGGGAATCTGATGCGGGGGCATTAGATTCAGAAAATACCTTATATTTTATTAAACATAGGGGGTCTTATGTTTTTGGAAAAATATTGATTTTTATGTAAATATTAATGGGCTTTTGAGTGTTTTAATTAATTCATTGAGAGATATTAAGTATTGTGAGGATTTTGTAAATGTTCCCAAATGATTGGACAACATGAGGGAAATCAGATAGTTTATATTTGAGATATTTAGGAATTGATTGTAAATCCTAAGTTAGATTCAGTTTCAATATTTTAGGGATAGAATCTAGATTTTAGGGGTTTGCAGATTTTGAAGATTTTGTTGAGTGATTGAAGGATTTGAAACTAAATTGGTTCATCCTAATTTGTATAAATATAAGCCTAAAAGGAAAGAAAGGCAAGCAGATTAGATAGGAGACAGAGTTAGAGTAGAGTTTGGAAAATAGATTTTGTG
This sequence comes from Pinus albicaulis, assembly GCA_034641835.2. Lineage (NCBI taxonomy): Eukaryota > Viridiplantae > Streptophyta > Pinopsida > Pinales > Pinaceae > Pinus > Pinus albicaulis. Next base: position 1,060,444,150 of record CM076574.1, read on the forward strand.
GCCTACGGGCATTTTGATTGAAAGGCCAATCATCAGAAAATCAGGCCTGAGCGAGAGAGAGAAGAAGGTCTCTTGTAATTGATTACATTTGTATATATATGAAGAATTGGTTTTGAATTATGCATATCAATTGATTGAGTTATGTATGGGTAAAATCTTGTGTTAAGGATTTAATATATGAAATGTATGCTTGAGGAATGTTTAAGTTTCTGAGAGAGAGCGTATGAGAAGTGCTTGAGTTTTTGTGAATAATTTTGTTAAATGCTGAAATGGTGACTCTGTGTGAAATAGAGAATTTGATATGAATTTGTATACATATCATCTGAGAAATATCGATCACTGAAAGGATCGATCCTATTGAAGAAAGTTGAACTGAAATATAGCCTTTGAGTATATTGATTTTGGTTGCAATTGAATTGATAAGAATAGGTGAGTTCTATCAATTAATATGGAATCTACATTTTATTATGTGTTTTGATGGAAAGCGCTTCTGAAGGTGAATTGAAAACCTTATCTACTTGACTGACTGCGTGAGAAGAGGTTTAAGGACCAATGAACTGTTGAATTGAAGGCGTAATTTCTAGTTGAGAAAGGATCGATGAAGAATAAGATCCAAATTGGGATCGATTCCCATTTCACAGCGTTGAACTAGCATTATAAATCCATTTTGATGAGTCAAGTTCAGGGTTTGGTAATATAGTAAATAGCATGCAGAATCTACAAATCGTTGAAGAACTTTCGACTTATGCAATTGTGCATTGCTTTTCGACTTCCAAATAGGTGTGGAATGAGGTCTAAGGGAGGATTGTATGAAGTCTCATTGGCGATGTTCGATCAGTCAAAGGAGTGGAACCTTAATTGAATGCAAGCCACAGCATTAACGTGGAGAAACCAGGTTTGACTGATGCAGAACCTTGGTCAAGGAGGAATGGTGAAGTTGCAGCGTTGAGTAATCGGTATACAATGGGATAGAAAAGGTGAAGCAGATACAATACAGAACAATAAAATCGTGGAAGGGTTCATATGCGGAAGAATTAACTTGAAATGAAGTCAAAAAATGGAGCTGTAACAAACGGCAATTGATGATGGTGCGTTGATACCTGAGGTAACGACACCATGGAACCATGAGAAAATAAGGGATGAACAGTAATGGCAGTTTTTCAACTGGCGGGTTCGCATAGCACAAGGAGTGGTAAGTGGATTTTGTTTTTAGAATGCGATAAGGGTCTTTGATAGACGCGTGGAAAAAATGGTAAGTTTAAAACCAGTTTTATCGCATGAATTTTGAAGATTAAGTCTCGTGCATTTTCATAACGCGATATTCGTTGATCACTGAATTTATGGAGTGCGATGAATGTCCATCGTTGGATGGAAGGATATGTTAAGTTGTGTGGGCCCGAATGTTATTTTATGTTGGCGTTTGGTTTTTAACCAAAGTCTGAATTTATGTCTGGTTGAATATTAAATATGTGGTGGCATTTTAATTTAATGCCATGAAGGTTGATACATGTTGGAATGTATAATTCTATATGAGTTGGTGTTGATTAGCCAAGGTCAAGCTTGGGTAAGTTTTAAAAGACAAAGGGCGCATATATATTGGAGTTGAAACCTTGAGTTTCGACCAAAGTCAAGGGATTAGTGTGAGATGAAATGTTCCATGAAAATTTAAATAAAGACCATGTATATACTTGAGTTGATCGAATAAAAATTCGAATTGCCATATGGTGAAAAGTGAGTGGCCATCATATTGAATTTTAGGTTGAAGTAAAACCTTTGCATAAATGAATGTTACATGAAGAGTCATATATATGATGGTTGAGAGAATGATTTGGGTTGAATTTTGGGTTTAATTACATATGAAGACTATCATGTAACCATGTGTATGGTTTCATAACCATATAATTATAAATGAGAGAAAGCTTTCGCTTATGTAATTGGTTGTATGACTTTATAATCATAGTGAAATGATTTATTTGTAAAAAGCTTCCGCATTATTGAAATTGTTGAGTTTGCCCAGGTTTTGAAATTTATTTGGGGCATTGATTTGGGATGCATTATTATATGCATAGTTGAGGAAGGTGAATGTGGGTAAGCAGGGTGAGTCTGCCATCACAAAACATTCTTTCTATATATAGGAGTCCATGGGGTCACTATATAATCCTAGCTGACCTAACAATAATAATGTAAGGGCACAATAATAACAATATGGGGGTTACAAGGGTACAATAATAACAATAAGGGGGGCTACAATAACATAATAAGGGACTACACTAGTAATATAGGGACCTAATAATGGTTAAGAGTGATGTATTGAAATGTACTTTGTTTTATAACCAGCTTCAAAAATAGAAGAAAAGAGATATAAACGCCTTAGAAATAAGCCACTTCGAGGGGGCAACCTCCAATACCTTACATAAATGCACAATTCTTGGATGATACAAATGAACAAAGCCTCCTTCTTCTATATATAGGAGTCCATGGGGCCACAATATAATCCTAGTGGGGCCACAATGTAATCCTAGCCGACCTAAAAATAATAATGTAAGGGTACAATAATAACAATATGGGGGTTACAGGGGTACAATAATAACAATAAGGGGAGCTACACTAACATAATAAGGGGCTACACTACTAATATAGGGGCTTAACTTGCCCCTCTCCTTCAAACAAGTGTTGTCCTCAACGCTTGATTATTTCTTGATGCTTCTGTATAAAATTCTTATCCTCCCCTGTGGAATCTTCTATAGGAAAGTTCTTCCACTTGCTGAGATACTCTAAAATTGATCGTACTTTTCGAGTTCTTGTTTCTGTGACTGCTTGAGAGCTTCTTTCGATGTGATGTTTATCTTCATGTTGTTTCATTAGATTCTGCACCAAAGTTAGGTTATCCTTGGAGAGTTGGAGAACTTCTTATTGATGCTTGATGTGATCTTCCATTAATTTATCATCCATATTAGCTATTATTTGATCCTTCAAACCATCCAACTTAGCCTCCATTTCTGCTTTTAAACCATCTATTTCATCTTCAATTTCTCTTCGTAAGATTGAAATTTGTTGCACTTGGTACCGTAATTTTGATATCTCATACTACAATTCTTCCTCTTCATGCGTCATAGTATAGATTTCTGAGGGAATAATGGGCATTGAATTATTTTTAGGAGGCATATCAGAACCCAATACTGAAATATATTCTCAATAGGCCCTTGGAATCACTTCAAACTGATTTTTCAAACAAGACTTATGCAATTTGAAAAAACAAATAAACACCTTTTACTTGCTTTTGAGGAGCTCGATATTGAAATTTGATTATCTCTGTGATTGCAACACTTCAATATCTGAATTTTAGTACTGATGCAGCCCTCTAAATTATCTTTCGAATGCCACAGGTCTGACCTAATTTAGATTCTCCAAGACAAAGTTGTGTCCAATCTCCTACAATGACCTAATTATGGACTGGTTCAGTAGAGCGAACTTGTACGACTTGCCACATGTCACTGTTTCTTTCTTTGTCTCTGAAATTGATAGCCAAGAAACTAAATTCTGTGTACTTGCGACCACTTTTTACGGCACTCAAATCCACTACCCAGAGAGAGAGTTATTGAACTTTTCCCACGATCACCTCTTTGAGATGCAATTCTGGAGCCTAAAAAAGTACTACCTTCCACAGATCATATCTCCGAAAATATTGCGAACCAAGCTCTGAAATTTTGTGACGAATTCCTCAGGATTTCAGCTTCGCACCATATGAATTTCAGATTCTGACCCTTTGTAGAAAAATTTTTATAGCGAAAATGCCACGATGACCTGTTTAGGAGCTTGAAAAAAGACCTAACTTCCACAAATGATATCTCCGAAAATATTGCGAAACAAGCTCTGAAATTTTTAGACAATATTCCTTAGGATTTCAGCTTCGCACCCTAAAAATTTCATCTTCTAAAACTTCGTAGAAAAAAAGTTATAGCGAAACTTCCACGATGACCTGTTTGGGCAAGCGAAACCCTAGAATCCCAAAGCTGCGATACCAAATTGTTGTGTAACCGGCTTCAAAAGTAGAAGAAAAGAGATATAAACGCCTTAGAAATAAGCCACTTCGAGGGGGCAACCTCCAATACCTTACATAAATGCACAATTCTTGGATGATACAAATGAAAAAAACCTCCTTCTATATGTAGGAGTCCATGGGGCCATAATATAATCCTAGTGGGCCACAATGTAATCCTAGCCGACCTAACAATAATAATTTAAGGGCACAATAATAACAAAGTGGGGGTTACAGGGGTACAATGATAACAATAAGGGGGGCTACACTAACATAATAAGGGGCTACACTATTAATATAGGGACTTAACATACTTGGTCCTTATTGAGAAGTTTCCAAGGTAAGTAGCCCAAGGTGGATTGTTTTTTATTTTTTTCTTGCCTCATTGCTCATTTATTTCTTTTTCTTCTTTTGTGGCGTTGACCTGTTTGTTTTCCTTATGCAGGTGGAGGAGTACTTGCATGCAAACACATATATTGATTTGGATTCTCTCAACTACCGGAATTAACCAAAATCTTTTACTTTTGTGATGTTAGCATAATTTCATGTGAAAGATTATGAAAAAACACATGTGCATACTTTAAAAAAGAGGAAACATAAATGCAACTATCAAATAAAAGAAGACACTCAATTTGATAATGGAGTTCTTCCAATGTGGACTACATCTTCGGGCTTGGTGTCAAGAGTGGGGATGCCACTTCATTAGTTTCTACAATAATTTGATGATTACATGATGTAATATATGTCAATAGAAGGATGAACTCCTTATGTAGAGTGGCATGTCTCTCCACGAGATGTTCTCCTACAAATAACTCTCACTCATAAAATTTCTCTTCTATCATTACAAAGAATCAATATCTCACATAAAGTCGCATATAATGATCCTCTCACAAAGTGGCATACATTGATCCCAAATTCAAATTATCATCTTAGAAAAAATTAAATAAAGACATGGAAAAAATACATCTTATGCCCTCAAGTATGGAGATGGCCTGAAAATCGGCTATTTGTATGAATAAATGACATGCACTATCACATTCCTTACAAAAAAACCATGAAATGTTAGTATAAACGCAACATAATTATGACACTGTCCAAAAGCGCCCCTAAGGGATCTTAAAGGTTCCTCATAAAGAATATTCTTTGGAATATTCCCTAACATATTCTCTGACAATATTCCTATAATATTCTTGAGATTCATGACTTCAATGGAGTGCTTCCACCCTCATTTCTCATGCATTCTCCATGGTTCCCTTTGAACCATTTGAATGACACTTTATAACAAATTGTGAGGGTGAATAAGACAAAGTGTGTGGTTGGCACAATGGTAGGCATAGTCATATTAAGTTACTTGTTGTTAGGGAGGTTTTGGGTTCAAAACCCATGGACTCCTATTTTTTATTTAATGTGGTTTTAAAACCCAATTTATGGTTTTAATATAGTTTTCAAATCATATAATATATGGAAATCGTATGTCCATACTGTAACGACTCCCAAATCCTTAAGAATAAGATAAAAATGGAGGTTGCACCATGTGAAGACCACTTGAGCCTAATTTGAGGTGCCATGTGGGACCATGTGATTGGGGCATGTGGGAGGCTCTCATTAGTCCACATTATATGCTACTTTTGTCACTTACATTCCATGTGTTGACTCATGGTGCTACCATATCATCTGTTTGTGGGTCCACCTAGTTTTCTGACTGGGCTACCACATTAGCTCTATGGGTCACACTAGGCCTACTGACTTTTATGCCACTTGTCATCTATACGGCCTGCCACATCACATAATGTTGACTTTTAATTTGACTTTTTCCTATTTTTACTGAGCATTTGACTAAGTATAACTTTCACATACGAACACAGATTGATGCATCGTTTGTGTTGTTGGAATCAAGTAGACAAGCTCTACACTCTGGACCTGGTTTAGAAGAAATCTAAGAATTTGATTTTTGAGACTTTCTAGAGCCATCTGGATAATTCCTCCCCAATAAGGATCTTTTGGTCCTCCAAAATCATAAACACAATCTAAAATTTAATATACAACCTTATCTGCGCAACAAGTGCCCTAACAAGCCACACTTCCTTCTCCTTCACCTTTGTACTTCGAAGCCATAAGTGATGAAATGACACTTGCACTCCATGCAAACTTGAGGTACATATTGCAAAATACATATTCAATTACATTACCTATCATGACCCAATAAAACCTCATACTTTCCAATATTTTATAACACACTCTTTGGTCAAGTTTACATTCGAATCACAATAGAAACCAATACCTCAAACTATCAACAAAAGGCCAAAAACATCATCATGCTGAATTCATAAGTGATAGAAAACACATCATCACTTCTAAAATCATCTCACAACATGTGATTTACAAGATGTGGCCATTACAAAATATTATATCTAATAAAACCATCTCTCACTCAACAAAGTGAATGGATCACCTCCCTATAGCTGATTTGCTTGTTGAACAACCTCGCCGGTTGGTTCCTGCACATGAAATTTTTCCTTCTTGAGATGCTTCTTTGGATGAATTCTCCATCATGTGGCTCTCTGATGCTTCTATTGCAATGACTACAAAAAATTTTCTTCCTCCATACCTTCTTAACCTTATTTCTTCCTTGACTCGAGAAGGCCTTTCATGTCTTGTCCTCTTTCTTGCTACCATTATTTTCCAACACTTGGAAAAAACATGGTTATACAAGCCACATAAAACTACATGGTTGTATATGCCATTATTTCAGCTCGTCATTAAAAATCTGCTTGTAATCAAAAGGAACATTAGAATAACGATACTTTTCATACCTTGCTTGGTTATCTCTAGTGCCGCACCCTAGTGATGAGAGATTGCCTTAAATATTCCTCTGCAATGTGCACTAGCATGGGAATATTTTGATGTGCTCCCGTCATTCTCTTTCTTTGATGATTTCGACAATTGCTTGGATTCTTTTTCTAAAGAACCCCTTGCTTCTGCTACCTTCGAACATTTTCTTTCAGTGTACCCCAATCCTGAAATGGGTCCCTCAAGGCTTCCAATAGAAATAACATCATGTGAAAATGGAATTGAAGAACTACAAATACTTTTTACCTCAGCTCTCAATTCTGAATAACGTGATGATGTCTTTTCTAAGCGTTCATTTCTATTCAACTTTTCCAAGGAATCTTCAATGGCTTATAATTGAAGTTGCAATCTTTGCTTCTCCTTTTTTGCTTCCTGTATAATTCCCTTCAATTCAGCATTTTCTTCTTGAAGGATCTCATTGATCTCTTCATTTTAATTATGAGAAGAATATGAATAAGAAGAACATTCTCCTAAATATGGAGGTGGATCATCGTCCTCTGCTCTCTCTTTCTCCTGTTCCTCTTTTTCCATTTTCTCCTCATAACCTGCATACATTATATTTATCATCCTTTCCATCTTGTAGAAGGCCTCGTAGAGCTCATTGTGATCCTCCATTTTCTTCTCTTGTTGCACATTCAATCTTTGGTTATCATTCACACTCACAATTTGCATCAGCAATAATACTACTCTGATACCAAACTTGATCTGGATTCTCTCACCTACTGGAATTAACCAAGATATTTTACTTTTGTGATGTTAGCATAATTGCATGCCAAAGAGTATGAAAAAACATATGTGCATACTTTACATAATAGGAAACATAAAGGCAACCATCAAATCAAAGAACACACACAATTTGATAACGAAGTTCGTCCAGTGCAAAATACGTCTCTAGTCACGGTGTCAAGAGCAGGGAGGCCGCTTCATTGGTTGTTGGAAGAAGATGATGAGTACATGATGTAATATATGTCAATACAAGGGTGAAACTATTATCTAGATTTTCATCTCTCCACTAGAATTTCTCCTACAAATAACTCTCACTCATAAAAGTTCTCCTTCAGCATGACAAAGGAACAACCTCTCACATAAAGTGGCATACAATGATCCCCTCACAAAGTGGCATTCATGGATCTCAAAATCAAATCATCATCTCAGCAAAAATCAAATGAATGCATTGAATAAACACATATTATACCTCAAAGTATGGGGATTACATAAAAATCTGCTACTCGAATGAACAAATGACATGCATAATCGCACTCCTTGTGAAAAAACATAAAATATGAGTATAAACGTGACATAATTATGACACTGTCAAAAATCGCCCCCCACGGAATCTTAAATATTCCTCAAAGATTCCTCATAGAGAGTATTCTTTGGAATATACCCTAACATATGCTTTGACAATATTCCTAGAATATTCTTGAGATTCATGACTTCATAGGCCTACTTGCACCCTCATCTCTCATGTATTCTCCATGGTTCCCTTTGAACATTTGAATGTCATTTTATAACAAAGTGTGAGTGTGAATAAGACAAAGTGTGTGGTTGGCACAATGGTTGGCATAGTCATATTAATTTACTTGTTTTTTGGGAGGTTTTGGGTTCAAAACCCATGGACTCCTAGTTTTTCTTTAATATGGTTTTAAAGCCCAATTTTGTTTAATATAGTTTTCAAACCATATAATATATGAAAATCGTATGTCCATATTGTAACAACTCCCAAAACCATGAGAATAAGACAAAAATGGAGGTTGCACCATGCCAAGGCCACTTGAGCCTAATTTGAGGTGTCATATGGGACCATGTAATTGGTCCATGTGGGAGGATCTCATTAGTCCACATCATATGCCTACTTCTATCACTTACTTGCCATGTGTTGACTCGTGGTGCTACCACATCATCTATTTATGCATCCACCTATTTTTCTGACTAGGCTGCCACATTATCTTTGTGGGTCCCATTAGTCCTACTGATTTTTAAGCCACTTGTCATCCGTACGTCCTTCCATGTGGCAAAATGTTGACTTTGACTTTGACTTTTTCCTTGTTTGACTGAAACTTTGATTGAGCATAACTTTCCCATACAAACTCGACTTAAGGCATCGTTTGCGCTATTAGAATCAGGAAGAAAATCTATACGCTTTGATCCTATATTCAATGAAATATAAAGACTTTAATTTTTGGGCCTTTCTAGAGCCATCTCGACCATATATGCAACTGGAAAAAAAAATAAAAAAAAAATATTTCATCTTTCTATTCCATTTTTTTTCTCTTTTTTTAATTTTTTCTTTAGGCCTACTAGCTGCCTCAATGAGGTTTTCAACTATTAGGTCTGCCTATGCACCTTAAAGGAGGTTTTCACCTAGGATATTTTCCTTTGTTTTCTTTTTTTTTCTAACCCACTTACTGCCTCAAGGAGGTTTTCAATCATTGAGCCGATCTCAAGTGCCTAAAAGGAGGTTTTCACCTGAGATTTTGATCTGGAATTATGCAAAAATGCAATAAAAAATAGAAATATATATGAGATGCAGCAAAACTAAAACTTCATTTCATTAATATCCAATAACTGAAATATGCTTACAAACATAATGGAAATAAACTGGCTAGGAGACTGGTAGATTATCACTAAGAAGAGATGTGGAGGATATAGCCTCTGAAATATGTTACAATGAGACTCAAGGGCCTTTTTATTATTTAAAAACATAGGAAAACCATAAACAATCAAAACCCTAACCCCAGGAGATCAAACGCGAAGAGTTTGTGGGCCCCGTTGGGGTTAGTTGGGCAGCCAACTTCCTGGGGTCATAACTTGGTCATATTACCTCTGTTTGGTGCGTATGATATATCATCAGAAATATCTCTTTGAGTACAACATATTTACTGCAATCCTCTTCCTTTGGCGAAGGGACTGTAGTGGACCTCAAAAAAACGTCGTTTAGGGGGTCAAAACTGCTTCGAAAGTTTAGGGACCGAAAAACTTCTAAAAATAGTAAATGTTGTTATAAAAAAAGGAAAATGATGAAACTAATCAAAGGTCTAGATGTAATAGGTGGGTGGCCACAAATATCCACCTGGATCATTCCTCCCCCCTTAGGAAGCAATGGTCCTCATTGCATGTAGAGCATCCATGGGGTGAGGAAATTTCTGTTAAACCTAGTCCTTGGTGAACCACTTGCCCTGGTGAAGGAGTTGGCATACTTTGACAACTCGATATAGTTAGATCCTTTGCTAGTGGGTGTTATTGATTTTTGTGTCCATGATCCAATCAGTTGTGGCTTGTTCCATGCAATCTGGTTTTAACTCTGTTGGTGTTAGTTGTTCTGCCATCCCAAATGTGTCTAGTAGAGGTGGAAAGTAGGGCCGAAGGCAGTCAACATTGAACATTGGGTGTAGACCAAGGAATGGTGGAATACTGAGCTCAAATGCATTATCCCCTACAGCCTTGGTGATGGTGTATGGCCCATATTGGAGCGGGTGAAGCTTGCGGTGAGGTCCATCAAAGCACTCCTTCTAGAAATGTAGCCACACTTTGTCACCCACCTCAAAGTTGTGTGGAACCCGATGTTGATCATGTTGTTGCTTGTACTTATCATTGGCTTTGTCAAATATGTCATGATCTTGTTGGCAAATGTGTTGAATGCGCTCAATGAATTTGTTCACCTTGTTAGCTCCAGACTGTACATGAGCCGAATCTGCCTGAGTAGCCGAAAATGGCATGGCTACTTCAATGGGACATAGTGGCTTGAATCCCAAGCCCACCTGAAAGGGGTTGTGGTCAGCATAGTTGTGCAGAGATCGGTTATAGTTTTGGTGTACATAGGGGAGGCTCTCATCCAATTTTCCTGGATTCTTTGAGTTGTACATACGCAGAATGTGTACGATCATCCCATTGGCAACCTCTCTCTGGCCATCAGTTTGGGGATGGAAATTTGTGGACTTGGTGAGCTTGGTATCCAGCATCGACCAGAGGCTGGACCAAAATGTACTAAGGAAACGGTTGTCCTGATCTAAGATGATAAACTATGGGATCCCAAAGTGTAAGCACACTCGTTCAAAGAATAGTTTAGCAGTGGCTTCTGTTGTGATATTTTTCTTGTAGGCCCCCATAATGGCCACATTCGAGAATCTGTCGGCGACCATGAAAACACATTTGCTGCCATGATTTGTAGAATGAAGACCTAACATGTAATCCATGGATATGTATTCCCAAGGTCGACTAGGGGTAGGCAACGGATTATAGAGTCCTTGCTTCTTGATGGTCGGTTTGGAAATGGAGCAAGCAGTGCAGCATCTGATGTACTTGTCGACATCCTATCAAAGGTTTGGCCAATATAAATACTTTTGTAGTACCTCCATTTTTTTCTCGACCCCGAAATGCCGATTGACCCGAATTTAGTGCGCTTCCCAAATCATATTGGCACGCTTGCTTGAAGGAACACAAAGGTGTCCCAGGTGACATAGAAACTCATCCTAGAGGTGAAATTTTTTAATTTATTATCCTCCAAGAGCGTCTTGTATGTGTGGCTGAATTCTGGATCACTTTTGTAGAGAAGCGGCCAATCATAATTCCTTTTCACACAAGAGTTGAGCATGGTGGTTAGTGCCATGATCAGTGGTTAGCTGAGGTAGTCTGCAACATTATTGGTGATGCCCGTCTTGTACTTGATGTTCAAATGTAATTGTTCTAGATATGTGGACCACTTCTGACAGTGATTTTTCTGCAAATTCCCTTGTGTCTGTATGAATTGTAGGAGTCGATGGTCTGTGTGGATGACCATTTCCTTCCCCAAAATGTAATTCTTCCATTTTCGGCAAGCCTGCACAATGGAATACATCTATTTATCATAAGTGGGATACTTCTGGATTATGTTGGACATTTTCTCACTGTGATATGCCACTGGATGCCCCTGTTGAATAAGAACTGCCCCAATAGCATAGTGAGAGGCATCTGTCTTGATCGCAAATGGTCATTGCAAGTCTCATAATGTGAGAACTGGGGCATAGCAAAGGCGATGTTTCAACTCTAGGAACACCTTCTATTAAGATTCAGACCAAAATAATTTTTCTTTCGCTCCTCCCTTAGTGACTTGACTCAAGGGCCAAGTGATATGAGAGAATCCAAACATGAACCTGCAATAGAAATTGGCAAGACCCAAAAAACTGCGGAGATCTGTTAGAGTGGTTGGGGCTGGAAAATCCCAAATGACTTGGATCTTGGTTGGATCCACATGCACCCCCCACTCATCAATAATTTAGACCAAATATTGAACCTAGGTCATGTTAAAAGTGTACTTCTCCAAATTTGAACACAACTTGTGTTTCCGCAGTGTTTGGAGGACCTGTTAGATGTGGTGGAGGTGTTCTTCCCAAGTCTGGTTGAAGATCAAGATGTCATCCAAGTACACCACTAAAAATGAGTTGGTGAATGGTAAAAATATGTCTTCCATCAGCCTCGTGAAGGTTACGGGAGCATTCGTCAATCCGAAAGGCATGACCAGCCATTCGAAAAGTCTCTCCTTGGCTTTGAAATCATTCTTGCACACATCGGAGGGTTCGATTGGTACCTGGTGATAACTGGACTTCAATTTGATCTTCCTGAAATATTTTTCCCCCTTGAGTTGGTCCAGAAGGTCATCAATGCATGGGATCGGGTACCTATTCTAGAAAGTAATCTTTTTCAGCACCCGATAGTCAATATAGGGTCTCCAAGTCCCATCCTTCTTCTACACCAACATGATCGGGCTCCCACAGGACGATGAACTCGACCAGATGTGACCTTTCTATAGTAGCTCCTAAATCTTCCTCTTGATTTTTTCATTCTCCATAATAGAGCGTCGATATATTTTTCCATTAGGTAGAGTCATCCCTGGGGTCATATCGATGGGGTTCTTTACTTTACAGTGCAGAGGCACCCCTACGGGTGAGGTGAAGATGTCCCTATACTCCTCCACAACCTTGTACATATGTTTTTTTTGTGAGGAGGATCCTTTTCTATAGGTGATGGCCAGATTATTCTTCTTTCCCTGAGGGCGGATCATCAGGAGAACAAATTTCCCGGTTTTGGAAGAGTTTACTACATTTTTTTGCAGTAACCAAAGAGATGGCAGTAGGCGGTGATACATCTGGTATCCTGTACAAATTATTTCCTAAATTAGTAAAAAAACATGAGGCCTAGACTCATACACAACATGTGACTTCCACAAGTATGGTTGGCTTAATAATACATTAAAAAAATCCAGAGGAGAAATTTCACATAATACCTCATCCTTGAAGGGCTTGATGTTGTAGGGAAGGTGACATTGCTTGCTAACACGAAGATCATGTCCTTGGTGAAGCCACCCAATGATGTAAGGTTTTGGGTGTGTTGTGTTCAGCAAGCCTAGTTGCTTCACGGCCTTTGCTGAAATGAGGTTCTTTTGTCTCCCAATGTTCACAATGAACTGCAACAGGGAACCCTTTACCCACATCTAGGAATGGAAGAGTCACTCCCCCTCCTCTAGATATTTTGTTTTCTCCTTCTGGATCTTCATGGTGGCAATGGTGGCATTAGGATCTACATTGATTATCTGCTTCCCTTTGTCATTCCCCTTATCAGGTTCTAATTCAGAGTCGGAGCATCCATATGATTCAAAATCCTTCATCTTGGCCACCATTGACTGCTTGGCCCAACTCTCACTTGTGTTGTGAGTGGAGATCTTATGGAACTCACACCACTTTCTTGTGTCCTTGTTTGGCTTCGCAGTGTTTTTCTTTGCTTGCGGCTTTGGAAGGTTATCCTGGGCCACCCCGCCTTGGATTTGTCCTTTGTTCTTCATTTTGGGGGCACCTTTCCCTTTCTTATGATTTGCCGATCCAAAGTCTCACTTCCTTTGTTTGAATTTCTTCTCAATCTTGGAAGCATACTAGTATGTTGCACCAATCGAGGAGATTTCAAGGAACCCCATTTCCTCTTGAATGTATCTGTGCAGAAAATTGTGCTGCTTCAGCACCAATTGTTTCTTCGAATATTTGATACCCAACTTTGTGCAAAAGGTATGGAACAAATTCGTTGGCTCAAGCACATCTTGATCCCTTTATTTTCGTAGTGTAATCCACTGTATGTACTTGTCCCCATAGCTCCACATTGGATAATATTATTTCCTGATGGCATCTTGAAAATCACCCCAAGTGGATGCAACCAAAGACATAGAGGGTTCCCTCTCGTCCTTCTACTCACAGTAGGTTTCCCACCAGTCCTTGGCATGGGGGGCGGCTTTGAGGAGTGCAAAATTAATCTTTTCCCAGTTGGAAAAGTCATGAACTGAGAAATATCCTTCTAATAGATTCACCCATCTATCTATGACATATGCATCTATTTGTCTCTCAAATATGGGAATGTCAATGTTTACTTGTACCATAAAAGGAGTTGTGCGTCCAGAGCGTTGTTGCATGCAGGTGCGTCACCGGTGTGAAGTTGTTGAAGGATCTATGCAAAGTTATCCACCATCGCGTTCCTTTTTTTCTTGAGGGCCTCCTCGAGGAATATTTTGATATGATCTCCTACTCCCTCGTCTATATTTTCTTCCCCCATGGGTGGCCATTGGAGTTTGCGAGGCTGATCTTGCAAAGGTTCAACCAGATCGAGCCCTAACTCCTTATACCCCGACCTCGTTGGGGACATGCAAAGAAGGATTGAGAAAGATCAGATCGCTATGATACCACTGATCTGGACTTATGCAAGAATGTAATAAAACACAAAAAACACATAAAAGCAAAGATGCAGCTGAAATAAAACTTCATTTCATTAATATCCAATAACTGAAATATGCTTACAGATAGAATGGAAATAAACTAGCTACGACATTGGTAACTTATCTCTAAGAAGACATGTGGCATGTACCGCCTCTGAGCTATGTTACAATGAGGCTCAAGGGCCTTTTTCTTATTTAACAACATAGGAAAACCCTAAACAACCAAAACCTTAACCCCTGGAGATGAAACGCAAAGCATTTGTGGGCCTCGTTGGGGTTAGTGGGGTAGCTAACTTCCTGGGATCGTAACTTGGTCATATTATCTCTATTTGGCGAGTATGATATATCGTTGGAAATATATCTCCAAGTACTATAGGTTTTGTCACGGTCCCATTCCATTGGCTATGGGATTGCATCGGACATAAAAAAAACACTGTTTAGGGAGTCAAAACTACTCCGGAAGTTCAGGACCCAAAAAACTACTAAAAATAGTAAATCCTGCTATAAAAAAAGGAAAATGACAAAAATGACTGGGGATCTATGTGGAAGAGGTGGGTGGCCACCAATATCCACCTAGATTATATTTTATTTTTCTTATTTTTTTTCTTTTTCCCCTTTTATTTTTTCTATCCTACTCTACTTGAAAAAAAACAAAATATATTTCAAGTATAGGAATACTTCCAATGGAGCCATGTGCCTATCAAGATGATAGATAAAATCATGTATAGGCTCAAAATATATGCATTGACATGTACCTTAATATGAGAGACCAACTACTTTGATTGAGATCAAATTAGGAATTGTTAAAGAAGATTGTGTTGCTGCAACTTAATCATTGTCTGGAACCATATTTCAATATAGTTGTGATGCCTCTGGTCCTCTTGCACATTTGGATCTCTTATGGTGTCTTATTCTTCCATGACATTCAAATCTTGCTCTTTTTACTAATTATTCTGTTGAACACATAGAGGATCTGATAAAGTAACTTCTTCAATCCCCGATTAAGACGTATTCTCTCCATCTAGTGTAGCCCATGATTCTTTGGTTTCCTCATTTTAATCTTCTTCTTCTATAAGTGTTTCATCAAGAGAATCTCTTTTTTTAAATACTCTTCCTAGTCTAGGACGAATACCATTTATATCAAGAGGATTTGTTTGGAAGTATTGTACCTCATCATTATAAGTGGGTTGAGCTACTTCCTTATGTGGGTTTGGAAATGGTGGTACAGGTTGAGTGGGAGTGGATCTTTGAGATGGATGTGGCTAAGGTTGTGGTTGTGGTGGAGGTGGATGGTAGGTGTTATCATACATAAAATTTCAATTTTTGATCGATAGGGTTTTTATCCTAGGTCTCATTTTGTCCCATAAAAATTGGTTCATGAAATTGATGAAAAATAATGAAATAGTCATTATCCTAAGTATAAAATAGCCCATGGGTCATGCCATTAGAGTCAAATCCATGAAAATTCACCTTACGTTCACATGCATTAGTTTAAAGTTTGATAGTGGCCACCTATCTGATTTTTCCCGATTCTGTAGCGAATATAACTTCAAACAGGCAAATTTCGCCATGGAGTCACTTGACCATTTCGTACAGAATATTCTAATTTTATAACTGAATACGCAGTGGAATCATGTTTTTCTGCACCAAAATAGAGGATGATGAGCTGTCATTTTTCTAATGGTTTAGGGTGAATCTAAGGTCACATGAATAGTTATATGGATTCATGCAACATGCATGATCATCAGTTGTCATTAATCATTTCACTTAACCTCTCATTTGTCTTTATCCTTCTCATATTTGAAATTTACCTTTTAAAACTCACCTCCAAAGCACCTCTCTGTCATCATCCCTTATAACCTTTCATGCATCAGTTGATTATCATCCTTAAGAAAGTCCATATTTGTTTCCAAGCTACTTGTTGTGTAATTTTGTTCTTTACAGGTGTCAAAGTATCAAGAAGGCCAGCATAGTGTTAAAAGAGATAGCCATGTAGAATAAGACTAATAAAGGACATTCAGTGGTCAAGTATGAACCTATAGACTTAAAATTTGTCATGGAAGACCTTAGTGTTGCAGAGGACTTCACCAATGATGGCTACATGCATTTCTGCCACTTCAACTATTTGAGCAGTTTGAGCAGTCAACTTCAAAAGAATATTCTGGAAAAAAAGAGAATAATTATAACAATCTGAGATAGGTTATTGTCAATAACATATCAAGGAAGATTAACCTCTTTCAATTTTCTCACAAGTGCTACAAATTGGGATATTCGAAGATGTCTTTGGCCTCTATTTTCAGAATGTGTTTTTTCTTATTTTAGACATGTTTTTCAAATACAATTTCCGGACACCTGGACATGTTTTTCAAAAACCCAAGAGATTTTTTTCTTCAGCGCAAACTTATTTAAAAAAACCTCCTCCATTTTTGCAATAACTATTAAGGATTCGGATATAGGAGCTCATTTCTAAGCCCTAATTTTCAGTAAAAACAACTCCATTTTTATTAATAGATGAGCTTGTTGAAGGTGAAAATGTTGCTTATTAAGGAGGGTAAGAGGTATTTTTAACCAATTTTGCCTTATCATGCTTCATCATATCATATTGTAGACCCATAGGAAAAAATTTGAAGAAAAAGGACAATTTTTCAGTTTTCTGCCAATTAGGCCATTTCATAGTGAATCCCAGACTTGAAGCCCAAATTTCGCTACGAAATCATTGTAGGTGACTTTTTGCTAAAAATAATGGTTAATTCAAAAGCAAGGTGGGAGAAAAAAATTATTTAGCTCATTTAGTTCAACAAACTTCTCCAAAACATAAAAGAGGGCTAACAGGTGGCATAGGTGGGTGAAATCAACTTGCTACCAAACTTTCGCTACGAAATTTCCCTGATTCCCCTGTTTTTGCAACAAACAACATTTCGTAGCAATTTTGTGGTTGGAGGGTTCATTGGAGGTCAGTGAGCCACGTGGATAGTTTAAAGAGTATCAGTGGAATATTTTGTTGGAGGTTTGGTCTAGTACAAGGATGTTCAGCTCACTAGCTCATCATGATGACAATCAGCAATTATGATGACAGGTCACTTCCTTACAAGTAGGAGGATTAGCTTCCTAAGTTAGTAAGGACATTAATGTCTTGGTCATGGTTAGTGCTACTCAAGCACATGACCATATTTGATGTAAATATGCTCTCTCTTCAGTTATTTAATGTAATAAATATATAGAAAAGTCCTAATAGGTCTCTAAGTATTGAAGTTAATAGATGTCAGTTTTACTTCCATGTATTTTGCTCTTGGTTAAGATAGGTGTCAGCAAAGAAGTTTGAGGATCTAGCCATGTAGGCAGACCCAATGTAATGGTGCTAAAGGTTATAAATAAGCATAATATCAAATAGAAAAAGGGTTGGAGAATGTTACTTGACACTACCACTTTGTAAAAAAAATTTATGATCAGTAATATACAGTGACTGTGTTTTCTTCTTCACCTGAGATTCTTTTGGTGTTTCAATGAGCTTTTGTCCTATGTATCTTAATATTTTTCTTTCAATATCTTGATGTTTAATTACTCAGAATTCGTGTTTCTCATGCTCTGACTTCCTTTGAACATTAAGCTATTGAGTACTTTTGTGTGTATGTTATCCTATCATTGAAACATTACAAGCCTCAGCTTCCACAAAGAGAGCCATCGTCATTGAATTTCTGAACACTGACTCCATAAGCCCAATGATAGTGAACCCTACACATTTCTCACCTGCAATCAATCACTTCCAAGATAATATCATAGAGTTAGCCATCTGATTAAATCATAATTACTTTGAGAGAGCCCTCTCAAGCTAAAGAGGCTAATTTTAAGTCAAAAGCTGGTTTGAAGTAGTTACTCGAGGTTGTCTGGTGGAGCAGCCCATCTATACAAATTTAGAGATAATGTGAGGAATAAGTATGGAGTTGGGTATGGAGGATATTGAGGAAAATATTGAGGATATTGTGGATTTTTCCCATAAGGTTCTTGCCAACATTGTTTCCAAGATTGGTTTTGGGGTTGTGATGGCCAAGGTTGCCCAAGGAAGGAGTGTGTTCCAATTACTTTGAGATGGATGTGAATAAGCTTGAAATTTTGGTGTGTGTCCTTGCTTCATATCGAGTTGTGTAGGTTGCCATGGTCTTCTTGGAGATGCATAACATATCTTCTTTGGTGATTGACTTGCTCCATTGTCCTCTTGAAAAATTTCCTTGAACCTTGGTAATGATGGAAAATATTTAGTAGCATATGATTATGCATGGATAACACAAATGTCAACATTTTCTTTTTTCTCATTTTTCATTGTTAACATTTCTAATTGTTCACTTAGATTGCGAAGAATTTATGTTTTAAAGTTATCAAGAAAATTTCCATGTTCTACTTGACTTACCAATGTTGATTTCAATTTACTTACTCTTACCCTTCCTCTTGATATGTGCTTGCATGTTTCACAAATTTATTCAAATGATAATTGGTATATATCTCCTTTAATTATGAGATAAAGGAGATCAATCCACTCATCCCTAATTATTCTAAGTAAGAGGGTTTTTAGTGTGTCAAATCATAAATGATGTAATTTTTCCCTCTTAACATTATACATGAACCTCTCTATTAGATCTTCAAGACTCTGATCTTGTTTTTGATTCATTCTAAATATTTCTTCTTTAAGATAACGACCTTTATATTTTTCTAGAAATATATTTTGCATATCATTCCATGATATCATTGAATTAGTACCTAAACTCATGAACCATTTAAGAGCTATATCCTTCAATGTTGCAGGAAACAATCTCAATTTTTGAGTGTGTGATAAGTAGCCATAAGATCTACAAAGTATTTCAAATTCAAAGAGAAATGTTTCGGATCCTCTAACCTCATACCATAGAATTTGGGAAGGAAACATGGAGGGATGCTCTTCATATGCACACTAACATCAATATCTTGAATGAGAAATCCAAGAGGATCTTCTTCATTATTATCATCTCCGTCCATTTCTTATACCTTTTTCTGCCACCTCTTCTTATTCTACTTAAAAAAGTGTATGGTGACGTGGTTCTTACTACACCACATGATCAAATGGGAGGGTTGGTGTTAGAGAATTTTTTTTTTTTTTTTTTTTTTTTTGAATAAGAATGCTAATGCAATTAAATTTTATGTTTTGAAATGAAAGACGTTGTTACACCATTTTTTGGTCATCTAACCTATTATCATTAGATGAACCCAAGTACACGATGTAAGACCAATTTTACCCTAAGTAAAATTTCTTTCACTATGTGAAATAACTTAGTAAAACACATTTATTAAGTTATTTATGGTCTAAACAGGAAACCCCAAAAGGAAATAATAAACAAATCTATATTTGTTTATATTTCCTGGTCATATTTAACCCAAAACAAGGAAATCAATTAAATAAATCCTTATTTATTTGATTATTTTCTAGGAATAAGTTATTTAAATCCTATTTAAATAATATTCCTAGTTAAATTTGACTAAATCATTTATAAATAATTAAATAAATCATTATTTATTTAATTATATTCCCACCATTTCCTTAAAATAGTAAATAAATCATTTATTTATTTATTATTTATAAATAAAGGAATTGACGCAAGTCAAAAATCCTTTTCCCTCCAACAAATATAATAAAATATTCCTAAAGGATGGTTCTAGAATTTGATTAATAATATTTTATTCATGCACCAAGTTCTAGATCACCCTAATATTTTGTTATAAATAGAAGGGTTTTCCCTATTCATTAGTCACCTTTCATTGCATTAGATCACTCTGGATCTATACACTTGGTCACATTTCTCCATTTTTGCCTTGTGAGCTCCCATTGAGTTCTATGTTTGTCTGGGTTTTCTACACCAACAAGAGAGAGAAATTTTAGACCTGGAATGTTGAGGACTTTCAAGAACCCATCCCATTGAGGAGAACCGGAAAACACCTTTCTTTTTTTCCTCTCAGGTGCCCCCTTTTAATATAAAAAATTCTTTCAAATACATTGTTCTTGTCTTTTCTATTGGATGCATGGAGCCACATTTTATTTTTACTGCTTAATGTCTTTTATGCTTAGATCTAGATTTGTGCAGTATTATTTGGATCAACTAACTGCAGACTTAAAGATATTGGCAGCCATAATTGATGTTAGGGCTATTTGTTACGCGTAGCTAAAGTGGTATTTTCCGACGAAAGATTCATACTAACAATTGGCGACTCCACATGGGTTTTCTTTTGTGACCGCTGTCGTTTTACATATTCCTGCATATCCAGCTATTTCAGACCCTAGGGTTTCTCTTCAGTTTTATGTTTTTCCTATTTTTATGGTGCCTTTCACCTCTAAAACCCTCAAACATTACAATTTTTAAATTTTGTGTTTTTCTGGCCCTATTGCGCAGGTGACAGACATCAGTCGCAGCTGAGACGACAAATTTTTCTGAAATCTGCCACCGAGAGACCCGGATCTGCAGGTTGCACTTATCGGCCCAAAAACTGTGACCTGGACTGGAGGGCGCACTTTTCTGCCCCAAAACTGCGACCTGGACTGAAAACAGGTTAGAACCTGCGACCTGCCCTTTTTTCTGCAATTTTCCAGCAATTTTTCTGGGTTTGTCTGAAGCTTCTGTCAGGTTTTTCAAGCCCCTGTCTCTACCCGTTTTGACCTGTTTCTGATCTGTTTTACTCAACTAAGTGGAAATCTTTCCCCTTAGGGCTTTAGTACCCTCCACTTTTTGTGGGCGAGTTTTAGCTGTTTCAGACGTTTGAATTTTCAGAGTTTCAGCCTTCTTCTTTTCAGATCTGATACCTCCTCTTCAGATCCCTTTAGATTAGCTCTTATCCCTTTCAAATCACCTCATAATAGTTTTTTTTGGGTTTATTTCTAGGGCCACCTCTTCGTCCCTCCTCCCTTTAGCTGATTTCCCCTTTTGTTACAGCAACCTTGCCTCTGCCTCTTTGCTTTTCTCTGCACCTCTTTCCAGCAGATTTATCCTTTAGATCCCTGTCCCTCCCGACCTTAGATCTATTGGCCTCTTTTTAGTGTGTTTTGATAGATTTTTTTCCCTCTTGTTAGACTAGTTTTGAGAGACCTGCCTTCTTGGGTTAGATCGATGCATTGTTAGCTGTTAATTTTCTGTTATTTCAGCATTATATACTGTTATTTGCAGATTTATTTTTAGTTACGCAGCACACTTTTTCTTTTACTCTCAAAACGTTTGGGTTTAAAAAATTAAAATCAACACACGCCACACACTGACCCTAAGTGAAGAAGAGCTCGGTTAACACTGCCTGGCAAAGACTTTAAACTCAATCGACACTACACCTATCTGCCCTTGTTTCGACATTGACCTCACTTGATTTTGCACCTCCCTGCCCTTGGTGATTTTTCTTCTTCCTGTCATCATTGCGCCTCTAAGGCATTTATCCTGGAGACTTATTGGCCTTCACCCTCAGTTTTCGATTGGTCGACTTCCTCCTTCCCGTCTCCATCGAGTAAGTCCTCCCTCGAGTCCGCACTCCGACTCTTCTTCCGATTGTTCGAGTTCTCCCCCTACTCCTGGTTCTCCCCCTGTTACCTTCACCATGTCTAGTTCAAGGCCTAGCGCTAGCGGCAACCCCAGTTCTACTGTTGGGTCCATTTCTAGTGGAACCACTACGGGACCTACCTTGACTGCCCCCTTGCTCCCTTATATGGCCGGTCTCAGTCTCCCCGACTTCAATCAGCTGATCAATGATCCTATCCGCCACGATGTTAGTTGGCCTGCTATGCCAACCAAGCTCCCCTCCGACATTCCCAAGTTCGAAGGCCTTGCTATTGAAGATCCCTCCAACCATATTCGATCTTTCCATATGTGGTGTTCCTCCAATTCCATTACTGACGACTCCATCCGTCTTAGATTGTTCCAACGCACACTTACCGGCGAAGCTTCTAAATGGTATGTTGATCAGGCCACCTCCTCCCATACCACTTTTGCGACCATTGCCCAAGCCTTTTTATCTTATTTACAGCTACCTCTCTGATACGACACTGGTACCGAGCTTTTAACTTCTTTCCATCAATCCTCTTCGACCCGCCTTTCCGCACATGTCCAGGAATGGCAGCGAAGAAGAAGATTATGTCGCGCTCCTCCCTTTGAAGATCTGGTTTATATGGAATGGTTCCTTCACTCTCTCTTACCTCCCATTGGCAAATATTTCGCCTCCCATTTCCCTCAAACCGAAGAAGCTGCCCTCCAAATAGCCTTGAAATATGACCTTATCTATGCTCAATCTGGCTATGTTTATACCGTCCTTCCTGACCTCCCCAAGCCCGGTGGCGCTAACGCCCCAGGGGCATCTCATTCTGTCAACGGTATCATTAGAGCTCTTTCACATACCTCTGCTCAACCTCTTATGGGCTATGGTTTCCTTCCAGGAGGGGCCAGCACCTCCAGCACTTTTCCCCCTCCAGGTAGCATGTATCCAGGATACGGCATGCCTCCTCCTTTTGCCCACACTCCTGCTTACCTCAATGTTTCCATCCTAACCCTTATTCCTACCCAAAGCCTGGTGTCCCAGCTCCTCCAGCATTTGGACCTCTCCCTCCCTTACCTTCTCAACCCCAGCAGCCACACTTACTACCCCCTCGAGGGCAAGTCTTTGTGCAGCAGGGCGCGACTAATTCTCTTCCTTCTCAAAGAAAGAGGAAAGGCAATCAATCTGCCTCTGGTAATCGTGGACCCAATCCTCCAAGTATTGATTCTAACACTGCTAACTAGCCACAGGGCTCTCAGCCCAAGCCAGACAGGCCTCTTCGCACTAATAAGCCATGTTCGTGTTGCAGTGTTTATGGTCATTACACTCACGATTGTCCCCTATTACCACAGATGCGGCAGATGTGGGAGTCTCAGGCCACAGTACGAGGACAGCATTCCTCCCCTACTATCCCTCCCAATACAGCTACTTCTCAACCCGCTGTGTTTACCAATCCTTTCCCTCAACAAGGATTCGTGGCCACTCAACCACCTCATGCCCCAGTAACCGCTCACCCTTCCCCTTCTGGTTCCTTCGATTACCAGATTCTCATGATGGCCTCTTACTAACCTCTCACTATCGACCTTAACCTTCAAACTCGGTCTCATCAGTACTCCACACCTCCCGCTCCGTCTGTCTCCGAGTCCTCATCTTCAAGATCTATAGAGCCTCTATCGACACCCAATGGTCCCTTGAAAATCCCTCCACCCAAAGCTGAGGTTCATACCAAGATTCCTAAGGGCCCATTACGCCTAAATGCTGCCTCTGGTCGGGTTGCCCATTCATATAGCATAGTAGATTATCTGGCACAATCTCCTGCTGCCATTTCAACACTGGAACTCCTCCAGTCGTGTCCTTCTCAAAATAAGGCTCTACTATCTGCCGTGGGTGCTGTAGATCCTGTTGATGACCAATTGATTGTTTTCGACGCCCGTCAGTCAGACCATCCTCCCCTTCCTGCTTTTGTTGCTTTCCAAATCCCAGTCAAAATCTGAAATGCCAACGTCGCTCGGTGTATTATTTATGAGGTGGCATCTACCTGTGTGATGTCCACCTCGGTTTGGAAACAACTTGGATCTCCCGAGCTGGCCCCTTCCACAATCACCCTTCGTGCGTGGGATGGCCATACCTCCCAGCCCATCGGCCTTTTTCGTAACTATCCTATCACCCTTGCGGGCAAGATTGTTTGTGTCGACATTGAAGTTATCGACGCCCCTCTTGACTATAACATTCTTTTGGGGCATAGTTACACCTATGCCATGTCTTTCGTCCCATCCGCAGTCCACCGCAAGATGTTTTTCCCTCATAATGGAGAGATAGTCACAATTGACCAGTTGACCTATCATGAGCCAAAATCTCAGACTTCCCTTGAGTCGATCATCTCTTCTGTAGCCAATAAGCCAACCGTCGATTCTTTGGCCAGTGTCTCCCCCGACGTCTATAAAGACTCCTCCTTGCTTCGAACCTTCCCTGGTCTCCCTCCTCCTCTTGTCTCGGATCCCAGCTCAGCGAATGTTTGCATGATGTAATCGTCTCAGGCTGACCTCATGCAGCCCGCTTCAGCTAGTCAGCAACCTCAACCTCGCCCGCCGCTACCTGCTCCTAGCCGTTCGCCACAGCCAACTGGGCCTCTTCCTACTGGCCCTTCCCCTAAAGCTGGTACCCATGAGCCTCTCTACCCTCCTGGGTCGATTCCCCCAAGTCTTAACCATCTTGGCGCCATCCCTCCTGGCCATTACCCCGCTGGTCAAATACCCTTCCTCGCTCCCCCTCTTGGAGTCTATTCGGTCCCCATCATGGCCACCCTTTCACTCCCAAATTTGACCCTGGATATTCCCGTCTGTTACCTTGACCCTCCAGCCACTACCCCACCAGGTCATCCCAAACCATACCTTGCTTTGACACCAGTTCAACCAGTTCCCTTACCTCCTTCCGTCGCTACAGTGCCACCCGCACCTCAACAGGACCCTTCTCCTACTATGACAGCTACGAGCAAGAAACGAAAAGCTCGCCAGGGGGCATCCAAAGACAAAGCCACTGCACCCGACCCTACCCCTCCTCCACCCACCAAGCCTTGTGCCTTGTGTGATGGTGTCGGTCATGCCACCCATACTTGTCCTGAGTTGCCTCGTATCCAACCCATGGTTAAGGTCGCGTTCCCTGAATCTATGGTCCCTGAAACCTCTGTTTCTTCCTCGTCCGCAGCCAAGAACCCAAAGACTTTTCGCACCAACAAACCCTGTGCTCTATGTGGTGTCCATGGCCATTATTCTCACCATTGTCCTCACCTCACGCATTACCGAGCCTCTTTAGAGGTCATTCGCGAGTACGAGGTCGAACAAAATGAATCTGCCTCTCCCATCCTTACTTAGTATGTGTCAAGCTTACTCGAGGATCCCCCCACTACCATTGACATTCCTCCCCCTGATGTTGAGATGTCAGAATCTGCTGCCCCCCTCTTATACCTATCAACATCCGCACGACCCTCGGAGTACATTCCCTTCGAATCCACTCCATCTGTTTTTCCTGATTCCCCTTCAGCAACATTCTTGGGCTCTACATACTTTGACCATATTTTTACTTGTTCTTCCATCATCCCCCGTGACGATCCGTATGTGCGCCTTTCCTCCCATGCTGATGATTTAGGTAGCTTTGCAGTATCATGTGGTTTCCTCGACCTCTCCCTTTCCTCTCATAACCAGGAGGATACCATTCGTATCTATGATGTCCTTCACAGCATGAGCTCCCGCTTTGCCTCTCGTAGTTCTCATTCATCACCCTCTAGTCGATCTATGAGTTATAGCCATCCTACCCAGACTACTCCCTCCCATAGTAGTCATTCGATGTCTACCCTATACTCACACTGCCCTCATTCTTCTCCTTCCTCCCATTTCTTGTCTTGTGACACTATTCCACCGGACCTCTTGTCCACACATTATATTGGCTATGCCGATGGGGCAAGTCGCTACTCCGAGAATCTCGCTTCAGCCACCTGGGCCATCTTTACCCCCTTTCATACCCTCATTATTTTGAATGGGGTCTGCATTGGTAATGCCACAATTAATCAGGCCGAATACGATGCAGTACGTGGTCTCTTATCCGATGCCCTATCTCATCGTATCCTCCATCTACACGTTCATTTAGATTCCCTGCTTCTTTTTTTAAAACTCAATGGTGTCTATCATGTGCATAACCCTATCCTGTTTAGGAAATATTTACGAGTGAAACTTTTGATACATGACTTTAGATTCATTACTTTCAACCATGTCCCTAGAAGTCAAAATCACTACGTAGATAGAATTGCAAATCATGTTCTAGACTGGAATTTATCACACACATGACAATAACATTTCAAACCATCAACACAATGCATACACATAATAGATATCATATAACATGTTTTTAGAGTCCATCCACTCTGAAACATATGACATGCCCATAGCATGTTACAAAAAACAAAACTCAAAAACTGGGGGGCACCACCTGCCCTACATCTAATCACTTTCTAGAGGATCCCGAGCCAATGGCTCCGCTCTCACAGCTCATAGATCATGCACAGTCTGACCAGGCATCGCCATGCATCACATGATACCTCACCATTCCGAGGGTAGCCCAATACATAGCTCTATGTACTTGTCGTCTAAATATTTCCAGCTTCGCTCCGACACACCGGTCAGCATCCCCTCACATCTACAACGAATGTCCTCCAAAAGAGCTGCCATATCCTCATTTTGTGCCATCCTCGATCCACTAGCACCTGTAGTTCCGGCTGCTGCAGGTCGTCCCATATATCCGGCCGGTTTCACCGGAGCTATATCTGCATTCCAAAAATTATAAGGATCAGTACCATAAATACTATTCACAAACTTTAACATGCACATAACAGCTTAGTTACTTTTCACTTACCATCAGGCCCCTATACTCGACCAAGCGAAAGCGGCAAGTCCGGATCTCCCCAATAACTCATCCCACTATCGGGATAGTCGTCTATGTACAATGGCATCTGATCCCAATGGGTGAATAAATCTGGTCGGAACACCCGTCCGACCGCCCCTCCCCCTCCTCTACACAGTAGTCATCCCCACCGACGCATCCTGGGTTCTCGCGGGCCCCCATCAGGTAGTTGTACACGAGGTCGCAGGGTCGGGATCTTCTCAAAAAAGAAGGAGCACAATACCGTCCCATAAGCACAATCATGGTTCACTTGCTTCTTACACAACAACAACTGTCGTTTCAATGACACTAACATCATCTCGGCCCACCCATAGTAGGTTCCACTCAACACACTTTCTACAATCATCATCTGCCCTCCAGTGATGTGATGGAGCGCCTGGCTGCCCACAATCCGCAACACTGCTTCCGCCACTGCCCGAGTCTCCAACCTCTCTAAATCTCCAATCGATATCCAAGTCCCTTTGACTCGGACACCTGGGTGACAGTGTAACTCTACGAACTCCATGATGTTACGCCCCCGCGGTAACACTAGCTGTGTATTTCTCACCATCCCTAATGGTGGGAGACCAGTCAGGAAATACAGATCCTGGACTATCAGCTCAATCCTATGCCCCTGCACTATAAAAACCTCATGGTCTAGATCCCAATAACTAACAATCCGGGCCAACAAGGGCTCCCCAGCCCTCATCAAAGGGCTCTCCACAAATTTCAGAACCCCAAATATGGCCAATGCATGACGGGCACCCTGATCCGCTTGGATTTCCGTCCGTAATGTACCTAGGTCTCTCTCCCTCCACTTGATCCGTATATCTGCCATATCTACACAAACCATCATATTTTTCATTCTACAGATAGGTAAAAATGCATTAAATTACACAAAACCTGAATCTCAACCCACAACAGCACTAAACCCACCTCCATCTGACAGGTCGCACTTTTTGACCAAATCCTGGGATAGGTCGCACTTTTCAAGCCCAAACCTGCGTCCCAGGTTGCATTTTTTTCCCCAAAAAGTGCGATCCGGCCGTAATTATGAGGTAGGGGCTATTACTGAGATTTGGGACCCTAATTTGAACTTTTAATCCATCAAAAACAAAGAGTAGGATTAGGCCTCTTACCTGCAACTGACAGATCTTGATTCCAACGGTCGGTTTGTTCGCTACAATTGCCGCAAGATTTAGGGCCTTCTCTCCTCTCCACATTCACCATAGCTACACAAGCAAATGAATGTCTTTGGAGGGAAAATGCCTTATTAGAAGAAAAACCCCTGTTTTTTCTTTCGCCCGCTGCGACCAAACCGTAGCCCCTTTTGACACACCGTCTGCACCGTTGGAAATCTCTCACCGAGCACTCAAATGGGTATCTGTTAGTTTTTCATGTTTTGATACTTCACCAGGACACATTTTGTCCACGAAGGGTCTATTCAGCTCTCCTCCAAATCAAATTTCTTCACTTACAACACTTGTACTTGGGGCACCACCTTGCCTCTTTACTTGTCTTTGTTCGTGTCGATTTTCGTCATGAGATACCCTATTGTACTCATGTTTTTATGGTCCCCCATTAGACCTTTACTGTGTGGCAGCACCGTCGAGTCGCCCTTGTTTAGAGCATCTGAATTGAGTCATCATCAGTCATGGAGTCTATCTCCAGTCCCTTTGTATCCCGCTATAGTCCTCCATCCTTCATTGCTTGATCCCTCTCTCGTGTTGCACATTATGGCCTTCAGTACCATTTTCCCCTATCCCTCATGATATTGTGTCAGTCGCTGCCAAGCCATTCATTCCCTTTATGCTCTAACAAGGGAAGTCGTTCATCCGCTACTCAGTATCCCTCATTCCATCATCATCATTAGTGTCCATCTGTTTTTCGCTCTACTATTTTCTCTCATGCCTTAATTGGGGATCCCTCATCACCTCACCTATGGCGGACCTCCTTCTGTTGACATCAACTCATTTACTCCAACAGCCAGGTCTAGAGAGCGGTGTACCTTGGTTCGAGCTCTTTTTAGCATGATCGTGATTCGTATACTCGATGGTCCAGTGATGCAGCAGCAGCTCTTGGTGATTCCTGGGTGTGTGTGAGATGTCTCAACCCTCATGAGGGGGTGGCCCTGCAGGTAGCCCCCCACATGCCCAGATGACTTCTTCATTTTCAGCCTTTGATGCAGCTCCTTACATTTGATGATGTCGGCCTCAGCCGCTTGCAGTGCCTTTTCGATTTGCATGTATCAGTCATATTTTGCGAGCCCTTCCCCGTGTATAGTGGGCATTTGGGTTGTATTTGTATCTCATGTACTAAAATATTGTTGTATAAGTCCTGGCTATTATTCCAAGCACAGCATGTATGTGGGATTCATCATTCTATTTTCTGGCTCGTATTTATGCCAGCATGTATTTTATAGTTCGGTTCCTTGTTTACTGGACATATTATTATTTTGTACTTTGTCTCGGCGGGCATAGGTATGCCTCCCCCGCCGCCTTTCGCACAGGTACCACTTCATAAAACTAGAGACTTGTTGCACCTGTAAGTCTCGTCTCCTCAGGGTCTTGTCCTTTAGCACATTAGACTACCTTACATTTCTCTCTCTGACTTCTCTCTTGATGTCTAGTGATTGAGTTCTTACAACGTACTTCGGTCATACGATTTGCTCCTAACACTCGTACGTTGGGGGGCAATCTGTTACACAATTTTTTGGTCATCTAACCTACTATCATTAGATGAACCCAAGTACACCATGTAAGACCAATTTTACCCTACGTAAAATTGCTTTCACTATGTGAAATAATTTAGTAAAACACCTTTATTAAGTTGTTTATGGTCTAAACAGGAAACCCCAAAAGGAAATAATAAAAAAATCTATATTTGTTTATATTTCCTGATCATATTTAACCCAAAACAAGGAAATCAATTAAATAAATCCTTATTTATTTGATTATTTCCTAGGAATAAGTTATTTAAATCCTATTTAAATAATATTCCTAGTTAAATTTGACTAAATCATTTATAAATAATTAAATAAATCATTATTTATTTATTATTTATAAATAAAGGAATTGACCCAAGTCAAAAATCCTTTTCCCTCCAACAAATATAATAAAATATTCCTAAAGGATGGTTCTAGAATTTGATTAATAATATTTTATTCATGCACCAAGTTCTAGATCGCCCTAATATTTTTTTATAAATAGAAGGGTTTTCCCCATTCATTAGTCACCTTTCATTGCATTAGATCACTCTGGATCTATACACTTGGTCACATTTCTCCATTTTTGCCTTGTGAGCTCCCATTGAGTTCTATGTTTGTCTGGGTTTTCTACACCAACAAGAGCAAGAAATTTTAGATCTGGAATGCTGAGGACTAAGAACCCATCCCATTGAGGAGAACTAGAAAACACCTTTCTTGTTTTCCTCTCAGGTGCCCCCTTTTAATATAAAAAATTCTTTCAAATACATTGTTCTTGTCTTGTCTATTGGATGCATGGAGACACATTTTATTTTTACTGCTTAATGTCTTTTATGCTTAGATCTAGATTTGTGCAGTATTATTTGGATCAACTAACTGTAGACTTAAAGATATTGGCAGCCATAATTGATGTTAGGGCTATTTGTTATGCGTAGCTAAAGTGGTCTTTTCCGACGAAAGATTCATACTAACAGACGCCTAATTAAATTTTTGTGCATTTTTGGAGAAAGTAAAATAAATGAATCGACTAGGGAAGAAATCAATGCATACTTTGACACCTCCCCGATAATGGCACCAAAAAGTGATGAGCCCCATTATTGCAACAATGATGTTGCAAATACTGAGCCTACCAACTTAAATTATCAACTTGGGGTCCGTACAAACTTAATAGGTGTCAGCACTATATGTGCAGCATGCAATGTGTCCTTCTTTCGTTGATACGATGCAATGAAGTTAATGCCATGAAATCGAAGCCTAAAGTAATGACAGAAATGGAAATGTTACTCTATTTGCAGAAAATAAACCTAATGATTTTTGTAGAGAGGAAATCCTAGTTACTTTTTCAGAAAGGAAAGGCTATTCTAACTTTCATGAATGTTGATGTTAATCATATTTGCATAAATGTAAACATTAACCTATTTGTAGAGTGTAAATGGTACATCAAAAGGAAGCCTAGTCCATGATATAGAAATAGCAATGTTGGAAATGGAAACCATAACTTAAGATGTATGAAAAAAAATGAAACTATTCTTCTATCATTGCATTGAAGGTATATTTTTCCTATAAAGTTCATAAGGTGTTTCATAAAGTAATCATGAAAATCATCATTATGCTCTTCAACCCATGAATCTATCCACTAACCATAACTACAGAGGTGAATTGTAATGGAGAAGAGGCAAGTCTTAAGAGGTTTTTTGGTCTTAATCAATCATTTTTTTGGAGCCTAGGGGTCATTTTTCAATCCCAAGGGACAAATAAAACCTTTTGGAGCAAATATGGTCAAGTTTACACGTGCTGCAAGAGTGATACATGAGGTGCTACAAGAGGCCATGTTTTGCTATAGGAGCGAGCTAATTTGTCGAATTCCCAAGTAAATAAAATAAAAATGATATGGGAAAAAAATATATATTTAATAGGATTTTATAGGACTCTGTTCCAAGTGAAATCACTCCAAAATACTTGTGCTAACATGTGCTAAAAATTTGAATAAAATTACTATTCTAAAAACTAGAAATTCAAGAAATAGTGAGCTAGTTAATCTACCAAATGCCTAACCTCATCAAGTGAAAATGAAATGGAGTATATTTTTTTATTAAATTTAATGTATTTATGACCCGATATAAGTGGAATCAAATCAAATGAAGCTAATTAACACACTTTAAAAAATTGCATAAAATTACTATTGTTTTGCTACAAGGGACTTCAAGAAATTCTAGATTTGTGAACTAGTAAGCTAGTCCAAGTAGCTCAATGATAAATATGGCTTTCCAAAGCTGTTATAAGGATGAATAATTCTTATGAATCTTTAAATAATCTTTAAAATAGCTCACTTCAATCATTTAACTAATATGACCTACAACAAAAGAAGCATGAATTGTCAATGTAGAAATAAGAGATGCAAGTGAAAAAACATTAAAATGAAATAAATAAATTATTTAAGATAGATCTGAGGTTCCTGGGATGGCCAAGTCCAAGGAAACTCGGATTACTATCGAAAAAATCAATGTTTAGAAGCTAAAAATGGCACCAAACTTCATTATTTGAATCAATCCAAGTACATCCCTGCTAGAAATGAAAGTGGAGCTAATAAATAATAAGTTTCCTCCACAAGAAGACTATTAAAAGCATGCCCCTAGAGGCCAATTGGAATTGGCACTTATTGAAAGTGATGAGGAATAATTATCCTTGAAAAGAGGAAGCTTTCCCCTCCAAAATCCCTCAAATAGTGGATATGGTTCCCAACACTAGGAATCTGCATTAAATGACAAGGAACACATTCCTAGATTTTCTCAATCACTATAGCTCGACAATTTGTGCAATAATTTCATAATATTATTATCCAATCTTGGTCCTCCTATAGTAGGGAGAAATTCCATATATTATCTCATCCTCCAAATATTCATAATCTGCCCAATATTCTCACAATATTCTACAAAAATAAATAATATTGGGTGCAAATATGCAATTATATATAAACCTTCCTAATGAACATATTAAAACTAAAAATATATCATCTAATGAAAAAATAAAGGTTTAATGTGTTGAAGTATGGTCACATGGGTCTTAATTTATGGCTAATCTGGATGCCCATCCCACACCATCCACCATAACTTTGTTTTTGCAAACATGCCTTATGGACATTATCACATAGTTTCTTTTACCTATGTTTAGGGTTTAGGGAAACTTAACTTTGATACATATGCATGCCAATGGCATTATTCACCTATTGACATGTTTAATGGTTATTATCCCCATCATGGATACTTGGCTATACTAGTTATAATGGTAAAAACTCTCCCAACTCTCGTCTCCTCATGTAGGTATCTTCCACGACCTAGAAAAAATCTTTCTTAGGGCATAAAATATTTAGACCTAATAAATAAGATCTCTTACAACTTCTTATAGATATTTTTTCTTCATATATTATCGATGAGCATAGATAGGTCCTTCCCTAACTCTTTCTCTATAATATGATTGCATTGATGGAAAGGGTACCAAAAATGGATTTGATGTGGGTGATTGAGGTTTAAAATGGGCCTCTTAACGAAAATAATAAAATAATACCAAAATTAATCAAATAAGAGTTGTGGATTTTTGAAGGAAAAGAAATAAAACCAACTTTTTTGGGTGTATTTTTTATTTATCTCCTCATATAAATACACAAATTTGATGTGTGGGCACTCGTTGAATGTGAAATTTTATTATACATCCAAACAATATCCACGTGACATACTTTTGACTACATTCACACCGAGAAAAAATTAAAATAGTTTTCATGTATTTTCAATATTTCTAGGTGTGAGCCTACTCAAAATTATGCCAAGTAGGTACTCTTAGGACATATAATTCAATTATGCATCCAACGAGTGCCAAAACTTGAAATTTGAGTAAATATATAAGGAGACAAGTCAAAAATGTTGTTAAAAATGTAGCTTTTTTCTTTTCCCTCTAAAATATTTACCCCCATGGATGATATCATAATCTTGGATCCTATTAATTATTTTAAAATTGATTATTTTTTAGTACATTTTTTATTTTTAGGTCCATTTTTTACCTCAAAATTTCCCTAATGTCTTATAAAGTATCCTAGATAATCAATTATATCTTATTATGACATCTCCATTCCAAACCATTTGGATTGTGGCCAAATATCCCACTAGTTTTCTTCGTGTCTTCTCCTGTGATTCGCTATCTAAATCTCATCAATAATGGGGCCTACATCAAGGAGTAGCTCTCTATTCTTTAAAATCCCCAAATATGAAGTTTTTCAAAATCTAGAGTTGAATTAGCTAGTGACCCTCTTTGGTAGTTCTATACTCCCTCCCACTATTCATATAGATTGGATCAACATATTGTTTTTCATCCATATCAATGTCTTTAGAGTATAAAAAATGGAGGAGTCGTCTCACACGACCATTTTTACTTGTAGGGCCTAGTTTGGCGAATTGAGGTCTGGAACCTTCCGAAAGGATTTTAAGGCATCAAACAACGGTTTTTTGTAAAAATTTCCCACTTTAGCACTGCACCCTTTTTTCATATTCTACACACAAAAATATTTCCAATAGTGAAAGAATCATCTCAATTGGAGTTCATATGAAAATGTTATGCCACTAGGAAGTTGACCTTCCTATTTTAGCTACCACAATTTGAGAGGATTCCACATAAACCCCATTATTCATAGATAAGGGGCTATACACGTGATTATGATGAAACATAATCTATAATATTATATATTGTAACTATGGTTAATATTTGAGATAGTCAAACCTAACCACTGGTAGGCTATCAGATCGTGTTATAACCATGTCACTACGAGGAAAAGAGGTTCCATTCTTTTCAAGTGCACTTGTTCTATAGATGAGAAAATTAGTTGAGGGGCTGAGAGGGAGAACACAAAGAAAATTTGTGTACTATAGTATCCCATGGGCTACAAGCCTTACTTCTTTTTACTTGTATCCATTTTTTAATCAGAGAAAGAGAGTATAGTGGCCTCACCTTCTAGCTAGGTTTTCCCTTGAAAGGGTTTCCTAGGTTATATCTTGTGGCAGATCATGGTTTGCGAGTTTCTATATTTTGTTTCTCTATTTTCTTCATAATTTTGATTTGTATGCATACACAATTAACAAAAATCTACATATCCATAAATCTAAAAGGAAATAAAACCCTAATAGTGCAGATTTCATTTTTTTAATATATTTTTATCTGATTTTTTGTGACAAACTATTGAGTGGAATATCCACATTATTTTATGGATCTACTATGGACCTACCCCTAAAATTTCACTAGGATTTTGTGAAATATACTCTTATTATGGAAATAATATTTTAGCTCGAATTTTTTTAAATACATCATCATCTTACTAATGAGGCATTATAGATAACATGGAATCACACATTCCTATTGATGTGGTACATGGATTCTACATGTTATCATCCACATCAACCATGTCATCTACCTTATCGCCCTGCATGCCAAGATAAGTTCTCAAATCCTAGGTTCCCTTCATACCGTTTCTTCTCTATTTAATTGAATTAAGCCCCACCTATATCCAATTACCCTAATTCTTAGACCAGGCATAATACTTGCCATAAATGGGATAGGGGGTCTGACGCTACCTTGAAATCCACCTGCTAGCAATCATGTTCCCCAAACTAAATCTCAAATAAATGGTAAATATATATTAAAGACAATAACTTTCCTACTTTTTAATTTCCCTCAACATCCCATAATCACTTACCACCCTCATACTATTTGGGTTACATGTGTCACACTGAAGGAAGTTTTGCAGCATCACCTTGCATTATCTTGTAACCACTCTTGCCAGTGTCTTCATCTCGCCACCATGGACCTTGTGACATAACTATCACTGGGTACCTTGAAACACCTTAATCCCTCCACATCACTCTATCATTCCATGTCATAGATAAAAGTACATGCCATCGATGTAGTCCACATCACCAACATGTTTAGCATATGTTGGCCGGATAAATTGTTCTTGCGGACAAGACCGATCTCCCTAGTGTCAGAAGACAATCTAGCAACAAACGAACAACTAATTTTGTCTTTCTCTAAATATATTCGTTTTACAAATAAATGTTATGAAGGTGTCAATCCTACCTTAGATCAAAATGCTTATTTGTGGTCATAGTGCTTCCGTCGCATCAATAATCCTTCGTCGCAACAAGAGCTCTTTTGTCGCAAGAAAGTATCATCTTTCGTTGATCTGCAATCACAAACAAGAAAATATTAAATAGAACTTGTATAACAAATAATCATAAAACATACCTATCATAGTGATCAAGGAATCTATGAAATAAACGATCAAACGATAGCTTATTGAAATAAACAATCGAACGACAATTTATTGAGAAAAACAGAACTTGATTGTATTAATCTTAAAATATACAGAAGAACCTTACAACCTTAGCCTTGATGTTCGAAAGGCCTTCCCGGGGTCCGAAGCAGGAATCTCCTCTACTCTGATAAGTCTTGCACTCTTCCTCCAGAAGCATAAAGAGGTATATGATCTTTCCTCTCAAAAGCTACGTGAAAGTCTAAATCAGCTGACTCAATCTTCTTCACTTCCTTCAATCCTCCATTGGTTAACCCTTTAACTTCTTAACTTCACTTAACCCTTTGAGGCTACCCAATGCCTCCTTTTATAGAGCAGGTGAGGAGGTTAGGATTCCACCTTTAAAGGGATAGAACCCTCCTTCAAAGGGATAGGCTCCTCACATCAAGGGATTAGTTCCTTAAGGTGTGGGATACATGCACCTTATCAAAGCGTACTCATCCCCAAAAAATCTCATCTAGAACCTTCTAGAATTGACCAAAATTCAACTTTTTCACTTTACTTTCTCGCCTTTTCGAGTTTTACAGGAGTCCGCACCTATAACATAGAGAAAGTGCGTTTTAGGTCCGCAGGAGAGCTGAACATTAGGTGCGGTACCGCAGGAAAGATATAGAGAAAGTGCGATACCAAAGTTTAGGAGATTTTTAGGAACTTTTCTCTGATTTTCAAGGCTTGACATGAGGAACTGAGGTTGTAAGACTTGCAGAGGAGGTAAGTATGAGTGTCAATGAGCTCATACAGTCATCAGAATGTCAAGGTGACATTTTTAGTGTAACAGATTGCGCCCTAAAGTGCGAAGTCTGAAATAGATGAAGATGAAGTCTGTCATATATGAAGAGTGAAGTACTTTATCATTTCAAGGATCATCCTGTGGACACCCCGGTTGGAACCTGTAAAAACATTCAATGCAAAATATATATATGTAATCATATCATCGCTGAGGTAGGCATTCCCATACTCAGATCACAAGTAACTAGAAACTAATCTAAACTGTTCTTATACAGGAATGATTTTCAATATTACATCAATAGTGTAGACACAGCATGGACGCAGCGATCTGTAATGAATAGTCTATTGCATAAATGAATAACAAAATTCCTCGCAGCTTGGATGGTAGAAACTAGATCTAGGGTCTTGATTTCCGCTTCTCGAACCAGTACGATTCTATCCATGTGAATAAATGTGTCGAAGTCGAACATGGTAGAAACCACTTGATTACCAGTCAATAATGTAAACTGTTAACAAGTGTGAGAGAAACCACCAGTAATGTCATGGTTCTCAAAGTACTGATAGTACCCATAGAAATGTGAATGAATAAACTGAAATCTCAGACATCTCACACGAATAATTCGATCGAAGGTCAATGATGCACCCTGTCTTCGAAGGCGAGAAACCTGCCATTGAGGCATGTATATTTCAAGGTACTGACTATTTCTAGATCAAATTCCTAGATAATGAGTTCTCGTCGATAGGAAGTGATCTGTCGTAGGAAAGCCCACAACACAAAATCATAGATCAAGTTTTGAAGAAATATATTGGCAAGGACTAACTCAGGGATGGTCAAAATGGATGAAAGATATTTTGCAGATGAATGGTTTATTTGAACTGTCCTCTTGAACACATAATGACACTGCAGATGGTTTGGTGACAATTGATCCAAAGCTAATACCCAGAAACTGGTTGAAGACTTTCAATATGGTTTGATTAACTGTTAGGCAAAGGATTTCCCAACCCAGGTGAACAAAAGTGTCATGTTCAAGAGTGGTTAACAGTTTTCTGAAAATTAAAATGTAACAAACAGGTTCGTTTTTTTCTCTTTTCCCCCACCATTTCTGGCAAGTACCTCTTTATTTTTGACAAGCTTGAGGAGGATAAAATTTGCTTGTTTATAAGCTCATCCTTCGGATGAGTCAACCTTAGTTTAAGATTTGAACCCTAAGAAAGTGTATTCGTTCTGTTCAAAATTAAAACGGGTCAACTGCTATTAAAGTTTCGCAGTCTAGTATAGGAGAAACTCGGTGTTTTTCAATTTTAGGGAGTCAGAAGAAAAAACTTAAGAAAACTCCATGGGTGTACTTTTTTGTAAATTTAGTCTCTCGAGCCCGAAAAAGGATAAAATAATGCAGGAGAGAACTCTATTGACAGTAATTAGTCAACGTATACCTTTTTCGTAAATAGTCCATTTCAGTCAGTAAAAGGGGTAAAATTATACTGAAGGGACGATCATTCATTTACTTTAAAGAGTTCGAAAAATCAAGTACTCGGAAATATTTTCAGGTTTAGAGAGTCTGAAAAGGGCTTAAAAGAGGACTCCAAGGTTTTGCTTTTTCGTAATTTTCAAGAGTCCGAAAAAGTGATAAAAGTATACTCAGTAGTTTCACTTTTTCTGTAAGTTTTAACGAGTTCGAAAAAGGGATAAAAATGTACTCCTGTAGTCGGCTTTCAATTTAACTTACGAGCAGGAAAAGACGGAAAGAACTCGGCATTTTCATGTGTTTTACGAGAATGAAAGATAGCAAAATAATCTCGGGATTTTCATGATTTTAACGAGTCTTGAAAATGACTGAAATTGACTCAAGATAGGTTTCATTTTTACAAAAGCTTGAAACAGAGAAAAACTATGCTTCAGAGTGGTTTCATTTTTTCACAAGCTTGAAACAGAAAGAAAACTGTGCTTGATGCCCCCTAAGCGTAACTGCTAGAGCGCATGCCCCCCCAGCTTCATTTCATTCAACTAAGTACACTGCTGGTAATTAATAGCTGGATGGAATGAAGGTTCATTTACGAGATCATATGAAAGACCTAACCTAAAACTATAAGAAAATTATGCAAAAACTGAAATAACTAACCTAAATATACAACTTAACATTTACGAGATCTAGTCAAAGACTCGACTCAATTAGAGGAGGATTTGTTTCATTTTTTAATGAGCTTGACACAGGAAAAGAACTATGCTCATGGCAACATGTTTCATTTTTTAACGAGGTTGACACAGTAAAAGGAACTTTCCTCATCTACATGTTTCATTTTTTAAACGAGGTTGACACAGTAACAGGAACTGTCCTCAAATGTACTCTCTATAATCTACCTATATAACCTACTGATTCATTTTTTTTTAATGAGGTTGACACAGGAAAAGAACTGTCCTCATACCTGACTCATTTTTTAACGAGGTTGACTCAGTAACAAGAACTATCCTCTGACCAACTAATTCATTTTATAACGAGGTTGACACAGGAAAAGAACTGTCCTCATACTCACTGATTCATTTTTTAACGAGGTTGACACAATAAAAGGAACTCTCCTCAGAAACTACTTATTTCTAATCTATCAATCTACCTACTGATTCATTTTTTAATGAGGTTGACATAGGAAAAGAACTATCCTCATCGCCGACTGATTCATTTTTTAAACGAGGTTGACACAGTAAAAGGAACTATCCTCGCCAGCCACTGATTCATTTTTTAACGAGGTTGACACAGTAAAAGCAACTATCCTCAGCGCCGACTAATTCATTTTTTAACGAGGTTGACACAGTAAAAGGAACTCTCCTCACCAGCCACTGATTCATTTTTTAACGAGGTTGACACAGTAAAAGGAACTATCCTCAGACTCACTGATTCATTTTTTAACGAGGTTGACACAGTAAAAGGAACTTTCCTCCCCTAACTAAATCATGGCTTCCAACTGGAAGAAACACATGTCAATGGACACACCTTGATCATGGCTTCCAAGAGGTCTTCATCAGAAGGAAGAATAGTTCTCTGGAAGGAATACATGTCAAGGGACTCAAAAGGGATAAGAACATTAATCCCATAGAGCTTTCCATGTCAATTACCGGATCTAAATCAAAAGAAGACGAGCTTACAGTGAGAGGCTCACTTACATCGGTAATTGAAAACATGGGACTAGTTGCCACATAATTAACCCGTGGTGGGGTAGATACCACTTTAGAATCAGGAACATTTAGGGATGTCATATTATTGGTAGTCGAAACAAGACTAGAGAATGAAAGCTGTTCTACAGTCACAATATTCCCATTGTGAGGGAAAGACATCACGCGAAAGAGTGTCGATACGACAGCTTTCATTGCATAGACATAGTCTCGCCCAAGGAGTAAATTGAAATCCAAGGGGCCTCGAACTACCATAAGATCAATACAGGCAGTTTTACCTTCCAAAGTAATAGAAAAATTAGGAAGGATCCCTAAAGGTTCACTAATGATTCTATAAAAAGCTTTCAGATTCTGCGTAATAGGCACAAGCTGAGGGGAACCCAAAGCTTGCTAAGCACTTGAGGATAAAATACTAACAGAAGCACCTTCATCTACCTGTGTGCGGTGTATGTCCCTACCACCAAACTTCATAATGATTTGGAAAGGGATGGAGGAAGGAAGACGAGGTTCTGTCAGTCTATTCCAATCAAAGGAAAAGACCTCAGTACTTGGAGGGGGTTCTATAGAAACAGGTGAAATTCCCCCCGGTGTAGAAGAATCTGATGTAACAAGAAGAACCTGAGCGGTATGAAGTTCACTCTCTACAGGGAGAGTGGGATCGACCGAATGTGAAATCGAATCGACCACTCGATCAACTAATGGATCATCAACCTTAGTGATATGAGTTTCACTCTCCAATGGAAGAGTGGGATCAACCGTACTTGAAATTAGATCAATCACTCCGTCAGTTGACGGTAGGTTGGGAGAAAGTTTACGGTAACCAGTTGGAAATTCTTGCTGTGGAACTGTAAGGTTTTCCAACAATTTTGAGGCTTCATCCATGTGAGGGCAAATGTGAGTTTGATGACTCCCTTTGTATAACTTACAAGGAAACCTAACTTTACCCTTTTTCCTAGGAACCTGACTATCACTGGTTGATGGATCAACAGAAAGTTGATGAGCTTTTTCTGACCATACTTCCAAGACCTTTGGAATACCAGGACAATTGATAAGGAAGTGGTCACCCTTACAAAGCCTGTAAGGATATTTGGGTTTACGATGCATGTTGGAGGTTTCCTCAACATTACTAACACTTACAACCATGGTTGGTTGGTTGAATTCTTTCTTATCTTGCTTCTTCTTCTTCTTCTTCCCTTTCTTCTTCTTCTAAGCCACCTGGTTACTAGCGTCAAGGATTTTACCAAGTGAAGAGGAAGAAATGGAAGAAGAAATATTAAGCGAAGAAGGTAAAGGGTCAACAGAAGCTTGGTGATGTTGAGATGGTGAACTCTGTTGAGGTGAAGCATTCGGTTGAGGTGGAACAATTGGAGTATTCGGGGCCAACGAAGTTGAAAATAACCATATCGGTAAACCTATTGTAAATCCAGGTAATGACAAAGTAGCGATATAAGGAGGACCAACATTTCCAAAGCAAGGAAAAGTACTAGGATTCTCACTAAGAGGGATTCCTTGGTTGGTAAATTCTGGAATAGTTGCCATTATATTCAACTTCAGTGAATTTTATTAACAATTTAAAACTAAAATTAACAATTCACAATTCACACCTAACAATTAAAATTCACAATTCACACCTATGGTCTCAAAAAGTAAAAACAAACAAATTAACACGTGCTATCAAATCTAGGAGTCAAACCACACACAAACAGTAACTTCCCGTACTAAAAACACTAGTTGGTGATGAAATCCAACATCGTAGAATTTAATACAGAAAGGGCGGTTGGAACAGTTACCTCGACAACCTGCTTAATGAAACAGACTAGCACAAGTTTCTTCACAAAACCATCTCGAGTGAAGAGAACCCCCCAGAGAGTCCAAGTGAGTCTAGTCGACGTCTGCTCCAGGTACAGTGAGATCTTTCCTTCACCGTCACCTTAGGAAATAATCTTAAGCTTATGGTCACTAAGGTTACCAACAGTAACAAATACAACTGGGGGAACAGTCTACGATCCGATCCCACGCGCAAGGGCAGAGTAACAAAGCTCAATCCTCTTGAAGGTTCCTCGACATGGTCAATCTGAGGTTTACCGACAAGTGACCCCAGGCTCCTCGACAATGGTTAATCCAAGGTTTCCGTTTGTAATGCACGCAAAATCTTCTATCTTCCCCAATGAAACAAAATTGATTGTCTCAAAGGTTCGGACATGATCTCGTGATTGACTTCTTTAAGAGAAGCTTCCTAGATTATACAAATTACAGTTGGATTTATTTCCTACCGCAAGATTTATCTACTGTTTGTTTTTGTTGCTTTGGAAAGTTAACTACAACCTATTCCAAAGCACTAGTCCTGAGCTAGATTGGTAGAAAGAGCCCTAAAAATGTAAAAATTACTAGATGAATTTTAATTAAGCGTTGTGTTATTTAGGCTGTTATTACTCAAAAGGGTAAATGGATATGAAACCAATGGTGTTATGACCCGAACCAAAACTGAATGCAATCGAATATGATAATTTAATCTTTTCAATTCGATGAATCCTAACTAAAGTAAGGAGAGAGTTTCCATTCACTTCCAACAATGCAAAGATTGATCACTAAGAGAAAATATAACAAATTCTCTAATGCACTAATTTCATCAAGAAAAACTAATGCAAATCAATCCCAAAACAATTTTTATATTTTTGTGTTTTTTAAAAACAAGCATAAAAACATCTAAATTCAAATCAAAGAAAATTGATCTAAATCTACAATTGATTTTTCAGAATGTAAACTATGCAGTCGTAATCTATGCACAATTCACTTGAAAAGTATGCAAATGTAATCTATGCACATTTTTCATTCATATTCTGAAAATGAGAATTCTAATTATGCAAATGTGATCTATGCAAAAGAATTCTCAAACACAAGATGATTCTAATGTAATCTAAGAACCAATCAAGTGGAAGTCAAGAAAATCGGGTGAGAGTTCCAAAGATCAAAAAACACTCAAAGGCGATTAACACTCATACACGATTAGCAAAAACAAAAGCAAAAAGATGCAAAATTGTGAAAAGACTGAGACAAACCTCCAAGAAATGACCAAAGGAAATCAAGTTAAGAATTTCTCAAAAAAGAGACTCAAAACACCCAATTAACTTAATGGAGATTGATGAGATGAAGAATGGCTGAAAGAAATTCAGAAACAAGAGATTTTTGACAGAAAAATACAGATCTGGGTAGATGCTAAGAATCCTAAATTAAATCTAAACTAAACTGAAAAAAGAAATCTAGAGTTTTTCCAAAATTTTAACAGGGTCCGCAGGCTCCTAGAAGTAACAGGTGCGGTCCCGCACTGGTTACTTAAGGAAAGTGCGGAGATGCCCGCACTGTGTGTGAAGACAAAGTGCGGTCCCCTGAAAACTTCAAGAAAAACATAAAAGATTTCAAAATTTTCAAAAACAAAGAAAACCTAAGCTACCCAGGCAGATATCAATCAATCAAAAACCAGGAAAAAACTTTTCCTCAAATCAAAATAAAAGAGAACCAAAAAACAAGTTTCTTTCCCCAGTATGGTCGCCAATTTGTTGGCCGGATAAATCGTTCTTGCGGACAAGACCGATCTCCCTAGTGTCAGAAGACAATCTAGCAA
Source organism: Pinus albicaulis (assembly GCA_034641835.2). Taxonomy (NCBI): domain Eukaryota; kingdom Viridiplantae; phylum Streptophyta; class Pinopsida; order Pinales; family Pinaceae; genus Pinus; species Pinus albicaulis. Next base: position 1,060,487,803 of record CM076574.1, read on the forward strand.
CAAACGAACAACTAAGTTTGTCTTTCTCTAGATATATTCGTTTTACAAATAAATGTTATGAAGGTGTCGATCCTACCTTAGATCCAAATGCTTATTTGTGGTCGTAGTGCTTCCGTCGTATCAATAATCCTTCGTTGCAACAAGAGCTCTTTTGTCGCAAGAAAGTATCATCTTTCATTGATCTACAATCACAAACAAGAAAATATCAATAGCACCTGTATAACAAATAATCATAAAACATACCTATCATAGTGATCAAGGAATCTATGAAATAAACGATCAAACGACAGCTTATCGAAATAAACAATCCGACGACAATTTATTGAGAAAAACAGAACTTGATTGTATTAATCTTAAAATATACAAAAGAACCTTACAACCTTAGCCTTGATGTTCGAAAGGTCTTCCCGGGGTCCGAAGCAGGAATCTCCTCTACTTTGATAAGTCTTGCACTCTTCCTTCAGGAGCACAAAGAGGTATGTGATCTTTCCTCTCAAAAGCTCAGCAGAAAGAAGTCTAAATCTTAACAACACTTCAACTCAATCTTCTTCACTTCACTTCTTCAATCCTCCATTAGTTAACTTCTTAACTTCACTTAACCCTTGAGACTACCCAATGCCTCCTTTTATAGAGCAGATGAGGAGGTTAGGATTCCACCTTTAAAGGGATAGAACTCTCCTTCAAAGGGATAGGCTCCTCACATCAAGGGATTAGTTCCTTAAGGTGTGGGATACATGCACCTTACTAAAGCGTACTCATCCCCAAAAAATCTCATCTAGAACCTTCTAGAATTGACCAAAATTCAACTTTTTCAGTTTAATTTCGCGCTTTTTTTATCTTACAGAGGTTCCGCACCTATAACACATAGAAAGTGTGTTTTAGGTCCGCAGGAGAGCTGAACATTAGGTGCGGGACCGCAGGAAAGATATAGAGAAAGTGCGATACCAAAGTTTAGGGGATTTTTAGGAACTTTTCTCTGATTTTCAAGGTTTGGAATGAGGAACAAAGGTTGTAAGACTTGCAGAGGAGGTAAGTATGAGTGTCAATGAGCTCATACAGTTAGCAGAATGGCAAGGTGACAATTTTTAGTGTAACAACATCATGTTTTTAGTTCACACACACACACACACACACACATATCCATTTTTTTCTTGTTAATTCATGGCCACCGTGTATTTTAAGGCTTATCCTCTCCGAATCTCCCAAGAAATAAAAATATATCCCTAGGTCTGTCAATTTGAAGTCTTCATGCCAGTAACCCTCTATATTTTATCAAAAATTGAGTACTTTCCCCATTTGAAGAATTTTCCCCAATTTCTTAACCAAAGTTCATAACCATGATTTCTAAATGTGTGCCTTCATATGTTTCTATATATTATACTTGAATCTAATTTTAAGAAATTTTATCTAGTATTCCAACAATCACTGGATTCACTAATTTTATTAATTTCACTCTTTTAGGAATTTCATAAAACACATATCCTAGAACCTATACCTTCTTCACATTTATATAATTGAGTTCCTAGACCATACAACATTAATATTATAAGCTTGGCTATGATACCACTTTGTAGCTTACCTAACCACCCCCTGTGCAGTATGGAGGCAGTAGAATACTTCAAAATTCCTTTCCACTAACCTTACATTTAGCTCTAATACCTTTTTTCACAATCCCAACTTTCTAGCTAGGTTGAGATTCACATACATAACTCTAATACCATAATTTTCCTCTCTATGTTATTATTATTTTAAGTAATACATGCTACATAAAAATCCAAGCTCATACACAGAGAAAAAAAAAAACACTCCATTAATATCATTAGCAATATCGATACATCTTAAACACACATAAACCATACATACTTATCTTCTAGAAATAACACCAAACTGGCTATAAAAAATGGATGTTCCATGCAAACATAGGTTGGTTTTTTCCTATAATCATATTTTGCAATAGGGTCACCCCTAAGCCGAGGTTATGAATTCACAAGGACATAACACTTATGGTTAGGTATTTCCTCTCACATAGCCTAATTTATCATATTCCAAAACCTATTAACTCCTATAGAAATAAATCCATGAACTCTAAGGAAAATTGACCCTCATACTATATATTTTTATTTCATTCTATTTTTATAGATTTGTTATGATGAATGGTCCAATGGAATATTCACAAGAGTTTATAGATCACATAATACTTCCTAGAGATTTTCCTTTAAGGAAAAAGTTTTCCTTATAGAAATTTTTCCAAATATTCTAAAATTTTGTATCATCAACATACACTGCCTCTTAATATAATAAGCTTAATACAACACATAGATGTAGGTTTGAATATTCACTTCAATAAATTATGTGATCACATTTTATATATAAATTAATATAATAAGCCTAATACTACCACATAGGTGTAGGTTTGAATATTCACTTCAATAAAGCATGTGATCACATTTTATATATAGTTTTTTTAAAATATTACGAGAAATTTTGGATAATTGGTAACATTGAAAGAGCGATTACTATTAGAAATATTGTCATTGATGGCAAAGATACAGATAGGAGCAACACCAGAATCATCGGTTATAAGGTAAAGGAGCAGACTAGGTATTGTGCAGCAGAGAGGCAAAGGAGCATCAATAGAAGTATAACCTAAAGTAGAGGCAGCAAATGCAGCAAAGAGGCAGTGAATGCAGCTAAGAAGGCACCAAAGGTAGCAAGGAAGCAGAGGCAGAAAAACAACAAATGTAGCAGAGGCAGAAAAAAAGTGAATGCAGCAGAGGCAGCAAATGCAGCAAAGAGGCGACGAATGCAGCTAAGAAGGCACCAAAGGCAGCAAGGCAGCAGAGCCAACAAAACAGTGAATGTAGCAGAGGCAAAAAATGTGCAAAGGTAGTAGAGATGCAGCAATGCAGCAACGTAGCAAAGAAGCAGCCATGACAAGCACAGGAGGAACAACGGGCAGAAACCATAGTTACAGAGCGGGACACCGTAAACAAACAAAAAATATACTAAGGCAGCAAAGTCTTTAAATAATTCAAAGTGACGTGAATGGACGGTCACGATTAGATCGCAACAAAAAAGGCAAGAGATGGACAGCTGAGATCAAAGCAAGCAAAAGAGGCGAAGAAGAGCTGCGCGAAGGCAAATGGACGGTTGAGATTAGATCGCAAAAACAAAGGCGGGGCAGAAATATAATCGAATTGCAAGCAGCAACGAGGACCGTAGATCTGGGAAAATCAACGGTGATGATCACATCGGCAGATATCAAAAGCACAAATCGCAAAGTATAGCGGGTAAGCTTAAGGCGTCACAAGGTAAGTTAAATCAGTTGCGATGCAAAGTGAAGAAGGGATGCGCGATGGCACAATGCAATATCGCACATCGCAAGAAATAGAGTATAACCACAAAGTAAATATTATAAAGTGCGAAGTGTGATCATATGAGGGCCATTATATCTAGGGGCAAATCAACGGCAGACGACGAACCACATACCGCACATCGCAATGCTTAAAGGATATCAATAAGATGACCGCAAGTTAAGTTAAATATTTTGTGATGCGAAATGGAGGGACACGTGTCGACCCTGCGCAACATTGCATACCGCAAGAAATAGGAGATAACTTCAAAGATATCGTAAGGAATGTTATGTTGGTTGCGTTGCGGTAAGGTTTATGCGATGCAATGTGATGAAGGGAATCCATGTGGTAGCACCGCGCACAAGCGTAGATGGTAGATCGCAAGGTTTAAGGTTTATCGCTAATGGTAGAGTGGGAAACCTGCGGGTAAGGATTTGCGATGAGATATGATTGGTCAAGCGTTGTGGGACCCAATAGCCTTTGTTCCGTGTATGTTATATGCGCCATAGTGTAAATTTTACGTTGTTGACTGCTAATTGTATGTACATTTAAATATATATGCGTTGTTGTTTGTTTAAAATAATGTATGTTGATTAAAGCCTGGATTTGTAATCCGTTGCGGGTATAAAGGGATTTGTATGTGGGCCATATCCCATAGTCACAAAGGAATAATCTGAACGCAATTCAAAGGACGAGGAACACGGGCAGAATAGTAGTGCGGCAGCACGGGCAGATGAAAAGGCTGAACACAAATGAAAATGGAATTTATACAGCAAAGATGGAAGATAACGACAGAAACAGAAAAGACACAAGATAGCAACCGGAAAAGGAAAAACGCACAGAAAAGCAAAGAAGTTGAAAGGGCTGAGTAAATATGTGATTGTAACTAAAAATGCATTATTTACTTTTATATTTTTTGTGATGTAAAGGCAAGTCTCTGTAGGCAAAGAAAAACTCCACTGTAATACTGAAATGTGTACATACTATTATATTATTTTGAATGTGTTGGGCAAGAAAATGAGAAGGTGGAAGGCAAAGAGTCATACCTGTTCATTTCATATTCCCATATGAAATGCAAACAATTATGAGGTGATCTCTATAAATGATGTTACTGTCATATGCATAAACAATAAATAAGCCTCCAAATACCATATGTAAATCCTGCCAAATGGAAAGAAAACATGCACATCATTCAAGGCCAAAGATCAACTATCTACAAGTAGGCCTCTTCATCTTGTACACATGGACCTGTGCAGACCTTCAAGAGCTAACGCACCAGGTGGAGAATCTTATTTCATGCTGATAATAGATGATTTTACCATATTGACGTGGGTGGAATTTCTCAAATATAAAACTGAAGCGTTAGAGAAATTCAAGATCTTCAAGGCACTGGCAGAAAATCAAACAGGATGCAAGCTAAAATGCATCAAATCAACCAGAGGAGGTGAATTCACAGACTATGATTTTTTAGACCTGTGCAATGAATACAGGATAAAACAACAGTTTACAATCACAAGTACATCTCAACATAATGGAGTGGCAGAGAGGAAAAACAGGTCAGTACAACAGATTGCTAAAGCCATGATGCAAGAAAGTAACATTCCCCAAACCTACTGGGCAGAAGCAGTACACACAGCTGTTCACATTCTTAACAAAGCTCATCTAAGACCAAATTGTGACAAGGCTCCTTACGAATTATGGCCCGGGAAACCAGCATCAATCAAGCACTTTAGAGTCTTTGGTAGCAAGGGTTTCATAAAAAATAATGATGAAAAACTCGGGAAGTTTGATGCAAGAGCTGATGAAGGAATTTTTTGGGATATGCATGCAAGAGTAAGGGTTATAGGTGCTACAACAAAAGACTACACAAAATTGTGGAAAGAATTGATGTGAGATTCGACGAAAATCTACCAAACAGAACATGAAGCACAAGCTGTGCCAATCCTCCAGATGATCATGAAGTTGAGAACCAAGATAATGATGAACAGAGCAAGATAACAGAAGATACTGAATTAAACTCAAAAGGTCCCTCAAGACACACTCAGAGAACCATCCAGAAGATCAAATCATTGGGGACAAGAGTGCAGGAGTCCAGACTAGAAGACAGCTAGCTGAACTGACAGAAGAAGTATACCTATCCATGTTATCACAAATAGAACCAAAGAAGTTCGAAGAAGCTAGCAAAGACAAAAACTGGGTAAATGCTATGAATGAAGAACTAGACCAAATTGAGAAGAAAAATACCTGGGAGTTAATGACAAGACCGACTGGGAAAAATTTCATTGGCACAAAATGGATATTCAAGAATAAGATGAATGAACAAGGGCAAGTAATCAGAAATAAAGCCAGACTTGTATGCAAGGGATATTCTCAAATCGAAGGACTTGATTATGATGAAACCTTTGCCCTTGTAGCCAGAATGGAAGCAATCAGAATGTTTTTGGCCTTTCCATGCTATCATGATTTCAGGGTATATCAAATGGATGTGAAGTTTTCCTTCCTGAATGGAGATTTAGAGGAAGAAGTCTACATGGAATAACCTGAAGGATTCTTCTTAACAGATAAACATGACTATGTGTGCAGATTAAAGAAAGCCCTATATGGTTTGAAACAAGCTCCTCGTGCATGGTATTCAAGGTTGGACAAATACTTACAAAAACAAGGGTTCAAGAAAGGAGGATTAAACAACAATTTGTACATAAAGGCTGATGAAAGTGAGCTCTTAATTGTAGTCGTATATGTAGATGACATCATGTTTCGTAGAAACAAAGATGAGTTAGCAAAAGGATTTGCAGAAGAGATGAAATCAGAATTTGATATGTCTATGATTGGAGAGCTCGCCTTCTATTTAGGACTTCAAATTCTACAAAAGAACACAGGAATATTCCTTTCACAAGAAAAATACTTAAGAAAGATGTTGAAAAGGTTCCAAATGGAAGACTGCAAACCTATGTAAACTCCCATGATCACTGAATGCAAACTATGTGCTGATCATGGATCTGCAGATGTAGATCAAAGACTTTATAGATCCATGATAGGAAGTCTACTATACCTAACTGCCTCTAGACCAGACATTATGTTGGCAGTAGGAATTGTGACGAGATATCAAGCAACACCAAAACAAAATCACTTGCTAGAAATCAAGAGGATATTCAAATATCTGCAAGGAACTGCACATTATGGCCTATGATATCCAAAAGGAAAAAACTTCACATTGACAACATACACAGATGCAGATTGGGCCAACTGTGTGGATGACAGGAAAAGCACAAGTGGACGTGCATTTTATTTTGGATAAATTCTGGTGGCATGGCTAAGAAAGAAGCAAACTTCTATCTCTATATCTATAGCAGAAGCTGAATACATAGTAGCAGTAGCTTGTTGCACTCAAGAATGTGGATGAAACAAACTCTCCAAGACATGAAGGTAAGCATTAATGAACCCATTTCTATCAAATGTGAAAATACTAGTGCAATAAGTATATCAAAAAATCATGTACTTCATTCAAAAACAAATCACATCCCAATAAAGTACCACTTCCTCATAGAACAAGCAGCACAAAAAATAGTGAAGTTGGAATATGTACCAACAAAGGAACAAATAGTAGACATATTCACAAAAACTCTTGCTAAAGAACCATTCGAATATCTAAGAGACAAACTAGGGGTAGTGTCTGCAGATGTTACACTCTGATATGATCAGAAATCAAAAAAAAAAAAAATCAAATATATATCAGGGGGATTTTGTTGAAAATACACCAGAAAAGGCTGCATACAAGGAACGGGATCAATGCAGTAGACAAGTGATATTCAGTATCAGACAAGAAAGCAGCATTCCAGGGGGGAGCAATCAATAAAAGTTGTCACAAAAGAGCTAGAACAATGGAGAAATGCATGGAACAGGTCCTCAAGATCGAAGTATTATGAAAATATAGAAACCACACTTGGAAATGTGCAACCCTTTGCCATTGATGTCAATGGGGGAGGAAAATAAAGTAGAGGAAGAAAAGACACCTCTCAGAATGAGAAGAGGAGGAAATTCTGGTGGAATTATTGGAGTATTTCCATCAATGCCAAAGGGGGAGATTGTTGGAAATATTATCATTTATGGCAAAGATACAGATAGGAGCAACACCAGAATCAACGGTTATAAGGTAAAGGAGCAGATCAGGCATTATGCAACAGAGAGGCAAAGGAGCATCAATAGAAGTATAACCTAAAGCAGAGGTAGAAAATGCAGCAAAGAGGCAGCGAATGCAGCTAAGAAGGCACCAAAGGCAGCAAGGCAGCAGAGGCAGCAAAACATCGAATGCAGCGGAGGCAGAAAAACAACGAATGTAGCAGAGGAAGAAAATGTATCAAATAGGTAGTGAATGCAGCGAAGAAGGCACCAAAGGCAGCAAAGCAGCAGAGGCAGCAAAACAATGAATGCAGTAGAGGCAAAAAAACAACGAATGCAGTAGAGGCAGAAAATGCAGCAAAGGCAGCAGAGATGCAGCAAGGCACCAAAGGCAGCAACACAGTAGAGAATCAGCCAAGGCAAGCACAGGAGGAACAATGTGTAGAAACCAGAGTTACAAATTGGGACAGCGTAAACAAATGGAAAATAGACTAAGGCAGAAAAGTCTTTGAAGAATTCTGAGTGAGGTGAATGGACAGTCATGATTAGATCACAACAGCAAAGGCAAGAGATGGACGGCTGAGATCAAAGCAGGTAGAAGAGGCAAAGAAGAGTCGCGTGAAGGTGAGCAAACGGTCGGGATTAGATCGCAAAAACAAAGGCAAAAAATGGACAGATATGATTCATCGTAAGATAAGCGGGGCAGAAATATAATCAAATTACAAGCAGTAACGAGGACCGTAGATCTGGACAGATCAACGGTGATGATTGCATCAGTGGAGATCAAAAGCACAAATCACAAAGTATAGCGGGTAAGTGTTAAGGCGTCGCAAGGTAAGTTAAATCAGTTGCGATGCAAAGTGAAGAAGGGACACATGGCAACACAACGCAATATCGCACATCACAAGAAATAGAGTATAACCACAACGTAAATATTATAAAGTGCGAAGTGTGATCAGATGAGGATCATTAGATCTGGGGGCAAATCAATGGTGGACGGCGAACTGCATACCACACGTCGCAACGCTTAAAGGATAGCAATAAGGCGACCGCAATTTAAGTTAAATATTTTGCGATGCGAAATGGAGGGACACGTGTCGACCCTGCGCAACATCGCATACCACAAGAAATAGGAGATAACTTCAAATATATCACAAGGAATGTTATGTTGGTTTCGATGCGGTAAGGTTTATGCGATGCGATACGATGAAGGGAATCCATGTGGAATCACCGCGCACGAGCGCAAATCGCAGATCGCAAGGTTTAAGGTTTATCGCTAGCAGTAGAGTGGGAAACCTGGGGGCAAGGATTTGCGATGAGATATGATTTCTCAAGCGTTGTGGGAGCTAATAAGCTTTGTTCCATGTATGTTATATGCGCCATAGTGTAAATTTTACGTTGTTGACTGTTAATTGTATGTATGTTTAAATATATCTGTGTTGTTGATCGTTTAAACGTATGTATGTTGATTAAAGCCCGGATTTGTAATTCGCCAAAGATATAAAGGGAGTTGTATGTGGGCCATATCCCATAGGTCACAAAGGAATAATCTGAACGCAATTCAAAGGACGATGAACACGGGCAGAATAGTGATGCAGCAGCATGGGCAGATGAAAAGGTTGAACACAAAAGAAAAGGGAAATTATAAAGCAAAGGTGGAATATAATGGCAGAAACGGAAAGACACAAGACAGCAAGCATAAAAGGACAAACGCACAGCAAAGCGAAGAAGCTGAAAGGGTTGAGTAAATATGAGATTGTAACTGAATATGTATTATTATTTTTTATATTGTTTGTGATGCAAAGGCAAGTCTCCGTAGGCAAAGAAAAACTCCACTGTAATACTAAAATGTGTACATACTGTTATATTATTATGAATGTGCTGGGAAAGAAAATGAGAAGGTGGAAGGCAAAGGGTCATACTTGTTCATTTCATATTCCCATATGGAATGCAAATAGTTATGAGGTGATCTCTATAAAGGATGTTACTGTCATATGCATAAACAGGTGAGAGAGTGGAAGAATAAAAAGTAAAAAGAATAGATAGAGAAGCTGTGTAGATCCAGAGATGATATAAGGCAGATATGAAGGTTGGAGGACAGTAGTGAAGAATGAATATAACAGAGCTGATACCCAGGTAAATAAACCTGTGTTTTCATTGTAGTGGGAGGAATTTGGTGCTTCCATATCAAGTTGTAGCTTGATAGATGTCTAGTTATAGCTGGTTGAGGTACGAGCCTCCTGTGGGTTGTATCCTGCAGAAAATAGATGGGAGTTGGAGCTTCCTTGCAAGTTGTAGCTTGCAGAATTGAGGTAGTAGCCTCCTATAGGTTGGAGCCAACAGAAAATCAGTGGTGAGAGGGATTTGGAGCTTGCCTTTGCATCACAACAATAATAAGATGTGATTATCTCCCTTATGGGTTTCCACTTATATCTGTTTTCTATGTGCATGATGATTATGTGTTGATATTATGTATTTAATCTGCTTAATATTTGATGCTCACTTATTAATATTGTTGTTCCATTCTACATTAAGTTGATTATGAAATGAAGGTGTAAATAAGTATAAAAGAAACTTTAAAAGTCCATGAATGCATTAAACTAATTCACCCCCCCATCTCAGTTTAACTAATGGTTCAACAGTTACCACTATTACAGCATATACAACTATTTCATAAATGACACAAATGAGCTAGTTACAATATATCTATAAAGACTTGAACCCATGCAACTGGGGAAACAAATTGTTCATCAAATCATTTGAGCTAAAATCCATTGAAACACTTTTTATATTAATTGTAATATATTGTGTAAATATTATGTAATTAAAGAACATGTGTTCAAAGTGGCCTTAGCCAACTTCAAAGTACTTGACTAACTAATCAGGCCTTAGCTGAACTAAGCTATGATATCTCGTTGAATTTTCAATAAAATAAAACCCTTGAAACTACTTTGTTCTTGCCTTCAATTCTCTAGAGTCAAACTCTCTTAGGTTGTGTCTGTGCCCCACCAACTTCAAAGTACTTGACTAACTAATCAACCAATTTTAGATTTACATTTACATTTACATTTAGGTAACTCATTTAGAAAAAGAGTAAGTTCATAAGAATATTTGATTTGACTAATAGAGATTTCGATTATAAAACTTTGTTGTGATACATTTTAAATTATTCTAAAAATCCTCATCAATAAAACCTAGAAAAACCTAAAAACAAAACTTTATTTCACCTTAAACATAAATTTATCCCAAAAAAAAGAAATTATTTTATTTTTTAAATCATTCCATTTTAGAAAACCCTATTTGTTATATTAAGATCTCTTTTAATTTAAAAAATTATATTACAAATATTTATTAGAAGAAATCGTATGTTGTTGATAAACTATTTCTATAAATAAATATGTAGATTAGAGAAAACATCTCACATTTTGGTTTGACACTCCACCAATCATCAAGGACACATAAATCTTTCATTGATAACTATGAGTACATGACTAGAATATATAGTGTGAAAAGTAACAAGAAAATCACAAGACTCATTAAGAATGTGGCTTGAAATAAAATAAAGAGACTACTTTCCTTGATAATTATGATTTCATGATTAGAATATATAGTGTGAGAAGTAACAAGAAAATCACAAGACTCATTAAGAATGTGGCTTGAAATAAAATAAAGATATTATTAATTAACGTATGAAGATTTTTTTTTTGTTATGTAATCCTAAGATGAATGACACGCTTAACTAATGGTTTGAGTAGTCACAACCCAAGGGAATCTAACTCTTCAAAATCACCCGAGGATCGCACTTAGCCTGGGCCACACTAGCCCCTAGCATGGTTAGATTTTTCCCATAGGGTTTCGAACCGGTGACCTTTTCACCACAAAGTACCTTAATATAACACCTTGTCACCATCTATTTTATGACCTAGACCAATAATATTAAATTATTAAAATAAAAAGAAATAATCAAAATAATGATATAAGATCCTTTTTAATATTATTAATTAATAATTAGGTTTAAAAAAATGAAATAGATTAGGAAGAAAAAATGAAATTGTAAAAAGTTTTTAAGAAAAATTAATATTATAATAATGTAACTATTATAAATTATTTGTAATTAATTTAGGATAATAATAATAATTATTATTATTATTATTATGAAAGGTAAACAAATAAATAACAATTGAAATATTTAAAGTCCACAAATATATTGAAAATACCACATGGAATACTTGAGAAATAACTTTTGAAATACAATTGATGAGATAACATGTAAAGGAGAGAGAACATATATATTTTTTAAGAAATAATATTAGAAATTATTTAATATATTAATGTTATTGACCTTATAAAGTTATTATTTAATAAAAAAAAATAAGAAATGAAGTTAGCATTTTAATACGAGAGGGTAGAAAGAGAAATCTAATGAAAAGAGAGACACGGAAAGTTCCCCCACATATGCTTAAGCATGATTAACTTAAATTCAAAATATATTTTATTGTATTATAGTTTTGTCTTTAATATATATTTTATTATATATTATAATTAAGTATTCAAAGTGATAGGTTTTATGTGAATTATAATTTTAAAAAAACTAAGTCATTAATTTATTTAAATTTTAAATAAACATTTATTAATTTTATTTGGAGTAGTTTTCTTATTTTAAAGTTTTATTTTTTGGATTTTTTTTGTTTTTTTAATTAGAGTGAGAGTGAGTCTAAGTGAAGGTAATTTGTTTCTTGCTTGGAAGAAGACCAATCTATTCACTATGGGATGCTTATTACGAGGATTCTATTCTGGATGGGATGCTTATCACTTTGGAAGAAGACCAGTCCACTCAAGATGGGATGCTTATCACTTTGGAAGAAGACCGGTCTACTCAGGATGGGATGCTTATCACCATGATTGATAGGATGCTTATCACTAGGATTGTGCCAGACTGGAGTAGAACTTGGATGCCCCTTAGGAAGTTTTATCCCCCAAAGTGGTTTTGACTCCCCAACCTCTCCCCATAAAGTTTGAACCTATAACCTGACTGCTATTGTACCCCATGTAAACCAACTAATCTACCCATCATGGGCTGAGTCTTATTAATTACTATTTAAAAATAAAATTTTGAACAAATTCATTATTTGAATGCATAAATAAATTAAACTCTCAACATTCTTAAAAAAAATAAAATATTTATATGATTCAAATTCTATATCTCACATTTATAATTCAAACAAATTCCTACCAAATTTCAACCAAATTTATTTTTAAAAAATATACTTAACAAAAAAACCAAAATATAAAAATTCAAATTATAACATTTTTACTTAATTTTAATATTTCTTTTAAAAAATTATCATTTATTTGTTTTGACATTCAACCCTTTACGACCTTCCCATGGTAAAGTTAAAAACCAACTCTCAGCTTCTAATAATATAAGTTAAATCCTCACATCGTCAAGGCTCTGTAGACTAAGCTAAAACCCCTATCCTATGAGGGGCAACTAATTGTAAATTTAAGAATTTTATATATGAAAAGTTAAGGATGATTTTGCCAGGTAAAATAATGTAGCTGCTTCACATTTAGGACAGAAAATTGGAGCAAAGCAAATGATGTTTTCACCGAATCATCATTAGCATTTCCGTGCCTCAACTTCAAACAAGCACAAACAATCCAGCAATAGTAAGGAGGATATTCCTAGCAAGAGTTTTTATAACTTTTATCATAGTGATAAAATCATTATTTAACAGTTAATACTAATGGCTATGTATTCTTCCGTTATGTGAAGTCTGTGTCGTTCTTAGAAATATATATATATATAACTCTGAATACAAACATTATTTAACAGTTAATGTTAATGTTAAGGTGAAGTCTAATTTTTGTGCGTGGTTTTATAATCTTATAATTTGGTAATATAATGTTTAAAGCCCCAACAATAACATTCATTAATATTCATTTGTTATTTCTTATAATTTGGTAATATAATTCCTTACATTCATTAATATTCATTTATCATACACAATGAAGCAGTGAACACTGAAAACTCCCAAAACCCTGCACATTAATACATCTCTCCCACCTGATGCTAAGTAATGTCAACTAATCCATTAATGAACGCTATCCTGCAGGCTGCCGCGATTGCACCAGCACCCATGGGAACGTATGTACCACAAGTCACTGCAGACAACACGAAGTACGTAAAAAACCTAGGCTTTAACATGTATGTGTCACCTCATTAACCCTACCAACGCAGGTAATGCATTAATGTCACCTTGCAACAATCTCTTATTAAGGGGACAATCTCTTATTCTTCTTTATTTTCTGCACTAGTTTTTAGTGCGATTTTTTGAAGGCTTTTACGGTGGCTTTTTCTAGTGTAATTTCTCTAAAATCTGGCAGGAATTCATTAAAAAGAGAAGTTTCATTGCTAACCTTGCACAATCGAAGTGTCCTTGGGGTTTTTGAGGGTGTCGAATCCATATATAGAGTCAAAAAACCAGTTTAAATAACAAAAACCAAGATTTTACCTCAAATTTTTTCACCAGATTCCGACACCTGAAACTCCAAAAAGTCGCACTAAAGACAACTCCTTTTCTGCACGCAGTCTAACTATTAAAGTATTGGAGCTTTTGGTTGGGATTTTGCTATAAAAAAAATTAGTCGAATTTTTCTTTTTGTGGTTTAGAATGGTTTTTTTTATTGCATATATAGATTTATTATTCTGAAAATTTTTGGCATGCTCGGATTGTAAAGAGTTCACAACTCAAACTGATATAGTTTCTATAAAACAGTCCTTGATGTGGTGTAATTGCAGATAGAACAAGGGCCTTGGGTGCTACGCCTGCCACCCCTGAGTACACACTATACATTTAAGAGGGAGGATGTGGTCTGCCTTTGCATGCATGGGCATGCAATGTCATAGTGGGTGGTTGGCTTTATATAGGGTCTTTAATTGGTGTTGAGACAATATGTGGTGAGTGGAGAGGAGCCACAATAAGGTCCCTGCCCTCTTGGTGCAGTTCGTCTGGTCAATTTGTGTGTGTGTGAATCCTAGTGCTATCAGTTGTAGTGGGTTTAAAATATTGAAAAGTAATTCATGCTGGCGAGTGCAATCGACGGTTGAATGCTTGGGGCGCCCTCAAATCTTGGTCTCATTCATGGTCGTTGGGACACTGTGTTCTTGTAAAGTCGTTGGGGACCTCAAATTTCAAGCACAATGTGAACTCTCAGGTCATTTCTCTACTAATATTAGGTTTCATCTTTAGGCATCTCGATGGGTCTAGGGACCAATTCTTCATGCATATATTTTCATCTTTGGTTTGGGACTCCGTTTGGAGTGTATTGATAATTTCGCTTTGGGTTTTGTCTTGGGGTCTTTGTTCAAGGTTAAAGTTGAGGTTTGTGAGTCTTATTTGGAGCGAATTATGGGGCTCCACTTGTGGTGGGTTATTCTCTTGACACGCTAATCATTGGGTGGTTGAATTGGGTGTATGGTTGTCCTATCTTGGCTTTCGATATCTTCTGGTCTTGGTGTTGTTTTTCTTTTGTTCAATGGTCAATGGTAAAAGGGTCGTAGATGAGGAAGATCCATCCTCTGTCTTAATTGGTGGTCCTCTACAAAGGTTGGGTCATATGTCTGGTGTTTTGTGATGATTGGGTGTGCTGCTATCCTGGTTTAGTAGGAGGTGGGTCAAGTTTGTCACATTGTTCTTTTACAGGTAAAGGCAGCCATTGCAGTGAAAATAAATCTACCCCCTAAGTTTCTTTGATGCCGCCAAGACAATGAATGAGGAGTAGAAGGGGGGGAGGTGGCATTTTCGAGCCAAGGCAATGAGGCACGAGACTCTTTACCCATGACTTGGAAACCACCTACTTTAATGTAGTTACGCTTAATACCCATAAGGAAATTTGTAAGCTCAGGTCCCAAGCGGGGGAGGAAAGACAAAATCTTTCATATTATGAGCTTTTGGATGACATGTCGGCTTAGGTTCCTGACCCTGGGGCATACCAGGGAAGGAGGAAGCAATACCTAAACTTTGTAGCTCTTCATTGGAAAATGAAGACCTTGATGGGCCTGGTATTGAGGGATAAGCAAGTGGAGAAATATAATATATTTTCATCCCTCGAGGATGTCAAGAGGATGCTCATGAATCAAAGGTTTTGCATGGATATGATTGACACCCACTTGGTGCATGTAGACTTGATGGATCTTTTTGGTTCAAGTGCGAGGGCACCAGCAATTATTTCATCTTTAGAAAATGATCAATGAGTTTGGATGGTGGGTGGTGCAGTATAGTGGTTTCTCGGTGGTTCTTGGCTCATTTATGCAGGGTAATTGTTATCTTTTTTTGTTCTTCTGGTTGTTTGAACATAGGATGGTCGCAGTGTTGTGATTTTCATGGTGACTCTGGTCCGCTTCGTTGGCCATTCTTTGTTTCTTTTGAAATATTTATTGTTGGGAAATGGTTGGACACGACACTTCAGTGTCTTTTCAGGATGTGTGTGGTGGTTCTGGGCCTGTTTCTTAGGGCACTTGATACTCCTTTTGAAAGCTCCAGTGTATGGAATTGGATGGACGTGACACTTCAGTCTCAATCTGTTATTTGTGTATTGGTCGATGTTATTTTGTAAGGCTTCTTATGTTGAAATTCTGGAGGGATTTTGTTTGTTTGAAAGTTGTAGGAGACGCCCATCCTTGGGTAATTAGTTGGTATCTATGTATAAGATGGATAGAAATAGAGATAAGCCATTTCCAACCTTGGTCTCAATGTATTTTGGTTATTGGATTCTTTTGGTTCTTTAGTCTTCAATAGCAACATGATGAACACTGTTTTATCCTTGGTGATCACTTTTGCAATTCATATAAATTTATTTTCTAAATAATTTAAAGCATTAATTCAAAAAAAAAAATCTATCAAACAAATATAATTTTAATTGTAATCAAAATTCTTATAAAATTTTGAAAAAAACAATTGAAAAACTAAGCAAATTTCAAAAAATATGAATCAATTAATTTAAATTGAGTTTAGATCAAATCTCATAAAAGGATGATAAAAGTAATATTAGATGTGACACTGATATCCATTATTATATTACTTGATATGTGAGTGATATCAATTTTGACATTAACCAGATTTCAACATCATATTCAAATTTTGTAAAATGAATAAATTTAGAAGTGATTGGAGGTTTCTGTAGTTATTCAAATTATTTATATGGTTGGAGATCTAAGAAAAAATTGTGTAATTAATTTAGTCTGTCTATTTTTGAAAGTTATTTCATTCATTATTAAAAATCAAAACTTTTTTTTCTGGAGTTGTTTACGCACACAACAGAATAGCGAGGACGATAGTTTTTTGTCTGGTAAAAAAAATTCAAAAAATCAATTAGTTGGAGTGTTTGAATTGCATTTTTTATGGTGGAAATAGATTGAGCACCATTAAAATCCCTTAGGACACCCAAAATACTGAAATTTAACTACTGTAACCCAAATTTTCAAAACACTTTACCCAAATTTTTCATAATGTTATCCAAATTTTGAAATATTGTGTGAGTATTTTTAGACTGCGGCTTTCTAAATTAATCAACTAAATATGAACCTAATATACATGACTGCGTTAGTAGTGATTTTCTGACAATATTTTATTTAATTACAAGGCCTCTTAACACCAGTTAGTTTAAAAGCCCCAGGCGTGGAAACACAGGGCTGCAGACCAAGGGAGCGAAGGATGTTTTGTATTTAGAATTTTTTTTTATTTGTGGGCCACGCGGGCGCCGTCATTGGATGCAGGAGAGGCGGAGATTGCAACTTGCAGGTGCAGTCAATTCCTTCAACGTGACTTGCATGCACTTATTAAATGGATACCTTTAATTAATAAACCATCATATCGTACACAAAGATCTCCTTGACTTTTGCCGAATCTGACATTAAAATGAAAATTTATGGAAAGGAGAACTCTTCAACATTAATGTCAATAACTCGTTCTAATTCATTTTAGAAAGTATATTTTTTAAAATGTCTATAAATAAGCACCTTAATGGTTCGAATCTGTTCAGTTAGTGACTGCCTTTCCAAATATGTCATTTTGATTTTGACTATTATCACCTATAACTTGGTCACTAAGTTGTGTATACAAGTGAAGGTGGGATAATTTTTATATATATCGAACTTTGAAAATAGTGAGGAAAATGTTCAAAGAAAGGATTCAAACTATGTTATTTTAATTATGTTATGTTATTTTATTAGATTTATAGTTAAATTTTAATAAAAAAAATTTCTTCAATTATGACTAGTTTTTTTTTAGTGAAATGATTATGTATTATTTATTGAAGAAATCTGGTTAGGTTGAGGCCGAATCAACCAACATTATACGACAGTTAGTCAGCTTCCTGATACAAGTAAAACAACATTTCATGGAATGCAAGTTTGGAGGGGGCTTTCGTCATTTATGCTGAGATCGTCTGGTGAGAGTAGACATCCTTTGTTTGCCATAATGTCAGCTTCCTTGTTCAAGCCTATGAGGATGTGGAAGAATTGGTAGGAGGTCAAATCAAGCAGCAAGAGCTTCAATCTTCGAAGTGCCTTATTGAGGACTACATCGTTGAATTGATCATCCGAATTAAGCTTCTTGATCAGAATTTTTGAGTCACCGAAGGCTTGAAAGTCTTTGATGCCTCTCTCGCGAGCAATGTGGCAAGCTTTTAGCAGGCCTAAGATTTCTGCCTGATTATTTGTTCTTTGTCCAAGGCCCCAACAGAAACTGTCTCTTCTTGTGTCGTCCAAGGAGTAGAGCACACCACCTGCGCCAGTTTCCCCAGGGTTTCCTTTGGATGCACCGTCGAAGAAAAACGTTGTTTTGCTCTGCTTTCTCCACCACACCTATTTTGTCTGAATCCCTTAAGTGCCATCCAGGATTGGTGAAGGGGCTGACAGAGGTTTGTTTTATGTCATGATAAGCAAAAGTTCCCATCCATTTCTTTTCTTCAGGGAGGAGCAAGTTGTCAGGTTTGTCAGATTGCTGCTTCACGGATTCAAGGAGAAGTGCTTTGGCTTTAGCTGCAACCATTGCAGGAGGCCAATAAGAATTGTTGAAGATTTTCTCATTTCGAGCCAGTGAGATTTTCCAATAGATATATTTGGGGATGGATAGCGAGACATGAGACCAAAGTGACTTGCTGGGGGTATCATGAGGGTAGCGTTGATTCCAAGTTGAGAAAATCTCAACCACAAAAATGTGATTTGGAACAGAGACCTGAAGGCCATGAAGGATAAAACTCCACACCTCTTTAGAAAAGGAGCAGTCCACAAATAGATGATCTGATGTTTCGGTGGCATTCCTGCAAAGCACACACGTGTGAGGGCCAACGATGCTTCTTTTAACCATATTTTCCCCTGTCAAAACCTTTTTATGCACAAGGACCCAGAAAAATAAAATAAATATAAATAATAAAATATAAATATAAAATTAATTTAGGGAGTCTGAATGGATCCCACACCCAGTTCCAAAACTTAGCAGGTTGATTCCTTTATTTATGTGTTTGGAGAAGCCTAAAACCATGCGCAGCAGTGTAGTTTCTAGAATTTCCCCAGCCCCAACGATCTGCTGCGTGCTTGTGCTCCGGTGCGAGGTCAATTAGCATGTTTCTAAGTGTTTGTTGTTGATTACGCAGGTGCTCCGGAATTCTGGGGAAGCCCCAGGACTGCCAATTCCCCTTTTTGTCCCAAGCTGAGATCTCGATCAGCCATTCGCGGAGTTCTCTGATCTCTACAGAGTTGCTGAGTGGCGCGTGGCCCATAATGTTGCCATCCCAAAGCTTGGTGTTCTTACTATTTCTAGGTATGAAATATAGGTTTTCCTTAAAGAAGTCTATGCCTCTACGACATAGATTCCACACCAAAGTGTTGTTCGGAGTGTTGTATGCATGTAAGAGCCTTAGTGGAACACCTTTCACATATTTTCCTTTGAGGATTTTGCTGACTGGATGCTTTGGATCAACATACATTTTTCGTATAATTTTACAGCCCAAGGCAAGGTCGGTGTGGGAGGGAGCGCGAATCTGGAGACCACCATCAACAGTTATGTGTTTCACTAAATCCCAATTGACCAAATGAAATTTCCCTTGATTTCCTTTGCCTCCATGCTAGAGGAAGTCGCGTAATAATTTGGAGATCTGTTCTGTGATGTTTTTAGGTGCCAGAAGAAAGGAAGCTTGGTAGATGGGAAGAGCAGAGAGCACTTCTTTGATGAGTTATTTTTCCCCCATTGGTGGGCCATTGACCTCCCCAGGAGGCAATTTTAGCTTTTATTTTTCTGATGACATTGACCCACAGAGAAATTTTATTAACTCCAAGAGTTAGAGGCAATCCCAGATACTTGATTTTTTCCTAGTGGGCATAGCCAGCAAAGCCTAGATGTTGTGCAATGCGATGAAGGTCATGTTGGTCGACGCTCCACCAGAACACAACGCTTTTGTTTTCATTGATTAGTGCACCAAAGACGCTGCAATAGTTGTGGAGGATAGAGTTGAAGGCTTTTTCAATTCTGATAGAGGCACCTTCGAGAAGAAGAGAATCATCTACGAAAAGTGTGTGATTTATGGGCTCCAAACCATTCAAAATTCTTATACTAGGAAGAGCCCCTGCATTCTTCTCCGTTGTTAATTTCCTACTAAGAGTGTCCGCCAAAAGAATGTACAGAAATGGTTGAAAGAGGGCAGCCTTGCCTCAATCCCCTCAGAGCTTGAAAGTAGGATACAGGGTGCCCATTGACGAGCGGGGTAATCCATGGCTTGTCAGTGCAGGCTTTGATTAAATTGAAAAACTCAGGGGAAAAGCCAAAGGAGAGAAGGACTTTGTAGAGGGAGGATATATTGAACATGTCAAAGGCATTTGCCATGTCGATCTTGATCAACATCCCCTTCTCTTTCCATTGCTGGCTGGAGTGTATGGCTTCTTGCACTCGAATGACATTATCCAGGATGTGTCGGCCTTTGACAAACCCTCCTTGAGAGATGGAGATAAGGTTCCCAGGCAGGGGTTTGATTCTGTTGGCGAGGAGCTTAGCAAGGATTTTGTAAGAGGCGTTGCATAGGGAGATGGGTTTGAATCTACCAAAGGATCCAAGATTCACTTATTTCGGGATTAAGGCTAGGAAGGTTGAGTTGATACCTCCACCCACCTTTTCTTTGCTCAGAAAACCTTTTATCATTTTCAGCAAGTCAGCTTTGATTATGTTCCAATAGATTTTTTAGAAGTGGATTGTGAATCCATCAGGACCAAGGACCTTAACAGGTTCCATAGACCAGTTGACTTTGATTATTTCCTCTTCTGTGAAAGGTTTCATGAGAGCAATGTTGTCATCTATAATGAAAAGGGAAAGAATGTGGAGAGGAAATCAGATGTGTCCTCTTCACTTCCAACTCTCCCTGGACCGTAGAGGTTCTTGAAATGATTCTTTACTGCAGATTTTATTTGATCAAAACCTTTGCAGACCTGCCCATCAGCAATTGTTATTTTCGTGATGTGGTTGCGAGAGAGGTGAGCTCTAAATTGAAGATGGAAGAAGGAAGTGTTATGATCCCCTGCCTTAAGCCATGGGCTGCGGGATTTAATTCTCCAGTATTCCTCTTCCATTCGAAAGGAGCAGAAGGAGTTTCTTTGGGCAAGTTGCTCCTTCTCAAGCTCCGCAGAGGTGATGTATTTTTCTTCCATATCCATTTATAGGACCTCCAATAGCTAGACCGCTTCTATTCTCTGACTGGTTGGGGTTTTAGTGGGCTTCCTTATCCATTCTTTAAGAGCTTGCTTTGTGGCCTTTAATTTCTACTCCCACACATACCTTGGGGATCCTGTGATAGGTTTGGCCCAAGCTAATCGAACAATGTTGAAGAACCCTTCTCTTTCAATCCAAAGAGGACTAAACCTGAAAGGGATTGGGCCCAGGTTTTCTTCTTCTTCCAAAAGGATTTGAATAGGCTTGTGATATGAGGTCAATTTGGGGAGTATTTTGGTGGACACTAATCTCTTTTCCATCAGTAACGTGCCCTGAACTAGGAACCTGTCCAGGTGGGAAGAAATGTGCTCATCCCCAATTTTGTTGTTGGACCAAATGTAAAGTCCTCTGACGGGGTTGAAATCCAACAAGTCCCACTGTTGGATGAGGTCTTCAACCAAGGGTAGCATTTGATCCCTGTTTCTCTTACCACCTCTCTTTTATTTTGAATTCAAAACTTTGTTTAAGTCTCCGACCAAAATGATATTCTTGGGGGAGTAGAGTGTTACACCATTTTTCGTCATCTAACCTGTTACTATTAGATGGACTGAATTACACCATGTAAGACCAATTTTACCACAATAAAATTTCTTTCACTATGAAAAATAACTTAATAATCCATAATTTATCAAGTTGTTTCTAGTCTAAACAGGAAACCCCATGAGGAATAATTGAATAAATCCTTATTTGTTTGATTTTCCTCAAGGGATAATTAATTAAACCACAATTTAATTAATATTCCTGGTCATATTTTTCCCAAAGAAAGAAAATTAATTAGATAAATCATTATTTATCTTATTATTTTCTAGGAATAATGATTTAAAACATGATTTAAATAATATTCCTTGTTAAATCTGACTAAATCATTTATAAATAATTGAATAAATCACTATTTATTTAATTATTACTCAACCACATTCTTAAAATAGTAAATAAATCATTTATTTATTTATTATTTACAGATAAAGGGATTTGACCAAATTCAAATTCTTTT
Source organism: Pinus albicaulis (assembly GCA_034641835.2). NCBI lineage: Eukaryota > Viridiplantae > Streptophyta > Pinopsida > Pinales > Pinaceae > Pinus > Pinus albicaulis. The sequence continues at coordinate 1,060,510,029 of CM076574.1, forward strand.
TCCCTCCAACAAAAATAATAAAATATTCAATAAAAGTTGGATCTAGATTTGGTTAATAGTATTTTAATTATGCACCAATATCAAGACTAACTCAATATTTTGTTATAAATAGAAGGGTTTTTCCATTCATTCACTACCTTTTGTTGCCTAAAGATCACTCTAGATCTATACCTTTTGTCAGACTTTGATCCTCCATCATTGTCAGATTTTTCTACCTTTTTGCTTGTGAGCTCCCCTTGAGTTCCATTTTTGTCTAGGTTTTTTACACCATCAAGAAAGAGAGATCTTAGATCTCAAGTGCTGAGGACATACAAGAACCCATCCCATTGAGGGGGACTAGTAACATCTTTCTATGTTCCCTTCCCAAGTGTCAAAATACAAAAATTCTTTAAAAACATTCTTGTCTTGTTCATTGGATGCATGGAGCAACTCTTACTTTTATTTGTTGTTTAATGTCTTTAACTGCATAGATATGGATTTCTGTAGCATTTATTCTGATTAATAACTGCATATCTAAGGAAATTGACAGCCATCTTTGATGTTAAGGTTTTTTGTTATGCATAGCTAAAGTGAGTTTTTTTCGTACGCTTGCGATTAGAATTCACACTCACAACTGGCGACTCCACAAGGGTTTATAATTACGACCGCTGTCGCTTTTTAGATCCCTACATGACCAGTTGCTTCAACCCCTAGGTTTTTTCTTCAGCTTCTTATTTTACATTTGTTGATGTTTTTTTTAACCTTTAAAACCCTAAAACAGTAAAAATTCTAACTTCCGTGTGTTTCTGGGCCTATTGCGCAGGTGACAGGTATCAGTCGCAACTGAGACGACATTTTTTCCTGAAACCTGCTCCCAAGATGGCCGGAAGTGCAGGTCACACTTTTTGGGCCAAAACCTGCGATATCAACCTTTAAGATGCAAAAATCACCCTGAAACCTGCGAACTCTGCTGAAAACAGGTCAGAAACTGCGACCTGTACTTTTTGCAGAAATTTTTCTGTGATTTTTCTGGGGTTTGTCTCGGCTACTTTTCAGGGTTGTCTGACCTCCCTCCCCACCCATCTTGGACCTATACTTGATTTTTTTTACTCGTCGAAGTAGGAACCAAGCCCCTTAAGGCTTTAGTATGCTTCCACCTTTTTAGGAAGAGTTTAGCTGAAGCAGGTCATCTGATATTTTAGTGTGTTCAACCATTTTTCAAATTTGAACCTGTACTTTCGGATCCATTTCATATCGGTTATTTATCCATCCAAAACACCTATTTTCAGTTTTGTTTGGTCCTCCTTTAGGGTCCCCTCCATTTCCCTTCAAGTTATAGCCTTTCGCCACTTTTTTTGCAGCACTTTTCCCTCTGGTTTTTTGTTGTTTTCTACACCTATTTCCAGCAGATCTGACCTTTAGATCCATGTCCCTCCCGACTTTAGATACATTGGCCATTTTGTGTGTTTTGACTAGATTTCACCCACCCATAGACTAGTTGTTGGGAAGCCCTCCGCCTTGGGTTTAAATTGATGCATACTTAGCTGTTTATTTTTTGTCATATTCAATTAACTTTACTGCCATTTTCAGATTTATTTACAATCATACAACATCTTTTTTTTTCTCTCTACACACGTCTGGGCTTAATTAAAATTAACAAACTTATCACATACATGCACAACCTAAGTGAAAAGCGCCTGGTTTACACTGCCAGGCCAAGACTATAACATTGTAATCAATTGATCCTTCACCTCCCTACCCTTCTTTCGACATTGTAATCATTTGATCCTGCACCTACTTGCCCTTGTTGGTCTCTATTCCCTTTATGATCCGTGTCTATTTTCCTTCATTACGCCCCCAAGGCGTTTATCCCAGAGACTCCTAGGCCTTCATCCTCAGTTTCCGGTAGGAACACTTACTCCTCCGCATAGGGTTCGAGTTCATCCTCCACTAAGTCCCCATTTTGAATCTGCTTCTGGTTCATCGGGTTCCCCTTCTGGTTCTATCCCCGGCTCTCCTCCTGTCACCTTCACCATGTCTAGTTTAGGACCTAATGTTGGTGGTAGCCCTAGCCCTAATGATGGGAATACTACTAGTGGGGCCCCAACAGGAACTATCCCGACTGCTCCCTTGCTCCCTTATATGGTAGGCCTTAGTCTTCCCGATTTTAACCAGTTGATTAATGGCCCCATACACCATGATCGTAGTTGGCCTGCTATGCCAACCAAGCTCCCTTTAGACATCCCCAAATTTGAAGGTCTTGCTAGAGAGGATCGTACCAACCATGTTTGTTCTTTCCACATGGTTTTTGTCTAACTCCATCACCGATGACTTCGTCCGTCTTTGGTTGTTCCAGTGTACGCTTACTAGAGAAGCTTCCAAATGGTATGTCGACCATGCCTCCACCTCTCATACTACTTTTTCAACTCTTGCTCGGGATTTTCTTCTTTACTTCTAGCTTTCCCTTCATTATGACACTAGTACCGAACTCCTGACCTCTTTCTGTCAATCGTTTGTGACCCGCCTATCTGATCATGTCCAATAATGGCGGAGAAGAAAGAGACTATGTCGAGCCCATACCTTCAAATACTGTGTCTACATGGACTAGTTTCTCAGATCCCTATTTCCTTCCATTGGCAAAGATGTCACCTCTCACTTCCCTCAGACCTAGGAAGCTGCCCTCCAGATTGCATTGAAATATGACCTGATCTACACACATTTTGGTTATGTTTATACTGTCTTACCTGATCTCCCTAGACCTGGTGGTGCCAATGCACCGGGGGCATCTGATGCTGCCGACGATATCATTGGAGCCCTTTCTCATCCGTACACTCATCCTTCCATGGGTTATGGTTTCCCTCAGGGAGGGGCCAACTCCTCCAACACTTTTCCCCCTCCCAGTAGCATGTATCTAGGATACGACATGCCTCCTCATTTTTCTCAACCTGTTTACCCCAATGTTTCCCAACCTCCTTATTATCCATATCTGCAGCCTGGTGTTGTAGCTCCTCCAACATTAGCACCTCAACCTCCCTTTCCTTCTTAACCCCCGCAACAGCAGCCACTACCCCCCAGGGTCAGGTGTATGCACAGCAAGGTGCGACTAATCCTCCTACTTCAAAAAAGAAGAGGAAAGGAAACCAAAACCAATCTGCCCCAAGTAATCCAGGAAACAATCCCCAAGGGAATGCACCTAACACAACAACCCAGCAACAGGGCACTCAGCCCAAGCAGGGTAGGCCTATTTGCATGAACAAACCTTGTTCTTGTTGCGGTGTCTATGGTTACTACACCCATGATCGTCCTATTTTACCTCAAATGCATCAGATGTGGGAAGCTCAAGCAGCATCCCGAGGACAACAAGCCTCCTCTTTGGTTCCTCCTAATGCTACCCCTACCCAACCGGTTGTGTTTACCAATCCTTTCCCCAAGTAAGGATTCGTGGCTACCCAACCCCCTGAGGGTGAGGCGGCCACTCAACCTCCTCCATCTAGTACCTCTGATTACCAAATCCTTATGATGAAATCTAACCAACCCATTAGCGTTAACCTCAACCTTCAGACTCGGTCTCGTCAGTACAACAAGCCCCCCGCTACTTCTGCCCCCGAGCCCCCTTCTTTAGGTTCCACAGAGCCTCTTTTGACACCCAATGGTCCTTTACTGATCCCTCAGCCTAAGGTAGAGGTTCATGCTAAGATCCCTAAGGGACCATTACGTCGAAACGATGCTTTTGGTAAAGTTGCCCACTCGTATAGTATAGTAGATGACTTGGCACAATCCCCTGCTGCCATGTCAACACTGGAAGTCCTCCAGTCCTGCCCATCACAACTAAAATATCTACTAACTTCCATGGGAATTGTGGATCCTTCAGATGATCATTTGATTGTCTTCGATGTTGACCGGTTAGAACATCCCCCCTTCCTTCTTTCGTCGCCTTCCAAATCCCTGTCAAGATCCAGAATGCCAACGTCTCTCGTTGTATCATTGACGAGGGGGAATCCACCTGTGTGATGTGCGCTTAAGTTTGGAAGAAACTCGGATCTCCTGAGTTAGCCCCTTCCACTATGACCCTTCGAGCGTGGGATGGCCACTCTTCCTAGCCCCTTGGCATGTTCCGCAATTGTCCTATTACTCTTGCAAGCAAGAATGTTTGTGTTGACGTAGAAGTTATTGATGCCCCCTTAGATTACAACATTCTATTGGGTCGTAGCTACACTTATGCAATGTATGCTGTCCCATATGTGGTTCACCGTAAGATGTGTTTTCCTCGCAACGGAAATATTGTCACCATCAACCAGTTGACATAACGCGAACCAAAGTTTGAGAACTCCCCTGAATCCATCATCTCTTTAGTGGCCAATAAAAAAATAGTCGAACCTCCGACCAGTTTCTCACCCGGAGTCTAAAAATACTCCTCTTTTCTTGGTTTATTCCTTGGTATTCCTCGTCCTATCTTTGATCCCAGCTCGTCGAATGTTTGCATGATGCAATCGTCTCGGTCCGATCGAAAACGAACTGGTTCAACTAGTCAGTAGCCCCGCCATCCGCAACCTTATCCTACCACCTCGACTTAGCCTTCAGGACCCCATCGTCAAGGCCCCTCATCTACACCTGGTATCCATGAGCCCATCTACCCTCCTGGAATGGTTCCTCCTGGCCTCAACCATCTCGGAGATATCCCGCCTGGCCATTACCCCTCTAGTCAGATACCATTTCTAGCTCCCCCTCCTAGAGTATTTTCGGTACCTGTTATGGATACCTTCTCTCTTCCTAACATGACCCTGGGGATTCTAGTCTGGTACATTAATCCCCCAGCCTCTATCCCGTCTTGCCAACCCAAACCTTATACAGCTTTGACCCAGTCCAACCGGTCGCCATGACCACTCCCTTTGCTTTTGTGCCTTAGCCACCTCAACAGGAACCTACTCTTGTTGCGAAAGCTTCGAGTGAGGGGGGAAAAGCCTGCAAGAAGGCACTTAAGACAAGGCTACCCAGAAAACCCTTGCTCCTCCTCAGCCTCTAAAGCATACACCCCCCCGCGGCCCTGTGTGCTTTGGGTGATGTTTTCGATCATGCCACCCATAATTGTCTTGAATTGCCTCGTATGAAGCCCATGGTTAACGTCGCTTTTCCTGAGTCTAAGGTCCTTGAAGCCTATGTTTCTTCCTCAACTGTAGCCAAGAACCCCAAGACTATTCACACCAACCACCCCTATGCTTTATGCGATCTCCATGGCTATTATACCCATCTTTGTCCCCGCCTCAAGCATTATCATGCCTCTTTGGAAGTAGCTCGGGAGTACGAGACTGAGCAGAACCAGTCAGCCTCTCCCATATTTGCACAATATTATTCAATACAACCTGGGGATACCTCTGCTCCCATTGACATACCCTCTCCCGATTTCGAGATGATGGAGCCTTCGGCCACCATTTTCTACCTATTATCATCTATGAGATCCACAGTGGAAGACCCCCCTGTGAATTCCCCTTCTGTGTCGCCTAACCTCCCTTCAGCGATCACCTTGGGCTCAAAATTGGTGGATCCTTCATCTACTTATTCTTTAGTCACCCTCCATGATGATGTGCATGTGAACCTTTCTTCTCATGATGATGAGTCAAGTAGCTTCGCCGCTTTATGTGGTTTTTCTTCCACCAGTCACCCCATATTCTATTATGATGATGACATTATGGAAGAAATCACCACCCCTGACTTTATCTATCCCCCCTTACATCGAAACCATACATTCAAACAACATACATCTTATGGTCATTACATTTAAACACAATTTTTTGGTAACAGGGCACCCATATTTGAGAATTTGGGAGAAGCAATTCTCCACAACCCTCATAGTGCATCTGGTCATTTCGACTCTAGTACCATCATTATTCCCCGTTTCGAAGAACCTCTAGAATCCCATATCACTTTAGATCACTCTAGGGATGATCCCCCTCATCATTCCTTCCTCTTACATCAGCAACCCAGTCCCCTAGACATTGTTGTTGACCAACCTGTGTGTTTTCTAGGTGAGCACCAGTTCATTATCTCCAAATCTACTCTTTGGGATAGTGACACCATGTATGCGAACCCAGAAATATAGTCCAATTGCTTCATATATGCAGTACCAAATGAGATTGGTAATACTCCATTCCCTTTCTTGAACTGCATCTATCCATTCTTCCTACAAAAGATAACCATAACATAAACAAATGGCGAACCACATCATAAAAATGTGTTGAGGCTCCACTTTTCTAAATACGTTTGGCATGACCATAGTATCCTTAGGGGCACTTGTGCCCCTCAATCATAAAAATTCCATCTCTCAGCCAAAAACAACATTGAAACCCCCTTTCTCTGACAGATCGTACTATTCAGGTCATTTCCTGGGACATATCGCATTTTTATGCACAGTACTACTACCCAGGTCGCAGAAGAGACCCCAAAAAGTGCGACCTGGCTTGTTCTTGGGCTCTAGTTGCCTAATCTGAAACTTTAATCCCCCGAATTGAAAGAGTATGGTTAGGCCTCTTACCTTCAACTGACGGATATCGATTCCAACAGTTGGTTTGTCCGCTACGATCACCACAAGATTTAGGGCCTTTTCTCCTCTCTACATTCACAACAGCTACACCTGCAAATGAATCAAATTGGAGGGGAATGCCTTATTAAAAGAGAAACCCCATATTTTTCTTTCGCCAGTTTGACCAAACCGTAGCTCAGTTTGACAAACCGTCAGCACCGTTGGAAATCTCTCAACGAGCTCTCAAATGGGTATCCTTTAGTTTTTTGTGATTTGATACTTCACCCAGACACACTTTGTCCAAGAAGGGTCACTTCACCACCCTCAAAATCAAATTTCTTTACTTGCAACACTTATACTTGGGGCACCACTTTGCCTTCATAATTTTCCATGCTTGTGTTGATTTTCGTCGCGAGTAACCATCTTGTACTCATTTTTTATGGTCCCCACTGGGCCTATTCTGTGTGGCAACATCATCAAGTCGCCCTTGTTTAGAGCATCCGAGTTAAGTCATCATCGCATCCATGGAGTTTATCCCGAGTCCCTTTATATCCTGCCACAGTCCTCCATCCTTCATTACTTTTTTCCTCTCTCGTGTCACACATTTTGGCCTTCAGTCATACTGTCCCCTATCCCCTCCACTGTCGAGTCAGTAGTTGCCAGGTCATCCATGCCATTTATGCTCTAACAAGGGAAGTTGTTAGCCTGCTACTCAGTACCGCCCATTCCACCATCATCCCTGGTGTCAGTCTACTAGTCACTTTACTATTAGCCCTCGTGCCTTAGTTCAACATCCCTTATTGCCTCACCTATGGTGGACCTCCTTCTGTCGACATCAGCTTACTCATTCCAGAAGACAGGTCTAGAGGGCGATGTAACTTGGTTCCTTCCACTCTTGTTCGGTGCCTCGGATCAGGCAAAGGGACTCTGTATTTCCCTTTCACTTGATTGTTTCTTAGCCCCAGCTCCTTATGGCATGATCAAGATCTGTATACTTGATGGTTCAGTGATGCAGCAGATTGTACCAGTGATTTGCGGGTGTGTGTGTGAGATGTTTCAGACCTCATGAGGGGGTGGCCCTTCAGGTAGCCCCCCACATGCTCGGATGACCTCTCTACTACAACCTTGGATGCAGCTCCATAGATTTGATGGTTCTAGCCTCAGTTGCTTGCAACGCCTTTTAGTTTGCATATGTCATTCAAATTTTTAGAGCCCTTTCCTGTTTTATAGGGCCTCTTCGGTTGTACTTATATCTCATGTACTCATATATTATTGTATAAGCCTCGTTTGTTGTCCCAGGCACAATATGTAGATGGGATACATTATCATGTTTTTATCTGGCCCATGTTTATGCCAGCATGTACTATATAATTCAGTCCCTTTTTTACTGGGCGCATCATTATTCTTTGTACTTTGTTATCTCGGTGGGCATAGGTATGCCTCCCCCGCCTCATGTAGAACAGGTACTCACTCATAAAAGAGACTTGTCACACCTGTAAGTCTCACCTCCTCAGGGTTTTGTCCTCTCGATCTTTAGTCTACCTTATATTTCTCTCTCTTTGACTCCCCCTTCAGTGTCTAGTGATTGAGTTCTTACAACGTAATTCGGTCATACGATTAGCTCCTAACGCTCGCACACTGGGGGGTAATATGTTACACCATTTTTTGGTCATATAACATGTTACTATTAGATGGACTGAAGTACACCATGTAAGACCAATTTTACCACAGTAAAATTGCTTTCACTATGAAAAATAACTTAATAATCCATAATTTATTAAGTTGTTTCTGGTCTAAACAGAAAACCCCATGAGGAATAATTGAATAAATCCTTATTTGTTTGATTTTCCTCAAGGACTAATTAATTAAACCATAGTTTAATTAATATTCCTGGTCATATTTAATCCAAAATAGGAAAATTAATTAGATAAATCATTATTTCTCTTATTATTTTCTAGGAATAATGATTTAAAAATTATTTAAATAATATTCCTTGTTAAATTTGACTAAATCATTTATAAATAATTGAATAAATCACTATTTATTTAATTATTACTCAACCACCTCTCAAAATAATAAATAAATCATTTATTTATTTATTATTTACAAATAAAGGGACTTGACCAAATTCAAATTATTTTTCCCACCAACAAAAATAATAAAATATTCCATAAAATTTGGATCTAGATTTGGTTAATAATATTTTAATTATACACCAATATCTAGACTAACTCAATATTTTGTTATAAATAGAAGGGTTTTTCCATTCATTCACTACCTTTTGTTGCTTAAAGATTGCTCTGGATCTATACTTTTCATCTGACTTTGATCTTCCATCATTGTCATATTTTTCTACCTTTTTGCATGTGAGCTCCCCTTGAGTTCCATTTTTGTTTGGGTTTTCTACACCATCAAGAGAGAGAGATCTTAGATCTGAAGTGTTGAGGACATACAAGAACCCATCCCATTGAGGGGGACTGGTAACATCTTTCTATGTTCCCTTCCCAGGTGTGATAAATACAAAAATTCTTTAAAAACGTTCTTGTCTCGTTCAATGGATGCATGGAGCAACTCTTACATTTATTCCTTGTTTAATGTATTTCACTGCATAGATCTGGATTTTTGTATAATTTATTCTTATCACTAACTGCAGATCTAAGGAAATTGACAACCATCTTTGATGTTAGGGTTTTTTTTATGCACAACTAAAGTGAGGATTTTTTGTACGCTTGCGATTAGAATTCACACTAACATGGATTTCTAAAAAAGCAGAGAGGGAATTCCAACATTCTCTCTTTTCAGCATAGAGCACCGAAACATAAAGATTGAATAGGGCAAAGGTTAACTTACTTGTGTGGTTCCTTAGCTTGGTGAAGGTCCAGTGCTGGGTCTCGTAGAAGTTGTTCAGGTGGAATTGGTCTTCGGACCACAGGGTAGCAATTCCGCCTGAGGAACCCCTTGAACTTACTACCTTTCCAAAGTTTTTCTTCCATTTTGACTTGCTGATGTTGAGAAGGTTGTGCCCTTCGATTTTAGTCTCTTGGAGCATGAGGATTTCTGGAGGGTCCATTTTCAAGAGGTCTTTGATGGCTTCAATTTTCAACCATAACTCTATTTGACATATTAGCTTGTATTAATGTTTCAATTTCATTTCACATGATATCCTGGGTTGACTATAAATTTTTTGGCACTTATGGCTCGATTACTTAACCCCAAAGGGACTGTGGCAGTTTGAGGAATCTTCAAACTTGATTGTGTATTTATCAATTGAATAATGATATCTGTGTCGAGGGTTCAATCTTTAATGTCAGATAAGGTTATGGTACATTGCATGGGAATCTGTATTCAAGTGGGGGGAAACCTGCCCTTTCGATCGTCATTGGATTTTAGGTTTAATAATCAACGGATGCGATCTTCGAGCTCCAGCTTAGGGTAATGACCCCTCCCAAAACCCTAACTGAATTTTCATTGTGAGTCGGCTCTACGGCGTTTCTCTCTGTAACTTCTCCGCAACGCTACTCATTTCTATGGTTCTTCCGCTTGGTGCTGGTGGCTACCATGCCACTACAGGTAAGAGTTTAATCCCACAGCCCTGCAATAACCATTACACTAATTTCATGGCATAGTCGATACCCGGTTCTTAAATCTTATGCAGAGTCTTCTTTTTCTCACAATTTTCTCATGTGGTCTAGCAATGGGTCGAGGCTTTGCTCCACAACCGGTATCCAACCTTACGGTTATGGTTCAAGGTTTAGTTTTATGTCTCCGTTCACTTAGTACAACCACCCGCACGCCTCGAATGGTAAGGTTTCCACAAACCGAGACCCTTACATAGGTTTTTCGCTCGATTTATACTTCTTTTGTTAACTTATCTTTGATTCCTCTGTCTTTTTCCCATGTAGGGTTGCAGTTATAGTCTGCGGAGTAAATTACTCAGGTAATTTGTAATTTTTGTCTCTATCTCTTAGTTTTCACATTTAGTTTAGCAGTCAGAGGTGTACCTTCTAATTCGAAATGGCTTGCGTTGCTGCAGGTAATTTTTCATGGTTCCATAGCAAGGGTTACAAATATGTTTCCCATTTCACTGAGAAGGTTCGATTGTTATAATAATTCCAGCTAGTTCCCCTAACAAGTACCAGAATTCCTTTAATGTTTTCGGCGTTAGCCTTATGGGCATAGCTCCGTGAATTTTATGGTTTTTATGAATTTATTTCCTTGCCATCCCATTTTCATGTATTATCGGAAGCTCTGCCGACGTAAAGGCCACATGAAATCTTTTTCTGGTATTCTTGTTTTGTAAATTGATAAGGTTACTCCAGGGTATTGGTCAAACATCCGGCCTAGCCTATGAGGAGAGAATCCTTTGTGTAACCGAGTTTTGTATATTATTTACTGTGGAAAGTACTTTACTCAAGTATTATTTGTGATAATCTTTTGGTTTTCATTTAAGTTCGGACTTCCTCTTATAAATTGAAATCACTGTTTTTGTCATTCTCGGGATATATATGTGATATGATTATGTAAATGTACAACATTCTATATTTTACCTACTTGAATCCCGCTTCAGTCGAAAAGATTATTTGAAAGGCTTGTCTTCATTTATTATCGATAGCAAAGATTTAGTATTTTGTTCCTGCATTAATTTCTACAGAAGAGGGTTTTCTATATGGAATATATATTTCACTCTAGCTATTGAATTTTCTAGAACTTCATATTTATATTCCCTTAATGCATGCAAAAATTTTCCTTTTTAACTGCTTTACTATTACAGTTCCTCATTTAGTTAAAGGTGTTTGGACCACCTAAATGCGTAGTTATTACCCTACAACTCTGTTGTCCGTGAATATAATAGACTATCGGTCAACAACCAGTTCTGGGGTCTGGGGTTTTGACCTTGGACCCTGAACTAATGGTTCACCTGGTTCATACTACTAGGTTGTTTACTTTCTGTCTTTATTTAACTTAGTGTTGTAGTTTTTTTTCACACTACTTTTATTGAAAAATCAGACTATGTCTTCAATATATGCTTTTGTTTCACAGCCCACATATATTTAACAGTTCTACTGTAATGTCTGGTATATTTTACAAGAAACATAAATACTATTTAACTGCAACTTTTCCAATACAAGTTATTCATTTAATTTTTCAAGAAAAAGTTTCATGTATTAAAAGAAATCTATCTAATATTTCCATATTAAGGAAGTTTTTCTAAACAATTATGTACTTTTGTCTAAACATCGAACTTTCCAGTTCTTACTATTTTCTATAGTCTATATACTTATCTCGTTCCAAAAGCTGCTAATGATGTCCTCCCTACCATGAGAGAGGCAATTACGTCCTCATCTCCCCCTGTGCTCCACACCTGAGATGAGTAGGTTGACAAATAACCCAGAAGAGACCTAAAGACCCCTAGTCCAGTACTCTCCCTTTCCAGGGTTCAGGAACGCTGAGTGTTTTACACTAGTCACCACCAGCTCAAGAAATATTTTCACTCTCTTCCTATTATTTTTTATCACGGAACATAACCCCTTTTCCTCACTGGGATGTACTTTTATCCCCAGAGGAAAGGTAACTATTTTCTGTTCAACCATTCTCAGTTCTTGGAATACTTTTATCATCAATCTTTTAACTTTTTATGGAGCCACTATTCCATAATTAAATTTTATTTCAACAAAACATAATTAATTTATGCTCATCATGTAATCCTTTTCTCAAAAGAAATAAATGTTTAGTCTCTTAAAAAATAAATAGCATAACAACTAGTTAGCACTTAAGGCAGTTGTCAGATTGGTAGTTTGTCATGCATCCTAAGCCTCATGAATAATCTCTAACTTTAACTTCCTCTGGGCCATATAATACCTCTCCCCCTCCTACTATTAATTATTTTTACAATTTTAAGTATAATAAAAAATAAATTAATATTTTAAATTAAATAGTTTATATTGTATTAGATGATAATTTTAACTTTTAAATATCAATATCCCATCATCATAAATAAATATTATCAAATTGAAATTAATCATTATAATAAATAAATATTGTAAAATTGTATTAATTTTTTTGTTTTTTAAGTTGTGTGGGGAGTGAGATGGCTACAACCTTAACCTTTGACTTGAGAAAAGGCAACCCAAAGACATCTAAGCAGTCAAAATCACACGTGATAGCACCTAATCACAAAGTTCCGTAAGTGTACACCCATTACTATCTATTCTACATCCAATAAATATAAAACTAGCAATTGCACCAAGAGGTGCAAAGGAATGCTGAAAGAAGGAATGGGAATATATGGAAGGTAATAATCAAGTAAAAGATATAGAGTTAATGATTAGAGTGGAAATTAAAGTAGAATTAGAGTATTTTATATACGCCTTACTTTGATTTAAATTCACCATTGTCAACTAAACCCTTAAAAAAATGTAAATCAAAAGAAAAATATACAACGAATTTTTTATTTCTTTATTTTCAACTCAATTTCCTTTATTTTTAACTCAATCCATTTCATCATTAAACCAAAACTTCATACTTACATAGCTTTAAAAAAATTCTTTTAAATTGACAAATAAAATAAAAGAACTTTAGATATAGAATAAAAAGAGAGATTTCCCAAAGACAACACTAAACCATTATTCTCTCACAACATTAAAATTTAGATACACAAACACAATTTCTCTAAATGAAAATCTAAGTTAGACATATGTGCATGATGTCTCGTTAAACCCCTCCACTGTAAGACAAGCAGCGAATCTCCCAAAACTCCTCCACTGTAAGAGAAGCTTATAAAAAACGACAAGAGTTCTCTCGAGAAAAGCATACAACCTTTACTAATGAGGAATATTAACCCCTAATCAACTCAAGCTTTGAGAGGTGTTGTGCCTTATGCTTCATAAAAAAATATATTGACAATATCCAAAATCATTATGGATTCTTATTGATCTAGGCTTCCATGCATTTAAATGTAAGAGATTATACTTTAATCCAATTACAGGAAAATTTTGGACAAGTTGGGATCCAGAAAACGTTGTACTTCCATAACAGTAATAGCTTGCATGAGACCAATTAATTTTGGAATCCTTTCGGTCAGCTTCTTTCGTTGTAACGACCTAGGATAACCACTTTAAAATTAGGGCAGGACAAGTAAAGCAACCAACTTAATGATACTATTTGTACCATGAAATGAATTGCATTACTTAGATAACCTGCATAATCTCATATCCCTGCATACTCAACACAAAATTCCTGATATTTAGTCTGTTCCGTGATATACTAGAGGGCGGGATGGATCAACGATGGTATAAGATGCTAGAACATAGTTCAGTCCTGAAAATATCTCCACGTACATAGTAGCCACTTGTAGAAACCTAATATTGAAGGGGATCTCTCCTGTAAGTTGATTGTATGATAAGTCCCTAAGAAGAACACCAGCCCCAATTTAGCCAGTATTTGAGATCACGAGTCTTGCATCAAAGTTCAAACCATATATTTACACACCCATTTGTAAAATCCAGTTAGGAAAATAAGAAAACATACAAAACTGCATAGCTTGTGCAGTTGCCAATATTCTCAAGAATGGTCCCTGTCAAGTTGTTCCCTCGCACATCACTGCATAAAAGAGATCAAAGTATTTTATTAGAAAATTTTAAGCTACCATGAAGAATCCTTTAGGTGAAATTTGTTAATGCATTGAAAAATCAGAAAACATACAAAATTACATAGCTTGTACAGTTGGCTATAATCTCAGGAATGGTCTCTGTCAAGTTGTTTCCTTGCACATCACTGCAAAACAGAGGTCAAAGTAGTTGATTAGAAACATTTAAGCTACCACGAAGAATCCTTTAGGTAAAATTCGTTAATGCATTGAAATAGTTGCATAGAGATGCATTGATTTAAAGATAAATGCTCTACGACCGTCGAGTTTCGATAAGTTTCATATGCAAAATTAATTTGAAGAAAGAAAGATTTAAAAAATTCCACCTCTACTCTACAAGACAAAAGTATTGTGACTTAGAAGAACCACAATCCTCTCAATTGAAACATGTCAAGGCAAAGACTTCCAACTAAGAATTTGTTGCGCAGCCCCCTCAAAATGATAACAATATTCCCATTTAAAAAATAATGGGCGCCAAATTTAGTTTTCAAACCTAAGAACAATGCATTTAACACAAAAGCTTCTTCCAAACCTTAACAGGAAAATAGTAACAAATTTTTCTTAATTAGAGAACGATAAGCCCAAGAAACTCATAAAGAACCTAGACTCTTACAAATATTGCAGAACTTCATTCCAATAGATAAGCCTGGTGATCTCCCCACTTAATTGATTGTTTGCAAAATCCCCAAAAAAAGTAAAAGCATTGTCAAATGATACTCTCCAGAATCCAGAGTTTATACATCCTATGAAGTTCTTTGACAAGTAAATAGTAGCAAAGAGAGTAAAAGCCAAAATGTTATTCACAACTTACATTTTCTTCAAGTTTGGAATCTGAGACAACGTTAAAGGGATAAGCCCCATTAACTAGTTATTCTTCACAATCCTGTAAATTTGGTCAATGTGTCAGAAAGAGCTTTCACTCCCTTTTAAGACAGGGAAAAATACAAAACATCTACAAATTAAGCTAAATCCAGTACAATAGCGAGAAACTGCAGAATGTTAGCATACTTAAAGTTGTTCTAGCTATTTCAACTTTAATATTGAAAAGGGAATGTCTCCATATAAATAATTTAAAGAGACATCTCTGCAACAACATTGAATATCAAATCAAGTCAGGGCATTCTATGAAATATAAAGCATGAGAATGATGACTAAAGGGATGTTTAGACGCACACAATAGCTTGGTTTGGCATCAGATATCTTCTGAAAACATTGTTGTTTTCAGCATAATACTTAACAATTATCTATAGTAAAGTAATGTATGAACCTTGAACCAGACTACGAGTGTTGGCATATGGCAAGGGAATTCTATGAAATATAAACCATGAGAATAATGACCAATAGATTTGACTAAAGGGATGTTTAGATGCAGACAACAGCTTGGCTTGGCATCAAATATATTCTCAAAAGATTGTTGTTTTTAGCATAATACTTAACAATTATCTATAGTAAAGTAATGTATGCATCTTGAACCAGACTACGAGTGATGGCATATGGTGAGAGAATTCTATGAAATATAAACCATGAGAATGATGACTAATATATTTGACTAAAGGGATCTTTATACGCACACAACAACTTGGTTTGGAATCAGATATCTTCTCAAAAGACTGTTGTTTTCAGCATAATACTTAACAATTATCTATAGTAAAGTAATGTATGCATCTTGAACTAGACTACGAGTGTTGGCATATGGTGAGATCTACATTAACCAATTTGTAGTTGAACAATAATTTTTGTTTTGATAGATAAACGTTTGAAAAGAGACTTTCCTAGATGGGTGGGGTGAACATTTCTTTGAAGGGATTTTCAAAGGTTTTTCATGAGCCATTTGTATGGAGATGGCCTTATTTAACCATGGTAGTCTTGCAATATTAGGGAGAGTAACTCACAATATTTTCAATTCAGAGAAATCTCCAATATCGTCTGGAATTTGGCCTAAGAGATCATTTCCGTCAAGGTCACTACATGTTAATCAATGAATCAACTATGAACAACATATATATTATAAAAAGATGTTAAATATAGTCTGGACTATCAGTTTAAATGAAATGAACCCAAACTGCTCAAAAGTAATATATAGTGAACCTATATAGTGAACTTCTGGATTCATATACATCGACTCTAAGCTTTTTAGATTTCCAGTTACTGGGGAAATTTCTCCTTTGAGGTTCAGATGAGAGAGATTCCTGCACAACACAAACCCAAACAAATACAAACATATGAGTTTAAAGTTAGCATATAATCAAAACTCAAATAACGACAGACTACCCAGCACCAACATTCTTAATGATTCCCAATATGACATGTTCAGAGCATATGCTCTGTTTTACATCAACTCCAATGGAAAATATAGATATCAACTTACAATGCAACCACAGTAAAGGTGGCATTGTCATAGGTGACACCCCTCCAAGAGTAGTGATCACTGGAAGTAGAATCAATCCACTTAAATAGAACGTTTATCACTATCATGAAACGACTTCTTAATTGCTAGGAGATTTTCTTGTGTAGAACCCAAAAAATGGCTTGTAAGTAAAAATTGAACAACCTCAACTGCTCAAATACATTACCCAATAAAAAATCAAGTTGAAAAACACAAATTTCTTTTTCTTGGCCATTGCAACTTGACAAATTCCAATTTTATTATACGCAGGTGGAGCCAAACAACGTAGGACACTCACATCCAACTATAAGAAATGTTTCAACAATTCTTCAATAAGCAACTTCTTACAGGCTTCGTAGCACATAAAGGATATACCTGCAACTGGGACCAACTCATGCAACTTGGACCTAAACCCTTGTATAGACCGACATGCCTTCTTTCTCAAGTATACTGGATAATGCATGGAATAAATTCTAATAAACTTGTCTTCCACTGAGATCACCTACTACATTTGTTTTCTTGAACCTTCAAGAGGAAAGGTAACACTACTTGTGATGGCACCTGTTGTAGATCCAATAAAAAGGATTTCTAGATTCCCTGTTTTTTATTTTTTACTAAGCTTCCTATAAAGCTTTCATAATGTTTCATATGAAAAATAATTTGTCGCGACATAATGCACAACACCTATCAAACTTGGTGTGAGACCCCTAAAATTTCGTGGAGACCTTATTCCTGAATGATTTCAAGAAATACATCTACAAAATTATCACACACGCCACTTTGAATGGTCATTTGAGTCTTTAACAACTACAGAGGACATGTACATAATGTAGAGCACACTCTATAGCTGCTCCAACAACAATGGAGACAAAAAAAAGGAATACGAGGTGGTTCTCCTGGTTTAGGGGTCAAGAACTTCTTCACTGTGTCGTATGCAAAAAGCTCAATGGCTTTGTTGGGGGTAGCTCTGATGACATTAACACTGTTTCCCATGAAAAAACTCTGCCAACCCTCGTTTTGCATGATATGATTAAATACCTCGGTCATTGATTTTCTGTTGCTGCCCACCAATAAATGGGTTCTTATAGTCTCAAGAGGAGTGACGGCAGTTCTGGAAACGATCCCCACAATGGCTCTGCTAAGAAGCCTCTTCAAGGAAGCATTTCCCACCCTCAGCTTCAAGGTCCGTCTCTGGACCTTACTCTTCAACCTCGACATCCACGAAAACAATCTCCGCCTGCAGAATCATGGCCTTGAAGCCAAATTCGCCCTGGTGGATGGTAAATACTTTCCATAAAGGACGAAGCCCAAGTCCTTCGTCTCTTGGGCATTAGAAGAGAGCTCTGTCATAATGACCAACCTTCAAATCTGGTGCTGCCCATCATCACCTGAATTGGGAGGGGGGGGATTCCAACCCCAACGCCCATCTACCCCATGCTTGCAACAACCCAATGGGAATCACACTCGAGGGGAACAACTTCTATTGTAGACTCACTGTGTTAGTGGTTCGATTACTACCTTCTACTCTCAACACCCATTTCCTGTTCCTATCCTCACACTTACCCATCCTCCTTCAGCAAATACTCATGGACCACCTCTAAACCCGTGACCTATGTCGCTGGATAATAATACAATATGGGGAGCCCCAAAAATCGAACCCAAGGCAAATCTGAGACTCCTCGTCGCCTTCTTTTGGCTATATATGGGTCGTAACTGGTTCGCATACTATGTTGGAAGTTGAGGCACGAAATCTCGAGTACCATAAAAAAAAAAATGTCACTAAAACTCGTCGTAAAACTTTCTCAAACGTGTCAAAATATAACTGGGTAGAAGGTCGAATATAACTACGTAGAAAGACGAAAATAAAGCTATGTGATTGGGCGAAGTGAAGAGTGCTTACCCACCCAATCTCATAAAAAGAACGCCTTTCAACATAATTATTAATATATCAATATACTTTTAAAAATCTATATTATTTATTATTTTAAATATAATTGATTATGATTTTCAATATACTTATTCTTACCTAAATAAACCTAATAAGTTCATTCGAAAATATATTTTATTGTATTATAGTTTTTAGTTGAGATTGACCGTTTTTATTTCCATACTTTCCAATAGAGTGAATAAGGTTTCCTATTCCAAATTAAAAAAATCAATTTCGTAAAAAATATGAATTATATAACTATATATGTTTTTTTTTATAAGAATGGGATATGAACGAAGAGGTTACTAATTTATTTATTTTTAAATTATAAAATATATTTATTGATTTGATTATATATATTTGTAAATTTTCCTCAGGGGTATGGTTTAGTGGCCAATGGACGTGCTATTAAGGCGTTCGTGTTGTTAAGCAGGTCACGAGTTCGAGCCTCGTCTAAACTAGGGACCGTTCTTGCAGGCTGGGTGGTTCCTTGAGAGGTTATAGTGGTAGTCGAGGGATTTGACCCCGCACCTCGCGTGTGAGAGTTGTCTACGGTTGTCGATTCCTTTGACTCACAAAAAAAAAATTGTAAATTGATTTTTTTAAATTAATTTTTTATTTAAAATAGAATTAATAATAAATTTGTAATTTTTTTTTTGGTTATTTAAAATAGCTTTATAAATTATTTATTTTTAAATTTTAAAATATATATATATATATATATATATATATATATATATATATATATATATGTTTTTTTACTAAAATTAATAATAAATTTGTAAATATTTTTTTTTTGTTATTTAAAATAAAATTAAAAATTAATTTGTAATTTTTTTTTGTTATTTAAAATAGATTTATAAATGTATAAATAAATTTAATTTTCTTACAAAATTTGAAACATTTAAATTATACAAATTTTATACTTCATATTTGTAATTCCAACTTATTTTTATTTTTTATTTCATTTAAAATCCAACTTATTTTTATTTTTTATTTCATTTAAAACAAAATCAACACATATGGTTTAACTTATAGATAAAATGATTGTTTTAGAGTATTTTTACCAAATTCCAGGAGGATTTTTTAAAACTTCAATTTAAATTGTTTAATTTGTATGATTCCACTAGTTATTTTGAAAATACATTTTAAATATCAGAAAATCACAAACTTACTTGAAATTTATATTACAAAATTAAAGCTAACAAAAAAAAAATAAAAAAATAAAAAAATAAAAAAAAATAAAAAAAAAAAAAAATATATATATATATAATCTTAATATTTGAACTTATATTCAACCCTTTTACGATGCTACCATATAGTAAAGTTAAATTCTCTCTCGGTGTATAATGACATCACATTGAAGCCCTGGATGCAGGTGCCCCCTAACGGTTCCTCCGTTTGCCATCTGGCCACGCCGTCGCCTGGCAATCGTTCTTGTCATGAGGAGGCACATGGCCATAGCGTGGGTGTTATTTACTGCGCCAACCCAGCTCTGTCTGTTGCGTCTTTACTCCATCCATTGTATCTTTACTCCATTCGTCGTGTCTTTACTCCTGCACGTACTAGTAGCAGGCCGCCTTTGCCATATATGGACAGTGGCGTCGTCCCTTTTCTAACATTCTCCCTCGGTTTTTCTGCCTCTTTCAGTGTTGGCTCTGTCATTCTCTGCAGCAGATTCGCCCCTCTCGTTACCCTGCACCATCCCTCAGCCCATCTGCAACAAGCTGGTCTCTGTCACTCTACCTGTCTGCCTCCCTCACTTCCTTCACATTCTCGCAATTCGACCTCCACCATGCCACGACGCCACCGCATGCAATGCCGCAGCAGTGGAGGTCGTGTCTTGCCCTCCCATCCTCCCATTTACGCCATGGTAGAGCGGACAGTGGACTTTTCCCTTAATTTGGACATGCCAGAGGTCCTGGATCCTCAATGCCTCTTTGCCCACATATCCTTGCACCTTCCTGAAGCTTCACCCTGCCCATCTAGTTCAAGCTTCAGGAAGCGGATGCACAAATCAACAATGTCTCCTTCCTCCCTCAATCTATTTCGCAAAATGGTGGCGTTGCAGTTAAGACTGTTGAGGATGCCTTGAACAGTGGTGGCAACAGCAGCTCTGATGAGGATGGAAAAGACTAAGAGACAGGTGCCCACTCGACCTCCACTCTGGTGCTGGACCCCCAGTTGTCCAAGCTTGAGGATTACATCTCCGAATACGGGTGCTTTATCGAGAAAGAGAAGCCTCCCCAGCCTTTGCAGGATGACAAGAAGTAACAAGCATATTGTCATGGTTCCTACCTGTCATGGTTTTTCCTATTATGTTCTTGTTCTCTTGTCTTTTTACTTTATGCACTGCATAATTTTGTTCAATGTTAGTTTCCCCACAGGGGCAGCAATATCCTTGCTACATGGACTGGTTTTTTGAGTTGGTTTCCCCTCTTGCAATAACCCCATTTTTGTTTTTTTAAACTTGCTATTTCCCACCAGAATTGACTAACGCAACAATTCCAATTGATAAATGTATCTATGTCATTTTGTATTATATAATAAAAATAGTCCTATTTAAAAAATAAATAAATAAATAAATAAATGTAACTTGGTAAAAGTTATGTAGAGTAAACTAAAAACCGCCCCGCCTTCCGAGGAGCAACTCACTGTAAACATAAAAACTTTATATATTAAAAATTGAGGATAATCTTGCCAAGGAAAAGAACGAAGCTGCTTCAAATTTAGGAGAGAAGTGGAGCAAAGCAAATAGCAGGTGTTCAGCAAACATTATTGATATTTCCTTGCTTTAACTTTAAACAAGTATAAACCAACAAGTATAAACCAACAGTAATTAGAAGGATATTCCTAACAAAACATTTTATTAAAACTTTTATTTAAGTAATACTATCATTATTCTTATTCAATAGTGAATATTATTTATTTATTTATATATTTTTGTAATTCTATATTATAATTTTTAATAGCATTGTTATTTTTAGTTTTTTTATATAAATAAATTTAAATTTTAGAAAATTATATATTTTATTTTTATAAATTTAATTTAGTTAATTTATTATTTTAATTATTTTTAATTAAATTTCAAATACAAATTGATTAAAATTGAATTGTCTAATAATTTTATATTTTGGAGTTTTTAAGTGAGAAATCAAGAAAAAGATTTTAGGTTAGATATTATTTTTGATTGCTTAAAATTTATTTTTAAATGCAAAAACACATTCAAGTTGAAAAATAGTTGAACACTTTAGATAACACAAAAATTACACTTGTAATTCCAACAAATTACTCTCAACAAATTTAACCCAAATAACATTCATTAACATTTTATTCACCATAAATAACACTAAACAATAAATAAATAAATAAACCAAAACCCCAAAACTCTGCACATTTATACGTCCCTGTCACCTCATTAATACATTCCTGCAACCTGACTGATGCAAAGAAATATCAACGAATCCATTACAGCACGCTACCCTGCAGGCTGCAGTGATTGCACAATGTAAATCAACTCCACCAGAACCCAAGGCAACATACGTACCTCGAGCCGACACGAAGAATTTAAAAAAAAATAACCACGGCTTACCACATTAACACATCCTGGTAAAGCATTAATGCCACCCTAGAACCACTTTCTCTTTTTCCTCCACCCTAGAACCATGTTTTATTTTTCCTTTTCAGTGGTCTATGAATTTAAGTTATTTATTTAATCTAATTGAGTTGAATAAGATTTCCTATTTATAAAAATTATATTATAAAGTTTTAGAAATAAATAAAATTTGTTGTTTTTAAAGAGAATTTGTAATTTTGAAACGAGGGATAAAAAAAATATTGGTTTTTATGGAGGAAAATTAGACTTTCATTATCTACTAGTACCAAATATATGGCAGGAGTGTAATATTGTTAATCCATAGTTACAATAAATAGTAACAAAAACACTTTTAGGTATATCATAAGCATTGTGAAACTAAGAAATCATTCAGTAAAACATATGAAAATAGAAAATATGGTCCCTTGTCATGATCAACACAGAAAGATTATCCTTCATTATAGTAGATCCTCAATTTTATAACCATGGGAGAGGAATGTTCATCTATGCGAGAGCTCGTCCTCACCAAACCTGTATATGATCAAGATATCCATCTTCGCCCGGAGTCTCTTCTTAGACATAGAATCAACAACAATATTTTTGTTCCATGGGGATGTGGGAGAAGGAGATCTATTGAAAAGAGTTGAAAATAATTTTTGAGGATCTCGAACCAGCGAGCCAGTTGTGATAGTGATATAGAGTTGTTGCCAATTCATATACTCAATTAGTACTTTTGAGTCTCCCATAATCTGAAGATTTTGAATATTCAATTGTTTCGCATACCACATAGTCCCCCACATTGCCAGATTTTTTGTTAGCATATTGGATCAGTTACCACCATGCCAGTGTATTTTGTAGTGCTTTTCCTGTGTGATTCTCAACTAGCCACCTCATCCACATAGACTTGATTGTGCAGCTCCGTCAAAATATCCAGCATGGAAACCAATCTGTATTGGTTGTATTAGAATGAGATAGTTGTAGTCAAATGCTCATGTCTGGAAGAGATGGGCTTTTTATCTGATTGGGCCCATCCATTTCACACTGTTGGACATAATCCGATTTGTGTTAAGTGGCCACTAATCAAATATTATGGCATTTGGCGCCATCCATAGTTCTGAGAAGATAATAAAAGGGATTGTCTGAAGTTGACAATTTTTTGTGCTCCACCAAATTAGAACCTGGTCAATAGAAGTGTGTGATTCTAAGACAAAAGATAGCATTTTAGATGACCAAATCCATACCTGAGCAACAACCAGACATGTCAGCTTAAGGTGTAGATTAGTTTCCAAAGCTCCTCTGCATAATACACACCACCATGGTCCATGAAAGCCTCTCTTTTCTAGATTATCCCAGGTCAATGTTTTATTCTACCACACAAGCCAAGTATATAATATCATCTTTGTAGGAATCTGTAATTTCAACTTTTTGTAAATACATTCTTGAGTTAAAGCCAAAACAGATAGTTATCTGCCACCTTTGAAGGCCCCCTTGTATAGTTTTCCATTCCAAGTGATTTTGTCCCCCATCCCCTATCTACATATACCAAAGTTGTTGATATCTTGCCGTGTCGTGATGACTTGTGCTATGAAGAAATATCCCCTGGATTGTAAATTTTGTATGATTTATGCCCCCAATATGTAATGAAATGTCCCCTGGATTATAGACTTTGTATGATTTATGCCCCCAATATGTGATGAAGAAATATCCCCTGGATTGTAGACTTTGTATGATTTATGCCCCCAATATGTGATGAAATATCCCCTGGATTGTAGACTTTGTATGATTTATGCCCCCAATATGCGATGCAGAAATATCCCCTAGATTGTAGACTTTCATATGATTTATGCCCCCAATATGTGATGAAATATTGACGTTTTATGATTTATGCCCCCAATATGTGATGAAATATCCCCTCGATTGTAGACTTTGTATGATTTATGCCCCCAATATGTGATTATAGGCTCTTGGGGTACTCTATCTCTGTGTATAATGATGTTTGAAAGATGAGTTACACTAAATACAACTATTTCATAAATATTACAAACAAACCAATTATACCATGTCTCAAATAATTGTTCACCAAATTAATCTAACTAAATTTTTTTGATAATTTTAATATAAAATATTATATATATATATATATATATATATATATATATATATATATATATATATATATATATATTGCAAATTCTGATGAAATCAAATTTTAATTTTAAACAAAACTTTTATTAAAATTTAAAAAATATGGAAACAAAATGAATAAATTTATTTAATTATTAATTCACTTGCTGTGTAAAATGAAATTCCATTTTATATTTTATGTTTTGGAGTTTTTTTAATAATGTCTTTTAGTTAAATTAATTTGAAATTTAATTAAGATTATTAGAATCACAACTTTTATCTATAAACTCTGCATATTTTAATGTTTTTTTTTTTAAATAAAGATTTTTTCAATAAAAAAAAACCTAAACCATACTATTCCATTAAAAAAATCAAAAGATACATCCAATAAAAAAACAGAGATTATAAACCCAAAGCTTCACTCAGAAACCTGGAAAAAAATACATTAAAAACTCAGCCAGGACATGTAGAACCTACAAAAGATATGACTGCGATATAAAAAGACTACCCAAGTGTTAACATTACAAAATATTAATTTACTAAGGAAAACTCCATCATATAGTACTGGACACTGTAGAAATAAGCAGGTCATTTGGAGAAAGTACAAAACCAACCAATACTCTAACTAAGTTTATCGTAAAGAGTCAAGTAAAATTGTATGAATAAAATTATATTATATGTTACAAAATAAAACTGTTTTATTAGTGGATTACTAATCTTACAAAAATGCTAAGTAAAAATAAAATAAAAATATCAAAGTCAAAATAAAATAAAAAATTACTAAAATATTAAAAGTCAAAATAAAATAAAAAATACCAAAAACTAAAATAAATTTTTTTTGAATATTAAAATAGTAAATTTAGTGGCACATTCAAAATAAATTTTAAATAATAAAAAATACCATATTTTAATTCAAAATTATTTCACCAAATACTCACAGAATTCTTTATAAAAATGAGTTACTATGAGTTCGATTTCTATTATTTATACTAGTTTTTTTACCAGTATTCTAAAAATCCTCTAGTACACTTTTACTGTGCAAGTTACCCATGAAATTTTTATTTTCAATAAATTTTTATCTAATTTAAAAAAATTAAACCGAAAAAAATCCAATTTTTTTTTTTAAAACCGCACTAAAAACAACTCTACGGAACATGGCATTAGCGGAGGTGATTTTCTCCTTAGCAGTGCAGCTTTGAAATTAATACCTGTAGTTTAATAGCCCCAGGCGTAGAAATTCGTCGTTATTTCACAGGGCTGCAGATCGAGGGCGAGCCTTATTTCAGCTGCCATAGGCCCATTAATGCGCCCAGACAGGAAATGCCAGCTGTCGGATTAAAGCTGTAGATCATCGTGCGGCGAGCATTTCCTGCCTAGGCGCATTAATGGGCCTATGGCCGCTGAAATAAGGCTCGCCGCAGACCGAGGGAGCGAAGGAGATTTTGTTTTTACAACTTTTTATTTTGATTTGTGAACCACGTGGGCGCCGTCATTGGATGCAGGAGAGGCGGAGATTGCAAGTTGCAGGTGCAGTCATTGCAAAAGGCTCCTATGCCGCTACACTAAAAAATGAGTGATGATAGTTTGACGAAATATGGGATTCCTCTAATGAGCATTCATTCATTTTAAATTTGCTGTCGCATCTGTTCTTTTTAATTAATTAAATGTTTTGTAATTGAATCTCTTTCACGTGAGTTGGAATTTGATAGACAAATTGTTTGTTATGAGGTGATTGATTTAAATATTAAATAGAGTTTAAAAGTTTTTAAAATTGAAATTGGATCTATTTTGAAATTCCAACCATCATTGCATGCACTTAAATAAACATTTTTAATTAATTAGTCATTAATGAGTACACAAGAATCTCCTTATATTTGCAGAAACTGACATTAAAATGAAAATTTATGAAATAAAGAGTTATATGCATTGATATGTGAATCACGTTTCTATCTATTGTCTATACAACTCAGCAGACCTGGAATTTCACTATTTTTTTTGGCCTTCTAAAAGTTTTTGATGGTTATGGAAAATTTTGAGAGTTTAAATAGAGGTTAAAGTTAGGCAATATGTTTAGTTATAATTTTTATTTGTTGTTACTATTTTTAAGTTGATTGGTCAAAAATGAAATTCATATAAATATAAAAGGAAATATGAAGAAAGATTGGAATAGCGTTATTTTTTAAACAATAACGCTAAATAAAAACAATTTTATAAACAATTTTTTGGTGTTATAAAGCTAAATTATTAAATTATTAGATATATAACAACAACAAAATAATAATTAATATTCATAAATCTACATTTAAAAAAAATAAACAGATATAAAAAACAAATAACTCAAAATAAAATTAAATTTCAAACCTACTTGATCCACCCACATATATATATATATATATATATAAGACAAACTATTCAATTAATAACCTTTCCAAATATGTCATTTTGATTTTTATATTATGTTGGTCAGTGAGTTGTGGTGTACTAGTGAACAAGTCGGTTTAGAAAAGGATTGTACATACTTACCAAATATGCCATTTTGATTTCCATATTATCAATAACTTGGTCACTCAGTTGTGATCTACCAGTGAGAATTTTTTTTTATCTATCAAATTTTAATATTTTTTTCATATTATAAATAACTTGGTCACTTAAGTTGTGGTCTACCAGTGAGAATTTTTTTTTATCTATCAAACTTTAAAGTCGCATCGCCAAAAAAAGATTGTAATTACTTAATTTTATTTTATTAAATGCATAGTTAAATTTTAACTTTGAATAACATCTCCACGAAAAAGGATTGAGTAACATCTCAATTAATTTTATTTTATTAAATGTAAAGTTGAATTTTAATGAGTTATTAAAGACAAAAATCAATTATAATTAGTTAAATTAAGACAATTTATTTTAAAAACAAATCATTATTTATATATATTTAATTTTTTCAATACTAGTATGTATTTTTTTTCTTTCATGTGTATATAATTACTTATATTTCTTCCATATGAGTTTTTTAATTATTTCCTTTTGGTTGAGGTTTTAATTGTCATTTTCAATTTTATATATTTTCATTTTTATTTTTGATCTTTTATATGATTAATATTTGGATTTATGAATTTATGTTTGTTTTTAGGAAAGTCTTTTTGTAAATTTTATGAGCGATAGCAAGTTTGGTATCTTCATTTCTTTCAATATTTTATCTAGGCATTTTAAGTTTTAGATATCTTGGTTTTTGCAATTCCCTATTAAAGGATTGAGTAACATCTCAAAAAAAAGATTGTCATTATTTTAATTTTATTTTATTAAATGTAAAGTTGAATTTTAATGAGTTATTAAAGACAAAAATCAATTATAATTAGTTAAATTAAGACAATTTATTTTAAAAACAAATCAGTATTTATATATATTTAATTTTTTCAATACGAGTATGTATTTTTTTTCTTTCATGTGTATATAATTACTTATATTTCTTCCATATGAGTTTTTTAATTATTTCCTTCTGGTTGAGGTTTTAATCGTCATTTTCAATTTTATATATTTTCATTTTTATTTTTGATCTTTTATATGATTAATATTTGGATTTATGAATTTATATTTGTTTTTAGGAAAGTCTTTTTGTAAATTTTATGAGCGATAGCAAGTTTGGTATCTTCATTTCTTTCAATATTTTATCTAGGCATTTTAAGTTTTAGATATCTTGGTTTTTGCAATTCCCTTACGATGAACTTATTCAACCTCCTAGGTTACCTTACGGAAGTGTAATCGATGGAACACATCACACAAACCTTCCACATCGGCAACAAGACTCCCACGAACCATATCGACCACTCAGGTAACTATCCCCTCGGTCCCACTAAGTTTTTAGACCATTAAACCCCAAACCCTTCCAAAGTATAGGCATGGGTGCATTTGGGAGGCTTTGGACACTCCCACAACATAGGCATGTGTACATCTATAGATTTTTTCCCACAGACCTATGCCAACATCCCCAGGATTTGAGCCACTTTTTCAGGCCCAGAGCCCAGGTCACTTCCCATAACTCAATGACAAGTCCATAAATGAAATATAACAACATAAAAATGATACATTTGTAAAAACATTGACAAGGACTTGATTGGACCCCTACTGGCCATGACAGGAATTTCGTCAAACATGTCACAAATATGTAATCTGTAGGTCTAAAAAACATATCTGAGCATAAGGGTCTCATACTTATCTTGGAATCGCTAAGCAGCATTGTTCTTTTACAGCATTAGCTGCATTATCATCTATTAGGTCATAGGTACATTGTTCATTCATTTACAAATTGAAACATGAGGGGAGCCATACATCATCACTGTCATAATACATGCTTATAACCAACATAATAAAAATATAAATATCAAGGATACATCAGTCATATAATCCACATATAAACCAACACATTTACACATAAGATGTCAAGGAAATAAACTATTATTAATGAATGCAAAAACCAACCAAGGATGGGACTATCACATTCCACCCTACCATAGATTGGCTAAGCCAAATCTATCTTCAGCCAATCACCCCCTATGCCATATTCCAAGCATGAATGTGGGACTCAAACCGAAAGAACATCCCAGGGCATCCTGAGGCTAAACCACCTCACCTTCATCAATAGTAAGCATAATTTACCGCAATCCATCCCGGATCACTATGAAAAAACAAGCATGGATGCCACCAAATTTCTCCACCTACACCGAGAGGAATTTTCCTGTATCCTATTTTTTCAGGCTTTACCAAAATCCATATCAGATCACTAGGCCCTAAACCGACACCCACTCTCTAGTCTTTATCATATATCACAACCCGGGTTTCCTAGGCCTAATGGAGAGCAACCACCTCTAGGCTTTACCATAATCCACACCTGATCACTAGGCCCTAACAGAGAAAACACACTATTCATATTTATCGCAACCCACAGTCTAGTTTAGGGGTTACTAGGCCATGTGTTATTTCATTCAGAGATCCACCTCACTCAGCTTCAAATCCATTCGACAATCCAGCTCAACCAAAACATGAGAACTCCATCACACCATGGATTTCTGGAAATGGAAAGTCTATTCTCAAAACATTGTTACACATGGAGAAACACATGCCATGACAGTAAAGAACCACATACAATCCCATGATGCCAACTCTAGCAAGGAAATCACACTTGCAAATTGATACCTACAAATAATCTTGTTGTAGCTCCTCGATCTGACTCTGCCTT
Organism: Pinus albicaulis; assembly: GCA_034641835.2. Classification (NCBI taxonomy): domain Eukaryota; kingdom Viridiplantae; phylum Streptophyta; class Pinopsida; order Pinales; family Pinaceae; genus Pinus; species Pinus albicaulis. Next base: position 1,060,539,432 of record CM076574.1, read on the forward strand.
GCTTGCTCCTTCCTTCCTCTTGCCTTCTTTGTCTTTCTTGATCTAATGCCAAAGTATGCCACGCTCCTCTAAGAGTGCTCCAAGAAAATACAAGTATCCAAGAGTATGAGAGAGAGAGAGAATAGAAAGAGAGCCATAAGTGTGAGAAAAAAACTTAAGAAAAATATTGCCAATTGATCCTAAGAGGCCTTTTTATCAAATAGGACTCTATTTTCTTCATTTTGCATTATTTTCCTTCATTTTCCTCCTCACATGCAACACATGACCTTTCACCTATTTTCCATTATTTTCATAAATAAATGCCAAATAATGCCTCTTGCCTTTCCAAATCCTTTGTCATTTCCTTTTCCAATTTCCTTTAGCCATAATAACCGAAATGAACACCCACTAGGATTTTTTTTCCCACCATTTAGCTTGGATTAGTGTCTTGTCAACCGTGGTTATTATTTTGCCTTTATTAACATTTATTACATGGAATTTTCACTAGGGTTGTTACAGAATCTTACCCATTGGGGGAACACCACCCTTGGTGTTCAATGACACCTACAAACCAGCAAACCACTGAAAAATAAAACATACTACCTATGGAGCTTTATAAGACAGTTTGTTGCATTATTTACAATGACATCCATATATACAACCATAATATCTATGGATCTTTATAAATCCAGCTCGATACAATATTTACAATAATATACACGTTTGTAAATTTTCTCAACAATCAAATAAACGGATATGATGCTTGTATCAACAACAAGGGAATCCATAGGCTCACACCTCCACCCTCAAAGTAATACCAGGATTCACCTCCTTCCTAGGAAGTCCAGAGTCCACTACCAAATTCAAAGCTGCATCCAATGTCCTGTGCCACTTGTCCTCTTAGTGAACAGTTACTGGCTCATTATTCCAGGGCACACTTCCAATGTGCATTTGATTCCATCTGGAAAATCTAATAACAAAAACAAACCATCCCTAACCTTCCCTTCTCTGCTACACATTCCCTTGGGAAATCTGGTAATCCCCTTTTGTTCGGTCACTCTCCTTCCAATTTCCCCGACATCCCCCATCCTGGGCGATCCATCCTTGGGAAGAATTCCTCGCATCAGAAGTCCAAACAACCAAGGCATATACATGCATCAAAACCATAATGCTTGTCATAGCATGCTCATGGAAATCAATGGACACTATTTGGTACCAGTGTCCCACAATGGCCCTTCTCCGAAAGTGCTTTACGAGCATATTATTGCCTGCTTCAATTCCTTTTTTTGTTGCTGCTAATGCTTGTAATTAGTTTTAACCACCCAACCAGGCATTTACATACTTCCTATGCCAAGCACATAGCTACCATTAGATTCAAAATAAATTGAAATAAATTCACATCATACCTCATTGGTACATAATCAATAAGGTACACTTGCAATTTTGTTCACTTCAACCTGTCACAACAAGTCAAACCAGTTGTTTGATCAAATCATCATGTATAAATATATCACATATGTTTACCTCAAAATGAAACCATCATAAATTAAAATCATGAATTGCATGAAATCATCACAAACCATAATCATAAATCACATGTAACCATCATAAATCAAAATCATAGATTACATGCATAACAAGACTGAAATAAAATACTAATACTCATCCTTCATCGGTCCTTACTTCTACCTTTTTTCTTTTGTACACACATTGGATCAGTTGCCACACCGGCAAGAACCCAGTGCCTTTGTTGCTCTTTAATCATGTACACATACACACAATGTACATCACAACATGTACACCCACATACGGCATACGACACCATACAATACACACACCCACACAAGCATATGACACATACACCTACACCTGGTGTACAATACAACACAATACATATGCCTACATCGGAATACAACACATACACCTACACCCGGTGTACAATACAACACAATACATATACATATACAAAGTACAACACAACGAATACAGATGTCATGATGCCATGACTACATCATGCACACACATAGTACCGCATGTTCGCAAAAAAATATGTAGAACATGCACAAAATGCCACATGTATACGAGTACCATATGAAAAACATGTACACAGTACCACCTATACACAACACTACCTGCACAACATGTGTACAACATCACATGTACACAACACCAACCGAAAAATGTGAACACAACACCAAATGTACACAACACCACCTGTAAAATATGTATGCAACACTACATGTACACAACACCACATGCACAACATGTACACGACACCACATGCACAACATGTACATGACACCACCTACACACAGCACCACATGCACACAACACCACATGTGTGATCATGCAAACCACACCATATGTACAACACGCACACAACACCATATGTACATAAAACTGCATATACAACATGTACATAACACCATAGGTACACAACAACGCTTATCAACATGCACAAAACATCATATGCACACAACACCGCCTATCCATCATGCGCACAGTACGGTATGTACATAGCACCGAATATCCAACATGTGAATAACATCATCTACCTAGCACTGCATATGCAATATACACACAACACCATATATGGGCATACAACATCATATGTACACAATACTACATATATTACATGTACACATCATCATAGGTACAATCACTGAATATACAACTTGTGCAACATATACTCAAAAGTAGTACTACACATCCATAAACCATACACTCATCCCACAAGAACCCTTGCTTCTAGTGTCTTTCCACCATCCATGCTTATACTAGCATGTCGTAGATCACACTAATTTCACTTCGCTGATGTACCCCTCAACATTATCTATCCATAACATAAACATAGGCATAGTACAAGCATATAATATCAATTCATGTCCACAAGATATTGACCTCATAGATCTGTGAGGGTTACTTTACACAGTTGATCTCTCATAAGACCAAGAACCTCTTCATGTTGTTCACCTGCATAAGCAAGCATTCCTCCACAAGAATGGCCCTTCAAAACCCTGTCATGCAGTGACATAGATACATACAAATATATAATCAATTAGCATAAAACAATCATGATCCTATCAGACTATGACATACATACATATATACATGTATACATATATAAGCATCAACATAGTCATGATCACAACATAATTACCAAATATAATAAGGTCAATGATAAGAGCACTCCCTTTATCAGTGTGCAACATGCATAGCATTGAGAAAAATAGTTCCCAATCATGTCCAAGGCATTTTTTATCTCAGATCGATTGCTTTACCTTTCATGTTACCTTTCTCATTATTTTCCTACCACTGTTCATTTACACCAATGGACCCAACCAATCCAACCGACTTTCATACTATTACCTTCAGCTGTCCTTACTCATGCACCGAGCTTCTTTCAGGTCTTACATTACATGCTAAGTTTCATTCATCTCTCCCTGAGCTCCATTAACTTTCCTCTTCCCCAATTGATTCCCAAAACCCTCAAAACATAAAAGGAAAGAACAAGAACAAACAAGAAGAAGACCATGAAAAACCAAAAGCAATATGACACTGCAACAAAGTGGCAAGACCTTGCACCAAGCATAAACAAAACTGCAAATCAAGTGCAAACAAATCATAAAATACTAAAAGCACAAGACTAGAAACAAACACCATGTCTCAATCCCCCGTAGGTTCCCAAAGCTTCCAAGGGAAATCTCAACCCGAGCATTTTCAAAGATTTCATGGAAGTATCTTTTGTCATGCAATCCCTTGCATCATACCACCATAAACACATAACTGTCAGTGTATAATATAAACATACAATATACTAGTTACCTTACCTTGTTATGCTAGGAACACTGCCTTGTGTTTGAACACATACATATATCATATCTCAAGTGAATCCAATCCCTTAATGAAACTAGCCTTAACTAGAAACGATATGTTATTCCTATAAAATAAGTGTTCATAAATATAGCACATATCCACATAATTCCATACAGGATTAGGGTTAAGAAGACTTCTTGTATTCAAAGAATTCATTCATTTGAAATTGTGGTACCCAAACATAGTCAAAGGAATTCTGGCCCAATTCCATTCTTTTACCTTTTTACCTTGTTGCAATCAATTCTTACTATTTACTACCACATCACCCAACTATTAGTATTATAAACACATCAACTATTACCATGTCCTGTTAATACCAAGCATGTTTCCCGGAAACTGTTCACACATGTCAATCACATGTTCCAAATATCAATACATCATATCTATTAACTAAAATCAGCCTCTACCAAGACTAACAACCATGTCATAATCAACTAATAGTCAAAATCATAATACTACAACTATCACCTACTTATACTCAAGTACATATCAATTGTCTCAACACATAATGTGTTAGTACAACCATCTTTAAACAAGATGATTCATTCATGCAATATTTCAGTCACATATTCAAACCATGCAACTAATCAAACATTCAAATAACAAATAGGTGACATAATAGACACCAAACACTCAAAAAACAAATAGAGGACATAATCCAACTTTCAAACACCAAAGAAACGACATAAGAGAACTCGTACCTTAATGTATCTCAACGGAGGCTATCTTGTATGAACAATCAATCTAATTAGCACGATATAACTTCACAACATATCAACTCAATCATAAATAAGGTCACGATATCCATAACAGTAACAATCACATCTACATAGTTAGTCCAAATTAGTAAAACATGATATCACAAATATTTTGGCTCATACCAATAGAGGCATGTGCATTTTATGAAAGCATCAAGAAATATACATAACTGAATATCGATCGATTAACCATTATGGGAGATTTTGTGCTCATAATCAAGAATATTTATCTAAATTCCCAACCGAAAAATGAACAACTCAAGGTTATCTTCAAGAGGATTCGATTGTCTCTAAATCATATTCAGGAAATCCAACTTTATCATGTGTTAAAGCATAACAATAGATGGGAAGATGTAGCAAACTAAGCCATCCAACACTAAGAAGGAATGTTGCTAACGAGTGGCCATGGTTCACACTCCCCCATCCCCTAACCATGGTTATCAATGACATCAATCATATGGAAGGTGGAAACAAAATATAACATGCAAATACGATTCGAGTTTTTTCACAATGTGTATCCTCCCTTGTATCTCCATTGCAACATATTCTCTCATCACAAACTCACAGGCCAATTCCCCTTGCTGTCAATTCACATATTGTCGGAGTACTTAGATATGAGGACTTGGTTGCTTCTCTCGTTATGATGCATGATTGCTTTTTCCCCTTTATTACCCTTTGTAGTAAGATCTAAGGCTGTTATTCTTATTATGAATTGGATTGTACTCCAATTTGGTGAAGTTTCCCTATGTGATATTTTCTAAATTCAAGTTGATTAGGTATTAGAAGGGATCTCTCCTTGTTGGGACATACTCTTGAGTTTGTTTATCTTCCTCTCTATTGTAAATATCTTGGAGCACCACGACCTAGTGTTATATCCAAAGGAGATTATTCTTCTTGTGGATATGGTATAACATGCAAAGATGAAAAAATAAGACCTACTCTTGATCTATTTTCTTATATTACCTTAATTAGGCATGATCCATCATCATTCTTCATTAGTATTCCAAAATATCCATTCCCTTTTCCTATAACACCCTCCTCCCATATCCACCCAAGTAACTAGCCAACGAGGGTAAACATGTGACAAGAGGCTACTATGAACTGATTCAACCTCCTATGTGACCTTAAGGAAGTGGAATCGATGGAACACATCACACATACCTTCCACATCAGCAACAAGACTCCCAAGAACCATCCCAACCACTTAGGTAACTATCCCCTCGATCCCACTGATCGTTTAGACCATTGAACCCCAGGAAACTCCCACAGTATGCATGGGTGCGTTTGGGAGGCTCTAGACGCTCCCACAACACAGGCATGTGTACATCCAGGGACTTTTTCGCATAGACCTATGCTAGCATCCCCGGGATTTCAACCTCTTTTTCAAGCCCAGATCCTAGGTCACTCCGATAACTCAATGACAAGTCCATAAATTAAATATAACAACGAAACAATGATACATTTGCAAAAAAATTGACAAGGACTTGACTTGAACCGTACTGGCCATGACAGGCATTTCGTCAAACATGTCACACATATGTAATCTACATGTTTAAAAAACATATCTAAGAATAAGGGTCTCATACTTATATTAGAATAGTAAAGAAGCATTGTTCCTTTACATAATTAGTTGCATTACCATCTATTAGGTCATAGATACATTGTTCATACATTTACAAATCAAAACATGAGGAGAGCCATACATCATCACTGTCATAATACATGCTTATAACCAGCATAATAACAACAGAAATATCAAGGATACATCAGCCATAGAATCCACATATAAACCAATAAATTTACACATAATTTGTCAAGGAAAGAACCTATTATTAATGAATGCAAAAACCAACCAGGGATGGGACTACCACGTTCCACCCTACCATATATTGGCTGAGCCAAATCTATCTTCAGCCAATCACCTCCGTGCCATATTCCGAGCATTAATGTGGGACTCAAACCGAAAGAACATCCCAGGGCATCCCGAGGCTAAACCACCTCACCATCATAAATAGTAACCATAATTTACATCAATCCATCCCAGATCAATAGGCCAAAATAATAAGCATGTAATAATAGGCTTTATCATTATCTCCACAAGATCACTAGGCTAAAACAAGCATGGATGCCACCAGATTTTTCCACCTACATCAGGAGGAATTTTCCTATCTCCTAGTCTCTCGGGCTTTACCGCAATCCACACTGGATCACTAGGCCCTAAACTGAGACCCACTCTCCAGTATTTATCATATATCCCAACCCGAGATTCCTAGGCCTGATGGAGAACACCCACCTCTAGTATTTACCACAATCCACACCGGATCACTAGGCCCTAACCGAGGAAACACACTGTTCGGATTTAACGCAACCCACAGTCTGGTTCAGGGGTTACTAGGCCATTTGTTCTTTCATTCAGATATCTAGCTCACCCAGCTTCGAATCCATCCAACAATCTAGCTCAACCAAAACATGAGAACATGATCACACCAAGACTATCCTAAAATGGAAAGGCTAGGATGAAAACATTGTTACACCTAGAAAAACCCATGCCATGGCAGTAAATAACCACATGCAATACCATGCATGCCAATTCTAATAAGGAAATCACACTTGCAAATTTAAACCTGTAAAGAATCCTATTGTAGTTGCTTGATCTTACTCTTCCTTGCTTTCTCCTTCCTTCCCCTTGCCTTCTTTGTCTTTCTTGATCCAGTGCCAAAGTATGCCACACTCCTCCAAGAGTGTTCCAAGAAACTCTAAGTATCCAAGGGCATGAGAGAGAGAGAATAGAAAGAGAGTTGTAAGTGTGAGCACAAAGCTAGAGACAAATCTTGCCAACTAATCCTCAGAAGCCTTTTTATCAATTAGGTCTCTATTTTCTTCATTTTCCATTATTTTCCTTCATTTTCCTCCTCACATGCAACATGTGACCTTTCATCTATTTTCCATTATTTTCATAAATAAATGCCAGATAATGCCTCTTGCCTTTCCAAAGCCTTTTCCATTGCCTTTGTCAATTTCCTTTAGCCATAAAAACCGAAATGAATACCCACTAGGATGTTTTTCCCACCATTCAGATTGGAATAAGTGTCCCATCATCCGTTATTATTATTTTTCCTTTATTAAATTTTATTACATGGAATTTTCACCGGGGCTGTTACAGAACCCTCCCCCTTGGGGGAACACCATCCTTGGTGTTTAATGACACCTACAAACCAGCAAGCCGTTGAAAATAAAACAATCTTCCTACGGATATTTATAACACGTCTTGTTGCATTATATACAATGACATCCATATATACAACCATACTATCTATGGAGCTTTATAAATCCATCTCGATACATTATTTACAATAATATACACATATGCACATTTTCTCAACCGACACATAAAAGGATATGATGCTTGTATCAACAACAAGGGAATCCATAGGCTCACACCTCCACCCTCAAAGTAATACCAAGATTCACCTCCTTCCTAGGAAGTCCAAATTCCACTATCAAATTCAAAGCTGCATCTAATGTATTGCGCCACTTTTCCTCTCATTGAATATTTACTGGCTCATTATTCCATGAAAAACTCCCAATATGCATTTGATTCGATCAGGAAAATATAATGACCAAAAAAAATTCATCCCTAACCTTCCCTTCTCTGTTACACATTCCCTCGGGAAATTTGGTAATCCCCTTCTGTTCGGTCACTCACCTTCCAAGTTCCCCGACATCCCCCATCCTGGGCGATCCATCCCTTGGCAAGGCTTCCTCACATCGTAAACTTTTCAAAAAAACAAGGAATATACATGCCTCAAAACCATCCTACCGGTCATAGCATGCTCATGGAAATCAATGGACACTATTGGATACCAGTGTCCCACAATGTCCCTCCTCCTAAAGTTATTTACCAACATACTACTACTTATTTCAATTCCTTTTGTTGTTGTTGTTAATGCTTGCAATCAGTTTTAACCACCCAATCGGGAATTTTCGTGCTTCCTATACCAAGCACATAACTGCCACTAGATTCAAAATAAATTTAAATAAATTCACATTATAACTCATTGGTAGCTCGTCAATAAGGTACACTTGCAATTTTGTTCACTTCTTGTCACAACAAGTCAAACAAGTTGTTTGATTAAATCATCATGTATAAATATATCACATGTGGTTAGTTCAAAACGCAACCATCATAAATTAAAATAATGAATTGCATGAAATCACCATAAACCATAATCATAAATCACATGTAACCATAATAAGTCAGAATCATAGATTACATGCATAACAAGACTGAAATAAAATACCGATACTTATCCTCCATCGGTCCTTACTTCTGCCTGTTTTCTTTTGTACACAAACAGGATCGGTTGCCACACCAGCAAGCACCTAGTGCCTTCGCTTCTATTCAATCACGTACACATACACACAATGTACATCACAACACGTACACCCACATAAGACATACAACACCATATAATACACACACCCACACCAGCATCCGACACATACACCTACAACTGGTGTAAAATACAACACAATACATACGCCTATATCAGAATACAACACATACACCTACACACGGTGTACAATACAAAACAATACATATACATATACAAGGTACAACACAACGAATACACATGTCATGATTCCATGACTACATCATGCACACACATAGTACTGCATGTCCGCAAAACAATATGTACGACATGCACACAATACCACATGTATTCCAGTACCGTATGCACAACATGTACACAATACCACCTATACACAACACTACCTGCACAACATATGTACAACATCACAATGTACACGACACCAACTGAACATCGTGTACACAACTCCAAATGTACACTACACCACCTGTATAATGTACATGCAATACTACATGTACACAACACCACATGCATAACATGTACACGACACTACATGGACACATCATCACATGAATGACATGTTCACAACACTAGCTACACACAACACCACATGTACAACATGTACACAACACCAAATGTGCAATCATGAAAACAACACCATATGTAAAATACGCACACAACACCATATGTACATAGCATTGCATATACAACATGTACATAGAACCATACGTGGTGTGCAGAATACCATATGCACACAACACTGCATATCCAACATGCACACAGTATGGTATGTACACAACACCACATATCCAACATGTGAATAACACCATCAATACCTAGCACTGAATATGAAATATACACAAAAAACCATATATGCAACATGCATACAACATCATATGTGTTAGCCACCTATAATATTTTGTCAAAGCAAACGGGTGGCTAAATATGATTCTAAGCCTTCAAGAGAAACATTTCCTTTGTAAATCTATCATTCTTGAAGCCTCCATGTGTCTTCTATCCTTTAAAGAATCTTCATTGTTGTTTCCATTAATGAACCTTGCTATTTGTGAAAGAGAATGTTCTAAAAAAGGCCTCCATTTTCTCCATTTCACCCCCACAGAATCCCCCATTTTTCATCCTTATTTCTGTAGGTTTTAACCCTGAATAGAAATTATCTACACACGAATCTTATAACAGAAAATAAACAATAGCGAGAGCATAAAACATAAAACAGATAAAAACAGAGATTTTCCCCTGGATCCCAAATCAGGACGACCAGCTTGATTTTTCATTATATTCCTTTTAGTGTTACAACACATATATATACATGCCGAAGCATACATAAACCCCAATCCATTAACCCTGGATTAGAACATAACTGTAGTTCCCTTGACCACATCTACAAAATACTAGGGACCGAAAACCATCGTACCCCAAAACCAGGTGAAAAATCATGCACAAAACATGGGTGGGTCCGCACACCAAACAAATTGCATACGTTCCCACTCCCGTCATCAGTAAATGTTCTCCCTCACACGCCTTGCAAATGTACAAATGACAGCTAGTCGTGGAAAGAATATAATACATACCCAACATTCTCCCACTTGTTGTTTTCTTTCCACAGGGGGCCATAGGAGAGCTTAGTCATTGGGCCAATTCTTCAACACCCATTGTTTCTCTACACCAAGAGAACTTTTGAGTGCTCACAGACTTCGTCAATGCATCTCGCAACATCTTCAGTGTCTTCACTCTACGAAGAACACCCTTTTAGCCTCAACCATATCTCTAACAAAGTGATACCAATTATCAATGTGCTTTGTCTTTGGAATAAAAGGTGGCTCTAGCCAAGAAAATTGCACTTTGGCTATCACAGCTTCTATCCTTATAGCTTGTCATATCAACCCCATACTTGAACAATGGTAGGAGCAACCAAATCGTCTGCCAAAGTCTGGTCGTTATTCTGCCTCTGTAGTTGAAAGCTCCACTACAGACTGTCTTTTACTCATCCAACTGACTACACCTCCAAATAGGCTAAACACATTCCCACTTGTAGATATTCTTTGGTCCAAATCTCCAGCCCAGTCTGCATCAACAAAACCACGGATGTCCAACATTCTTTCTAATCTTGGTCTACATTGGTAGCACAAGACATAATCACTAGTGCCGCGTAAATATCTGAAAACCCGCTTCACTGTTGTCCAATTCTCCTTCCCTGGGTTTGACATAAACTTGCTCAATACTCCCACTGCATGTGCAATGTCTGGTCTAGTACAGACCATTGCATACATTAGGCTACCCACTGCACTTGCATATGGAACACGGGACATATCATCCTCTTCTTCTTGTGTCTTGGGACACCGAAGTTTCCAGTTAGACAACTTGCACCTACAAAATAGAACACTATCGTTTACTATCCTCGCATATTGAACTCGGGGCACATAGTCTCTTTATAACACTGCTTAACCCGCAGCTTCCTCTTTTTCCCGATCTCTCTTAATTTCCATGCTCAAAATATAGTTTGCAGCACCAAGATCCTTCATGTCGAATTTGGAGAACAGTTGGGTCTTCAAATCTTGGATAATTTCTTTGTCATTTCCAATCAACAACATATCATCCACATACAAGACCAAATAAATAACACGGTCACCAATTAATTTAAAATAAACACAGTGATCCTCCTTGCTTCTGGTGAAGCCAAGTCCCCGTGTATAGGTATCAAATTTCTGATACCACATCCTTGGTGACTGTTTTAACCCATACAGAGACTTCTTCAACCTGCATACCAGTTCTTTCTTACCCTTCACCATAAAGCCTTCAGGTTTCTTCATGTAGATCTCCTCTTCTAGATCCTCGTGAAGAAATGTTGTCTTCACATCCATCTATTCTATCTCAAAATCAAATGCAGCAGCAACAGATAAAAGTAATCTAATAGAAGTAACCTTGGCAACAGGAGAAAAAAATATCACCAAAATCAATTCCCGGCACCTGGGAATAACCTTTTGCTACCAACCAAGCTTTGTATTTCTCCACCTTGCCTTCTACATTCATCTTCTTTTTAAACACCCATTTGCTCCCGATGGGCTTCCTTCCAGCCGGCAACTCCACCAGATCCCATGCCTCATTTTTGTGCAAGGATGCCATTTCATCAACCATGGCCTTCTTCCAGAGTTTTCCATCCTCTGAATCTACTGCCTCCCTGACAGTTCTGGGTTCATCATCAGTTATAGTTAAGGCAAAACCTGAACAGAAAGCAGATGGACTATACCTTTCTGGTTGCCTTCTTTCCCGAACTGATCTTCTCAAAGCTGGAGTTTGTGGCTCTTCATCTTCTGAGTCTTCTTCCGTTGTAGAGTCTGATTCATCCTCCTTTAGCTCAAACTCTATCTTCTCAGGTTCCTTTGGTAGGACTTCATGTTTAACAACATCTTTCACTTCTCTAAACACCACATCTCGGCTGTACACAACCTTCCTTGTTTCTGGGTTCCAAAGCTTATAACCCTTTAAACCATCCTTATACCCAATAAAGATGCACCTTTCAGATTTATTATCCAACTTGGTCCTTTTCTCCTTTGGAACATGTACATATACATCACATCCAAATACCCTTAGCTGTGAAAGAGAGGCTTTCTTATCAGTCCATACCTCATGTGGAGTCTTATCCTCCAACGCTGATGAAGGAGATCTGTTAACTAAGTAACATGCAGTCTCCACTGCCTCTGCCCAGAATTCTTGTCCTAGCCCGGTACCACTGAGCATGCTTCTTGCCTTTTCCATCAGCATTCTTTTCATTCTTTCTGCAACTCCATTTTGCTGAGGTGTGTATGGAGTAGTTTTCTGTCGTTCTATACCACACTTCTTACAGAAATCTCCAAATTCCTTCTTGCAGAACTCCCCACCATTATCTATCCTCGGCACCTTTATCTTCTTCTATGTTTGGTTTTCCACCAGAGCCTTAAATTCTTTAAATCTGTCAAAGACTTCAGATTTCTTCCTCAAGAAATATATCCATGTATTCCTTGAGAAGTCATATATGAATGAAACATAGTACATAGACTTTCCCAGTGATGGAACTGACACAGGTCCAAACACATCACTGTGCACAAGTTCTAATATCTTGTTCGCCCTATTAGCAATTCTAAGGAAAACTAACCTACTCTTCTTCTTCTGCGTCATGTTCAAGGTAAATTGAAATCTAGAGAGAAATTAGACATACCTTCTACCATACCACTACCATGTAGTATCTGAAGGCCCCTCTCTCCAATATGTCCAAGCCTTGCCATAGCATGGTATTTTCTCCAGAGACCATTGGGCTTTCCACTCCAGTTTCAGGAACCAAAGAAATATTTCACCCATCAATAACAAAGGGATACCTTGTGCCTTGCGCAGAGTTCTAGTCCAAACCCCCCGCATAATACCAAAGGTTCCTAACCATCTTGCAGGCATATTTCTCGAACACTGTTTTTACACCTGCATCATCCATCTTGCTTACAGAAATCAGATTTCTAGCCAATGTAGGAATATGTAGAACACCAGGAAGTGTTCTAATCCTTCCACCTTGCAGCTTTAGCTTGACCTTTCCACATCCGACGATTCTGGCCTTCCTATCATCCCCTAGGAAGACATCACCACCATCATATTTCTCATACTCGCAGAACCACTCCCTATGGGGAGTGAAGTGAAAGGATGCACCTAAGTCAATCAACCATGACTCATGATCTACATGTGTACTTGAAGAAAAAGTCAAATACACATCCCCACCTTCATCCGAGGTGTTTTTTGCCTCTGCAGAAGGAGCATCATCAAATCCATTTCCTTTCTCAGGAGCTTTAGATCTGCACCCCTTTTTGTAGTGCCCTTCCTTTCCGCATTTCTAGCATACCTTTACAAACTTTCCAGGAGATTTACATCTCCCACTCAAAACCTTATTCTTGTTTCTGTTTTGGGACCTTCCTCGTACAGATAAGGCATCTCCATTCTGGCCCTCCATATTTCTCCGTCTCATTTCCTCCGACAACAAGGCTAAGACAATGTCATCAAAATTCAAGGTATTTGTATTGCTACCTATTGCAATAACTAGACTGTCCCATGAGTCTGGTAGTGAACACAACAAGCTGATGCACTTATCTTCATATGAGATTTTAATATCAACAGATGACAGCTGACTTACCACAGTATTGAAGGCATTCAGATGCTCTGTCACCGAGTCTCCATCCTTCATCCTCAGGTTATACAACTTTTTCCGCAAGAACAACTTATTCACCAGAGACTTAGATTGGTACAAAGTCCCAAGTTTTTCCCATAAATTCTTCATCGTAGCTTCCCCAGATACATTCAACAATACTGAATCTGAGACACACAACCGTATTATGCTCTTAGCCTTCCGATCCAGTTTCTTCCAGTCTTCATCTGACATTGCCGTTGGTTTAGTACCTGGATCTACTGCGATCCACTGATCTTTATCCACCAACAGATCCTCCATCTTGAGCTTCCATATCTCAAAACTCTGACCATTAAATTTCTCGATCTCTATCTTCCCGTCGCTCGCCATCTTCTTTCACAGCATGAATCGATCCCGCAGATCTCCCACTGAACAGGGTCTACCTCAGGCCCAAGCAAAAAACCCTCAGCAGCAAAGGCGTCCCCTTGAAGCTGAAACAGCTCTGATACCAAATGTAGGTTTTAACCCTGAACAGAAATTATCTACACACGAATCTTATAACATAAAATAAACAATAGCGAGAGCATAAAACATAAAACAGATAAACACAGAGATTTTCCCCTGGATCCCAAATCGAGACGACCAACTTGATTTTTCATTATATTCCTTTTAGTGTTACAACAGATATATATACATGTCGAAGCATACATAAACCCCAATCCATTAACCCTGGATTAGAACATAACCGTAGTTCCCTTGACCGGATCTACAAAATAACAGGGGCCGAAAACCATCGTACCCCAAAACCATGTGCAAAATCATGCACCAAACATGGGTGGGTCCGCCTATGAGTGGGTCCGCACACCAAAAAAATTTTCGCCGGGACGTTGCCCTGAACCCCAACAGTGGGGGCTACCTCCCCCCTTGTGACCCCCCTGCTGCGCCCGCTGCAACGTACAGCGCGTGGGGCTAGTCGTGGAAAGAATATAACACATACCCAACAATTTCCTTCATGAAATCCCTCAAAATACCTTCATCTAACCTTCAAAATCATCAAAACCCCCTTAAAACCTTATATCTCCCCTTTATTCGGTTTTAAAACTCTTATTTCACCTACCGGAACCCTTACTTGGCCTCAAAAATCTCTTTTTTTGGCCTAAAATTCACTTTTTTACACTATATGGTTCTTAAGCCCCTGAGGGCTTATTTCCTTCAGCACCCATCCTTCATATGGCCGAAGCCTCGCAATCGGGTGCTTAAAGGCCCAAAAACCCCCTTCCGAACCCTCCTCTCCTTTGTTTTTTCATTCCCCCTGACGTTTTGATTTAAACAAATATAGACCATTTATCTACACAGATCAACGGCCATCGGGTCTTCTTCCCCGTTTCCTTTTCGCTCCCGTTCCTTTCCTCCATTCAAAAAACCCACCCCATCTCTTAATCCTAACCATCGATTCAAAGATCTAACAGTCAGGACTTAACCTGATGGCCCGATACCTTTCCACTGTGAGACAAACGTCTTACGTCACCATGGGCCCTACCTACCTTTCCGCCCCCACAACTTTCCTCCATCGCGCTCTCCTCACAACCGTCCAATCTGACATCCCAGATCCGACGGCTAGCACGTGGTATCACATGATTTTGCACCCGGGAGATAACGTCTTAAATTTACACGATATGTGCGGTTTTTAAAAGACACGCACCACCTATTCTATGGAATCGCGTTATTTTTGGGAAAACCACTTACCCCCTTAGAGCCCGCGAAAAAACCATTAATGGTTTTCTGCCATACCGCCTACCCCCCCCTCCCGCAACGTCAATTTTACTTTTAATCACAGCCGTAGATCAACCTGATCTAACGGCCCACATTACATCATGCTATCATTTCATTGTTCCTCATCTGTTCTCCCAAATGCTCGATCATGCGATCTCCACCGTAGATCATCCTGATCTAACAGTCCTAGTTTATCCTCGTGCCCAAACCTCCAAAGCACCTGGTTAGCTGTTCTGCCAGGGTTTTTCCCCATTTTTCCACTGGGCTCACTTTTTCCCTCATTGCTCCTCCATCCCCACGAGCCTTCGAAGTAGCCATCCTCACTCCCTCAGGTTTTTATAACATGTTTATTGTGTTTTGCAGGGTTTACAGATGGTGAATTCCTTCTGTCTCCACAGTCACGGTCATGGTGATATAGAGCACAGAAAGCCAGCCCCAAAGCCAAAGATAGCAGAGGAAGACATCCCTAAGAGGGTTTAAACATGTTTTATTGAAGATCAGGTTATTAAACCCTGACATAAACCCTCCAGCGCCTCTGTAGCCTGTATATTCACAAACAAAGGTCAGAAGAAGCAACAAAGAGTATCAAAAGAAGAATTAAAGGGTTAATGCCTAATGTTGAATACTTAATGCTTATAATCCAATGTTTAAAAGGATAAAGGACACAGATAAAGAACCGAAGATGATCAAGGAGGCGTAATGAAGCCTAAAGCACACATCAAGCCATATCAGTGATTTAATATCAGCAGAATGTTCTTTTTCCTAAGAAGGACAAATTCCCATAGCATTCTCTATGCCTCATAGAGCCCATAACAGTTATTATTCTAACAGAGATCTCCTGGAACTGTCAGTGCATTGGTTATGAAGTATGGAAGACCTGAAAGAAAAAATCTTCACCTTACTTTTCATAGAAGATAAAACAGAGTACTACAGCCATAAAAGTACTTCAAGGAACATACCCTTGGAGTTATTATCAATCTGACAAAGACTTCTAAACCAGCCTAAAGGGTATCAACATGTTAATGCAGAGCCATTAAGCAGAGTGGGCATTCGAATACTTCCTCCCCTCTATCTTAATGAATCATTCAAATTCATATCTACTACTCCACCTCCTCATTCACCTATAATTATTCATTGAAGATTCATTGTAAAGGGTTGGGATTTTATTGACTGTTTGAACTGTTATTGAGGGAAGTAGCCGAGTAGTTTGTAATATATTAGGCTGGGAAGAGAATTTTGGACTATAAAAAGCCACTGGACTCAAAGTATGTGACTGGTTTTGCACATCAATTGAACAAGCAGATTCACAGGATCTTGGTCTATATTATTGGTGATGTTTTCCTTATTGTAATTGTCTCTGATAAAGAACAGCAAGCATAGATTAGGACATACTGTTGGAAGTACCCTAAATCTCACTGTTAATCTTTATCTCTATGTTTTCCTCTGATTGTGTATTTAAGGATAATTCTATAGAGTATAACCAGTCAAGAAATGTTGGTGAGCCCATGTCTTGCTGAGTACAACTTGAAACATTGTCCTTGAAAGATATTTTCATTTCATGCCAAGTAAAGATTGAAACTAGGGAAGTCTATGGTTAGCCCTGTCCTCTAGTTTCTTCTCCAACAGTTTGTCTTGAAAGTTTCCCTGTGAGTTGGTGTCAAAAGCAGAGAAGGTTAAAAGTCTTTCTCTGATCTTAGGCCTTGCTCTGTGTTTAATCTTAAATGTTTTCTACTGTATGAAAGCGGTTATGAGGACTGCTGGATTGTTTTCCTTAAGAGTATGCTGAAAGCATGCTAAGTTAAAAGTCTTTACCTAATCTTAAGCTACCCTTTGTGTATTTATCAAGAGTTTCCTTTGAAGTATGTCAAAAGCAGGATAGGTTAAAAGTCCTTACCTGATCTTAGGCTGCACTTTGGTTTATTTCTTTCACCCCACTTCTTAATGTTCCATCCCACCATCTATCTAAAAATATCCTTTGGTATAAATGACTTGCCCTATGGAAACCCTTGGATAGTTGTTATGCGAGTAAACCTTTTTATGACTCCATAGCCCAATGGATTGGCACTTCTCTTGACCTATTTTCCCATGCTGAAACATCCTACTACTTTGTTCCTTCTTCACTTCACATAACCTTCTCAGTTAATGATCTCCAACCAAACAAACAAACCTGAAACCCCTGTGCTTCATAACTAGCCTAATACCATAAACTGACCTTAAAGATATATCATTCTTTACATATATAGAGAGATCCCTCTCTGGCTCCAGGAGGGCTAGAACCTGAGATCCCAAAGTGGTTTGATGTTGTCTTGTCATTTGGTATTGCCAAATCTGCCAAATCATAGGAACCCCAACATAATGGCGACTCTGCTGGGGAATTCTGAGTGAATTTCATCTTATACATCCTTAAGAGCTCAGAAGACCCATAATCTCCTTAGATTGGTATTTAATTGTTGATGGTGGACAACAGCCTGCTTCAAAACATTTTAAACCCTCCACCTAGCGACTCCACACTCCACAACTCCTAAAGGCCAAATGACTCCACTGGTAGAAGGCCCTGAACTGGTTGAATAGACACATTGACCTCTTATCTGATTTACAAAATGATTCCAAGGATACAACGAAGATATTCCCCAATTAGTAGAGAACATATCCCTGGGTTCCCACATAATATGCCCCAGGTGATTTGGGATGATAACCTTCCTGTTTTTCAAGGTGAAAATTTTGAGGACCCACTTCTACATATCATTAAATTTCACATACATGTATGGAAGGTAAAGACTGAATGGCATGAAGACTGCCTTATGAAAACGTTCATGTTAACATTAGAAGGAAAGGCAAGGGACTGGTATGAATGGCTAGAACCTAGGAGTTTGTTTTCTTTGAAAGACATGCACCAAGTATTTTCTGAGAGATACAAAGAAAACCCTTCATCCATACCATGGACTGCAAACTGTTGTGACCAATCTCAGAAGTTCATACAATACCTGCTAGATATTGATGAGAACTTGATAGATATGCACTCTGAAGATCTGTTAGAAGCCATTCAAGAGTTTCATATGCATCCTAGCTATCACAAGAACCTGGATGAATCATTTGAGGAAGAAATTCACCAAGAAATCAAAGACATTCCTCAAGATATTCCTGAAAACCCAAATAATGATTCATCATCCCTTATAGCTGAGGCCCAAGAAGACATCGAGCCTCAGATTCAGTCTTCACAGGTAACAGAGAGCTGCTGCACTTCTGCTCAAAGAAACACAAGAAAATCTTCTCATTTGACAGAAGAAGAAATAGATCATATCATCAATAGACAGCCAACCTTTGAAATTTTTTGCAGAACAGACACTCTTGCCCATTCATCTACTGAGCTTTGTTGTACAGACTTGGAAAGCTTTCCTTTAAATCATAATGAAGAAAGACTTACTAATAATACAGTATGTCGGATTGGTAGCATTACTTACATTCATGATTTTCCTAAGTTTGATCTGTCTGATGATGATGTTCTCCAAACAGAAGTTGATCTTGCAGGGCCATCATCAGTAGATTTATGGGAGGAAAATCAGTTTCATCAAATTCAAGAAATTAATGAGCCCATGTAGGTTATTTATGATACTGATGAGGAAAGTTATGAAAGTCTAGTAGCAGGTGAAGATTCATTGAATCTTCACTTTGCTTTATCTCAGATCATCAGTAATATTTTTCATGTGATTGGGAATCAGCAGCCTTTCATCTCAGAGGATGAAGAGGAAGACCATGAAGAAATTTTTGAGTAGGTTGAAACCAAGGAGCCTTTTCTTGAAAAGGAGGAAGCAATGGAACAAACCCTTGCTCAATAATACATTGATCTTTTCACAGAACTCAGCCCACCATATCAAAATATCTCAGAGCTACAAGAGGACAACACTGCAATATATGATGAGTCCTCCAGTTCAGAAAATAATGAAGATGAGGAAGAATTTCTTTCTCAACAGAATCTATTCCTTGATCCAGTGGAAGAGGAAGTAATCCTGGTTGAAGCCTACTTGCCAAATACTCACAACCAAGTATCATTTCAAGATCCTTATGCTCATTTCCAGCAGACATTTGAAGAAGGATCAAAGGCCATCAAGAGCAGCTTGTTACAAACAACAAGAAGCATTTTAGAAGCTGCTGTTAATAAAAAAAGAGAATGGGACTGGCCCTACCTGTCCAACATGATTAAAGAGATGAGAAACGACCAGTCATGGGATCATCTGATTGACTGAATGTATTTGAAAAGAGATTTTTTCAGCTAGACATGTAAATATTTCAAGTTAGGGTAGGATAGGTAGGAATCTCAATAAAGCTTAACCTGTGAGCATTTAATTAGCTATTGATTTTACTTTGAAGAAAAATTCAAAAAATACAAAAATAGAAAGAGAAGGGTTCAGACAAGCTCAAAAATTGAACCAGCAGAGAAAAGAAGAAGAAGCAGCTCTAACAAGATCAAAACCAGAGCTGAAATGAAGAAAGAAAGGTGACTCTAAAAAGCTCAAAATCTGAGTCACAAGAAGAAGGAAGGATGCTGGTGATTTTCAGATCTGAAGCCTTCAAATTTTGTTTTCAATTTCTGTGAAGTTTAGTCCATGTGCAGCTTGTCTTTATGCCATGGACCCACAGCAAATCAGACATTCTAATCTTGGTTTGTATGTATTTAAATTTCTGTTTTAGAATGTAGAGAATGAAAATCTATCAGACAGTTTAATCCTGGTAGATATTAGTTTAGGTAGAGAAGCTATGAGTCCAACTGTTTAATCTGGTCTCATGGAGAAATAAGGGTAGCAGTAGATAGGTTTACTTTCCTGTTTGCAAAATAATGATGATGTGAAAGGTATGCAAGTCTGAATGCACCTTGAAGAAAAAATGTTGGGACAGTAGGATGGGTAGGTAGTGGTTTGGGAAAATGTTTTCTGCTGACATAATATCCATCATGTTTGTAGCAGTTGATCAGAGAAGAAAAATATGGTCAAGTACCAGGCATCTGGCCTACTTCCAAAGATCATATTTGAGATTCTTGGCACCTTCAAGAAGATGTCATCCCCATGTGGAGCCACTGCACGGGGGTGTCACTCAATTAACCTATGGCATAGCACGTGTGTTCATGGCATACTAAACAATACCCTTAGTTTGACTACATATTGGAAAATACCTTTAAAAATCACTTTATTTAACCCCTACCAATACTAACCCATTGCATTTTCCCAATTTAAAAACCCCCTACTTTCACTAGATATTGTAGGTATCCATTTTTTCATTAACATTTTTTATACCCCTTTATATTTATATCCTTAACATAATGACATGATGCCTCTCTTATCACCCCACATGCATTCTAAAATTCACCTATCTTCTTGTGATATACATAGGAGATGCATATTAGTATTCCCACAATGTGATTACTCAATCCACACTCAAGCACATCTCACTATGATTTGTGGCATTTAATGGTCTAAGGCATACAAAGATCAACCATGTTTTAGGAAGATTGATTATGTGCATGTCTATAAAGTGACATAGAAATTGATCTATATGATGATGAAAAATCAATTGATCAATCTTCATGAATATGTTTGCACCAAATAAGGTGTTCAATCACAAGTCTAGACCCTCTTCCCTTTGAAAGCTTCTTGTTCAAAAATCCAACTACAATCTCATGTACCCAAACTAGTGTCTTATTAAGGTGGAACAACAAAAGTTACAGTTTCAGAGAGTTATATAGAGAAGAAAAGGCAAGGTGAGGATGAGAGTTATGAGACCCTCCCTTTGCTTTAATGAAAAAAAACTAAAAACATTGTTCTTTTTTGTTTTTAATTTAAGTGTTTTAATGAGAGCGCCATGGTATATTTTATTAAGACATCATTTGGAAACGACCCATGTGGATGGCATTAATGGTTTTTTAAGCTTGGTGATGTGATTTAAAGAGCTCTTACCGCTAGATTTCTTGTTTTCGGGATTATCAAAAATATTTTGTAAGCATTGTAGACAGTTTCCCCCAAGTTCAAATGGATGGTATTATGTGGCTATGTTTTGTGAACCTTGCCAACATCAACATGATAGATAGGTATACCCCCAAGTTTTTCATTAAGCATCTTCAAAGATGGGATTTCACATTTGGAGGGATCTGTGGTGTCACACCACTATCTTGGCTGGATTGGAGAAGATTTAATAAGCCCAATATTCACTAGCTTAAGACAAGAATGTGTTTTCAAAATGATACCAGAAATTTCAAGGCCCATTTGGAAGCACTGGAGATGTAGTCATAATTACTATAACAACTATACTCAACAACCTCAAGATTAATCTTCAGTCATAATTACTGTAACAACTATATTCAACAACCTCAAGATGAATCTTAAATAGTGTTCACAAAAGGGGATCATTGTCACCATGTCACGAAGAAGATTGTTGCTATACAGATGTCAAGGTTATTGTGACAAAAGCAACATCTGTCATGTTGTCATTAAACATTAGTATACAAATGTGAAACAAGGTCAATCACGGACACATAGGTCACCGTCTATAGATTACTTCCCTTGACAGTCTCATTATTATCTATCCACAAGATTATTATAAATGTCATTTTCAAATCAAGGTTCTCTTATGTCACCAAAGGTGTCAAGACATCGTGACGATATTAAATGCTCAATCACCATGCTCAACCATACTTCCTCAAGAATCAAATCTTGCAGCAACCAACTGAAATTTATTTTGTTAATAAGCTTTAGAACATGCTATCTATGATACACATATATACTCAAGACTTATTTTCATCTAGCTAGACAACTCAATACATCAAAATCCTAGACAATTTTATACTTTAAGGCTTGGTAATTAACGCACAAGCACATAGACTTCCATTAGTTATTTTCACTTCCACAGAAGCCCTTGCTTTTGAACCTATTCCAATTAAATCATGTCTAATTTTAATTTTTGATTAACTAGCAATAGCAAAACAATACATAAAAAATACATGTCACTTTCCAAGTATTCATAAATGGTAAACCAAGTAGACCATCAGTATTGATTAGAGTGCATAACCCCAAAGGAATCCGAGTATTCATAAATGGTAAACTAGGTAGACCATCAATATTTATTACAGTGCATAACCCCAAAGGAATCACGGGAGTTGAACTCGTGACATCCCACTTCAAAGGAATCACAGGAGTTGAACTCGTGACATCCCACTTCT
This sequence comes from Pinus albicaulis, assembly GCA_034641835.2. NCBI lineage: Eukaryota > Viridiplantae > Streptophyta > Pinopsida > Pinales > Pinaceae > Pinus > Pinus albicaulis. The sequence goes on from CM076574.1 coordinate 1,060,562,556, forward strand.
GAGAAGTTCAATGTCTGACTCCAAGGCCAATCAAGCCAATCCTCGGGGCTCAAAAATAATATAATAAAAAATATTTGTATTTGGTAACAATGCGTGATACCTATCATCTAGCTTAGAAAGGATATAGGTTGGTAACAATTGAAGTAGACTTACAAATTAGCTAATTTAGACAGTTTCATTGTGGGAAAAATCAAGAATCTCATTCTAGATTATGATTCAAGTTGGGAATCAAACCCTACTCAAGGCTGAAATTTGCCAAACCCCTTTCCAGTACTAATTTAAATATGTAGACTATATATTAACACTCCCCAGCTGACATTATCAAGCAGTACATCGGTATCTCCAGAGTGATTGATATAGATGTGGATGCTTCTTCTCCCTCTACTTTTTACATCTATCCCTAATGACAAGTAATGGGCACTCCCATAGTATGTTGTAACTGGTGTAATTTTGAGCCCCATTGACCTATCTTTTTGTCGCCCACTGCCATTAATAAAACTAGTCTTATCTTATCTTCTGTCGTCCGTTAAATGGAAATGGTACTGTAATATAAAAACAATACTAAATAGCTAGGACTAACTCTCACCAATTTAGATCCTCATCTAAGAGTGAGCACTTAGTGCCTATACTTTCTTTTCTATATTTGAGGCCAATGTACATCGAGGAATTACACTGTACAATACAAGTATTCAAGAGACATCTGCTATCAATTCCATCTCAACAACGCCAATCTCAGTTACATACCATGAACCACGTAATCCAAATGTACACTAAGAAATTAAACTGTACAAAACAACTATTCGAGCAACACCTCCCATCAGTTCCGTTTCAGCAAAAACAATCTCAATTATTTACCCTGAACCTTAAAATTTTGACGACATGGTTCATGGTATACAACTGAGATTGTTGTTGCTGAAATGGAATTAATGGAAGGTGTCACTCGAATAATTGTTTTCTACAGTGTAATTTATTGAGGTACAATGGCCTCAATAGCAATTAGGTTCTAGGCTTATTCTACATTACATCTTTAATATCTGAAGCAGGATCCACAATGACCTGCTAAGGCTTCTTGGTTTTAAATGATAATTAGGTTTACTTGCAGTTATTCTTAGCTGTAAAAATTTTACACATTTAGGGACGAAAGGCACACTCATCATAAGTTTTACTTCATCAATTGGAAGGTCAGTGTACCAAAAGAAATATATTATTTTCTTGGAAATTTCACCGAGAGTAACAAGGTGCTCTACAACCTGGTATGACATAGATGTTGTTACATACATACATGGAAACATATAAACTAGCAATTGCACCAGGAGGCACAAAGGAACGCCGGAAGGTGTGCTACATGTGGGACATAATGAATGTTAAAAAAAGGGGGCCCACGGTGGGGTTTCCTCCTGTTTGTTGCCTTTAAGTATTCCCACAATTCTGACTCTTCACATTAACATTAGGTTGAGAGGATCCTACAGTGGGATTTCCCCCTGTTTGCTGCCTTTGAATGTGCCCACCATTTTGAATCTTCGGAATAGAATTAGGTTGAGGATGGCTTGCAGTGGAATTTCCTCTAGACTGGCCTACTGGCCCATTTACTCGCTTCACACTGGAAAGAAACAAATAGATATCAACAATCTGATCAAAATCACACGTGTCTATATTGTGAGAACCATCACACGTGTTTGAACTTCACCCACCCCCAGATAGTGAGGCTGCATATCCACTAAACTCGTGAGATTACAAAAAATACATCAAATCAAAAAGGTATTTACTTTAATTCATAAACTAGATATTTACTTTAAAACATTCAAAGGTATTTACCAGTTGGATTGCCTTTACCAGACTTCAATTTTTAAACCAGAGTTACAATCTACTTATTAGAAGCTTGCAGATATGTCCCTTTGTTATTTGGAACCCATAATAGCACTTCTATAAAGAAGCTAGAAACACATATATCAATTTCAGTGTCTTACCTCCGATGTCTTTTAATGCTATGAGATTTGAACTATAGAGCCTAGTGATCATCAATCAGCAAATCATTTCCCACATAACCAAGTATCATTCAGTACAAATAGCCTATACACATTTCACTGCAATAACAAGGGACTGAAGATGCTATGCAACCAAACTCATGTATTGCCATAGTGGGGGCTTTATGTTTAAAATTGTTTGTTTATGCTTCAAAGTTAGCAATTTCATTTGGTTTCAGAAACAGAAGTCTTGAAAGTAAAGCACAGACATGGCAAGAAAAAGGTCAAGTTTTCACCTTAACTTAATTTAGACCAAATATATAACTACAAGAAGTCACAGAAGTTTTGGGCCTTGAAATGGACGCTCTATGTGCCTATCTCATGTGTTGACCATTTAGTTTGTACATTTTCAAACCAAGGAGGAAAATTCAAATTTGATGCCACCAAACAGAAAATATCCAAGATTTCAACATATCCTACAAATTGCTGACAACAGGTCTAAGAACTCAAGGAATCAAAGACACGTAAGAAAAATGCCTATACAGATTTCATTTTGACCAGCTGTTTTCATCTTGGCTGTGCACTATCTAAAGACAATGACAAAAATTCCTGTTCAACCTTATGATGTCACAGCACAAACCAAAGAAGCCTTGGCAGTAAGTTGATATAGAGCAAGCTTTTACAACATCAAAGATGTTACACCCTAAATGAAAGTAAACTAGGGTTTCAAAAGATTATATGGACTCAAGCTCCCTATTCTCACTTTTCTGCCTCTGTAAGCAGGGCCTATGTCGTCTATGACTATGCACTTGCAATGACAATTAGTTATAATGACCAAGAAATTGAATCCAGTGCAAAACATACCTAAGAACCCATCATCCAAGGTAAAGGTGCCACAAGGTATATATATAGTAACCCATGTGAAAGGCATCACAAGGTGAAACTCGAGAGGCACAGAAAATATATATGTATCTGTCTGTTGATCGATCTCGGTGAGTCGCCAAGCATAAGTGTTTTGTATCTCCACCAAGTTTCAAACTTTAAATCTCCTGTAAACATTAAAAAAAATATATGCTTTGGGTTTTCTTGATAGAGAATATTTCATGTAGATGGGCTAAGTGCAAATTGTGTTTAATAGCTAGAAACCTCGACCAAAGCTTCTCAGTCAAAGGGAGCTTCTAGCATGTTGTAACTGTAACACCTCTAGGGTGGAAAAGAGCCTGTTCGAGAGTTTTGTGTTATATCTCCTACAAACATAAACATGATTTGGGTTTTAAGGATAGAGAATGTTTCATGCAGGTGGGCTAAGTGCAAATTCTATTTAAAGTATAGAAACCTCACCCAAAACTTCTCAGTCAAAGGGAGGTTCTAGCATGTTGTGACAGCAATACCTAGAATGGAAAAGAGCCTGTTAGAAATTTTTAGGTTAGAGTGAGGAAGGGCGTGTTTGGAAATTTGGGACATCTTGTCCAAAATTTTAAAACAAAAGGGGTGAAATTTTGAATTTCAAGAGGCTCCGTTCTATAGGTTAGCGCTTAAACCACAAACCAAAAAAAAATTAAAAACAGAAGGGCATTTTTGGAAATTTGGGACATCTTGTCCAAAATTTAAAAACAAAAGGGGTGAAATTTTGAATTTCAAGAGGCTCTGTTCTATAGGTTAGCACTGAAACAACAAACCAAAAAAACAAAAAAACAAGAAATTAAATTAAAGATGAATAAGGATGAGGGTACCTGCTCCACCATCTTGTGTTTGAGGACATTCTCTTTATCGAGGATCTTGATGGCTACGTTTTCACAATTCTCTGTATTTTTGGCAAGCTTGACCTTGGAAAAGGTGCCTTCGCCAAGGGTATGTCCCAACTCATACTTGCCCACACGAGTCACACTCTGCACGCTCATTCTCTGCCTCTCTCTTCTCCAAAAAAACACAGAAAAATCTAAGAAGAAAAAGGGGCTCCTTCGTGTGGATCAATTACCTATGGAAATCACTCCCTTTATTGTATTCTTGCCTCTGGATCTATGCCCCTCCCTCCTCCCCTGGTCTAATAACGCTTACGATTACAAAGCTGCCAGACCTGTGACTTTACAACATTCATCTTGCTAAAAATATCAACCGCCCAAAAATGAGCAGCTGCAATTTCCCTGAACCGACCTTCTTGTCAGCTGCTCAGAATTCCTAATGCAATCACTTGAATTGTGCACAAAATACCAGAAAAAGACGACCGACTAATAAAAGGAAAACCCTCTGGGCACCTTAACCCTCATGAAGGCGGCGGCCAACAGGTTTTCGAACTTTCAGAAGGTACCATAGCCTTTACTGAAAGTCTTGATACCCTGCAATTTGAACAGTAAATGATGTTATTGGAGGTTTCTCCTTCAACAGCTTTGAAGGTTCTGGAAAACATCGTACATATGATAGTTTACTTTTTTCTATTGAAATGTGCCTACAAAATTAAAACCAGTGTGATGAGTCATGTCATCTAAATCAGGTCTAAGCAACCCCTTCCCTCATCTGTAAAAAAATTGTACATTTAAGATAGTACATTATCAATACTTGTAGGGGGCAGGGAGAAAAAAATGCAATCACAAACATTAAATCAGTTCTTCCTGACACGCACATTCTAACGACAAGAGGTTGGTTAATTCATTAACAAAATACTCTTTATCTTTCAATGCTTATGATATTGATGTTGCTCTTTATCTTGTAATGCTTATGATATTGATGTTGTTGTTTGATTTGGTTTCATAGGTTATAACTTATAACTTATAAGTGGCATGAAGAACAAGAGAAATTAGATGCAATTGTAGCTAGTATATCTCTTAAGTTCGAAAGCAAATGGCCTATCATAGGACTGGAAATATTCTGCCCAGTTATTAAAATTTAAAAGGAAGGCCATAATTCTGCACTTCTAATAAAAATGTGTTTGTTTAAACATGTTTTTCTTGCAAATTATATCTATAAAAATTACTTCAAGGGGATGCTTCCTTGATTTTTCATATGAAGAGCTGTTGGGGAACACCGTTCTTATTGAAGGGTGAGGTTTCTCATAAAGTTTAATGAGGGGAGACAATGACCCAAGTATGTTACTAGCCCCTAGATTTTCAAATAGGAGACCTCGGTAAAATGTATATGTCACATTTTTTCAAACAATAGCCATGACACTGAAATAAGAATCGCTCATTTTGTAGATCTCAAATCAAGTGGCAATCAAGCAGAAGAGTAGGGCTGAAGAATAATGGTAAAATAGGAGTATAGTGGCCAAATAAATGTAGCTTACAAACACAATGATGCAGGAAATTGACATTGGAAATGGAAATGAACTTTGGCTTCATCATAAATCAAATCACATTGACCCCCAAACAAATATAATTTAGGCCCAGGAAGGAAGAGAAGCCTTGGGTAATGCACAGATCAAAAACCTAAAAATCTGAAATAAAATGTCCAAAGGCAAGAAGTACGAAGAAATTAAAGCAAGATATTCACTTGACACTAAGACAAAAGAAACTATGATGCCAAAATCAACCTTCAGAGAGATTCAGATCGCAAAAACCAACAAATCAGGAATAAAATGTAGAAAATATAGGACTTGATGACTGAACCCAGATTCTTAGAACTAATGATTTGATTCTTAAAATCAGAAAAGTAAAGCCAACTTAAGACACGATAGGAAGTCTAAAACATCTACAAATCTTGCAAGGAATAAAAAAGATAAAATCCTCCCATGCTCATCGCAGAGCTTGTTACTCTTTTACTATAGCAAATAGATAACTGAAAAAATAAAAATCACCAACGTTTCACAAGCAGTCTCACACAATAAATTTTCATGAACTTGGAAGTTGCACATAACTTCTTTTTGGAATCTCATCTAGCTGGCATAATACATACTAAAAAATGCAAGTTTCCAACACAGGATTCAAGAAAAATTATATTTAATAACAGAATGAAGATGCTTACCAATTCCACACCCCTATCTTGAAAGGATCGGACTTCCTGTAGGAAGTATAAGAAGCCAAATTTTCTATTCTCCATTGGGCAAGCCTGGCTGTAGTGTCAACTCTGCAGCCAGCCTCACCCATCCGTGTAAGAGTCAGCGCTGCAGCAATCTCCGTGATGCAGTCAAAGAAACTGTCCAACAGAATGCCTGGCTTCCCCAGCTTGACAAATTAGAATATGCTCCAATTATCAAATCCCCAAATGCAAACATAAATTGATATCCCCAGTGTGGCAGAAAGGAACATACAGAAAAAATAAAACTTGCAAATATACACATATAATCATATCCCTTGTATTGCAGAATAGAAGATACTCTGATAATCAAATTATCCAGACATAAAAAGTTTAAAGAAATATAAAGCTGCCTGTAGTAATTTTGGTTCTTTTTCTTCCAATTCTAGGTTGGAAAAGCTCTGGGTTTAAACATAGTTTCATGCCTTTTCGGCACCTATGTTCTCATAATGTCATAGGAGCTCTACACTGACCACTTACGAACTTTACAGCAGCTCATATTTCAGCATCTAAGCAACACAGACCGATCTTTAAACAAAAGGGGGAACCAAGCTTGGGAGCTTTGCACTGGCCACTTTAATTTTACAACTCTTATCCCACCATCTAAGCAACATACATCAATCCTCAAACAAAAGAGAGAACAGAGCTCAAGCGCGGAGGGGGAGACTGCAGGCTATTGATAACTGTGGCAAACCCTTTCCCCTCATTATTTTTTAAAATTTTGAATTTATCATCCATTCATACCATATTGGTATTCAACTTCTCATCAGATTTGAACTACCAACATATCTTGTTGGCAATTGCCACCTAACAAGGACAACCATCGCTAGCAATTGCCACCTAACAAGGGAAATCCATCGCTCAACCCTTTATGCAAGAACAACCAAGAACTCGGACTCCAATTAACGAAACCCAAAGCTAATCATACAAAAACCCTCTTCTCTCGGACTCCCTCTATATAAAGTCGGTTCCAAGCATACTTTCAAAGCGCTAGGCCAGACCCACTACATCTGCTCCTCATGACTCACCCAAAATGCATCCTTTCTCTCACACACAAGAAGAAGACGACTCTGCATTATGTGTCCATGGAAATAAAGAATTCATGAACACCGACTTCTTATGGACAAACTGTTAAACATTTCAAAACCTCAAACAAAGAAACAGAAGACAAAAGGAAAACTAGGCAAATCAAGCTAGAAAACCTTAATCCTACTGAAGAACTCCTCCTTTCCTTTAGGCTTAGACGATGCCATGGAGCTATTCTCTGTGTTGGAGATCATAACATCATAACAGATATGTGTGACACACCGCCAATCTCAATTGACACCATCAAATTCTCTGCAGATACCGACTTTCAGAACTCGAAATATCTCTCCGCTATTCAAATTGAAAAGAATCTTAAGACGAACCAACAATTGCAAGGGTATATAAGGTACATAAAAATGAAGGTGAGGAGGAAACAATATCATACAGGAACTTGTTACAACGTGACCATGACAAACTGGGAAACTAAACTAGAAGGGGATTCTGCATTTTCATTTGTTTGAAGAAGAGGAGTATTATATGAAGTATTTCACTCAGGTAATGAATGATTTTATTATATTATATGAAGTAAATTACATTTAAATTACATTTTTTTTAAATAAAAACCAGTCAAATCCATAAATAACTAATTCAGTTCAGTTACAGAGAACCGGGACAACCCATATGTACATTAGTTTTTTCCCTTCAAACAAAAACCAGTTAAATCCACAAGTAACTAATCATTTAATCACAGAGCACTAAGACAACCCATATGTAATCTTGCTGCCTTGTAGCCATTCCAATGAGGAATGCATCGTTTAAGCAGTAATTAAATTCTGAAACGTAAAATGATGCCCAAGAACAATAAAAGAAATATTGCTCATCAGATAGGATGAGCCATGTGAACCAGGGGATATAAAAAACCCTTTTTGTTTTCATCTTCACATCACAGAGGAGATACTGCTTGCTTGCGGATTCTACTCGATCTTCTCACCGGGGTGACTACCTTGTGCTCCTCATCTCGACCACCCTCTTTTCGGACAATGTTCTCATAAGTTGTAAAGCTTCCATAAGAAGGTGAGTCTGTGGAAAACTCTGGTGTAACTGAATACTCTTGATCAGTTGCAGAGGATATGCTGTCTCCTCTTCTTGACCTTCTTTCATATGTCCGAGAAATATCGTCATATGCACTCACTCTACTGATGATACTTCTATCTGAGCTGCTCATCTCTCCTGGAAAATACTCAGCAAGTAATTCCACACGAGGTGGAGAAAGCCTGGAATTTACTCGCTTCTCTATTCTGTTTTGAGGGGATGACATAAACTGCACCCTAGAGTATAGGGAGTAGTAAATGTTTCCTGGTTATTTCGTTGCTTTAACTGATTTCCCTCCAACTTCACTAGGGATTTTATAATTTCTCCTAGAGGCAGAAACAAAATAAATAGCAGCTAATGCAGTAGCTACTAGAATTGATAAACCTATAGTTGGACTAGGCAAAAGCTCTCTTACTGAGTTCTTTGGAAGGGTGGAGGAATCAACTCCAGAACCAATGAAGTATCTTGCAGCAGATGAAGGAGATTCTTCTAGTGCTCTCTCTTCCACTTGGGAAATCATAGATTCAGTCGTCTCTGTGAATTGTAACTCCTTCACAAGGTACTCACCATCTACATTTGAAGGAGAAGCACTGTAACTTTCATCTTTGACAGTCACATTCTCAGGTGTTTGGCTGTCCATGTCTAGTGCCTCAGATTCTTGCTTGACTTTTGTATTGCTCTATGAAACCAAGGTTCACTGACTTCTGAATCTTCGCTGACAACTGATGCAAACTTCTGGTCATGGTTAGGAACGACGGTAGTTTCAGGAATCTCATCAATGTCTGCTGCTTCATTGATATTATCTGCTTCTTCAGAATGAACCATAGGCAGAGATTCCTCAGAAGCAGTAGAAATGTCTATTCTATATGAAGAATATGAGAACATAGATTCCTCAAAACCGTATCTATCGTTTTCATCATCTATGTCAGAGTAGGAGGATAAAGGAAGGGTTTTTGGAGAAGATAACGACATTAAGTCTCCATGTTCTTGTACTCCAACCTTATTGTCTTTTTATTGCATTCCAGAGGATGACGGGTTCTCAGATGCATTGTGAAGATCAACTTCAAGCTTAGTATTCCCCTCTGGAACATGCCCTCCCTCCCTTGCACTGGATATTTGGGTGGAATGTTCATTATGAACTGAAGAAGCAACAAACTGATCGAATCCTTTCAGAGTAGCCTCTGTGCTACTCCCCTTCTCTAGTAGGCCCTCATCGGAGGAAAGGCTATGGTCCTTGATATACCTTTCTACAATAGTTTCCAAGCCATGATGATTACCCATTCCTTCAATACCACTGCTATGGGTTTTCTCAAAGGAGTTCTCCATTTTTCTTTCCATAACAGAATTTGTTAGCACCTTTCGCTTGGTCAAGGATGAATCAACCCAGAACTTAACATTCTCTACAATAACATCGAATTTTGCCCTTGAATACTGTAAAAGAGAATGATTCATATCTTTGACAGAATCCTTTCTCCAAAACCCTTGTACATCTTTAACAACATTCACTGCCGAGGCATAAAACTCACCATTAGCCAATGCATTGTTCTGCAGAGATGGTGGCAGAAGACCGGGGCTTCCTGATCCCAACAAAGCAACTGAAGCAGACAGCAAAACAAATACAAACAACAATGACATTTTCAACTAACCAGAGGGCTTCTCCTCCTCCTCCTCATCTTCATCATCATACATTGCCCGCTCTTTTTCAAAAATATTCAACCTAGGTTCAAAGGCTGCACCACCAGTGTTGTAGGGCGTTTCCTCAGATTTATCAACTGATGCTATTTCTTTTTCTTCAACCTCATGGATTTCTCTACAATCAGTGGATATACCTACAGAAGCCATTCGGTCTCCCAGGGACTGTATTTTCTTAATCTCTATGACTTCGCTAAGCCCACTTTCCGGTCCAGATTCCAAAAACCCCTGCTCCCCACAATCTTGTCCCCCAACTTCCAACTCTAAGTCTCTTTTTGGATGAAAACGGAGAAAATGAGGCCGGGGAGACAGATAATTAGTATTAGGATCACAGGGTGGAAGGATTGTGGGCTCGTCGCCAGAGTCAGGAAACTGAGCCAGAAAGGCTAATGACTCACCTTCCTCGCTTAATTCAAGGTTAGGTTCCTTTCCCTCGTCGGGATTGGAAACAAACCCAGCTTCAAAAAGAACCTTGTAGGCCTTGCTTTTAGTCTGTGGCGTGGATTGGACTTCGTCCACCTCCATACAATCCACTGAAACTTCTTCATGCTCTTCTCTAGCAAGTGGGCTATCTTCCATCATAGGCTCATACAGGACCGAATTTTGAGGCTTCGGCACAGATGGCGATTTCACCAGGAGTTTGGCCGGTGATTGCATTGAAGAAGCAGGATGACCAACAGTCTCATTTTTCTCCATCAAAATCCTCTTTCTGGGTTCAACAACCTTAGAAGCAGCTGAAAATGTTGGGGCCATGAAACTTTTGATGCCTTTGGGTGTGGGCGACCTCATGCTTGCAGATTTATGAGGCCTGATGTTCTTAGGCCCATTGTTCTCTTTGATCTCCTCAACTTGCCTGGAAAATGAATCCTTGAACAGAGACGATGCTCTCTGAGGATACTATGTAGGGCTATTGGCTAGGGTGGAGGCGCAGAGATTCTTGGCGGGAACCTTGGAATGCACATTGACATTGAAGCTCTTCCGAAGGCCATTCCCGTTTCCTGGGCTTGTGAAGGCAGTCTTAGGCCGCTCCAGAGCAGGAGAAAGAAATCTGAATGGAGATGCCATAATTAGACTCTGAAATCGTTCTTTTCCTTCAACAGAAACAACTTTCTTGCTGAAAAAAATGATAGTATTCTGCTCTAGCGCTATGAGAATGCGATTTCTACGGAAAAACTAGACTCACCAGCGGATATCAGCGGATATCACCAACAGCTACAGTAGAGACAAGAGAGTTTTCTTGCGAATCTCAAATTCGTCCACCGCCTGTCTAAACCCTAGTCTGTCCGCCTCTGATGTCTGCAATTCCCGTCCGCCTCTGCTGAATCTAATGGCAATGGTCGGCCTCTACTGAATCGAATGGCAATGAACCTCCGTTGAATCGAACGTGCTCCAATGGAAAAATTTGTGGTCGGCCTCTGGTGAATTTCTGATCTGCTGAATCTGAATCGAACGGCAATGGAAATGGTTCTCTGCAATGGAAGGCGCTCCAATGACAAAATTGTCGGAGGCGATTTTTTTATTTTTGACATGCCCACACAACAAGCCATTTGGCCAAATAAATCAATAATAAATACCCTAAAATATTTATATTTCCTATGTAATAAAAAAAAACCCTCTAACCTATGGTTATATGTCCAATATAATTTTTTGGGTTTTACTAAAAAAATTTACCCCAATATGAACGCATGTGATATAATATTGCTTTATCGTGACGCCCCCGTGAGCCACTGTTAGCCACCTATAATATTTTTTCAAAGCAAACAGGTGGCTAAATATGCTTCTGAGCCTTCAAGAGAAACATTTCCTTTGTAAATCTATCATTATTGAAGCGTCCATGTGTCTTCTATCCTTTAAAGAATCTTCATTGTTGTTTCCATTAATGAACCCTGCTGTTTGTGAAAGAGACTGTTCTAAAAAAGGCCTCCATTTTCTCCATTTGACCCCCACAAAATCCCCCATTTTTCATCCTTATTTCCTTCATGAAATCCCTCAAAATACCTTCATCTAACCTTCAAAAACATCAAAACCCCCTTAAAACCTTATATCTCCCCTTTATTTGGTTTTAAAACTCTTATTTCACCTATCAGAACCCTTACTTGGCCTCAAAAATCTTTGTTTTTGGCCTAAAATTTACTTTTTTACACTATATGGTTCTTAAGCCCCTGAGGGCTTATTTCCTTCAGCACCCATCCTTCATATGGCCGAAGCCCTACAATCGGGTGCTTAAAGGCCCAAAAACCCCCTTACGAACCCTCCTCTCCTTTGTTTTTTCATTTCCCCTGACGTTTTGATTTAAACGAATATAGACCATTAATCTGCACAGATCAACAGCCATCGGGTCTTCTTCCCCATTGCCTTTTCGCTCCCATTCCTTTCCTCCATTCAAAAATCTCACCCCATCTTTTAATCCTAACCATCCATTCAAAATATCTGACATTCGGGACTTAACCTGATGGCTCGATACCTTTCCACTGCGCGAAAAACGTCTTACGTCACCATGGGCCCTACCTACCTTTCCACCCCCGCAGCTTTCCTCCATCGCGCTCTCCTCACAACCGTCCAATCTGACATCCCAGATCCGACGGCTAGCGCATGGTATCACATGATTTTTCACCCGGGAGATAACATCTTAAATTTACGCGATATGAGTGGTTTTTAAAAGACACGCGTCGTCTATTCTATGGAATCACGTTCTTTTTGGGAAAACCACTTACCCCCTCAGAGCCTGTGTGAAAAACATTAATCATTTTCCGCCATACCACCAACCCCACCCCCCCCCAATGTCAATTTTACTTTTAATCACAACCGTAGATCATCCTGATCTAATGGCCCACGTTATATCATGATATCGTTTCATTGTTCCTCATCTGTTCTCCCAAACACCCCATCGTGTGATCTCCACCGTAGATCATCCTGATCTAACGGTCCCAGTTTATCCTCATGCCCAAGCCTCTAAAGCACCTGGTTAGCTTCTTTGCCAGGGTTTTTCCCCATTTTTCCGTTGTGCTCACTTTTTCCCTCATTTCTCCTCCATCCCCACGAGCCTCCGAAGCATCCATCCTCACTCCCTCAAGTTTTTATAACATGTTTATTGTGTTTTGTAGGGTTTACAGGTGGTGAATTCCTTCTGTCTCCACAGTCATGGTCATGGTGATATAGAGCACAAAAAGCCAGCCCCAGAGCCAAAGATAGCCAAGGAAGACATCCTTGAGAGGGTTTAAACATGTTTTATTTAAGATCAGGTTATTAAACCCTGACATAAACCCTCCAGCGCCTCTGTAGCCTGTATATTCACAAACACAGGTCAGAAGAAGCAGCAAAGAGTATCAGAAGAAGAATTAAAGGATTAATGCCTAATGTTGAAGACTTAATGCTTATAATCCAATGTTTAAAAGGATAAAGGACACAGATAAAGAATCGAAGATGATCAAGGAGGCTTAATGAAGCCTAAAGCACACATTAAGCCATATCAGTGATTTAATATCAGCAGAATGTTCTTTTTCCAAAGAAGGAAAAATTCCCATAGCATTCTCTATGCCTTCCCACAGCATTCTCTATGCCTCATCGAGCCCATAAAAAATATTATTCTGACAGAAAGCTCCTGGAACTGTCAGTGCATTGGTTATGAAGTATGGAAGACCTGAAAGACAAAATCTCCACCTTACTTGTCACAGAAGATAAAATAGAGTACTATAGCCAAAAAAGTACTTCAAGGAACATACCCTTGGAGTTATTATCAATCTGAAAAAGACTTCTAAACCAGCCTAAAGGGTACCAACATGTTAATGCAGAGCCATTAAGCAAAGTGGGCATTCGAATACTTCCTCCCCTCTGTCTTAATGAATCATTCAAGTTCATATCTACTACTCCACCTCCTCATTCACCTATAAGTATTCATTGAAGATTCATTGTAAAGGGTTGGGATTTGATTGACTGTTTGCACTGTTGTTGAGGGAAGTAGCCGAGTATTTTGTAATATAGTAGGCTGGGAAGAGAAGTTTGGACTATAAAAATCCACTGGACTCAAAGTATGTGACTGGTTTTGCACATCAATTGAACAAGCAAATTCACAAGATCCTGGTCTATATTATTGGTGATGTTTTCCTTACTGTAATTGTCTCCTTTCATGTTTTTCATACTGTCCATTATTCTCTGATAAATAAAAGCAAGCATAGACTAGGACATACTGTTGGAAGTACCCTAAATCTCACTGTTAATCTTTATCTCTATGTTTTACTTTGATTGTGTATTTAAGGATAATTCTATAGAGTATAACCAGTCAAGAAATGTTGGTGAGCCCATATCTTGCTGAGTACAACTTGAAACATTGTCCTTGAAAGATATTTTCATTTCATGCTAAGTAAATATTGAAACTAGGGAAGTCTATGGTTAGCCCTGTCATCTAGTTTCTTCTCCAACAGTTTGTCTTGAAAGTTTCCCTGTGAGTTGGTGTCAAAAGCAGAGAAGGTTAAAATTATTTCTCTGATCTTAGGCCTTGCTCTGTGTTTAATATTAAATGTTTTCTACTGTCTGAAAGCGGTTATGAGGACTGCTAGATTTTTTTCCTTAAGAGTATGCTGAAAGCATGCTAAGTTAAAAGTCTTTACCTGATCTTAAGCTACCCTTTGTGTCTTTATCAAGAGTTTCCTTTGAAGTATGTCAAAAGCAGGATAGGTTAAAAGTCCTTACCTGATCTTAGGCTGCACTTTGGTTTCTTTCTTTCACACCACTTCTTAATGTTCCATCCCACCATCTATCTAAAAAGATCCTTTGGTATAGATGACTTGCCCTATGGAAACCCTTGGATAGTTGTTATGCGAGTAAACCCTTTTATGACTCCATAGCCCAATGGATTGGCACTTCTCTTGACCTATTTTACCATGCTGAAACATCCTGCTATTTTTTTCCTTCTTCACTTCACATAACCTTCTCAGTTAATGATCTCCAACCAAACAAACAAACCCAAAACCCCTGTGCTTCATAACTAGCCTAATACCATAAACTGACCTTAAAGATATATCATTCTTTACATATTTAGAGAGATCCCTGTCTGGATCCAGGAGGGCTAGATCCTGACATCCCAAAGTGGTTTGATGTTGTCTTGTCATTTGGTATTGCCAAATATTCCAAATCATAGGAACCCCAACAATATGTACACAATACTACATATATTACATGTACACATCACCATAGGTACAGTCATTGAATATACAACATGTGCAACTTATACTCAATAGTAGTACTGCACATCCATAGACCACACACTAACCCCATAAGAAACCTTGCTTCTAGTGTCTTTCCATCATCCATGGTTATCTTAGCATGTCGAAGATCACACTACTTTCACTTCGATGATGTACCCCTCAAAATTACCTGTCCATAACATAAACATAGGCATAGTACAAGCATATAATATCAATTCATGTCCACATGATACTGACCTCATAGATCTGTCAGGGTTACTATACCCACTTGATACCTTATAATACCAAGAGCCTCTTCATGCCATTCACCTGCATAAGCAAGCTCCTCCACAAGAATGATCCTTGAAAACCCTGTCATGCAGTGACATAGATACATATGCACATACAAATATATAATCAATTAGCATAGAAAATCATGATCCTGTCATACAATGGCATACATACATACATACATGTATACATATATAAGCATCAACATAGTCATGATCACAACATAATTACAAGATATCATAAGGTCAACGATAAGAGGACTCCCTTTATCCATGCGCAACATGCACAACATTGAGAAAAATAGTTCACAATCATGTCCAAGGCATTTGTTATCTCAGATCCATTGCTTTACCTTTCATGTTACCTTTCTCATTATTTTCCTGCCATCGTTTATTTACACCAATGGACCGAACCACTCTAACCGACTATCATACTATTACCTTTAGCTACCCTTACTCATGCACCAAGCTTCATTCAAGTCTTACATTACTTGCTAATTTTCATTCAGTTCTACCTTAGCTCCATTAACTTTCCTCTTCCCCAACTGATCCCTACAACCCTCCAAACATAAACGGCAAGAACAAGAACAAACAAGAAGAAAACCATGAAAAAAAAAAACCAATACGACACTGCAACAAAGTGGCAAGGCCTTGCTCTGGACATAAAAAAAACTTCAAATCAAGCGCAAACAAATCATAAAAGATTGAACGGCCAAGACTGGAACAAAACACCATGAATCAATCCCCCCTAGGTTCCCAAATATTCCAAGGGAAATCTCAAACTGAGCCTTTTCAAATATTTCATGTCAGCCTCTTTTTCCATGCAATTCCCTGCATCATATTGCCATAAACACATAATTTTCAGTCTATAATATAAACATACAATATACTAGTTACCTTACCATGTTATGCCAGGAACATTTCCTTGTGTCTAACACATACATATATCATACCTCAAGGGAATCCAATCCCTTAACGAATCTAGCTGTAACAAGAAACAAACGGTTATACCTCTTCAATACGTGTTCATAAATATAGCACATATCCACATAATGCCAGACAAGATTAGGGTTAAGAATACTTCATGTATTCAAAGCATTCATTCATTTGAAATTGCGGTATCCAAACATAGTAAAAGGAATTCTCGCCCAATTCCTTTCTTTTACGTTTTTCCTTGTTGCAATTGATTCTTACTATTTACTATCATGTCGCCCAACTATTAGTTATATAAACACATTAACTATTACCTTGTCATGTTAATACCAAGCATGTTTCTCGACAACTGTTCACACATGTCAATCACATGTTCCAAATATCAAGACATCATATCTATTGACTAAAATCAGCCTCTACCAAGACTAACAACCATGTCATAATCAAATAATAGTCAAAATCATAATACTGCAACTATCACCTACTTATACTCAAGTACATATCAATTGTCTCAGCACATAATGTGTTAGTACAACCATCTTAAAACAAGACCATTCATTCATGAAATCTTTCAGTGACATATTCATATCATGCTATTAATCAAACATTCAAACAATAGATAGACAACATAATAGACACCAAACTAAACATTCAAACACCAAATAAACGACATAAGCAACATCGTACCTTAACGTATCTCAAGGGAGGCTATTTTTTCTGCACAGTCCATCTAATTAGCATCATATAAGTTCACAACATATCAACTCAATCATAAATAAGGTCACTATATCCATAACAATAACTAGCTAACATGTTCACCTCATAAGTTCATAAACAATTTTCATTCATGCATAACAACCACATCTACAAAGTCAGTCCAAATTAGTACAACACAATATCACAAATATGTTGGATCATACAACTAGAGGCATATGCACTTTATGAAAGCATCATGTAAGCTACATAACTAAATATCGATCGATTAACCATTGTGGGATATTTTGTGCTCATAATAAGAATATTTATCTAAATTCCCAATTGACAAATGAACAACTCAAGGTAACCTTCAAGAGGATTCAATTGTCTCTAACTCATATTCAGGAAATCCAAATTTATCATGTGTTATAGCATAACAATAGGTGGGAAGATGTAGCAAACTAAGCCATCCAACACTAAGAAGGAATGGTACTAACGCGTGGACATGGTTCACACTCCCCCATCCCCTAACCATGGTTGTCGATGACATCAATCATATGGAAGGTGCAAACAAAATATAACATGCAAATAGGATTCATGTTTGGTCATAATGTGTATACTCCCTTATATCTCCATTGCAACATATTCTCTCATCACAAACTCACAACCCACTTCCCCTTGTTTTCGATTCACATATTGTAGGAGCACTTAGATATGAGGGCTTTGCTTCTCTCGTTATGATGCATGATTTCGTTTTCCCCTTTATTATCCTTTATAGTAGGATCTAAGGTCGGTATTCTTATTATGAATTGGATTGTACTCCAATTTGGTGAAGTTTCCCTATGTGATATTTTCTAAATTCAAGTTGATTAGGTAGTTTAAGGGATCTCTCCATGTTGGGACACACTCTTGAGTTCGTTTATCTTGATATGTTTTCTTATATTACCTTAACTAGGCACGATCAATCATAATTATTCATTATTATTCCAAAATATCCATTCTCTTTTCCTGTAACACTCGCCTCCCATATCTACCCAAGTAATGAGCCAACCAAGGTAAACATGTGATGATAGGCTAATATGAACTGATTGAACCTTCTAGGTGACCTTAAGGAAGTAGAATCAATGGAACACATCACACAGACCTTCCACATCAGCAACAAGACTCCCTAGAACCATCCCAACCACTCAGGTAGCTAGCCCCTCGGTCCCACTGAGCTTTTAGACCATTAAACCCCTGAACACTCCCACAATATAGGCATGGGTGTGTCTAGGAGGCTCTGGACGCTCCCACAACATAAGCATGTGTGCGTCCAGGGAATTTTTCACACAAACCTATGCCAACATCCCCGAGATTTGAGCCACTTTTTCATGCCCAGAGGCCAGGTCACTTCCCATAACTCAATGACAAGTCCAAAAATGAAATATAACAACATAACACTAATACATTTGCAAAAACATTGACAAGGACTTCACTGGACCCCTACTGACCATGACATACATTTCATCAAACGTGTCACAAATATGTAATCTACAATTTTAAACAACAGATCTGAGCATAAGGGTCTCATACTTATCTTAGAATCACTAAGAAGCATTGTTCCTTTACATCATTGTCTAAACTATCATCTATTAGGTCATAGATACATTTTTCATTCATTTACAAATTGAAATATGAGGAGATCCATAAATCATCGCTCTCATAATACATGCTTATAACCAGCATAATAACAATAGAAATATCAAGGATACACCAGTCATAAAATCCACATATAAACCAATAAATTTACACATAAGATGTCAAGGAAAGAACCTCTTATTAATGAATGCAAAAACAAACTAGGGATGGGACTACCACGTTCCACCCTACCATAGATTGGCTGAGCCAAATCTATCTTCAGCTAATCACCCTCGTGCCATATTCCAAGCATGCATGTGGAACTCAAACCGAAAGAAGATCCCAGGGAATCCCGAGGCTAAACCACCTCACCCTCATCAATAGTAACTAGAATTTACCGTAATCCATACTGATCATTAGGAAAAAATAATAAACATGTAATAATACACTTCACCATGGCCTCCACAAGATCACTAGGCCAAAACAAGCATGGATGTCATCGGATTTCTCCACCTACACCGTGAGGAATTTTCCTTTCTGTTAGTCTCTCGGGCTTTACCGCACTCCTCACCATATCGCTAGGCCCTAAACCGAGACCCACTCTCCAGGCTTTATCGTATATCCCAACCGGGGATTTCTAGGCCTGATGGAGAGCAACTACCTCTAGGCTTTGCTACAATCCACACCCGATCACCAGGGCCTAACCGAGGAAACACACTATTTGCATTTACTGCAACCCACAGTCGGGTTCAGTGGTTACTAGGCCATGTGTTCTTTCATTCAAAGATCCACCTCACTCAGCTTCAAATCCATCTTCCAATCCAGCTCAACCAAAACATGAGAACCCCATCACACCATGGCTAATCGGAAATGGAAAAGCTAGGCTAAAAAAATTGTTACACCTAGAAAAACCCATGCCATGACAGTAAAGAACCACATACAATACCATGCATGCAAACTCTAGCAAGGAAACCACAGTTGTAAATTGATATCTGCAATGAATCCTACTGTATTATTTTGATATTGCTCTTCCTTGCTTTCTCCTTGTTGGCTTGAGGGGTCCTGACCCAGGTTCAAAGTGTTTTGCGCAACGAAGAAAACCCTCCAACTACTAGCCTTTTCGACAGTGATCTGATTTCTCAGACCAAAGTATCACCCGAAGTAGTATGGGGGGTGCTCGAACTAGGTTTCTGCACCCTGTGGGAGCATATGATGTGGGCTTTAACCTTACTTTTCAGATCCAAGGCTTATGGTCGTGCGCAAGACTTCACAGAAACTAGAAAAAACCCTTAATATATATGTGTAAACATATTATTATACTTCAGTAAGATATATCTTATCAGAGCATAAACAATACTTGTGCAATCAAATAGATAGCTCTTCAGTAAAACCCTTAACCCAGATGCAATCCTTGCGCAAACACTAAAATATTTCACATATACTTTTAACTCAAATGAATGTGCATTTAAATAGAAGCATATCTATAACTTGTAGTAATCAATAGTTAAGTAACACATTCATGCATAAACGTAGAAATGGCAATAGAGTTCGCCAAAAATTATTCTTTATTAATAACTCTTCAATCCAGTACAATCCTTTTTGTCCGTGCACACAATAGCAAAGTCGTTACACAAAGCTTAGGACTAGGTCTCCGCGCACACAGCCAACAGGAGCCTTTCGACCCAGACCGAACACAAACTAGCCTAAAACTTTGATCAAAACATCAAACATAAACATAGCATGACTTAAATTAACTGTCCTTTCTCGACTCAACTTCTTACATATTTATATGACTTTGGACGCGCACATACCATGGTCTCAAACCATGGTTTGAGACTCATGATTTCCGTTTTCACCCATTACAATTATAAAGGAGCTTTGACCCGTTCCAAAGCCCCTTAAATTCTACACACAACATGTTTCAATAAATTTAACCTAAATTATACCAAAAAATTGACCTTAGGGGACCCTCCCAACAGGCCCCCAACACAATATAGCGATTCGTCCTGATTCACTTTGGTCTCGGCTCTTGCATCTTGTCCTTCAGCACCTGAATGGAGGTTTTAAGTGCCTTAATTACTTCTACACTCTCCGTTGCAATGTTCTGCACCTCTTCGACCGATTTATCTGTCGTTGGCCCCTTGGCTACTAGGCTGATACTTCGTTGGGTCTGTTGTAGGCCTTTGAGGGCACCATCAATGTTCTAGGATAGCTGTAAGGCCTCATTAGCCCAAGGCTACATTATTTTTTCAAGAAACTTCTTCCATTAGCGCAGTATGTCGATCTATTCCTGAATGGCTCGGATTTTCCTGCAAGCGGGCCAATCGTTGGGCTGGCACCAAGGTTAGCGCAGCGACTCGGATATCATTAAATTTTTGTTCCTTGGCCCACAAATCCATCTTTAGTTATTGTACAATAGGGTCATCTTGGACAGAGTTCCACATTCCCATGGCCCACTGTATAAATTGGTTGCAAGAATCCACAACAGTCGTTATGCTAGCATTTGATTCCTGCACTACTTTGGCGTGAACTTCTGGAGGCCTCTCAGGCTTCATCTATAAATCTGTTATCTTATGCTCGAGCTCTACATGCACTATGGCTACTTCTGATCTGGATGATTTCAGTGTGGCTACCAGACTTTCCAATTTTGTAGTGGGCGATGTAGTAGTGGGTATAGTGATTTCAGGGAGACCAGAGCATAGTTGATCAATCATGGTTTCCAAATGGGCGCGCTGGCTTTCGGCAGTGCGTCGCGCATCCTCTACTAGCTACTGACCCTTAAGAATTGTGGCGGCTTGCTGTTGAGCTGCCACGACATCCTGGAATTCCTTCTACTCTATGCACTGCATCTCTTCCATGATCATCGTATGCATAACATGCAGCTTGTCTCTGGGGAAAACAACCAATTCAATTTCTGACCTTGGATTCTTCCAGAATGACAGCACGTAGCTCAGAACTAGAAATCTAAAGTGTTGCACCTGAAACTTGAAATGTGTGGCTTTCTGAACTGGATGGGTGTCGAATTTCCATCTCCCTTGCCTATCCCGCGCTCGCTTGACTAACGCTTGCTTATATTACACTCACTTGCATTCAAAGCTGTTGGAGCCCTTACTGCACGTCATCAATGACCGACTTATACTATGCCTCTACCTTGTTCCATACATCCTCGATGACTGCCTGGATTATGTCACCAATTTTGTCAAAATCCTCCTCTGCTAGCGTTAATGGATCAGTCACGATCTTCTTAGAGGCTTTCCATTTGGTTTACGACCCCAGGGTGGTTTGAGGCCCTCTTTTGGTTCCTCGGTGTGTGTCTGCAGGTGCATCGACACTGTCTCCATCCTTATCTTCTATATCATCATCGCTACGCAGGTCAACTGTCACTGTCATAGTGGTTGGATCTTGATCCTTCTATGCATCCTTTAGATGATTTGTCAGTGTACGCGGCTTCATAGGGGTTTTAGGTGGTACTGATAAAGACACACCACCAGTTTTACTGTCTTCTAGCCATAAGGAGGGCCACTTGGTTGTAATGCACGCAAGGTCCTCCTTCGTAACCATGTATGGCAGCTCATACCAGATGCCTACCATGTCCCTTTTTGTGCGCACGTTCACATTGTGGAAGGTGGCCTTGAAGTACGCAATGTGTTTGTATTGCTCATATAGCGTAGGTGACATTCATGGATTGGACTGCACCGCTTGAAATATTTCTACATCAAATAGCACCTAAAATATTTTATTTTCTGTTATCTTGGATGGCAGTTTCGAGTTCCATAAGGACACATACTTGGTGGCCTCGCAGAGATCTCGCTCAATATCGATAACTAGGACTACAATGGCAGTTTCCAACCATCAGTGTGACCAACAACAATAGCCAACCATAATATAAATGCTTACCATCCTCTTGTGCTTTGTGAATGTTTTCCAAAAATTCATTGCAAAGGTACTTTGCCTAATTATACTATACCCCTTTCACACACTACGTAGTTAGCTTAATCACATACACAAGTACCTCTGTTGTGTGGCACTTCCTTATCATCTTGCAAGCAAGGATCAAGGTGGAAAATTTAACTACCGAGGAGTTTTTGTCTTGGATGACAAAGACTCTAGTGTTCCTGTTTACCCCATACGTCTTCTTAACCTCATCGACGAACTTTTTCTCCTGCCATTTCCCTCCAAAGGCCGCTAGTGGATCCTCTCCTTGTTAAGGAAGCTTGGTAATCCGATGAATTAGCATGTCATAGATCGGGATGGGATCACTTAGACACACATAATTATCATGCACCATAGCGAGCAGGCGGTGCTGACAAATATCATTAATCATGTTGCGCCCAAAGTGCGAGATGGTCAGCAGGTTCAACATCCCAGACTACTTCAACCGCAACGCCCATGTCTTTGGTTCAACCTTGATGATTCCTTCGTCATAGGGAACCTACTCCAAATACTATGATGGCGCAAGTTCAGGGAAATTCGTGCAGTCAGCCAAGTCCCAGTCTTCCAGCTTTAGTGAAGGCACTTTTACGAACATGTCTCCTTCAAACGACACATTCTTCGGGAGTAGAGTGTGTTGATATCAGACTTGACCTTATTCAGGCCCCTTGTGAGTTCAACAGATGGCTTGTGCGGCACCATATACTTGGGTAGGCACAACATTGGGTCTATATCCTCAACAATGTCTTCCTCCATTATTACTTTTGGTTCTTCAGCCATTGGTCTCTTCTTTCGTTCAACTGGGGTCAACTTAGGCTTCGAAGTATTCTTGCACGAAGACTTCTAATTCTCTGATATCTACCCTTTCTTCATCTTTAGAGGTTGAGGTTCTACCGTAGGTGTTTCATCAGCAGGCGTCGTAGAGGGGGAAGCCTCTATAGCAGTCATACTTGCAAGGATTAAAATTCCTAACCCTCTTTAGTGTAGCGTCTCAAAAAAGGTTTCCAAGTTCTTAGACATAAACTCAAATAAGCACACTGATGGAAATGGACACAAATATATTGGAAAGCAAAGGGAACTAATGTGACCCTTCCTGTCATATTTATAGTGACGGTGCAGCCCAAACAACCTAATATCCCTTGATGTAGCCTCATAAATGCTAAAATGGCTCCAAATCTTGCATAATATCCTCCGTAAATGCAGGTTAGTCACTCTTCCAAATGGTAATAAAGTTATCTTATCCAGATTAACTATTCCAATGGCTATTTTTTGGCCCATCTGCAACTGTTTCAACCTTCTGGCACAGCCTCTGCACGAATGCCGTAGATACCTATGCTTCCTCAAACTTCATCTCACAAACACACTTCTCCAATGCTTGACATACTTCTTTATGGTCCTACACCCTCTCACAATTGTTCGGGGCGCTAAGACACTTCTCTGGAAATATAGTTATTTTGCGCGTGCAGGGATGGGATCATCCCTATATGGTTTCAACCGACTCACACTCACATACCCAGGAAGAACTTATCCACTTAAGGTAACTAGATGCACCACACCTCCTTGTGTGATCTCCTTGACAATATAAGGTCTAAGCCAATTCATTTTGAACTTTTATTGGTGATGCACAAACTTGGTGTAATATAGAAAAACAAAATCATCCCCCTTGAAAATTTTCTGCCTAATGTGCCTGTCATGCCAAGATTTTTTGCGTGCCTTTTTCACCTACTGATGGAAACCATAAATGAATCTGTCCTCCTCGAGTGCAACTAGTCGTGACAAACGCTCTTCCATAATATCTTGATCAGCCATGTTAGTTGCCGCTGCAATGCGTAGACTAGGGACAATATAATCCATCAACATAACAGCCTCTTGTCCATACACCAACCTGAAAGGGGTCTATCCTATCAATTTCTTGCATGTATTTTTGTATGCCCACAGAACCGCAGGTACATGGATATCCCAATCATTCTGATTATCATTGTAGACCTTTGTGAGTGAATTCTCCAAAATATTATTAAGTGCTTCTACCATACCATTAGCCTGTGGATGATATGGTGTACTCTTCTGATGGTGCATCTTAAAATTCCATTTTCAAGGCTCGAATGGTATCATTCACAAAATGTGTACCTTGGGCACTCATCAAAATATTAGGACACCCAAACCTTGTCAAGATATTCTCAAAAATGAAGTGTGCAGCTATTTCTGCACTGTAATCCTTCACAAGCTTAGCTTCTACCCATCTCATCAAATAATCTGTCACAGTGATGATATAGTGCGCACCATTCTTCTACCCGGGAGGGTTAATATCCCCTACAACGTCAATGGCCCATTTATCAAAAGCCTGCAAATTCACTTGTGGTTGTAGTTCCATTTCATCTCTACAAAAGGATTTCCCTATTCTTTGACACACATCATAAGTGCAACAATACTCTTTCACATCACTGTGCACCATAGGCCACCACAAACTAGCCTTTAAAATCTTCTACGTTGTTGGTTTACCTACATAGTGACCTCTTGCAACCCCTGCATGTGCTTCTACTAGGATGCTCTTCCTTTCAAACTCTAGCACATATCACCTCAATACCTCAACAACTCCCATCTTATACAACTGGCCAGAAATAAAAGTAAAGTCTGTCGTGTGCAAGACCAATTCTTTCTTCTACTTAACCATATGCTCTGTAGGCGCACTTCTAGTGTTCAGAAAGCCACACATTTCAAGTTTCAGACACAACAATTCAAATTTCTAGTTTCAAGCTTAGCGTGGTTATTCCCGAAGGATCCAAGGTCGAGATTGATTTGGATTTTTTCCTTAGCAGAAAGTTGCATGCTATGCATATAATGATCATAAAGGAGCTACAATATAGAGAGTACAAGGCATTCCAGGACACCGCGGCAACTCGGCATCAAGCTGCCACATGCTTAAGGGTCAACATTTACTAGAGGATGTGTGCCACACCTCTGAAAGGCAGCGCGCCCATTTGGAAACCATGATTGATCAGTTGTGCTCTAGTCTCCCTGAAATCACTATACCCACTACTGCAGCACCCACTTCCAAATTGGAAAGTCTGGAAGCCGCACTAAAAGAATCCATATTAGAAGTAGCCAAGTGTGTGCAGAGCTCGAGCAGAAGATAACAAATTTACAGATGAAATTGCAACCTGAGACACCTCCATAAGTTCGTGCACAGTGTGCCAAAGTAGTGCAGAAATAAACTGCTAGCATCATGGTTGTTGTGGATGCTTGCAGCCAATTGCTAGAGGAGGCCATGGGAATTTGGACCTTTGGTAATTGCATGCAAAATTCATGGTGCTTTGGGGCTGGTCAATGTTCCTTTATAATTGTAATGGGTGAAAAGGGAAACTATGAGTCTCAAACCATGCTTTAAGAACATGGTATGTGTGCATCCAAAGTCATATAAATATGTAAGAAGTTGAGTCGAGAAAGGACAGTTAAGTTAAGTCATGTTATGTTTATGTTTGATGTTTTGATCAAATTTTTGGGTAAATTTGTGTTTGGTCTGGGTATAAAGGCTCTTGCTAGTTGTGTGTGCAGAGACCTAGTCCTGAGATGTGAGCAAGGACTTTGTTGTTGTGTGCGCAGATGGAAATGATTGTACTGGATTGAAGAATTATTAATAAAGAATAAGTTTTGGCGAACTTTATTGTAATTTCTATGTATATGTATGAATGTGTTAATTAACTGTTGATTACTGCAAGTTATAGATATGCTTATGTTTAAATTCTTATTTATCTAAGTTAAGTATATGTGAAATATTTTTGTGTTTGCTCAAGGATTGCATGAGTGTTAATGGTTTTACTGAAGAGTTATCTATGTGATTGCACAAGTATTGTTTCTTCCCTAATAAGCTAGATCTAACTGAAGTATAATAATATGTTTACGCATGTTTGTTAAGGGTTTTTTCTGGTTTCTATGAAGTCTCGTGCAGGCCGATAAGCCTTATATCTGATACGTAAGGTTAAATACCACATCATACACTCCCTTAGGGTGTGGAAACCTAGTTCCATCATCCCCCCCCACCCATACTGCTTCGGGTGAGACTTTGGTCTGCGCAAGCAGATCACTGCCGAAAGGGCCAGTAGTTGGAGGGTTTTTTTTAGTTGCGTAGAACACTTTGAACTTGGGTCAGGACCGCTCAAGCCAACAAATGGTCCTGGAAACGGAACCATTTGTTGGGTCCTGACCTAGGTTCAAAGTGTTCTGTGCAACCAACAAACCCTCCAACTACTGGCCCTTTCGGCATTGATCTGTTTGTACATACCAAAGTCTCACTCAAAGCATTATGGGGGGTGTTGGAACCAGGTTTCCTCACCCTGAGGGATCGTATGATGTGGGCTTTAATCTTAATTATTAGATCTAAGGCTTATGGGCCTGCGTGAGACTTCATAGAAACCAGAAAAAACCCTTAACAAATATGTGTTAACATATTATTATACTTCAGTCAGATCTAGCTTATCAGAGCAGAAACAATACTTACACAACCACATAGATAGATCTTCAATAAAACCCTTCACACAGATGCAATCCTTGCGTAAATATGGAAATATTTCACATATACTTAACTTAGATAAATGCGCATTTAAACATAATCAGATATATAACTTGCAGTAATGAACAATTAATTAACACATTCATGCATAAACATCGAAATTGCAATATAGTTCACCAAAACTTATTCTTTATTAATAAGTCTTCAATCCAGTACACTTTTTGTCTGCGCACACAGTAGCAGAGTCCTTGCACACAGCTCGGGACTAGGCCCTCTGTGCGCCGTAGCCAGCAAGAGCCTTTCTACCCCACAGGGGCTTCACTCAATGAACCTCTAACATATCACCTGCGTTCATAGCATACTAAACAATACCCCTAATTTGACTACATATTGGAAAATACCTCTAACAATCACATTATTTAACCCCCTACCAATATGAACCCAATACACCTCTCCAATTTAAAAAACCCCTAATATCACCAAATATTGTAGGTATCCATTTTTCATTAACATTTTTTATACCCCTTTATATTTTTTCATTAACTTTGAGCTCTATTTTTTATACCCACCAATATAAAAACCCTTTACCCCCTATATATCTGCCAATATATTAAGTCAATTTTTCCTCAATATATATCCCCCAATATGAACCCATGTGGTATAGTATTTCTCCCCTAGTGAAGCCCCTGTGTTCTACCCAGACCAAACACAAACTAGCCAAAAACTTCAATCAAAACATCAAACATAAACATAACATGACTTAACTTAATTGTCCTTTCTCGACTCAACTTATTACATATTTATATGACTTTGGACGCGCACATACCATGGTCTCAAACCATGAGTTGAGAATCAGTGTTTCCCTTTTCACCCATTAAAATTATAAAGGAGCTTTGACTGGCCCCAAAACTCCTTGAATTTTGCGCACTACGCGTTTCAACAAAATTTAACCAAAATTATAGCAAAAAATTGACCTTAGGGGACCCCATCCCAACATTCCTTCCTTCCTCTTTCTTTATTTTTCTTTCTTGATCCAATACCAAAGTATGCCACACTCCTCCAAGAGTGCTCCAAGAAACTCTAAGTATCCAAGAGTATGAGAGAGAGAAAGAATAGAAAGAGAGTTGTAAGTGTGAGCACAAAGCTAGAGACAAATCTTGCCAACTAATCCTTAGAAGCCTTTTTATCAATTAGACCTCTATTTTCTTCATTTTCCTCCTCACATGCAACATGTGACCTTTCACCTTCCTTTCTCATCTTTTCCATTATTTTCATAAATAGATGCCAAATAATGCCTCTTTCCATTCCGAAGCCTTTGACATTGCCTTTGCCAAATTCATTTAGCCACAATAACCAAAATGAACACCCACTAGGATGTTTTTCCCACCATTCAACTTGGAATAAATGTCCCATCAACCGTGATTATTATTTTTCCTTTATTAACTTTTATTACATGGAATTTTCACTAGGGCTATTACATAACCCTCCCCCTTGGGGGAACACCGTCCTTGGTGTTCAATGACACCAACAAACCAGAAAACCGCTGAAAATAAAACATAATGCCTATGGAGCTTTATAACACAACTCGTTGCATTGTTTATAATGATATCCATATATACAACAATACTATATAGGATCTTTATAAATCCAGCTCGATACAATATTTACAATAATATGCACATATGCACATTTTATCAACCGGAAAATAAAAGGATATGATGATTGTATCAATAACAAGGGAATCCATAGGCTCACACCTGCACCTTCAAAGTAATACTAGGATTCACCTCCTTCCTAGGAAGTCCAGAGTCCACTACCAAAGTCAAATTTGCATCAATGTCCAACACCACAATCCTGCGCCACTTGTCCTCTCAGTGAACATTTACTGGCTCATTTTTCCAGGGCACACTCCCAATGTGCATTTGATTCCATCTAGAAAATCTAATGACCAAGAAAAATCCATCTCTAACCTTCCCTTCTCTTCTTCACACTCCCTCGTGAAAGCCGGTAATCCCTTTTGTTTGGTCACTCTCCTTTCAAGTTCCCCAACATCACCCATCATGGGTGATCCATCCCTTGGCAAGGCTTCCCCGCATTGGAATTTCTAACAAACAAGGCATATACATGCCTAAAAAACATCATACCAGTCATAGCATGCTCATGGAAATCAATGGACACTATTGGGTACTAATATCCCACAATGGCCCTGCTCCTAAAGTGCTTTACGAACATACTGCTGCCTATTTCAATTCCTTTTATTGTTGCTACTAATACTTGCAATCATTTTTAACCACCCAACCAGGAATTTTTGTGCTTCCTGTACGAAGCACATAACTTCCATTAGATTCAAAATAAATTGAAATAAATTCACATCATACCTCATTGATAGCTCGTCAATAAGGTACAGTTGCAATTTTTTTCACTTCCTGTCACAACAAGTAAAACCAGTTGTTTGATAAAATCATCATGTATAAATATATCACATCTAGTTAGCTCAAAATGCAACCATCATAAATTAAAATCATGAATCACATGTAATCACCATAAACCATAATCATAAATCACATGTAACCATCATAAGTCATAATCATAGATTACATGCATAACAAGACTGAATAAAATATCGATACTTATCCTTCCTCGGTCCTTACTTTTGCCTTTTTTCTTTTGTACACACACTGAATCGGTTGCCACACCAACAAGCACCCAGTGCCTTTGCTTCTCTTCAATCACGTACACATACACATAATGTACATCACAACATGTACACCCACATACAACATACAACACCATACAATTCATGCATCCACACCATCATACGACACATAAACCTACACCCGATGTACAATACAACACAATACATATACATATACAAAGTACAACACAACGAATACACATGTCAAGTTTCCATGACTACAACATGCACATACATAATATCACATGTCCACAACACAATATGTACGACATGCACACAATACCACATGTATAATAGTACCATATGCATAACATGTACACAATACCACTTGTACACAACACTACATGGACAACATGTGTACAACATCACATGTGTATGACACCAACTGAACAACGTGTACACAACGCCAAATGTACATCGCACCACCTATGCAATGTGTAAACAACACCACATGTACATAACACCACATGCACACAACACCACATGTACGATCATGCAGGAAACACCATACGTACAACACACACACAAAATCATATGTACATAGCACTGCATATACAACATGTACATAGCACCATACATACACATAACTGCATATCAACATGTGCAGAACACCATATGCACAGAACACCACATATCCAATATGCGCATAGTACGGTATGTACACAACAATGCATATCCAACATTTGAATAACAACATCTATACCTAGCACTGCATATTCAATGTACATACAACACCATATATACAATAGGCATACAACATCATATGTACACAATACTACATATATTACATGTTCACATCACCATAGGTACAGTCACTAAATATACAACATGTGCAACATATACTCAATAGTAGTATTGCACATCCATATACCACACACGAACTGCACAAGAAACCTTGCTTCTAGTATCTTTCCACCATCCATGCTTATCCTAGCATGTTGCATATCACATTACTTTCACTTCGTGGATTTACCCCTCAGCATTACATGTCCATAACATAAACATAGGCATAGTACAAGCATATAAGATCAATTCATGTAGAAATGATACTGACCTCATAGATCTATCATGGTTACTCTACCCACTTGATCCCTCATAAGACCAAGAACCTCTTCATGCCATTCACCTTCATAAGCAAACATTCCTCCACAAGAATGATCCTTGAAAACCCTGTCATGCAGTGACATAGATACATACACACATACAAATATATAATCAATTAGCATAAAACAATCATGATCCTATCATACAATGCATACATACATTCATACATGTATACATATATAAGCATCAACATAGCCATGATCACAACATAATTACGAGATATCATAAGGTCAACGATAAGAGCACTCCATTTATTCGTGCGCAACATGCACAACATTGAGACCAACAATTTTCAATCATGTCCATGGAATTTTTTATCTCATATCCATTTCTTTACCTTTCATGTTACATTTCTCATGATTTTCCTGCCACCATTCATTTACACCAATGGATCCAACCAATCCAACCAATTGTCGTACTCTTTCCTTCAGCTGCCCTTACTCATGCACCGAGCTTCATTCAGGTCTTATATTACCTGCTAAGTTTCATTCAGCTCTCCCTGAGCTCCATTAAATTTCCTCTTCACCAACTGATTCTGAAAACCCTCAAAACATAAAAGGAAAGAACAAGAACAAACAAGAAGAAGACAATGAAAAACCAAAAGAAATATGACACTACAAAAAATTAGAAAGGCCTTGCACCAGACATAAACAAAACTACAAATCAAGCACAAAAAAATCATAAAAGACTGAAAGCACAAGACTTGAAACAAACACCATGACTCAATCCCCTATGGGTTCCCAAAGCTTCCAAGGGAAATATCAACCCGAGCCATTCAAATATTTCATGGTAGTCTCTTTTTTCCATGTAATCCCCTGCATCATACCACCATAAACACATAATTGACAGTGTATAATATAAACATACAATATACTAGTTACCTTACCTTGTTATTCCAGTAACACTACCTTGTGTTTGAACACATAGATATATCATATCTCAAGGGAATCCAATCCCTTAACGAATATAGCTATAACTAGAAACCAACTGTTATACCTGTCAAATATGTGTTCATAAATATAGCACATATCCACATACTGTGAGACGAGTTTAGGTTTAAGAAGACTTCATGTATTCAAAGCACTCATTCATTTTAAATTGCGGTACCCAAACATAGTCAAAGGAATTCTTGCCCAATTCCTTTATTTTACCTTTTTACCTTGTTGCAATTGATTCTTACTATTTACTATCACGTCACCCAACTATTAGCTATATAAACACATCAAATATTACCTTGTTGTGTTAATACCAAGCATGTTTCCTTGCAAATTTTCACACATGTTCAAGACATCATATCTATTAACTAAAATCAGCCTCTACCAAGACTAACAACCATGCCATATTAGATATCATTTTTGGGATTCAACTGCGTTAAGTAAGTCATTCATATATGAACATTTCCATGAGAGGTATTCATAGAAATATTAAAGGGAAACCTCTCATGGAAATGGTCATAGATGAATGACTTACTTAATGCAGTTGAATCTCAAAAATTATATCTAATATAATTCACTGCAGAAACCCCTCATACTTAAAACCTTGCCATAATCAACTAATAGTCAAAATCATAATACTGCAATTATCACCTACTTATACTCAAGTACATATCAATTGTCTCAGCACATAATGCGTTAGTACAACCATCTTATAACAAGACCATTCATTCGTGAAATCTTTCAGTCATACATTCATATCATGCAATTAATCAAATATTCAAACAACAGATAGAAAACATAGTAGACACCAAACATTCAAACACCAAATAGAAAACATATTCAAACACTAAATAAATGACATAAGCAAACAAATACCGTAATGTATCTCAAGGGAGGCTATCTTGTCTACACAATCAATCTTATTAGCATGATATAACTTCATAAAATATCAACTCAATCATAAATAAGGTCATGATATCCATAATAGTAACTAGCTAACATGTTCACCTCATAAGTTCATAAACAATATGGTAATTCATGCATAACATTCACATCTACACAGTCAATCCAAATTAGTACAACACAATATCACAAATATGTTGGATCATACCTGAATATCTTAACCATAGCCATTTTCATAGTTCAAACTAAATTACCATGATACATATAACGTCAATGTCTTAATACAATAACCCTAATCATCAAGTTAATACCATGTGTGACCAACAAAATCATGTACATATTATCACACTAATTAACTAACATCCATCATGTATGTAATCATAACATCAATAGAATGAAAGGCATACACATAATCCTAATTCATATGACTACACTAATCAACTATCATTTATCATACATGTAACTATAATAAAAATAGAATGAAAAGCATATAAGTAACCCTAATGCTTATAACAACCATTAGCCACCTACTTGCATGCCAAACATGTTAAATTTCCACAATCTTGGGTCTAGGTTAGAATATTAGCGTTGTGAAACCAGCTCCAAAAATAGAAGAAAAGAGATATCAACGCCTTAGAAATAAGCCACTTAAGGGGGCAACCTCCAACATATTACATGAATGAAAAATTCTTCAATGATTCAAATTACAAAACCTCCTTTCTATATATAGAAGTCCATGGGGCCCAATGTAATCCTAGTGGGGCCACAATGTAATCCTAGCCGGCCTAACAATAATAATATAAGGGCACAATAATAACAATAAGGGGGTTACACTAACAACAATAAGGGACTATACTAGTAATATAGGAACCTAACATGCCCCTCTCCTTAAAAAAAGTGGTGTCCTCAACGCTTGAGTAGCTCTAGGTGATTCTGTATAAAATTCTCATCCTCCCATGTAGAATCTTCAGTGGGTAAGTTCTTCCACTTGATGAGATACTATGAAATTGATCGATTCCATAGCTGTCGAGTTCTTGTTTCCATGACCGCTTCAGGTTCCAATATGATTTTTCCTTCCTCATCAAGTTCTGGCAATATTGTTTGAACTGGAATATTTTCATGTATAACCTTCTTTAAGCATGAAACATGGAAAATTGGATGCACTTGTGAAGAAGCAGGAAGCTCCAATTTGTATGCCATAGTACCAATCTTTTGCAACACCTTGTAAGGACATTAGTACTTTGGCGATAATTTATTATCCTTCTTAGCTTGTTTGAGGGACATTTGTTTGTATGGTTGTAGCCGTAAAAATACCCAGTCTTCCACATCAAAACTTCTCTCGCTGCGACGTTGATCTGCCTGTTGTTTCATTCGATTTTGTGCCAAATTCAGGTTGTCCTTTAAGAGTTGCAGAACTTCTTGTTGATGCTCGATGTGATCTTCCACTGCTTGAACCTTCGAATTTTCTCTTAAAGATGATGTGATGGACGGTAGATGATATCCATAAAGTGCCATAAATGGGGTCATTTTTGCTGCAGTATGGAAGGAAGTGTTATACCACCATTGAGCGAAAGGTAACCACTTGACCCATTATTATTTTTTATTAGATACAAAACAACAAATATATCCTTCCAAACATTTATTTACTATCTCAGTTTTACCGTCGGATTGAGGATGATAAGATGAGATATGAGCTAATTGAGTACCCAAACAAGAAAATAACTCCGTCCAAAAATTTCCAGTAAAAATGGGATTTCTGTCACTCACAATAACCCTTGGGTTTCCATGTAGCTTTTGAATTGTGTCCATAAATGTAGTAGCAACTTTACTTGCTTTAAATGGATGAGATAATGCACAAAAGTGTGCTCACCATGATGACACTCTTTCCTTCAGACTTAGGTAAACCTGTGATAAAATCCATTGAAATCTCCTCCCAACGTTGACTTGGAATGGATAAAGGTTTTAGAAGACCCGAGGTCTTAATTGTCTCAACTTTATTTTGCTGGAAAACCAAACATTCCACCACAAACTTTTGAATATCAGATTTAAGGCCATCCCAAAAAAAAACTTTCTTCACCCTGTGGTAAGTTTTTAAAAATTTTGAGTGTCCTCCTAAAGGAGAAGTGTGCAATTCCAAAAGAATATTTTGTTTTAGTTGGGAATTCTTACAAATATATAAGCAATCTTTGTACCATAATGAATCATTTTTCCAACTAAATGTATCAGATGTACTAGGATCTTTCTGCAGCTTTTGAATGAGTGTCCACACTTCTTCGTCCTTCTTCCATTCATCTCTTGCTTCGGTTATCCAATCTGGTTCGATAATTGAAATGGCACAAAGCAAAGCTTCCACCTCTTCATTCTTTCTTGAGAGTGCATCTGCAACAACATTTAACTTCCCTTTTTTGTAGATTATTTCAAAGTCATAACCCAACATCTTTGTGACCCATTTTTGCTGCTCTTCTGAAGATAGTCTTTGTTCCAAAAAGTGTTTAAGACTATCATGATTATTTTTTACCTTGAAGTGTCTTCCCATTAGGTAAGTTCGCCATTTATTTAGTGCATGCAGTATTGCTAACATTTCCTTCTCATAAATAGGTTTTTGTAAATACTTTCCTTTGATTGGACGACTTTCAAAAGCAATGGGTCTTCCTTCCTGCATTAAAACTGCACCAATTCCATTTCCTGAGGCATCACATTACACAATAAAGGTTTTGTGAAGTCTGGCGTAGCTAAGACCGGTGCTAGGCACATTGCCTCATTAAGATGTTCAAAGGCCTTAGTTGCTTCGGGAGTCCATGAAAATGCATCTTTCTTCAATAATGTTGTTAGAGGTGCTGCTATTCTCCCATAATTCTTAACAAACTTGCGATACTAGCCTGTTAACCCGAGAAATCCTCGCAACTGCTTTATTGTCTTGGGGACTTTCCATTCCTTAATGGCTTTAATTTTGTTAGGGTCTACTTTAACACCCTCGTGAGATATAATATGACCCAGATATTCCACCTCTTGTACTCAAAAGAAACATTTGGATGCTTTTGCATATAATTTTTTCTCCTGCAATAGTTTGAGCACCCTGTCAACATGTTCAACATGATCCTTCCAAGACCTGCTGTAGATTAGTATATCATCAAAAAATACTAGCACAAATTTTCTAAGGAAGGGTTTGAAAATGGAATTCATCAACCCTTGAAATGTAGAAGGTTCATTGGTAAGGCCAAAAAGCATGACCAAAAATTCATAATGACCCTCATGAGTTCGAAATGTTGTTTTTGGAATATCTTCAGTCTTCATTCTAATTTGATGATATCCTGAACGAAGATCCAACTTGGTAAAATAAATTGCTCAATGTAATTCATCCAATAATTCATCAATCACGGGAATGGGAAAATTATCTTTAATGGTGAGCTTATTGAGCTCCCTATAATCTGGACACATGCACCATGATCCATCCTTCTTGTGTACCAATACTAAAGGAGCAGAGAAAGAACTTTGACTAGGTTGAATTATACCCGCCTCTAACATTTCTGCAATCATACGTTCAATTTCGCTCTTGTAAATTTGATATGTCATGTTTCCATTCTTCGTCTTCATGAGTCATAGTAGAGCCTTATGAAGGCTTAATGGGTGTTGAATTATTTTTAGGGGCCATTTTAGAATCTAAGACTAATATATATTCTACAATATGCCCTTGGAATCAATTCAACTTGATCCTTCAAACAAGACTTATGCAATTCGGGAAAAAAAATACACACCATTTACTTGCTTTTGAGGAGCTCTATATTGAAATGGAATTATATCTGTAATTGTAAATCCTAAATATCTGAAATTTGGCCTTGCAGTATCCCTCTGAATTTTCTTTCAAATTCCACAGGTCTGACCTGATTTGGATTATTCAAGGTAAATTTATGTTCAACCTCCCACAATGACCCAATTATGGACTAGTTCAGTAGAGCGAACTTGTACAACTTTCCACGTGTTACTGTTTCTTCCTTTGGCTCTGAAATTGATAGAAAAGAAACTACAGTCTGTGTCCTTATGGCCACTTTTTTTACAGCATTCCAATCTGATGCTCAGAGAGGGAGTTATGAAGCTTTTCCCACAATAACCTCTTTGAGATGAAATTTG
Organism: Pinus albicaulis; assembly: GCA_034641835.2. Taxonomy (NCBI): domain Eukaryota; kingdom Viridiplantae; phylum Streptophyta; class Pinopsida; order Pinales; family Pinaceae; genus Pinus; species Pinus albicaulis. The sequence goes on from CM076574.1 coordinate 1,060,599,259, forward strand.
GGAGCCAAGGCCTACCTTCCACAGATCATATATCTGAACATATTGCAAAAAAAGCTCTAAAATTTTGCGACGATGTTCCTTAAGATTTTGGCTTCGCTCTCTAAAAATTTCAGCTTCTAAAACTTCGTATAAAAAAAGTTATAGCACAGATGCCACGATGACCGGTTTAGGTTAAATTCGGGAGCCTGCAAAAAGCCCTAACTTCCACAGATCATATCTCCAAAAATTTTGCGAAGATGTTCCTCAGGATTTTGGCATCGCACTCCAAAAATTTCATCTTTTGAACCTTCGTAGAAAAAAATTTATAGCGAAAATGCCACAGTGACCAGTTTGGAGCAGCGAAAACCCTAGAATCCAAACCCCTCTGATACCAAATGTTGTGAAACCAGCTCCAAAAATAGAATAAAAGAGATATCAACGCCTTAGAAATAAGCCACTTCGAGGGGGAAACCTCCAATACATTACATGAATGAACAATTCTTGGATGATTCAAATTACAAAACCTCCTTTCTATATATAGGAGTCCATGGGGCCCAATGTAATCCTAGTGGGGCCACAATGTAATCCTAGCCGACCTAAAAATAATAATTTAAGGGCACAATAATAACAATATGGGGGTTACAAGGGTAAAATAATAACAATAATGGGGTTACACTAACAGGGGGTTACACTAACAATAATAAGGGACTATACTAGTAATATAGGGACCTAACAATTAGAATCACTAATGCTACCAACCCAAGAATCTGAACAAGAAATACTTTGCACATCGTAAAATATAAAGAAGTAAATCACACATACACAAGTGTAGACAATTTTTAACAAATATTGTACAAAAATGTACAACCCAATCTTCCTTATATTAAATTAAAATGAAAAATACAACAATCTATGGAATACCAGATATAATGACAATCACGATGCGCAAACTAGATGCCGTATCTTTTCCTGTCGGTCCTTCGCTTTTGTACTGCTCTCTAGTCGCCCCTTAGTCCTTCAAAGGACAACACATAGAGACTCTAGGAGGGCTTCGCCCTAAGAATGTTTCAAGTTACTTATGCTGCATGTACACAGCCTTATCTAATATTCTCTCTAGGTTGGCCAATACCTGAGCTCCAATCCACCTTCTGGTAGCCTCTTTTGTCCATCAAAGCGCTACTCATAAGGCACAAAAATGCATCCAACCTTCAGCTGCTCTTTGTCACTTCAAGATAGCTTGTCTAGGAATACTTTTGGTAGCCAATATCCTCCACCAAATCAATGGCTCCCATTACTACACTGTGAGATCAGTTCCTATTTTGGGTTCCTTCACACCCAAGACAACCCCAACACACAGCTCCCACAAGTTGCTACAAAAAATATCCAAAACAGGTCATAAACTATGACCCAACACAAGGTACAATGTTTCTCCAAGTCTGCTACACATTTTTATTATGACTATGACTGGTTAGGGCATCATAACATGTTGCAATAACCCTTAATCAAGCACCCAAACAACCCTTAATCTCCGTGACCCTACTAAGTAAGAGTCATCCAAACATGTGTTGTCATTCTGGGCACAAATCTTCCCCTAAAAATCCCATGTTACCCCTGTTTTGAAGTGGATAGGCCTACGGCCTACCACAGTCACTGCTATCACCTATAACCCACCCCAAAATAGAATTAATTTACCTCTTTTACTACCAAAACAAACTTGCATTCACCCCTCTTCAAACTCATCCTGGATGTAGCATAGAACAACCCTCCACGTAGTCAGCTAGAGGCTCTAACAACCCTTAAATTCCCTTGTTGTCCTTACCATCTTTTTTTCGACTAGATCATAGGTGTTTCTTCTCTCAATGAGCTCCTTGTGTTTCATAATGGATGTTGTAAAGTGACTCCATCACCTTCCTTTTATACAAAAAATAAAAGGCTCCTCAAAACTTCAACAAAGGGCTTGTACAAATGTCTCCGCGCTTATTTTCATCAAGCCGACGTAAACATACATGTGCAAAACACAACCTTAGACTTCAAAATTCATATATCCATTTCTACAACTCGGAATCATATGATTCTCATTGTGTTAGATTTTTCCTGACATTATATATCATCCTCATCCATCACATGTCAAAATGTGCTCATGGTTTTGTCCCAAATCCCAATGGGTGCAAAACCCCTACCTTGGGTTCCAAGCCCACAAGTGACCCTTGTGGCACTTTTTCCTCCAATCCATGAACCCTGGGGCTTGGAGTACCTCCCAAGATACTCAAAAATCAACAAAACATAAAATACCTCTATGACGATCTATTCTTACCCAAAATTCTAGTGTTTCAACTTCACTTTGATGATCTGCATCTCCTACTCTATCTTAACGAATACATCAGCATCATAACATATGAAAAACATCATGATGACCTAAAATGCCTACAATGACCCCATGGAAAACAACTACCATACCAATGCATATTTTACAGCATGTAAGCACTGACATACATAGAAATTCATAACCAAGCATAAACTCTTGATGACACACTTCCCAACAACAACATCCTCTTTCACATGGTGACATCACTACAACCATGATCAACACCATGCATATGCAACAAGCATATAGACCACAAGGATGATTAACACACATGTAACTGACATGAATGCATGATCAACACACACCACCAATCCAGTCTAAGGGTTGAACCATGCTCATATACTATTCTGTAACACCCTCCTCCCATATCTACCCAAGTAACCAGACAACCAGGGTAAACAAGTGATGATACACTACTATGAACTTATTCAACCAACTAGGTGGCCTTAAGGAATTGGAATCAATGGAACACATCACACATACCTTCCATATCAACAACAAGATTCTCAGTAACTGTCCCAACCACTCAGGTAACTAGCCCATGGGTCCCACTGAGCTTTTAGACCATTACACCCCTGAATGCTCCCACAGTATAGGCATGGGTGCATTTGGGTAGCTCTAGATGCACCCACAACATAGCCATGCGTGCGTCCAAGGAATTTTCCCACAGACATGTGCTAGTGTCCCCAGGATTTGAGCCACTTTTTCAAGCCGAAATTCTAGGCCACTGCCCAGAACTCAATGACAAGTTCATGAATGAAATATAGCAGTGGAACAATGATACATTTGCAAAAACATTGACAAGGAATTGACTGGACCTATACTAGCCATGATAGGAATTTCATTAAACATGTCACAAATATGTAATCTGTAGGTTTAAATAATAGATTTGAGCATAGGAGTCTCATACTTATCTGAGAATCCCTAAGAATAATTGTTCCTTTACATCATTAGCTGCATTATCATCTATTATGTCATGAATACATTGTTCATTCATTTACAAATCGAAACATGAGGAGATCCATACATCATCACTGCCATAATACATGCTTATAACCAGCCTAATAACAACAGAAATATCAAGGATACATCAGCCATATAATCCACATATAAACCATTACATTTACACATAAGATGTCAAGGAAAGAACCTCTTATTAATGAATGCAAAAAACAAGTAGGGGTGGGACTACCATGTTCCACCTGACCATAGATTAGCTGAGCCAAATCTATCTTTAGCCAATCATGCCTGTGCCATATTACAAGCATGAATGTGGTACTCAGACCGTAAGAACCAAACATGGAATCCCGAGGCTAAACCACCTCACCCTCATCAATAGAAACTGGGCTTTATCACAATCCACCCTGGATCACTAGGCCAAAATAATAAACATGTAATAATAGGCTTTACCATGATCTCCACAAGATTACTAGGCCAAAATGTAATATTCCTAAATTAGCATACAGCTAATTTGGAATATTAAATTTTGATTTTTCTCTTAGTTAGAGGAATGAGAGAGTATGGAGACCCATAAATCTCCTTAGTAGGAATAAAAACACTCCTAATGTGAATGGAGGACATCTAATAGCTGGATTGAAGACCCTTATGTGTGAAAAGGGGTTGGAACATGTAAACTGGGTCAACCTTGACCAAATCAAACAACGCTGGTATGGAAGGAGTGGCATTCATTGAGGGACATCGCAGTTTTGGAGGGAGACTCCATGCATGGAAGTAGTGGCTTTAATGAGTGGGTCCCAAGGTGAGGAAGCTCACTTAGAATATAAGGAAGGGGATGGCAGGCATTGTGGGCATGATTGGATTATTATTTTGTTGATGGTCTATTAATACTTGAGGCTCTCATCAGCTGTTTAGCTAATATTGCAGTGTTGTTTAGCTCAAGGGTGTTCCCAAGTGGGAATCCCACCTTCATCCTCGGGGGACTTCGAGTGCCTACTCAGGAGAAGTATTTGCACTACATTTCCACATTCCGGCATTTGGCCAAGCTACAACTTTCTTCAATAGCAAAGTGTCTGCTTAGAGTTGTGTTGTGTTGTAGGGTGCAACAGTGGAGGATTGTGTTGGGTGTTTTATGAGCTAGTTTTGCAGTGGAAGAAAGTTTCCTTCCATTGGGAAACCAGTAAAGAAGCCCCTTTGGCTTTATTGATATATTTGGCATCAGGCCAAGGTGATTTTATCCCCTACAGCACAGTTTCAGTTCAGATCTATATTATTTTAGGGAGGAGTTGCAGGGGTGGTTGCAGTGTCTGATTTGGGAGGTGATTTCTTCAGTGAAGGGGACATCCTTTCATTTGGAGGATCTATTGGAGAAGACATACATAATTATACATTAGCTTCAACCATATCTTCTCATTTCTGTTGTTGCAACAAACCTTCAGCCCTAGGGCTGCAGCTTACACTTGTATAGTTTGTACATTTTCCGGAAACCCCCTTGGGTTGTCATGGAAAGGTGATATAGTGCCTAGATCTATTGGTATAACATATTTTGAGGCATATATCAATATTTTTATCATTTTATGATCTCTAGCTATAGTTATGCATGTTATGACTGCGCTGTAGCAGCTCTCCGACATTTTTTTATTGTAGCAACATCTCATAATTGGGAGTGATTGTTTATGGGAGGCTTGTTTCCTTAAATCATATGATTTGTGCCTAATTATTTTATATTGATTTGTTGTTCTTATACATAATGTTATGGCTGCATATTGGTATCCATTATTGTTGTGATGTTTTACACTACTTTTCAAGTATTTTGTTCTATATTCTTTCTTTTCCCATTTGGGAATATTACAGTGGTATTAGAGCATAATCTTGGCTCAGCCTGTGGATCTCAACCATTATGCTATCAGGAGAGTAAGAAGAAGGAGAAGGAGATCATAATGATGGAAGGAATGAGTTTCATCTCATATCTTTTCATATCTACGAGGGACCTCACCAAGGAGGTAAAGAAAAGAAAAATGGAGAAAATAAATGAAACCACAATAGGGTTTCAAGACGAGGAAGGTCCATGTACTTCCTATCAACGAAAGAAACAACCGGGATTGCATAGAGCTCCAAAGAAATATACTATGCCCTTTTCTTTTAAAGAAGAAGATAAAAGGTATGGAGATGAAGGAAACTTAGATCATGAGATTCTAAGTAATTATCTTGTAGAGTACAAGTCTCAATTAAGGGCTTTCAAGGAGAATCTAAATCTCCCACAGTTCATTCATCTTAAAGAAGAAAGAAGACCTTGCAGCTATGGAAGGAGAAAGCACAATCGATTTCTATTGTCTACATTTGATGGGTTATCCACATGCACAGCAAGGGCTTGGGGAATGGAGTTGGATGAATTCTTCCTGCTACATCCAATAGTAGAAAGAGAAGTTGTTGAGATTGCAGCGTTGCACCTTGAGGGTGAAGCAAACATTTGGTGGTTCAGCCATTTGAGTCATGCAAGAGTGACTGCTTATGCAGATTTTACTCAAAGGTTGATCAAGAATTTTGATAAGAAGAAACTAGAGAATCCAAGGGAAGATGTCTATATTATTATTCCGGAGGAAGAGCAACTTCCACCACCACTTGCTGCAGGAACACTTTCATCAGGAGAAAGAACACTTGCATCTTTGAAAATTGGTCTTGATCTCTTGACATTTAGAGTCCCATGCACTATTCTGGAAATGCATGAGGAGGAGGTGACTTATACCAGTGTTGGTGCAGCCATAGAGGAGCAGCCATCATCATCAGTAGTTGGGGAAGTCATCACACTGGCGGAAGGAACCCTTATAGCAGTACAAGATGTTCCCAAGAAAAACCAAGGTATGAAAATGTTTCCACTTTCTATTATTTCAGTACATCTTATGGAAGGCTGTGGGGATATGTCATTGCATGACCTAGGGTCAAGATACACTGCTAATTTGGAGTAGCATACTATCACTGCGTAGTGGACCCTTGATAGAATCAAGGAGGAGATATACATTCATCCTAGTATGTCATTAACGAGCTGCACACAACTCTTAGGGTTGGAGTGTAGATTTTTTGAGGATAAGATGAGTATTATCCTAAACAATCCAATGCAAAACTATATGTTCTGCATTGAGCATGATCATGAGACAGCAAATGCACCATCTTGGAGATCAGTAGCACTGTCATTGAGCAGCAGTGGTGAGTTAGGGGCCCAACCATTATTGGAGCATTCCAATTACCATTCTACATGTGTAGTAGGGGATAGGAGGATGGTTGATGAGGTGCCTTTTATCTTCCATTATTGTGATGGATCTTTCTTGATGAGCACTTCACAGCTCAATGAGAAGAGATTTCATTTAGTAAACTTGGATCCTTATGGATTCAACATGGTCATTGATGAGTGGTCTTCATATAGAGATCTCGAGGAGGTTGCACTTCAACATCCCATGAAGTGTAGAGATATTGATTTGATTTGGGAGGATGGTATTCTCCATTGGAGGAATACCCACTTTGAGCATGACAGTATACACACACTGAGCAAGAGGCTGGAAAGCCACTTTCAGATATGTGACATAGGGCAGTAGGAGGCAAGGCTGCGCTGGCTACTCTTGAAAGAGTTTGGTCAGCATGTGACATATCCTATTCCAAAGGGTATGTTATTAGTTGGGACTTGGCATGAAATTTGAATTATATGGCAGCAAGGAGTTTGGTTGCATTGGGGTGATGTGACATTTTTCATGTCAATCATCATGTTTTCACCCCATGGTGTATATGATGGGGATGTGAGGAGGCAGCAAGAGCTATTGTTGCTTTGGTTTCTCTTAGGAGAGTATGGGCTGATTTTATCCCATACTTTGCATATTATTATAGGAGCAGATGGGGGCACAATCATGGTGCAAAGGGGCTTCTCCTTATTTTTGAAAAATCAGGAGGTGCTTCCACATAGGAAGGAATATCCCACTTATAGTAGCATCAAGGTGGATGACTTGGGCATGTGGCATATCAAAGAATGGAGTCATGGGATGACAAGAGCCTTATCACTAAGGCCAACAACATTGTCACTTGGGAACATGCACCTATTGATGGAGTGTTCCAATGGGAGTATGTATCACTTTACATTTCAGACCATTATGAGGAGATTATCATGGGAGGGCTCATCCATTGACCTCATTTTTAGCCTACTCACAATGCATGGTAATAATGGTATTTTTATACTTATTGTTCATCTAAAAAAATATTTTCATTCTCTTGCCATATATGTACAGTGCATTGCTCCACAAGAGGGAAAGTTTCTATTTTTGCTACATGGTCTTTCTAAGACCAATATTAGTGATGGAGGAAGCCCTTTCTTGGATGGATTTTGGCATGTGTTGTGCTATTCTTGTTATGCTTAGCTGATATATAATTCCATTTACTACTCCTTAGTAGATGACCAAACATGCACAACTAGAAAATTGTTGGAAGACAACTTGCCACATGATGTTCTAAAATAGAAGTTAGAAAAACTGTGTTGTATCCACTGGAGAAACCATTAGTACCATCCATCATTACACATAAAATTCAGTATCTTTCTTATTTGGATACCATATGGTGATGATGAGCTATTCACTTTGTATGGGATGGTTTGGGCTCATGAAACTAGAGAAGGGGTCTTTTCAGATCCAGTTGACCTTTTGACTCTTGAGGGTAATATTATTGCAGCCCAGATTCTACAGAAGCTCTACACTTATCATAAGTGGAGAGAGAGACATTGTGGGGTAGGCCATTTGTTCTATCATGCTCAGATATGCAGCCCATCTACATTATAGGAGCCAAAGGTGGAGGAAATTTTTCATGATTTTCCATTTTGAAGGGTGACTCACTTTGTATGGATGATAGCTTGGGGTTTGGAGCTTCAAATGGGAAGGAAGGTTCTCAATCATTTTTTGATTCCATGCCTCAATAAGGCCTCTATACCACATATAGTTTCCTCCATGGATATCCCACTACTTCATGATGAGAACCATTTGGATTTATCACCAAAGGCTTACTTATACACTTGGGAGGAGAAACTTTGGGACATATTGATGAGAGGGCATCTTGTTCATTGGAGGGACTTATCATATGAGGATGCTATAGGAGGAGGAGAGGAGGCTCTTCAATTCTATCCTTGCAGTTTCTTGGGGACATCCAACATTTGGGAGGGAAGGATTGTAATATTCCTAAATTAGCATACAAATAATTTGGAATATTAAATTTTTATTTTTCTCTTAGTTAGAGGAATAAGAGGGTGTGGAGACCCATAAATCTCCTTAGTATGAATAAAAAAACTCCTAATGTGAATGGTGGAAATCTAAAAACTGGATTGAAGACCCTTATGTGTGAAAATGGTTTGGACTATGTAGACTGGGTCAACCTTGACCAAATCAAACAGCGCTGGTATGGAAGGAGTGGCATTCAGTGAGGGACAACGCAGTTTTGGAGGGAGACTCCATGCATGGAAGTAGTGGCTTTAATGAGTGGGGCCCAAGGTGAGGAAGCTCACCAAGAATATAAGGAATGGGATGGAAGCCATTGTGGGCATGATTGGATTATTATTTTGTTGATGGTCTGTTAAGACTTGAGGCTCTCTTCAGTTGTTTAGCTAAGATTGCAGTGTTGTTTAGCACAAGGGTGTTCCCGAGCGGGAATCCCACCTTCATTCTCGGGGGACTTCGAGTGCCTACTTAGGAGAAGTATTTTCACTACATTTCCACATTCCGGCATTTGGCCAAGCTACATCTTTCTTTAACAACACAATGTCTGCTTAGAGTTGTGACGTGTTGCAGGTGTAGCAATGGAGGATTGTGTTGGGTGTTTTCCGAGCTAGTTTTGTAATGGAGGAAGGTTTCCTTCCATTGGGAAACCAGTAAAGAAGCCCCTTGGGCTTTATTGATATATTTGGCATCAGGCCAAGGTGATTTTATCCCCTACAGCGCAGTTTCAATCCAGATCTATATTATTTTAGGGAGGAGTTGCAGGGGTGGTTGCAGTGTTTCATTTGGGAGGTGATTTCTTCAGTGAAGGGGACATCCTTTCATCCGGAGGATCTATTCGAGAAGAGATACATAATTATACATCAGCTTCAACCAAATCTTCTCATTTCTATTGTTGCAGCAAACCTTCATCCCTAGGGATGCAACTTACATTTGTATAGTTTGTACATTTTCCGGAAACCCTCTTGGGTTGTCATGGAAAGGTGATATAGTGCCTAGATCTGTTGGTATAACATCTTTTGAGGCATATATCATTATTTTTATCATTGTATGATCTCCAGATATATTTATGCATGTTATGACTACGTTGTAGCAGCTCTCTGGTATTTTGTATTCTAGTAGCATCTCATATATGGGAGTGATTGTTTATGGGAGGCTTGTTTCCTTACATCATATGATTTGTGCCTCATTATTTTTTATTATTTGTTGTTCTTATACATAATTTTATGGCTCTAAATTGGCCTCCATTATTGATGTGATGTTATACATTTTTTTTTCAAGTATTTTGTTCTATATTCCTGCATTTCCCATTTGGGAATATTACACAAAACAAGCATGGATGCCACCAAATCTCTCCACCTACACCATGAGGAATTTTCCTATCTCCTAGTCTCTCAGGGTTTATCGCAATCCACATCGGATCACTAGGCCCTAAACCGAGACCTACTCTCCAAGGTTTACCGTATATGCCAACACAAGATTCCTAGGCCTGATGGAGAGCACCCACCTATAGGATTTACTATAATCCACACTGGATCATTAGGCCCTAACCGAGGCAACAAACTATCCAGATTTATCATAATCCACAGTCTGGTTCAAGGGTTACTAGGCCATATGTTCTTTCATTCAGCGATCCGCCTCGATCAAATTTGAATCCATTCGGCAATCCATCTCAACCAAAACATGAGAACTGCATCACACCATGGCTATCCAAAAATGGAAAAGCTAGGCTGAAAACACTATCACACCTGGAAAAAACCATGCCATGACGGAAAATAAACACATGCAATACCATGCATGCCAAATCTAGCAAGGAAATCACACCCGCAAATCAATACCTGCAAAGAATCATGTTGTAGGTGCTTGATCTTTCTCTTCATTGCTTGCTCCTTCCTTCATCTTGCCTTCTTTTCCTTTCTTGATCCAATGCCAAAGTATGCCCCACTCCTCCAAGAGTTCACCAAGAAACTCTAAGTGTCCAAGAGTATGAGAGAGGGAGAGAATATAAAGAGAGCCATAAGTGTAAGCAAAAATATTTATCAAAAGCTTGCCAAAGAATTATTAGAAGCATTTTTATCAATGAGTCTTCTATTTTCTTCATTTTCCATTATTTTCCTTCATTTTCCTCCTCACATGCAACCTGTGACCTTTCACCTTCCTTTTCTCCTATTTTCCATTATTTTCATAAATAAATACCAAATAATGCCTCTTTCCTTTCCAAATCCTTTGCCATTTCCTTTTCCATTTCCTTTTCCAATTTCCTTTATCCATAATAACCGAAATGAACACCCACTAGGATTTTTTTCCCACCATTCAGCTTGGAATAAGTGTTCGATCAATCGTGGTTATTATTTTTCCTTTATTAACTTTTATTACATGGAATTTTCACCAGGGTTGTTACATTTCCCTTTGAACATTCCATACTTGGATGCTTTTTTATTTCCTTATTCATAACCTCTCAACTCGAAAAATAACCCTATACTCCACACATTTTATTTCTTGTACCATCGTGCAAAATTGTACCCACACCACTCTTAAAATTAGAGGAATTTAATTTGTTTGAAAAGGATGATCCACCCCCTTTCTCACCATAACCATCACTCTACGCTCATGCTTCTCCACACATATGAAATTCCACACTATAATATCATTTACTCTTATAAAAGTGGTTTATCCCCTTTTAAGCCAAAATTAGTGAAATTTACATAAATACCCATTTTCCTCATTTCGAGGCTAATTAAAAGCTTATTAAATAAATCCTGATATGGATTTGTGTGAATCAAAACTTTCATATTCATATAAAGGACATACCCTTGATTATTAACTCCTAATTATTATTCTTTCATGTCCTGATGAAGGTGGTACATGATGAAGGAATCTCTTAGCAAATAATTTCATGCACTAAGATTTTAAATAGCTAAGAGCTCCATAATATGACACCTAACATTTCACATATATCACAGTTCCTTGAAGGAAAAGAATTATGACAGATAAACGGAAGAAGGATTTCTTTTGTGGGGATATAGTTCTTTTTAAAAAAAGTAAAAAACAAGCTGTATAGTTGGCCACAGTGTCAAAATCTTGTCAATCTCAGTCATCTTTCTTATCTATTCATACATGAGAACCATAATCCCAGGATAGGTGAAGCCCCTGCTTCAACATCTGTTAACCCTTGTCCAAATCCAAAATGTTCTGACATACCTTTTCCACATGAGTCAGACCATGTTCTCATGATGCATGAAATACCAACCCTTGAAGATGAAGATCCAAGGTTGACAGAAATGTTCAACAATATGAGACCTCATAATATGCCAAGATATGGATTAGGATATCTTGAGCAAAAGAATGATTTGATCCATGAATGCAGATTCAGAGATTTTCCTGCTGACTGTAAAAATCCATCAGTCATGGAGATACAAAAATTCTTCACACTTATGGATGGATGTCCCAAACATATAATCCCATCACAATGGATGAAGCAAATGCTTAACTGGGACATATACACAAATCCTGAGGCTGATTCTTTTGGCCTAACACATTCCTGTGAAGAAAAGATCAGACTATCTGAACAATGGAAGGAATATATGGAAAGAAAGAATGTCTGGATATCTTTCTATTCCTGGAAGAAGCGAAAAGAGTCTGAAATAGTTCTGATGACTGATTCCACATCATCATCATCATCTCATTCTTGGTCAGCACTAGATGGTAGTAGGATTGAGACGACTACTAATTTTCCCCCTTATCGAGGCATTATCTTAGGGGAAGCACAGAATACTGCCAAATATATTCCTTTAGTCATGAAAGATGACTCTGCACTTGGTATTGATGGCAGAATACAAAAGGCCAGTGAACAACTTAACTGGACAAACACAACTATTACTGGTTTAGAAAGAAATATTGCAAAGTCAAGTATGGTGAAGGAAAAGCTTGACAGAGTACAAGTCTCTGTTAATGATGTAAATAATGTTTTGAATTCTATACCATATGATTCTTCCTTAGTTAAAGCATATTCTAAAGAATCCTTGAATAGGATTGAAGAAGTGGAAAATTGCATAATGTCTGAGTCTGTTTCCACTAGAGGTCTTATAACAAATCTATCTGAAAATTTTGACAAGTTGAATCCTAACAAGACAGATAAAACAGTCCCAGCTTCCTATCTTCATAGATGAAAGAGTGTTCATATACAAAGCCCTGTTGAAATATTTCCACAACTCTTTCTTAAAGAAGTTGGTCAGGCCTCCCAGAAGCCTGTAGAAAAAGAGTCTTCAGATGAACAAATCAATATTTCCAGTCTATTCCATGAACCTGAGTCATAAACCCAGGTCCTCCCAGTTTATGAACCTCTCAAAAGCCAGTTTACCAAATATTCACCTCCAGACCTGAATGGAATGGGTAAACTTCCTCCTGCACATCTGTTCTATCCAAATAGCCATAAAGAATGGAATGTAGATAATCTTACTATGGGTCAAATCAGGCAAATGCTTGATCAAATAATGGCAGAATATAAATTGATGTGTGTTGGTGGTAAGTCTGAGGTATAATCCTGTAAAACATTAATTCAATGTTTTACTGGCACCCTGGCTAGTTGGTGGGAATTGGAATCTTCTCCAGCCCTAATTGAGAAGATGGAAAAAGAAGTTTTAACAGATGAAAATGGTGATATTGAATTTCATCCTGGTGGCACTCCAATAAATAATATGATTGGAGCAATGACTTCCATGATAATGGAACACTGGTGTGGCACAGAGACAATTGTCTCTGACAAAAATGAAATTGTTTTGATGAACTTGAAATGTATGAACATAAATCAATATGAGGATTTCCATAGAGATTGGATGGCCAGAATTTATTTGGTCAAAGATCATAAAAATATTCTATGGAAACAAGTGTACCTTGCAGCCCTGCCTTCCAAACTTGTTGATATCATCAAACTGCAAGAGTCATTCCAATTTCCCTTTGAAATATATACACGGGGATAAATCTATGCTACAATTACTAAAGTTCTAGTTACTCTCTGTACTAGTTCTAAGATGAATAAGTCTATTGAAAAAATGCATAGATTGCCAGGAAGTAAATCTTTCTGTAACAAATATGGTATTACCATTGATGATCCTCTTGTGAAGCACAGAAAGACAGAAAGAAGGGCAAATAAAGCACAGAAAAGAGACAAGTTCATCACCAAATCCAATAAGAGGAGATTTTCCTCAAGGTCCTCTTCAAGGCCTTCCAGAAATAAAAAGGGATATTATAATTATGTCCCTAAGACACATTATTACCAGCCATCTGATATTCATCTCAGATCTCAAAAGACAGAAAAGCTGAAACAGCTTGTCTGTTGGCTTTGTGGCAAACAAGGCCATACAGCTAATAGATGTCCAGATGGTGAAGCATCTAAGAAAAATTGTGGCAAGAATTCTCAGCCACAGAATAAAGGCAAGACAATTGTGAAAATAGAAGATAAGTGTAGTAGATGTGGATCCACATTCCACAAAACAGAAATTTGTCCACGCCTATTCATTCAACAGGCTGAAGAAGATTATTCTTTAGATTCTTTCAGTGAATCCTCTTCTAGTTCTTCTTTAGATGAACTTCAAGCACATTGTTACTGTTCGGATTCTGAAAACTGCAAATGTGGTTGTTCTTCTAGTCATGAATTTGATTACTCATCTGACGAATCTCTTGCAGAAGAATTTTCACAGAAACTGAAAGTTCTTATGGCCCAATCAGATGAAGATGAAATAAAAATATTTTCCCAAATTCATGATATGGAGGAAGGGGACCTCAAAACCAAATTGCTGGAGACATTCATGCAGCAAACCAGTTCATCCAACAGAAGCGCTAGTAAGAATTCAATCTTCCTTGAAGCTTCTTACGAAATAAATAATAAGGCCTACCAAAGGGATCACCAGCAGAGCAAAGTTCGTCCACTCACTTTGGGGGAGGTGAGTAGGGAGATCCATTTGTTAAAATCAGAAATTTCTGCTTTGAAGTCCCAAGTTTCTAAACTTGAAAAAGGTAAACAGGAAGTAGCACAACCTGTTACTAGCCATATTAAAAATTATTCTATACATACTTCTCCTTATAAAGAATCAAAAGTTGAAAGGGCAATTGGAATGACTCTTGCAGTTTGATGATATCAACAAGTTTGGAAGGCAGTGCTGCAAGGTACACTTGTTTCCATAGAAGATTTTTAGGATCTTTGACCAAATAAATTCTAGCCATCCAATCTCTATGGAAATCCTCATATTGATTTATATTCATACATTTCAAGTTCATCAAAAAAACTTCATTTTTATCAGAGACACTAGTCTCTATGCCACACCAGTGTTCCATTATCATGGAAGTCACTGCTCCAATCATATTATTTATTGGAGTGCCATCAGGATGAAATTCAATATCACCATTTTCAACTTTTAAAACTTCTTTTTCCATCTTCTCAATTAGGGCTGGAGAAGATTCCAATTCCCACCATCTAGCCAGGGTGCCAGTAAAACATTGAATTAATGTTTTACAGGATTCTACCTCAGACTTACCACCAACACACATCAATTTATATTCTGCCATCATTTGATCAAGCATTTTCCTGATTTGACCCATAGTAAGATTATCTACATTCCATTATTTATGGCTATTTGGATAGAACAGATGTGCAGGAGGAATTTTACCCATTCCATTTAGGTCTGGAGGTGAATATCTGGTAAACTGGCTTTCGAGAGGTTCATAAATTGGGAGGACCTGGGTTTCTTACTCAGGTTCGTGGAATAGACTGGAAATATTGATTTGTTCATCTGAAGACTCTTTTTCTATAGACTTCTGGGAGGCCTGACCAGCTTCTTTAGGAAAGAGTTGTGGAAATCTTTCAACAGGGCTTTGTATATGAACATTCTTTCGTCTATGAAGATAGGAAGCTGGGACTGGTTTATCTGTCTTGTTAGGATTAAGCTTGTCAAATTTTTCAAACAGATTTGTTATAAGACCTCTAGTGGAAACAGACTCAGACATTATGCAATTTTCCACTTCTGCAATCATATTCAAGGATTCTTTAGAATATGCTTTAACTAAGGAAGAATCATACTATATAGAATTCATAACATTATTTACATCATTAACAGAGACTTGTACTCTGTCAAGCTGTTCCTTCACCATACTTGACTTTGCAACATTTCTTTCTAAACCAATAATAGCTGTGTTTGTCCAGTTAAGTTGTTCACTGGCCTTTTGGATTAAGCCATCAATACCAAGTGCGGAGTCATCTTTCATGACTAAAGGAATAGCTTTGGCAGTATTATGTGCTTCCCCTAAGATAATGCCTCGATAAGAGGGAAAAGTAGTAGCCGTCTCAATCCTACTACCATCTAGTGCTGACCAAGAATGAGATGATGATGATGTTGTGGAATCAGTCATCAGAACTGTTTTAGACTCTTTTCGCTTCTTCCAGGAATAGAAATATATCCAGACGTTATTTCTTTCCATATATTCCTTCCATTGTTCAGATAGTTTGATATTTTCTTCACAGGAATGTGTTAGGCCAAAAGAATCAGCATCGGGATTTGTGTATATGTCCCAGTTAAGCATTTGCTTCATCCATTGTGCTGGAATTCTATGTTTGGGACATCCATCCATAAGTGTGAAGAATTTTTGTATCTCCATGACTGATGGATTTTTACAGTCAGCCGGCAAATATCTGAATCTGCATTCATGGATCAAATCATTCTTTTGCTCAAGATATCCTAATCCATATCTTGGCATATTATGAGGTCTCATATTGCTGAAAATTTCTGTCAACCTTGGATCTTCATCTTCAAGGGTTGGTATTTCATGTGTCATGAGAACATGGTCTGACTCATGTGGAAAAGGTATGTCAGAACATTTTGGATTTGGAAAAGGGTTAACAGATGTTGAAGCAAGGGCTTCACCTGTCCTAGGATTATGTTTCTCACGTATGACTAGATAAGCAAGATGATTGAGATTGACAAGATTTTGACACTGTGGACATGAGACTTCAAGTGACTGGAAATTTACTAATTGTGCAAATTCAAATAAAGCAATATGTTTACAACCAGAAACAAGACTGGAACAAGCAGTATCTACAAAATCAGGGTTTTTGTACAAAGGCGATCTTTTATAGCCTTCTTCAATCCTTCTTCTGTCTATGGTAGATCTTCTGGGGAATGACAGAGTAGCTGAGGATTTATTTTCTGTAATCTGGGCAGAAGTAATATTTTTGGCAGAGACTGGCTTTGGATTAGGAACAACCCAATGTTCCGGGAAAGTCAGGTCTTCCCACTTAATGGCCTGGTGTTCTATCTTTTGATTTTTGGAGTCAGTTAGAACTACCACACTTGTTTTAGAATCTCTGTTGGGTGCATTGAGGACTATCGGATATAGGGTATTCGTGTGCCGGAAACACCCTCTGGTCTGAATGGAAATATTGTTTCTTTTCTTCTTCATAT
Source organism: Pinus albicaulis (assembly GCA_034641835.2). Classification (NCBI taxonomy): domain Eukaryota; kingdom Viridiplantae; phylum Streptophyta; class Pinopsida; order Pinales; family Pinaceae; genus Pinus; species Pinus albicaulis. Next base: position 1,060,616,253 of record CM076574.1, read on the forward strand.
CAAACCCTGAAGTTTGAATCTGAAGCTGAAGGATGTCTGCTATTGTTTCATCAAAGACATAGATGGGAAAATTCAGATAGTAGTCGAACCAGACAGGACCATTTGACAAAGGGGCAATTATTCCTCCTATAATGGAATCAGTATATTTATTATGAGTCAAATCTCTCACTGTGGCTAAAACATAGGTTTCTACTCCTTGATGAGTGAGAGCATGAATTCTAACTCGTATGCACCCTAGATGTAGATACTTTGTATCTAATCTTTTAGCTTCTGCCTGAAGCTATTTCGGATCTAACAAAGGAATAGACTGTACAAAATCTGAGTTCTCTTGTATGGAACTGATGGATTCTTTGATAGATATTCTGGTAGCGGCTTTAAGATTCCAGGCTGCCAGATCTAAATAAACTTCAGATGCTGATATTTTAGGAAGTTTCCATCTGGAAGATGGCTCAGTTTCCTCATGTAACAACTTAGAGGAATTTAAAACTCTACTAGACGCACTAGCAAAAATATCTCGCAGAGGATCTTGTTCTGCCCTCTCTTGTTCTTCTACTTCTCGAAAATAAATTGATTTCTTGAAAGAGTCCATTTTACTTATTGAAATAAAGAGAGGATTATTTTGAGTACTAACCTCTTTTTCACGAACCAGATAACCTTTCTGGCTTCGATACCAATTTTTACGCAGGGGCTTCAAAAAGCTTGCTCGCAACCGCAACAACAGGCGGACTGGCCTTGTTGAGTCTCTTCTTGTCTTTCTTCCCTCAGAATTCCTTATGTGAACCCATACACGAACCTACTCCCACTGTCTCGCAACTAGCAGCCTACACATGGCTTCCCCTCGCCTTCAACGGCCTTGGTGTCCCTAAGTGGTTTGGCGAACCTCTGGCGAACTTTCAGTGAATATGAGAGAGACAATACTACCTCAACAGACAATAAAATAGCTCAGAGTGATATGTACTCAAAATGCGGAAATGAAACTTCTCTCTTTATTGATATCAGAAATATGATTCTACATTAGATTTCAAGACTCAAAAATACTTCTTTCCAGAGATTGACTGCAGCATCATTTACCAGACTTGGCTTCTCAATAAATGAGATAGCTTACTGGAGGCTTCCTGGATGTATGCAGGCTCTGTCTAAGAAATATATTAACACACAACAATATACAGACTCGATCTTAAAGATCCCGCCACTTTAGATTATCACCAGTGCCGAGCACACTGATGCGCAGGCTATCCAAATCAGACTTTAGACTTGGCTTCTGATCTTCGTGATGCAAGCAGATCGAGAATTACCTCGCAGTTGCAGAGCAGGAAGAGCTCAGACTCCGACTCAAAACACCAAATGACTCTAAGACTCTATGACTTCCTCTAACCTTCGATGCCCAATGAATGAGCCTAACCCTCTTTATATAGGATGAGAGGGGGGACCAATAATCAATTCAGATCGTCCTATGTCTATGACGTGGAGGAGGAATCATTGTTTTCGGGTAACACCGAAGTGACATTCGCACAAATATTCCTTTCTCCGGACTCAATCATGTGAAAGTGTTTGTAGTACACTATGGATACCTTTTAGTACAAAGGCCCACGAGGAAACATATATGATTATATACACTGAGGATGCTTTTTTAACTGGGAAAAGCCCTCGAGAAAATCCGGTAACATTAAACCCGTGACTGGGTGACAATACAGAGTGGAGGCTTTTGTTTAGTGGAGCCCACAAGAACCACTAGCACTACTTTCTGTTGGATCTTCAAGGATCTTAATGCCAGGGAATCTATACCTCTGAAAAGTGGTGTCATTCCAAGCCTTGGTATAGATACACCTTACAATCATTGGTTTGTTAAGGATAATTTGGTGTTTAATTTTAGTCATAACTAGCCATTGGTTATGTGTACTCATATACATTCGGAGAGTTGGAGAATCTCCCATATAGTATCTTCCTACTGACTGGAGTTCTCTTACATTTTGGCATGGTATGTGAAAACATTCACATACATGATTCTGAACACACCAGGTGCATTGATTCTGGAAGTATGACTCGTATGCTATTGGGTCCATGGCGGTTGAGTTGAGTCCATAATCTTCCCACCAATCCCTTAACCATTGAGGCTGTTGGTTAGACTGCATTAATCTAGTGGCACCAAACTTAACCTTTGTACAGTAAGTCTCATTTCTGCCATCCTTGTTCATGAGATCCCACCATAATTTCTTATATCCTGAGAAATTATAGATTGTATCTGGGAAGATAAAGTATGGATTATTACCTGGCCACTGATTGAACCGAGTCCAGGTCCACTCAGGATTTCTTGTCCAGCTGTAAGAGAACTGCAGTCAGTAGGAAGATACTATATGGGAGATTCTCCAACTCTCCGAATGTATATGAGTACACATAACCAATGGCTAGTTATGACTAAAATTAAACACCAAATTATCCTTAACAAACCAATGATTGTAAGGTGTATCTATACCAAGGCTTGGAATGACACCACTTTTCAGAGGTATAGATTCCCTGGCATTAAGATCCTTGAAGATCCAGCAGAAAGTAGTGCTAGTGGTTCTCGTGGGCTCCACTAAACAAAAGCCTCCACTCTGTATTGTCACCCAGTCACGGGTTTAATGTGACCGGATTTTCTCGAGGGCTTTTCCCGGTTAAAAAATCATCCTCAGTGTATATAATCATATATTTTTCCTCATGGGCCTTTGTACTAAAAGGTATCCATAGTGTACTACACACCCTTTCACATGATTGAGTCCGGAGAAAGGAATATTTGTGCGGATGTCACTTCGGTGTTACCCAAAAACAATGATTCCTCCTCCACGTCATAGACATAGGACGATCCGAATTGATTATTGGTCCCCCATCTCATCCTATATAAAGAGGGTTAGGCTCATTCATTGGGCATCGGAGGTTATAGGAAGTCATAGATTCTTAGAGTCATTCGGTGTTTTGAGTCGGAGTCTGAGCTCTTCCTGCTCTGCAACTGCGAGGTAATTCTCGATCTGCTTGCATCACGAAGATCAGAAGCCAAGTCTGAAGTCTGATTTGGCTAGCCTGCGCATCATTGTGCTCAGCACTGGTGAGAATCTAAAGTGGCGGGATCTTTAAGATCGAGTCTGTATATTATTGTGTGTTAATATATTTCTTAGACAGAGCCTGCATACATCCAGGAAGCCTCCAGTAAGCTATCTCATTTATTGAGAAGCCAAGTCTGGTAAATGCTACTGCAGTCAATCTCTGGAAAGAAGTGTTTTTTAGTCTTGAAATCTAATGTAGAATCATATTTCGGATATCAATAAAGAGAGAAGTTTCATATTCCGCATTTTGAGTACATATCACTCTGAGCTATTTTATTGTCTGTTGAGGTAGTATTGTCTCTCTCACATTCACTGAAAGTTTTCCAGAGGTTCGCCAAACCACTTAGGGACGCCAAGGTCGTTGAAGGCGAGGGGAGGCCATGTGTAGGCCGCTAGTTACGAGACAGTGGGAGTAGGTTCGTGTATGGGTTCACATAAGGAATTTTGAGGGAAGAAAGACAAGAAGAGACTCAACAAGGCCAGTCCGCCTGTTGTTGCGGTTGTGAGCAAGCTTTTTGAAACCCCTGCGTAAAAATTGGTATCGGAGCCAGAAAGGTTATCTGGTTTGTGAAAAAGAGGTCAGTACTCAAAATAATCATCTCTTTATTTCAATAAGTAAAATGGACTCTTTCAATAAATCAATTTCTTTCCGAGAATTAGAAGAATAAGAGAGGGCAGAACAAGATCCTCTGCGAGATATGTTTTCTAGTGCGTCTAGTAGAGTTTTAAATTCCTCTGAGTTGTTACATGAGGAAACTGAACCATATTCTAGATGGAAACTTCCTAAAATATCAGCATCTGAATTTTATTCAGATCTAGTAGCCTGGAATCTTAAAGCCACTACCAGAATATCTATCAAAGAATACATTAGTTCCATACAAGAGAACTCAGACTGTGTACAGTCTATTCCTTTGTTAGATCCGAAATAGCTTCAGGCAGAAGCTAAAATATTAGATACAATGTATCTACATCTAGGGTGCATGCGTGTTGTAATTCATCCTCTCACTCATCAAGGAGTAGAAACCTATGTTTTAGCCACAGTGAGATATTTGACTCATAATAAATATATTGATTCCATTATTGGAGGAATATTTGCCCCTTTGTCAAATGGTGCTGTCTGGTTCGACTGCTATCTGAATTTTCCCATCTATGTCTTTGATGAAACAATAGCAGACATCCTTCAGCTTCAGATTCAAACTTCAGGGTTTGACATGAAGAAGAAAAGAAACAATATTTCCATTCAGACCAGAGGGTTTTTCCGGCACACAAATACCCTATATCCGGCAGTCCTCCATGCACCCAGCAGAGATTCTAAAACAAGTGTAGTAGTTCTAACTGACTCCAAAAATCAAAAGATAGAACACAAGGCCATTAAGTGGGAAGACCTGACTTTCCCGGAACATTGGGTCGTTCCTAATCCAAAGCCAATCTCTGCCAGAAATATTATTTCTGCCCAGATTACAGAAAATAAATCCTCAGCTACTTTGTCATTCCCCAGAAGATCTACCATAGACAGAAGAAGGATTGAAGAAGCCTGTAAAAGATCGCCTTTGTACAAAAACCCTGATTTTGGAGATACTGCTTGTTCCAGTCTTGTTTCTGGTTGTAAACATATTGCTTTATTTGAATTTGAACAGTTAGTAAATTTCCAGTCACTTGAAGTCTCATGTACACAGTGTCAAAATCTTGTCAATCTCAGTCATCTTGCTTATCTAGTCATACATGAGAACCATAATCCCAAGACAGGTGAAGCCCCTGCTTCAACATCTGTTAACCCTTGTCCAAATCCAAAATGTTCTGACATACCTTTTCCACATGAGTCAGACCATGTTCTCATGATGCATGAAATACCAACCCTTGAAGATGAAGATCCAAGGTTGACAGAAATGTTCAGCAATATGAGACCTCATAATATGCCAAGATATGGATTAGGATATCTTGAGCAAAAGAATGATTTGATCCATGAATGTAGATTCAGAGATTTTCCTGCTGACTGTAAAAATCCATCAGTCATGGAGATACAAAAATTCTTCACACTTATGGATGGATGTCCCAAACATAGAATCCCAGCACAATGGATGAAGCAAATGCTTAACTAGGACATATACACAAATCCTGAGGCTGATTCTTTTGGCCTAACACATTCCTGTGAAGACAAGATCAGACTATCTGAACAATGGAAGGAATATATGGAAAGAAATAATTTTTGGATATCTTTATATTCCTGGAAGAAGCCAAAAGAGTTTGAAACAATTCTGATGACTGATTCCACAGCATCATCATCATCTCATTCTTGGTCAGCACTAGATGGTAGTAGGATTGAGACGACTACTAATTTTCCCCCTTATCGAGGCATTATCTTAGGGGAAGCACATAATACTGCCAAATCTATTCCTTTAATCATGAAAGATGACTCTGCACTTGGTATTGATGGCAGAATCTAAAAGGCCAGTGAACAGCTTAAGTGGACAAACACAGCTATTATTGGTTTAGAAAGAAATGTTGCAAAGTCAAGTATGTTGAAGAAACAGCTTGACAGAGTACAGGTCTCTGTTAATGATGTAAATAATGTTTTGAATTCTATACAGTATGATTCTTCCTTAGTTAAAGCATATTCTAAAGAATCCTTGAATAGGATTGCAGAAGTGGAAAATTGCATAATGTCTGAGTCTGTTTCCACTAGAGGTCTTATAACAAATCTGTCTGAAAAGTTTGACAAGCTAAATCCTAACAAGATAGATAAACTAGTCCCAGCTTCCTATCTTCATAGACGAAAGAGTGTTCATATACAAAGCCCTGTTGAAATATTTCCACAACTCTTTCCTAAAGAAGTTGGCCAAGCCTCCCAGAAGTCTGTAGAAAAAGAGTCTTCAGATGAAAAAATCAATATTTCCAATCTATTCCACGAACCTGAGTCAGAAACCCAGGTCCTCCCAGTTTATGAACCTCTCGAAAGCCAGTTTACCAGGTATTCACCTCCAGACCTGAATGGAATGTGTAAACGTCCTCCTGCACATCTATTCGATCCAAATAGCCATAAAGAATGGAATGTAGATAATCTTATTATGGGTCAAATCAGGCAAATGCTTGATCAAATGATGGAAGAATATAAATTGATGTGTGTTGGTGGTAAGTCTGAGGTAGAATCATGTAAAACATTAATTCAATGTTTTACTGGCACCCTGGCTAGATGGTGGGAATTGGAATCTTCTCCAGCCCTAATTGAGAAGATGGAAAAAGAAGTTTTAAAAGATGAAAATGGTGATATTGAATTTCATCCTGATGGCACTCCAATAAATAATATGATTGGAGCAATGACTTAAATGATAATGGAACACTGGTGTGGCGCAGAGACAATTGTCTCTGACAAAAATGAAATTGTTTTGATGAACTTGAAATGTATGAATATAAATCAATATGAGGATTTCCATAGAGACTGGATGGCCATAATTTATTTGGTCAAAGATCCTAAAAATCTTCTATGGAAACAAGTGTACCTTGCAGCCCTGCCTTCCAAACCTGTTGATATCATAAAACTGCAAGAGTCATTCCAATTGCCCTTTGAAATATATACATGGGGAGAAATCTATGCTACAATTACTAAAGTTCTAGTTACTCTCTATACTAGTTCTAAGATGAATAATTCTATTGAAAAAAATGCATAGATTGCCAGGAAGTAAATCTTTCTGTAACAAATATGGTATTACCATTGATGATCCTCTTGTGAAGCACAGAAAGACAAAAAGAAGGGCAAATAAAGCACGGAAAAGAGACAAGTTCATCACCAAATCCAATAAGAGGAGATTTTCCTCAAGGTCCTCTTCAAGGCCTTCCAGAAATAAAAAGGGATATTGTAAGTATGTCCCTAAGACACATTATTACTAGCCATCTGATATTCATCTCAGATCTCAAAAGACAGAAAAGCTGAAACAGCTTGTCTGCTGGCTTTGTGGAAAACAAGGCCATACAGCTAATAGATGTCCAGATGGTGAAGCATTTAAGAAAAATCGTGGCAAGAATTCTCAGCCACAGAATAAAGGCAAGACAATTGTGAAAACAGAAGATAAGTGTAGTAGATGTTTATCCACATTCCACAAAACAGAAATTTGTCCACGCCTATTCATTCAACAGGCTGAAGAGGACTATTCTTCAGATTCTATCAGTGAATCCTCTTCTAGTTCTTCTTTAGAGGAACTTCAAGCACATTGTTACTGTTCGGATTTTGAAAATTGCAAATCTGGTTGTTCTTCTAGTCATGAATCTGATTACTCATCTGACGAATCTCTTGCAGAGTAATTTTCACAGAAACTGAAAGTTCTTATGGCCCAATCAGATGAAGATGAAATAAAAATATTTTCCCAAATTCGTGCTATGGAGGAAGGGGACCTCAAAACCAAATTTCTGGAGACATTCATGCAGCAGACCAGTTCATCCAGCAGAAGTGCTAGTAAGAAGCCGATCTTCCTTGAAGCTTCCTACGAAAGAAATACTAAGGCCTACCAAAGCGATCACCAGCAGAGCAAAGTTCGTCCACTCACTTTGGGGGAGGTGAGTAGGGAGATCCATTTGTTAAAATCAGAAATTTCTACTTTGAAGTCCCAAGTTTCTAAACTTGAAAAAGGTAAATAGGAAGTAGCACAACCTGTTACTGGTCATATTACAAATTATATTGTACATACTGCTCTTTATAAAGAATCAAAAGTTGAAATTGCAGAAGGACAAACTGATCCTACTCTAGTATTTAGAGAAATGCAGGTATTATCCATTAAATACCAAAAGCATCATGTGAAGATCACTGTCCGCATTAAAAATGAAATGTTTCCTTTACCTGCATTATTAGATTCAGGGGTAGATTTCAATATTCTTAATAAAAAGCTTATTCCCTCAAAGTATTGGGTATTGGCCACAAGAAAAGTTACAGGGTTAGGAGAAAAGACACTCCAATACGAAGTTCCTGAAGCTGCTATCTATTTTGACACACACTGCATTAAACTAAAATTTGCAGTAAGCGACATTCCTTTTGACTGCATACTAGGGAATGTATTCTTAGCATCAGTTGAACCCCATGGGTCATTAAGGTTGAAGAATAATAGAGCAGGGTACTTCATTACTGTACCTACTTCTGAAGGTATGTATAAAAGCATTAATATGCCTTATGTTTCAAACCCAAGAGTTTCTACAATGGTACAGGCAATGCATGAGTTGAAGAAGGCCGAGAACAAACTTTCAGAGCTCAAAGATTTGAAATCGACTATTCACATTGAAGAACAGTTGAGCTCACCAGAAGTTCATAGAAAAATCTCTGAAATCAAAAAGATATTAGAAGAAGAATGCTGCTCATAAGAGCCAAATGCCTTTTGACATAGAAAGCAGCATAATGTTGAGCTGCCATATAAAGAAAATTACACAGGTAGACCATGCAAATCCAGAGCGATCCCCATGAATAAAGAATATCGAGACCTCTGTGAAAAAGAAATCCAGCAGTTATTGGATAGAAAGTTAATCAGAGAATCTAACAGTCCTTGGAACTGTTATGGATTTTATATAAATAAAAGATCTGAACAAATAAGAGGCATTCCAAGACTTGTAATTAATTACAAGCCTCTGAATTTTGTTCTTACAGATGACACCTATCCTATTCCCCATAAAGGAGATCTACTGGGAAGGATTTCTGGTGCAAAAGTATTTTCTAAATTTGATCTCAAGTCTGGCTTTTGGTAGGTAGCAGTAGCAGAGAAGGATAAATTCAAAACTTCCTTTAGTATACCAGCTGGACACTACGAGTGGAATGTCATGCCATTCGGCTTGAAGCATGCACCTTCAAATTTCCAGAGAGTCATGGACTCTATCTTTAAACCTTATGCTGATTGGTTATTAGTATATATTGATGACATTCTGATTTTTTCCAAAAATCTTCAAGACCACATGAAACATCTCAGAATTTTCATTAAGTTGGTCAAAAAAAATGGTTTGGTACTCAGTAAGAATAAAATGGAGATATGCCAAACCTCAGTAAAATTCTTAGGTCACACAATCAGAAATGGGCAAATTGCTCTACAGAGTCATGCAATTGAATTTGCAGACAAATTCCCTGATACAATCCTAGATAAAACACAGCTGCAGAGATTTCTAGGGTGTCTCAATTATGTAGGGGATTTCTACAAGGATTGTGCTGCAGATCGATCTCTGTTAAATCAGAGACTGAAGAAGAATCCAGTGCCTTGGACTAGAGAACACACAGAAGCAGTTAAGAAAATAAAGGCCAAGGTAAAAGACCTTCCTATATTGTATGTTGCTGATGAAAATTCTTATAAAATTGTTCAATCTGATGTCAGTGACATAGGCTGGGGAGGTGTGTTGAAACAAAAACCAGATGAGAAAGGTGACAAAGATAAAGAACAAATAGTACAGTTCGCCTCCGGAACATGGAGTAAATCAGAGAAGACTAGTCCTCCTTAAATCGGTTCTCCAAGTATTTTTTATTTTTGATTATCAGTTATAAAAACCCCCAAACTCATATACACATACATCACATCTAATTTCAGAGATTTTCTATGGTGAGGTGCAACACATATCAAGAAATGGGCATTGGTAGCATGGGAAAAGCTTTGTTTTCTAAAACGAGTTGGGGAATTAGGTCTGGGGGATCCTTAAATCTTGAATAAAGAATTGGGGGGCGGATTGTGGTGGATATAATTACAATTAGGGGAGGAAATTTGGAAATGGATATGGGACAAGAAATATAGGAAATATGGTAACTCAACCTCTAAATAAAACAAATTGTGAGCTATGATCTTTCCACCGAGACCATAAATTTGGAATCTAGTACAAGAAAAAAAAAAATATTACAAGATCATGCCTTTTAGGAAATTGGGAATGGGAAAATAACTCTCTTTTGGGAAGAAGCTTGGAAACAACATCCCCATCCAGGAGACCAAGAATACTACAGAGAGTTAAAGGAATTTACTAAGGAACAAGACAAAAAAACTATGGTATATTTTTGGAAATAAAATCAAATATCTAATTTATGGTGAGAGTGGAAATAAAAAGAGGATTGGTCATTTCATTAGGCTTTAATTCCATGGCCAGGTCTAGCCCAAGAACTTTAGGAGCAGAAAATCATTTTCACTCAAGACTAAGAAAAACTTTGTTGGGGGCATCAAGTGAAAGGTATTTTCACCCTCAAATATTCTTATTCTTTTCTAGGAGGATACCAAGACTTACATATTGAACCTTTGTGGAGAAATTATAACCCATAATATTTGGCCCAAAGTTGTTCACTTCCTCTAGGTCGTTGGAAGGAGGAAACTTCTTATGTGGGATCATATAAGGAAAAAAGGAATTCATGGTCCTTCCATATTCTATCTTTGCAAGGAATAGGAAGAAAAAATGGAAGACCTCTTAAACTCGTGTCCTTTTGCAAATTCCATCTAGTCCCATATATTGTCTCTTTTTGGCCATCTGGATTGCAACCTTAATAGCCTTATTGAAACATTTGAGTAATGGCGACTCAATTTATTCAAAAATATAGTGATTAAAGGAGCCTGGGTTTTAATTGAGGGATTTTTCCTATGGGTGGTCTAGAAAGAATGCAACCAAAGTAATTTTTAAAACAAACAACAATCCATGATATGGTATGGCATATAATTAAGAGAAATATCATAAAGACAATCCTTTCATAATCATGGTCCCTATATGATTGGAAAGTTAATCACCAAGAAGTAGAGATATTAAATAACCTAGATATATCCTAGGCCATGACTTCTCTACTTGTAACCAAGTTACCTCCTCCACAAAGATACTTACCCTCTTTTTTCACTCCTCCATCCCCAAGGACATCAAATTGGATTTTTATGGTGCTTCCAAAGGAAATACTAGTCCATTAGGATATGGTGGAATATTTCAATATTAGAAAATACTACTATGATATTATATGTCGTTAATTTTTGCATAAATAGCAACAATATCATTCAATTCATAGCATTAGGTATTGGTCTACAACTAGCTATTGACATAGGCTATTCTAAGCTACATCTTGACTGGGACTCTAGTTGGCTATATCGATTGCTCATAAAAGTATGTATAGTGATTCAACATCCAAATTGTCCAAGAGAAGGCGCCTTGAATACCTCATGTCTCACATCAAGAAATTTATTATTTCCATATAGTATGTTAATACATCCCATTTGATAAGAACTAGAAATAAAGCAACAAACCTCCTAGCCAATCTAGGATGCTAGGATAAGGATCTTAACATCCACTCAACTTGGTCTATGGAAAGTATATTAAGAGGGTTGTAATAGAGGCAAAAAAAAAAAATTTGAATAAAATAACTCCCCAATGGGGTTCATTTCACAATTGACAAATTATTTCAAGTGGATTTCCCTCCACCCCACCGACTCTGTGGGAAATTAAATGGAATGGTGGCATGGCTTGCCTGACCCAAGCATGAAGTGTGTGATTACAAGAATTTCAACCACATGTAGTACCATATTTTGGAGAGTTTTTTTCTCGAGTTTATGCAGTGGAGAGGAATCTTTGATATGCACAAATTTCTCCCACATTAATGGGTTATTTTAAGCCTAGCAGACTTACCTAGGGTCTGCCCAAAAGGAGGGGGTGTGTATATTAGAATGTGATACAATACAAATAAGACAATCCAAGCACATAAGTAAAAAATCACAAGGAACTAAAAAGAAATTATCATTATTTTCATGAAGAACCCACTCTATTTAATGTTTCCAAATTGAAGGGAGAACTCCCAAAGATGTCAACTCCTGCTCCCCTTTCTAGATATCTACACACGGATAAAGAAACAACTGTTATTTTCCTTGCAAAACAATATTAGTATAAGCATGCGTATAATGTCAAATAAAAAATAGAAACATGAAAGAACACATGAGTGAAACAGGGAAAGTTCATATCACTTTGTATTATACTAAGCAAGAGTACATAATTGAGCTTCCTGCAGTTTATACCCTAGCCACCTCCTCGCTTACAACCATTCATATCTATATTTTCTTATGAAAGCTTATCATGGAAGTATTCTAACAACATTCTAGAATTATGACACCTATTTCCCATTTGTGACTTGTGGAGACCTTGTTTATATATATATATATATATTTTATTTTTATTTATTTATTTATTTTGCTCAGAGGAGTGGTCGCATTGAACCTAGACACATTCTTGACTATGCATGAGGTTCTAATTAAACATGAATGAATTGAACATTACGTTATCAAACATTCCCAAGTCAACCTTATCCATGTAATAGTTGCACTCTATTTCTCCAATATAGTTGCAGAGGGATGTCATCAGCCCTCTATTGCTTTAATTACACTGACACTAGGCTTTGTTGGGCCTAGTTTTGATCAACCATAATAGTAAGGAGTGTTGAAGCCTCCAATTTCACTTTTTTGGCGTTTTCCGCTAATCATATTTTAACACTTTGACTTGGAAATTGTTGTTCCCTTGTATTGGACCCCGAGGGTGGAATTTTGAGCTATAAAAGATGTATGCTAATGTATGAGGCTAAAAGAGAAATGGATGGTCGAAACACATTATAATAATAAAACTAGTGAATTAGGTAGAGAGAGAGACCATGGTTAGAATACCTATAGAATATGAAAAATTATAGTCATATACATAAAGAAGTACATCCCTGAGGTAGAAACACCCATACTTAGTACTAAGAGAATATAGCATGGAATCCCACACAACATACTGCAGACTCATGTCATCAACAAATAGTCATGATAAAATATAGATCTCTAGAACAATAGTTATTAGTAGGCCTGGGCATTTATGTGAGTGCCCCCAATTATGGCCCTCAAAGTACATAACACATTCTCTGGCGCAACTTGGTGGAGGCAATGTGTGACAACCCCTTTTGATAAAACCCCCCCTTGTAAATATTTATGAATGATAATCTTGTAATGAAAATTTGAAATGGAATGGACTAGTTGAGAATTGGGACACGGGCTTAGAGTTTTCAAGGAGGAGATTACCTAGGAATTGGGGAGAGTAATCTTTTAATGGCAGCATGAATAGCTTGGAAATTTTGTAATTGTAAACATAAATGAAAATTGTTAAAAAAAAATGTGGTAGATTGGCTTGAGTAGTGGGACAGACAGATCCATTGGTCATAGGGGAGTTACAATTGGAGGGTAGCCATCATAATAGCATGCAACCACCATATAGTTACAACCATGATGATGGAAAATTCAACATCGAGATTCCTCAAGGGATAATTATCCCACAACATGGTAAAAGGGAAGAGTACATAGCAAAAAGAGGGAATTTGAAATATGATATACTCAGCGTAAGGAAGATAGATGATTTTGGGGGAAATGGAGTGACAACATTCAAACGAAAGTTAGAGGAGGAGATTATACCACTATTGGGTAGGGGGGAAGAAAAGAAGAAGGTCACTTGAAGATTGGTAAGGAACAACATGTTTCCAGCTATGAGCACTAGAAGAACAAGGTGGGAATATCTCGAGTGAAGGGAAGAGGTTCTATTGACAATGTTGGACCCGCCAACATACAGGAAATATCCCTAGTATGAGATCCTAATTAGACCTCACACCATTTGGTGTAGGAGTCCCATCCAAAAAAACGGCCCAATTTCCATTAACTTATATATTTTCCTTGGCTTAACCAATTGGCATGACATAGTAGCACGCATATAATTTTGAATGAGAAAGAGAGTGGGCCTTGTGAATTGTTCGATTGTGGATGTATCAAGGTTATTTCACTGTGAGGGAGAGAAAGTGAGATTATAAAATAAAAGTAATAGTACTAATATAGTGGAGACACACACACATAAACAAGGAAGAATCATTAAACATCAAGTGAAATAGTTCACATAGATTTAATGATCGCTAAATCATTACAACACATTTCCAACAAGTTTATAACCAAAGTCACTAAAATAGTTTAATTACTTTAGTACATATGAAAACGAAAATATACCACAAACATTAGAAGAATAGTATTAAAACATCCATGATATATGCATGAAAATTTGTTGGCCAAATGGCTTCAAGTACTAAGAAAAAGTTCCAGGATACATAAGTACAATGAACATCAGTATCTCTAATAGTGGAGCGTTAGAGCCATTACTTTCTCCCCAAAAGTACTATCTCTAACTCTCTAATTTCTTTTGGGAGAAGCCAAGGTTAAAATTCATTTGCTTTAGTAATGAGGTTCCTTTTATAACTTGAGGCATGACCTTTCATATCCTCGTGACTCTTGACTTTATAACTTCTAATGACTTTTGGACTTCTATAACTCTTGAACTTCCCAATGAATTTGGAATTTCATATGACTCTTGGAATTACATATCTTTTGGACTTCTTCACATGGATATTTTGTCCATACATGACTCCTGTAGTTCTACTTTTTTTCTTTAAAATGATTACATAACTACATCATAATTTCCACATCATCATGTGGTGATGACATGACAAGTCACTATCATTGATGACTTGGACTCATAGTGACTGATGACATGGACTTTCTTTGATAGGTGAAAAGTTTTCCACCTGTCTTTGATCTTGCATGTATCTTCCATGTTGTTAACGTCTTCACCCTAAAAAGGGTCTTTGATCGCATGGAGTCCTTTTGGGTTGCTTCGATCATCAAGATTTCAATGTGTTCTTTGACCTTGAATGCTTCCTTTGACTTCCATATTTACCTGATCTTCTTCATGCATCCTTGCCATGGTGTTCTTAAAATATTTTCAATTGCAATCACTCATGGAAAGAAAAAATCAGCCTACAAAATATCCTATTCTAACATGTTTCATGGGATTTTATATTCGTAAATTAACAGTGCGCTTGGAAGTGACAAGGAAAATTCTAGGCACAAGGGTGCACTGTGAAAGGTTGAAGGGATGAAGCTTCAAGGCTTCAAGATGCGCTCAAAAAGAGAGATAATTCTCTAGGGAGGGCATAGGGCATAGGTTCGAATGACAAAGGGAAAACATTCGGGATTCCCAAGTGCATTGTGTGCTCAAGGGAGAAAGGGAGGGCGTAGGGTGCACTGTCAAAGGATGAATGGATGAGGCTTTGGGGCTTTAGGGTGTGCTCATGCAATCAATGAAGCCTAGGAGGGAACGTAGAGCAATACTGAATGACGATGGGATAAGACTTCATGGATTTAGGATGTGCTCATGCTTTCAAGGAGAGCGCATTTCTTTGAGTCAAAGGAGTGCGCTCAAAGGAGGACTTAATTTTTCTAGGTGTAGTTCGGAACAAGGAAGGGAAATGATACTTGGGAGTGCGTTATGTGCTCTTGGAGGGTGCAGGGTGAAATTACAAACAACGAAGGAATCCTAATCAAGGCTTAAGAGTGTGCCTTGCGCTCCTAGCCTTAATGGGTTAAATTGTGCAACTAAAATTTTTCTAAGTCTGAGAGATAGAACAAGGGGCGAACATAATGAGCCTAGACATGAAATCAAGTAAGACATGTAAAAACTCATCAATAATACTTAGACAGACTTGAACAATGAAAAATACAAATCAAAATGCCAGTTTACAAACACTCCCTAAGAAAAATGAACAAAATGTGTGAGACTGTGACCAAAAGCATTGTTTTACAACAAAAAAAGGTGTTATGACCATGGAGTGCACTAGAGATGTTCTAAATTGCGCGAAAACACTTAACAATAATCGATAACACTCGAAACATATAGAATGACTGGAAACAAAACTTTATGACCAAAGCGACACTTTTGCGACAATTGGGTAGGATCCAAAATATAAATGTAGTGAAATTTTGGAGGGTGTTGTAGTAGCGACAATAGGTTCTTTGGACTCCTAGTTTGGGTGGAGACCCTATTCCTTTGAATTCCTAGTTAAAGAGTGTCCAGGGTGTCTTCTTATGCTTGAATGCAGGTTAAAAAAATATTTTAACGAGCTCTGGACCCCTGGTTTAGGGTGGAGCCAGTAAAACTCTTATTGCCTCATTATTCTCAATGAGCTTTGGATTTCTAGTTTAGGGTGGATCCACTAAGGAAATTATTATAGGGGTGGAGGTGGTGCAACCTCTGGATTCCCTGTATTAATCAGAGGGTAGAGATGGTATAATATATAGATTACATGTATTGATCGAAGGGTGGAGATGGTATAATATCTAGATTCCCTATATTATTTTGAGGGTGGAGATGGTATTATTTATGGATTCCCTGTATAAATTGGAGGGTGGATTGTTGGCATTATGATGTATGTGTTGTCCTTGATGGAAACCCACTTGTAACAGGATAAGTATATGGTAACCAGGTAATTTCACATATCAGTTCAGAGGTGACAGAGTGATGGAACAAAGTGACAAAATGATGGGACTGAGGTTTGCAGGTTAGTGACAGAAGATTTATGAAGCTAAATATTTGAACAAATACACGCGGGTTATATGAGGCCAAGCCACGTACACACGCAAGTATGAAGAAGCAAAGGCGCTTACATTTGGCGCACTATGATTATTAATTACCAAGGGTATTTACCATGGTATTAGACCACAATATTGAGTATAGTAATAGTTATTTGATCTCGTCAAATATTACCACTAGCACTAGTGTGGTTTTGGCTCATGGTATTGGCTAAGGCTCAAACTATATAAGGAGGTGAAGATAAAAGTTTTAGAGTGTGCATGAGTGAGGGTGATTAATGAATGTTTCAATTTGAAGTATATATGCATGGTATGGGCAATAGATGATTGGTTTATATGAAGTAAATATGCACCCGTGAATATAATGATGGATCAAGATCATTAGACCTGAAATGATTATGTATTGCATGATTTGTTTATGGGTTAATTAGATTTTTGATTTGACGTCTGTTTATTATCTTGAATGTTGTGATCTGGGTATGTTTGAAGTTGTGATGCACAACACTATTATAAGTTGGAAGTTGCATATTTATACATGATTTTGACACAGGAAAAGCGCATACACATGCGGATTCTGTTCTGCATAGTAACATATCTTTTCGGAAGTATTTTGATATCTGTATGCGGGTTTGGTTATGGATAAGCGTGTATATACGCAGAAATAATTTAGGGAAAATAGGTATGAAAACTAGGGTTTCTTCTAAATAAAATGTTTGATAAGTTTATACAGTATTTTTGTGTTTCTTTTGTATGTCAATGAAGTCTTCATGTAGGTCTGGGTTGTTTGAATATTGATAATGTTGCTAGTTGTATGTGATTGAAGATCGGTGATTGGTTGGTTGATTTGTGATTCAATGATTGGTTAAATGAACTAGTACAGTGATATGTTTCAGTTTTGATGTATGGTATTGGGCTTAAATGAGTGTAGTGGGTCCAGTCTGAAAATTTGATGAAAAGTGGCCTACAAGTTGTGATGTCTTGAAGCAGGTGGATCCAGTGTGAAAATTTATAAAATTTGGTCCACGGTAGTGCTGAGGGTTGGAGCCTTCAATGAGGGGGTTGGAGCTCCCTTCCAGTGGGTGTTGGTAAACAAGATCAAGGGGTAGTAGCTCCCTTCCAGTGGGTGTTGGTAAACAAGATTAGGGGGTTGGAGCTCCCTTCTAGTTGGAGCTGGAGAACGAGTGAAGGTTGTAGCCTTCTACACATGGGTTCCTGCGTACTGGTATGAATCTGCGCAATACAATATTGTAAGAAGTTTTCTATATAATAAATATTGAAGACAGAGATGACAACAACGGTGGTTTTTTCCCACATTGGGTTTTCGCCTTAAATCTTTGTGTTCATGTGTGTTTCTTATGTGTGATGGTTTACTCTATTCTTACTGCATATTTTTATTGTTTCTTAAATGTCTGATGAATCACTGACACACTGGTTTAAGTTAAACATTTAAAGAATTAACTCTAAGTCTACATGATATACGCTAGTTTCCTGAATAACAGACGTGTAAATACACTAGTTTTCTTTAGTCAAGTTGCATACAGAAATCGGAAAAAGAGAAGTAAAAGTTTAAGTGAGTTTTTAAATACTGATTCAACCCCACCCCCCCCCCCCCCCCTCTTAGTATTTTTCCCAAAAATATGGTATAATATTTGGATTCCTTGTAATAGGTAGAGGGTGGAGATGGTTTAATCTTTGGATTCACTATTTTAGTTGGAAATGTTGGTTTCTTCCTTTAAACACTCTTACTCAAGCTTTGAATCTGGCTCAAGGGTGATTAAATATAAGAAATACAAAAATGTAGTCAATCTAAGGTTGGGTGGTGAGTTGAAGTCCCAACCTCACTTTCCAGTGTGGCATAAAATACAAGATACGTGCTTTAACTTATGTTCTCAATGTTGTTACTTCATTGTAATGGATGAGTTATGGTATATTATCATGTACTTTTATTAAGGAATTTGTGTGCTCTCTGTGTGCTAAAGTTGTTATGGATGGATATGTGTGTGTGTGTGTGTGTGTGATGGGAGCTCAAAACTCCATGTGTTTTTTTTATGTCCATGGTAATTTATATGGCATTGTCAATAATTTAATTCACTAATACAGTGTTCGAGAGCCTCTTGAACGAGCGTTGTATTAACTTGAGAAATTATATTCTTGAGTGCTTCACTACAAAATGTTTGAGGTTTTTGGGTATAATTCGGACAGTAAATTCCTAAGAGGAACTTAACCTTAGTCAGGATTGAGTTCATGATGTGCACAAGGAGAAACAATTCGAAAAACCCAAAAAAATGTGATAATGGCATAAGGCATAAAACACTGAAAATCAAGCTAAAATAGGAAATTTTTGGAGGTTCAAGGTTGAGTCAAGCTTGAGGCTAGGAATTTTGGGCATGAAGGCCTGAGAGACGTGAGTTAGGGGTTGGGTAGAGGTCGGGGCCTGGGAGATTGGGAGTGAAGGCCCATGAGACTTGATTTCAAGGCTAAGTATATTTTGAGGCCCATGAATGAGGGCGTGAAGGCCCAAGGAATATATTTTTGGGCCAACAGAAATCCCAGGCCCAAACATACTTGGGATAGGGTACTTTTTTGGGCTTTAGGGGTCCATAATTTAAGTTGTGGAAATTCAATGGGAATGCTTAAATCCCAATTTTTCTATTATAACATGTTTTTGTTACAAAACATGATATTTGGTCGGTCCAATGGGACCCAAGTGAAGTGTAACATGGTAGGTGCCGCGTAAGTATAGCCAATTCCATGTGGATAGGGAAAGAATATGTGGACCACCTAGGTGGGGTGGGGTTTCCATGTGGAAGTAGTTTTCTAACGTGGCAATGGTTTTATTGGACAGACTTTAAATGACCATAAATTTTGATCTAGGATTCAAATTTTAATAAAATTTATATCACTAGAAAATTCTCGATGAGTTGAATGCAATGGTGGTGTTTACTCTAAGTTTTAAGGAATATGAGAAAAAAAAAAAATTTGTAACCCCATTTCCATGATAGGACTATCGATGTCAGGTTGGAATAAAGTAACACCTTATGTTTCCCTTAGGATGGTCTATGGGGTGGATGGGGATGTTAGAGAATGGTATCAGAGTTAAAGGTTCAATTATGACCTTTGAAGATGAGCTAAGGCTCTAGTGCAATATAATAGGGTGTTAAGACTTGTTATAGAGTATGGTAGTCATATTGATTGATGATTATGACACTATTGGAATTTACTTATGATATATTCATATATTATGTGTGTACCAATTTTGATATGATTATTTCTATTAATGTACATGCTAACTTCAGGTGCAATTTTTCAACTAGTCTTGCACTAGCAGACTCATAGTAACCAGCCAAGGTGAAAATTGATGTCATGTGTTTATGTTTTGGTTTGTCTAACATTTATGTGTCTGTATTATAGCACATAAGAGGACACTAGGGAGAAATAAAATAGCAAGTGAATGAATAGAAAGATGGTTCAAAATAGAACTAACTGATCTCAGTATGGGCACGAGGAAGAATTAATTGAGAAGAGAGGAGAGGAAAGTTCTTCTGACTGGATGGATATATTAAGGAGTATAAGGGTTGAATTAAGGAGCTGAAAAGCTAAAAATGAAAGTATTTTAAAAGCTCAGGAAAATCAAGCTAAAGTAAATGCAATCATACTATAAATCTTATCATATTTGTAGAGACAAAAGAACATGAACTGGAAGCCAGGTACAAGTTCAAGCAAAGTTATTCTAGACAAGGGAGACAAAAATTGAGCTGGTGTGTAGAAGGAAAAATATCTAGGAAGAGGCACATATAGTCTAGTCAAGATAAAATGAAGGGAGGTACTCCAATGAGTAATCCAAAAATGAGGACAAGCACCCATGGGCAAAAATCTAGTGCTACTACTAGAAGATACCACGATAGGAAAAGGAGGAAAAAGGAAAACATGCCAAAAAAATTTAAGAATGTGAAACCTTCTCAATTTTATGGTGAAATAAAGAAAGAAGAGGATGTTGAGGCATGGCTACCTGGGATGAAAAAAAAAATCAGAGTTCATAGTTACTCTAAAAACATGAAAGCAAAGGTGGTTATCCTCAGCCTGAAAGGAAAAACTGAAATTTGGTGGGAGGATCTAAAGAATGTGAAAGACATATGGGAGGAAGAATTGTCTTGGAGGGAGTTTGAAACAAGTTTAAGGAGAAAGTACCTGTCAGAGAGGTATTATGATAGTAAGGCCATGGAGTTCTATCAACTCGAGATGGGGCAATTTTCCAATGAGGAATATACAAAAAGGTGAAATATCAAAGGTACATCAGTGGCCTTCCATAGATGTTTAAATATTTAATTTATTTTGATGACCTACAAACTCTTAAGGATGCAATCATAGACGCAGGACAGAGTATAGGACCAAGTGCAAATCTAAGGGTAGCCTCAAAATTAAAGGGGAGGGGCATAAAAATATGAAACAACAAAATATAGGGAAAGGAATGAATATTTCCATGATTAACTGGAGTGGGACCCAGTAGAGGTTCAACGTTATTAATAAAGGTTGATTTACCCACACTTCTGCAGAGGAAAACAAGGGATACAGAGGAGAACCCTTAAGGTAATAGATTTGTGAAGAAAATCACCAGAAAAGGGACTATCCCAAGAAAAGGAATGCTATCCCAATATTGTACAATACACAAGAAGTTTAGATAGTGAGGGATGTGGTTTAGAGTATGCCCAATATTTACGTTTTTGTGTGCAACATACAGGCCAATCATTAACCATTGATTATCGAAATGGAAGATACTCTTGGCACTCAATATATTTCCATTTTGATTGGCCCTAGTTAAAATTTTAGCTATATCAACACAACAATCATTAATAAGTGTGCCTTGACCAAGGAAGCACACATTGAAGTCTTGGCTATTATAACTAGCCACAGGGTTGAAAAGGAAGGTAGAAAAAAGAGTGAATTTGTGCCCTTTTATGTTGAATGGCATGCCAACAACAACCAACTTCAATATATTTACATTGGGTTCATATGATGCACTTCTTGAGATTGATTTGTTGGCCCGCCACGAAACAAACATCGACTGCTTTGAAAAATGGACTAAATGCCTCAATCATGATGACGAAATAACAACACTGCAGAGGAATATGAAGCCCATATCAGTTAGAATAATCACAGCAATACAAGCGAAGAGGAGGTGCTAGAGGGGGTGAAAAAAATTTATTGTGCAAATAACCAGAAATTCTGAGAGCAACAACGACATTGGATTATTGAAAAACCCGGTACTAAAGTAGTTTGAGGATGCATTTCCTAAGAAAATCTCAGGACTACCACCACTTATAAGTTGTCTACTCCATATAATTAATTCTTGGGACAACACAAGGATACAAATCCCCTTATTGGATCAACATTATAGAATTAATAGAGTTGAAGCTACAACTCAAGGAAATGTTGGACAAAGGACACATTAGACTAAGTTTTTCACTTTGGGGGGAATCGATCTTGTTTGTAAAGAATAAGGCTAGAATTCTCAGGTTGTGAATATATTATAGACATCTTAATAAATCCACCATAAACAATTGATATACATATACGCATAATAATTATTTGTTCGATCAATTACAGGGAGCAACAATATTTTCAAATACTTATTTGAGGTTTGGGTTTCATTGGTGTACATTAAGGAGGAAGATATTTATAACACTGCATTTAATACCAGGTATGGTCATTATGAATTTTTGGTTGTGCCCTTTGGGCTCACTATTGAACTTCCTACCTTCATGTGTCTCATGAACAATGAACTCGATCCTTATTTGGACAAATTTGTGTTAGTAATTGTTAATCAAAGTTTGGTATATTTAAATAACAAAGAGGAACCTATGCACCAATGATAAGAATAAAAAAACAAAAACAAAAAACATTTTGTGGTATGAAATGATGCCTGCCAGGAAGGAGTTGGTGGAGTCTTGATCTAGGAAGGTTAAGTGGTTTGTTATGAATCTTTGAAATTGAATGAGCACGAGCATGATTACTTGACTCGTGACTTGGAATTGGCAGCAATTATTCATGCATTGAATATGTGGAGGCACTATTTCCTCGACAAAAAAATCACCTTTATGATAGACCATGGAGGGTTGAATTGTGTGTTCGATCAACCCAAATTAAATGACAGACAATCTAGATGGTTGGCTATAATTATTGAATTTGATTCTGAGATCAAATATATCAAAGGAAAAGAAATAAAGTTGTTGATGCACTCAGCAAAAGGCTGCAATTGTCTCATACAACTGTCGTAAGCTCCTACAGGGCTGATCTTAAAGAAATAATTACAGTGGCCAGGGAAAAATACAATGGGTATTAATAGTTAAAAGAAAATTTGTAACAAGAACCAGAAGGGGTAAGGAATAATATTTCACCCTCTGAATATGGGTTGATCAAATTTAAAAACAGTGTGTATGTGCCAAGTGAGAGCAACTTGAAGAAGCTCATAGTAAGTGAGTTTCATAAGAGGCCATATTTCAGTCACCCATTTTACCAAAAAATGCTAATATCCATTAAAATGGTATATTATTGGACCAAAATGAAAATGGAGGTCGTTGATTACATTTCTAAGTGCATAGAATATCAACAAGTGAAGGATGAATGCAAGCACCCAACATGATTGCTACAACCAATCCCCATTCTAGAATGGAAACAGGAAGTAATTTCAATGGATTTTATCATTGGCTTGTTAAGGACATCCAAGAAAAATAATGGCGTCATGTTTGTAGTCGACAAATTGAATAAGACAACTCACTTTGTGGTTGTAAAATCCACTTATACAGCGAATGATGTGGCTAAAGTATTCATAAAATAGATCGTGAGGCTGAGCGTGATACCCAATTATATCCTACTAAGATTAGAAACAAATGTGGCAGATTGACCTCAGTAGTAGGACTGGCACATCCATTGGCGAGAGGTATTTGCAACTGGATGGAACTCAACATGACATCACACCACCACCATACAGTTAAAACTATGATGATGGAAAAGGCAGCATCGAGATTCCTCGGGGGAGGATGATCCCACGATGTTGTAGAAAGCAAGAGGATAGAGTAAAAAGAGGGAATTCGAAATAGGAGATACTCAGTGCGAGGAAGCTAGAGGATTTTGGGGGAAATGGAGCTACAATCTTAGAACAATATTTCGAGGACATTATACCAATGTTGGGTAGGGGGGAAGAAGAGAAGAAGGTCACTGGAAATTTGGTGAGGAGCAACATGTTTCTGATTATGAGTGTTAAAAGAACAAGGTGGACATCTCTCAGGTGAAGGAAAGAGGTTCTCTAGACTATTGGTTTGGGTGGACACCCTATTCCATTAGATTCCTGATTAAAGAGTGTTAAGGGTGTCTACTTATGCTTGGATGTAGGCTTAACAGTTATTTTTACGAGCTATTGATTCCTATTTTAGGGTAAAGCCACTGGAATTATTATTGTCTAGTTATTCTTAGTGAGCTTAGGATTTCTGATTTAGGGTGGAGCCATTGAGGGCATTTTTATAAGGGTGGAGATGGTAATAATATTTGCATTCCATGTATTAACCGGTGGGTGGAGATTGTATAATATATGGATTTAGTGTATTAATTATAGGGTGGATACGGTATAATATCTAGATTCTCCATATTAATTGGAGGTTGGAGATGGTATACCCTTTGGATTCCTTCTACTAGCTAGTGGGTGGATATGGTGTATTCTTTGGGTTCCTTGTTTCAGCTGGTAGTTTTGGTTACTTCCTTTGAGCAGTACTCCTTAAGATATGAATTTGGCTCGGTGATGATTGATTGTAAGAAATCCAACAGTGCATTCAATCTAAGGTTGGGTGGTGATTTGAAGTCCTAATCTCAGTTATCAGTGTGGCATACAATATGAGATAAGTGGTTTAACTTATGTTTTCCATTATGTTACTTCTTTGCAAGGGATGAGTGGTATTTTAGCATGTATTTTTATTAAAAAATTCATGTGCTTTGTGTTGCTTGAGCTATTATGGATGGATAAATATGTGTGTGTGTGTGTGTGTGTGTGTGATGGGAGCTCGAGACTCCCTATGATATTGTAATGTCCATGGTAATTGATATGCCCTCATAAATAGTTTAATGCACTAATACATTGGCCAAGAGTCTCTTGAATGAACTTTTATTAACTTGAGAAATGATATGCCTCAGTGCTTCACTAGAAAGTGTTGAGGTTTTTTTAGTATAAATTCCAACTGTAAATTATTTAGAGGAACTTAACCCTAGTCATGATTGAATTCATGGACTATACAAAGAGAAATAATTTGAAAAACCTAGAAAAATTCATTCTGGTGCGATAATGGCATAAGACATAAAACGTTGAAAATCAACCTGAACTGGGAAAGTTTGGGAGGTTCAGTGCCGTGGGCGTGAAGTCTTGGGAGACATGATTTTTGGGTTGAGTAGATCTTGAGGTCAGGGAATTCGGGCATGAAGGCCTGAGAGATGTGTGTTTAAGACCTGGAAGAGTTTGGGGTTGTGAATGTGGGTGTGTGATCCCAAGGAATATAGTTCGGGGTCGCAATAAGACCCACTCCCAAACATACTCACGATAGGGAACTTTTTCAAGCTTTATGGGTCTAGAGTTTAAGTTGTGGAAATTCAATGGGAATGATTGAATCCTAACTTAATTTTGTTATAATGTATATTTGTTACAAAAAACGCTATTGAGCTAGTCTAATGGGGCCCAAGCTAACTGTAATGTGGTAGGTTCCACATGAGTATGGCCAATGACATGTGGGTAGGGAAAGAAGATGTGGAGCACCTAGTATTAGATATAAAATATCATTAATGGAAAAGGAACAGGTGGGTATATTATTCAAGGATCAAACACTTTGGAGCCCTTTTGAATTCAGAATATTAGCTTAAGTGCACTCGGAAACTACCCATATGGATAGATATTGGAAATATATTTCCCACGATATATTGAAGTTTGAAAAATGCTTCTTGGATCTAAATATATGGCTAGTCAAAGTTATTAAGGTAAAAGTCAAATATTATTTTATCCCAAGGGACCCTCATCACGGTCAGCATATATGTGGCAACCATGTAGGTTTGCGCATGGACCACATAGGACTAATAAAAATCCCAAGAGGGTTGTGCGCTTGACACATCACCCTGATGATTTTCAAGCCAGTTACAAGGAGGACATGGCGGAGGACTAACGGAGTAGGACAACATGTCAGGCAGAACGAAAAGTGATATGTTGGAAGAGGAGCCCACTAGTGACATCACCCCCAAGGTCTGACCCCGTAAGATCCAAAAGGATTGTAAGGCCAAACGCTTGGGGTAGGGAGTTGGGAGGATGTGGCTAAGTGAAGAGGCTGAGAAGTGAGCATTTATTGGTACAATAGAGAATTTTGGAGGTCTAAAATGGGCCTCAAAACAAAAATGTACAACGAAAATAAACTTAAAAAGAACCACTAAGATTCAATATGATGATCTACCTAGAAATAGCTTTCCATCTATTGACAAATGCCTTGAAATATGGGATGTTTATTTACAAAAATCAACTAAACCTGTGTATTTTGACTAACACGTTGGGCATTCCATCACAATCTAAATGCTTCCCCACAATCTCGCTAATTTAGAAATAATCACTGAATTACATTACACAATTTTAAAAATACTTATAAAAAATAATTAATTAATGCTAAACCAAGACAAGTTGACTTCAGAATAAATCTATAACTCAAGTTGACTTCGTAAAAAATTGTATAGTCACATGAAACGACTAAAATAGAACAATTGATTGAATTACATTACATTATGTCCATCATAAAAATGCAACCAACATCAGGTGGAAGAGACAAAATATTTCAGGGCATTTGTAAGTATGGGATGTTGAGTATTTATGAGATCCTTGGTAATTATAAATACTCATACGCTCCATGATGGGAATCCTACAAATTGAGCACTTCTTTGATTTCTTTGAACCAATACTACAAAGAGTAGAATGTATACATGGTAATAAAATAACTGCAACTTCTCCTTCATTGAACGTCTCCATTGCCTATAAAATTTGACGATAGCTAGGCATTGGTGAGAGCATCTTATTTCTAGGAACATTGCAAACAAAGTGTTCCATAAATTCCACAAAGAAAAATTGGCATGCCAACAAAAACATCTAAACCATGTAGAGCAAAATGAGGCAGAATACTTTCAACCACCATAAATCACTCTCCTGGAGATAGATGTAGAATGCTTTTGTTAGAACCATTACTATGACCAGTTCAACTATGAATGAATCTATTTTATCAAACACATGGCAAGATGATGATTGCCCTGTGGGAACGCAATTCTCTCATGAGTTGTCTGTGGGATTCATCTCTATTTATTATATGGAAAATTTGTGTCATATTTTCCTAATGTCTTAGAGTTAAAAACAACATTTCCTCTAACATCTCATTTGAGGAAATAATGCCTTCAAATCTGTGTGCCTACCAGCAAGAGCATTCCCACAAACATGTTAGGATAAATTCTAGCTTTGTGGCGACATGAGTGTGCACCATAAGCAAAAAATTAAACTCTTTCAACTTCTCATGCGCACTTAACTAAACACATTCTGTAAATAAATTCTCCTCATCATAGGCCATTATGGTCAAACTCTACAATCCCCGCAGTGTGCCCATGATATTCCAAACCTAGTCTGAAAGTTGGTGTTAATATTTTTCTCCCTCTTTGGCACATTTATTGGCAGGTTTACAACTATTAAACGACCTCTTTCGCAGCTTTCATACTGCTACCATCAAAGGTATTTCAAAATACAAATGCCATAATTGCTTCAATCTCCTCTTGATATCCAACCAACAGGAGTGTTAATCTCACATTTCCCAGAAATATCCATTGTTCGATTATAACTCGACAGTCGTCTCTTTATTTGTCATATTTTCTGTAAATGAATTTCCCAAGCCAGATCTAGTAGACATGGAAAAGGGTTTGTAAGTCTTCTATCCAAAACCTATGTTAGGATAAATTCTAGCTTTGTGGCGACATGGGTGCATCCTCAACTCTACCATTAGGATAAATTCTAGCTTTCCAGCAAATTCTTGAACACGTTGTGTGCATCCTCAACTCTACCACTATTACCATACCCTACAATCATCATATTGCTTGAGACGATGTTTCTTTCAGACATTCGATGGAACACCAGGGACCCATCTTCTACTCTCCCAAGTTGGAGATACCCTCCAATCATATCATTACTTGAGATTACATTTTATTTTTCCATTTTCAAGAACACTTGATGTGCATCTTCTAGGATTCTGCATTTAATATACAAATCAATAAGGGCACTACTAACATAAATATTTGACTCACAACCACTCTTAACAATGGAATCATGAACATGTTGCCCTATGTCATGGACCCCTAGGCTGACACATGCCCTGATTACACTATCGTAGGTGAAATGATTTGGATTTATGCCCATCTGTCGCATGAACTGAAATAGTCTTAAGGCCTCCTCACCATTGTTGTCTTGGACATATCCTGCAATGATAGCAGTCCATGATATCATGTTTCATTTAGGCATATGAAGAAACAACTGGTCTACATATTCCAGTCTCCCATTTTGAGTATAGGTTGCAAGCATTGCAGTCCATGAGTTAACATTTCGATCAGCCATTCTGTCAAATATTTGGTGGCCATCATCAATTCTTTTGCACTTGGAATACATACTCAAGAAGGCATGTTACACGAAAATAAATGATTCAAAACTAGTTTTGATTATTAGAGTATGGACTTACTTACCATTTTCCAGAGCATATAGATTGGCACATATACTGAGGACACTGGAAAAGGTGGACTCTATTGGGGCCCTTGTTTTGAAACTTAGTAGATTTTGAGTTGTGGCTAGTATGTGGCGGAACGCAACCACGATAAGAAGAAAGATGTCAAGGTTGCGAAGGAGCAAAGGACAGGTGTCGCGGCTGTTACGAGAGAAAGCACAGATGGCGGAAGAGCGCGGAAGGAAATGAGCAGTGGAACTCCCGATGAACAGGAAGAAACAAAAGACAGCCGAGCGAGAAGAAAAGAGGAACTGTCAGTTGCACTGACAGCAGAATAAATAGGCATCCAACCAGCGGATCGAGGGGTTGGTGCAGTCGGGAATAGGAAATAGAGAGCCGCAGGAGAGCTCTGTCTGTGTTGTACTATCCTCCATTCCTCTGTGTTTCTATATTTTCTCTCTGTCCAATAGATATTTTCTCTCTGTCCAATAGGACCTCCTGTATTCTGCTCTATTTATGCTCACACAATTGAGCCTTGTAATATTTTGCCACTGATAGTCGATGCTTAATACAATCAGAAGTGTTCTTTCGAGTATCTTTTATGGTTTTGAGTGAATGGATTTTTTAGCACTGTTTAAATTTTATTTATTGCAAGTCTAAATGCATTTCTAAGAGATATATGTTATGCAACACTGTATTACGGTTGTTTTAGACTTTCAACGTAACTTTGATTCAACCTTATCAATGTTGTTGTTGTTGTGATACCGATCGACTCCCTACCATAGTAAGGTCGTGGCATGCCTCAGGTGAGACTCTCGGCTCTTCGAAGCTCGGTGCAAATGCCGACGTGAAACTAGACTACGGCAGAAAACCTTGTTGGCCCTTAACCTAAACCCGGGTCTTCTCTACAAGACCTGTTCTCTCGCCAACAGATGGTTCCGTTGCCAGGACCTGAAAATTCATTTGGGAGCTAGATCATGGTATCTCGGATCTTTAAAAGATAAATACGAAGCTGGTGGGATAACCACCTAGATCAGTTCATTGCTTAGCAAGCTGAGTTGAGACGACAGAAGGAGAAAGTGATTAAAAACCTGGTTCTATTCTCCGACTCTGCTAGTGATACCTACGAAATATTTTGGGGAAAGTTCCCAGAAGAAATTTATAACTGGTTGCGGAGGCTTCAAACCAAGGCTGTCAAAGAAAATTCGTGGAAGATAAATCGTAAGTGGCCACACAAGGATCTGGTGGCCCTTCATCGGTTAAACATTGATTTAACCAAAGCTGTAGATTTTTGGGTGGAATCTACCTTGGACGGATATATAGTGGAGTTTGCAGCCGAGTGCTACCAGTCTTTCTCAAGAGCAGAAGATACCTTTAGATCCAGGTTAAGGGGGAAGCTGCTAAAGGAGATTCCTTTGTGGATTAAGGCATTGATGGTAGACGAAGGACTGATGGGATTCCAAAAAGCAGAGATGGAAGCGTAAACCCTCCGGTGCCGAGGGAAGGGATTAAGGGAGAGATGTTACAAGAACCGTGAGAAGGGGGAGTAGGAGTATGGATGTTGAGACTTCCAACAGGCTCAGGGAGCGACGAGCACATAGGAGGGCGCAGATTGCAGAAAGGTGGCGAGAGAGGGTGATGAAGGAGTTGAAAAGACAAGAAAGTGGTCGAAAGAACAAAGAGGAGGCACCTCAGATGAAAAAGGGAATGGAAGGTCAAGTGGGTCCCCATGATATAGGAGGGGCCATGAAAGAAGTGCAGAAGGTGTATAGGAGTCTAGCTCAGATTGAAAAAGGAAAGAAGTTTGACGAAGAAGCTACAGACGCACGCTCGGAGGAGGTGTCTGATGTGGAGATGCACATTGCAATGGAGCAACTATTTCATGAAAGGTCGGCGTCCATATCTCAAGGTATTCCTAGTCCCCACAGTTCAAGTAGCTCTAGTCCCAACCTTCCCCTGGTGCTCTATAAAATTATAAGTGAAATTTTTGTTAAGTTGCGTGAATTAAGTTGCACAGTATTCAGTCTCCAACAGTAACACATACTAGTAGTAGGATTGCTAGTGGCATAATCTCACAACCAGGATCCAACGGCTTCATTTTAGTAACGCCTATTCAAGTGAACATGGCGAGATCACTTACCTGGTATCCAGAATTCTCTGGGAAGGGTAACGACGACGTCGAACAACACTGGTACCTCTGCGAGGATATATGGAGGGCACGACAGACACCAGATGTTGGGAAGTTGATAGAATTTCAGACCACCCTTAGGGAGAGAGCCTTACGCTGGTTTATGAAATGGTCGGAAGCTCACCCGAATCTAGCGATGGCAGATGTAAAGACGGATTTCATTAAGGAATTCAAACTGCCCTAGACAGACCAACAAGGCATGTCAGAGATGTGGGAAATCAAGCAACGAGAGGGAGAAACTGCTTGGGATTTGATGCGGAGATTCAAGGACGCAATCGGGAAACTCAGCTATCCAATTGATCCAAACCATTAGAGGGACTGGTTCATTAAAGCTCTACTACCTTTGACCCGAACTCCATTGACTCAACAAAGGATCGACATGTTGCAGGATGCACTAGAGCAGGCAATGAAGATAGAATCCATGGCAGGTTACCCGCAAGATTTTAAGGGAGGAGTAGTGGTACAGGACCCCTCTATAATGGGTCTGCAACATCAAATAGCCAGTCTGACAAAGAAACTCGAGGAAATGCAACCAATGCGACTGGCGAGACCGAATGTATGGTGCACACATTGTCTCATGGAAGGACATGTGGCAACTGAATGTCCCCGGTTGCGAAGCCAAAATGTGGGGACATTGGCTGCAGGGGCACAGGGGGCTCCACCGCTAGGAGGGGTTGTGCAAATAAACACCTAGGGGATATATCCACCACAACAGAAATACACAGGGTTCCCCGCACAACAAAGTCCAGCCACCAATGAGTGCTGTGAAATATGAAAAAATATGGGCCATCAACCTTGCTTGTGTCTGATATTACAAAAATATTCCAATGTTCCAAATAATATATATTGTGAGGTCTATGCCTCAACCACACACGGCACAGAGCAGTGCCAAGCACTAGATGCACTGGCGGAGCGGCTGGACCAGCCTTCATACAGAGTAAACGAAGCTCCCCGAGGAAGAGGAGGAGGCATAAGGGGAGGCCGAGCAGGAGGTAGAAGTCCGGTAAGATGCTACAACTGCGACCAAGAAGGACATGTAGCTAGAGAATGTCCACTCCCTAGAAGACCCTGGTGTTCTCAGTGCCGGGTTAACACATGCAACAGAAGATTGCCCGGAGCTTATCAAAAGATGGCAGGAAAGAGCAAGACAGAAGGGGGGGGATTTAGCAAATGTAGAACCCAGGTTATTGGGAACTCAGATAATGCAAAACGTGGCCATAGTGACACGAGGAGGCAAAAGAACGGGGGAATATTCACATACTATGGACCCAATAAAATTGATCAGGCTAGCATCCCCAAAGCTCTTGATCAAACCAGAACGACAGAAACAATTGTTCAGGAAGCAGTAGAAATGTTTGCCTAATTGGGGGGAAACAAAGGAATTGAGTTACAGAAAACTTAGGAAGACAATGAAACCCAAAGTAATTCTGAAGCTTTGATCCAAGAGTGGTTCCATCTATTCCTGAAAATTGTTAACAACACACCAATGCTAGAACGGCTAAAGCAGAACCTGGAAGGGGTGCTGAAGAATAACATCAGAATAAAAGAATCAGTAGAGGCAGACCAGAAGTATGTAAAGAGAATAAAGAGAAATAAACGAAGGAAGAGAAAGGAATTCCGGGTAAACACACAAGTTGCGGGGTTCCAGATTAAGGACACCATGCTTGATTTGGGATCTGATGTCAACATCCTGCGGAGAAAAACCTGGGAGGCCTTGGGGAAGCCAAGATTGACATACTCCCCGATTCAACTTTGGATGGCGAACCAATATTGCATTATTCCCATCGGCCGACTGGAGGAGGTTGAAGTTGAAATTATGGGAGTAAAGACATTTACGGACTTTGAAGTCATCGACATCATGGGAGACAAAGATCCGGACCTTGCACTGTTAGGAATCGATTGGGCCTTTGAAAATTATGCAATAATCGATCTGAAAAAAGAGATGATGATCTTCGAGGACGGGGAGATCAGAGTCACTCAGCCACTCGATCCATACCAAGGACCGAGATACACAGAGACTGTAGATAACAGAGAAGACGCTCAGCTTCTGGACCATCTCTATCAAATGACTGCAGGAAGAAGGGAAGATTACATTAACCCAATAGCAGAAGGCTCTGTAAGCTGGAGAAGCATCCAAAGCTTAGAATTGGGATCTGAAATAGCTTGGGATGATTGGCAGCAAGGAGGGTACGAAACAAATACAAGGAGATGCGCCAATATTGGAAGAGTCAATTGGATCGGGGCTGAGATTTAGGAATACCCAATATTATCTGATATGAAGGCTGTAAACCTTTTCATAGCCAAGATAGAAACTACAGTACCGAAAAGCCACAGAATACCATTGATGGACATGGCATTACAATCCACATCCGCAAGATGGTGGAGTAATCATCGCAACTCGTTGACGCAATGGGACGAAGTTGCAGCAGCACTAAAAGCCAGATTTAAGGAGGAGGAAGGACCTGGAAGTAAGAACAAGTACCAAGGGGACTCAGACCCCAGACACCATCTGGAGAAATGTGAAGCCCAATGGAG
Organism: Pinus albicaulis; assembly: GCA_034641835.2. Taxonomy (NCBI): domain Eukaryota; kingdom Viridiplantae; phylum Streptophyta; class Pinopsida; order Pinales; family Pinaceae; genus Pinus; species Pinus albicaulis. The sequence goes on from CM076574.1 coordinate 1,060,649,206, forward strand.
AACCGATGGATATCTAGAAGAACTGTGGGTCCACCAGTTTATTCACTCTCTGGACGTAATTCCAAAGGTCTGGTACCTAACGGAGGAGAAAAGGAGAGGGACCCACAAATGGCAGGAAGTTGTGAACAACTTCACACAATGTTTCTCATTTAAAGGAAAGACTGAGCCGTTTACACAAGCGTTGCAGGCTATCAAGAAGGTACTGCTCTTCCCCGATATCAATTAGACGGACGAGCAGTCGTTTCAATACCAGGGTATCTAACAAAGGTGGCGTGTCAAAAAATTAATAGTGAGATGGACGATGACAATCTAGAGGATCTCAGGCACCTGTATTTTGAAGAAACAAAAGAGGAGAGGGACATCAAAGAAGAACCGATGACAGAAGGGATCCATTTTTTACCTCTCAGAACAAAGAAAGTAAATATTGGAACAGAAGACAAACTTAAACTGGCACAATTGGAGACTACTGGGATGAATAAACAACTAAGGAAATATTTCTGTCTACTCAAGGAATACGAGGACTTGTTTCCTTCATCAGTAGCAGATCTAAAGGGCATAAAAGGGGAGTTGGGGGAGATGCGGATAATACTAAAGCCCGATGCAAGGCCTGTGAAACATAGACCATATCGTTTGAACCCAAGAGTAAAGGAAAAGGTGAAAGCAGAAATCAACAAAATGTTGAAGGCCGGACTAATATTCCCAGTAGAAGAAGCAGAATGGGTAAGTCCCATACTTATATAGAGAAAAAAGGAGAAATCAAAGATACGAGTCTATGTAGATTACATAATCTTAAACAATGCGTGTATCCATAATCCATTTCCTACTCCATTCAGTGACAAAGTCCTCGACAACGTTGCAGGGAACGAGGCATACTCATTCACCGATGGGTTCTCAGGATACCATCAGGTAAGAATAGCAGAGGAAGACAAGAGAAAGACAAAATTCACCACCAAATGGGACTCTTTCGCATACAATGTGATGCCATTCAGATTGAAGAATGCACAGGCAGTCTTCTCTCGTATTGTGATAGTCGCATTCCGGGAATACATCCACAAGTTCTTAGAAGTCTATATGGACAATTGGACTATTTACAGCATACTAAAGGATCATGCGAGCCTGTTGAGAGTAATGTTTGATAGATGTCGACAGCTGCAGATCTCGTTGAGCCTGAAGAAGTGTATATTTTTCGTTCTGTTTGGAACACTGCTAAGGCACGTAGTATGTAATCAAGGTGTTTGCGTGGACCCGGCAAAAGTAGTAGTGATTGTCAATATGGAGGCGCCGGAAACAGTAAAACAGCTAAGGTCACTGCTAGGCCACACGGGTTACTACCGGCGTTTCATTCGCAACTACGCCAAGATAACAGTGCCATTAGAAAAGCTATTGAAGAAATCAGAACAGTTCCAATGGACGAACAGTTGTAGAACAACCTTGGACACCTTGAAGGGAAGTTGGCGAGTACGCCAATACTAGTCCACCCAGACTGGGACAAACAGTTTCATGTACACATTGATGCTTCAAGCATTGCGCTCGGAGCGGTCTTGGCTCAACCTGGAGACACTTCAGTCGATCATTCGGTATACTTCGCCAGTCGCAAGCTGTCCACAGCAGAACGAAACTACACAACAACAGAGCGGGAGGCATTGGCCAGGGTGTACTCTCTTCAGAAATTTTGCCACTACCTGTTGGGAGGTAAGTTCAAAATTTTCATAGATCACTCAGCATTGAAATACTTAGTAAACAAGCCAGTCTTAGAAGGAAGAATCTGCAGATGGCTCCTACTTTTGCAAGAGTTCACCTTTGAGGTAATTTTAAATCCTGGAAGACTTAACGTAGGGCCTAATCACCTATCCCGACTAGAGAACAAAGAAAATGGAGGATCTCTAGATGATCAGTTGCCAGATGTTGATCTTTTCAGAGTAGAAGCCATCCCAGACTACCTGAACGAGATAATAGCCTACCTCATGATAGGACAGTGTCCACGGGAGTATACTTCGACACATAAAAGGCACCTCGTAGTTCGAGCTGCGGAGTATCAGCTGATAGTGGGACGTCTATTCAAGATGGGACTAGACCACATTCTTCGAAGATGTGTCCTGGACCACGAAAGGGAAGATGTACTTTGGGAAAGCCACAGTGGTGTTGTGGGAGGGCACGTGGGAGCTAAGCCGACAACACGCAAGGTACTACAAGTAGGCTTATGGTGGCCAATAGTACATAAGAACAACAAAGCATTTTTTCAGAAATGTGACGTTTGTCAGCGGACAGGACAACCACCTCATAAGGATGAGCTTCCGCTTCATCCGATAAAAGTAATGCTACCATTCGAAAAATGGGCAATCGATTTTGTAGGACCAATTACACCGACTGCAAGGTACTCAAAGGCAAGGTACATAATAACGGCGACCGACTACCTGACGCGCTGGGCAGAAGCAGCGCAGTGAAGAACTGAACGGCAGAGACTGCTGCTAGGTTCATATTTGAAAATGTAATTAGCCGATTTGGATGTCCAAAAAGCTTGACCAGTGACCAGGGTACCCACTTCATCAATGACACCATTAAGTCCCTCCTAGAGAGCTTCATGATACAACACCATAAAAGCAGTCCGTATCATCCGCAGGAAAATGGTACAGTAGAAGCATTTAACAAGATACTAGAGAAGGGCCTTATGAAGATATGCAATGTGTAGCGCAATGACTGGGATTAATGGATACCGGCAACATTATGGGCATACCGAACAATGGTAAAACGATTAAACAACCAGACACTAGTCCAGCTAGTTCACAAAAGAGAAGCGGTAGTCCCAGTGGAATTCATCGTACCAAGCCTTCTAATCGCAACAACCCTATAGTTATCTGAAGAGGAGTCTCTAAAGGAGCGATTGTAGGAGCTACAAGAACTTGAAGAAGGATGATTTCTTGCGGAATTTCACCAGACGGTAGAAAAGGAGAGGCAGAAAGCTTGGCACGATCGGCATATTAATAACAAGACTTTTCAGGTCGGGGAGAAAGTTCTACTCTATGATAGTAAATTCCAGAAGTTCCCAGGGAAACTACAGATGCATTGGCTAGGACCATTTCATGTCATAGAAATCAAATAGTCAGGAGCAGTTCGGTTGGCACAACTGAATGGAAAAGTTCTACAGGGATGGGTCAACGGCGCACGCCTGAAGCCCTACCAAGAGTAAGTTATCCATTTCAATTCCGATAACTCTCGCAACCGAGAGGAGTCAGTAGGGTAGAATAGAGTCAATAATTCTCTTGCACCCGAAATGAGCATAGATAAGATTCAACATAATAAAAGAAATTACATTTGTGTTGCGGAGACCGCAACGCGACCAATAGTGACCGGGGATGGGTAGTGTCCAGCGTGTCATCCACGTCAGATAGAAAAGCATGCCGAACATCAGCCCATCATCATTAAGCGTAGTACCAGTGCCAGTCCTTAGTATTACCAAGATTTGGAAATAATTGTCATAATTAGCATCACCCATACTGTAATAAATTTTCCATAATTAGACATAACCACTAGCCGTCGCGTCTACCCAAATCCCAAAACCACAGTCAGCAATGTCAGAACTCACCTCAATAGCTAACTAATCGCATGATTATAGCCGCAGGAGAAGCTAGGGAAAAATTTTAACAGTGCTCACAAAGCCATTCATTCAAAACCATAACAGATACTCGAAACAACACTTCTGATTGTATTAAGCATTGGCTATCAGTGGCAAACTATTACAAGGCTCAACTATGTGAGCATAAATAGAGCAGAATACAAGAGGTCCTATTGGACAGATAGAAAATACAAAAACATAGAGGAACAGAGGACAGTACAACACAGACAGAGCTCTCCTGCGGCTCTCTGTTGCCTATTCCCGCATTAACCCCTCGATCTGCTGGCTGGCTACCTATTTTTTCTGCTGCCAGCGTGACTGACAGTTCCTCCTTTCTTCTCGCTCAGCTGTCTTCTGATTCTTCCTGTTCATCGGGAGTTCCACTGCTCGTTTCCTTCTGCGCTCTTTCTCCATCTGTGCTTGCTCCCGCAACAGCCATGACACCTATCCTTTGCTCCTTCGCAACCTTGACATATTTCTGCCTATCGTGGTTGCGTTCTGCCACGTACTAGTCGCAACTCAAAATCTATTAAGTTTCAAAACAAGGGCCCCAACAGGCCCCGACCACATCCTATTGACTCACCCCAATTCAATTGTCCTGTACTGTCTCTACTTCCATGGGTCCGCTCGGCCTTGCGTCCTGTTCTGCCTGCCTCCCTTCTCTTAGTTTTCCAAACAATGGCCCCAACTCTGGGACTTTGTTTAGCGTTGATGCCTTGAGCTCTCAGAAGGTTTCCATGGCCTGCTGCCACCCTTGCATTAGCTCTTTAGTTTCGGCCGTGATTTTTGTGATAACTTCTTCCCCTACATTTGGCGGCAAGGCATTAAACACAGTGTTGATTTGAGTGTTGGCCTCAGCGGCCAATTGTTGCATTGTCTGTGCACTGAGCTTTACAGGTTGTCGAAGCTCCCGGATGGCTTGCTTGGTCACCGTTGAAGTCTCCTCTATTTGTTGTATCTGGACATCTAACACATCTTCCTAGGCATAGATTCGGTCCAGTCCAGTTGGGTCCATTGCTTCCTGGATTTCTTTAGATATCTGTTGAAGTTGTAGCGAGACTGGTTGTGCCTTCATAGTAAGGGCTGTCGAGCATTCTTGCAGACCCTTTAGTAGGTCATATGCTTCTCTTGCTGTAGTACTCAGAACTTCCTGCATATTCATTACTTGGCCCTGTCTTTCTGATATCTGTGCCGATTACACAACCGTTGGGTCGAATAATGTGGGTCGGGCTGCCAATGCCACTTTGAGTTCCACATTTTCCTGGTGTAGGTTTGAACATGCCACCCTGAGGTGGATCGCCCGCCTGACTACATCAGTCTCCTGCATTTCTTCTGGTATTGGCTGTTGTTGGCTGTTACTGTAGGCCACACTTCCCTGAATACTTTGGTTATTGTCTCTAGTTGTTCCTGTAACCGATCCTTTTCTGTTGTCAGTTGTTCACACTGTTCAGTAAGCGTGCTTATCTGTTGTTGCTGCTACTCGCATTTCTGCTGGAGCTCCAAGTGGAGCCTCTCGGCCTGCTGTGCTGCTCTATGAATGAAATGGTATAGTTGAGCTGTCCCCCACGTCTCCATGATTTCGACACCGGAGGTACCCTGATCTGGCATTCGTGCACAGAGTGGTTTTCCGCTGGCAACAAATCTCGCTAACTGGTCTTGAGGTGATTGTAGTGGTGTTTGGTGCTATAGTCGAGTGTTGGAGTCCGCCATCTGTAGATCATGTTGCCCTTCTTGGCCTGCTAGGTCAGGTGGTTGGAGCGGAGTCTGCTCGGGGAATGGCCCAGCTGTTTCTTCTATTGACTTCTCTAACTGATTGATGAGGTTGGTAAAAGTATTTTGCGGGATCACAGTTGGGTTAACTGGGGGTACCACTTCTATACCCGAGTTAACCTCCATTCCGTGGTCCCCATTGTTTATTCTTCTAATGACTGGATCGGACGCGGTGGCTGATGAAGTGGATGGTGCGGAGGTGTGGGGTTCTCGGGAGATGGATGAGGTGGTGGGTGGTAGTTGGTTTGAGCGGGGCAGTGACATGCGGATCTTTAAGAAATCAAGGGGGTATATGGGGTTGTGGGGTGGTAACCCTCTGGCCTCTTCAGGCTCAACTATCTGGTCTTCTCGGATTGGTACCCCTACGCTCAACTGTCGAGGTGGATCCTCCCCTGTGAGGTCGACCACCGGGCCAGATTCGGCAGTCTTGGCCCTTTTGGCCTTCGGTGCCGCTACTGGTTTCGCACCCTTACTCTTTCCAACCAGTGTTGTAGTTGCTGGGGGTGGTGAATTGAACAAGACATTGGAGATGGGCGCAAAGATGGAGGTCGTGCTGGGAGATGGGTAAGACTGGGATGCCTGAAATTATGAAAATTTTGGAAAGGAGTTGCATCACTTGCTAGTACTTGAACTACCTTATTAAAGCTTTTTACCTTGGTGTTCAGCTGCTGGATAATCTGGAAGAGCTGTAGGTTTGACATCTTGGCCGCTGCTTCATCTGAAGTTTCTCTCGGTAGCAGGTTTGGCAGCATTCCGTCGAAGAGATACGTGTACACTCCATCCTTGATCTCCATCACCACTCCTGGCCATGAACAGACCTCCGTGTGGAAGATTGCATCGTCAAGTTGGAACTTCAGAGGCCTCATCTAGAATGTTGTTTTTGGTACACATGTAGGCCTGAGAAAAGTATGTTTATGTGTGACTCCAAACCAGACCTGCTCACTATATCCATCTAGTACATTTCTTGGAATCCTTTGTTGACTCATTACGACGTCAACCATCTGACCATACCAAACTCTGAAGGCTTCTGCATTCACCTCCTTTGTGCTTGGGTCTCCCGAAACTTTCCATGGCACAAACTTCATGGCCATAGGTTGGTCTTCTGCTATCTCTACTGGTACCCTGATACTGGGGAAGGTATTTCCATATGGCCAGTGCCATGATCAAATGCCCATAGATAAACGCGGTCGCTCTCTTGTAATTTTCCTCGCAAGCTTCGAACAATTCTTTTACCAGGAAGGAGCACCAATTCAGCCTTGTCCCTTGGACACAGTGCTCCGCAACTGAAATTGTGTCTAATGTGCACTCCCCTTTTGTATAATGCCTCATTGTCTTGCTAGCGATTAGGTAGCAAGCGAATTTGACCTCCAGTCTATTAATCAACTCAATCTTTGCTCCCTTTCCTCCTCTTCGTGTGCCATACTTGGCGTAGTAGTCTGTGTCTCCAGACTTCTTCGCCCTCTTAGTCATATTTTGGAATGCTGATGACACGTCCCTTCCTTCCTATGACAATCCAGTTAATCTATGGATGTCTTCGGCATGAATTTGGATTTCCTTTCCCAGCCATAGAGAGTCGTTCTGAATCCTGCTTAACAGAAATTTTGTGCTCTGCATCGCAGCTTCTGTAATCTCGAACACTGGTAAGTTCCTTAAATTCATTATCGTGGACTATTGGATCCCCCTGAACTCAGGCAGGACTCTTGTTGCTGCCCGCCCCGCCTTTGTTGCATAATTCTCGATGTACACCTGCCTTTTTAGTGCAGGAAATTCAAAAGAATCCGTAAGATCAGTGTCGATCAAGTTTGCACTGTCATATTTCCCCACCAGGGACTCCATTTTCTGAATTCTACTGTCCATCTCCTGCTCCACAACCACTGGGCTTACTCTTGTCATTCTGGCTCGTCGCTGGTATACTTGTAGAATAGTTCTTTCTCTTTTCTCCTGAATTCCTTCTTCCGGATGCCTTCTCTATTCTGGTTCTAGTTTAACTTCCCTTGCTCTCTTGGAGGTTTCTAACTCTAACTCGGATTTTTCTGGCATTCTTGCACTTCTCTACATGCGGGTTATGTAAGTAACTGGCACGGGTGAGGTTGATGAGACCCCATAACTAATTAATTTTTCCCTGGCTTCTCCCGCAGCTACAATCGTGTGATTAGTTAGCTGCTGAGGTGGGTTCTGACATTGCTAGCTGTGGTTTTGGGATTTGGGCAGACGCGAAGGAGTAAAGGACAGGTGTCGCGGCTGTTGCGGGAGCAAGCACAGATGGCGGAAGAGCACGGAAGGAAACGAGCAATGGAACTCCCGATGAATAGGAAGAAACAGAAGACAGCCAAGCGAGAAGAAAGGAGGAACTATCAGTCGCGCTAGCAGTAGAACAAATAGGCAACCAGCCAGTGGATCGAGAGGTTGGTGTAGATGGGAATAGGCAAGAGATAGCCGCAGGAGAGCTCTGTCTGTGTTGTACTATCCTTCGTTCCTCTGTTTTTCTGTATTTTCTCTCTGTCCAATAGGACCTTTTGTATTCTTCTCTATTTATGCTCAAACAGTTGAGCCTTGTAATAGTTTGCCACTGATAGTCGATGCTTAATACAATCAGAAGTGTTGTTTCGAGTATCTGTTATGGTTTTGAATGAATGGCTTTGTGAGCACTGTTAAAATTTTATTTATTGCAAGTCTGAATGCATTTCTAAGAGATATATGTTATGGAACATTGTATTACGGCTGTTTTGGACTTTCAACGTAACTTTGATTCAACCTTATCAATGTTGTTGTTGTTGTGATACCGATCGACTCCCTACCATAGTAAGGTCGCAGCACGCCTTGGATGAGACTCTCGGCTCTTCGGAGCTAGGTGCAAATGCCGGCGTGAAACTAGACTACGGTGGAAAACCTTGTTGACCCTAAACCTAAACCCGGGTTTTCTCTGCGAGACCTGTTCTCTCGCCAACAAACTCATTGGACTTCACACCAACCCAATGCATTTAAGAAAACAACTCCAAATTCGGCCATGTCCCACTCGGCACCGCCTTTCTGGGCACAATTGATGATGATGACTTCTACGGTGGGGAGAAGGAGCATGTCACCCATGGTCATAAGGCCACACATGGTCTCCATGCTTGATTGGGATAGGTTATCACCATTTTGCCACAGTTGTTAAGGGTGTCGATGAAGTTTCCCGCTTGTGCTGAAGCGAAACCGTTGTCGAGGTATCCGCTGCAAAAGAGCACTTTGACTTTTTAAAACTCGTTGATTGGTTCACGTTTGAGGTTCCTATCTGGGAGACACTATTGAGATTCACAACAGCTGTTGAAGACGACGTTTCACAACAATGTCATCACAAAAAACTTCATAATATAATGCCTATTAACATAATTAAACAAGATTTCAAAAAGTTTTATACCGTGAATAAAATTATTTTTTATTTATGAAATAACCTGTTAAAATTTACCTATTTTATATATATATATATATATATATATATTAAAACTTTTCGAATATAGTTTTATAGTTTATATCAATCCAATTAAATTAACTTCTTAGCTAAAATTCTTATAAAAAATCGAAAAAAAAAATTTTGAAAACCTAAATAAATGAGTTTTTCTAATGCTTTGTAAAAAGTAGCCGGCTAAATATGAACACAATAAACATGACCCCGTTATAAGGATTGTCTGGCAATATTCTATTTAATTACAGGTTTGCAGTTAGTTTAAAAGCTTAGGAGTAGAAACAAAGGGCTGCAGACCGAGGGAGCTGAGATATTGTATTTATAGCATTTTATTTTGATTTTTGGGCCACGTTGGGGCAGTCATTGGATGCAGGAGAGGCGGAGATTGCAAGTTGCAGGTGCAGTCAATGCAAAAGGCTCCTATGCCGCTACCGTCAAAAATGAGTGATGACAGTTTGACGAAATATGGGACTTTTTCTGAGCATTCATTCATTTCAAATTTGCTGTCGCATCTGTTGTTTCTACTTAACTGTTTTGTAATTGAACTCCTTCAAGATGAGTTGCATGCACTTAATGGAAAGACCTTTAATTAATTAATTATCATATTTTATACAAAGATTTCTGATCTCTTTACGAATCTGACATCAAAATGAAACTCTATGGAAGGTAGAGCTCTTATACAATAATATGTTAATACTTAATAACTCGTTATAATTCATCTTAAAAAATCTATAAATAAAGATTTTGATGTCTAAAGTTTTCAATTACTGACCACCTTTCTAGATATGTCATTTTGATTTTGACTATTATCACCTATGCCTGGGTTACTAAGTTGTGGATATAAGTGAATAGTTAGTGATTTTTTATATATATTTAACTTTGAAAATGTTATTAAACTTATCATAATTTATATGTCAAATTAATAATGAGACCATTATTATTGGTTATCTTATTTGTTAATTTATTATTGTTTTTCAAGGAAAATCATCCATTGCTGATTCTAAAAGACTTTCACTCCTACCAAATGTCTCTAGGCAATGATTAAATTTGATTGGTATATTTAAAATTTACCCCTATACACACACTCTCTCCCACTATATCAAGAATATATTTACTCCACTTTAAATTGGAGATAAATTGTAGTTATAACTCTTAAGATTGGAAAATTAAGTTGTATTAGATTCGAGCAGAAATTTAAGATAATAAAATTAAATTAAAATAAAATTTTGATGTTTCCATAACATGATGAGTTTTGATTTTGATATAAAATAACTAGTTTTTTCTATAATTAATAATAGAGAATTGATTTTTCCATAGCTAAATATTCATTCAAACTTTGAGGAAAACTATAAATCTCATATGGTTATTCAATTAAAGTGTAATCCATTTATATATATTAATCTAGTCCAGCACCAAATTGATGCTAAATATGTAAGTTTTAATATTTTCAGCTAGTTTAGATTTTCAATAGAATTTTGTTTTTCCAAGGATTCATCTATTTTGATTAAAATTGATATTAATGAATTATATTTATTGTTTTGATGAAGGGGCATTGGACACTAGCCAACAATGTGAGAGAATTGTCCACATGTTGTGGCTAGAAGAGTTCGAAATTATTCAAATGTACCAGCAAGGAGTCAATACCTTAACTGTCTGTTGCACTTAGAGCAGTTAGGTTTAGTCTAAAAAGTGAGGAAGTTGAATATGTTGATTCGTGTCTGTCTGTTCAGTTTCTGTTGATAGAATGTAATTAGGCTTTTATTTTATGTTAAGAAAAAAACGGTCCACGAGAAGGAACCGAACAGTCATGTAACAGTCTATAAAATGTAAACCCCTGATACAGAGTAAAGGGGGGGATTTGGCAGCGAAAGATTGAATTGAGAAGCATTGTTCTCTGTTGAATAAGATTTAGACTTATTGGCTATCTGTGTGTGTTATTGACAATCTTTCTGAAGGACTCATTCCTTCGATTGTGGACTCTATGTATAATTTGAAGAAGGGGCAGTTATGTGTGAAATTCCCTTATTTCTCTATGTCTGTCTTTGAACTCGTGCTCTCGATGAAATAATTAATGTGTTTATTATGTTTTGAGGAAGGTCAGTTGGTTGCGTTCTGTTGGAAGAGCGAATCCATAGTCAGGCTCTGTTTAATAGAAGAATATTGAAACCTCTGTCTAGCAGAGCGAATGTTGATGTTCTGTGGCTTGATTGAGTTGAAACGATAAAGTTAGTTGTAACGTCGAGTGGAGGAAAAAGTTGAAGAAACGACTTAAATCACGTGGAATCCTAGCGAAACACTGTTCAATTACTAGAAATGTCAGCTGAGTGGTTTTAAAAACCATACCGCTCGTTTCGCACCACTTTTGGGCTCTGAGAGGTTTGTGAAAAAAAAAACCACGATCCAGTAAAAGTCTGACACGTCGACGATCAAATACCGCCCATTTCGCGTTTTTTTGGAGTGTTAACGCTCGGCCTTTGAAAAAACGTGATATCTATCCAGTCCGTCCGATCTGCTGAGCAATAGATCCGAAGGTAATCGCAATTGAAGCTACACGAAGGTTAGCACAAGGTATGGCCTAGCGGTTTTAACACTTAAATATTTATTTAATACGTCGGGTTCGTGGGCCCAGAAGACTTAAGTGCTGCTAAAGGTGTATGTCGGAGATTTAATGTGTTTCACTATATTATGTTAAAAACTTGGATGTTTCTTTAATAAAGGATATGAGCATCGGTTCCTATATTTTAATGCTATATTTCAAAAGGGGGTTCAAGTATAGTTAAAGGCTTTCAAAGGGAGATATAGTTCGGGTATTTTATTTAAAATACCAAAGGTCTTATTATTCGGGTGTTTGTATAAGATTTGACTAAGGTATTCATTAATCAATTTCCATGAAATTGATAAATGAATTGAACTAAGAAATTAAGGTAGACCCCCTTGGTGAATGAAATTATTTAGACAGAGAGAAGATAACCAGCTCTCCTTAGCACTTGCACACCATTAAACTATCATTTGTGGTATCAAAGCAGATTTGAAGAAATTTTGCAGAGACTGAACTGACTTCCAGAACCAAAAGAAGAATTCCAGCATGGTTGTCCGAGTTGCCAGAAGAGTTGCTGGTAGAAGAAGAGGCAGGCTAGTAGCCAATGCAGAAGTATTGGAGACCTTGCAGCAGGTCCAAGACAGATTGGAAGCAATGGAATTAGGACACCCAAGAGATCCTGAGGATGTCAGTGAACCTGAAACTGAAGAAGAGGCAAGAGAGAATGTTGAGATTCCTCCTGAGATGAGACTTCTTAAGTCTATTATGGGGTCTACATCCAAGCCTAGACTTGAAGTGTCAAGCTTTGTAGGAGGATTGAATCCATAAGAACTGATAAACTGGATTAATGAGATGAACAAGTGCTTTGATTATGAAGAAACGGGTGAAGACAAAAGAGTCAAGTTTGCAATGACAAAGTTGAAGGGACATGCAGCACTTTGGTCGGATGGAGTGCAAGCAGAGAGAAGGAGAGCTGGTAAACAACCAATCAAGAGTTGTACTAGAATGGTGCAAAGCTAAGAGGTAAGTTCTTGCCTAGTGATTAACAGGTTACCTTGTTTAGACAAATGCAGAACCTTAGACAATGATTGATGACTGTGAAAGAATACACAGAAGAGTTTTATAAAGTAAGTATAAGAGCTGGACAAATCCAGGACACAGCAGAGAAGGTTGCCAGGTATGTGAATGGTCTTAAGTTGGAGATCCAAGATGAGATAGGTATTTTGTCTTCTAAGACAGTTGAAGAGGCTTATCAAATGGCCTTGAAAGCTGAAGAAAAACTCCTAAGAAAGCAGTCTACCAAAGGAAGAGGTACTTTCCGAGGAAAGGGAAGTCAAGGTGGTAGAGGAAGGTCTACAGCATCAAGGGATGGAGCTAGCAGCAGCTCACCTCAGAATGCATCCACAGAGGGTGATGCAAGGGGCAGAAGGAATTCCTACAGAGGAAGAGGAGGCAGAGGCAGAGGAAGAGAAGTGAGGTGTTACAGATGTCACCAATTGGGACATAAACACTATGAATGCCCAGAGAATATGGTTACTGGACAGAGAAATGAAATTGTTGCTTCGGTTGGAGAAGAGGTAGCAAGGCTGTCTGAAACAGAAGTACAGGACAGAGCCCATTCCATATTGTTTATGGACTGCACCCCAGGGGAGTGTCTGAATTGAGAAACTTGGGAAAAGCAGAAATGAGGAGTGCTGATGGAGAAGAATTTGCTTTAGAGATCCAAGCCATACATAAGCAAGTAAAACAGCAGCTACAAGGCAGCAGCATCAAGTACAAAGGCAGAGCATATTTGAGCAGAAGGGAAGTTAATTTTGAAGTTGGAGATTTGGTTTTGGCACACTTGAGAAAGGAAAGATTTCCAAAGAAGCAGTATAACAAGTTGAAGTTCAAAAAGATAGGGCCATGCAAGATCTTGAGAAAATTTTCTGCTAATGCTTATGAAATTGAATTGCCTCCTGATGTTGGGATATCTCCCATATTTAATGTTGCATATTTGTATAGGTATGAAGATGGTGGAACAGATGAAATACCAGCAGATAAAGAACAAATTGAATGGGTAGAACAGTTACCTCCAACACAGCCATTACAGCCATAGAAGATCTTGGATAAAAAGGTGTATAAAAAGACTAGAGGACAAGAATATTTCTAGTATTTGATCAAGTGGAAGGACCAGCTAGATGAAGATGCTACTTGGGTCACAGAAGTTATGTTGCAGAAGCTAGGAAGTTCTGTGAAAGTGCTCATGGACAGGAGTCCATGAAGAAAATTGCCCTCAGGAGTCTGATGCAGGGGCATTGGACACTAGCCAGCAATGTGAGAGAATTGTCCACATGTTGTGGCTAAAAGAGTTCGAAATTTTTCAAATGTACCAGCAAAGTGTCCATACCTTAGCTTTCTATTGCACTTAGAGCAGTTAGGTTTAGTCTAATAAGTGAGGAAGCTGAATAGGTTGATTCGTGTATGTCTGTTCAGTTTCTATTGATAGAATGTAATTAGGCTTTTATTTTATGTTAAGAATAAAACGGTCCTCGAGAAGGAACCGAACAATCATGTAACAGTCTATAAAATGTAAACCCCTGATACAGAGTAAAGGGGGGGATTTGGCAGCGAAAGATTAAATTGAGAAGCATTGCTCTCTGTTGAATAAGATTTAGACTTATTGGCTATCTGTGTGTGTTATTGACAATCTTTTCGAAGGACTCATTCCTTCGATTGTGGACTCTATGTATAATTTGAAGAAGGGTCAGTTCTGTGTGAAATTCCCTTATTTCTCTCTGTCTGTCTTTGAATTCATGCTCTCGGTGAAAGAATTAATGTGTTTATTCTGTTTTGAGGAAGGTTAGTTGGTTGCGTTCTATTGGAAGAGAGAATCCATAGTCAGGCTCTGTTTAATAGAAGAATATTGAAACCTCTGTCTGGTAGAGCGAATGCTGATGTTCTGTGGCTTGATTGAGTTGAACCGATAAAGTTAGTTGTAACGTCAAGCAGAGGAAAAAGTCGAAGAAACGACTTAAATCGCGTGGAATCCCGGCGAAACACTGTTCAATTACCAGAAATGTCAGCTAAGTGGTTTTAAAAACCATACCGCTTGTTTCGCACCACTTTTGGGCTCGGAGCGGTTTGTGAAAAAAAAAACGTGATCCAATAAAAGTCTGACACGTCGACGATCAAATACCGCCCATTTCGCATTTTTTTGGAGCGTTAACACTCGGCCTTTGAAAAAATGTGATATCTATCCAGTCCGTCTGATCTGCTGAGCAATAGATCCGAAGGTAATCACAATTGAAGCTGCACGAAGGTTAGCACAAGGTATGGCCCAGCTGTTTTAACACTTAAATATTTATTTAATACGTTGGGTTCGTGGGCCCAAAAGACTTAAATGTTGCTAAAGGTGTATGTCGTAGATTTAATGTGTTTCACTATATTATGTTAAAAACTTGGATGTTTGTTTAATAAAGGATATGAGTGTCGGTTCCTATATTTTAATGCTATATTTCGAAAGGGGGTTCAAGTATAGTTAAACGCTTTCAAAGGGAGATATAGTTCGGGTATTTTATTTAAAATACCAAAGGTCTTATTATTCTGGTGTTTGTATAAGATTTGACTAAGGTATTCATTAATCAATTTCCATGAAATTGATAAATGAATTGAACTAAGAAATTAAGGTAGACCCCCTTGGTGAATGAAATTATTGAGACAGAGAGAAGATAACCAGCTCTCCTTAGCACCTGCACACCATTAAGCTATCATGTTTGCAGGTTTTTGTGATTATGGAGTTACTAAGTTATTCAATGGAAAAGTTGTAGCCAGAGGAGAGGATGATCTTCTATTTAAAAGCTTTTCACATACACATTTAAGAGCTTCCTAGTTTGAAAGTAAATTGAGCAAATATAATCTTTCTCATTCATTTTACAAATTTCTTCATGTAATGGATACGTGGTCACAACAATAGACTTTGCCTCATAAAACTATTGTTTTAACCAATTTTAATTACTTGTGTCATAACCACCACCACACACACACACACACATATAGTTGAGCCTTTCTTTTTACTCACATGCCTATTAGCTCACTCTTTTTCACACTATTATTTTTACCATTGTAATCTTTAATATATCATAGATCAAGCTAAATTAAAAAATTAAATATTATATAATTTCAAAGTATAATTCATAATAACAATTCTCATCACTTAATTAATTATATAAATATTGAATTTTCCAAAGTAGAGATCCATTTATAAAATTTCTATATGTACAAAGTGTATTTGTGGCAATTTTCAATTACAAAATACCAATTATAATCCAAAAATGTAGTGAAAATACTATCTCCTAACTAAAGTTGCTCTTTTGTTTATGATAGAAATAAACAAAAATACAGACATTATATACTCATTATACTCTTGAAATAATGAGAAGAAATAAATATCAAATATCACATGAAGAGAAAAAAAAACATGAAAAAATTATTCAACTAGTATCACCCTACCTCCAATGTTATTAACTTGTTTCTTTACTTCCCACGAACGAATAAGAACTCATAGCCAAAAACAAGTAGTTTTAAGGCATATTCTAGGCCCAAAATATTGAATAAAATGTTCAAAGAAAAGATTATACTTATGTTATATTATTTTATTAAATATATAGTTAAATTCACTTAATTTATTAAGTGAAAAAAATTAAGGAAAAAAATATTATTTCAATTTTGACTTATAGCTACTCATCTTGATTTAAGATATTTTATATTTTAAATCTAAAAAGTTTGAGTAATGTGTTTAAGGAAAAAATTGTAATTATGTTAACTATATCTTATTAAATATATAGTTAAATTATAACCATTTATTAGAGAGAGAAAATCTTCAATTATAATGAATTAAATTTTAACAATTTAAAAAACTAAAAAATCATTCATGCTCATCATTCCTCATGAATGTGGAAGCCCCACCCCCACTCTCATGGAGGGAGTTATTAAATATGAATTTTAATATTAATAATTTATCAAGGGAAAAAAAAATATTCAATTAGTTAAATCTTGATTTTTTTTAAATCATTCACTGTATTGGGATGGAGGGAATTTGATATTATTAAAGATCATATTTTTTTCCAATAACTCTTTATATTCTTGTTTTGATAATTTTAGCAAGAGTGCACATTTTTCCCCATAACTCTCTATTCTCTATTCTTGTTTTGATAATTTTAGAAGGAGTGGGGAGAGATAATGACAAAAATGTAATAATATGATGGAGGGTGGAAGGAGTTATGAGTTCTCTCCACCCCATCTGAGAAGTATTTGTTTTCATATACATATAATTATTTATATTTTTTCAATATGAGTATTTTAATTTCCTCCTTCTTGTAGAGGTTTTGACTCTCTTTTTAAATTTTTCCAATTTGGATTTTCTTTTGTTTGATGTTTAAATCTATGAATTGATTTTTATGCTTTTTATAAATTTCCTTTAAATGTCTTTTGTGATTTTTTTGTGTCTCAATCGTATGTATAAATTTTGATTTTTGGGTAAGCAAGTTCTTTGAACTTTTTTAATACTCCATAAGGCATTTTCATATCTCTATATATTTTGAACTATTATTTTTATGTTTTCATCATTATGTGATCCTATTTGGTTTGAATAAATCTTTTAAAAAAAATTGTTAAAATTTTGTGATGGTAGGGATGAGTAACTATGTTGAGATGATTTCATTAACTCATATCATGCATATATATAGGAGGAAGTGACTTTTGGTTTCATCTTCAAAAAGGTTTGAATGACTCTTTTTATTCAACTATGATTCTTCATATAACTCCTAACTTAATATTTACAAATATAATTATGATATGCTTCAATCCCCGAAGATTAGCTATCTAATATACACTCTTAATTTGAATGTGTGTTTGGGAGTCTAAACATCATTGTGAACTTTTCAAACTTTTATCCTCTAAGTGTTGTGATAAAAATTGTTGTAATTTTCTCTCTTGAGGAACAATGCCTCAAATGAATAGTTTATCCCAGCTACATTATATGAAATTAGATGGTACTTTGTGTTGATGTGCTCGGTTCAATATTGGAATCTAGGTCCCTATAATCTTCATTTATCATTCTAAGCCACACAATCCACTCTATTGCTCTTGCAGCTACCACATATTCAACCTTTATTGTGGAATCTATTGGAACTAACTATTTGCATGATATCTAGGTGAAAATTGTTGATCCAAGACTCGTTAGATAACCTGAAATTGACACTTCATTCTCTTTATCCCCGTTAAAGTTTGAGTTATAATATCAAATAGATTGAAGCCTTCCACCTTATAATACTCGAGTCTAAGTATTGAGTTCAATTCAATTATTGTCGAACTCTTTTTGCAACAAATAAATGTCCTTCACAAGGTGTTTACATGAACCTGGAAAGAATCCCAACAATGAATGAAATGGTCATAGATGAATGACTTACTTAACGAAGTTGAATCCCAAAAATAATATCTAATATAATGCAGTGTGGAAACCCCTCATACTTAAATACAAAGAGTAAAGGGAGCTCTTCTTGAATGGTTCATGAGGCACAATACTTGCTAAGGTTTTGCAAATGGGGTAGCAAACTAAGTGGGCTTGATTGTGGGGAAAAATCCACAGTTAAGAGCCCTTGAGCCAGAGGCGTTCTGGGATGGGTGACCTCTTGGGAAGTACTAGTTACTGGGTGCAAGCCCCAGAAGTGATGATTGATGCTATGTGATTCATTTCACTAGTTTCAATCTCACTTCTCGTAATGTTCCCACAATTTTAGCTTCCAAGCTAAATGGAACATTAGAGTTAGCAGCAGCTTTAGCCGATAACTAAATGGGTAGAAAAGCGCATAAGTCTCATAAGGAAGATAAAAACACTCCAAGTGTGAAAGGAGACACTCTTTCTAGCTCAATAAGACACCTCAATGTGTGAACAGGGTTAAATTTGAGCCACTTTGACTAAGTCAACAGCATAGTTTTAGTGGAGGAGGAATCCTAGGATGGATAACGCAATTTTGGAGGGAGATGTAACTTGGGTTAGAAGTAACCTAGGTGAGTGGGGCCAAGGGCAAGAAAACTCATATCTTATATAAGGAAGAGGATGGTAGCATTATTCATCATGTTGTAGATTATTATTCTTGGCTGCAAAGAATTGTTGTTGCTTTGCTACTTAGCAAAGCTGCAGTGCTGTTTAGCACTGGGTGTTCCCGGGCAGGAATCCCACCTCTTTCCTTTGAGGAGCTCATTGGGATAGTTTTCATTCATCATTCCACATTAGTTTTTCAGGCCAAGCTTCAACCATCTTCATCAGCACAACTTTTCCAAAGATTGTGTAGTGTTGCTGGGTGCAGCAGTGGAAGGGATTAGAATCCTGGCTTCTGAGCTAGTTTCTCATTAGAGGAAGGTTTCCTTCACTTGAGAGATCTGTTTGGAGAGCTCCAGAGCTTATTTCATATCTGTGGTATCAGACCACACATTTAACATACATTCCCAATGCTATCTTTTCTAGGGAATGCGTTATTTTGGAGGCAGTGTTTATTGCATGGTTTGGTGGCTCCGTTGCTAAGTTTCCTTGTGATTGAGAGGTTCATCCTTTCATGGGAGGAAGCACTTGAGGGATATACATCATATCAGACATATTTTAGCCTTGTACACTCATGTGCTTTAGTGTTGCAGTGATGTTTTAGTAATTTTCTGAATATCACATCTGTATACAGAGTGTTTGGACAAGAAACCCTTGCCGGTTTCTTTTGTATCTTGTATAAGGAGATTAGATCTTTGTTCTTCATCATTTTAATCAATATGTGAGTAGATCTAATTGTTTCCTTCATTTATGTGTGTAAATCCTCTCTTAGACTGCGCGGACCATTAAGCAGCACCTCCGGTAAAATGCAGTTTTGGAGTTTTAACACTTTTTGGAAATCCTAGGTGTGGGAGAACTGTTTAACCCACCTAGTTTGCTTTGTTTAAGCTATATTCTTAGATTTAAGTTGCACATTGTCTAATCTATGGGATCCAGGAATCCATTTCACTGTTTTGTTAAATTTGTTGCTGGAAATGCGTTTTTGATGCATGTTTTATGAGCAATCCTAAAAAAGGAATATTACAGTGGTATCAAAGCATGATCTCTGGCTCAGCCTATGAGATCCAGCTATTAGAAGAAGCAGAGATGGACAAAAGCCAGAAAGATTCAATATGTGCAGAGAGAAAGGAAGAAAAGCTCATAAATCTTCTTCCAAAATCTATGAAGAGCTTTCAAGGAGAGCTGAAGAAAATAAGATTGGAGATGAAATCTCCAAAGGAGGTTGAATCTAGAGCTGAATCTAGATTTTCACATGGTGAGTGTGAGCATGCAGTTGCACTCCATGATGCATAGTGCAGTCAAGTGCCTAGAGCTATCTTGAGATGGATGGGAGGAGGAAAAATTCCTAAGAGGATGACTCTTAGTGATTTGTTGCTGAAGTATGAATATCAAACTGAGAGGTTTAGAGATCATACTGATTTCCAGAAATTTTGCAAGATCCAGATGGAGAGGAGCAAGCAGCAGGATGCAGATAGATTTCTTCTATCTACTTTTTCCGGATCACCTACATGTTCAGTTGGAGCTTGGGTGAAAGAGCTAGACTCCTATTTGCAGTTGCACCACATTTCGAAAGATGAAGCCATCAGAGTTGCAGCGCTGCATTTCAGAGGTAAGGCTCATGCATGGTGGATTTTTGAATCTTGTTCCTTAAAAAATGCCAATACTTTCTCTTATGCAAGATTCATAAAAACATTGATGGAGAGTTTTGGTGAAAAACTTCCTACGACACATGAGCAAGGAAAACTGGAGAAAACAAAACCCTTGCATGTGATGGAGGAAACTCAATTTCAGAAAACCATGGGAGGAGCTGATGTCTTGCATTACACATTGCTGGAAGCAAAACCTCCAGTTCATATTCTTGAACAAGAGGGCATGGGAATCTCCTTTTCATAGGAGGATCCAACTATTTAGATGTTTCCCATACACATTGAGGATGAGGAGGGCAATAGCGTTGTCACATCTAGAGCACATCCAGTGCCTCATGCAGAGGGAGGAGGAGCACATGCTCCAACAGGAGGTATTCTTGTGCATTTTCAAGAATTTCCCCAGGATCTCATACATGGAGGTCCAAGCATAGTCAGTGAGCAGCATGATTGTGCAACATTGTAGCTGGAAGGAGGAGGAAGGGAGGAAGAGCAGCATAATTTGATGAGAGGTACACACCCTTCTCTATTTCAGAGAGCCAATGCAAGAAAGAGGCAGACTGATTTGCGCTGTAAGGGCAGGGGCAAGGTTGCCCAATCACATGAGTAGTCTACTCTTGACATGTATGTCTCACTACATGGAGGCATTCCACCAGGGAGGCCACCAGATCTATAGTTCTTGAGAGATATCTTATCTTTGGGTTCACCACTCTTGGATTTTGGAGAGGTGAATACTTTGGAGGAAGACTTTGGCATGGGGGATGTCAAAGTAGCAGGTAGCAGCATGAGGAGAGCTTCACATGCCAGATCACCAGTGCTGTCACTGAGGAGGATTGATCCATATTGGAGGTCTCAACTTTTGGTAGAGTACTCCAAGGATCTTGGTGCCTGCATGATTCTTGATGACCCGGATGGAGATGACAGATACATGGTGGATGATGTGGTCATCTATTCCTATGGTAGGATCTTCTTGACTAGATCTTCTAGTATCAAGGAGAAATTGTTACATGCAGCACATGAGGACTTCTCTTCTATGCACTTTGATGCATATTTCCAGTTGATGGAGGAGTTCACTTGGGAGGGCATTCAGCATGACATATTTCATCATATGGAGAGATGCATAGCCCGGATGGTGATAGAGAGGATGTCACAGCCCCCTTCCTACTCATTGGGAGTGAAGGGAAATTTCCAGTTGAGCCATTTCAGCTCAAGACCTCAAGTACACAATGGAGCAGGTATCATTTCATGTTTTGTATTGTACTTCTTTCCCTTATTTGAGCAGCATGATGTAACAAGAGGAATTATTTCTTCTTGCATATTATATGATGATGTACTTGCAGCTACTTGTAGCATTGGTATTGGATATATTTTTGATGAGCTGTGGGGGAAGCCATATGTCTCTTGGCATGCACCAATGACACCATATTGTAACTTCATGTTTTCATCTTATGAGATGACTATGGTAGCAAACAAGTGGCTAGAAAAGCACTTGTTATTTCTTATTTTGATGCAGGCCAAGGATGCACTGTGCTGGTTCCATGAGAGGGACCAAGATTCACTCTCCGGTTGTCATTTGGCAACTTGTTCTTATTGCATTTTGCTTCCATGTATTGTTGATGTGTTTTTTTTCAGGGGAAGCTTTGTATGGAGAGAAAAACCAATTGGTTGGCATGGCACCCATATGATAGAGTAGCAGAATATTTGTTGGTATGGGGCATCATACAAGTTGACCATCATGATTTTACTTCATGACTTGTATGAGGGGGAGATGAGGCAGCAGCAAAAATTGTTGTTGCTATGGTTGCACTTGGGAGAGTATGGGAAAAATTCTTACCATGCTTTTCATGATATTTCTGAAGAGAAGAAAGGCACATTCATGGTGCAAGGAGGCTACCCTTCAGTATTGGAGGATCATGAGAGATTTCCATGTCGGAAGATGATCTTCTCACATAGCAGCATGATGGTGAATGGATTTGGCATGTGGAATGTCAAAGGGAGAAGTCATGGAGCCTTATTCTTGAGGCCTACAGCGCTGACACATGGGAATATGTTCTTATTGATGGAGTGTTCCAAAGAGTATGTGTATCCCTTCTTCTTGCAGATTTCTGTGAGGGAATCCCCATGGGGGAACTTATACATGGACCTCACTTTTAGCATACTCACTATGTATGGTAGGAAATGCATTTATGTACTTGTTGATTACTCCATTGAGTATATGTACTTTCCCACCATGTTTGAACAGTGCATTGCTCCTCAAAAGAGCAAGAGTATTTTTGGGTTTCATGGTCACTTTAGGGCCAATGTTTATGATGATAGTAGCCCATCTATACATGAATTTGGGCAAGTGTATTGTTATCTTATATATGTACAACTGATATACATTGATGCTTACTTCCCCATGTTGGGAGAACAAACATATATAGCTTGTAACTTGTTGCAGGACCACTTGCCTTACGACATTCTCAACCAGCAGTTGGGAGAATTGCGCTGTATCCACCAGAGAGACCATATGTATCATCTAAACTTGCACATAACCTTCAGCCATTTTTTGATTTGGATGCCATGTGGTGATGATGTGCCATTCATCTTGAATGCAATGCTTTGGGTTGACATGTCTCATGACTTTAGAGGGAGATTCCTTGGAGGCTCAATATTATTTTTGCCATTAGAGGGAAATCATGTTGTAGCCCAAGATCAGCATGCCTTCTACACTTATCATAAGTGGGGAAGAGGATAGCGTGGGATAGGCCTTCTTGCCTATCATGTACATTCATTCAGCCAACCTTCATTTCAGGAGCACAAGGTGGAGGAGACTTTTCATGAGTTGCCATGTCGAGGGTTGCCTTTACCTACTGGATGATATCATTGATAGCATGGGTGAGGGAGACACTCATTCCCCATGATGATCATCACTCCTGCTTTATGGAGGCCATGAGATAGTTAGCAGGATTCCATTCACACTTTCCACCTTTGATTGATGAAGACACTTTGGTTTTGCACACTTGGGAGGAAGCATGGGATGACAGTTTATTTGCAGATTCTCTTGATGCAGTGATGGAGGCTATTGATGAGAGGCCACATAAGGATGAGGGGAGATATTTTGCTCTCCTTATGCGTTTTCTTGAGGACAAGCAAAGATTTTGGAGGGGAGGACTGTAATGTTCCCACAATTTTAGCTTCCAAGCTAAATGGAACATTAGTGTTAGCAGCAGCTTTAGCCAGTAAATAAATGGGTAGAAAAGCCCATAAGTCTCCTAAGGAGGATAAAAACACTCTAAGTGTGAAATGAGAGACTCTTTATAGCTCAATAAGACACCTCCATGTGTGAACAAGGTTAAATTGGAGCTGCTTTGACTAAGTCAATAGCGCAGTTTTAGTGGAGGAGGAATCCTAGGATGGATAACGCAATTTTGGAGGGAGATGTAACTTGGGTTAGAAGTAACCTAAGTGAGTGGGGCCAAGGGAAAGAAAACTCATATCTTATATAAGGAAGAGTATGGTAGCATTATTCATCATGTTTTATATTATTATTCTTGGCTGCCAAGAATTGTTGCTGCTTTGTTGCTTAGTAAAGCTGCAGTGTTGTTTAGCACTGGGTGTTCCCGGGTGGGAATCCCACATCTTTCCCTTGAGGAGCTCATTGGGAGAGTTTGCATTCATCATTCCACATCAGGTTTTCAGGCCAAGCTTCATCCATCTTCATCAGAACAACTTTTCCGGAGATTGTGTAGTGTTGCTGGGTGTAGCAGTGGAAGGGATTGGAATCCCGGCTTCTGAGCTAGTTTCTCATTGGAGGAAGGTTTCCTTCACTTGAGAGATCTGTTTGGAGAGATCTATAGCTTATTTCATATCTGTGGTATCAGACCACACATTTCCCATACATTCTGAGCGTTTTCTTTGCTAGGGAATGTGTTATTTTGGAGGCAGTGTTTATTGCATGGTTTGGTGGCTCCGTTGCTGAGTTTCCTTGTGATTGAGAGGTTCATCCTTTCATGGGAGGAATCACTTGAGGGATCTACATCAGATCATACATATTTTAGCCTTGTACACTCATGTGCTTCAGTGTTGCAGTGATGTTTCAGTAATTTTCTGAATATCACATTTGTATACAGAGTGTTTGGACAAGAAACCCTTATCGGTTTCTTTTGTATCTTGTATAACAAGATTAGATCTTTGTTCTTTGGAATTTTAATCAATATATGAGTAGATATAATTGTTTCCTTCATTTATGTGTGTAAACCCTCTCTTAGACTGCGCAGTCCATTAAGCAACAACTCCGGTAAAATGCAGTTTTGAGGTTTTAGCACTTTTTGGCAATCCTAGGTGTGGGAGATATTTTTAACCCACCTAGTTTGCTTTGTTTCAGCTCTATTCTTGGATTTAAGTTGCATATTGTCTAATATATGGGATCCAGGAATCCATTTCACTATTTTATTACATTTTTTCCTGGAAATGCATTTTTGATGCATGTTTTATGAGCAATCCTGAAAAAGGAATATTACACTTCTTCACCCCTGTGAGAATCACTCGATGCAATGAGTTTTAAGTGGACTGTTAAAAAATCATGAGAAATTAGTTAGTTACGACTACCTCTCATGGAAATGGCCATATATGAATGACTTACTTAATGCAGTTGAATCCCAAAAAATATATCTAATATAATGCACTGCGGAAACCCCTCATACTTAAATACAAAGAGTAAAGGGAGCTCTTCTTGAATGGTTCATGAGGCATAATACTTACTAAGGTTTTTCAAATGGGGTAGCAAGCTAAGTGGGCTTGATTGTGGGGAAAACTCCACAGTTAAGCGCGCTCGAGCCAGAGGCTTTTTGGTATGGGTGACCTCCTGGGAAGTCCTGGTTACCAGGTGCAAGTCCCGGAAGTGATGATTAACGCTATGTGATTCATTTCACTAGTTTCAATCCCACTTCTTCACCCCTGTGAGCATCACTTGAAGCAATGAGTGCTAAGTGGACTATTCAAAAATCATGAGAAATTAGTCAGTTAGGACTACCTCTCATGGAAATGCTCATAGATGAATGACTTACTTAACGCAGTTGAATCCCAAAAATGATATCTAATGAATGAAATATTTGATATAGTGGTGGTAAGGTAGATAAGACTTTGTACAAAAAAAAATTGTACTTGGTTGTGTCCTCAAATTCATTTCCTTATTTTTATGTCAGCTTCAAATTATATCACATTGGAGTATCTCAGAGAGGTTTTGCATTCAACCATACCAAACTTGTTCAACAATTATCTAAGGTGATTTTTTAGGGAGGTGAAGATGAACTTTGGATTTTGAGTCACTTCAATGTCCAAGTAATAGTCAATATGTTGCAATTTTGTCATCTCAAATATTTTCTTCAATTATTTCTTTATAGATGCAATATAGCTTTCATTGTTTCTTATTATCAGTATTACAAGATCATCTACATACTTACAAGATCTATACCATTTTTGCCAATTTTCTTAGGAAATAGAGTTGCATCATCAATATTGATTTGCTTGAAATTCAATTTTAGAATATTCTTAGTTAGCTATTTGTTGGGTGATTTAATTGTGAGCTAAATCTATGTCATTTAATTTCTCAACCTGGGGTTCGTGAGCTGATGAGGTATATGTGTACTATATGTACTAGGTGATTATTTCTCATAATAGATTAATCTAATACAAGAAACTTGAAACAAATTACATAAGCCTAATTAAATCAATCCAATCCAAACATCAAGAAATTAAATCAATATTAACAAAACAACATGAGTCAAAATAACATAAAAGAAACTAAACTAAACTTGCATAAATGAAACCACACTTGCTGGAAATGAAACAACACTTGTTGAATTGAAACCACACTTGATGAATTGAAATCACACTTGCTTAAAATGAATATTTACAACAAAATAAAGAGGTGTGCAAGTTGCGGACCAAGTTGAGATTGGAGTTAGAGGGAAGTGTACTATCAGTTGTATAATCAGATAATTGTATAGGTGATGCATGAGGTCAGAAGAAGGCCTTAGATGTATTGTGAAATCATTAATTGGGAAATTCCTAATTAATAGGGGATGAATTTTCCTAGGGATTGCGCAAGCAAGGCAAGGCATCAAGAGGGAAGAAATTGGTTAAGTATTGGACTAAAATTCTTGGGATAGAGTGAGACAGTCAAAGTTACTACAGAGATCTCTCAAGCCTGAGAGAAGAATTTTATTGTTATCACATTCTTGACTTAATGCAACATAAATATAGCAGGGTTTTTAGCTGAGGCTTTCCCCAGATAAATCTTTGTGTTGTGCGATTAAAAATCTTTCTCTTTCTTGTTCATGTGATTGTGTGATAGTAATTGGTTTCTGCAATTTGTAAAATAAATTCAAGTATTATGTTTTAGCATATTACAATATCAATTGAATCTACGTAGATTTTCTACAGGTTATTATAGTGATAATGATTTTTTAAGCAGGAGCATCATGGTTCCAAAAATCTGTACATTTAGTAGAATCTAGGGGGTCTTGTGTTTTTCAAAAGAGTTGGTTTCCTAAGTATTTAATTAATATAATTTTCAATATTTTGAGTGATTTAGGTGAGACATTTAGAATAGAATTTAATTAAATATTGAGAGGCATATTTGTAAATGTTCTCGAATGTAGGAGAACATGAGTGATTGATGAGTGATTGGTGTGGATTGAGATATTCTGAAATATTGTAAATCTTAGATTAGAAAGTAGTTCATGATTTATGCCAGGATCCTTAGGATTTAGTTGAATGTTGAGATCCTCAAGGGATAAAGAGATATTTTAGGAATTAATTAATGACTTAGAGGATTTAGGGATTTTGTTGAGTAACCTATGGATCTGAACCAGAATTGGTTATAGAACCTTTTGTATATATTTGTAAAGCCTCAAAGGCAGAAACAGGTAGAGTGAAAAAAAGAGAGAGATATAGACTCTTAATTGTAAGCCTATAGGCACAGAGAGAGTGGAAGAGAAAAGGGCCATGAAAAAGGTGTATCAGGCCAAAGCCAGATTGTAAACAAAGTTTACTTGTATTTTTACAATTTATATGTTTAATGAGAAATCAATTTCAGTTGACGGTGTGTCATTTGTGTTATGTGTTGAGTGATCCATAATAGAAGAATTCAATATCAGTATAAACTTATATGCAGGATTGTAAATAAAAAATCACGAATTCTGGACGAAGAGGGATAATACAGAGAGACAAAATTAAAGAGAACAGTAACAAGCTCGGGAAAGATAGCATTAAAAAAAACAAGAATAATCTTAGGAGAGATAGAATTGAAGAATTTATTCAAGCTAGAGACAACATTAAAGAGAATAGTAACAAGCTCAGGAAAGATAGCATTAAAAAAAAACAAGAATAATCTTAGGAGAGATAGAGTTGAAGAATTTCGAACAAGCTCAGGAGGAGTAGCATGGAAGAAACGGTATTTTAGAGCATCGATGGTAGAAGCAGAGCAATTGACTAAAGACAAAATACATTTAGAAGAATTCTGAGTGATGAATCAACGACGAGGATCGAAGCACAGAACCAAAATTTTAATATTTTACGGCAAAGATCAAAGCAGGTAGAAGAGCTGAAATAAGAGTCATGTGAAGCTGAACAAACGGTCATGATTAGATCGCAGATCCGAAGGCGAGAGATGAACGGTTAACATAAGTTGAGAAAGTGTGAAGTGGACCCGTGTCGGCATGGCGTTATTTCGCATTGGCGACTAATAAGTTTATAAGTTAAGGATTTCACAAGGTAAACAAGATAACTTGCGATGCGATGTGGTAAGAATGGAAAGATGTGATGTGATGAGTAGAGGCCACGTGTCAGCATTGCGCATTAGCGCACATCACAGGTTTTAAATTTTAGCATTAAAGAGTTCGCACGGTAAGTGTTTTAGTTGCGATGCAATGTGGACGGGAGATGTTATGTGAGCAGGTATAGCATGGATGTTAGATCTAGCGAAGCTCTACGGTGGAGCTTACAGTAAAACTTCACATCAGCAATTGTATCGTTTACACTTAAGTTGAAAGTCAAGTTTGTTGATATGCGATGAGCTATGATAGGTCGAAGGATGGTGGGACCCTGGAATCTTGTTCCACATATATGCATGTAGTAGTTTGAGTTATATGGGTGGTCTATTGTAAAGTGAAGCATTTTTTATTTGCTAAAGTATATATGTTTGATAAAACTGAAATATTATAATCCATTGCATGTGAAAAGGAGAGTTATGTGGGCCATAAACCACAGTTCTGCGGTATTTGTATAATGTTGAAGTCGTGTATGAGATAAGGTAAGGTGAAGGGGTGGCAATGCTTAAAGGTAAGGTTTATATTATTAAAACCCGACAACCACTTAGAATTGAAAGCTTCCACATGCATTTGATATTGAAAAGGTGAACCTCAGAGGTTAATGTGAGTAATTGTGCGGTTAATTCCGCTAGCCCTGCATGTTTTGTTAATTGCGACCTCTTGTTGCATCATCTGGTATCAGAGCAAGTAAAAGCTATTTTGGAGGAAAATCAGAACAAGCAGAGTTTTGATGAAGATTGCGGAGTTAAACTATGCAAAAGACATTGATAGCAGAGCAAACTAAGATTCAACGTGATTGTGGATCAAAGGAGAAGGAGTCAGATTATAAATTTGAAAAGGTGGAGACAAGTGCAGGGAAAAATTCATATAGTAAAATCTGACAAATAGATGGTTGTTTTCTTGTGAAGAATGAAGATCCATTCGAATGTGAAAAGTGGAAGCAGACTGCTTGTGAAATCATGCAGGTATTGTTTTATTTAACTCTGATTTGAGTTTTGCATGTTGCAGACAAAGGAGTAATATCTCAGCAAGGATAGTTGTAAAGAAAAGAAGAACCAGTTGTGTTCTTGAAGGCAGAGTAAAGTGGATACTCTGAAGAAAAGTGGCAAAGAACCTAGAATGTTCCAGTTGAAGGTTGGAAAGAGAGGACTAGAGTGTTCTCATAAGAAAGTAGAATTGTAGAAGCCAAGGAAGAAAGGATTTGCTCAATAGAGGTTCCAGAGATAGAGAACCAGTGTTACCAAAAGACCGAGCATAAAGAAGATAAGGCTTGGTGAGGTACTTGTAGCAAGTATGGAGACTTGCTGAGAAGGAGAGGCTTAGTGCAGTTAACAAGTGAATAGATACAGTTCACAAGAGACAGAAGAATGTCTATTGATAGTCATAGCAAAGGTTCAGAGAGAAGCCATAGCATAAGGAGAGTGGGGAAATATGACAAGGTAAATAGCATAGAGAAGATAAGTCAAGAAGAGATTGATGGAGAGAAAACTAAGATAAATTTCCAAATTGTATTGTTGATGGATATGTTGCAAAGAACTAAGGTGAAACAGAGGTATGGTAGGACTATGAGAAATAAAGTGAAATAGCATAGGCTACAAGAGAAGAGAAAGTAGCAGGTGAATATATAGCTAATAGAAGAGTTGAGGAAGCTTGAGAAGATAATTAGTGTTCAATTGAGGATAGGGAAGCTTGAAAGAGTTGAGCTACAGCAAAGCAAAGTTTTTGGAGAAGAATAAGTTCTTTGTGAACTTGAAGATGGAGCAATGATGTTTCGAACATCAGTTGAGGCTACTAAGCCTTATGATTTTGAAATTAACAAATTTTGTATGGTTGAAGGTGTAATACATGATGATGGAAAATCGTTGGGAATTATCAAAGAAGAGGAAGCAGAGAGACAGAATCTGAATTATGTTTTAAAGAAGAAGGATGAGACAGTCAGGTCTCATGAGAAAGCTAATACATAGTTGAAGGGAGATATTTATTTTCAGCATACTTCTAGAGTTGTAAGCAAATGGAGTTTGGTTTATATTGGTAGCCAAAAGCAAGAAAAATAATTTTACTTTTGTAAACCTGAGCAAGGTATTTTCTTTGATGAAGAAAGTGAAGATGTGAAGGAAGGACAAGATGAAGATCTTGTGAGATATTTGACTGTCATGGGCAGCCAAAAATAAGTACAGTTGTTGGATACTATTATGAGAAAGGTCAAAGATGACTTTATATTTTTTAAGTGTAAGGAAGAGATTAGGGTACTATAAGAATTGTTGAGAGAGCCTAAAAGTGAAGAGGAAATTACAGCCAAAGAAGAAGATAATTTCATAGCATCTAAAGAGACTGAGGTGAGTTTAAATTGTCAAGTGTGTGATGTATTTGCAGGTGATGAAGAAGATACAAATGAAGCTATAATAAATGAGATGGAGGAAATCTTATCTTTTGAAGGTAAGAGTGAAGTTCAAAGGCAGTATGAGAATGAAAAAAAAATTGTCTTCAAAGACAATAACGATGAAGGAGAATGGAATTGTAATCAGCAGCTGGAAGAAAATGTTGACAGGAAAAGAAGATCTCATGCAATGTAAGATTGTTGGGATATGTGACAGTGCTAATTCTGTCATGGAAAAGCTTGGAATAATACATTCAAATGTCTTATGCATCTTTGAAAGACGTGGAGAAGAAGTTGAATACAACAAGAGTTTTGAAACTCTTACACAAAGGAAAGGACAACAGCAGCAAAGTAATTTGGATAGAGAAATAGAGAATTTGATAAAGCTTATGAGAAATGAACATAAGGAAAGGAGCTACAGATAGAGAAGACAAATAATCCATTGAATAAAAGGTTGTATTGTAACAAACGTTGAAGGAAAATTCAATGGAGTGTTACAAACGAATATATGGAAACCAGGAGAAGCAAGGAAAGACAGCAGAATACATGGACATCAGTTGAAAGGAACAAAGAAATCACTGAAGAATAAAGTATGGGATCCAGGAGGACAAAGATTGGAAGCACATGATCTGGAGATCATGCTTCTTTTCTAGCTTAGGATTATGATGCAAGAGCATCATGGTTCCAAATATTTGTACATTTAGTAGAATCTAGGGGGTCTTGTGTTTTTCAAAAGAGTTGGTTTCTTAAGTATTTAATTAATATAATTTTCAATATTTTGAGTGATTTAGGTGAGACATTTAGAATAGAATTTAATTAAATATTAAGAGGCATATTTGTAAATTTTCTCAAATGTAGGAGAACATGAGTGATTGATGAGTGATTGGTGTGGATTGAGATATTCTGAAATATTGTAAATCATAGATTAGAAAGTAGTTCATGATTTATGGAGGATCCTTAGGATTTAGTTGAATGTTGAGATCCTCAAGGGATAAAGAAGAGATTTTAGGAATTAATTGAGGACTTAGAGGATTAGGGATTTTGTTGAGTAACCTATGGATCTGAACCAAAATTGGTTACAGAACATTTTTTATATATTTGTAAATCCTCAAAGGCAGAAATAGGTAGAGTGAAAAAAAAAGAGAGATATAGACTCTTAATTGTAAGCCTACAAGCACACACAGAGTGGAAGAGAAAAGGGCCATGAAAAAGGCGTATCAGGCCAAAGCTAGATTGTAAACAGAGTTTACTTGTATTTGTACAATTTATATGTTTAATGAGAAATTGAATTTCAATTGACGGTGTGTCATTTCTGTTATGTGTTGAGTGATCCATAATAGAAGAATTTGATATCAGTATAAACTTATATGCAAGATTGTAAAGAAAAAATCATGAATTCTGGACGAAGAGGGATAATATAGAGAGTGCTCTATATTCAAGCTAGAGACAGCGGTAACGAGAAAAATAACAAGCTGAAGAAAGATAGTGTTAAACAAAACAAGAATAAGGTCAGGAGAGATAGAGTTGAAGAATTCTGAACAAGCTCAGGAGGAGTAGCATGGAAGAAATGGTATTGCAGAGCATCGACGGTAGAAGCATAGAAATTGACTAAAGACAAAATACACTTAGAAGAATTCCAAGTAAGGAATCGACGGTGAGGATCGAAGCACAAAACTGAAGTTTTAAGATTTGACGACAAAGATCAAAGCAGGCAGAAGAGCTGAAAGAAGAGCCGTGTGAAGGCGAGCGAATAGTCATGATTAGATCGCAGATCCGAAGGCGAGAGATGAACAGTTAAGATAAGTTGAGAAAGTGTGAAGTGGACGCATATCAGCATGGCGCTATTTCGCATCGACGATTACTAAGTTTATAAGTTAAGGATTTCACAAGGTAAACAAGATAACTTGAGATGCGATGTGGTAAGAATGGAAAGATGTGATGCGATGAGTGGAGGCCATGAGTCAACATTGCACATTAGACATCACAGGTTTTAAAGTTTAGCATTAAATATTTTGCACGGTAAAGTGTTTCAGTTGCGATGCGATGTGGACGGGAGATGGTATGTGAGTAGGTACAGCATGGCCATTAGATCTGGCGAAGATATACGGTGGAGGTTACAGTACAACTTCGCATTGGAGATTGTATCGTTTACACTTAAGTTGCAAGTTAAGTTTGTCGATATGCGATGCAATATGATTGGTCGAAGGATGGTGGGTCCCTAGAATCTTGTTCCACGTATATCCAGGTAATAGTTTGAGTTATATGGGCGATCTATTATAAAGTGAAGCGTTGTTGATTGCTAAAGTATTTGCTAAAGTGAAGTGTTGTTGATTGCTAAAGTATTTTCTTTTGATCAAACTAAAATATTATAATATGTTGCGCGTGAAAAGGAGAGTTATGTGGGCCATAAACCACAGTTCTGCGGTCTTTGTATAATTTTGAAGTCGTGTATGAGATAAGGTAAGGTGAAGGGGTGGCAATGCTTAAAGGTAAGTTTTATATTATTAAAACCCAAGAACCACTTAGGATTGAAAGCTTTTGCATGCATTTGATATTGAAAAGGTGAACCTCAGAGGTTAATGTGGGTAATTGTGGGGTTAATTCTGCTAACTCTGCATGTTTTTTTAATTGAGACCTTTGGTTGCATCATTTGGTATCAGAGTGAGTAAAATATCTTTTGGAGGAAAATCAGAACAAGCAGAGTTTTGATGAAGATTGTGGAGTTAAACTATGTAGAAGACATTGATAGCAGAGTAGAATGAGATTCAACGTGATTGTGGATCAAATGAGAAGGAGTCAGATTATAAATCAAAAAAGGTGGAGACAAGTGCAGGAAAAAAGTCAAATAGTAAAATCTGACAAAGAGATGGTTGTTTTCTTGTGAAGAATGAAGATCCATTCGAATGTGAAAAGTGGAAGCAAACTGCTTGTGAAATCATGTAGGTATTGTTTTATTTAACTATGATTTGAGTTTTGCAGGTTTCAGACAAAGGAGGAATATCTCAGCAAGGATAGTTGTACAGAAAATAAGAACCAGTTGTGTTCTTGAAGGTAGATTAAAGTGGATACTGTGAAGAAAAGTGGCAAAGAACCTAGAATGTTCCAGTTCAAGATTGGACAAAGAGGACTAGAGTGTTCTTAGAATAAAGTAGAATTACAGAAGCCAAGGAGCAAAGGATTTTCTCAATATAGGTTCCAGAGATAGAGAACTAGTGTTACCAAAAGACCGAGCATAAAGAAGAGAAGGCTTGGTGAGGTACTTGCAGCAGGCATCGAGACTTGCTGAGAAGGAGAGGCTTAGTGCACTTCACAAGTGAATAGAGACAGTTCACAAGAGACAGAAGAATGACTATGGATAGTCATAGCAGAGGTTCAGAGAGAAGCCACAACAGAAGGAGAGTGGAGAAATATGACAAGGTAAATAGCATAGAGAAGATAATTCAAGAAGAGATTGACATAGAGAAAGCTGAGATAAATTTCCAAATTTCATTGTTGATGGATATGTTGCAGAGAAATAAGGGGAAACAGAGGTATGGTAGGACTATGAGAAAGAAAGTGAAATGGCATAGGCTACAAGAGAAGAGAAAGCAGCGGGTGAATATATAGCTAATAGAAGAGCTGAGGAAGCTTGAGTAGATAATAAGTGTTCAATTGAGGATAGAGAAGCTTGAAGGAATTGATCTACAGCAAGGAAAA
This sequence comes from Pinus albicaulis, assembly GCA_034641835.2. Classification (NCBI taxonomy): domain Eukaryota; kingdom Viridiplantae; phylum Streptophyta; class Pinopsida; order Pinales; family Pinaceae; genus Pinus; species Pinus albicaulis. The sequence goes on from CM076574.1 coordinate 1,060,683,184, forward strand.
CTTGCTGGAGAAGAAAAATTTCTTTGTGAACTTGAAGATGTAGCAATGATGTCTCGAACATCATTTGAGGCTACTAAGCCTTATGATTTTTAAATTAACATTTTTTGTATGGTTGTAGGTGTCAATGGAAGGATGCTCAAACACTACTTCTGCAACCCCTTTGTCCCTCTTTGAGAGCTGCCTCTGAGTATGTCCAAGCAGGTCTGGAGTTAAATGACCTCTGACCTGATCTATAGACAGAAATTTGGTTGTCTTTCCCTCTTTCACCTTCAGTCCTTAATGTTCCATTCCATCAACCAGCTTTTAAGATCCAAATGCTCTAGATAACTAGCCCAACTGAAAGCTTGCACATTAAACACAAGTAAACCCTTCCTCGACTCCATTACCCAATGGCCTTGATGTTCCCTGAGTTATCTATCTTTGCCTAGTTTCCTCTTTTCCCATCCTTGTCTTATATTGGACCCTTCTTTCCTGATTCCCAACAACCAAACATAAACGATCAAACAAACAAACCATCTGCCTATAACTAGCCTAAAACCTTAACATTTGAGTTTCAGAGACATAAAACCTTTGACTATCATAGAGAGATCCCTCTCTGGACCTAGGAGGGCTAGATCCTAAGGTCTGAAAGTGGTTCTATGTTGTCTCATCTTTTGGTCTTGTCAACCTGGCCAAAACATGGGAACCCCAACAGTAGGTGTAATACATGATGATAGAAAATCTTTGGGACTTATCAAATAAGAGGAAGCAGAGAGACAAAATCTGAGTTATGTTTTAAAGAAGAAGGATGAGATAGTCAGGTCTCATGAGAAAACTCATACACAATTGAAGGGAGATATTGCTTTTTGGCATACTACTAGAGTTGTAAGGAGAGGGAGTTTGGCTTATATTGGTAGAAAAAATAAAGCAAAATAAGTTTACTTTTGTAAACCTGAGCAAGGTATTTTCTTTGATGAAGAAAGTGAAGATGTGAAGGAAGGACAAGATGAAGATCTTGTGAGATGTGTGACTGTCATGGGCAGCCAAAAAAAACAATGGTTGTTGTAGACTGTTATGAGAAAAGTTAGAGATGACTTTATACTTTTTAAGTGTAAGGAAGAGATTAGGGTACTAGAAGAATTGTTGAGAGAGCCTAAAAGTGAAGAGGAAATTACAGCCAAAGAAGAAGAGATTTTTATAACATCTAAGGAGACCAGTCCATACCTCATGTGGAGTCTTATCCTCCAATGTTGGTGAAGGTGATCTGTTAACCAGGTAACATGCAGTCTCCATTTCCTCTGCCCATAATTATTTTCCTAACCTGGTACCACTGAGCATGCTTCTTGCTTTTCCATTAGCGTTCTGTTTATTCTTTATACAACTCCGTTTTGCTGAGGTGTGTATGAAGTATTCTTTTATCGTGCTATACCACACTTCTTACATAAATTTTCGAAATCCTTCTTGTAGAATTCTCCACCATTATCTGTCCTCAGCACCTTTATCTTCTTCTATGTCTGGTTTTCCACCAGAGCCTTAAATTCTTTAAAATTGTCAAAGACTTCAGATTTCTTCCTCAAGAAATATATCCATGTATTCCTTGAGAAGTCATCTATGAATGAAACATAATACACAAAATTTCCTAGTGATGGAACCGACACAAGTCCAAACAAATCACTGCGCAGAAGCTCTAATATCTTGTTTGCCCTCTTAGCACCAGAAGGAAAACTCACCCGATTCTGCTTCCCATATACACAATGTTCACAAAAATCGAAATCCAGAGAGAAATTAGACATACCTTTTACCATACCATTACCATGCAGTATCTGAATTCCCTTATCTCCAATATGTCCAAGCCTTTGATGCCATAGCATGGTCTTTTCTCCAGAGATTGCTAGGCTTTTCGCTCCATTTTCAAGAACCACAGAACTGTTGCACCCATCAATAACAGTGCTACCCTTAAGCTTGTATAGAGTTCCAATCTGAACTCCTCGCATTAATACTAGTGCTCCTCGAACCATCTTGCAGGTATCTTTCTTGAACATTGTTTTTACACTTGCATTATCCATCTTGCTTACAAAAATCAGATTTATGGCCAATGCAAGAATATGCATAACACCAAGAAGTGTTCTAATCCTTCCACCTTGCAGCTTCAGCTTGAATTTTCCACGTCCGATGATTTTAGCCTTCCTATCATCCCATAAGAAGACATCACCACCATCATACTTCTCATACTCGCAGAACCACTCCCTATGGGGAGTGAAGTGAAAGGATGCACCTCAGTCAATCAACCATGCCTCATGATCTACATGTGTATTTTAAGAAGAAGCCAAATACACATCCCCACCTTCATCCGAGGTGGTTTTTGCCTCTGCAGAAGGAGCATCATCAGATCCCTTTCCTTTCTCCGGAGCTTTAGATCTGCAGTCTTTTTATACTGCCCTTCCTTTCCGCATTTCCAGCACACCTTTACAAACTTTCCTGGAGATTTAGATCTCCCTCTAGATTTAGATATCCCACTCGAAAAATTATTTTCGTTTATGTTTTGGGACCTTCCTCGTATAGATAAGGCAAATCCATTTTGGCCCTCCATATTTCTCCATCTCATTTCCTCCGACAGCGAGGCTGAGACAATTTCATCAAAATTCAAGGAAGTTGTATTGCTACCTATTGCAATAACCAGATTGTCCCACGAATCTGGTAGAGAACACAAAAAACCGATGCACTTATCTTCATCTGAGATTTAAATATCAACATATGACAGCTGACTTACCACATTATTGAAGGCGTTCAGATGCTCTGTCACCGAGTCTCCATCCTTCATCCTCGGGTTATACATATTTTTCCGTAGGAACAATTTATTCACCAAAGACTTAGATTGGTACAAACATTAGGGGAATTTTGAGGTCTAAATTGGGCCTCCTAAGGAAATAATAAAATAATAGCTAAAACAATAAAATAATATTTATGAATTTTCAATTCACTTTTTGCACCACAATCCATGTAACCATAGTTAAATTCAATTCAAAAGTTGTACCAAAATAAAATTAATAAAAAAATTGTATTAATGTGACTATAAATAAGAATGAGTTTTTCAAGAAAAAGTCATTATCATTGAAAAACTAATGCATTTGTCCTTTGTACTTAAATAACTTAAAATATAAATATAAATATAAATTTATAAATTCTTAATTATATTATATGCTATTAATTAAAATCTATATTAGTTAAATTGTATAATAACATGTAATTAACATACCATCTAAAAATAATATAATATAATAAATGTTTAGGGATATGCATTGTTTCTTTCAAGAAAAATGAAACGACAATAATATATTTTTATTCAAAAAGTGTGAAATGACATTTATTATGAGTATTTTACTTTGACTTTAAAAGTACTTAGAGCACTACTTGGTTAACCATGATTTTTTATCCACCATTGAGAATGTGACAAGTAAGTACCTTTAACTCAAGCAATGCCACCTCAACCATTAGGGATGATGTCATCCCCTAAAATGTGATTGGTTATCATAAAGTGAATTTTGATTGTACATTTTTCTTAGGAGGCCCATTTTAGACCTCAAAATTCCCCTAATGGTCCCTAGCTTTTCCCACAAAGTCTTCGACGTAGCTTCCCTAGATACATTCAACAATACCAAATCTAAGACACATAATCGTATTGTGATCTTTGCCTTCCGATCCAACTTCTTCCAGTATTCATCTGACATTGTCGTTAGTTTAGTACCCGATCTACCGTGATCCACTGATCTTTATCCACCAATAGATCCTCCATCTTGAGCTTCCACAACTCAAAACTCTGACCATTAAATTTCTCAATCTCTATCTTCCCACTGCTTGCCATCTTCTTTCACCACAAGAATCAATCCTACAGATCTCCCACTGAACAGGGTCTACCACAAGCTCGAGAAAAAAAACCCTCAGCAGCAAAGGCGTCCCCTTGAAGTCGAAACAACTCTGATACCAAATGTAGGTTTTAACCCTATACAAAAATTACCTGCAAACGAATCTTAAAAACAGAAAATAAACAATAGCGAGAGCATAAAACATAAAACAAATATACACAGAAATTTTCCCCTGGATCCCAAATCGGGACTACCATCTTGATTTTTCATTATATTCCTTTTAGTGTTACAACACACATATATACATGTCGAAGCATTAATAAACCCCAATCCATTGACCTTGGATTAGAACATAATCGTAGTTCCCTTGACCAAATCAACAAAATACCAAGGTCCCTAAACCATCATGCACCAAAACCATGTGCAAACCCATGCACAAAACCATGGGCGAGTCCGCCCACCAATAAATAGGGTCCAAATTTTTTTTTCTCGGGACGCTACCCTGGACCCCACACAGGAGGCTACCCACCCCTTGTGATCCCCCTGTTACGCCTGGCACAATGTATGGGGGGGCTATTGTCACCCCTGTCACCCCCCCCCCCCCCCACCTGTGCGACTAATCATGGAAAGAATATAACAGATACCCAACACTATCATGACTGGTATTTCATCCAAGCGCTAGATTATGAAAAATTTCCCTTCTGATGTCACATATGCCACCAACATGGACACCTGGCAAAGGATTTTCCATTAAGCATCAGAAGAAGGAAGACGCACTACAAGGGGAAGAATAAGCCAGAGAAGGAAGATCGGACTCCGGTGGGCAGGCCATCCTCGGAGACAGAATATGGTAATCGGGGAGTGGTTCCTTTTGAAAGGGCAGTGGAAGGGGAGCAGAACATGTTGATGGAAGAAGCGGCCGATCTGGCACAGGCGATGGAGAAGGAGCTCTGTAAGCACACGATTCAGGAAGATCCATACGCCTCGACAGTTCCAATGAAAGAGAGTACTACCTTTGATCCCACTCCCTCTCTTTCTATTACTGTTTTGAATTGTATGGCAATGTTTTTGAGGCGTGGTCCTTCCAAGCCTTCTCAATATAATTCGCTACAAACACATGAAATAAATATAAGTGATTCACTGGATATTATTATCACCTTTATCCCTAAGCTAAACCTGTACCCGCACCCTCCACCATTTTTGGATATTTTTTATTCCTTAAAAACAAGAAGGTGAGAGAATCCCATACAATATGAGACCTCATGATAAGAAATAAAACCAGATGGAGGTGTTTTAGGGGTTGGGGAATTTTGGGGATCCCCTTCCAGGGCCAAAGCAGACGGGTAGGAAATCAAATATATCCAAAGCCCAGATGAGAGCCAAACTAGACATAGCTGATGGAAGGCAGAAACTATTAACCAGTGTACTTAGAGTAGTGAACACCCGAGAGATGGTTAAAAAATGATTATTCTATCCTTAAATTGTCGAGGGTTGGCTAGTAAACCCAAAAAACTAGCCCTCAAGGCTCTTATTGATAAATATGGGCCGGATATTATTATGCTCCAGGAGGCTCTAGGAGCTAGATAATATGTCTTGCATACTTTAGCAAAGATATTCTTGGGTTAGTCTTTTCAATGCCTTGACGCGAAAGGTAGGTCAGGGGGTTTAGCCATAGGCTTCAGGGAAGGAAATCTAAAGTTGATCAACACTTGGGGTCTGGATCGGGTATTGGAATTTGAATTCTATTCCTCAGACTTCTGCTCAAATTTCATCTTTATAAACATCTATAGGCCATGCCAGGACCGGATGCACTTTTGGAATGATTTATGGGCTAAATACTTCATGGGCAGCTTAAACCTCATCATAGGTGGAGACCTTAATTTTTCAATAAGGCAGGTAGAAACTTAGGGACCTAACGCTCGATCAGATCCCTTGTCATACTTATTCTCTTTGAAAATCATTGATGGCAAGATGATATACTTAATTCCCCTTAAGATGAGGCCTACCTGGAGGAACATAAGAGTTGGTGAAGCTAGAGTAGCAAAGAGGCTGGATAGATTTTTTACCAAAGAGGAGCTCTTGGACAACATTCTGTTGATTAGGCAATGGATTGGAGAAGGGGGCGAATCGGATCATCACCCTATCCTCTTGGAAATCAAAGGATCAAATGCCAAACTTGGTTCTCCCTTCAAATTCAACCCGGGGTGGCTCAAGGAAGAATCTTTCAATTCCCTCTTCAAAGAGACATGGATCTCAATGGGATCTAAGGAACATCATAACAAAGCAGGCTCATTCCTAAAAAACCTCAAAATAATGAAGAAAGCCACAATTGATTGGGAAAAAAAGGATAAATCATTAGAGGAGAAATGGCTAAAATGGATAGGCGAGGATTTGATCATACTGGAATTTCCAGAAGAAGATGGGTATGAAACCTTGGAAAAAAGGGATTGCATTAAAACCCTAGAGGTCGAAAGAAGGAAGATCCTCCTGGAAGGGAGGAACAGTGGAGGCAAAAGAGCAGGGTTATTAGGTTGTCTTTTGGTGATGAAAACTCAAAGTTCTTCCACAAGTATGCAAAATGGAGGAAGAATATAAATACAATCTGGGGGATGAGAACAGAGGATGACATGATTGCAAAATTTTTCGAGGACCTTGCTTCCATGGGAAATACTTACTTTAGGAATCTCTACAAAGCCCCTGTGGAAACTACTATTGCAGAAGTAGTGAAGATCGCAGAACTCTTCCCAAGGTATGTCGAAGAAGAGGAAAACGATATGCGTACAAACTCGGTGTCAAAGGAGGAAGTCGAAGGAGTCCTAAAAGCAATGAAAAAGGATAAGAGCCCTGGTCCAGACAAGTGGATAGTGGAATTATACCAACATTTCTTTAAATCATTGGGGGGGGACCTTTCAGCTGTGGTGGAAGAATCAAGGTTAAAAGGAGCTATTTTCGAACCCTTGAACTCGACTTTCATTTCATTAATTCCCAAACTGGATGAGTCTAACTCTTTTGGTGAGTTTTGTCCCATCTCACTTTGTAACTGTGTTTACAAACGTTGTAACGTTAAAACCAATCCTCTCCAAGAATATCTCGAAGGAACAATTTGGTTTTATAGAGGGAAGGCAGATCCATGAAGCAATTGGAGTAGCTCAAGAAGTCATGCATATATGAAAAGGTATAGGAGGAAAGGGTTGATCATAAAGATTGATTTATCAAAGGCCTACGACAAAATAAGTTGGATATATATCACATTGTTGTTAACACATTTGGGTTTCCACTATGAATTCATCAACTAGGTGATGGGATGTATTATTGAAATTAGCTTTGCAGTTCTAATCAATGGGGCAGCATCCCCTTTTTTGAAGAGCGAAAGAAGATTGTGCCAGGGGTGCCCTCTCTCACCATTACTCTTCGTGCTAGCGGCAGAAGGACTAAGTCAGATGTTGGTGGAAGCCAAAAGGAAAGGGGACGTCAAAGGCATAGAAGTTGCTACAAATCTACACATTACAAACCTGTGGTTTGTGGATGATATCCTTCTGTTTAGTGATGGAATTAGAGGGGACATCTCTCATATCAAGTCCTCCCTGGATCTCTTCCTTATTGCCACAGGTGTGAGTATTAACGTCCAAAATTCCTCCATTATAGTAGAAGGCCTATCGGGAGAGGAATCAAGGAGAATAGTAGGAGAACTTCCTTTTGAGTTAAAGCAGATGAATGAGAGATTCATGTACCTAGGGTTTCACCTCAAGCCCAATTCATACAAATCCATAGACTGGTTGTGGGTGGTGGCGAAAATTGAAAAAAGAAGAAGTATAAATCTGGATTTATAGGTGGTTTTCAAGAGCAGGCAGGTTGGTCTTAATTAAATCAGTTTTAATGGCTATCCCGGTCTTCTGGGCCATGCTCTCTTGGATTCCTAAAGGAGTAATGGAGAGAATCCGGAAAACCTGTAGCAAATTCTTATGGGCTGGCTCAAAGGAGGAAGCAGTGCTCCCATGGGTGGCATGGGAGAGGATTGCAAGACCGAAAGATTGGGGGGGGGTTGGGGTATAAAGGAGCTCCCCTCCTTTGTGTCATCCTTAGCAGCTCAAATGGGATGGAACATGATGTCAAAGGATTCCCTTTGGACCTCGGTTATGAAAACGAAATACATTGACCCGATGCCTCTGTTCGATTGGTAGCGGACCCCCGTTAAAAATTCCTCCCGCAAGTCAGTGGTGTGAAGGGCCACTCTGGGGTCCATAAAGATCATTGAGGAAGGTCTGTTTTGGCAGTTAGGAAATGACCAACAGGTTCGGATAGGATTGAATCCTTAGGTGGGGTGTAACATGGGGTATTCACTATCTGAAGGTCTAAGGAACCACTTATCCGACAAAGGGTTCCTTTTCCTGAACCAAATTGAAAAAGAAGGTGCTTCAACGTTATGGCAGCAAGGGTGGATGACAGGAGAAGAACATCAGTTGGAGCCCCAATGGACCAAGGCATGGCATCACTATACCAATGAGCTGACAAGTTCAAATGGTCGGCTCCTAGATAGGCCAGATGAACTCTGGTGGGTTCATGCCCCGTCGGGAAAATATTCACCAAAGTTAGATATGCCTACCTCATGTCCAAGAAGGGGTGGGAGAACCCGGAATGGTGGGCCAAAATACTCTGGAAAGTGAAGTGCCCCGCCAAAAGCCATCAATTCTTCTAGTGTATTCTGAAAAAAAATAAAAATAAAAAAAATAAATAAATAAATAAATAAAATAAATAAATAAAAAAAATTCCCTACTTGGGACAACATACAGAAAAGGAAGAAGGAATGGCCAAGAAGATGCACCCTTTTTAAATCCATTTTTGAAGTTGTCCCTCACCTGTTCATTCACTGCTCTTTCAGTAAATCTATTTGGATAGAATTCATGAATCTAATTGGCATATCACAAACCTAGAGAGGGGACAATGTAAATGAAGCACGATATAACTGATGGAAAATTTGTCAAGAGGAGAAAGGAAAAGTGATCCCACTGCTTATAGCTTGGGGTATTTGGCTAGCTAGGAACAGATCAATTTTCAGAGACTAGGAAATTGTGTATAACTCAGTAGCCTCTGAATGTGCAGCTATATATAAGCTATTGCCTGAGCAGAGCCCAAAAAGAAATCATAGGGTGATCATCCCCGAGCAGATAAGGGGCAACATCCCGTGGCCATACTTTGACGGAGCTTCAAGCCCTAAAAACATCTACGGGGCAGGCATAGTGATTCATCTAAGCTTGTGTAAGGGATTGGAGGCCTCCATAGGGCTTGGGCTTGGGACAAACAATTATGCAGAGCTTAAATCTCTCGACACTCTATTATGTTGGCTTTCACATCTGGGGTTAAATTTAGTTCAGATTTTTGGAGATTCTTTGAACATCATCAAATGGTTCAAGAAGGAGTTTACCTGTCAAAACTTTTTATTAAGTCCTATTCTTGAGGACCTATGGATGTTGAAAGAACGTTTTACTTATATTTCTGTGTGTCAAATTTATAGGGAACGTAACGTTGAGCCAGACCTCCTTTCTAAGGAGGGTTTACAGCAATATCTAGGCAACTGGAAGATTCGAGAAATAGGGTCGGAAGGACCTGTGGAGATAGAGTGACCCCCCTTTTTTAGAAATTTTATTGCACGTTTCAAACATCTTGTTTATGTATATTTTGTGTTGGTTATATTTATGTTTTTACTCAAAGACTATCTAAACTATCTTACCTGAACTTGCTCAAAAAAAATATTATTGTTTTAAAAATGTTTATATCAGTATCAAAGTCCTTTACACTATTTCTGTTTGGGCTGGTTTTTCCTCATAAGAGGAGGCCCGGGAACAGGTGTGGGATAAACAGACCAACCAATTTTGGAAATTTTTGTATGGACTGGAAAACAGCTCATATGGTTTTCAGGGTTTTGGAAAACATTGTAAGATCAACGACCGGTTCTTTGGAGGGCATTGTCCCAAACAAAGGAATGCTTCAATGCATGTGCAATGTAACTTTTTGTTTCAATATAAAATGTTCGATTTTTTCTCTGGAAAAAAATCAAGTCATGTAAAAAATAACATTATTTATTCAATTGGAATGATCTTGTTGGCCTACGCTTTGTTATGTTAATTAAAATCATGTTGTTAGATTATTTTTAATATCATTAACTTTATTTATTCCTTGTAATTTTATGTGTAACATGAAATGGAATCAGTCTAAAATGGGATCATTTGTGTGACACGAAATGGGATCAGTATAAAATCAAATTGTCTCCATGAATTGGAATCATTAAGAAATGACTACCATGCATGGCATGTTAAGCACATCCCTTTTCCCACTCCTGATGACCAAGCATTTGAACATGATCCTACCAATACTAACATAAAATCAAATATGGGTATGAATGAATGGAAAGCTTTATCAAGATTAGTCCCTACAAGGAATAACATTCAATTCTCTTGACATGCTATCCCTCCAAGGAATTGGCACTTCCCACCGATGGGATCAACTAGAAGCATCAACAGATACATTGGACGTCGCACCAAAATTCATTAACTAGAATCGAAGGAATGGGGAAGTCATACAAGAATGCAATCCCCTATGTCCTTTCAGAAATACACTGTCTACAAATCAACATGTAATATACATAGTCATACAACACTCACAAGCAAGAGAACCAAAAGAGCCATTAAAGATGATCATCCAAGGAAATACAAACACTGAAAAATCCTACTTGATAGATAAGTTGCATCAAAGAGGCATTATCTTCTCAAGTAACAACTGGCCATATCCCAATACTTCTTCTTGCCCCTACGGGTGTTGCAATATTTAACATACATGCAACCATTGTACATTAATGGCTTCGAATTCATATCAAAGACATGAAGCCTTTAAGCGGTCAGTCCCTTGTAGTGTTATAAGAAGAAATGAAACATATTTAATACATTCTAATCGATGAGGTGAGTTTCATAGGCTCAAAATTGTTTGTGTAGATAAATATTCATTTGCATGAGGCATTGCCGGAAACAAACCATTGATCATTCAGTCAACACTCAATAATACTTGTGGGGGACTTGGACCAGCTTCCATGAGTAATGGAAAAACCTCTTTATGCATGTGCAACTCTAGGGAGGAATTTATGGACAACCTTTACCATTGTAATCAATTTGCAAAAAAATGTTTCGACAACAAGAAATTCTTAACACCCACCCTCACTTACGCCAGTTGTTGACAAAAATTCACAATGCTACACCAATAATAGACGAATAAAACCTCCTTCATTTAAGGGCTAACATATTCTTGTCCATTGAAGAACGTCAAATATTTGACACTTCAATCCACATATTGTCAACAAACATTCTTGTTGATAACCATAAAAAATCCATGATCGAAACATTGCATATGAAAATTGCACGAAGTACTGCATAATTCACAAATGGATCAAAAGCACACCAACAAGATGATGACCAATTGGAAAAACAAATGTTTTTATGTGTAGGCCAACAAGTTATGGTATCTTGCAATTTATAGGTCCAAGTAGGATTAGTCAAATGTGCTCTCGAAGTAGTGATGAAAATTGAATATGCACTAGGACACAACCCTCCAAGTTTACTAACATATGGTGTTGTGCCATTTGATAAATATATTGGCCCTCCATGGGACCAAACACAACAAAAGTATGTACCAAATCCACCCATACAACGAAGTAAGAAGAAATAAATCCCCCTTAATATGGCTTGGACATTGACTACACATAAATCTCAAGGACTAGCCTTAACAAGGTCTGACATTGGTAACATTGAACGTCAAGACTTGACCTTCGTAGCAATGGCACACACTACTACTCTTGAAAGAATGCAGATAGAACCTTCGTTCTCCTTCAAACAAGCTATGAAGACATGAAAGATATTGCTTATGTATCACTACGAAAGAAAGAAGAGGCACGCTTACATGCTTTGTCGCTCTCATAATTACAATACCCAACCTCACCCATACCATGTGTGGACACAAAATCCTAGCTTCTTCTATGTTGTAATTGTAATTGTATACATGTAATCTTTGCCCTTATCTATTAATCCATATATAATAGTATTTCTTGATGTGACTAAAAAAATGAATTTTACTCTATTATCTATTTTATAGAAAACATAACAAAATAAATATTAAACATAATTTTCCCTGCTTATTTTGCACATTTTTCTCTTCATTTTCTCCTTCAAGAAGCTTTCACATTTTCTATCTAAAGTATAGATATTATAGGAAGATATATTTTAAAGGGTAGTTGTTATTGCCTAATATATTTATGAAAGATAGGTTGAATATATTCCGTGAAAAATATAAATATTAAAAATATTTACTTAGTTATTTGTTGTTTGATTAATTTTATTATTATTAATTTTTTAATGATTATTCCTATCCAATTTTGTATGCAAATACTTAATTAAATTATGGTGAGTAGTAATTGATGGTAAATTTGTTATTTAGATATTTTAAAGGATTTATCAAGCTTAACAATCTAAGGCAATTATCCACTTGACATTGTGTTGTGCAAAGACTACAATAACAATCATAAAAAGCCGTGAACCAATCATATTAGATAAATAATTTTAAATATTGATAAAAAATAATAAAATTCAATCTATAATGTTAAACTATGCAAATGTTGCAAAATTGTTGCAAAATTGTTTAGTCAAAAGCAAAGTAAAAAAAAAAAAAAAATCAAAATCAATTTATAAATAATATAAAATTAACCAATAACTTATATGCAATGTGTTGATTTGGCAATTGTTATATAAATTTTATTTAAAATTTAATTAAAAAACTAAAATATACTCTTCCCCATATATATATATATATATATATATATATATATATATATATATATATATATATATATATAATGAAAAGAACAATTTATAAATAATATAAAATTAAACAATAACTTAAATTATTTATTTATATGCAATCTGTTAATTGGGCCATTTTTAAAATTTAATTAACAAACTATATATATATATATATTTAAAAATAAATAAATTATTGTATTTAATTTTAAATTCAAAAAAATTATTTAAATAATGAAATATTAGTATATTTACCAAGGTCACAATTTAGGTTAGAGGTGGTGAAACTTTTTCTTGTCAAAAAAAAATTAGAAATTTGTTTGAATTGCTCTGATAGTCACTTTTTTAGTAGCAATGTTTGAATCATGTTTTTGATGGTGGAAATAGATTTATCACCATCAAAAACCCACACCTAAAACAATGAAGTTTTAATAGTTATAACCTGGATTTACAAAAATCACTACCAGATTTTCTTAAAATCTTATCAAAATTTCCATAATTTTCAAAGCAAAAAAAACAATCTGACAAATTATTTTCAAAAAATCTAACAATAATATTATTTAAATCATTTTTTTTAATGGCAGCTATCTAGCACCATCAAGAAATCCTCAAACCTGAAATTTTGAAACTTGAGAACTGTCATTCAGATTTTCAAAAAAAATCCGCCATAATTTCTTTGATTTTCGAGGAAAAATTATACCCTGTTTAAACTACCCATATCCAAAGTCATGTGAAAAATTCCAGAAAGTTAGCTCGTCTGCATGCCTAAGAAATCTGAAGCAGAGACAGAGTCAACATAACAGCAGCACTGACATCATAATGATAAAGCGACAGTTAGTTTTACGTAAACTTCAAAGAGGGCGGTTGAAACGAGGGCGCCTCTGCCTCTTCGGAATCCTCTACCAACGACAATGTAATTGTCAGTATCAACAATCTATCCACAGCAGGCGGCAATCTGCGGCATCCCTGACAAGACTGTTAACAAGAAAACAAGCAGAAAAACAAACCCTCGCTAAATTTAGACTCGCGTCAGACAGAACGGGCTTAGCTTCAAAAATAAGAAAAAAAAGATAGTGATTTCAACACGCCACTGCAAGTCTGACCAAACTGCCAGCGACGTTTTAGAAAGTAACAGTTTTCCTGTCACTGGCGGTGACTCTCAGTAGTTTCACTTGTAAAAGTTGGTCTCGTGACATATGTTGGGGTTTTCAATTCGATTCACAGTTAGGGTTAGGGTTTCAGCTTTCAGCGTTCAACTTTCAGGCTTCAACAGAGAAATGTGCTTTTCTGTTAGTGAATTTAAGCCACAAATTTGGTCAAAGGCTTATTTTTCTTTCCCCAAAATGTCAGTTACATATATCTCCTTGCTGACACGTATATCAATTTCGGTAAGGTTTTAGCCCAGAATATAGTGCTCCCAGGTGGTTGCTACCACCAAATCAAAGTTCACTGATAATTTCACTAATAGGATTTCTGCAAGTGTCCAAGTATTTTCTGCAAGTGTCAAGTATTGCATTCATCTAGAGATACCTTCGGAATAGATTGCAACGTCATGGGGATTTAAAATTAATTATATAAGAATATGGATAAAAATGTAAGAATGGAATGCATTACAAAAAATATCAAAAAGAGAGAATTGGAGAATTCATTAAAAATAACTAATTTGAGATGAAAAAATATATTTTGCAGATTCCAGTGTCAGGGAAAAGCAAAACTCTTCCAATAAAGACAGAAAAAGCTGATCAGAAAAACTTGTTCTGATGTAAATAAATACAAATTTGACAATACAAGACCCTGCAAAAACAGGAGAACTTCAGAAAAACCTGTCATGATGTAAATAGCTACACATTTGACAATACAAGACTATAAAAGTAGAAAAATCTGAGGAGATGTAAATAATTACATATTTGATAATATAGGATTTTGTAAAGAATTACTTTCGGTGATAATCACATATGATCATGTTTTGTCGACACGTTTCGAACCAACCAATGTGGTTCATCTTCACGACAAGATGAGAGATCCGATCAAGGAAATAGATTTAAAAAGATGGAGAGAGAATCTAGCCAATGTGATCTTCAAGACAAGATGAGAAATCGGATCAAGGAAATAGGTTAAAAAGATGGAATCCAAGTAGCCATTAAGTTATAACTCTTAGTTTGACTAAGAGAGAGACTTTTAGAACCAACTATTGTGGTTGTCATGAGGATGAAGTTCATCTTCAGGGCAAGATGAGAAATCTGAACAAAGAAATAGGTTTAAAAAAATAGGTTTAAGGTATAACTCTTAGTTTGATTAAGAGAGAGACATTTCGAACCAACTATTGTATGGATCACAAAAGTCTTTGATTTAACAATTTATTAAATCATTTTATTATTATATTACATTTTAATTTATTTTATTAGTTAATAATTTTGAGATAAAAAGAGAGACTATCCATATTCTTCATTTTTTCAAACGAGACTCATTTTTAGTTAATAATTATAATATATTTTATTATTATATTTTTATTTTTTAATTAAAAGATATTCTTTAAAGTAGAGTATAAATAATAATGGGAAATTAAAGTTTAATAGTTATTTTTTATTATTAATGACGCTGATGATGGTGGTGGTGGTTAACGTCCAATGATGATAATAATTAAATTACATAAATATAATTTAATTATTAAAATATATTTTAATTTAATTTATTATTTAAAAAGGTGATTAAGAATAATAATAAAATCCAATTAGAAGGAAAATATATATAAAAAGGAAATTATCTAATAATGACTTTACTATTAGTTTTATAATTAAATTATTTTATTATTATATCAAATTAAATTTGTTTTATTAGTTCATAAATATAATATATTTTATAATTATATTTTTATTTTTATTTAAAAAATATTCGAGAGTTAATGAAGTTATTCTTAGTATTATATAATATAAGTATATTTTTATTAATTTAATATAAATAGATGTTTATTAATTTAATTTATTAATAAAAAGTTAATGGTCAAAGGAGCTTTAATAATAATAATAATAATTTAAGGGATCATAAAAGGGTAAAAATATATAGGGAGTAATAAATAGAAAAGAGGGGAAGGGCACTAAAGCTAAACATCAACTAAACATCAATTAAGCATGAAGGGGGCAATCCAACATCTATTAACACTCTATCCATCATCTCTATTAAGGTTAAGTGGCATTTTCTCGATTTCTAAGGCTTCCCTTACCCTTAACTTATTGTGATGAAAATGGTCAAACTTAGCAATAACATGATGCTTTGTCTTTTCAGTGTGCTCTGCTAAAGCAGAGTGTGACCTTCTATGCTTAAGGTCTCCCACGTGCTCATGAATCATTTGATTCTTCGATGTAAATGTGATGCTTTGTCTTTTCAGCGTGCTCTGCTAAAGCAGAAGAGCGTGACCTTCCATGCTTAAGGTATCCCACATGCTCATGGATCCTTTGATTAATGGAACGACTAGTTTCACCAATGTATGGAGCCCCACAAGAGCAAGGAATTAGGTAAACACCTTTACCATCCCTAGGGCTTACCGGGTCATTAACAGACTTTAGAGAACTCCGAGTAGTACGGAAGGGCTTGAAAGTCAAGGAAACATTATGCTTCTTAAGGATCCTAGCGATCTTATGAGTAGTCCCTTGAATAAACGGGAGGCAAACCCCAGATAACCAGTCACTAGAATCTTATTTATTCCTAGGACCTTTTTCCGCTTTTTGAAAAGCTCTAAGGCCCTCAGGCAAGAACGCCAAAAAACATGACTGTAAACAATTCCACAATACAAAATAGAGCACTACTACTTGGCATACAATACCCTAGCATGAAAGAAATGCAATGCAAGAGGCCTTGCGAAGCCCAGAAATGAGCGCCCAACATAAAAAATGCAGGGAAACAAAGCCCATACCATAACATCAAGCATGTAGAGACATCCAGCCAACAAAAAGGGCAAAACAACTAGCACTGGAGAGGTGCAGAGTTCTATATTCTTTTTAGTAATGGAAAGGTTGTAGAAAAGTACACAATAACCCAATTAAAGCAACGAAATACTACAATATAATAAAAATCATATCATTCAAAATTAAATTAGAAAGAAAAAAATCACCTTCTTAAAATAACACCAAATCAAAAATACTTTACTATTATTATAAGATTTTGAGTACTAAAATTTGAATAAATAAATAAAAATATAAAATTATGTTATTTTTCAACCAAAATATCCAAAAAAAAATCCATACAATAAATCAATGTATGAACGTTTACCTTTGCTTCTTATTTATTTCTTTTACCAGTTGTAAAATGTTAAGTGAGATTACTCTTTTTTTTTTTTTAATTTCTAATAAAACCGTTTACATTAAATAGGGTGTTTAATAAATTCTTATATTAAAAAAGATATTTCATTTATGGATGTTATTTTGTTTAAAACTTTTAAACGCATGTAATTCAAGCTTTATTTATTTATTTATGTATGTTATTTTTAGTAAAATTTGTAAAGCCAAATTATTTAGTATTTTATTTATAATTATTATTTAACTAATAAATATAGAAATATTTTCACACATTTATTTATAAATAATAATTATAATGAAAATTTAGATTAAATATATATAAACATTAAAAATAATTAAATTATTCATATCAAATTAATTCCTTTAAATTAAAAAATCTATTTAAAATATTGATATTTTTACACATATACCTTCCACATTTCAGATAATCGAAACTTACACCCAAAACCTTTTCCCATTTCAGATAATCGAAACTTACATCCAAAACCTTTAATATTTTCAAAGCAGACCGTGAAAATGACCCTCACATATAACTACATATTTGTCAGGCAATGACTGAAAATGACTAAACACTATAACCTACACGTTGTATCATTTTACTTTTTAATGAAAACGAAGGACACCAACTGGCTATAAAGTTACATATTTTTCAGCACCTTACAAGAAAATATCTGAAAGTGATTGGAAACTAGAAATTGTGCTGAACCAAACTTTTGACAGAGAACATGGATAAGCTCTGTCCCACTAAACTAAATCCTTGTCCTGTAGGTATGCAGAGGCTTCTTCAAAACTTCGTCATAATTTATGTCATGGAATTAGTCAAACTCTCTACATGACCTATTATTCAATAAAAACATCTGGTGTAAGAACAAAAATATAACAGTGAGTTTGAAAAAGAAAATCTTACAAGGACAGTTCCTCTGGAGCAAAAGCTTACAACATAAACATTTATAACAGTTTGTTTGAAAAAAATTACAAATTCTTACAATGACAGTGTCTCTGGAACAAAAGCTTACAACATGGACATGCTACTTACAATTTCAGAGTCTGCAAAACTATCATGAAAACTTTGACAACGGGCTTACTGTATCTGAAATTGACAGAGCGAAGAAAATTAATAGTTATTTACTGATAGATAGTTTATTTCAGGGAAACCAGTCTGGTCAGTTCAAAAGTAAGAATAATGCTCTTCTGATTGAAATAAAATTATAAATTCTTACTGTTTTATGATTCTGTCATGAAAACTTTCACAACGAGCCTACTGTATCCTGAAATAGATAAAGAGCAAATAAAACCAATAATTATGTATTGATGAATAGTTTCTTTTCTAACCAATAAGGAATTGTCTGGTCAGTTCAAAAGTAAAAATGCTCCAGTATCAAACCAATTTACAGTTAATACTATTTTTACTGTTTTCTTTAAAATTCAAATTCATTATAAATAATAATCATAAAGATGAATTGAGAATGAACCACATTAGTCAATGATGTGATTAATTCGAAAGACTTCTATTTACTTAATGGATCACAAAAGTCTTTAGATTTAACAAAGTCATAAAGATATCAAAGCTTATCTAAACTTAAATAAAATAATAATTAGTACACCACACACACTCCCAAGATGAAATGATAAATTAGTACATCACAAAAACTCCCAATTTCTAATAAAGCAGTTTACAATTTGGCTTTGCAAAAAATGAAAATGCTTGTGAAAATTTGACAAAATTTTGATAAAATCTAACAGAAATTTAGATATCAAAGCTCATCTAAACTTAAATAAAATGATAATTAGTACACCACACACACTCCGAAGATGAAATGATAAATTAGTAGACCACAAAAACTCCCAATTTCTAATAAAGCAATTTACAATTTGGCTTTTCAAAAAATGAAAATGTTTGTGAAAATTTGACAAATTTTGATTGCACTGAATCCATTACCACCCTGGAAAAGAAAATTCTGGAAATGCTTTTTAAGTGCCCAAAAATTTGACTGTGCAGAAGTTACTTTCACAGCAAAATTGTCGCTCGGTCTTCTCTGTAGAGTGCGCCATTTCTATTTCATGTTCAAAAGAATATTTCATTGGTAAAACGCGTCTTATTTGTGGCTCTTCATTATCCATATTTATTACTCCTAGATGGAACTTTTAAAAACAAATGTTGTTCTGGCAGAGGACCTACCACATCAGAATTTGGTAGAAAACATAAAAATGTTTCATAATAAAAACTCAATGTACCTACAATGTATTATAACTTTTCTGAAACTGCGATACACATTGTCAGAGGACCTACTATATCTGATATTGGTACAGAACATTAATGTTTTTTTATTAAAACCTTCATAACAATTTTTCTGAACATTTCACCAATAAAACACCAGCTTGTTGTCAAAATGTGTCATTAGTGGCTCTTCATTTTCCATATTATCCTTAATTGAATCAAATCATTTAACCCAGAAACCTTCATGTCAAAACCACAAATTTCACTGAAAATGATACGTGCCCATTCCATCACATCTTAAAGATTCGAAGCACAAGGAGCTGCAGAATGTAAATAACAGCAACGACATAACAGAAGTCGCATTATATATATTTATAATAAGAGGGCTTTACATAAATCTCCAATAGGGCGGGTGGCAGGAGGCCACCTCTGCAACTTAGAATACGTTAAACAAGTTAAACAAAACACTGTCGTTCAGATTGACGAACGATAAACTCAGGAGCGGGCAGCAAAACACAGCCACCGCGGCATCCATTACACAATCACAAGACCGTTAATAAACCCCAAAGAAGGTAATAAAAGGCACCCAAATGGACAAAAATCTCGCTAGATCTAGAAGGGAAAACGCTTGCACTCAAGGTTAATGTGGGGATAAACAAAACCCCCAAATCAGCGCATCTGCTCCCCGGCAAAAGTCTGTCCATATTGCCAGTTGCCGGGAGCGGCATTGTAGGAGGTAACGGTCTTGCCATCACTGGTGGTGACTTTGAAGGAGAGGCTCTGCCCATCAAGATAACTGTTGCTCTGCCAATTTTGGCCCCAGTTCCGGGACATTGGCTGCCAGCCAGTCTTGGAGCCTTTGATAGAAACAGCCTCGACGTCCCCTGCTCCGCCAACGTTTGTGATGAGGACCAGATTGAAGTACGAGTGACCATTAACGGTGAAACGAATTCCGCCCTTTCTTTGACAGGGCACCCTGAATCAAGAAACCGTAACCAATTCAAACCCCATATCAAGAAACTCAAACAAAGAATTTTTTGACAGAGCACCGCTTCTAATTCAAAAGCCACGTCAAGAAACGATAAATCTAGCAGAGACAGACAAAATCCACAAACCTTCTGTACTGAACAGGGACGATTCCAGCCCGGAACTTAGCAATGTGCTGGAAAACCGGCTCTGAGAGATCAAAGTGCTCCAGAGGAGGATTGCACCAACCACCGTTATCATTAGGAAGCGCATTGTTGGGCGGGCAGAAGTTAGTAGCAGTGACAACGATAGAGCCGGGAAGGCACCATTGCGGGTCATCGTTGCACTGGATTTCATAGCAAGCACCGCAACTGAAGCCATTATTGAACAATGCAGTGCTCAGAGCCGCCGTATTGGTACCGTAGCCCTGGCTGTAAAGATTGCCATAACCACAAGCACCGCCTGAAACGAAGGAAATGAACAAATCAAAACCAAGCAAGAAACCACAAAACAAACCAAAGCAGTTCTTTAAATGACACTTCTTTTTCTTTTTAATCCGAACCAGAAGACAGAATTTGCTCATTATTACACAACATACAACTATTTCATAAATATGAAACAGGGCTAGTCGTAACATTTCTCTAACTAATTATAAACTTGTCTGAACAAGGAAAAACTTGAGCACAAACTGAAAAACAGATTGTTATCCAAATCACACAAGCTAAGATTAAGCTAAGATTCTTTGTCAAAATGAAACCAGACTTTGAGGAAATGAAACCACACTTACCCATTGTGCCAGTGGCGTCACCGCCACCGTAGAACGTAGCATGAGCACTGGTCCATCCGGAACCGTGAACAGCCCGGAGCATTGAAAGAAAACCCAACGAAACAAGCCAGAGAAACGCCATTTCCTGCACATACAACACATAATCACTACACTACACTTTACAGACCAATCCCATTCATTGGTGACGGGACGACAGAGGTTCGAATCTCACCAGAGAAAGCAATAAAAACTGCAGCAGAGCTCAACTGTTACTGATTCTGAAGAGCAGGGAGTGGATGTGAAAATCAGACCAACTGGGTTTGGTTATATAGATGTCGCGGGGGGCGGGCAGAGCACAGCAGCAGTACAAGGAAGCGTTGGGGATTGTGTTAACGTTAACAACGAACTTCGGAAGGTCTTTCTTTGTCTGAACGGTTTAATATGTGGAGGGCCCCACTTCCGTTATGTGGGGTGCTCTATTTTTATTTAATAATAATCAACGCCGTGTAAAACCAAATATCAATATACCCTCTTTTACTTACTGATTTCCTCGCATTATCTTTCTCACCGCCGCGCGGGAAAAAGGCTCCTGAAACCCTAGGAGCTCGGATTTTAAAAGTAAGTCATAAGCATGGTAATTATTATTAATACAAGAATTTAAGTCAAACCACTATGTGGCTCCCTCCCCCAAAAGGGAAGTTAAGGTAAGGGTAAGTAACTATGGAGTTTTATTTTTTAATAAAGTTATAGGTAAGTAACTATGGAGTTTTATTTTTTAATAAAGTTATAGGTAAGTAACTATAGAGTTTTATTTTTTAATGTTTGTTATGGGGATGGAGCATCCATGCCTAGGGATGTGTGGTTAGGGTAGACAAATCTAGATCTCGGTTTTTATTATAATAAGTGGAGATTTTTTAAATACTTGAGTCCACTTGACAAAGTTTGCGGCGTGTGAGACATGATTCAACAATAAAATCAGAATGGAAATGTAAGCAACCAGGAGTGGCCCAACGTGATGTCACAATGGAAATGTAAGCGAGCGTTACAGTTGTTGTTTCTAGTTGATGGTTATATATACATGTAGTTTAATTATTAGATTTTTTTCTTTTTATTTTCTTTTTATTTTTTTGGCTTTTTTGGTTGGTTTTATCCAAAATGTAAAGTAGATTTTGTAGAATAGTTGTGTAATCTACATAATTAAGTTTGAACTTTGCAATCTTTAGTATATAAAAGTTCACAATTAAAAAAATATATAATCTCTCTCCTAGTTACTCCTCCATTATAAATATAGATATATTTTTAATTAAAATATTTGTTTTAATAGATATTAAATATAATCATATTTTTAATATTGTTTTAAATGATATTTAGTTAAAAATGAAAAAAAATAGTTGGAATTTTAAAATATTATTTGTTGGGATTATATATTCAAAATGTAATAATTGGAATGTTGAGATCTCGGTGTTGTATTAATTTCTATGGGTATTTATATTCCGAACCTGTTTGTTGATAATTAGGTAGTGGATGTGAGACTTGTTCCTCTTGTTCCTACCTGGAGCAATGGTAGATCAGACACGGAACATATTGGAAAAAAGGTTGGACAGATTCCTCGTTTATGGGAATCGATCTCTTGGGTCATATGTGATCGTGGGTATCACATTCAAGATTATATGATCACACTCCAATTATTTCATAATGGAAAGGGGAGAAGATTTGGATAGGGGAGAAGCCTTGGAAAGGTCTGCCTTTCAAGTTCAGTCATACTTGGCTCGAGGAGTAGGACTTTTGTATGATTGTTTATGAATCTCAGTCATTGTTCAACAATATTGAAGACAGGTCTGCGATGTCTCTGATTATGGCTAAGTTATGTAGGTTAAAGAAGTCGGTTCGTTATTGGGAAGGCGAAAAGAAAAAGAAGATAAAGCGGGATTTGATGGAGATAGTAGCAGAAATGGATCATTTATTTCAGTGAATGGACATAGTTTCCCCATACAGCAATCCTTATTAAAATATCTGGAGATGAAAATAAGACACATCCTGAAGATGCAAGAAGACACTTGACATTTGAAAATTTGTGTGATTTGGGTAAAGAACGGGGACCGTAATACTCATTTTTTTCAAGCAATATGCCACACAATGGAGGAATATAAATACCTTATGGGAAACCGAGACTGAGGTTGCTGGTAGGGTCTCCAATAGAATGGATATACAAAAAGAAGCCTACAAATATTTCGAAGGTATATGCATTCAGAATCAGCTATGGTGTATTGATGCATTTCCAACTATGTTCTCAGTTGATGCTAATTTTGTTGTGGGTCGGCCTGTCGCATTAGAGGAGAATTCCACGGTTCTTCGTGCTAATTTGGTAGCTCGTGGACAAATTCCCTCCTTTGGACAACCTTCCTCGTCAAGAAAGATCCCTCTTGGCCCTTGGAAGAATTTAATTTGGTTGAGGAAAAATATTTTTTAAATATGGAAAACCACATATGTACAAAAGGACAGGTCGGCCCAAAAGAGAAAATGGAAACCCTTGGAAGCCTATAAATGCAATTCAAGTGAACCTCATTTGGGCATCATCATCAAACATCTTCTTCTTCCCACTTCTTTGGATTGGCTCGCACAAGTTTGAGGTTGATTCACGAATTTGGTTCGTACAGGTCTGAAATTGAAGGGCCCAATTGCTATTGTTCATTGTTCATTGCATTTACTATTGTATCTACAATTATTATTAATCATTGGAAGAGTTAATTGTGTTTGAATATTATTATTTGAAGGTAAGAATTGGACTAAGGTGATTATAACAACATAGAACAATGGAAAAATTAACACTTTGTTCCTTCTCGCGGGATAAATGCCTAGGCCTAGATGGGTGGATGATAGAAATTTTCATTCATTTCTTTGACATTATGGGTAAGGATCTGCTAAGCATGGTAGAGTAATCTAGACAATCAAGACAGGTTGTCAGGGCGATAAACTCTACTTTTATAGCTCTTATTCCACATTCTTCTCTCCCAACTTCATTCAAAGTTTATCGCCCTATCTCCCTGTGCAATATCACTTATAAGTTGATTTCTAATATCATTGCAAATAGGTTAAAAGAGACCTTATATGTATATATTTTCAGGGAGCAGTTTGGTTTCTTTCAGAATC
This sequence comes from Pinus albicaulis, assembly GCA_034641835.2. Classification (NCBI taxonomy): domain Eukaryota; kingdom Viridiplantae; phylum Streptophyta; class Pinopsida; order Pinales; family Pinaceae; genus Pinus; species Pinus albicaulis. The sequence goes on from CM076574.1 coordinate 1,060,707,255, forward strand.
GACAGATCCATGATGTTGTTGCCATCGCCCAAGAGTGTATTCATACCATTCGCGCAACCAAGAAAGATGCACTAGTATTGAAGCTAAATCTACATCAAGCTTATGATTGCGTAGATTGGACCTTTCTTTAGGTGATTCTTACCAAAATAAGTTTATCCTTGGACAACGTTTACTGGACAATGGCATGTGTAACATTGGTTAATTACACAGTGTTGATAAATGGGGTTCCTTCGAACTTCTTCAGGGCTTCTAGAGGTCTTTGAAAAGGATGTTCCTCATCCCCTTTGTTGTTTCTTTTGCTTATTGACGGTTTGAGTAGGAAGATAAAGGAACCTCATGATGGTGGCCTTTTCAGTGGTCTATGAGTAACTAAAAGATTTTTTGTTTCCCATTAGATGATGTGCTTGTCTTCGGACAAGTTTCCTTGTCCCAATGGAGGATCTTACATTCTATCGTTACTTGATTTGGAGATGTGTCTGGATTATATTATAACAACCAAAAATCTATATTGATTTAGTCATCTAATAACAACAAGGAGGTTGTTGATATTGCAAATTTATTTGGGGTGGCTACTTTTGGTCTGGAAGAGGGTTTCACATACTTGGGTTTCAAAATGAAGCCAAATATATACATATCAATGGATTGGCAGTGGCTATTGAATATATTTGACAATCATTTGTCACTTTGGTCGCATCAATTGTTATCTTTGGGTGGTAGGTACATTCTTATACAATCGATCCTCCAACATATTTTGGTGTATCAGATACACCTATACATGATTTTGCAGAAGACAATTCAAAAGATTAAGGTCATTCTTGCAAACTTCCTGTGGTCGAGGGCCAGGGGGGACATAAATTTCACCTTGTCCATATGGATGTCATTTCACATGGGAAGGAGTCTAGTGGATGGGCATTATTGGACCTTAATATTTTTGGATGGGCACTACTAACCAAGAGCTTATGCCTTAAATGGAGGCAGTATTTGGAAATACATAATAAAACATAAATATCTGAAGGGAAAGTCAGTTTTGGATTGGTATAGATTTGGGGATGTCTCTATGAGGAATAGATCATATATTTCGAATAGTCTCCTCATGAATCAAAGGATGATTCTCCAATATCAAGGGGCCAAATTGTTGATCAACACTCACAAAATATGCAATCTACAAGTGTTTATTATGTTGTTATTGTAGAACAATAGGCCATTCATCTTCAAATTGCTCAACTACGAGTACTAGTGCATAAAGGAGTTTCTCATATAGATGTGGTGAATAAGGAGCTACCTTAATACTAATAAATGATCAATAAATTGGCCAAGAAGATAATGGGTCCACCTCTAGTGCAAAGGAAGAAAGGACATATCATGTGTCGGTAGAAGAATCCCTAGAGTCATCAAGGTAACAAACTCTTGAACAAGATTTGATTTAAATTAACATGCAATGGGACTTTGGAAATGGGGATAAGGTCTTGCCATAATAGGCCCTATTCAATGTATGCAAGTTGAACATATCCTTCTTGTGCAGGTCTTAGAATCTCTACATGTAAATGGTATTTTTTTCATCGCACAAGCATACAAGGGATCCAATATGATGAACACATGTCCTCCTATAAAGCAGTTGAGGTGGTTGGTCTTAATGGTTTCAATGTTGCTAGATGGAACCAATACATTACAAATCTTAAGATGGTTGAAATTACTTTTGGGGGCAATGAAGATGTTTTGAGTTGGAATGGTGCTCTTCGTGATGGCAATTTTGTTGTCTCGAAAGTATATAAATACACTTATGGTTCTATACAGGGTCTCATGGATCAATGTTGGTATAGGGTAGTGTGGAATTGGAATATCCATATAAATATCATTATTTTTAGATGGATGGCGTGGAGGAATCATATCCTCACATGGGACAACATTTGCAAAAGAGGATTTTATGGTCTAGGTTAGTTTTATTTCTGCAGGGATGTACAGGATAGTGTTCTACATATACTGCTATAATGCCCATTTGTTGTTGCGGTTCAGGACCATGTTTTGCAAGGTTTCCTACTTTTTTCACGTTGGGTGTTTTCCTCGTTGGATGCATTCCTTAAATGGTGATTTTGTAGGTGTGGGAACCACATAACTTTACCTCTTTTCATCACCTGGGAATTATGGTGAGCCATAAATACTTTGATATTTGAGGGTTTCCCAATTGACATTGCTCTTATATGCAATAACATCTATGCTCATTTTGGAGAAGGCACTATGATGCAACACAAAGCTAACTTGCCCACAAGTCCTACAAATTCTCAACAAGTTGTGTTTCTAGAAGGGTATTTCAATGGCACCATCCAACAGGGTTGATGTAGATGTGGGGTTGATATACAAGTAAGTATAAATGTTCACATGCATATTTACTAGTTTGGAGGAAGTGTCACAAACACTAGAGAAGAAATTCTTGCTCTATGGAGACTTCTATACAATGCTAGGAGACTAAACTTACATAATTTTTATGTACATGGTTACTCAAGGCTTATTGTGGAATGGGAAAATGGAAGGACAAACCTCTCTTCATCCAATCTAGCAAACTGGAAGCGCCACATTGAGGACATTAAGAAAATTTTCACAAACATTTCTTTTCAACATGTTTACAGGGAATACAACACGAAGGAAGATTTGTTGTTAAAGCAAGGCATGTTTGTTTCTCCAAGGTACTTTCATTTAAGCTTTGGACATTATGATCAAATCCAGAATAAAAGCTCTCTCACAATATGTTGAACTCTTACCAATCTTGCGACGAGAGTTTGTTTATCTGAATATTAGTTTTGACTCTTTAGAACTGGACAAAACAATCTTTTGTTGAAAACAAGCTCTTATCACATCATCTTCTATGAATTAGGCAATATGTTTTCTAGTTTTCTTTTGTTTTAAAATGAGTTTTGATAACTAGTTTACCCTATGTGGTGCTAGTATTATAATGATTTCATATAGTCTTTTACGTGAGTATACATATATTATACTTTTTCATATTAATATATATGAGATTATTTCATATTAATATAATTCCAACGTTTTTTTCCTTTTATATATATATTTTGTAATAATGTATTTTTCTAAAAATTTGAATTATTTAAGTGCATTTAAATAATGCGCAGTTATAATATCATCAAAGGAGGATGGTTGTTGAAAAACACCGAAAGTGAAATTTTTAGAATCATCCATAAATATATACATTGTCATTACTCATTATTAAATAAAAGCCATTTTGAAATTAAAAAAAATTAACATACCAGCATGGTTATTATCGAGAAAGGAATTAGATATTATTATTTATTTGCATTTTTTATATATTAATTTATTATTAAAATAAAAAACGATTAGCAAACCAGCATAATTGTTATCCCAAAAGAATTAAATTTTATTATTTATATACACTTTTTTCATATATATTAATTTATTATTAAAATAAGAGGATGAAGTTCGATTTGGAGTTATATTGATGTATAATAAATACTCGAAGGGGATTACACTCATGGCCCAGTATATGTAGATATTATCTTTATCCAACCAAGGCACTTCATAAGGTGTACATATTATTTTGTAGAAATTCAACTTATGGAGATGTATGTAAAGTTATAGTAATGTTAGTTATTGTAAATAATTTTATTTTATTTTATTTTTAATTATGGTGTATTGGTAATTTTTTCTAAATTAAAATTAAATTTAATGATTATCACTATAACATCAAGAATATATTCAAATTCTCATAAGTCAGATATCAGATATACAGAGATTTATGACTTAGCAAGAGTTGAGACTTCATGAGGGTAGGGGTGCCTACTCGTTGAGCCTTATCACAATGGGCCAAAGATATTTTCCAGTGAGATTTTAATCCAAGTGGAGGAGATAACATCTCATTGTGTCAACCACTCAATTGTCCCATGAGGATATCCTCCAGTGAGATTTTAATCCAAGTGGAGGGGATAACATCTCATTGTGCCAACCACTCAACTGTCCCACGAGGAGACCATTGTAGGCAAATTGAACTCAAACAAACTACCAATGGATATGAACAGTCCTTCACCAAAATACTAGAACAAAATATTCAACAAAATACCCACATCATGAATAGACCTTCAATACATGGAGTAGTTTTATGTGGACTTACAATAATATACGAACATTACAAAATTGTGTAAAAAACATTTGTATTGCTCTGCAAAACAAAGAATAAGAATTAAACAATGCATTATTCATAATTGTCCTCATTTGGTTGATTAAGGGAAATTGATTATATAATTATCCATGAATATTCATTTTCATAGTGTAACATATGTCTTTGTAGAATTACATGTATAACAATTATGATAATAGTTGTAATTTTTAGACATAAACATGTAGGTGTTGAGTGTGTGAACAAAGTATTAAAGTATGTACATGTAGGCTATTATGATGTGCATGGACAATTTACTGATATATGTGTGGGGTTGAAATTCAATGTATTTATGAATACAAATTTTTTTTCTTGATTTTGTATGTTTAGGAGTTGTTTTTAGTGTGATTTTTTTGGAGTTTTAGGTGTCGGAATCGAGTGAAAAAAATTGAGGTAAAATTTTGGTTTTTGTTATTTAAACTGGTTTTTTGACTCTATATATGGATTCAACACCCTCAAAAATCCCTAGGGCACTTTTATTGTGCAAGGTTAGCAATCAAACTTCCCAAATTTTAGAGAAATTACACCAGAAAAAGCCACTGTAACTTCAAAAAGTCGCACTAAAGACTATTCGTAACAATAATGACTAGAGGTTACCATATTCACTAGCCGTTGAATGCAATTGTAAATTATGACAAAAGGTTATCAAACCATAAACCTTGTGACAAGTCACTAGGTTGAAAACACTAAATCTTTAAGACAATGTTTTCATCGTCAAATATTAAATGTTATTTATCGTAAAGCTTCTCTTTCCTGAAAATAAATGAAGTGTTCACCCAAAATATTGATATGGAAAAGATCCTCAATCATAATACAAAGGTCTCCAAATTTCTCAACAACACTAAATCTTATTTACTTATAAAAAAAATAAAAAATAAAAAATAAATAAAAAATCCAAATTTAATACCTATTTATTTGTATCTAATCTTTTTTACAAATTCCATGTATCAAAGTTATCTCATTTTCTATTTACAAATGTTAAAATACTGCATGTGCATTTACATCTATATCTATTAATTAAAATTAATTAATTCAATGAAACTAAATTAATTAGTAAAAAACTTACAACTTTTTTTCCAAACATAAGGAGACAAGTCATTTCCATAGAAAAAATGATATGGACACATTGTCAATTAAAAGTGGACCGCAAAGTCAGATAAGCCATGTGAGTGTCCATATAAGGTGGGGTTTTTAACAATTATTATTAAGTGGGGATTATTTTCCCTCACATGCGTGCAAGTTGGAAATCATATAACTTAACTTCAGATTCAAATTTCCATAAAAATTAAAAGCCTAGCTCTTTATTTTTTCTTTATTTAATCAATGTTTAAACGTTTAAAGGTACCATTTATCAAATTTTATTGCACACCTATCACCACTATCTTTATCATATTTATTTAAACCATGTATAAACCTTTAAAATGACTTATCAAATTTTATTGCATACCTATCACCATTAACTTTATCATATTCAAGAACTTTGTGTGTCCGTTACTTAATGTTTACCATGTGATTGAGAAACTACAGGGCTTACATCCCAATAAAGTGTTGAAGGTTTCATTAATGAATGAAAAAGTTAAAAGGGGCCACCACGCGCGGGATTCTTCGTTCTCAAGTAGGTGTTTTTAATTCAAAATTAGATCTGGAATTGGTTATCATTGTGGAACTTTTTGAATGCTTCATTTTGGAACATTCATGGCTTTTAATTCAAAATTAGATCCAGAACAAGTTATCATTGTGGAATATTCATGATTTTATTGTATTTATTGCAGGCATGGTATATATTGCAATTGATTTTAAATTAAAAGGTGGGGTATTGTGTTGATTTGATAAGTATTATTTTGCTTAATTTGTAAGTGTTTATGAGAAATTTTTTTTTTTTTTTTTTGTTGGTAAAAACAGATTAATCGCATCTAAATAAGAAGTGGGAAATTGTGTTGTAATTATCATAAGGATTATAAGTTTTTTTTAACATTAAAATGATATAATTTAATTAAGAGATGAGACATCATGTTATATTTATATCAAAGTTGTATAGTTAGTATTTTCTTTGTTTAATTTATTATTGAATTTTGAAAAATATGAACAATTTCCACATTTAACCTAGGGTTCTACTCAATTCACTTTGTAGAATACATCAATGCATGAATCTCTCTGGCTATCAACCATATTCAAATGTACACAAATGTCATCATAAAGTTTTGTTGTGTCACTCATGACCAGACACAACCACTGCCTGAGATTTCTCTTCAATGTTATATCGTGAGAAAGCTCATCCAAATTTAAAATACCAAAGTGTGAGAAAGCTCATCCAAGTTTAAAATAGGAAAGTATGAATTAGCTAAGCCAAAATGGGTGCATGGAAGTTGCACTTTATTTGATAAACTTAGAATGATGCTAACAAAATTCAACCAGATTTTTCTTCAATGTTATAGCTTGCGAAAGCTTATCCAAGTTTAAAATAAGAAAGTATAAATTAGCTAAGCCAAAATAGGTGCTTGGAAGTTGCACTTTATTTGATAAACTTCCCATAATGATGCTAACAAAATTCATGAGTCCATGGTGTATTAAGTCATCTTCATTATGTAATTATGTAGCCATTAGAGTGGATATATATATATATATATATATATATATATATATATATATATATATATATATATATAATTTTGTCTGGTTTAAATAATAAATGAAATGCACATTTTCTGGTATTTTCCATAGATTTTGTTGAAAATATTCAACAATTAGAAGTTTAAAATATTTAATATGTAAAAATTATAAGTTTTAATTTTTTTTTTTTTTTTTTTTTAACGTGTAAATCCATTTATTCATTCACAAGTACACTAAATCCATTTATTCATTCACAAGCACACACTTTAAATAAAGAAGAAGAAAAAACACCAAACCATTTTGTTTATTGGTTATATTGCACCATACAATTATGATGTCACATCACCATGTTCTCACAACACTACCAAATAATTATGTGTAGTGATAAGAGTAAATGGATAACCATACAAAGTTTGACACACCATTTTCAGCTATTCTTATTAATAATTTCCAATACTATTAGAATTTGCATTCATAATCTATGACTAGTTACTTTGGTGTTTTACACAGGCACAAATGATAAAGAAAAATGTATTATAACAACTACAAGATTCTAAAACATTAAGTATAAAACTTAAATAAGATGTCAATTATCATGTCACTAAAGATTGAAAATTTTCATCACTCATAAATTCAAATAGATATTTAGAAAGACATGGCTAAAGAAGCTTTCGTTAAATACACTTAAAATAATGTATATTGATTATAAACATTGAATAAGATATTAACATCCAATTTAGTCCATAATAATATTATGTAAAAATAAGCTATAAAATAAATTTACCCTTTAGAAATACATATATTATTATATATAAAATAAAAATTAATAATAAAAAATATCATTTTACCCAAAATATTAAGTATTAGATCAAACAATGAAAAGTATTTCCATTAAGAAGTTGTTAATAATATAAATTTTTTAATGTGCAGTAATTATGTACTTACTGCCATTGATTAATGTGCAGTACTTATGTTATTCAATAATCTCTTGTTGCACCTAGATGCGCTTCGAATTGGGGTGCAACTTCTATGAACAACATTGAGAAAAGAAGATTGTGAGACTATAAATAGATATTTGCCTAGGATAAAAAGGAAGTGAAAGAAATAAAATTAATAAACCTATATCACTTCAAAGCCTCACGCATGTCGAAAACATCCTAGAAGCAAACGTACGATGGACGACAAAATGCATCATTGCTAAATAAGAGTTATTTTCTCAGCACCAATCAAAATGTAAATAAATAAATAAAAATGGTAATGTGGACATTATATATTGTTTGGTAATGGTAATGTGTTATAAGTTGCAATAGGGATAATAAGTTACTTAATTTATTAGTACCTGTTTTGCTAGGGACTATAGTATTTGTCTTGTGGTCAAAATGCATTGAATCAGTGTTATTTTGTTGAGTTTTTGCAATTTTAATCAAAGTTTTTGAAAAATGTTCAATATTTATATTTTTCTGTAAATTCAAAAACATTTTTCTAATTTCTAAAAAATAATATTTCTAATTTTCCGTTGGCTGAGTGACATAATTCTTTTAATGGAGGGCGATTTATTTTTGGTATTTGTCAGTGTTTGACAAATCATTTTAAAGTAAAAAAGGTTAATTTTGTGATGGTCATTTCGTCTTTGAGTGTTCTGACACTGCCATTGACAAAATGCTTTGAGTAGGTCCTTTACGTTGGGGGTGGGGGAGGCGATTGCGGGGTGGAAAGGGAGGGATGTTTCTTCGGTTAGTTCTTTGACACTGACAACAAGACATGTATTACTAGTGCTTTATATTTTATTATTTTATTTTAAGCTCTTTTTCATTTAAAATTTTTTCAAATTTAGTTGTGCGGGAGAACAATTGCATAGAGTTGTTAATCTGTGCGGAATGAAGGATGTGTGAAGGAAAAGGTATGTGTGGGAGAAAGGGGGTGTAGAGGGGACTTTATTCCATAAACAAGAAATCAATTTTAAACTCTTTCCATTTAAAACTTTTACTGATATAACTGTGCAAGAGAGCAGTTGCATAGAGCTATGAATCCGTGTGAAATTAAGGATGTGTGGAGGGTGTTGATACATTGTGCATCTCTTTCATTTCATCTTTACATTGATACATTGAATGAGGACATGTGCACAAGCGTAGTCAATGAATTTAATGCTAAAAGCGCTGATATTTACCCACATCGGTGTTTTCTATTAATAAGAGGATAAACATTGGGACGATAAAAAACCTGGATGGAAGATTTATCTCCAATACAAATATTTCATAAGGTGGTTTAGACACAAAATAGTAGCAGGTGGTGATTTCTAGGGAAACGAGTCAACAAGCATTCGAAATGACTAGTATAATGAGGAAAAATGTTATCTATAATAATACAAATAGCTTATTTTGATCATATCTATAGGAACTTTGGTTTATCGATTATGTATTTCAAATAGTTGAATGTGTAATGTTTTCTCTTTGTAGAATTTTTTCAAATACTATGTGCATTTGTGATTTCATATTTGTGGATTAAATTATTATAATTATTATGCAATATTAAATTAAGCATATTTTTAATGTGTGAGAACAATTAGTGTTGTGTGGGAGAACAGGTGTGCGGAGCAAGGAACAAAAAATTTAATTCGTAGTAAAACAAATACGTTCTTTCACAATGTTGCAGTCTTACGCATAAATTTCCAGTCAGAAAATTTCTTTTGCACACCCGTTCTGACTTCTTACATATGTGAATTAAAAATATTCAATTAGGTGTCTTTTTAAGGTGTGTGAGGAACATTACTATCATTGAAACAATAGTAATACAATTTTGTAACTTCTAGCATCATTGATTAGATAAATAACATATATTGATACATGTTGAGGAGGACTAATATTTACCGATAGCGGTGTTTTCTATTAATCAACAGATAAACATTGGTATGACATAAAAATATGGATGCCAACTTTATCTCCAACGCAGAGATTTCGTGACATGAGTTGATAATTACTATAAAGCGAGAGGGTTAATGCAACTTGTTCCACCCTATATTGAATAAGGGCCATGAATATGAACGTCATGCTGAATTGAATGTTGCAATGCATCTATAGGGGAACATAATGGATTAGGCATTAGAAGTTTCTAAAATTGAACATTGCAACTATAATTTACATTGTAAATAACGCGTGTTTATCGAAGTATGTAAAGGTGTGTGAAACTATTTATGTTCCCTTCTTCGCACATGCACTCTCCATGTGCATTTTTGTCTGCACTCTTGCATATGATTGTTGTGACAGTCTCCACACAACTTCTTTCATTACACTGAAACAAATGTGTGGGATAACAGATATGCGGAATAGAGAACACACACATACCCTACAATGTCTCATATGTTCATATACATTTTCACATGCAACATATTTGGTGCTAATATTCTTCAGTCTTGATATAAAGTAAGTGCGAAGATGCATATTTTTCCACATAAAAGATATTGGGCCACTCAGCTCTGCACAAAAATAATATATATATATATATATATATAATCAATTCCTACTCCATACATTTCTTTTTGCAAATTGCAAATGGTCCAACTTTTACATTATTTGATACACATATTCTCTTGTTCAGAAATAATGTTTTTATTGGTAAGAAAAAACTAACAATTACTTTACCTTCACAATTTTCTTTTGTAATTGTGTTTATATTGTTTGAATAATAAAATGGTTATAAACATGTTTTTAAATATATTTATCTATTAGTTCATGCATTTCAACATTGTTTTCAATTGACTAAAAGGAGACAAATTTTCGCTCAAACCAAGTCGCTCCGCACAATGAAACATTGATTGTGACCAAATCAAATTTAAATTTAACTTTATGACCAAATAAATTTTATTAATTTCTAAAAACATCACAAACTTATGATATAATAAATTATTTTGCTGGAGTCGAAAGCACAATCTCATAATACATTAAACTATGGGCTTTATTTTTTAGTGTTATGAAAAAACTTCATATTTCATTTTGCAACAATCAATGCTAAAACACTCTTTGTAATTAATTTGCGGAGAAAGGAGAAAGATTGTGGGGGAAGTGCCACAAAAAGGGTGAGCAGAGAAATTGGGTGTGGGGGTGTGTATAGTAATTTCGTTTCTAATTGCTCTGACACTTGTTATGACTGACATTGCTATTGATCCCTGAGAATCTTTCATCTTAAACTTTGTTTTCAATTTTAAACATTTGATCACAGTGTTGTGCAATATGCTAAATACAAAATAATTTTAATGCATCAAAGCAATCGTTCAATATCAATAAAGTGTGAAGCACAAGATATTAAAGACTAAAAATGAATTTAAACACATGGAGATAAACGATCATCTCATCGAATTTTAAATAAATTTATATGCAAATAAGGTGGAAAAGTAAAAATCTTGAACAATCGACAATGTTGGAAGCATTTTTAAATGAAACTAAGTAACAATTTATGCCAAAAAAAGGAAGGATTACGATATCGATAACAACTTAAGAAAAGTTGTTTCATTGCCGAAAAAGGAAATAAACATAGATCCAGAAAATTTTCAGGATCATTACATACCCAAAATCTATTAACTATGAGGGGCAGTTATGGAACAATATTCTCTGTTGTTGATCTCGCTGACGGCATAAGATGAAACTCACAGTATACATGTTTCTCCATATGAGCCAATCTGCCTTCAAAGTGACAGTTTTTTCTGTAAGTGCTCTTGACCCATTTTCAATTTTTTCAATGTCCTGCATTTTCCATTGGTTGTGTTGGATATCATTCATGAATGCGATAATAGTATTGTGTTCATCTTGTTTATTTCTTAGGAGTTGTTCCACAAGCATTTTGAGATATGGAAGTTCATTACCAATGTTGTGTTGATCAAATGAAAAATCATTAAAATCAGATATGTTGAAAGGGCTATGATATATAGCCCACCCATGACCAATTATTTCCAGAAGATGTCAACTTGAATATCCTCGTTCTCTGACTCCATGCCTCACTTTTCCCCGTTTGTGTGGCATCTTGTATTTTACTAGAAAACATAAAAGACTATAACACAATAATGATATAAATGACCTAAACTAATGAAATATTTTACATTGAATAGAATACCATGTCAGCTAATAACAATGACAACCCACTTAGACTTGCACTACAATGAACCAGGACGTAGTCACAAAAGAAATTGTTTAAATGAATAGTCACTAGCTGCAATTTTTTTTTACAAAATAACAGATAAGAATAAGACAAAACTGAATCCATAGCATAGAAGTGTTTCACCATAGTTCATCATCGAATTTGAAAATAACATAATTAATTTCCATGGATGACCTTTATCTATATCGCTCTATTTAATTTATTGGCTATACCCTATGTCAATGTAAATCGACGTTGATTTGGCCATTGCTTTGATTTCGGTGAAAATATTATTTTCCAATATTTTCGCAAACCAAAAAATATTTCCCTGATTTCAAAATATTTCCGTAACTAAATTTGAATATTTTTCTATTTCCTTTTCCAGTTAACATAAGCATTTATTTGGTAAATCAAAATTGTATAATGATTATTGTTTTCTAACAAATCAATCGATACTATGAAATTGTATTTTCGGAAATTATTCAACAAATGCATGCATAAACATTGTTCCACGACTAGTTTCCATTCTAGCAAAGTAGAAGGATGTGTGGAAAGCAATATGTGTGGCAAAAACTATGTTCATTCTTTTTTGCTCTTTCGTATACGTTACCCATCTGCACATACCAATTTTTTTGGAGCGTGACTGGCTAAATATTAAAAAGTCAATTAAGGGTAATAATGGAATCGTTATTCCTCACATTGCAATTTGTGGAGTGTGGAGATGCGAGATTAATTGATTAAAGCATTGTGCAGTTTGTGTTATTTAGTAAGTGATAACTAAAATACATGCAATGATAACAAAGTCCATAATTCATGTAATTTGGACAAATAACAGTAAATGCTTTATTATATTCATTGTGATTTTTTCTAGGCATGTGATTTTGACTAGAGGTATCGATTATAATTTCTTCTTACTCTATACTTGAATTCACATAAGCTCTAGACATATAATGATTTTACCATTATCTGCTAAAAATGCTTATGATCTCAATAGTACTCACCATTAATATCTAAACATATATATGTTAATCCCAGGTTTTTATGATTTCCTGATTATGTATTGATTCACCGAATAAATGACGAAAATACTATTTTATAATATCTGATTACGTGTCAATTCACCGAATGAATGAAAAAGGTACTATATTATAATATCAATAAATACGCTTTTCTTGATATATTTACGACCAATAATCATTATACAATTGTGGACTGCAAAGATGCAGAGTAAGCTTTCATTGTGGAAAATGAATATACAAATAGAAGTGTATAAAGGAGATCCGCAGATTGTTTCAATTTTATACGAGGCATATTGGCTACGAAAACCTGTGCATATACTTGAATCCACCGAATAAATGCCTAAAAGATTATTTTATAATACCGATAGGTACAATTTTATTTATATGTTTGAAACCATCAATCATTACGCCATGCATAAGAGTAAATTCTATTAAGCATTTGAGCAATAAAATGATTGTGTATCGATTTGTTGAATAGATATTAATAGTGCTATTAGGAATTAATTAATTCTTCAATGCTAGGTGTGAACTCGTCTGCATCATAATTAGTATCCATCACCACAAGTTTCCGCATCTTTGCAAACATTTCCATCTCAACACAATTTTGGCATATATGGTTGTGTTGCACACTTGTCCTTTCTCACATGCTCTAGTACTAGATGCTCTGAACAATTTGTACATTAGTGGTTATCAGTAGAATGATTACATAATATAATATGTTGTAAACACTAATGTTTATTGGAAATCATTGCTTCCGCACTAATTCTTCGATTGATAAAGAGACATAACCTTAATATTGTATTTAGTACATTTTATAATGTCAAGATCCTTATAATTGTTTAAAAACTAGTATGGAAGGTGTGTAGGAAAATTGTGGGAATAGAGAAGCATTCAGAAGAACAAAACATTGCATAAGAACAATTCAAGATACGAAGATACAAATTATTTAGTATATAAATGTTACCAATATTATATAATAATAATGATGCGGGAGAACTGTGTCGAAAGAGAATGCACGTGGTAGTGCAGAACATCGCCACACACTTGTATTTGTTATTGAAAATTTTCATCCAATGTCAGATAATTCATTGTGTAGAGATTTTTGTGTGAAGAGCTTTCATTGTGCGGAGAGCTTTCACTGTGTGAAGAGCTTTCATTATGTAGAGAGTTTTCTGCAAAGAGATTTCACTGTGCGGAGTTTTCTTCGCACTCCACACAACCTTTAATCAATTAATTATTGGTATTCAAAATATAGAGATATGGATTATTTAGTATTAAAATATTACCAATAATATATTATAATAATGATGTGGAAGAATTGTGCGGAGAGAGAATGCATGTGAAAGTGTGGAATATCGCGACACACTCATATTTGTTATTAACAAATGCTTGTGTGGAGTGATTTCACTGTGATTATTTTGTATTAAAATACTAGCAACAATATATAATAATAATGATGTGAAAGAACTATGCAGAGAGAGAATTAATGCAAAAGTGCGGAACATCACAACTCACTTGTATTTGTTATTAACAAATGCTTGTGTTGAGAGCTTTTGCTGCATGGAAATATTTGTGCATAGAGCTTTCACTATGCCGAGAGCTTTCATTATGCAAAGAGTTTTGGTTGGAGAGATTTCATTGTGCAGAGAGCTTTCATTGTCCGAAGTTTTCTCCGCACTTCACACAACCTTTAATCAATTAATTAGTGGTAGAGGCAGGGAAATATATGCTACATGGAACCTATTACTCTTGTTTAAATGATAATTTTACTTCTTATATTTTTTATGGAGAAAATATCATCATTCCTAGTGAGTTAACCAATCCCACTGCATATTTTAATATTAATAAATATTTGTTTTTCTTCTATTTTTTAAAATTGAATAGTACATGAGTAAACAAAATAATTGTGAAATTTTTATTGCTTATCATTTATTAAAACTCGTTAAATTTTATGCTTATGAAGACTAAATTTTGGAGTGAGTTAATAAGTGGGCAATTTTTTTTTTAGTGAGTTAAGTTTTTGTAACTAGGTTCCTCGATCAGGGTGTATTAAAGGTGTAGTGTGCCAAGGGGGAAAGTGGACAGACTCTCCGCCTCCGCCTTGCTCTGTCAAGGGAGAAGGCATGGTGTCCTCATGCCATCCACACAACATAACAAATTAAAGCATCATGCAAATGGTAATTCATGGCATCCACCGCACAATGATTATGAATATAAACCATCAGGCTAATACCACGAAGAGAGCCTTAGACAAAAGAGAGTTCTACATGATGAAGTATTAGTATGATAGGAAATATGCTACCCAAGCTCTAAAAATTATATCCGAGAGAGTTGTTTCTATTACGAAAAGTATGGAAAGCACAAGCCCCTTACCTAGACGCCCCATGTTTGTATGTAATGAGTGTTGGAATCATTTATGTGGGGAAAAATGAAACTATGGCTCATCAATGTGAGAAGAATCTATAACCAATAATGGAGAGTGGCATTTGGTTAGCATCCAACGATAGTGAGGCAATGGATTGAAGCAATTGGTGTTCAAAGGATTTCCTTAAAGAAAGTGCAAGGAGTGAGGTGACTCCATTCTCTTCTGCTCCTCCATGGTTTCTCTTTCTCTTGCATAATTCAGTGGTCTCTGCAGATAATGTGTTAATTAGGGTTTCATTTTAAGAACTTCCCTGGCACTTGGTGACCCAAAACCACTGTCTTTACTGCACCTTATCTTTTCAATTTATTATCTCTATTGTTTGTAATGTGACCCCATCATCAAAGGAATCCTCAGGGTACCCTCTCAGTGACCACCACATGCTAGTCTACTTAGGAATTCAATTTCCCATCCCCCCTTCTGATTCAACTATGTTCACCCCTAAGTATCTCTCTATTCAGCGAGATAATTGTGTAGTCATTGGCTTCTTTGGGTTCTCCCTCAAATCTTGTAGTTTCATAAAACATTCCACATTCTGTCCCACAATGATGCACCAAATAATGTGATGCCGAAGAGGATTGGATGGTAGGGGTGAGGGAATTTATTGGAACCGATCTTGAACATAATCAGTAGCTCAAAGATTCAGGGAAAATATTTGGAGGAGAAGGAAGGTAGCACAAGGAAAATCACTTTACAACTCAACATTATCCATACAGAAAATTGCTAAATGTCTCCTGAGCATAGGGATATGGCATTGAAGTTGGTTAGGATTGAGGCCATGCTTTTCAAGGGCAAGGGACCAACATCACCCAACACCCTAGTTGTGCCAATTAGTGTGTCAACTTCAACCAAATTTATTCTACGACTCACTTTTTTGTCTATTGTAACATTTTTTTTTGGATATGGATGCCTTCAATTAACTTAGCATATAGGAAATATAGTTGCAGTTTTATTGCTCCACTTATGAGAACTACTTAAAAAACATTGTTATGTGGCTAGTCACTTGGTATATTAGTAGTATTTTTTAGTATTATTTAATTTTTTGGAAAAAATATTTATTTTATCGTTGCTAGTATGGCTTCCCTAGAGGAAAAGCACAATAGGAAAAGGACTTATGTATTCTCTATTTTAGAAAATCAATAGATTTTAAAGCTTGCAAAATAAATGCAACGAGGAAAAATTACAACTTGTTCACATATTTTTTTGAGATTTCAATGATTCGGGTCATCTTAAAATGGATCAAAGTTGCTTAGGATAAATTTCCATGGTTAAATAATGATGGGAACTATAACTTCCGTCAAAATTCCTACCAAATCTAAGGAAGAATTTATGTTGTAAAAGGGTTGAATGAGTTTACTTATTATTTTATTCTTTAGTTTTTCCTATAAATCCTACCACATACTTAAAATTTGAATCCTTCCTTGAGTTTTCTACTTCTAAATTCAATGTCGAGGATCTCCCTCTCTCTTTTATTAGTGATGACAAAGTCAGAACAAATTTATGTTATGTTCGTGGCTCATTGGTGCATAATTATAGGTAGAAATCCCAATTCAAAGCTTACGACACTTGTCTATAAGTACACATGCTTTTAGAGAAAAGATAAAATGAATAGAAATAAAAGATTATATATAATGAACTATATATGTTCCATTAGGACTACTCATAACATTATGATTAGGATCATAATCATATTACTTGGTATATATCCCCTTAGGATTTTATAAGTCCTTATGACCTCTCATTTACCATATTTCCTTATATAGATTGGGCACTCTTGGAGCATTTCTCCTCTACATATTGTTTACTATCTCAGGTTTCTTCTCTCACTACTACAATATATTTATCCCATCAACCTTGCATCTTTTGTATTATTTGGAGTATGGCATCAATATTCACTTAAGTATGAATTATTTTTTCTTAGTAATCAATCAATGACATCCTCCTCATGACCTCAATGTGCTCTCTCCTTAATGTATTCTATCTTTGCAGTGCTATCTTATGCCTTCCCTTCAAGGTATAATCTATTTCTCCTAAACTATATATTTTAAGGACCAATTCTCTCTCTTCATGCCTAATCAACTACAATTAAAAGTTTTTCTCTCACTCTTAGGGCCAACTTAATTTCCATTTCCATCCATAAACTTATATTTTCTTTCCACATCCCTTGAAATTCGAATGAACTCAACCATCCTCTTGCAATGGTCGATATCCATCCTTTTCTGACTTCCTTTAAAACCCTCTCTTCACCTTCTTATGTTTTACCTTTCATGTTCTCTTTTGTGTGTGACAAATTATCTTCATGCCTATACACTTTTTTTCCCAGGGAAAAATCATCACTTTTATTAAGAAAAATAAGAGTTACATGTTCTAGATGCATAATCATATGCAAATCAGCTAGTAGCTGTGATATAGATAGTGCTGTAAGAATTCAGAAAAATAAATACATCCGCTATATGTGCGAGTGTTCACAAAGTGATACAAAAGACATTCTCCATATTGAGTCAGTTTGAAGTATATAAATTATATGCTATAATAAAAAATGTGAATAAAGTTCTTCAGTCCAATCTATCGGGGGTCTGCCCCCCGCCTTCATGCCTATACACTTGTTTTCATGAGCATCTGCATCTATGCTCTTATTTCATGTATGCACTCTCAAATATACAAGGATCTGCTTTATTGATTTATGTCCAACAAAAGGTGGTTTAGGTACCTTAGAATCCTTGTAAAAATTCAAAGAAGAATATCTTTCAACCAAAATTTCTTAGAATTATGACATGTTTCCAAGCAATTTTAACCTCTAATGGAATAACCTAATGAGCTTGAAACTCTCCACTAGATGATTCCTAACATGTACAATAAGCAACATTCATCTTCTCTCATAGAAAATAACTTGTAATATTAGTGGTGTCAGTAGATAAGACCTTCAATGCCTTGAACACCACTATTTGTCCTCACCACAAGCCATTAGACACTTAAATTCAAAAGGAACATGGCCTTGTTCCTCAATGGACTCTTTAGATGAGATAAATGGTCTTTCAAATACATGTACCATAAAATTCATTGTAATATATAGTACTAAACGGAGGGAAATAAGCTTTATCTTGGGTGATGATGATAATTTCTAGCGCCCAAACTTTTTATTTTGAATATAATGTCCAACATACCAATTAGAACAAATTTGGTGCCACACTAGAGGTAATGCCCATTATCACCTTAATGTTAACCTCTTTGACTTCATTTTTGGTGCTTTTCCAATTATAGGGGTATCTCTAATACTTCTTTTGATCTGCAAGTTAGGCTTAGATGGTATGTGACAAATTATACCACAAATTTTTTTTTAGATATATTGACCAATAATAGGATGGATTCGAGAAAACAATTGCTTTCCCTTTGGGTAATGGGGTCTCAAGTTAACACATATTGGTATTAAGAATGAATGATGGAGAAAAATAACAAGGCAATATGATATAAGAATAAAACATTGCTAATCAAATCCATTGATCCTTATACTAATCCTTACCAAAGATATTTTAAATACCAAATATCCTTCCATGATCATAAACAATACATGAACCTTAAACATCACAACTAAACATTTTATGGACTAACACATTAAGAACATAAAAATTTGATAACATTAACAACTATTTCTTTAGATTTACATAGAGTGATAGAGGACATATAATATTTTTTACTCTTTCTCTTCTTCAACTCAAACTTTTAATGATAGACAAGTATCCAATATATGAGAGATAGATACAAGTTGCCTCATGTATATCTTACGATTGCAACATCAAAATGATAACTTGTTCTATAATGAAGATGATCTATATTGAATCATTGTATAATTTGCAATCATCTCGATGTTTTCAGAATGGAAACTTTGAGGAACCAACTTCCAAGGCCATTTTTACCTATGGGTCCTAGTTTGGAGAATTGGGATAAGATCCTTCCAAAGGAAGTTTGAGGCATTAAAGAAATATTTTTAGGGTCCAAAAAATATTTCTTCCATCAAACCCCTTAAAACTATTCTATGCTCAAAGACCTCTCTAATAATGCATGAAATATGTCAAACAAAGACCATATGCAAAAAAATTTCCACCTAGAAGTTAATGGTCCTATTTTGTCCACCATGATTCGAGAGGATGCCATGTCAGCTTCGTTGCTCATGGAAAAAGGGGATAGCCACATGGACACTATGAAAAAAACTCTATAAGGGTCAAGTTGTAACTCTAATTAAGAGTTGAAGGAGTCTAACTTAACCAATAATTGGTTATTAGGTCGTGTTATAATCGAGCCACTAGGAGGAAAAGGGGTTCCATTCTATTCAAATGCATTTCATTTCATAATAGAGCATAGTAGCTAAGAGTGGATAAACATTTAAAAAAATAGAGGGGGTTTGCATTCTATGGCAACCCACATGTTACAAGTCATAGATAATTCCATAAATAGTTCCTTATCCTTTGTATCTGCATTATTTTATTCTAAACAAAAGAGAACAAAGAAACCTCGCCTTTCAGTTGGGTTTTCTCTCGAAAGGGTTTGTGAGTGCATATCTTGGTCTTCATTGTGATTGGTTTGTTGTATTTCACTATTCTTTATTTTTTCATTTTATCTATTGCTTGCATACACAAAAAAATCAATAAGAATAGATTTGTAATCTAAAATAATTAATCCTTCATAGTATAGATATCAATTTATTTTAATAGATCTATTGTGATGAATTGTTTAGTAGGATATCCATGTTAGTTTACATACTAGAAGAAAGGAAAATGGAACTTGATATTGTAGTCACAATAATTCCCCAAATCCCTTAGAGATAGTATAATGTCCAAGAATCCATCTTTTGGAAGAATTTCTTCATTAATTTATAGCTTTGCATTGTAGCTCCAAATTTGGTTAATATCTTGAAAATATATCACTTTGGAAAGTTAAAATATGATTATAATCCTCTACATTCCTAAATAATAAACAAATAGCTTCCAAACCCCATAAAATATGGCTTAACACTCAATGATATCTTCATTTGTTATTTCTTTAAGGTTATGTTCATGATTTATAGTTTTTCTACATGATTCAAGACATTTTGAATTTGACAATGTGCCAAGTCATCCTTTATGATCATGCCTCATTGTTGCATATGTGAAAACTCCACCCAATTGTAATACAAACTTTAAAACCATCCTTCTTAGAATAATTATTCAATAGGTCATAAAATGCATGTTGTTTCAGACAAAGCTTGCTTATAGCCCTAAAAAATGTAAATGCAAGATGTACACCGAGAGCTTAAACTACACTTCAAGGTCGTATAATGCATGCCATAGTTGATTTGAAGAAAATTGGATTTTATATCTTCCATGACACATCACCCTATATGAAAAAATATATTCCAAGTGCATAAAGTGCATCCTATATATCTTCCATGACACATCACCATATATGATAAAATATATTCCAAGTGCATAAAATGCATCCTACATTGTTCAAGATTACATTCACTTCCAAATATACTTGACATGTCTCCTTAAAATGCAAACCAACCCTTCCAAATTCACTCCCGATATATGCTAATGCAAGAGGTAGAGTATATTATATAGCCCATCCTATTGCATACTCAAAGATGCACTCCATAGTTCCGAAATGCACAATATAAATGTGCCAAAATTCACAATTACATGCTTTTGTCAACTCCATATGCAATCTAGTCATCAGAATTTGCACTCCTATTCTAATATATGCACTTTAGGATGAGAGTTAAGCATGCACATGATGTATTTTGATGCGTTTAACCTAAATTGATGCTCATATCTATTGGCATGAACCAAAAGTATATGTTATTAGAAAATAAGGGAATTTTGTATTTAAAATATTTATTGTCGAAAATGCCTACCATAGCCCTAACATATGCATGCCATCCTTGGTGTATGCATTCTTGATGTATAACAATGAAAAGTAGATGTAGTATGCTACATGTTGCATCCTTATGTATGTTTAAAATACACACCAAAGCCCTCAAGTGCATGATGTTGGTAATGCCAAAATAGTTATTTTATTGAAATTGTTAAGCTCATAAAATGCAAGTTGATTTAAAAAAATATACACCATGTTTTGAACAAATTCCCACCCTAACTAAAAGGAATTATGGTCATGATGTACTATAGAATTCTTGACTTTCTCCTTTTCTTATATTGCATGTTGTTGGATAAATTGATTCTTGTCACAAGCTACTAAAATATATGCATTGACAAGCATGGAAATAAATGAAAAATGAATGCCCTAGTCAAATGCCTCATCCAAATGCATCGTACAAAATTTCACATACATTTTAATATACATATATTTCTAATAATGCAAAAAAACAATCATGAAAAATGCTCATCAAATGCTCCAAAATTTTTCCTCAAGGCTACAAAAGGAATTTTTTTTAAAACTAAGTAATAGTAGAAAATACACTCCATTCATTTAAAAAATACACTCCATGAATACCAAAATGCAAGCCCTACATTCAAGACGGCTAGAAAAGCTACCAATATTTGCAAGGATGATCTTCATAGCCTGCTAATGCATGGGGATACCTTATGTTCACAATATTTTCATTTTATGCATCCCTTTTCAAATCCTTCATTACAAGACAAAGTGATGAATATTTGTTGATGAAAAGTCTTGAAAGTTTGACATGTCATTTTAGGAAATAAACATATCTATATTTCTCACTCAACCGGGGAATCAAATTTTCATGTTCATATGGTCATTTCTCCATAATAATACAATCTTGAACTTTCCATATTTTGAAGTGACACGTGCATGGGAGTTAAGGACAACAAAACATATAGGGGATACTATGTGCAACATAATTTGATAGTAAAAATAGAATGTAGAAGAAGGACAATTATTAATTGGACAATTATCTCCTATACTAGCTTATATGCAACCATCATGTGCCAACTAATTACTCAAGGAAACATGTGATCATGACACTTATGAAATATTAAGAAGGCATTAATAGGATATCACATGCTTCTCTCCCTCTCTCTCTCTCTCGATGTTTGTGTATGTGTGTGTGTGTGTCCCTCTCTCTACTAGACATCAAGTCATAGCCCCTTATATTTTCCCTTAACCATTGAATGTTTTTACTAATTCAATTCAAAAGAAACATGTATATATATCCTTCTCTCTACTAGATATCAATCATAACCCTTGATATCCCCCTTAACCATTGAATGCTTTTACTAATTCAATGCACAATAAACATGTACATCATTTAACTTAGGCCTTAAATTAGGAAAAAACATAAATTTCATGGCCACAAGTTATTCACACATTCGTAAGTGGGATATTAGTTTTTGGCCTTCACAAAGGATACACGATCACACATTTCCGACACATATATGATATTGGCATTAGTGGTACCCTTGAGTCAACACCAAGGAAAAAATGATTAGTTACCCTTAACTTTATAGTTATGCAAAAGTGTACACATATACATGATATTTATATATAACTCGTGTTCAAAATAAATAAGTCAAAATGTAGTATTAAAACTCTCTCTCTCTCTCTCTCTCCCTCCCCCCCCCCCCCACACACACATACACATCCCTCTCTCTACTAGGCATCAAACCATAGCCTTTAATATTTTCCCTTAACCAATGAATTTTTTTACTAATTCGATTCACAAGAAACATGTATATATATCCCTCTCTCTACTAGATATCAAATTATAACCTCGGATACTCCCCTTAACCATTAGATGTTTTTAGTAATTCAATTCACAAGAAACGTGCAAATCATTTAACTTGGCCCTTAAATTAAGGAAAAACATAAATTGCATGGCCTACAAGTTATTTACACATACATAAGTCGAGTATTGGTTTTTGGTCTTCACAAAGGATGCACTATCACACATTTCCCACAAATATACAATATTGGCATGAGGTATTCTCGAGTCAACACCAAGGAAAAACTGATTAGTTACCCTTAAATTTACACTTATGCAAAAGTGTACACATATAAATAAGATTTATATATAACTCGTGTTCAAAAGAAGTGACGGGTCGCCCAAATACCATATTTTTACCAACCTTTCACTTCACTTTTAAAATCATATTTCTCTTTCCCATAAAATAATTTCATCACTACATCGGGTTTACACTTATAATTTTTAAATGCATTTGCTTTAGTTTGTTGAGTGAATTTATGATTAAATATTGAAAAAATAACATGTGTTCACTTATATATGAAAGTGGGATGAGTTTTATTATGTTTGTAAGTGTATTTGAAGACTTCAACAAAGTCATATTTGACCACCAAGCCTCAAATTCGAATCTCTTCTTCAACCCCTTGAAGATTTGATGAAGGTTTGGAAGCCTTAAATTCGAATTTCTTCTTCAACCCCTTGAAGATTTGATGAATATTTGAGAGACTCCTTCAAGCATACTTTATGGAGAAGAATCATGGAACTTTTGATAAGATTTTTTATCAAAGATATTAGATATTTGTGAGAGGATTTATAGAGATGTTACTTGCTAAGTGTTAGCACATGGTTGTAACCACATGAGACATTTTTGAATTTAGGAGAGATTTGTGGATCTCGAATCTTTGGTATTTATCTCAATTTTATATATAAATAGGAGTGCTCTCTCTCCAAAGGAAAAAGGTAGTAGGAAAAACTTGAGACTTTGAGACTATCATTTTCTGAAGACAATTGAAGATAGAATTTATCATTTTCTTATGCATATGAGTTGAATGGATTGCTGTAGCTGGGTGTTTTTAAGAGGTGTACCAGGCAAGGTTGGAGGGCCCCCACACTGAACTAAGTACACTTCATTGTAGAATAATGTTTATAGTTTTGAATATTCTAGTTTCAACTATGTGTGTTCATTCTTCTTTACTATAAATACTTGTACATGTTTTCATTATGAACTTTTGTTATGGCCATGTTTCATTTTGTGAATATTGATCTATTATTTAGTGACTAGTTTGGATGTGGAAGGATACCAAGGAATCTTAGAGTAGAGCCTCTTCTCCATGATCTAGGATTTGATTAAATCAAGATTCACTTTCTTGTATGCTTTCTAGATTAATTTTATATGCTTTCATAGTTACATTTCATATTGCTTTCTTTGCTACTTGGAAATGTTATAATAGAAGGAATGTGGAAGGATACCCCAAAATCTTAGAGTAGAGCCTCTTCTCCATCTTCTAAAATAGACTAATCTCATTGACCAATCATTTATATGGTTTCATAGAGTAAATTTGAATGCTTTCTTTACATGCTTTCATAGAGTAAATTTGAATGCTTTCTTTACATGTTTTCTTTACTCGCTTTTCAGAATAGTTGTCTTGTTATTCTAGCATGCATTTCACTTTTCCAAATCCTAAACAATGACTTTATGAGCTAACCGGATCTAAGGTCCATATATTTTGGCATGTTTCTAAGTCTACTAGCCCGAATTGATAATTAAATATATGCTCTAATTTAGTCCCATAAATTAGACTTACATTTTTGGCACTGTTGCTGGGGAAGAACGCTTAGATACAATTAGTTAGGAAGCTTGTTTAGGAAAAAATAGAAAAACAACAAAACACAAAATCAAAAACACTTTTCATTATGGTTATTCATGTTTATACATAGAATTTAGAAAGGTAGATTCTCAAAACAAAATCCCCAACCATTAAAAAAAACTCACGAACTACAAAATCCATTTGTTAAACAAAGATCTACAAAACATGATGTTAAAGAAGTCATTTAGAGAAGGAATGTATGCCACTGCAAGGATCTTCTTAAAGCCTTGTCCACAATTTAGAATGATCGCTAGGGATGAATATTCATTTCAAAAGTTAGAAGAGGAACAAAACATCGATGAAGAGGATCCACAAGAAGAAAACTTAGAAGATTCTTCTTGTAAGGAGGTGAATGAGTCATGGATCACATGCAATGAAGATCAAACATTAGAGCTAGAAATTAAAGAATTTACAGCATGTATATCACAAGATCCCTTGAGCATTCAAGATTTTGAACAAGTGCCACAAGAAGAACTTTGTGATATGACAATTAAGGAGAGCCAAGCAAACAAATATCATCTCAAAACTTTGTTTGAACTAGTCATTAGGCCACAACACCACTCCATTTTTCAATATTCCTTAGCATCAAATATTTATGATCAAATAAATTTTCATGTCCAAACATTCATTAAAGTATATTTTCCAAACCTGGTTATGAGTTTACTTATGATCTTGTTACACAAATGGATGCATTGGAAATTCTCGTATACCTGAGAGAATGACTCATTTTTCTACAATAGAGTAGGTAGGATATTATTTTTAGTTTCTAATAAGTATGCTCTCCTCCCGCGTTTTGTACGATCTCGAGGATCAGAAAGTAGGATGTCAATAAACCTTTTCAAGAATAAATAAATTGAGGATTTGTAACATGCTTAATCAATTTCATCTTTAGATCTGCAAATCAGTTTGTCTCCATTTTCTAATAAAATTTTCATCAATTTTCATCAATAAAATTTTCAAAATACCTAAATAGGCTAAGTAGATATTCTAAATCGGTTGGGTATCTCCCTCCATTTTTAGCACCAATAGGAATCCACTTAATAAAAATCCTGGATCAGTTTCAACAGACCATATCACAACTAAACTAATATTTGTTCAAACACATCCAAGTCTTTTGAGAGCCGCTCTATTGTTCATCACTTCAAAACCCCCAAGGCACCTATAATTTCAAATGAAATTAATGCCTTTAACTCAAATGGTATCATAGTTACTTTAGTATCTAATGATACTTATTCTGCTGAAAAACCTATCATATCATATGAAATGACAGCTAAAAATGAAGGGGTTTCAATGCCAAGTTTGAGAAACTTAAATGAGGGGCCTCTTTCAATGCCTAAAAGTTTTGGATTTTTTCAAAGAACTATATTTTTTTCATTCCATTCAGATATCTTCCCGTACTACCTATGTATATCTCCTACTGACATCACAAGGAAGCTTGTTTCAGGAAAGAGCCACGTTACTGCAGGGCCCTCAACATGTTGGAAATGGACACTACACTTTTGGTATGAGAATAAGCTTGGATTCAGTGGAAAAGCCTCAAGTTATTGCGTCTTCGTTTCTTTCAGTGAATTTAGGAGAAATTAATACAACGAGGGAGGTTATACATGGTTCTCTCTTGAACCTAACCTCTTCTAAATCTCATAGTGCTCCTAATGGAGTTGGCAAGTTATTCTATGCACACACACCAACAACAAGTTCTCTATGCACAAGGGATCTCAAAAACCCATCTATCCATGAAGGGATTTCTGTTCACTGAATATGGAAGAGATCACGCCAATATTTGGATTTCTCCTGCGATGACAACATAGAGAACTTACCATCAAATCTGTGGTGAATTGTCAATGATTACGTAATAAATATGGAAAATGTCAAAGATCATAACAAATGCCGATGCTTACCCTTTTGATTCCATGGACTGTATGGATTTATTTTCATGTGCTTGAATACTAATATAATATACCCAATTTATCGAATTGAAATGCAGGTTGATATGCGTCGCATTAAAATGTCCCCATAATCTAGAGATTGATGGAAAATCAAAGCGCAAACGCTTATAAATAGCCCATGAAATCGAATCGAATATCGCAATGATAAGGGTTAATCACAGATCTAGATGAAAATACTTCTTTTTTTGTGAAGTGTTGGAGAGGCGCATGCCTAGGAACAACAATTGAGATGGCCACAACATGAATGAAGTATTCTATGAGGCTGAGGTCCATATCATCCAATAGATCAAGTGTAACATTTGTTGTTTTGAAGCATCGATTAAGAGTGTACACTGCAACTCCTATATAAAGCCAAACAATCGTAGAATTAGCATGGAGTAGCCATGACTGGTGGCTGGGAATGATCTCAAGAGAAAAGGGTTTTTCTTAGATCATGTAGTAACATTAGATCAAGCAACAATGGAAGGTTCTTCGATGCACTGTAGAGAGAATATTTATGCCCATGGTACATGTATACCGCTATTAGCACTCAGCGTCATTTCTATAGAGTGGATGAAAGTATCTTGCAGGGTCAAGAAGGGGTTTTCCAAGTCCAAGAAGAGGCAAAAGAGGCAATGAAATAGGCGTTTGTAACCCAACAGCCTGGAGGTTTAACAATGTAGCAATGAGAGATGTTTGGATTGGCTAATCAAATGGATTTCATTGTTGTTTCTTAGACATCACTTTCTCAGTCCCTGGCTTCTAGCACCCGAGATCCACAAGCTTTGATAGGGGAGAAGAGTCAAGTAGATGTGGCTCAAGCTCAAATGGTTCAAGCTCCACAAGCCTCTCAAGAAGCACAGGCACCTATGACCGTAGTACAAGCTCTCGCTAGCATTAGACAATTCTCTCAACAATTTGATAACTGGTCATTAGATTCATTGATAGAGGTTTCCTTGCATTCAAAGGATTGGAGAAGAAGTGTGAGAAGGGCTTGGAGAAGAAGTGTGGAAAATAATAATTTCGAAGACTTGTTATTATAATGGATACTTCATGTTGAACTTTTTAATTAAAAGGTTTTCCAATAGGTGGGTTTGCAAATGTATGTAAAGA
The DNA here is from genome assembly GCA_034641835.2 of Pinus albicaulis. Lineage (NCBI taxonomy): Eukaryota > Viridiplantae > Streptophyta > Pinopsida > Pinales > Pinaceae > Pinus > Pinus albicaulis. The sequence continues at coordinate 1,060,735,215 of CM076574.1, forward strand.
AATTGAGAATAGGCAAGATGATAGCAATGGACAACTTATTGCTCAACCCACGAGTAGGGATTGTTATGATAAAAAAAATGAATGTTAATGTTGGATGTCCAGTATCTCAGCCAATACAAACTTTCGACAATGTGTCTGAAGCTAATGGTCAAACCAAGATTCCTGGCATTTCCACAATTGGAACTCCACAATTTCTAAGAAAATGTTGTCTAACACTTGAAATTAGGATAGATGCATGTATGGCAAATAATGGCCTCCCACTTGAGCTTCAAAAGCTATGTTGCCATGTTAATCATAACTCTCTTCTTTTCACTTCAAAACTTGATACATAAGGGAAATATAAGAAAGAGTGGAAAACTGGTTAGAAATGCAGAAAATATTGACTCCATTGCTTGAGCTTCGACCTTGAATCTCCTCTAATCAAATCCTCCAACAAATTAGTTTTGTATCTCCTGCCAAAGATCTATTGATGGACATAATGTTAACATGTTAGCTTTTAATATGGATGATGGTTGTTATTTCCAAGTATAATTCTGCATGTAGCATATCACATATGACAGATGTGCCACAATCATCAAAGAACATGCACGTTTGGATTATTTGACAGAAATCATAGAGATCACAAAACCATTTTACTCACCGTCATTTTACCATTTTGTTGCTTCATTTGTTAGTTTGTGGCACTGTTAATATTTTAAGATTTAAAGAAAGTTTTCTTGGCCTTAATTTATAAAGAATTCATTTAGATTAATGGTAAATCATTGGAGTTGTGAATAAGTGGTCATGAGTTCAAATCTTGGTCAAAAGAGTTTTATTAACTAGGCAACCTTTTAACATTTAACCATTTCCTGCCATATGATAGCTCAACACACCACCCAGTCACGACAATGTCTAGTAAGTATTGACCAATCAATAGCCACAATAAATTCAACAACCAAGCTTATCAACATATTACATAAGTTTGTTGGTCTTGATATTAAGGCATATTTTGGTGATGTTAAGCCTACAATCCTTAGTGCAATTGATGTTGAATTTGAGAAAAATCCTTATGAGGGATCGGTTGCAGCTCCAAAGAAGACCATCAAAGAACTGTATTCTTCTTTAGTATCGTGTAGATCTCGTGCTGATGGTTTACCGTGAGAAGACATAAGTGGAAAGATCACACCAATGTTAAATAATAAAAAAAAAACATTAAATTTGAGACGAAAGATCAAAACATAAAATAAATGTGTCGCCTCTGAATAGGTAAATTTCAGTGGTGCTTGAGATTTTTGCTAATAATTTTCTTTGTTTCATAAAGGGTTGTATGAACACTATATAAAAAATAAAAAATAAAAAAAACAAAAATATTTCACAAATGGACATTTAATAACTCTTAAAAACAATTTACGCTAACTTGTTTATTGGGGTCACTTCATAGAAACTTGCATGCAAAGGCAATAGGTAAGAAAGATGAATTTCATTTTATTTGGTTGCTAGCATTTCTGTATTTATGTTTTTAAAAAATAAAAAAATAAAAATCACTCACAGTTTTCATGCAGGATTTGTATTGAAGTTTTTACAGGTACATTGAGAGAGTTTCTCCCTCTAAATGGGAAGCCACTTCAGTCATCATCATTCAAAACATCAACTTGTCTATCATAATACTGTCTTACATCAATATAATTGTCAGAAGAAGGAAATCAAACTATATCAGGTTCTAAAACATATATCCATCATGGTCATAACATGTTAACATCAACTACTTCATCACCACATATGAACTTGACATCAAAATTTCATCAAGGGTTAGAGCCATAAGATTAGGGCAGTTGAGAGGTGTATCATCAAACTTCAAATATTATACTCACTACATCACTTCTTTATCATATTACTCAACCATCAAATCAGGGCTTCCAGATTTACCCCATTGTCTAATTTACTAAGCTTATCAAAACCTAACCAAGGTCAACAAGAAGATCCTGAGCATCCATCTTATTGTTACACTTTTATTATCAAGGTTATGATGCTTTTCATAAGCAGTATCAAGTAACAATATACAAAAAACAATGTATCTAGCCTGCTTTAGGAAATCCATCATGTCTAAAATGTAAAATGCTTGTCAAATATCAAGTGCACCAATATATCACATGTATCATAAATCAAACTTACTTTCATATGCATGTCTGAGTAATTTGTGAAGGTGATATTCTCATCATACCTTAGGGCATAGCTTCCCATCCAATATTGCACCTCGAATAATATACTATACTTACCTTATAACATTCAAATACCTTTGTACTTTGTATCATTTAATTTTCATGGGTAACTGTAGCTCTTCTCCTCCCGCACTAGCCATATTTTCCTGCACCTCATATGATCCTCAAGAATTATCCACTTATCACATTTCATCAAGAGGTTAGCAGTATCTAAATACTATAATATACATTCAAGAAGTATAATCAATGATCACATCAATAAATCTAAACAAAAGGAAAGACATAAAGAAGTAACATAGATCGAAAAAGGACTCATCTTCAATGAGAGGTGATCATCTCCCTCTTAAACAAGCCTTCAAGGGTTATGACTATCTATTGATCATATAACATTTTTTCCTTCATTATATTTCAACCAACTTCATCAACAACAAGGGTTAGTTGAGACTATCACATCTAGTGCTACATCAAACTTGTCACAAGTGCTTGAACATCTTCACACTGATCATGCTCGGGTTTCTAGAGCACGTATCTAAAATATTTATCATAATCTAGGGTTTCTTCCAAACCCTAACCTCATAATATCCATCAAACCATAATAGCCAATTGTCTATGGTTTGATTCAAACCCTAGTATTCTTTTAGGTCTCCACCATCTTCTCTTGCTTCCAACAAAGGTGTATTCATAGGGGTTGTTGTGGATGATTTTGTCACCCTCCTAGAGACAGCCTAGAGTTGCCATAGACCAGTGCCTAGGACATCTTAATATAGCAAGGAGTCCTTTATAGTTTGGGTTGTCAGTCCAAGGGACTCACCTACTATCTCCTGTTTTAAACAAGGAACTTAAGTTAGATTGAATTGGTCCAAATTCTCTCTCAGAGGCTGATACAAGGATAGGATTAAGGTAAAGACATCATGTAAAAATTCAGCATGAAAGTATCAGACAGTTAAGAGACCGCTTTACTGCAAGGAGGGCCGGTTCATATAATATACCACAGAAATAAAATATCAAGAAGTGCAGGGAGTGAGAGAACATAAGAAGATATTACTGGTAGAAGGGCGCATCAATATACGAATCCTTAAGCCACTAATATAGCAGAACTTATGAAAAGAGTGAACATGGAACAGTATATCACTTCTAGGCCTATTTAAAGCGCTTGACTAATTCCAGAAAGGGCACCACTTAAGATGAATCCTTACCGCAAACTAGTGAGCCACTCGCATTCTAGAACATGATACAAGAAGGAATTTCGCTTGAAAGAGATGATATATTAACACATAAGAAAAGTTACATACTGTAATATACCAAAGACCAGAATCCTCAATACAGTCATAACCCCTCCTCACTGAGACCCTACGGGCTCTGAAACTTCATACAGAAATGTCACAAGATGAATACAATAGTCTTCTCGCTGCACAGCTTGCTTACAGAAATCTGGAACCCTAACAATGTCTTCTTTTTTGGTATTTATAGAGAAGACTGAAACTTCTAGAGGAGGGGGAGAGGGAAAAGGAGCAATTAATGACTACATTTCAATCCCATGGCGGAAAATACTCGCGCCTTTTTATGAATGACAAGTTATAAATAAATACCTAACCACCTGTATACAGAAATTAATGCTAGGAGATAAAAATCTCCTTATGTACAAGACAGAAATAATAAAATATATACATCGGGATGCTTCTGGCTGAAGGTAAATCTGCTACCATGAGGATCCTGAGAAAATCTCCCATTCAGTACTGTACGCCTGGCCTTTGATTTTGAATTAGAGTCCCGGACCTTAAATGCGAGGTGAACTTCTCTGGAGGGTTCCGAGAATCTACATCTGTATTTTCTTTAATGGCAGTCATTTCATGCATCTGCTCCAGCTTCTTCATTAGATTTCGCCTGCAGGAAAACACCTTCTGATATATTCTTGATTCTCTGGAATGGAGGCGGTGGATTTAGATGCCTCCTCTACCATTTAGAACCTGCAAAACCCCGAAACTGTTAGAAAAACTGACTCAGACGAAGGCGGAGGTGACAAAAGTGTGAATGGAGGAGATGATGGGGACGCAGATTAAAAACGGTGACATACGGGGCGTTGGGAGCGAACAATGGAGGTTTTCGCAAAAAGAACGAAGTGTCATACAGTGGGGTCGGGAGGAAAAACTAGCGGCAAATGTGAATAAAACACATAAAAATATATATATATATATATTGGCACGGAGGGATGTACGGGGGGAGACACGTAGGCGAACAAGGGGCGAATGGGAGGCGACGTGGCGGGTGAATTAATGGGCGTAGGCGTGTAAGAGTGACACGGTGGCGGGCTGTGGGACGTGGCGGGTACATATCAATGGGCGGACGATTTTGTTGCATTTCCGCCGTTGGATGGAGATCTGGAGATCCGACGGTCTTTGTGAATCCTGCTGCCCAGCCATCGGTTGAAGTTTAGCGTGCGGGGGATGGGCGGTTTCTCGCTCGTACCAAAAACACGTGGCATGAGTTTTATGGCATCGCTGCCTCCGCGGGGAATACCACTGCTCTGACAAGAGTGGTGCGGGGCAATACCGCCTGTTTCGGGCGTGTGGCGTACATATGGGGGGCCCTGCCAATAAGTTAGCTACCGCGCCGTTGATTTAATTGAATCGGACGGCTGCGACGACGCCCGGGACTCAAATGATAAGACCCCCTTTTCTTTTGGCCTGTGGTCCTGGACTCGGGTCATATGAAAATCAAGGCGGGAGGGGATAAATTCTAAGGGGCTTCGGCCCGACATATAAAATATGAATTTTGAACATTCGAACAGCGTATTTTTTAGAGCGGCATGGGGGTTTTTTAGCCATGAAATATAATGGAAACAGGTTTGAAAGGGATCGATGGCTAAATCTGAATGGAGGGGAAAAATGTACAACATTGGCTCCATCTGGGGACGGCATGCTTGACTTCGGGCATGTCGAGAACACGTAGACTATTCAAAATTTCCATTCTGTCGCTCAATTTCTTCTGCGCTTCACCTTCCGGTAACTATCAGCATTCTTTTTCCTTTGCAAAAACTAGAATGAAAACAATTTATATACAGTATATACAGTCTGGCATTCTTCACTTGGGTCAGAATTGAAAATACGGCTTGAGGAATTGGCCATTCACGGGCGCATCCAACAAATCACCCTTTAGATTCTCCAACATAAAGGTGTTATTTCCCCCCTGACTCACGATTCTGAATGGACCAAACCATAATGGATCAAACTTAGCGTGCTTGCCCTTTTCTGCTCTGCGAACATCCCATCTAAGAACCAGGTCTCCAACTTGAAAATTCCTATCCTTTGTGTGCTGATCAAAGACCTTCTTCATTTTTTCCTGGTACTCTATTAGTCTCTGGTCTACCTGATTCCTGGTTTCCTCCAATTCTACCAGCTGATTAATTCGCCTAATCATCTCATCTGGTTCTTCCTGATTTTCCTGTATAAAACGTGCCACTGGAAATGGCAATTGCACAGGAAACACGGCAGCCCGCCCGTACACCAGCTCATATGGAGACCTGCCTGTTGCTCTTTGCTGGTTATCCTGTTTTCCCACAGAGAAAACTTCAATTGAGAGTCCCAATTTTTCTGATTTTCAGCTATTGTTTTCTTCAGAGCCCTTACCAGGGTTTTATTAGATGATTCTGCTAAACCGTTCCCCTGGGGATAATATGCTGTGGAATGAGTTAATACAATATTATATCTTAGGCAGAAATTTACAAATCTGGCAGACTTAAAAGCTTGAGCATTATCGGTTACAATCCTTGCAGGACAGCCAAACCTAGATATGATATTATCTTCTATAAAATTCATGATTACAGCATCTGTAGCTCTTCTTGTAGGTATGGCTTCCACCCATTTCGTAAAATAGTCTGTGGCTGTCAATATCCATCTATGTTGGCCACTTGATGGGGGGTGTATTTCTCCTATAAAGTCTAATCCCCATTTCTGGAAGGGTTCGTTTACATGAATGGGAATTAAGGGCAAAGATGCTAACTTCTGTCTTTCTGCAAACCTTTGGCACTTATCACATGCTCTGACCCAAGCAAAGGTATCTGAATACAATTTTGGCCAGTAAAAACCAGCCTTCAAGATTTTATTGGTTGTAGCCCTCCAGCTGTAGTGTCCTCCACATATTCCATCATGGAATTCTGTCATTATACTCTGCACTTCATTTTCTGTGAGGCATAACAGCAATATACCCAAAGGGTCTCTCCAATAGAGCTGTCCATTGGCAATGACATACTTCTGAGATCTCATCCTTACAGCTCTGTACTTTACCTTGTCACATCCTGGAGGACAGCTAAGTGTCAACAGATATTCAACTATTTGCTTATACCAAGGACTAGTCAGATATTTCACATGTACCTTTTGTGTGGCCATTTCTAGTCCATGTTGCTCCTCTTCTTTTTCTGATTCTTCATTTGCCATCATGGATAGATTAATGCCCAGAGCCTGATGATTAGATTCAGATAACATCTTGGCAAGTCCCTGTCCCTTGATCAATTTAGTAGGCTTTATGTCTAAATCATACTCCTGAATTTTTGCAATCCATCTTCCCCTTCTACCCTCACTGTCTCCCTGAACTAAAATGTCTTTTACAACTGCTGTGGGAACATAAGCAGTAATATGGGATTGCAAAATATAAACTCTAAAAGCTTTAAGGGACTTTACCAGGGCATATGCCTGCTTCTCCAGTATATTATATTTCAATTCAGCATCATACAGCACCTGACTGAAGAACGCTATGGGCTGTTCATATCCCTCTTCATTTTTCTGCAGTAATACTCCAGCGATTGTGTGAGGTGAAGCAAATGAAAATACCATAAATGGCTTGCTGTAATCTGGTCCTGCTAGCACGGGAGCTTCAGCAAATGCTTGTTTAATTCTTGTAAATGCATCCCTAGACTCCTGGGACCACTTAACTTCACTGTCCTTTCTCAACATATTGGTTATGTGCCTAACTATCTCTGCATAGTTAGGAATGAATCTCCTCAAAAAATTTATTCGGCCCAAAAACACATGTACTTCTTTCTTATTTCTTGGCAGAGAAATGCTATTTATTACTTCAACTCTCTTAGGATCAATTTTTACACCATCCTTAGTCACGATATGTCCTAAGAGTTTTCCCTCGTCTAATGCAAACAAAGATTTTTGGGGATTAAGAGAAAGGCCGTACCTTCTGCATTTTTCGAAAGTTCTTCTCAGATGTACAATATGCTCATCATCATTCTTTGAGAACACTGTGATATCATCGAGGTACACCACAAGAAACTTGTCCTGTTCTCCCACAAAGGCTATGTCCATCGCCCTCTGAAAAGTAGCACCTGCATTAATCAATCCGAATGGCATCCTTGCATACATAAAGGTTCCCCATGGTGTAGTAAATGCAGTTTTCTTCTGATCTTCTGGGAAAACAGCTACCTGATTGTAGCCTGAAAATCCATCCATCATTGACATTCTGGATGCCCCCACCACTTTCTGTAGGATGTGATCCATTTTAGGCAGTGGGTAATTATCTTTGAGAGAAGCCCTATTCAAATTTCTGAAGTCTACACACAGCCTGATTTCTCCATTCTTTTTTCTGACAGGAACAAGATTCGCTATCCATTCTGAGTACCTCAAGGGCACAATTATTTTGGCCTTCAACAATTTTCTAATTTCTTTCTCAATTGAGGGAAGAAGCAGGGGATTAATCTGCCTGAGCTTTTGTTTGTATGGCTTTGCATCTTCCCTGAGTGGAATCTTGTGTTGTATAATATTTACATCAAAAGTCTTTAGGTCGTCATAGGACCAGGCAAAAACATCTTTATAAGACTGAAATAATTTCAAATACTTTTCCCTATATTCTTCTGAGACTCTTTTTGATAATTTAACAATTTTGGGATCAGTAGCGGTACCCAGATTCAAATCTCTCATTTGGTCTTCTTCTACTGCCTCATTTGGCTGCATGTGAACATCATTCTTATTGAATAATCTTTCTAGAGGCACTAGACCTCTAGGGATGACATTTCCTTTTAACTGCAGCACTTTATTTCCTGCTATATTCTCTTCCCATTTACCTTCAGCAATGTTTTCAGCTTCTTCCTCCTCCTCATCATCAATTTCCATACCTATGAATTCTCCCACTGTCTCCATGAATCTCTTCATCTGTTCGTCATCTTCAAAGACCTGCCAATGCTTTATATTGTCTGGGATAGATGGTCTGTAACGTACCTCCACTTCATATCTTAACAATGGGTTCTGAGGAGGCCGGAACGTACTGGCAGCCACAGCAAGAGAGTCTGCTATTCTGTTATGCTCCCGGGGCATGAACTGTATATTAAATGCCGAGAAGAAATTTTCGATCATGTCCCATACTTCGTTTCTATATGCTCTGAGCCGAGGATGCTTAGTCTGACATTCATTCTTAATCTGTCTTACTACCAGCTCAGAATCTCCAAACACTTTCAGACATTGGATGCCCATGTTTTTAGCTGTCTGTAGTCCCAATAATAGTGCCTCATATTCAGCTACATTGTTTGTAGCCTCATACTCCAATTTGAAAGACAGTGGCACCCAATTTCCTGTGGGGGAAATTAACAATACCCCAGCTCCATTACCTTCTCGGGAATTTGCCCAGTCAAAATGCAAAGTCCATATTTCTGATTCCTGACCTCCTTTAGGCTGCTCGGCTTGGATTTGACCAAAGAGAGGCTCGTGTGCACAGTTTTGATTCTCTTCTAACACAAAACATGAGAAATCCCCCTCTCTATTGTAAACTGGAGAATTGTCTGAGCAATCAGCAGTGGTCACCATTTTAACAAATCTGGTTTCCCTATATAACCTCCTTTCCTGACCGCCAAAGACTGGGACAGTAGCATATGTTAAATCCAGTTTAATCGATCCCCCAATCTTCGTACCCCAGGATCTTGACAACATCATGCCAAAGCGAGCTGGGATATCAGCGACCACAATGTCCATGACCACACTTTTTACTGGGATTTGAGCTAAATTAACTACTAAATCTTTTATCATTCCCAAGCATTTAACCCTTTTAGAATCAAATGAATATAGATCTTTGTATGGTCTTGTAATTTGCAGTCCTAGTTGCTCCATGATAGACAGAGGCATAAGATTATGGGAAGCTCCAGAATCTAGCATACAATTGTGAAGCAGCAGGTCATGAATGACTAGGGACACATAAAAGGGAGGAGTAGAAGGGTCTATCTCCTCAACGTGTGGGCCAAAGGCTACCATGGGTCTTTCTTCTTGAAGATTTAGACTATCAGGTGTAATTGGAAGTTCAGGAAGAGGCATGAAAGAGGTGACCTGAGACTGATATACAGGCTGTTTTAACAATTCAGTCAGAGGAACAGGAATCTTAATCTTTTCAAGCTCTCTTTGCAAATTAAAAGCAGATGTGGACTTTTCTATCATTACTTCTTTTGACTCCTTATTCTCAACTGAGGACTTGACTTCTTTTGACATTGGCTCGGCATTAGAAGGACTAGCTATTTTAGAGGAAGAAGGAAACTGATCAGTCGACTGCAAGGGGATATTGAGGAGATTCTTACCTTTTTCTACGCATTTCTTTGTTGCTGATTCCTTCTGAGCAGATGTTTCTTTCTGAGGTGGATCTTCTTCTTGCTCCTGAGTTCGGGTCCTCTTCCTCGAGGATTTGAGATCATATTTGACATTGAATTGGGCTTCCATGAAATCAGCAAATTGCTTGCAATAATGGTCAATGTCTGCTTCTTCATCTTCTTCTTGCAGGGGACAGTCCATATCAATATTGTTTGAAAAAGCCAGATTGGAATCTTCTAATCCATAGGCTGCCTCTCCAGTGGAGTCATCTGCTGGTCCTTCCAGGTACAAGGGGTGAGGTACCTGATCTTGCTGCTCCCTTGTCTCTCTCGGCAATATTTGGAGAGGTGGCCTCTTATACTGGGATTGTACCCTCTGTTCGGAGCATTGTAATAGTTCTTGGGAGCTGCGTTTTTAGCTTCTAGTTCCATCTTGACCATCTTCTTTATCATCTTACTTATTTCATCCATTTTATCTGAATCCTTTTCTTGATTAGAGGTAGAAACCTCTTCTTTGCCTTTCCTTCTGGCATCTGGTTCAATTTTCCCTTTTAACTTTCCTGTGGAGGCAAAGTTCGCTTCTAGTTCCAGAGCATCTGATTGTGCATCATCTAGTGTGGTAGGTTTCCTTTCTCTCAAGGAGAATCCGAAGTCAAAGTCGAAGGCTGCTATGAAGATTATCTTGGCAGCAGCTTCATTTGGCTTCATTTCTGGAGGCAAGCTTAGATATAACTTGTTGAATCTTTTGATGAATTCTGATACCCCTTCATTCTGTTTCTTCTTGATAGTATTAAACTCAGTAAGGCACATTCCATAATCTTTCTTTTCTCCCCACTTCCTGAGAAAAACGTTTTCCATCTGATCCCAGGTTGTCACAGAACGATTTCCCAATGTTTTAAACCATTTTCTAGCTTCACCTTCTAAAGACTGCACAAATAATCTCAAAACCACATCCAGGTGTTCAACATTCAAATTTTCTGCAAAAGAGCAGAAGGTCTCGAGATGTTTCTGAGCATCAATATCATTTTCACCATTGAACCTTGGCAGGATCTTCAGATAATCCTGCGGCATATCATTCAACACCTGGGGTAAAGCCAGAGGAGCATATTTGTTCAGGAGAAACGCAGGAACATTGGCCATTGGAGGTGGTGGGGGTTGCACAACAGTTGGAGAAACAAATGAAGGGAGAGGGGTAGGGGGAAGCGGAGTGTGAATAACAATGGGAATATATTGCACCGAGGTCTGAGGTGTGGATGGGAATAGTTCTCGGTTAACAGAAGCTACCTCAGTGACCTCTTTAATTTCTTCAGCCTCGAAAGCAGGATAAGATTTTTCTCCAATTAAAGCACTTCCCCTACGTGGGGTTTCTAAATAAAACTCAGGATTTTCTGTTCTAACTTCTTGAGAAGAAGAGGGCGGATAATCTTCAACAGAACACTCGGAATTTTCAGCACGGGCTGACTTCCTCTCCTTCCAGACTCTTTTATGAATAATTTTCTCTGGGTCAGACACATAGGGTGTTTTCAGTTGGGCTGTATCTGACCTCAAATGCGGCCTACGAGGAGCCAGGACTACCGATAAGATCTATCAAATAAAGACCAGTGGAGTCGCCAAGGTGAGAAATCTGCAACTCTTCACCTCTCTGTGCTCACCTGATTAGAGAGTGAAATAATTTGTCGAAAACCCAGGGAAACTGATATTCTTGAATTCGTGTCCCCGGCAACGGCGCCAGAAAGATGTTGTGGATGATTTAGTCACCCTCCTAGAGACAACCTAGAGTTGCCATAGACCAGTGCCTAGGACATCTTAATATAGCAGGGAGTCCTTTATAGTTTGGGTTGTCAGTCCAAGGGACTCGCCTGCTATCTCTTGTTCTAAACAAGGAAATTGAATTAGATTGAATGGGTCCAAATTCTCTCTCAGAGGCTGATACAAGGATAGGAGTAATGTAAAGGCATAATGTAAAATTTCAGCATGAAAGTATCAGACAGTTAAGAGACCGCTTTACTGTAAAGAGGGCCGATTCATATAATATACCACAGAAATCAAATATCAAGAAGTGCAGGCAGTGAGGAAACATAAGAGGATATTATTGGCAGAAGGGCGCATCAATTTACGAATCCTTAAGCCACTAATATAGCAGAAATTATGAAAAGAGTGAACATGGAATAACATATCACTTCTAGGCCTATTTAAAGCGCTTGACTAATTCTAGAAAGGGCACCACTCAAGATGAATCCTTACTGCAAACTAGTGAGCCACTCGCATTCTAGAACATGATACAAGAAGAAAGTTTGCATGAAAAAGGATGATATATTAACACATGAGAAAAGTTACATACTGTGATATACCAAAGACCAGAATCCTCAATACAGTCATAACCCCTCCTCACTGAGACCCTACGGGCTCTGAAACTTCATACAGAAATGTCACAAGATGAATACAATAGTCTTCTCGTTGCACAGCTTGTTTACAGAAATCTGGAACCCCAACAATGTCTTCTTTTTTGATATTTATAGAGAAGACTGAAACTTCTAGAGGAGGGGGGAGGGAAAAGGAGCAATTAATGACTACATTTCAATCCCATGGCGGAAAATACTCGCGCCTTTTTATGAATGACAAGTTATAAATAAATACCTAACCACCTGTATACAGAAATTAATGCTGGGAGATAAAAATCTCTTTATGTACAAGACAGAAATAATAAAATATATACATCGGGATGCTTCTGGCTGAAGGCAAATCTGCTACCATGAGAGTCCTGAGAAAATCCTCCATTTAGTACTGTACGCCCGGCCTTTGATTTTGAATTAGAGTCCCGAACCTTAAATGCGAGGTGAACTTCTCTGGAGGGTTCTGAGAATCTCTGTCTGTGTTTTCTTTAATTGTAGTCATCTCATGTACCGGCTCCAGCTTCTTCATTAAATTTCGCCTGTAGGAAATCACCTTCTGATATGTTCTTGATTCTCTGGAATGGAGGCGGTGGATTTAGACGCCTCCTTCTACCATTTAGAACCTGCAAAACCCCGAAACTGTTAGAAAAACTGACTCAGACGAAGGCAGAGGTGACGGAAGTGTGAATGGAGGAGATGACGGGGACACAGACTAAAAACGGTGGCATACAGGGTGCTGGGAGCGAACAATGGAGGTTTTTCGCAAAAAGAACGAAAAGTCACACAGAGGGGTCGGGAAGAAAAACTGGCGGCGAATGTGAATAAAACACATAAATATATATATATATATATATATATATATATATATTGGCGCGGAGGGATGTACGGGGGGAGACACGTAGGCGAACAAGGGGCGAATGGGAGGCGACGTGGCGGGTGAATTAATGGGCGTAGGCGTGTAAGAGTGACACGGTGGCGGGCTGTGGGACGTGGCGGGTACATATCAATGGGCGGACGATTTTGTTGCATTTCCGCCGTTGGATGGAGATCTGGAGATCCGACGGTCTTTGTGAATCCCGCTGCCCAGCCATCGGTTGAAGTTTAGCGTGCGGGGGATGGGCGGTTTCTCGCTCGTACCAAAAACACGTGGCATGAGTTTTATGGCATCGCTGCCTCCGCGGGGAATACCACTGCTCTGACAAGAGTGGTGCGGGGCAATACCGCCTGTTTCGGGCGTGTGGCGTACATATGGGGGGCCCTGCCAATAAGTTAGCTACCGCGCCGTTGATTTAATTGAATCGGACGGCTGCGACGACGCCCGGGACTCAAATGATAAGACCCCCTTTTCTTCTGGCCTGTGGTCCTGGACTCGGGTCATATGAAAATCAAGGCGGGAGGGGCTAAAGTCTAAGGGGCTTCGACCCGACATATAAAATATGAATTTTGAACATTCGAACAACGTATTTTTAGAGCGGCATGGGGGTTTTTTAGCCATGAAATATAATGGAAACAGGTTTGAAAGGGATCGATGGCTAAATCTGAATGGAGGGGAAAAATGTACAACAGGGGTGATCTTCAATGACTTTTATTTAGCATACATCTGAAACCATGTTGAATTTTCTTAGGGATATATTTTCCTTTTCTTTAGATAATTACATATCTTCATTTTCATATTAAATTCACCGCACAACATCATATAATTATTCATATTTACAACATTATTCAACAACATATGAAATTATATAGAAAGAACAACAACATCATCTATGTAGCAAAACATAAAGGAATGATAGAAGAAAATCATTCACACGTAGAGACACCAGGATTGGTCAAAGACCAGGGAAAAAACCACTATGGGGAAAACCATTTCAAATTCTTCTTCTTATTAGATCTTCATTAAATGATTCAGCAAAATTGAGTACAATTATCTACATCTTTAGCCATAATTATATCTAGCAAAATTAGCTAAAAAACATTCATGAAATTAACCCAACAATGCTAATAATTGAAACCCGAATTTAGAAGCATGTGATCAATTTTTATTGTCTGTAGTCAATTGCTGAACCCTACGGTCAACTGATGAAATTTGTGGTAAAGTGTAAAACTCAAACCCTAGATCCCAACCGTACACAAACAATGATGTGCATGTAGCTGAAACCTTCAAACTACACACATGAGACTGCGTGCTTGCGGTTGTGACCGAAAATTTCTTGTGTCATGCCTATGGCTAGAAACCAAAACCCTAAATGTACATGCGAGCTTCAGACCCTGCAATATCATACCTGCACGAACTAATATCTGTGACCCAACCTCAAACATGTGTGAGCTAAACCAAAAGAAATAAGAATGATCATGATGATGACATCTAACCGAGGGTCACTTGGATTCTATTTATAGCCATCCATTGGTGTCCAATTTCTATTTTGGGCCGACCTTTCCTTTTGTGCACATTTGGGCTTTAATTCAAAAATACACTTTCCCTTGTACAAATTGGGCGCTTCAATAGTCAAAATTGGTCCTCTCGAAAAGAGGAAACTAGACCCATGATTGGAATTTGTCACTGAGCTGCCAAAAATTAACACCCTTTGTTGTAAGGGGTTCAACCCTTATGTTATAATGTATGCACCAATTTTACGAGTTGTGAAAGTGGTATAACATGGCTAATAATGAATGGCTCAAAAACTTCCACATGGGGATGATGTGGCATATCACCTGGGTAGCCATGTGGAAAATTAGATGATATGGGACTATTTCATAGGCCAATATTTGAACAACCATATCTTTCGATATAGGAGTCATATTGAAGCAAATTTTACATTGTTTGAAAGGTACTCAACAAGATGAATGCAACAAAGTCATCCATTTTGGATTTTGATAAAGTTGAAAAAGGCAAAACATTTAAGATCCCATTTCCATAACTCGACTTTGGAGGTTGGGTCAACTTAGTAACTGCCTCCTACCTTAGATGGGGATAGGGATAATAGGGGGTATTTTATAGAGTGGTATAAGAGCTTCCAGGTTCAACACTTGGAATGGATGGGATTTATCACAAGATAAATGTAGATGAATGTTTCAACTTTAGACCTTTGTGAATAAGTTGGTCCATTTTTAGAACTAACAGAGCAATAGGTCCAATGCATGGATCTATGGAGATGAGTGGAGCTATAAATCCGAGTATTATAACTGAATGTGAATATAAGGGTGTGTTATTCATAAAATTGATTATGGATTTTAGGTTGATGGAAAGGATGTTATTAGGCATGTTTATGTGGATTTTATTGCATGTATATGCTATTAGGCATCTTGAATATCTGTAAAATATATTGTTGTGACTATGGATGTTTATGGCTTTTTTATTATTGGTAGAACTACCAACATGGTTTTGTGCTTAATTATTTGAAGAGTACTAATGCTACTGGATAAGTGGTGTATTCTTACACACTTTGAATAAGTGTGCATGTAAATGTTCCTATGATATGAGGGACACAGGGAAATCCCTATGTTGTTTGTATCTTGCATAACATGGATTGTTCTAATCGAATGTAATAATATGCATATTTATATATTGATTGGGATTTGAGAATCCCATGGTATGTTTGTTATATGGAAAAGAAACTCGGTGGAGGTTGACTATTTCTATACAATGATTCTTTTGGTTATTATGTTTTTCCTTATGAATGTTTGTCCTTCGTGGTTAATACCTTCATTGTTTAAGGAATGGGGTGTAACATATGTAAATGGTTAGTTGAAGTCTATAAAGGTTGTCATCTCAATATGAGATAGAGCATCCATGTTCAATACTTTAACTGGACAAGTTTAAAGGTAAAGGTCTTGTGTAGACCTTGTAGATAAAGGATTTGTAGCTATGCTGGAGAGTGATGTGCTTGATGATTGCTTGCTTATGATGGTTGTAGCACTATGAATATAAATGGTATGTTGATTTCTTGCTTGTGCAAGTAGGTGTTGGGTGTAACACTGTAATTTAATGGCTATATATGCATTAAGTATGATATTGCCTGCATATACACGATACATTTCATAAATGTGAAAAATTAAAATTTATAAAATGGCAGATGCTTATAAGTTAAATGGCTTTAACCAACCTTTGAGATTACAAATGCTTTGTTGTTACTAGCCTTGAATAAAGAGACTGAATAAAGCTAATGAAGGCTGGTTTTAACATGTAATAATAGGGGTCTTGGTAAAGAGGCTGATAGTAATCAACACTAAGAATTTTGGGTAAAATTCTAAATTTTAATCATGTAAAGGCATGATTATACATGAACTGATATGCTCATATGCATGACATTCTGATTTTTGAAAAGTTATAAAATATGCATACTTATGTCTTGAATTTTGAGACATGTGACTAATGAATGAATTGAGATATGTGTAGTTGTAGGACATCATGCTTGGTATAGCATGGCAGGGCAACAATTAATATGCGTTTTGCATTGATAATATTAATAGTTGAGGTTTTCTGACATCACATAGAAAGACTCAATGTCATCAAGAAAATATCAACTTGCAAGAGTTCTCAAACACTCGAGACAACAAATTGTATTGTTGCAAGAGAGGGAAGAGGAGGGGGATTTCACTAAATACCCTCTGATAAGTATCAAGGGACTGCTTATAGGATAAACTGGAGGGGAATTATGAGTTTAAAGGGGTTTACATGAAATATTGAAGAAGGACAAGACTAAGTTTTTATTCATGAAACATTGAAAACAATGGAACTCATGGGGATTGAGTGGTTGTGGTAGTTGAATATCTAATGTTTCGTGTTCTTCAATTGATTTTCCATTTTGACTGTTGTTTGTGCATGGCCATGCTACCTTATTTATGGTTTTATATTGTTGTTATGAACTTTTATGATGTTTTTCTTCATTTTGTTTCTTGTTTTTTACTTCTACGTTTTTGGGGGCCTTAGCAATTGTTGGGGAGAAAGAAAACTAATGAAGCTCATCATATATTTGATTGAAACCCAATAGGAAATGTAAGGCATGGATGAATCCAACACTTGAATAAAGGGAAATTGAAGGAAGGAAGGGCAAATATGACATCCAGTTGGGTTGATTGCGTCCACAAGAATAAATGGACAATGGTAGGATAACCATCACAAGGGGCACAAAGGGAAGCTTTCTAACCTTTGCGCGCACACACACACACATATATGTAGATGAAAATGCATCTCTTGTATTGTGATGCAATAAAGGAACAAAGATGTTGTGTGGCATAACATACATTGGTTGAGAATCATCATAACAACAGAGTTCCAACAAGTAGAGATACAAGAATTGAATAACCAATTATTTGGCTAAATTGGGACCATTGATCCAAATACCATGCATTCCTTGTGTGTCTATAAGTGGTATACTTTAAATTATTGCAATTACTTTATGATGAATCTCATGAAATATTGTATGCCATGTTACAGGGAAGTATGGGAATTTCCTAGTCCGGGTGAATGGAGTTGGCTACAAGACAAAAAAATAGTAGCTTAAAGATATCAAAGTGTGCAACAAAATCATCAAGAATGTAAAATGAAAAAAGCCACTTAAAGATGGTCTATTTCAATGGGTATATATCCTTTGATTTTTTGGGTAAGCAACTGTGTATGTGAAACTAATTATAACTGAGTTATAATTATAAAGCTCATCATGATTTTTCTTGGGTCAAGCATGTCTTCTTTTGTGTTCGGATACATAACACTGAGGATAGTGTTCCTCTAAGGGGGAGGGGATTGCGACATCCCCTGTGGGTTAATTCCCCTTGTAAGCATTGTAAATAATTACCTTAAATTGTAATTATAAATTAAAAAGGCCTAAGAAAGGGACACAAATTCCATTGGTTGAGGGAGGGCTATTGCTTGTGGAATTGGAAATTTTAAATGTATCATCCATGGGCTAGATGAGATGTTTAATGCGTTGATTTCACAATAAATAAAGAAAATGATGGTCCCATGTGTATTTTATCTCTAACAACAAGAAAATAGGACAAAACAATATTAAAGAACATGAATGAGATGCGCTGTTTAAGGCAGGTGACTACAAGGAGCATCAAAAAAGACAAACATTTAGTATGTTGGAGAAGAAAATCCTTCGAGGGAAGAGAATGATCATGAGAATTGGAGGTTAGATGGCTCTTATTAAAGAGATTAGAGGTTGAAAGGTCTGTGGAATGACACAAAATTCATGCGCACATGCAGAAGACTCTGTGCATGCAAAGGAAGTGATTGTAGGACGAGAGGCTCCTGTTGAAGTGATTAGAGGCAAAAGGGTATGTGGAATGACACATGATTCATGCATACATGAAGAATATTTTGTGCCTGCAGAGGTAGCAATTAGAGGTTGAGAGGATATTATTAAAGTGATTGGAGTTCGAGAGGCTCCTAGTAACATTTATTCCATTAGGAAGCAATAGAGTCAGCACAGGGGGAGAAGTAAGCAATAAATTACTCACGAAAGAGGAAATCAATTGGAAGAGGAAAATCAATAGAGGGAAAAGTCAGACTAAAAACAAACCAACTGATGAAGCCAAGAGGTTTTGCTGGTGGAGGATAGAGAGTAGTGGCTTGCCAAGGACTGATGAAACCACCAAGGGTGGTTTTCCTTGGATTGAAGAACCCACTAGGAAGTCTGTGGGTGATGAAACTGCTGGGTTGGGAAGAGACACTCAAGTGTTTGTGAGGGATGAAGAACCACTAGGAGTTTCCTTGAGGCTAAAGCTCTAGTCCTTGAATCACTAATAGAGTACCTAAAGAGGTGATCTCTTTACCCATTAGTAACTTATCCAGCTGATGAAAATTTCCATGTTGAACTCTCATCCTATTGTGGTTGCCTAAGGGTTAAAGAAACCACTAAGTGTGTCTTGCCTTAGGAAACTATTGGGAAGCTTGTGGTATGGAGAACCTATTGATTTATCAATAGCTTGCCACTTAAGAAGTGCTTAAGAACCTTCCCATATATGCATGTTGAGATCTCCTCCTCTTGTAATTGAGTAGTGGCTTGTATAAGGCTAAAGAAACTACCAAGGTTGTAATATTCTCATATTTTCTAAATAATGCAATATGCAGATAGCCAGGTTTTTAGCAAAGGATTTCCCTAGGAAATCATTTTCTGATGTGTTGATTGAATTATTTCTCTTGTACGCTTTGTGATTTTGCGATCGTTTATTGGTTTTTGCAATTGGTAGAGCATATTCAAGTCTATTTTTTAGCATATTACAATTAGTAGTTTGAATCTACGTGGATTTTCTACATGGCATCAGGCTAAAATCAATATAGAAGAGAGAAGTATGAGTTTGTACTTGCAGGAGGAACAAGTTTTGGATATCTCTTCTCCGGAGCTAGCAACAGGATTAGGATGGCATTCTATGGTTTGATGCTCAAGTATTCCCTTGAGGGTAGCTCAAATTACATTGCTTGGAGAAACTGGATGGAAGCAATTTTGGAAGACAACGGATTGAAGGTTTCATTAATAGGAAATCCCAAAACTAGGTCCAGCTGATGCACAATATCTAACAGAGTGGAAGAAGTGTGTTGTAAAGGCTAGAAGGATTCTACTGGAAGGTGTTCAATATCAATATGTCTCAAACCTCCACGGAAAGGAAACTCCATTTGCAATGTGGAAGGCCTTAACATATTTATTTCAGAACCAAAATGACCACAAGAAGCCGGCACTGAAGGACACGTTCAGGAAAATCAAGATGGATAAGGGAGACACAATACCAAATTACCTGACCAAGTTCAATGAATGTCAGGATGAGCTTGGAAATGTTGGTGTTACAGTTTCCAAAGATGATATGGTGAACCTAACACTTCTAGGCCTTCCCAAGAGCTGGTACAACTACCATGATTCGGTAAATGGGAGAGAAGCTACCAGAGTGGAAGTATTTGTGGTCTAACTTGGTGCAAGAAGATATTTGACGGAACACTAGATATGGATCCTCATCAAAGCATGATGATGAGGATAACTGTGCCTTTTCTAGAAAGGAAAAGAAAGGGAAGGGGAAGTAATACCATTCCAAATTAGATTCTGGTCAGGCAGGCAAGAAGAAGGACTTGTAAAAGATTAAATGTTCTCAATGTCACGAGCTGGGACACTATGCCATGAAGTGTCTGCACAAGAAGCTCTCAGGAAGAGTGAAAGGTGAAGCTCTTGCTTCACAATTCGAGTTGGATTTCACCATCATTGCATGCATGGTTTCATCAGTGATGGGTAGTGTGTGGTACCTAGATAGTGGAGCCTCATTCCAAATGATCGACAACACAGATTTCTTCAATGACCTAGAGGAGAAGGACCTCCAAATGCACATCGATATGGGAGACGATGGAAGGTATAGCACGACCGACATCGGTATTGTTAATTTTCAGAGGGAGTCTATTTCTCCTCTCACATTGAAATATGTCATGTATGTTCTCGGTTTGAAGAAGAATTTAATTTCAGTTTCTATGTTGGAAGACCATGGATGCGATCTAATTTTTAGCAAAGGAAAGGCATTACTTCGTCACATAACCACATGATAGGTGAAGAAGACTAGGGTTTTGGTAAAGAACCTACACAAATTAGATGTATAATATTGTGTTTCCTTGAGCATGAAAGAAGAGAAGGTGCAGAGCAAATACATCAGTGAGTTATGGCATAGAATATTGGGTCATCTACACCACAAAGCTTTGAAGATCATGAAAAATATTTCTACAAGACTTCCCAAGGGTGCACTTGAGCATTGCGATGCATGCAAAGGGTGTACATTGGGAAGTACACCGAAGCCAACTTTCATGATAGGGACAATTGAGCACAAGTGATCCTTGAAAGAGTTCACTCATATGTGTGTGTCCGTTCTCGACAGCCTCCATGACCAAGCACAGGTATTATGTGTTTCTTGTAGATGATTTATCACACAAGTGTTGGATATTCTTCATGCAGAAGAAAGACCATACGTTGTCAAAATTGTGTGAGTTCAAATCACTTGTTGAGAAAGACAAAGGCGGGAAAGTGAAGCCTCTTAGGAGAAAAAATGGTGGAGAATATGTGTCGAATGAATTCAATAAATTTTGTGCATCAGAAGGCATTCAATGGGAGTTAATAACACGCCATAACCCATAACAGAATGGGGTTGCAAAAATAAAGAACAAAATAATTTTGGGAGCTGCATGGGAAATGTTACATGATCAAAGCCTACCATTGCACTTGTGGGTTGAAGCATGCAAAACAATAGTATATGTGTAGAACAAAAGTCCTCATCGGATTCTTAGGACAAGTACACCAGAGGAAGCTTTTTTAGGTAATAAACTAGATGTGGCACACTTCATAATATTTGATTCATTAATTTACTATCATGTTTCCAAGGATGCACAGAAAAAGATAGAACCAACAACTGAGTTGGGAATATTTTTTGGGTACAATGATACACCTCATAACTATTGGGTGTACTTTCCATCTCACAGGATGATAGTGGTTCATGTGAAATTCAATGAAGGGAAGGTCATGTAAATTTCCCCTGAGAGGGAGCTTCAGTTGCATGCATATGAAAATATTTTAGCTCCAAAATAAGAACCTTAAGATGTGGAGCAACCAAAAGCAGAGCAGTAGAGAGTGGAAGCACCCACTTATGCAGAGACATCCAAATATGTAAGTAAGCACACTAGGTAGGATGAAAAGTTGATGCATGATGCTAGAGATAATGTGGGAGCACCCACATTACAACGCAGACAGAGAAGGTCACCAGATCGGTATAGTGGCTACATGGCTCTTATGAGCGAGATTGTAGAGACTAAGCCATCCTCATTCGAGGAAGCAGTGTAGCAACCAATATCAGTTGATTCCATGGTATAGGAGTATGAATCCATTATCAGGAACTATGCATAGGAAGTTGTCACAATATTTGAGGACAAGTTAGTTATAGGATCCAAGTGGACTACAAGGTAAAGCAAGTAATAGATGGGAGTGTCAAGAAACACAAGGCCATATTTGTGGCCAAGATGTTCTCTCAGGTGGATGGAATAGATTACGAGGATGCCTTTTCTCCAGTAGTAAGGTACTCTTCAATCAGATCTATTCTAGCACTTTCAACATAGATGGGATGGAAAATACATTAGATGGATGTAAAGACAACTTTCCTCAATAGAGTGATTTAGGAAGAGGTGTACATAGAGCAGTCAAAAGGATTTGAGACCTTCGACAGAGAGTCACATGTGTACAGACTCAAGCGAGCGATGCATGGATTGAAACAAGCACCCCATGCTTGGTACACCATGATCAACATCTATTTCATCGGGTTGGGATTCACCAAAAGTGAAGCAGATGAAAACATTTACCATATTTTGGTTGAAGGTAAGTTATTGATTATAGTATTATATGTCGATGATTTAATTCTAACAGGTGATGAGAAAATGATAAAATATTGCAAAGGATATTTGGAAAGAGAATTTGAGATGAAAGACATGGGGTTCTTGCATTATTTAATTGGTTTGAAAAATTGGCAAAGAGATGGGGAATTTTTTGTCTCTGAGGGAAAGTATGCCAATGAGATAGTGAATTAGTTTCACATGGAGAGAAACAAACCCATGGAGACTCCGCTAGTGGGGAATTGGAGGAAGGAAGATGTTACTTTAGGCGAAGTGGTAGAAGCTACCATTTATAGGAAGCTTGTGGGTTCACTTATGTACTTGGTGAACACATGACCGAACATGTGTTATGTGGTTAACCAGGTTAGTCAAGCAATGGTTAAGCCAACCAAGCTCTATTGGAAGGCGACCAAACATGTCTTGAGATACCTCATAGGCACCACTCACTTTGGTATTTAGTACATGAAGACAGAGGGAGTGAAGCTTCAAGGCTTCACAGATACATATTGGGTAGGGAGTCCATCCGACTGAAAGAGCACATTAGGAAAAATATTCAGTATTGGGTCAGCAATAGTTTCCTGGTACAACAAGAAGTAAAGATTAGTTGCACTTAGTTTAGCAAAAGCAGAGTACATGGATCCTAGTCAAGCAATTTGTGAGGCTATCTGGATGAGGAAGTCCTTTTTGGGTTGTTTGGTCAATAGATGGACCCTAAAGTGATTTAATGTGACAACTAGAGTTTCATCAAAATCTCGGTTAATCCAGTTTTTCATGATAGGTCCAAGCATATCGACATACAGTACCACCATCTCAGAGATTGTGTGTAGAGGAAAATCATGATGCTAGAGTACATTCCTTCAGAGGAAGAGGATGAAAACATCTTGAAGAAGGAAATATCAAGAGGAAAATTCAAGTTCCATAGAGGTATGATAGGGGTATTTGATAATCCCTTTATTGCTGAGAGGGAGTGTTGAAAATGGAACCAATAAAGATTCTAATTTAATTTTCCCTTGAATTAAATTAAAGTAAAATTATAATTCCACATCACATGAAAACTTGTATATGAGTTAACTAAGTTAGTTTGACATAGTTGGTTTAGTTAATTCGAATTGAGGGTCCAACTTGAGTCATGTAGAGTGGCTCCTACAAAATAGGAGCCTTGGTTGAGTTTAATTTCAGTTGTAATTAATTAATTCAGTTTATTTGAGTTAAAGTTAGTTTAACTAGTTCCAATTGTTGGTGGGACTAGTGAGAGGTCTAATAGTCATTTTTCTACTCTATGATAAATCAATCAATTGATGATTCAACAATAAATAAATCATGCATGTCATAACTCAGAGTTACTCAATTGAGATTGGAGTTCAAGGGAAATGTACTATTAGTTATATAATCATCCAAATTGTATAGGTGGTGCATGAAGTCATAGGAAGGGCCTAGATGAATAACGCAATATTGGATGGGGATTTACGTAATTAAAGGGGCTAATTACCTTAGGAAACATTGCAAGGAAGTAGGGATATGGGGAGGCAGAAAATTGGCTAAGTATTGTCCTAGGCTTGTCTAGGAAGCAGTGAGAGAGATAGAGATAGTGCATAGGTTTCTCTGGTTTGAGAAAAGCATTATAATCTTCTCATATTTTCTGACTAATGAAATATACAGATAGCGGCATTTTTAGCTATGGATTTCCCCGGGAAATCATTGTGTAATGTGTTGTTTGAATTCTTTCTCTTGTATGGTTTGTGATTTCGTGATCATTTATTGGTTTTCACAATTTTTAAAGTAGATTCAAGTATATTGTTTTAGCATATTACAATTAGCAATTTGAATCTACGTGGATTTTTTATAGTAAAGGTGGGTTACCTTTGAGACCCTGTTTCAGATGGAATTATTGATTTCACATGGTATAACACTCCATCCTCAAGCACTGGAATTTGGCTTGGGGTTGACAACTATAAGTAAATGTGTTGTAGCTTGTCTAAGGTTGGGTGGAGAGTTAGAGTCCCAATATTAGTTGCCAGATCTCTTATGTATTTGTGCATGTGATTATCATTTCTATGTTTACTTTGCTGAAATAATGTCATGATAATGTTGAGGAGTGTTGTTTTCTTGCATGAATGAGGAATATCAATATCTTGTGTAAATATTTTAAAGAATAGTTCATTTCCTGTGGATATTTATGAGCTTGAAATTAACCTAGGATTTCCTAAGCATGAAGATATGTGAATCTCTATTAATGATTAATTAATCACACTAAAATGTTTGAATACCTGGCCATTGTGTTGATGAACTATTTAGGTTAGCAATAAGGATTGTGATTTCCCGTATAGAAGTGCTCTTTGAATATTTTCTTAAGAAGGGTTTGTTCCTATATCCATCCTAAGCCTGCATATTTGTCTAAATGGCATGTGTATGAAGAGGAAGGAAAGCTATGTTAATTAATTGGATTATGGTATGAAAATGATGTGACTAGTAGGCCTTGGTTTATAAATTGTAAGGTTTAGGATGAATAACATTTGTATGTATATATGCTTTGCAAGCTACAAGCCAAGTTGGGCAGAGTTTTGCAAAGCTTAGAAGAGATAACATGGATATATATATGTGTGTGTGTGTGAACACATGTGTACAATGGATTAAAGGTCGTGGTTGAGTCTCGACAAAGCTCAAGAAGGACATCCTTGACCATCTTGTATACTTGTTATATGTATATAAATCCACACATGCTTGGAGTCCTGGTAAAGGCCTCATGATTTCACTCTAATAATTGGTAAAGTATGTGGGGTTGGAATTCTTAAGCCCAAAGCACAATACTTCAGAAGGAAATGGCTTAACGCTCTTCAATCCTGTGAC
This sequence comes from Pinus albicaulis, assembly GCA_034641835.2. Lineage (NCBI taxonomy): Eukaryota > Viridiplantae > Streptophyta > Pinopsida > Pinales > Pinaceae > Pinus > Pinus albicaulis. The sequence continues at coordinate 1,060,760,568 of CM076574.1, forward strand.
CAGGCACAATGATTGAGCTCTTAAACAAGGAAAAATATAGGCCATCAAAGAGTTGAATTCTTAGAGCCACACTTGTATCTCAGAGGCTTTAGCCTAAAGAGTTCGAGGGGAACCCCAAGGGAAACTCTAGGGATTTTATTCTCAGGGTGACTTGGCGAAGTGGGACTGAGTGTTGGTTCATCCAACATAGCCCCGTGGAGAACCCCATATGTTTGTAATGTGATTGATTTGATGCGTTTAACCATCATGGAGGGTATGAAGGGACCAATGGCTAGATTGGTAGGAGTCATGGATAGGAGCAACACACACACACACACGCACACACACACACACACATTTGTTAGGTTGAATGATGATTAGCGTTGGTGCAATGTGGGGACCGGGGTAGGACACATCGTCGCAATGTTTATTCCCTAATGGTATTCCACAATGTTGGGTACCAGTCTCGAGATTTTATTTTTGGGAAGATGTGGCATAATGGGCTAGCATACGTGTCATACGGTATAGAGAGGAGCCTTGTCATATGTCCACTTCACCTAGAAGATTTTCACGGAGGCCATGTCACCTTGGTGGTTGGATGCATCATGGAAGGGGAAAGGGTTGGGATGTTAAGGCAAGGTGGAGCCTGAGCACGTAGCCATAGCAAGTTACAAGATGATATGTAGAGGCGGGTTCCACGTAAGTTCCATGTAACATTGGCTCCTCTACCCTGACGAGTTTCATTGGGGGAAGGGTGTGATCCCGCTGGTATTATATTCTTGGGATGAGGTGGTGTATAGGGGCCCTACATGGTATGTATATGGTTGGAAGGGGTTCAAACCTTATGTTATAACGTATGCACTAGTTCCACAAGCCATGGAAGTGGTATAATGTGGTAAATCATGAATGGGTCGATAGTTGTCACATGAGAGTGATGTGGCATATCACCTAGGTGGCCACCTAGTAGATTAGATGATGTTGCAATACCTGATAGGCCAATATTTAAAAGACCATATATTTCAATATGGGAGTTGGATTGAAGCAAATTTTATATCTTTGGAAAGGTCTCGATGAGATGAACGCAAAAAAATCATCCGTTTTAGGTTTTGAGAAAATTAAAAAAAAAAGGTCAAAAAATTAAGACCCCATTTTCATAACTGGACTTTGGAGGTTGGGTTAACTTAAGTAATTGCTTCCTTTTACTCTTAGTTGAGGTTAGGGATAGTAGGGGGTATGTTAAAATTTTCATTTGTATGTAATGGCAGGGATGATATGTAGATATTCAAAGTGAAGTAAATATTATGGCAATCTCCCTTCTTCCCATTGCTTCACATTCTCTTACTCAAAGAAATGAAAAGCATGAAATAGGGAGAAGGGAGGAGGGAATAAAGAAAAGGAAAGTTATATGCTTTTGCATCAACGGTTTTAAAAGAACATTGATATATAGAGTGGTGGTGGTGATGATGATGATGATGGTTAATGTCCATTGAGACCAAATTTGGTTTATCCAATCATATGAAATAGGAATTACTTGGTTTTCTTTGAATTTTGTTTATATGTTTGACAAAATTTAAGAGAAGTATTCCTAAATCACCAAAATTTTGATGAGTTAAAAGGTTAGGAAGGTTGTTATTGTAGAAAATAATCTAAATTTTTTATCTAATGTGGGTGACTGACAAGGCTCTTTATGAAAACTACTTTTCATCTTCTACTCTCTTAGTGTTAGGAATATGACAAATTATTTTGACCCACAATGTCTTGGGAATTGTCCAATGCCTTGTTTTACCATCCAGCTTATGCAGGTTTATTATTATTTTTCCAATGTTGATTTTCTTCTTTTTGCTAGGAAAAACGAAGAAATAATTTTGATCCTATATATTATGGTTAATCACCTCCTTATATCATCTTATAAATTTTTTATGTTGTCATTTTTTTGTAGAGTGACCTCTTCCTTTATTCCTTAATTATTTAGACAAGTCTTGGTGTATTTATGTCACCCCCACTTGAGCTATAGGTGGTTTCGACTAGAGTTTGAAGCCATATTAGGAAGCCTCTTATATTCAATATTATTTTTTCTTGTTCTTATACATTAGGTACCTAGTCATAACCATGATCTCAATTGGGAAATACTCACTTACATGAGGAGGATAGGATATGTTGTAATCCTTTTAATTTTTAGTTTATAAGTTAAAAAACACTTTCATATTTGTTCTATCTTTCTCTAAAATTCTACAGAGATACTGCAACCCAAAACTTCACAACCATATAAGATAACAAGTGTGGAGTCTCAAAGAGGAGTTTCTTCTTATCCCATAGCTAAATGTCCACTAATTTATAATTGTTTTTAAATCCTTTTATCATTTCTATGGTTCTAGTAAAGCTTCTGATGAAGATAAAATAACTTTCTCTAAGTTTTTGTTGTCATAGAAAAAATTAGTGTAAGTGATATTTTTTATTTAATTATCATAACCTTAATTTGTTAGTGTTAACAATCATATTTGTACTAGAGTCACATTAACACAACTTACTTTTTCCAAACAAACCTCTAACTTGTTTATGTATATGCTAAAAACTACACGTGATAGGAGGTAACCTTATTTTTTTTCCTATGAAAGGAATATCCACCTGAAGGTGTCACATCCCGCTGAATTATTAGTAGAGCCTATCCCCGAAGGTGTTGAGGATAATTGATCTCGTGGCCTCATATTATCAAGGTTATTTAGTGACAATAATTTGACCAATTGAGCTAACCCTCGGGGCTAGGAGATAACCATACTTAACTCCTATATCGAAATTAATGTTTTTTGAACAACCCTCCATGTTACTAAAATTAGCAATAACATTCATGTACAACCTTCTTACACTATCTCTCAACTCAAAAGGAAATTTTAGCTCTTTTAACGCATTCCAAAGTTATTCCTGGAACTATGTCAAAAGATTTTTAAAATTCATTGAAACAATATAGGAAAATGGTTTTATTATTATGACAGTCCTCTACAATGATCCTAAGAATAACAAGGTTGTTTATAGTCAAATGATAACTTCTAAACGTAAGCCAACATTGAGCTCTTTTTACATGGTTTTCTATCCACATGTTGATCTTATTTTACAAAATAATTCCATATAAATTGGCTAAAAAGGGATAATTATAATGATATTATAATTAGAGGGATTTCTTTTAACCCCATCTCTGAAAGTATGTACAATGATTCTTTGGGTCTAGGGTTTAGGGAAGCCATGCTAGACTATAAAATGAAGATCTAGTGGATGTGAGGAATGAGGATATGACCTCCAATTTATATTTTCTTGGCTTGGTAGCCTTTGATGTCCTTAGCTTCCCCTTTTGCAAGCCACTTAACTTAAAATCTATGTCTTCTATCAAAAAACTTCTTCCGAATGTAGAAATGGTTTGAATGTTGTCGATGAAATCATATATTTGTAAATATTTTTAAGGTATGAATTTCAATCCCAAAAGGGAATCATATTGTTTTCTTTAGTTTTACTACTAAAAAATTGCCTCCAAAATTTCCTAGGATCTAGCTTTGATATGTGCAAATGATTCTCTTGATTTATATTTATATAGTACCCTTTTTAAATTTAAATTAGGGATTTTTGTCTATTTATCTTGTATTTTAAGGACTCATTAGAAGCATCCCTAATGGATTTTATATTAATCTTACACTCTTCACCAAACATGGGTTGGTCATTATATTTTCCTTTCTGCACAACACCTTGATAGACAACTTATTAATGGAAGTAGAGAGGGTTGTCATAAAATTATTGTAGAGGTGTTTAATATTATTCTTAGTTGACAGTAGATTTAAATTATTTAATCATTTACACAAGTGTTAGATTTGTTTTTGTAAAAAATTAAGTGCTTTTGGTCACCAAAACTCTCTTTAATGGGGATTTTGTGCATGCCAAAGTTAGAGTTAGGGTTAAAGGTTTATGATCAGATTTGGCCTCATAGTTATTTTAAGATGTCAAAATTTGCTATTTAGTTGTATATGGGGATGTCATATATCACATAATCTACAACCTTGTTGCAAAGTCGATGAATACAAGTCAACTAGTTGGAACTTCATAAGACCATTGTAAATTATTGAACCTTGAGAACCATAATGCTTGAGTATCTCATTACCAAACAAATTATCAGCCAAGTCTTCATAGTTTATTTTGTATCTACTAGTTAAAATAGGGTCTTCATCTTGCCATGGAGGATTAGGGTTGGAATCATTGCTTAAAATAATAGATTGATTAATTATTGTTCCAACATTAAAGTATCTTAGAAAGAGGATATTTCATTAATTTCTCATATTTAGACATAAAAAATGACCCAATACCCAAAATCACTTCACTCCACATCAAACACTTAGTTAATTAAGCAATGTTTTCAGAAATGAAAGAACCTCTTTGAATAACTTAAGAATTCACTAGTGATCCTAAATCTCAAGGGAAATTTTAAGGAAATAACAAATACTTAGAAAACTCCTAAAATGCCTAAGGTTTATATTGATGGAAAAATGTAGTGACATGAAGCAAAAATGCACCACTAATACTTTTCTTTTCCTTGTTGTCAATTGGTTTATTACCTAAATTTTTTTGATCATTTCCCATGTGTGCCTCAATGAAGTGAATCCCACCACCTTTGACTATGCCATATTTATTTTCTCTTTTGTAGTTCACATCACATCACATGCATCATGAGGTGCTACATCACATTTCCCTTCATCAAAACAATTATCGTTTATGGAAAAAATTGCCTTACAATGCCTTCTAGTCCATGAGTTCTTCTTCAACCAATGCATTGAATATGTTCCTAGATTTTCATATGTTTCCAATCCAAGTTCATGAAAAAATATTGAAATAATTATATCGCATTGAGAATGGTTATCGAAATATATTTATAGTCACATTATTCACCTAAAATTTACCTATATGAGTGCATTCCTTTCTCCACATGTCCTTGTTTGATGTAATGTAATGTAAACAATGTTATTGTCAACATCATATTTGTCTTATTTCTATTGACCTTCCATCTTGGTAGCTTTCAACATTCATTAGTTCTTATACCATTTTGGACATAGTTAAATTAAGCCTCCAACACATCATCAATATTCCCATCCACATCACAATTTTTATTGTGTTTCTTGGGATCCTTTAGGCTTATGTATTGCGGCTACAACTTTCATGCATCTATTTTTGGGTGCCTCTTTGATCTAGATTAAAATGAAAATGCAATGAAGTACATGAAACATTGTAAAGGGGAGACTAATAGATGGTATAACATTAAAATGAATAGTAACTTCAATTAATGAATAAATGTTGAAAATAATTGTAATATACATAGAAATATAAAATGATTAGAATGGTGGTAGCTTATCTCTAAGAAGAGATGTGATGATTATGCACATTCATAAAAAAAGTATAGAACAAGAACGATGGAAAGCATTTTATAATAATTCCAAATAAACCTAAGAAGAAAAATCCTACATTAAAAGAAGCCTAACACTAGAATGACTAGGGTCAAGTAGGAACATTGAGTTGGAGAAATATGAGTTGTCTAGGAAAAGGGAGAGCCTTGTTAGGATCATAACCTTTTGTTGAGATCATTGTTTTGGTATTATTTAGCTCATTGGAAAGAAAATTAGAAAATGGGTTTACTTCATTGGTTTTTTTATGTAATTGCCATAAAAGTGCATTGAAAAGCCGAGAAAAGCACTAAGAAAATATAAATTGAAAATTTCCAGGATTAAGGACCTTTTGAGATGGCCCTCAATGACCACATGGACTAAATCCATCCCTCTTGAGTAAAAATATTCCTCATTGTGTCATGTTCATCTACTATATGGGGGGGACTTTTACTAGATTTAATTCCTAGCAAACCCCTTTCCTTGGTGAAATAACTACATTGTTTTGATAATCTGATAAAGTTGTATGTCTTTTTGGCATGTAATCTTCATCTTGGTATATTGTACCTTTTTTAGTGTAGTTATGATTGATCTATGTAGTGCCCAAGATATTTTCCACTTGTGAGGTATCTAATTAAGGTGGAAATTATGGATAAAGAATCTCAACATTAAGTGTAAGATGTATACCAAAGAATGGTAGAAGATTCAATTAAAAAGCATTCTCACCTATGAATTTGGTGATAGTGTAAGCCCCATATTGGAGTGGTTTGAACTTATTGTGGGGGCATTTGAATATTTCTGTTTGTAAATATAACCATACCTTAACACCAAACTAAAACATGCGTGGAAATTGATGTTTATCATTCTTCTACTTGTACTTGGAATTTTATTTCTATATGACATCAACTTGTTGTTAGATGTGTTGGATCCATTTAAGAAATTTTGGTGCTTTTATTGCCTCATTTTGAGAATAGAAGGACTATTTTTATGCTTATACAATTGATTGAACTACATCAAATGGGACCAATGTTTGGAACCTCAACTACACCTGAAAATGATCATGGATAATAAAATAATGAAGGTTATGCTTTATCTATGATAAAAATAAGGAAGGATTGTATCCCTTATACATGGATTGTTAGAGTTTTACATTTTGAGGATATATACAATTATCATGTTGAATACCTCTATGACACTCTTATTAGAAGGTGATACAATTGCCATATTAGAGAATCAATAAAAAAAAACAAAAACATAATTATTACCTTGTTTGGTTGAGAGAAGAACTTACATAAATGCATTAAGATTGGCTCCCAAGGCTTACCTAGAGACAAGAGGAGTGTACAATCATTTATTTCTAATTCTAGGTTTAGTAATGGTACATATATTGCAACATTTGATAAAAAAATTTACTTCGTATCATAGCATTGATAAGTAAAAGTACTTCCATGGAATTGCCATTGTCTCCTTCATGTTAAAGTGCTTGATCACATGATTGTAATGTGCCTCCTGAATCATTTTCTTTGAGTTACATTAAGGGTCATATAGATGGACAAGATAATATATGATTCCATATTGGAGTTGAAATTATGAAACTCATTTACATGTAATTGAGGTTTGGTGCATGGTAATGAAGTTAGTATCATTGTCTTACATCAAGGGGCACTCCTAAATTTCATATCCATATAAAACGAGAGTTGTGGTCAATGTTACATCTAGAGGTGAATTAAGGTTTTGCAGCTTGATTGGGATTACCTTCTTGTAATTAATGTTTATGTATAATTATTGAAGATATGTGGACCACTTTTGATGGTGGTTGTTTTTCAACTTGCATTTTATCTACGTGAATTTCATAGGCTTGTGGTTAGTGTGGATGGTTGTTTCCTTTCCTAGAATATAATGCTTCCATAATTAACATGCTTAAAAAATGGAGTAGATCTCTTTAATATAGGTTAGATATATATTAAACATGTTAGAGTGTTTCCTTGTGATAGACCACTATATGTCCATGATGTGTGAGAGCTACATCAATGGCATAATCTAAGGCATTTGTCTTGATTTCAAATGGTTGTTGTAGATGTCATAGTATTAAGACTGATGTTGTTCATATGTAATTATTTGGTTCCTTAAATTCTATATATTCTACTTCAACACAATTGAACCTAGCCTTAGCTCCACCCTTGATCACTTCTATTAAGGGCCAAAAAATATTAAAGAATCCAAACACAACCATTTAGTAAACGTTGGTGAGGATCAAGAAGTCCCAGAGCTTTGTTAGTGTCTTTGGGGTTGAATAATCATGGGTGACTTAAATCTTGGTTAGATCCACATGCACACCATGCCCATCCATGAGGGGTCCTAGATATTTCATTCCCTACATGTTGAAATAACACTTGTCCTGATTTTTGTAAAGCTTATGCATGATAGGGTGATTAATACTTGTTGAATGTGTTTCAAATGTTTTTTGTAGGTTCTATTAAAGATGAAGGATGTCAACTAGGTATAAAACTAGAAATAAATTGGTGAAAGATTAAATAATATTTTCCATCATCCTTGTGAACTTCATTGGGTGCATTAGCTAATCCAAAATTCATGAAAAACCACTTGAAAAATACCTTCCTTAGACTTGAAGGTTATATTCCACACATCAATTGGCTCAACTAGCACTTGGTAATAGGTTTAATTATGATCAATTTTATCAAAAAACTTGGTGCCTTTAAGTTGATCAAATTGACTATAAATTTAGGGGATTAGGTATCGATTATTGATTGTTATTTATGTTTAATTATCTATAATCAATATAGAGTCAGCATGTACTATATTCTTCTTCTTATCAGTGTAATAAGGCTCCTGTAGGGTGAATATCTTGGTTGAATGTGATCGTTCAATGTTAGCTTTTTCATTTGGATTTTTGTCTCATTATTCTCTATAAGATTATGTCTATATAAAGGGCCATTGGGAAAAAGGGCACCTTGTGTTAAATAATTTACATGGTAAACCTAACAGTGTAGAGGTACTACTCTTATAGATGTGGTAAATATCTCTTTTATTCTTCCACCAATTAATCTACCTATATTTGTTGTATTAAAGAACACCTTATAGAGGAATTTATCCTCTCACCAAACCATAAAGAGGACAAACATCATGGTATAAGAGATTACCTTGTTGCACAACTTAGTAGTGCTTATAGAGATTATAATAGTTAGGACAACCTCTGGTACCATGTATAAATGATCTCCTAGGGTGAAAATAACACAATGTGGCATTAACTGGTAAAAAACATAACACTTCTTCATATATGGTTGTTTTAAAGAGATTACAAGCTTCAAGTGGGGTAACATCCCACAATAACTCATCTTTTAAGGGCTTGATGTCATATTGTAGGTGATCAGAGGCTCAATATATAAGCTCAAAAATGAAAGTGCTCAGAATTTATTGGAAACTGAAAAACCACAACCGGCCCATCGCCAGGAATCTGGCGCACTTCGTTTTGTCAAAAACCAACTCCGGATGAAGAAGTTATAGCCTGTTGACCGTCGTTCAGAAAAGACAATTAAAAAAAAAATTATAGAACAGTGACATGTTGATGACATGGTAGCCCAATCAAGGAATATTCTTCAGCTTTTGTTCAGTGGAACTATGACAAGTGTCAGAACAGGATTCACCAGTGAACTGTGGAGGTGAAATTTTTTTACAGCTTATCCTAAGGTTGAATGATAATTTTTTTAGTTTGGAATGGTCCAACCAGAGCTGGGCACGTGGTGCATCTAGGGGACGCCACCTGCCCCCTATGGTGGACCCATCCAAACCTTGGATTAAACCGCAGGTCGAATAATTTTCATTATATCAATTTTCGAAATATTATTATAACCCAAGTTTTATAACCATGGGAGGTGTATATATTAATTCGGGCAATGTATTATTTTGATAACCAAAGTCTTTACTATGGACTGGCGAATATAATATTTGGGCAAATTTGTTCTTTAACCAAAGTTCAAAATTTGGGTTGGACGAATGTATATGGAGCAAAATTATTATGTCAGGGTCAGGGTCAAACCCACGACCTACCCCGCACAGTTCAAGCACCTTACCACCTACTTTATTTGATGGGTCTTAACCTACTAAGGTTTTGACGAATATTTATTGACTATCGAATCCTTTGGCGGGGGTTCGGAGGGGGTCAACCCCCTCCCATATGACTACGTTGCAAGGACCAGGGGCGGAGCAGAATACAACGCGCAGAGTTTAACTCCTAATCACGAAGTATCCCACTAAGCCGAGGATTAATGCTAATTAAACATGTTTATGAAAACACATTTAAAGCACAGTTAAGATGCGCTTATCCATAATTAAGCATAGTTTTATTGCTAATTAATCCATTTATTAATGGCGGCGGAGTTAGCAAAACCACCAAATTTGGTGGAACCACCAAATTGTCGGAGCTATCTACAGTGTTCTCCAGATTTGGAGGAGATATTATAGGAAAATTTGATTTGACCATAACTAGAGCAATTTTCTACCAATTTTGGCTCAAGAAGAGTCATTACTAGTAGATTGGCATGCTCTAAACACATTGGAACAAGTTACTGAGGCAGAGGATCAATTATACATGTGTTTTTGTCACTTTGAGGAATATTGAAGCCCAGGGCCACCAGGAAGGAAGGCCATGCCTAGATTAGCTGAAGGCCAAATCGAGTGAATGAATAGTCATTTCTGATAGATTTCAACATTATAAACTCATTGGAGTATGTTTCAGGAGCATTTGATGCATGTAAACATCAATTTTTCACTATTGAACTAATAAATAGGCGCAAGCTGTGGAAGCCGGACCAAGGAGATGTAGCCTAGGAGGGGTGAACTCCTTCATTAAAACTTCGTGTTGATGGATCAATTGTGATGGTTTGCTATTCTTTATGTTGTTGTTATCTAGCATTTGATTTTCATACTTTATGCTCTTGAATTAACTTATAAAACTTAGTTAATTTACCTGTTTGATACACATAAGAACCAAGGAAACCTAGGTACATCAAGCATAAGATCAGTAAATAAATTTTAAATTCGAAGATGAAATTAGCACAGAAAAACTAACATTCATACTTAGATCAAGTTGGTATGAGAGCTTGGTTGAAAGGCAAGGTTATTTTCTTGATAGTTGCTTGAATTTTGTGCAAGTTTAATGGTTGAAAATTTGTGATGCTGACAAGGTTAAAATTGCAGAGAGGTGAAGGGACATTTTTGGTTGCAAATCCTGAGATTAGAACCAGAAGAAGGAGAGATACAAGAGCACCATCTTCACCCAAAGTTCCACTCATAGCTGCACTTGAAGCACCTCAAGTTTTGTCTCAAGAAGTTGAGTTGATTGAAGAGGTACAAACATCAAAATTTGAGCTTGAATCCATAGCCCTAATGTCAGGTGTTGGAGAGACTCAAGGTCATTTATAAGATGATGATGTCAAGAGAGACTTCAATGACATAAATAGGATGATTAAAATTATGTTTGATGCAATTACTGTTGGGATTGCAGGAGAAGGTTCTAAGCCTCCACATGGAGAAGGAACTTCAGATGATAAGAAGGATGAAGAGAAGAGTTCAAAGGGTAGTGGAGGAAATACACCTCCATCTCCACCATCTTCATCATCCTCATCACCTCCATAAACATCATCTTCCACTTCCACCACAAAAACCACTCACTTTCACTCAAAAGCTACAAAAGTAAAAACAACCGTACTCAAACTTGATGTCAAATTTGAGCTTCCAATGTATAATGGTGAGATAAATGCAAAAATATTGGATAATTTTATACGTCAATTTTAGGTGTACTGTAGGATTCATAACCTTCATGAAGATGACATAAAGATTCAATTGGATTCTTTGAGGATGGAAGGATCTGCACTTGTATGGTGGGAAGCAAGGACTCAAGAAGAGATTAAAAACTACAGTAAGATCTCTATGACTTGGTCAAGTTTTATTGCTCTCATTAAAAGGAAATTTTATCCCTCATATTACATACAAAAGGCTGTTATGGATTGGCAAATTTTTAGACAGTTGAAAGGGAAAAGTGTGCAAGATTATACTTATGAATTTAGGAGAAGAACTCTAATTTTGGGTATTAATTTATATTCTCAAGAAAATTTGTTAAAGTATGTTGGGGGTTTTCATAGTTGCCTTAGGCACACTATTATCATGTTTAATCCCAAAAACATAGATGAAGTTTGTGTTCAAGGCACACACTTAGACACAAGACGGAAACAAAACATAGATGAGAAAAGTGAAAGTGAGGGTAAAGGAAAAGGAAAGTTTTATGGAAGAGGAAAGAGAAATAGCTCTATAAAAAGAGAGAAAGAGAAACTCAATGCAAAAAATTTTCAAAGACTGGGCATGATGAAGACCATTGTTGGCAACTTCATCTAGAGTTTAAGCCAAACAAATTGAAAGCCAAATAGAAAGGAAAATTTTTTGCTATAGTTGAACATGACTTAGGTTCAGATTCAAGAGATGAGACAAATATTATAACCATGGGTTTGAAAGGTAAACATATATCAAGCACTAGTTCTTCGAATTGTTCAAATGTTACTCATGATGAAGATACAAGAATATAACTTTTCCATATTAGAGTTCTCTCTAAACATACCAATATTGATACACTTTTTGATAGTGGGTCACAAGCTAACTTGATTTCCGAAGACTTGGTTAAGCAGTTGAGCCTTGAAATTGGTAGACATCCAAGACCTTATCCTTTAGGGTGGATATGCAAGAATGAAAACTTGCATGTTACAAGGAAGTGCACATTAAGATTCATCATCAATTCAAACTTTCTTGATCAACTTGAACTTGATTTGGTGCCGCTTGAGATATCAGGTATTGTATTGGGAAGTCCTTATATGTATGATAGGAAAGAAGTATTTCATCGCCATGAGAATAAGTATCACTTGTTTAAAGATGGTATTGAGTACATAATTAGAGCACATAAGCAGAATACAAGTTTGTCTCTTATACATGTAAGAGAAATGAAGAGGATAGTGAATGCAAGTTAGAATTTGACGTTGTTGATGATCAAACAAAGAGATGTTTTGAATAAAACTTTTCAAAAATATGCTTATTCTTGTAATGAGATTTTTCAGGATTCTAATAGGTTGCCTTTGAAAAGAGGCGAACAAGATGTAAACCATTTGCAGCAATCAACATCAGTGTTGAGCAGTGTTAGAAATAAAATGTCGGTGCAAGAGAGTGCACAAGACAAAGATAAAAGTGACAAAACAGCTTGGAAAAGAAGGCATGGGTTCCAAAAATTCTTGTTTTTGGTTTCCAAAGGGTACATGGCAATGACAAAGATACTTGGTCAAGAGTCAACGCAAGTACAAAGCAAGATAAACTAATAATCGCCATGGTGACAATGTGCAAGGTGAGATATTTTTTAAGTTTCCTTTGATTAATGACCAAGGTAGAACACGATGGTTTCTGAAAGAATAGCTTGCTGCTCTGCAAATTCAGAAAAATTGCAGCATGACGGTGTCAATGACAACAAGAGAAGGTTGTAAGAATTAAGGAAAAGGTTGACTTTTTGTGAAAAGCTTTATTGATGAAAATGGGAAAAATTCAGTGGATAGAGACTGGAAGGGTGAGGGAATGATACCCTCATCCACATGATTAGTAATCAGAGAGATTTTGGGGTCCAAAAGGATTTTAGTGGGGAGGAATGATCAAAGGCTCAATATTTAATCTAAAAAATGAAAGTGCTCAGAATTGATTAGAAACTATATGACTGCGACCGACCCATCCCCAGGAACCCAATGCACTTTGTTTCATCGAAAACTGACTTCGAATGAAGAAGTTATAGTCTACTGACCGCTATTCAGAACATGATTTTTTTTTTTTTTTTTAATTGGAGAATAGTGAAAGGTTGATGACATGGTAGCCCAGTCATCGTGCATGGAATATTCTTCAGTTTTTTCCTAGTGGCACTGTGACAAGTGTCACAACAGGGTTCGCCAGTGAACTTTGGAGGTGATTTTTTTTTACAATTTATCCTAAGGTTGAATGAGAACTTTTTCTAGTTTGGAATGGTCCAACAAGAGCTGGACACATGGTGCAGCCAGGGGCTGCCACGTGCCCCCTTTGGTGGACCCATCCAAATCTTGGATTAAACCGCAGGTCGAAGAAATTTCATTATATCAATTTTCGAAATATTATTATAACTCAAGGTTTATAACCATGGGAGGTGTTATCACCAAATTGAGTCTTGTTGGGCTGCTTCAATGGTCAACTTGGAGTAACTCTTTCAAACCACTTGCAACTGGAAATTAGCCTTTCCAGTTTGAGAGGGCTCTCTCAAAAGGATAAATGATATTCAATGAATAAATTAAAAGAAGATGGCTAACTTTGAATTGGATTGAATGTGTTATTTTTGTATAGGTGAAAGATGTAAACTACTAACTACCATTGGGCATGGAGTCGATATGAGAACTAAGTCACAAGTTAACCTATCTCATGGAAGCTGAGGCAATTGTATTCTTATTAAACCACACATGAAGGACAAAACAACCAGCTATATGCATACAGGAAGTTGGAGCATGTCATCATGAATTCCAAGTGATTATACATAAGCAAACTAATAAATCTTGGCAAAACAACAGACTAGGTGTAAGTGATTATATAAATAGAACACTGGAGAGAAAGAAAAATACTGATATAAAAAATTTACATAAGAATACAGAGAAGAATCTTAGGTCTGAAATAGGCATGCTGCAACTGTATATTTCTGATATCAAAATATTACAACAGTGGTAGTGTCAAGTAACCATCTCCCAACCCCCTCTAACTGTAAAATTATCACATTTATAGAGTGAGGACTCATACAAATGATTTTCCACCTTGATAGCTTCGAATTCCCACCTCAGAGACCTATTTCAAACATGATTCCATCACTTGGAGACTTCCTAGGGATATATTCTGTTTTACAGAGTTTGAATACAAAAAAGACTCTTCTTTCATTAATAGTTCAACAAATCAATTTAATAACCCTTATAAACTTAAAACAAATAATTTTATGAGTGTAATAGAGTGCTTATGTGTCATTATGCCACGTGGATGCTGAGCTGGACCTCCTCCAAGTTGAATTTTTACAATTTTTTCACAAATATGGTTAGTGAAAATTTTGAAAAATAGGCTTCCAAGATGACTGAATAATTTCCAAACCCTGATGGCTTTGGAAAAAATGAGAGAGGCTTTTGTAGATGGACCTGTGCTGAAGAAAAACCTCTTTTATATTTCCAAAATAATTTTTTCATGTGGTCTTAAATCAAACTTGAAGTTGACTGCTAAAACAGTCATGTACACAAATTTTCGTAGCGTGTTTTAGTAGCGTGGGAAAAATGGCTTTTCCATCAATATCTTGACTTATTTGCTATTCCAACACCTTCATCATGTCAAGAAAACTTGAAACCATCGATATCCCTCCTTAAAACATGCCAAAACTGAGTTAAAATGCAAAAAAAACACCTACAGGAATTTTCGTAGCATTTTTCTGGCTTCAAGCTTGAAGCACACTACGAAAATGCCTAAAAAAGGTAGAATTTGCAGTTTAGAAATGAACTCATATTTTCGAAGCCTTGATATATTTTGAAAAACTAGAGGAGGTTTTTGTAGATCAGAATGTTTTTAAGAAAAGCCTCTTTTGGGTTTTTAAATACCATCTCCAGATGTCCAAAATCTGCATTTGAAAAACATGTATAAAACAGGAAAATTATGTTTTATGAAAATAGGACCGAAAGACATCCCTGTATCTCCGAATTTGTAGTACCTTTGAGAAAAGTGAAAGAAGCTAATGTTATTTGATATGTTATTGACAATAACCTCTTCCAGTTTCTTAAAATACTTCTCTGTTTGCCCAGAAAATTCCCTTGAAGTTGACTGCTCAAAAGTAAAAAAACAGAGAAATCCCCATATTCACTACAAAATTATTAGCCAGTTTCGTAGCGAAATCTGCCTATTTTACATTGAATTCACTGTGAAAATGTGTAATACTGGCTAGTGGCTCTCTTTTTTTAAATTTTATGATTAGGCAAGTGAACCCAAGGTGGATTATTGTGGATATGACCCTAATGAAGTGTCTATGACCTATAAACATGATTAAGTGAATTTCTCATCAAATGAATGAACTAACCTAATGAGACAAGGTGAAGCTTATGATGACCCTATCCATCAAAAATTAAAAAATTATGTGTGATAACAGGAGGCGTATATACTAATTCAGGCAATGTATTATTTTGATAACCAAAGTCTTAACTATGGACCGACGAATATAATATTCAGGCGAATTTATTTCTTTAACCAAAGTTCAAACTTTGGGTTGGACAATTGTATATGGAGAAAAATTCTTGTGTCGGGTCGGGGTCAAACCGACAACCTACCCCACACAATTCAAGCACCTTACCACCTGCTCCATTCGATGGATCTTAACCTACTAAGGTTTTAATGTATATTTATTGACAACCGAATCCGTTGGCGGGGGTTTGGAGGGGGTCAGCCCCCTATCATATGACTATGTTGCAAGGATCGGAGGCGGAGAAGAATACAATGTGCGGAGTTTAACTCCTAATCATGGATTATCCCACTAAGCCGAGGATTAATGCTAATTAAATTGGTTTATGAAAACATGTTTAAAGCACACTTAAGATGCGCTTATCCATAGTTAAGAACAATTTTGTTGCTAATAAATCCAGTTCTTAGTGGTGGCGGAGTTAGCGGAACCACCAATTTTGGTGGAACCACTAGATTGTCAGAGCTATCTCGAGTCTTCTCCAGATTTGGAGGAGATATTATAGGAAAATTCGTTTTGACCATAACTGGAGCAATTTACGACCAATTTTGGCTCAGAAAGAGTCATTCTTAACATATTGGCATGCTCTAAACACATTGGAATAGGTTTCATAGGCAGAGGAGAAATTATACAGGTTTTTTTGTCACTTTGAATAAATTGAAGCCCAGGGCCACTAGGAATGAAGGCCATGCCTAGATCAGCTGAAGGTCAAATGGAGTGAATGAATAGTCATTTATGATAAATTTCGACATTCTGAACTCATTGGAGTATGTTTTAGGAGAATTTGATGCATGTAAACAACAATTTTTTCACTATTGAGCTAATACAGAGGCGCAAGCCATGGAAGCTGAACCAAGGAGATGCAGCTTAGGAGGGGTGAAATCCTTCATCAAAACTCTGTCTTGATGGATCAAGTGTGATGGTTTGCTATTCTTTATGTTGTTGTTGTTCATCATTTGATTTTTACACTTTATGCTCTTGAATTCACTCATGAAACTCAGTTAATTTACCTGTTTGACACACATAACAACCAAGGAAACCTAGGTACATCAAGCATAAGATCAGTAAATAAAATTTAAATTTGAAGATGAAATTAGCACAACAAAACTAACATTCATACTCAGATCAGCAGGTAACATTACCAACTAATGCAATTGTCTCATTCTTGAATTCACCAATTGACGATGTATAGCTAGGGTACAACATTGCTAAACATTTCATATTCTTGAGAACCTCTGTCAAAATCATATTCTTTTGGATACTACTATTACAAAAAAATGTAGCGGCATCCCCCTCATCCACATATACAAGCGAAATAGGTGCTTTTGTTCCTCAAGCTCCTCAAATCCTTTGGTTGGATCTTTACAATGATGATAGTAACTTTGGTATTCACATTGATGATTGATTTTCCCCTATCAATGGGCTCTTGTGATGTCAGGGATGAACTAGAGTCCAAAGATTTTAGCTTGGCACACAAGGACCATCAAATGTGATATTTTTTATTGTTACACCAAGGGATTTTATGGTGGTCACAACACTTTTTGATGTTCTTTTAATTCATTTATATATAACTTTAAATAGTTTCCTTGATGCTCATTCTCTTTTTTTTGTCCTTTATTTATAGAGTTTAGGTTGTACTTATCCTTGTTGCGTTTTGGCTAATGTTTGACGCCA
Source organism: Pinus albicaulis (assembly GCA_034641835.2). Lineage (NCBI taxonomy): Eukaryota > Viridiplantae > Streptophyta > Pinopsida > Pinales > Pinaceae > Pinus > Pinus albicaulis. The sequence goes on from CM076574.1 coordinate 1,060,777,950, forward strand.
ATTCATTCATACCCTTTTATTAAAACCTTTTATCCATCTTGATGACATGATGGTAAACAACTCCTAGTGAAGAGATGATCAATAATTTATTTTCTATCTAGATGTATCTCCAATAGTAAATTGTAACATTTTAGAACCAAGTGGCATTTTGAGTCCCAAATACCTTGTTTTGTATGCAAGGTCTAAATGTGCCAGTGTGATATGACAATAGTCTAGTGTTTTACTTGTCAGAAGGATGTCCATCTCATGCACTAGTCTTCATAATTTCCATTAATTAAATATTCCTCCTTGAGGGAATAAATGAAATCCATCTATGTGGGTTTTGTGGAATACAGTACAAAATCATCTCCCACATTTGCATACAACAAGTATCTTTCCAATATTCATTGGCATTGACTATGACACTTGACTTGATAGGGACATAAAATGAGACATGCAACCAAGGAAAATTTTCTAAGGTATTAACCTCGAGATATTTTGTATGAAGCTCAAAGCACTCAACTACTTAAGCTAGCCCATCGATATATTCCTCTCTTATTCTATGTAGGGCTAAAGTATAATTCTAGTTTTTTTAGCCAATTATTGAGTTTTTCAATATCTATTTGTCTGTCATAGGAGGATATTTTAAGTTTTGTTTCCAACTTGAATGAGGCATTAGAATAAAGAAAATATTTTTCATTAACATACGTTACATCATTCCTACCTTTAATGCCATCATCATATATTGTTCTTCTTCCTTCTTGTGCTTCATTTCTACAAGTTGTAATGCATCTCATTGAACATTGTTATGTTATGCTCCAAGCAATCCACTCATGAGTCATTTGAACCATTTCTTCATGTGAAGACCCCACAATCTTTGGTTGATTGCTCTTCTCTATCCTTGGCAAAAATGACTAGTCACTTTCCTCATATTTACTTTGATCTTTTACCCTATAAGCTCAAGAAACAAGGTGCTTTAATATTGATATGATCTATAAACTATTAAAGCTATGCCTCTAGAGAGTCCATTAAAACACATATTTATAGTAATATGATCATGCTATGTCATTTCTAGTGTTAGTGCCTCAACCAATGCTCATTCAATCCATTTGTTGTTGTATATTAAGTTACATAGGACATTATTTTAGTTAATAAATAACAAATAACAGTTTTGATTTATCCTATAAAAATCTCACTAGAGAAAAATATTAGTAAAAATAGTTCATTTCAGTACTCACACAAGACGATTACCAATCCTTGAATAATGAGCCAAATAATTACATTATAAGGATTTCCACATTGTGTTTTTGCTCTCTTATTTGGATTTTTGAGTACATAATAGTAAAGACTCGTTCTCTTTGGTTGCATTTCAAGACCAAATTCATCTAATCCTATAGAAAAATTCCAACTAGTCCTTAGAATTTGATGATAAAAAATGTTACATTTCCCATTGATTAAGAAATCTAATCGAATCTTCGATTATGGGCTGATTCAAAATTGGATAAAACTCCCTAAGGGCATTGGTCCACCATAAATGAATCTTGAATCATGGTAGATATCTAACGATGAGTAATTTTTTTGTTAGATTCTTATCAAATTTGTGGTTAGAAAGAGGGTTCATTTGCTACAAGATTAGCTTACTCCTCCAAGATCTAGCTGCAAAAAATGATCCTATTTTGTCTCCCTAATCTTTTATAAAGTTGTTTGAATAGTGACCAAATATGATCAAATGTATCATTTCATTAATTTCTTTTGTCATTATTATTTAAGACCTTCTTAATCAACTTTTGATTACATCAACCCATTGTCTGCCTTGTCTAACAATATTAAAGACACCAGTAATTGATTGTTTTAATCACTAGCTTATTTTACAATAAATATACTTAATTCACTTTCTAAGACATGATTAATTTTTATACGACAAAGCCAACTTTGATAACTCAATATATATCACATGAAATTATTACATTTGAAGAAGGCTAAGCCTTCAATGTTTTCGACCCTTTTTAGTTTTCCATTACTAAGTTTGACAAAGAAATCTTTGCCAAAATTGAAATTTTAGGTTGATGAAATCATTGTTTTAATGTAGAATTAGGTTTGAGTCATAAATACCTCCACTGCAATCATATGGTGTAATATTAGCATTCAATGTTTGCAATCCCATTGATCCAAAATTATCTGCTCGCTAAATTTTTAGTCGGTAAGCTGAAACCCCTTGTGGGTCGCACCGACTCCTTTGTCAAAGGCTCTTCCTCCTTTATTAATGAATTGAAAGACATTAAGTTGGATCCAAATGATAGGTTTGTAATTTTTGATGTTGTATCATTATATACTTGCATTCCCATTAAGGAAGCCATTGATGTCATCTCTCAAGTCACGGATCATGATATTGCTCACTTCGTGGAGATCTGTCTAACATCGACCTTCTTTAGTTTCGAGGGTGAATTCTTTGAACAGACATGTGGTGTGGCTATGGGTTCCCTCCTATCCCTTGTAGTTGCTAATATTTTCATGGAAGACTTCGAATCTAAGGCCCTTTCCTCCTCCCTTTTTCAACCTAAGCTTTGGAAAAGGTTTGTTGATGAAACCTGTGTGGTGTGGCCCCATGGTAAAGAGAAACTAGACCTTTTCTTCCAATATCTTAATGATCAATCTGACTTCATTAAGTTCACCATGGAATTCGAAGTGGATGGTAGCCTGCCCTTCTTGGATGTCCTTCTTTCGAGGAATGATGATGGTTCCTTCTCTCATCAAGTCTTTAGAAAGAAGACGCATACTGAGCAATATTTACATGCTAGTTCTCATTATTTCCTGGCACATAAGCTTGGGGTTCTTAGTACCCTATTCACTAGAGCCTTTAGAATTGCCGATGTACACCACTTTGAAGGTGAGAAATTGCATCTCTTTAATGCCTTCTGTAAGAACAGTTATAGCAGGGCTCAATGTCTTAGAGCTTTTCAAAAAGCTGAAAAAGGTCTTATGGTTAAGAAAGATCCTTGTGATCGGTTATCTAGAGTTCACCCTCCGTTTATCCAAGGTACTACTGATAAAATCACTCGAATCTTGAAGAGACATAATGTGTCTTCAAATTTCAAGCCTCTTCGCACCATTCGTAGTTCGCTTAGGTCGGTTAAGGACCCGATCTGCCCGAAGGATGGTAAGGGGGTTTACTTGATTCCGTGTTCCTGTGGGACACCTTACATAGGTGAAATTGGTCGATCAATTAATCAAAGAACTCACGAACATGTCACTGACCTTAGACATGGTAGATCTCGGTCCTCTGCCTTAGCAGAGCATGTTGAAAAAACAAATCATCACATTTGTATTGAAGATATTGAGGTTATTGCGAGGATTGACCATTTCCACCACCGAAAGTTGAGGGAAGCCTTGGAAATCAAAAAGAGGCCGGTTAACCTTAACATGGATGATGGGTCGAGTGTTAGCAGATGTTGGATTCCTGCCCTTCAATCTTAGTTGTTTTTTCCCCCCTTCCCCTTTGCTCCCTCTGGTCGTTCCCTCTTCTCTCGTTCCTGGTTCCTCTCACCTTGTCTGTTCATTTTGTTTTATTATTCTAATTGTTATTAGTATGATATTTATTATTAGTATTATCCTTATGATTTCATTTGAAAATTACCTAGTTAATAATATTAAATTTATTAATTAATGAATATATATATATATATATATATATATAAAATTTAAAGTATTAAATAATAAAAATATTAAATTATATTAAAATAGTATTAATATTAAATTATTGAAAAAGTATTAATATTGGATTATATTCAAATATAGTCAAATTGATAAAATATAATTAAATTAAAAAATATAATAGAATTAAAATTAAAAAATAATAAAATATGACAAAAAATTTATTCAATTTTCTCATTCCAGTCAAACTAGCCGTTTTTTTCACAATGGCTAGTTGGAGTTGTCCTTATCTATTTAAACAGGTTTCTTGATCAGATTTCTCATCTTGTCCTGATGATGAACAACATTGGCTGGTTCGAATCAACGACTAGTTGGAGCTGTCCTTATCGGTTTCTTGATCAGATTTCTCATCTTGCCCTGATGATGAACCACATTGGCTGGTTCGAAATGCGTCAACAAAATTTTCTTACATGTGATTTTCAGCGAAAATTCTTATACACAATTTATGGATCACAAAAGCCAAATTCCTAATATTATTGACATATTAGACTAAAATTATCAATTTTCCTTTTAATCTAAATAACTTTCGAAGGAACAAACATAATTATTTTTCTTCCTATCCATAATACCAATTTTATCTTCATATCTTTTCAAAACGAAACTCAACCCTTCAATACATTTTCAATTACAATTAAACAAATTTCACAAACTTCACTCCATTAATCTCAAAATATATATATATATATATAAAACACCAATTTATAAAACTCTTTTATTAAAAAAATCAGCATCTAACTTGTACATAACTTTCCTACTCATTATTAAAAAAAAAATAATATACATATGCCATACACTCCAAAACAAAAAAGTAATAATATACATATACCATACATTCCAAAGAAAATGCTCAAACCATTCATTAAATTAATACTCATTACATCTTAACATTAATACTCATTACAACCTTTGTTTCAGGAGAAAAAAACGAATTAATACTCTTACCTTACAAGTAAAAACTTAAAGTATCCATTAAAAACTTCCCACCGACTCTAACCGAGTATTCCAATTCCAAAAGTATTCATTAAAAACTTCCCACCTACTCTAACCGAGTATTCCAATTCCAATGCATTTGCTCCCTATTTCAATTACACTAACAACTCCCCATCTCACCCGCTCTACCAGATATTCCAATGCATGCGCTCCCTCCAATTACACCGAAAACTTGCCATCCCACCAACTCTACCTAGTATTCCAATGCAATTTCTCCCTCTTTTAGTTACACGAAGCGAACTTTAAAATTCGCTAAAAGTTAAAAACAATATACATTATATATTAAAAAGGTTAAAAAATTATGTATTCTTAACTATAAGATTAAATATATATATATATATATTTTTTCCCAAAATTTTAATTTTTTTTCTTAAGAAAAGTTCATAATTTCCAGTGAATTATCAAAATTACATGAGTAGGATCGGATCAAAAAATCATCAGACTGTTGAAAATAGTCAAACTATTCTGTTTTGTAATCTCCCAAAATCCCCAAGGTTTTAATATTAAAACAACGAAAACTTAATTTTATTTTAAGTTATTAAATCTATTTTTTTCAAGTTATCTAATAATATATTTTAAACCTTTTGTGTTTTGGTTTAAGTTATTTTGATTTAAAATTTAGTTAGAAATTATGGAAATTTAAAATTTAAATTTTTGAATCTTTGTAATATAAGTGTTTTAGGAAATTTTCAGCACACTAAATCTGTTTATATATTAAAAAACACAAATAAAAAAATGTAAAATTTTGAAATCATAAAAAAATATATTACCAAATTTTAATAGATAAATACAAAATATAAAACATCTAGACTTTACTACGGCTAATTTTATAATAAACTTTTTTTTAATGATCAAAATTTAACAAAATAGAAATTTAAAATTTTCAAACTGCTATAAAACTTTGTTTGAATTGATAATTTAAACCAATTTAAAGTTAAACAAGATCCCTAAAAATGTCTAACCTAAATTGTAATAAAACTCTACCCATAAAATTTCTAACATTTTCTTATCAAATTTGTAAACTAAATCAATTTACTCCCTTTCCACTTTATCATTTACTAACATTAACAATCCCCAACCCCACCCCATAACCATCTTAACTTGAATTTTGGCATATTTCTAACCTAAATTGTAATAAAACTCTACCCATAAAATTTCTAACATTTTCTTATCAAATTTGTAAACTAAATCAATTTACTCCCTTTCCACTTTATCATTTACTAACATTAACAATCCCCAACCCCACCCCATAACCATCTTAACTTGAATTTTGGCATATTTTTTTATCAAATTTGTAAACTAAATCAACTTACTTTCTTTCCACTTTATCATTTAAAAACCTTAACAACCCCCAACTCCATCCCATAACCATCTTAACTTGAATTTTGGAGTATTTATGGCTGGTCAAGATTGAGAAAGACTCATTATGACAATTAAACAAAAGCTAAAGCAATTACTTGTTACAAAGATTAAATAATGCCACTATCAAATATTGCATTGCCCATCAACATGGGATAATTTATCATTTAAAAAACTTAACAATCCCCAACCCCATCTCATAACAATCTTAACTTGAATTTTGGTGTATTTATGCTTGTCAAGATTGAGAAAGACTCATTATGACAATTAAACGTGAGCTAAAGCAATGATTTGTTACAAAGATTAAATAATGCGACTATCAAGTATTGCATTGCCCATCAACATGGGATAATTTATGATTTAAAAACCTTAACAATCCCCAACCCCATCCCATAACCATCTTAACTTGAATTTTGGTGTATTTATGGCTTGTCAAGATTGAGAAAGACTCATTATGACAATTAAACAAAAGCTAAAACAGTGATTTGTTACAAAGATTAAATAATGCCACTATCAAATATTGCATTGCTCATCCACATGGGATAAGGGGCACTTATATTACCTTGTATTTTAGATTAAAATTAATCCAAAATTTGATAGGAATTATACAAGAAGTCAAAATTTCACTTTTTGTTGAAAATTTTGTTAAGGACACTTTAACCTTCAAAATTAGGATAATTTTAAAGCAAAACAAATAATTAATTTAAAAAAGATATTGTTTGCCTATTTTATATTTTGGTTTTTTTGGGTTCAATATAATTTTAAGTTAAATTGTGATATATTCTTATTTAAAATGTGTTTTTAAATGAATAAATAAATAAAATATACCAAAAATCTTTAAAACACTTGTATTATACAATTCACAACATTTAAACTTAACAAAATTTAAACTTGTAATTCTAACAAATCTCTATTAAATTTCAAACAAAATTAACACAACAATATATCTCTAAAAAAACCAAAACATACAAATTTTAAAAATAAAATGAACTCAACATAAACATTACATAAAATTTAACCAACAAACTATTGATAACAAAATAATTTGCCCATTAAATACAACCAAAATTTTCTCTATACTTGATTCTCAACATTCTATCTTAAAATTAAAAAAAAAGAAAAGAAAAAAGAAGAGAAGCGAGAAAGATGAAAACCATCAAATTCAAATTTAGTGGTGCCTTCAAATTTGACATTCCTACCCTTCTCCACCCACCAAATTAAAAAAAAAATAATTAAAAAAATAAAAATAAAATAAAAAATCATCTTCAATTACAGAGCCTCACTCTCATCTAATTTTACTTAATTTAATTTGAAAAGTGTACTTTTGCTTTTAGGTTTTAACCCCTTAAATATCGTCGGTTACCGAAACGACAAAGATATCTCCTCGTACGAAAGGAATAGATATTTTGATGCATCTATTTAACTGTCAACACCGACATATTACTTTTCTTGGGGAAGTCAACAAAGAGTTTGACCAATTCAAACTTCACATCAAAAACAGCAAATGTGACCGTAACTTTGAAATGAGTGCCCGCCCATGTGACAGGTCCCGACAAATGTGATCATACCAACTTTGACGCTACTCCGTCAAAATATGGACACCTTTCTTTTCCACGGTACACATTGTGTTTATGGGACATCCTCACCTGCATCTAGTGACGGCGCCCACGTTGCACACAAATCAAAACTTTTAAAAACGCGTGAGTCGTCCCTTTCTCAACTCACTTCCTTTAAATGACGACGAAACTCTGCACATGGCCGCTGCCAATTAACTGCAAATACATCCAAACTGCCTGCCACTACAAAAAAAACCGCCAAATCACCACATCTAATGAGGTACGGATTATTTGTCATGTAAAGATATTCAGAATTGGTCGCTAAAACACCGCCAAATCACTTTTATTTGGTGTGTATATTTTGTATGTTTGAATAGTGGAATTGGGAAAACATTTTATTTTGAAATATGATGCATTGAAAGATATCATAGAAAGTTAGGGGAATATGTTAGCATCTGTTTCTTGGTAGTGTCTTTTTAGCGATGGTATTGTTGGAAGGTTGGATCAGCGCATCATCAATTTGAATAAGAAAAACACTAAAATGCAAAAGGCTAAAAACAGGGAACTCATGGTCCCATAGACTATTTTTAATCTGGTGGACGTTAAAATATCATTTCATTTTAAATCACTATGTTTACAAGGAAAGAGGACCTTTTTTTTTTTTTTTTTTTTTTTTTTTTTTGGTTAAATTAAGGCATTTGTGATTAGAATTGCTTTGAAATTCATCTTCTTAATTTATTATAGTGATATTAGTTTTTACCCAGGTTTGGAGTAGTCTTTAGTGGGACTTTTTGGATTTTTTGGTGTCAGAATTCCGTGGAAAAATTTGAGGTGAGTGTAGAAATTTATTAATACTGATAGTATTACCAGATCCTCCTGATCTAACAAATTAATCTTATGTTAAATATAAAATCCTTCCGCTTAATTCTTTGCGGAAATTAAATCGTCAATTGCAAAACTCACGAAGAAAATCAATCGCACATAAACACAGTGGTTCAATAGGAAAACTTAAAGCTAAAAACCCCAACTATCATATATTATGTATATCAATGGAATCATGTAATAATTTCATACAAAGCTTAGTACATCAAGCTCTCAGTACAATCAACAATCATTACACACTGTGATGCAGAAATTTGCATTTCCATGCACCAATTTCTTGCCTCCTGACAGCCTGCCTCCACTACGCAATTGCTGTTGAAGAAGACCTATGAATGAATTCTAATTGGCCTTGCCTTGACTGTGCAATCCGCATTGGCATCTCCAATGTGTGTCAGATGCATTGAATGCATCACTATAGTCACAACAGATAGTCCATCTCACCTTTCACCTATCTCTCCACTGGGTCTCCACTAGATCTAACATGCAAGTAGTTAACTGCTGTATTTGTTCAGTTGCAAGTGAGTCTCTAGTTATGAATTAATTAAATAATTAATTCACTAAACTCTCGCTAGTGTATCTTTTAGTTAGACTAGATACAACTAACTCAATTAAGTTTAACTCACTTAACTGAGTTAAACTAAATAACAACTCCCGTAACTACTCTTCCAACTCTGTCATAACTTTGCCACTTCAGTTCTAACTGAGTCCTCCATGCATGAGTCACCAATAACCCTAGGAATTGCATAATTCCTTCAGCCCACTGATTTTCCAAATCTGTTCATTGAAATAAAGTGCTCCAAGAGAATAAGTTGATATTTATTGTCGGATTATTATTAAGGGCTAATAATAATCAACATGCATCTATATTTAGATTGACGATCTATAAATAGACTTCCCCCAGTATTCTAAAAATAGAATTTCATCTATTTTTCACATTTGACCAACCATCTACAAATAGCATCCTGCAACTTATAGAATATGCTCACCATGGCTAAAAATAGACATACACCTAAAAATAGCCTACGGGGCCCACTTAGTGAAGGTGTTTAATTTTCACTTAGCTCATCATCTTGTTGAATCTCAACACTCCCTCTCAACAAGATAGGGAGTATCCTTCACCCTGATCCTGCCTCTATGGTAATCGATTTTTCTCCTGGTGAGCGCCTTCGTCATAATATCTGCATCCTAATCTTCCGTAGGAATGTACTGAAGCAACATGATCTTCCACTGCACACAATCTCTGATATGATGATATTGGATACTAATATGTTTAGATCTATCATGAAACACAGGATTAATCGAGAGTTTAATGCAACTCTGATTATTACAATGTATCATTGTAGAATCTAAATGAGAACCGAAAAAACCGACCAGGATCTTCCTCATCCAGATAGCCTCACATGCAGCTTGACTTGTTGCCATGTATTCTTCTTCTTCTGAACTGAGTGCCACGGGTCTTTGTTTCCTGTTGTACCAAGAAATTGCCATAGATCCAATACTAAAAACCCCTCCTGATGTGCTCTTTCTGTCCATTGGGCTGTCTGCGCAATCTGCATTTGTGAAGCCATGCAACTTCACCTCATCCATTTGTCTGTACCATAAGCCATACTCAGATGTGCCCCTGAGATACCTTAGGACATGCTTGTCTGCCTTCCAAAAGAGCTTGGTAGGATTAACCATCACTTGACTAAGCTGATTCACCGCATAGCATATGTCTGGTCTTGTATTAAATAAATACATGAGCGAACCCACCAACTGTCGATAAACAGTGGCATCCACTACCTCTGTCGATGTAGCATCCTCTTTCCTCCAATTTCCTAGAAGAGGTGTATCCATGGGCTTGCAGTCCTCCATGTGAAACTTACCAAGTATCTTCTAAGCATACTTGCCTTGAGACACAAACAGATCACCTTCTTGCTGCCATATTTTTCCAATCCAAGGAAATAATGAAGGAGGCCCAAATCCTTCATCTCAAACTCCTGTGCAAGATCTGCCTTACATGAGTGTATCAACTACTCATCACCCGTTAGTATTAAATCATCAACATAAAGAACAATGATTAAAAGCTTACCCTCCACCACAATTTGGTACAGGTTTGCATCCACCTCACTCTTGGTGAAGCCAAGTCCAGTGAAATAGTTGTCGATTCGAGTGTACCAAGCACGTGGTGCTTGCTTCAGCGCATACAACGCTCTTTTGAGTCTGCGCACATGCAACTCACTGCTGAAGATCTCAAATCCTTCAGGCTGCTCAATGTACACTTCTTCCTCAACGATCCCATTAAGGAACACAATCTTGACATCCATCTGATGAATGTGCCAGCCCATCTGCATTGAGAGAGCAAGGATGGTCCTTATGGAAGAATACCGTGCGAAAGGTGCAAAGGTTTCTTCATAATCAATTCCCTCGATCTGTGAGAAGCCTCGGGCAACAAATCTTGCCTTATACTTTTCAACGCTCCCATTAGCAGCTTATTTACCTTGTAGATCCATCTTGAACCTACCACTGATCTACCCATTGGCCTTGGAAAAATCTCCCAAGCACTGTTTTTGACAATGGAGTCATACTCCTCCACCATGGCATCTACTCATGTGGGCTCCTGCACTTCCTCTTCAAAAGAAGATGGCTCTGTTACGATACACTTGCTCATAAGAGCCATGTATCCAGTAAATCGGTCATGTGACTGTCTCTGTTTGCGCTGTGATGTAGGGACTCCTACATTCTTTGCTGCATCAAGCTTCAGTCTCTCAGCTTCTGTGGTACGCTTTCTGCGTATTCTGATGTTTGGTTCTGCATGAGTGGACTCCTCCACTCCATGAAACTCCTCCTATGGCTTATCCACATCTAGAGGCTCATCTTTGGAAACAAGTGGTTCCTCCTCTGCATGCAAGTGTAGCTCCCTCTCAAGCATAGCTCGTGCAACACCCACGTTCATTCTGTTCTTCCTCTCTGTGACCCCATTTTGATGTGGGTTATGAGGCGCTATGAGTTCTCTTTGAATTCCTTCTTTGCTACAGAAGTCTTTGAATTCATTCGAGATATATTCACCACCATTATCGCTTCGCAGAGCCTTTACTTGCTTCCCCGACTCCTTCTCCACCAATGCTTTAAACTCACAAAACTTTGAGAATGTTTCACTCTTCTTCTGCATGAATTAGATCCAACATCTACGAGAATAGTCATAAACAAATATAACATAATACCCGTGTTTAGCTGTTGAAGCAACCGGGAAAGGTCCACACACGTCTGTGTGAATTCTCTCCAGGATCATCGAAGCACAATTCTCCTTCTCATGAAAGGTGGTCTTCACAAACTTATCCATAGTATATCCCTTGCACTGATTTGACTACGCAAGAGTACCCTTGGGAAGTCAAGTAGAAAACTGCTGCAAAATCTTTAAGGCGACATGGTGAAGATGGCCCAATCTCTTGTGCCATAATTCACCCTCATCCCAGCTCACCACTTCTTCTGCTTTTCCCATCATTGCAGTGCAACCATCTACCTCCAGCTTCTAGAGATTCTTAACTCAAATCCCTATCCTCTTGGTTTGACACATTGTTTTATGTCGCAGGAAGGCTTTTCCCTTGCTGAAAACAACATCATAACCTCTGTCCTCCAACATGGCGACCGAGACCAAGTTCTACTTCAAACCTAGAACATGCATAACATCTTTCAACATAAATGGTTTACCTGACTCCCTCTCGAAGGTAATGGTTCCAATGCCGGTCACACTGTATCTACCATTGTCGCCCATCTCTATATGCATTTGGAGATCCTTCTCCTCCAAGTCACTAAACAAATCCTTGTCTCCCATCATATGGAAGGAATCACCACTATCAAGATACCACACCGATCCCATTTCACTTGAAACCAAGCATGCGATTAAAGAGAAATCAAGTTCAAATTGCAAGGCTAAGGCCTCACTCGCTGCAGCTCCAACAACCTTCTAGTTCTTCTTTTTCTGTGGGCAGCTAGTGGCGAGATGCCCATGTTCGTGACAGTGAAAACACTTCACTTTGGACAAATCCAGCTTCTCGCGTTTAGCCTCGGATTTTGGATGGAATTTCTTCCCCTTCCCTTTCCTTGCTTTGGCAGCCAAATCACAATTCTCTTCATCATCATTCTTCGATGAAGAGTCATCCCTAGTATTCCGCCTTATCTCCTCCTGCACAAGATCCGACCAAAGTCACTTCCAATTCGGCAGTTTCTCCCATCCATTGACAGAGTCTTCGTAGCTATGCCAACTCTTCGGAAGCCTAAGGAGAGCCAAGCTCACCAAGTCATCATTCGCAACTGCAATTGCCACACTCCCCAGCTCATCCCTACATTGGAAAAACTTCATGAGATATTTTGGAATACTATTGTCCTTCTCCATTTTGATTTTTCTGAGCTTATCTTTCAGCACCAACTTCCTATGGTCGCTGCTACTTTGGAAAATATCTATCAAAGCCTTCCACATTGCAAATGGAGTGGCCTTCCCATGAAGGCTTGGCACAATATGGTCTTTCACACCTTCCAACAGAATTCTTCTTATCTTCATTACCTTCTTTTGCCATGCGTCAAGTACTGTAGCATCGCTAGAAGTAGGCTTAGGAACATCGCTATCGATGAACTCCTTCAGTGCATTATATTCAAGCACCGCCTCCATTCTGTCCTTCCAGGCTATGTACTTCGAGCTACCCTCAAGGGCATACTCCAACCGCAACCCATCGAAAGCCATTTCAATGAATACTCAACTGCCGCACCAAGAAATTTTTGCAGCAAATTCGAATTGTCCACCAGCACAAAAAATCAACATCCTTCACTATTGCAATCTCCAGTGATCAACACTGCTCCGATACCATGTAGAAATTTATTAATACTGATAGTATTACTAGATCCTCATGATCTAACAAATTAATCTTATGTTAAATACATAATCCTTCCACTTAATTCTTTGCGGAAATTAAATCGCCAATTGCAAAACTCATGAAGAAAATCAATCGCACATAAACACAGTTGTTTAACGGGAAAGCTTAAAGCTAAAAATCCCAACTATCATATATTATGTATATCAATGGAATCATGTAATAATCTCATACAAAGTTTAGTACATCAAACTCTTAGTACAATCAACAAACATTACACACTGTCATGCAAAAATTTGCATCTCCATGCACCAATTTCTTGCCTCCTAACAACCTGCCTCCAATGTGCAATCCCTGCTGAAGAATACCTTTGAATGAATTCAAATTGGCCTTGCCTTGACTACGCAATCCTCATTGACATCTCCAATGTGTATCAGATGCATTGAATGCATCACTATAGTCACAACAGATAGTCCATCTCACCTTTCACCTATTTCTCCACTGGGTCTCCACTAGATCTGACATGCAAGTAGTTAACTGCTATATTTGTTCAGTTGCAAGTGAGTCTCTAGTTATGAATTAATTAAATAATTAATTCAATAAACTCTCACTAGTGTATCTTTTAGTTAGACTAGATACAACTAGCTCAACTGAGTTTAACTCACTTAACTGAGTTAAACTAAATAACAACTCCCGTAACTACTCTTCCAACTCTATCATAACTTTGCCACTCAGTTCTAACTGAGTCCTCCATCAATGGGTCACAAATAACCCTAAGAATTGTGTAATTCCTTCAGCCCATTGATTTTCCAAATCTGTTCACTGAAATAAAGTGCTCCAAGAGAATAAGTTGATATTTATTGTCGGATTATTATTAAGGGCTAATAATAATCGACATGCATCTATATTTAGATTGACGATCTATAAATAGACTTCGCCCAATATTCTAAAAATAGAATTTCATCTATTTTCACATTTGACCAACCATCTACAAATAACAACCTGCAACTTATAGAATATGCTCACCATGTCTAAAAATAGACATACGCCTAAAAATAGCCTGCGGGCCCCACTTAGTGAAGGTGCTTAATTTTCACTAAGCTCATCATCTTGTTGAATCTCAACAATGAGATCTTGATTTGTGTTATTTAAATTTGTTTTTTCACTGTATATATGGATTCAACACCCTTAAAAACCCCTAGGCCACTTCGATTGTGCAGGGGTTACCCATCAAGCTTGTGATTTCAATAAATTCCTGGAGATTTTAGAGAAATTATGTCAGAAAAAGTCTCACAAAAAAAACAACTCGAACTATATAGTGATCAATTCTAAACCTTAACAAAATTAAATTTTTAACTTTTATTATTTATTTGTATTTTTATTTCGAATACTTTAATTTCGCCATTTTTAAATAATTTAAATAATTTAATTAATTAATTAATTAATTTTTATATTTATTTATTTATTTAATTTTTTTTTTTTTTAAGTTTCACCATTTATTAATTTGATTATTTAATATTATTTTTATATTATTATATTAGTATATTGATTTTATTAATTGTTTTATTGTTTTGATTATTTATGATTGAACTAAATGTTATTTTTATTTTTAAATATTCATTTCATTAAAAAAAAAAATGATTAATTATTTTCTTTAATTCTCCTTATTGAAGTGGGTCTTTCCCCTATTGAGAGCCTAACTATAACTAGGCCATGTTTTATAAGCACAAAATCAATAACATGGGAGACCATAGACTTCCTAAGCTAGCTTTAAATTCTAGCCAAAACCACCTAAGGCTCAAACGAGGTTGGTATAAAGATACCAGGGCCTGGTTAAACCATTGGGAGATCGACGAAAATGTTGCACTGCAAAATATTAATAACATTAAAAATATTTTTACTTCTAAGTTTAAAGAGAAAATGTGGTGTGAGAAAGATTTAGAGGCTAAAAGAAAATTAAGATATTATAAGGAGGTCATCAACCCTACTCTAGAAGATCAAAAGTATCTCTTTGTTTTAACTAGCTCAAAGAAAAAAATTAATATAGCCAAGATAAGAATGAACTCTCATGAGCTCCATAGTGAAATGGATCGTTGGGCAGTTCCTAAAACACCATGGGTGGAAAGGATACACCATGATCCAGATTTATGCAGGAACGCAACAGAATACAGAAATAACGATAAACATAGAAATACAACGGAAATAAGGCATCATTTAATTAATATCAAATCACAGAAATATTCTTACAAACATGATCGAAATAAAGTAGCTAGGGTGCTGGTAGTGAATCTCTGAGAAGAGATGTGGCAGCTACAGACCTCTGAACTATGTTACAATGAGGCTCGAGGGCTTATTTATTATGGAGAAACAATAGAGAACTTTAAACGTACAAAAACCTAACCCTAGGAGATGAAGCACCAAAACTATGGGCCCTGTTTGGGTAAATTGGTGTTTCAACTTCCTGGGGATGTAATTCGGCATACTATTTCCGTTTGGGGCTTCAAAATGGCTCCGGAAGTTCAGGACCCGAAAAACTGCTAAAAATAGTAAGTTGTGAAAAAAATGAAAGAGAAAATGGTGGTGCCCCAAATGGAATAAGCGGGTGGCCACCAATATCCACCTGGATCATTCCTCCCCCCTTAGGAAGCAATGGTCCCCATTGCATTGAGTTCCTCCATGAGATGAGGAAACTTCTGTTGAACTTGGTCCCTGGTGAACCACTTGCCTTCGTGCAGAAGTTGGCCAGCTTTGACAACCAGATACAGTTGGATCTTCTGTCGGCGAGTGTTATTGATTTGCATGTCCATGATATAGTCTGTGGTGGCCTGGTCCATGCAGTGTGGGTTTAACTCTTTTGGTGTGAGTTCTTCTGCAATGTCAGAGGTGTCCAATAGAGGTGGAAAGTAGGGACGAAGGCGGTCTACATTTAATACTGGGTGCAAACCAAGGACTGGTGGAATACTGAGCTCGAAGGCATTGTTCCCTACAGCCTTGGTGATGGTGTATGGCCCATATCGGAGTGGGTGAATCTTGCGGTGGGGTCCAGTGAGGTGCTCCTTCTGCAAATGTAGCCACACTTTTTCGCCCACCTAGAAGTTGTGTGGCACTCGATGTTGATCATGTCGTTGCTTGTACTTAGCATTGGCTCTGTCAAATATGTCATGAACCTATTGGTGGATGTGCTGAATGCACTCGATGAAGTTGTTTTCTTTGTCAGCTTCAGATTGGACATGAGCCGAATCGACCTAAGTAGTTTCAAATGGCATGGCTACATTAATGGGACATAGTGGCTGGAATCCCAAGCCCACCTGAAAGGGGTTGTGGCCGGTTGAGCTGTGGAGAGCCTGGTTATAACTGTGTTGTACATAGGGAAGGCTCTCATCCCATGTGTGTGGATGCTTTGAATTGTACATGCGTATAATGTGTACAATCATCCTGTTGACGACCTCCATCGGGCCATCAGTTTGGGGATGGAAAGCTGTGGAATTGGTGAGCTTGGTGTCCAACATTGACCAAAGGCTGGACCAAAATGTGCTGAGGAACCCGCTGTCGCGATTTGATATGATAGACTGTGGGATCCCAAAGTGCACCCACACTCATTCAAAGAAGAGTTTAGCAATGTCTTATGCTGTGATATTCTTCTTGCATGCCGCCATAATGGCCATCTTTGAGAATCTATCGACAACCACGAAAACACAGTCATTTCCATGCTTAGTATAAGGAAGGCCTGACATGTAATCCATGGAGATGGATTCCCAAGGTCGACTAGGGGTAGGTAGCGGAGTATAGAGCCCTTGCTTCTTAATGGTCGGTTTGGCAATGGCGTAAACAGTGCAAGATCTGATGTACTTCCCGACATCCTGTCGAAGGTTCGGCCAATAGAAATACTTCTGCAGTACTGCTACTGTTTTCTCGATCCCAAAATGCCCAGCGACTCGACTGTAGTGCGCTTCCCATATCATCTTAGCACGCTCGCTTGAAGGAACACAAAGGTGTCCCAGGTGACATAATAGTGCATCTTGGAGGTTGAAATTTGGAACTTGCATACCCCCCAAGAGTGCCTTGTATGTGTAGCTGAATTCTGGATCGCTCTTGTAGAGAAGCGGCCAATCAGAAGTCTCATGCCCACAAGAGTTGAGAACGGTGGTTATGGCCACGATCGGTGGTCGGCTGAGGCAATCTGCAACATTATTGGTGCTACCCTTCTTGTACTTGATGTTCAAATGAAATTGTTGCAGATATGTGGACCACTTCTGATGGCGATCGTTCTGCAACTTCCCTTGTGTCTGTATGAACTACAGGGGTCGATGGTCTGTGTGGATGATTGTCTCCTTCCCCAAAATGTAATGCTTCCATTGTTGACAAGCCTGCACAATGGAATACATTTCTTTTTCATAAGTGGGATACTTTCAAACTGTGTCGGACAATGTCTCACTATGATATGCCACTGGATACCCTTGTTGAGTAAGAACTTCCCTAATAGCATAGTCAGAGGCATCTGTCTCGATCTCAAATGGTTGTTGCAAGTTTGGTAATGTGAGCATTGGGGCAGAACAGAGGCGACGTTTCAATTCTACGAACGCCTTCTGTTGAGATTCCGACCAACAGAAATTTTCTTTCGCTCCTCCCTTGGTGACTTGACTCAAGGGCCAAGTGATATGAGAGAATCCCAACACGAACCAGCGGTAGAAATTAGCAAGACCCATAAAGCTGCGAAGCTCTGTTAGGGTGGTTAGGGCTGGCCAATCTCGAATGACCTGGATCTTAGCTGGATCCACATGCACCCCCCTTTCATCAATAATGTATCCCAGATATTGAACCTGGGTCATGCCAAAAGTGCACTTCTCCAAATTAGCACATAACTTGTGTTGCCGCAGTGTTTGGAGGACTTCTTGGATCTGGTGGAGGTGCTCTTCCCAAGTCTAGCTGAAGATAAGAATGGCATCCAAGTATACCACTACAAATGAGTTGGTGAATGGACGCAATATGTCATCCATCAACCTCATGAAGGTCGCGGGAGCGTTTGTCAATCCGAAAGGCATGACGAGCCATTCGAAAAGGCCCTCCTTGGCTTTGAAGGCAGTCTTCCACACATCAGAGGGTTTGATTGGTACCTGGTGATACCCAGAATTCAAGTCGATCTTGCTGAAATATTTTTCCCCTTTGAGTTGGTCCAGAAGGTCATCAATTCGTGGGATTGGGTACCTATTTCGGACAGTGATCTTGTTCAGCACCCGATAATCAATACAGAGTCTCCAAGTCCCATCCTTCTTCTGTACCAACACAATCGGGCTCCCACAGGGCGATGAACTTGGCCGGATATGACCGTTCTGCAGTAGCTCCTGAATCTGCCTCTTGATTTCATCATTCTCTAGAATAGAGTGCCTATAGATCGGTCCATTGGGTAGCGACGCACCTGGGGTCAGGTCAATGGGGTGCTTGACCTGACAGTGTAGAGGCACCCCTGTGGGTGAGGTGAAGATGTCCCCATACTCCTTCACAACCTTGTCCATTTGTTGTTGTCATGCAGAGGAGCCATGTCTGGAGGTCGTGGCCACAATCTTCTTCTTGCCCTGGGGGCAGATCATCAAGAAAACAAATTTCCTGGTTTGGGAAATGATCTTACTGCATTGTTTTGCAGTAACCAAAGAGATAGTGGGAGGCGGTGGTACCTCTGGTATCCTGTACAATTTATTTCCCAAAGTAACAATAACAGTGCAAGGCCGAGACTCATACACAGCATGTCGCTTCCACAAGTATGGTTGGCCTAATAATACATCAGAAACATCAATAGGAGCAATGTCACACAATACCTCATCCGTGAAGGGCTTGATAATATAGGGAAGGCGACACTGCTGGCTGACGCGGAGATCCCATCCTTGGTGAAGCCACTCGATGGTGTATGGTTGTGGGTGTGCTGTGGTTGACAAGCCCAACCGCTTCACAACATCTGCTGAAATGAGGTTCTTTTGGCTCCCATTGTCAACAATGAACCATAGTGGGGAACCCTTTACCCACATCTGGGAGTGGAAGAGACGCTCTGCCTCCTCTGGATCTTTTGGTTCCTCCTTCTGGATATTTGTAGTGGCAACAATGGCATTGGGCTCCGCATCAATAATCTGCTTCCCTTTGTCATTCACCTTGTCAGGTTCTGATTCAGAGTCAGAGCATGCATCTGATTTAGAAGCCCTCATCTCGGCCACCAGCAACTGCTTGGCCCGACACTCACTTGTGTTGTGAGTGGAGCTCTTTTGGAACTCACATCACTTTCCCGTGTCCTTATTTAGCTTCGTGGTGTTGTTCTTTGCTTGTGTCTTTGGCAGGTTGTCTTGGGCTGCCATGCCTTGGCTTTGTCCTTTGTTCTGCGGTTTGGGGGCACCTTTCCCTTTCTTTTGATTCGAAGATCCAAAGTCTTGCTTCTTCTGTTTGAATTTCTTCTCAATCTTGGCAGCATACCGATATGCCGTACCAAGCGAGGAGATGTCGAGGAACTCCATTTCCTCCTGAATGTATCTGTGCAGAAAACCACGATACTTCAACACCAAATGTTTCTCTGAATCTTTGATACCCAAATTTGTGCGCAGGGTATGGAAAAATTCGTCAGCTCATGCACATCTTGATCCCTTTGTTGCCGCAACGTGGTCCATTATATGTACTTGTCCTCATAGCTCCCCATAGGATAGTATTGTTCCTTGATGGCATCTCGGAAAGAATTCCAAGTGGGTACGGCTGAGAACAAAGAGGGTTCGGTCTCGTCCATTTTCTCACAGTAGGTTTCCCACCAGTCCTTGACATGGGGGGTAGCTTTGAGGAGTGCAAAAATAATCTTCACCTGGTCGAAAAAATCATGAACTGAGAAATGTCCTTCTAATAGATTCAACCATCTATCTACGACATCTGCATCTATTTGACCCTTAAATATGGGAATGTCAAAGTTTACTTGTATCTTAAAGGGAGTCGCTCTCAGGGAAAATTTTAAGAACCCCCCTAAATTTATATATATAATAAATGGGCGAATCTCCATGATACATAGGAAAAATGGAAGGCGATTTTATTAATAATATAATATGTATATATAATTTTTTGGCGAATCTCTCACGAGATTATACTATCTTGTAAAATCATGGCGAATCACCAATACAAATGGCGAATCACTACTACAAAATGGTGAATCATTGTCTAGTGGAGTGCGGGGTGTTGGTTCCAATGAATATATGGTAGTTGAACCAGGAGTAGAAGGAAGAGAACCACTAAGACCAAGCATGGCACATGGTGACTCATGAGGGAAGTAGTTCTCGTGCAGTTTGGAAAACACGTTCTTCTAGTTCTGCTAAGCGTAGTTTTGTTTCTCATTCTACTACTAGCACTGATATTGAGGTTGGAGAGGAGTTTGAGGAAGCATGGAAGGTAGCAGTGGTGAAGAATTAGAAAGAGTACCCCATGATGGGCTCCATTTTTCCCTTTGGTATTTGTGCCTGCAAGATCTTATGTCCATTGAACCAACAATTAACCGTTCAACCAACAATCAACTTGACTGAGTTTTCTATAAGCAAAATTTCTTTAGTGGTTAGTTTCCAATTGGCCAAGTTTCCTTTCGCTGAATTATTCTAGTGGGACCGAGTTGCAAGTTACAGTCATTGTATTTTTCTTTGTAAATTCCCTGTGGGTCGAAACCTTGATTTTCTAGATTAATTAATGAAGCAGAATTGTTGTGGGTCTTTATCTGTTGTAATGTGTGATTGATCTCTCTTTGATTTTATTTCCACTCCATATAAATTTTTGAATGTTAAAATGCCAATGATTTTATTTTTCAAGAATTCAAAATTTATTTGGTTAATAAAATAAATTGTTGGGAATAAATAATTGTTGCGAGAAAATAATTTTGGGCTAGTATTAGGAGTTTCAACAAATTGTGAGGGCATTGGTATGGTTTTGTACAAAATTGCAAACATGGCATGCATCCTCAATAGGAGTTCCTATCCATGTCACATTCGAAGCAATAGATTTAAGTGCTAAATTCAAAGAATGCATGATGCAAGGCGTCGAAAATATTTGTGGATATTTAGGTTCCACAATCATGTCTTATCATTGTAAATAGATGCATTTTTTGTAATAATTTGCACACAAGAATCAACACCTACGTCTTTAATAACTTTCACGAACAACTCACCTATATATTGTGCATCCTTGTATTTTCCAAGAACATCCACTGCCTTCAAGAAGATTGGTCCATTCAAGAAAGCTACCATGAAGTTGATGAGTGGATGATGTGCTACATCTGTCCATCCATTAGAAATAGTACTAACACCAGATAAGGGCTATGATGATTCAATAGGCTCTACCATATTATCCACCTCCTTCTTTTCCTTTACCAACAATGTGGTTCTAAGCTTTTCTAACTAGGAGGCATGTACCTTGTATCTCAACAAATTAAGGTGACTGTGCAACATTAAATGAGATGAAGTTGAGATAAAGGAAAAAAACCCAATGGTAAGATGAATCTCCTCCTTCCTCACTTGCTGAATTATCTTGTCCATCAACTTCCCTCTTTTTTGTTGCTCGATGCACTGCCACTCCTAGATGGATAATTATCTGATGATTTCCTCAAGATTGGAAGAGGATCTTCATTCTTGGTTTTCTTAGATGTTGCTGCCACCAAGTCAACATTGGCCTCTCTTTCCAATTCTTTTCATTTGGATGCACTCACTTCTGGACATGCTCCAAGTACACAAGGTGTGTCCAACAAATGGCACATAACTTGGAAGGAAGTGATCTTAAATTGATTAAGGAGAAAATTACACGTCCAAAGAACATTTCCTCCGCCCTTTAGTTTGGCCCTAGGCCCTTGCTGTCTTGTAACATGCTTCCACAATGGACACTTTTGCTCCCGAGCCCACAATTTTGCTAAAATAATGTATTTTCAGCATTTGAAGCTATTGTTGCAGCCCCACTTCCAACAGATGGAGCACGAACAGACACTGAAGAAAAATGAAGGAGGGGGACAACATCAACGGGGTAATTACTCCCTTTCCTCTAGCTTCCCTTGGTGATTGAGCCATGATTTCTGCGAAATGAAGAAGACAATGAACTATTGTAGGAAGAAACTTGAAAATTGGTGGACAAATCCATTTGCCGAGCACTTGGAATCCTTTCAGAGGAAGAAACTTGAATATTGGTGGACAAATCTAGTTGCCTAGCACTTGGAATCCATTTGTAGGAAAAAACTTAAAGACTGGTGGACAAATCCACTTGGCCAACACTTGTAATCCCTTCTAACACTGCACAATAATCCTTAGTTGCTGTGATATTCACTGTGCCTCAATTGCTGCTCAGAGATTGTTTGTGGCACTTGTTTGAAACCTAAGTTTGAGGAGGCTTAATTTTTCAAGCTTGTTCGAGTACAATGTACAATATTAATTTTTTCTTAGATGCAGTGCCAAAAATTTACAACTTGTTTTTTGGTGCTCTGGGGAATCAGACACATTGTGTTTGCAGTAGCAACTTAGGTTTTACACAGATGTCCTGTATTTGAAAAACACCGTTGATATGATGAATTTCGAATGGCATTATGAGAGGCATAGAAGGCAATCCTTCAATTCGACTTTGGTGAATGTTGGAGTCAAGCTTGGGAGTTGTCAGGTTCTCTCTAGCAATGGGAATTGTGGCATTAATGTAGCTGACTGTGACTAATTACAACTGATGCATTCAAAGTGGTAGTTATAAAACATATTAAAGGACAAGGGAATTTAGGCATTTCAAATAATTATGGGTTCATTTTCAGTGCATTTATGTAGACATTCCCTCGTGGAGTGGAAGTTCCACCCGCAATGGGTTTAATAATGTCTTATAAATTGTAGAACAAAAGCACCATGAGTTTTCTGTGGCAGAGTCTTTCTAGGAATATTGGGAGTTGTGTCAGAAGTACCAGAGGTATGTGTGTATTGTGCAATCCATGTCAGTTCAAACTTCATATATTTAAGAGGGAGCATTGACCAATGCTTCCCTAGGAATTCCACATCGATATGGCATATATACTTGTCCCTTTGGGTTATCTTCCTCCAGCAAAAGTCCAGATCAGTTATAGTTGGTCTTTTGTACAAGTGCTATTTTCATGAGTTGCATTGATATGTTGGTTTAGTCATTTTTTATTAAAGCAGCTAAGCTTTGTCTTAATAACTGCCCAGAGTTATCTGTAAGTTAGTTTACAATCATAATTGTTGGTTAAATTGCCAGCTAATGGCATAGACGTACTGCCTTTATACACATAGATACAAAGGCAAATAGTCTTAGATCAAATTTTGGGACTGATGACTATGTATTTCCTATAGGTACAGCTGGAGTGATTTTGTAAATCCTTGTATATTTAAGTTTAGCTGCCCTTGTTGGTGTTAAAAAAAAAAAAAAACAAACAAACAAACAACTTTGTATGGAAAAAGCATGTGCTTGGGGCCAAGAAATGGTTATATCCAGCCTACTCGTCCATCAGAAAGTGATTCTGAATAAAGATGCAGTGGCGAAGATCACTTCAATCATCCATATTAGTCCCCTAGTATCATGTCTACCCCTAGTGTTTTGTGCAAGTGATGATTTTGTATGGCTTTCTTTTAACTATCTATGACAAGGAGATGTTGAGCTATTAAAGATACAAAAGGGTATGTTAGATCACTGGTGGGACAGATTCCTAGAAAGTAGAGCATTTGAGTTGACAGACACCTGAGATGCCAGACTGTTACATGCTTCTAACTGCTTTGTGGTTCCTTCAATTGTAAACTTTAAGTATACCGAGTGCTGCACCCTATTCTCCCTTTGTCTAGAATGTTGTTAAATTCTCATATTTTACAGGTCTCTGGTGAGATAAATAGTACTGTTATTCTGATTATATATATATATATATATGTCGCACAATTTCTTGTTAGCAAAATTGAGAGGGCTTGGTACAAAGTTCAAACTGTTGTATATTTCACTATGTTCTTGGTTAAATGGGAATTCTTTGGAATGAATAAGATATGTTATAATTGTGATAATATGATGGTTATAAGAAATGGGATGCTCTGGAATAATACTGAGGATGATGTGCACTGGGGTCAAATGGTGAAGAAAGTCTTATGACCTTTTGGGTGGAAAATATTAGTATACATTTTTATAGGCTGTCATGCTTCCCACAACAGATCCATCAAAGTTTTTAACTAACCATAAAATTATATATTCAGAATTCTGTTTGGAAGACAGACATGCATCGAGTGGTCCTATGTAGTAGAGTATGTTTGGCAGTTTAATAATGGATATTTTGCATATTACAAGCATTGGGTGGATTTGAAATGAAGGTGCCAAGTTGGATAATTCAATTGAGCGAGAAACAATGTTAAGATCCATTGTCCATGACAACTCTTTGTTCCATGAAAAATGAAAGGTCAGTATGCTCCCTTCTAATGAATTCAGTTACAACACTGTTACCGATGAAATAGGTAACCTGACCTCAAAACGGGAACTCTAGCCCAAAAACTCTCAAAAAACATGAAAAAACACCCCAAAAAAAAAAATGTGTCTTCCAGAACGCACTTGTTTTTTTTCGAAGGTCAAATTTCAACATTTTCTAAAATTATGCTAAAAACAAAATTGTTTGTTGAAAAAAGGATTGAAAAAACACCCCAAAAAAAAAAGTGTCTCTTCCAGAACGCACTTCGTTTTTTTTTAAGGTCAAATTTCAACATTTTATAAAATTATGGTAAAAACAAAATTGTTTCTTGAAAAAAGGATTGAAAAAACACCCTCAAAACAAAACCAGTTGATGCTAGAATAACAAAAAAAAAAAATTGTGTCATACTTTTGGCATTTTTAAAAATAGAAGTAACATTTTTTAATTTTTAAAATTCAAACATTAAAAAAAAAACCTAAAATTTAAGAAAAAAAATAAATTTAAAAAATAAAAACATTTAAAAGGTTAAAATTTAAAAATATATGAAGATAAAAAAATAAAAATAAAAACAAAGTAAAAATTTTAATTCAATCATTAAAAAAAACCTAAAATTTAAGGAAAAAAAATTTAAAAAATAAACAAAAAAAAAATTAAGATTAAAATTTAAAAAAATATAGAAATTAAAAAATAAAAATAAAAACAATATAAAAATATTAAATTAAAAAAAAAAAACAGGTTAAAAAAAGAAGGAAATTATAAAAAATAAAATATAGAAATTAAATTTAAAAAAGAAAAAGAAAATGCTTATTAAATTTAAAAAAGAAAATTTTTTTTTTTTAAACAAATAATTAAATTTAAGGAAATATATTAAATTTTAATAAATTTAAAAATTCAAAATTAAAAAAAAAAACACTATTCAAATTAAAAGGAAAAAAAAAGAAAAATTAATTAAAAATAAAAAATAAAAATAAAATACAATGAAAATATCTAATTTAAAACAATATATATTAAAAAAACAAATAAACTATAAAAAACAAATTAGATTTAAATTATAAAAAATAAAATATATATATGAACTTAAATTAAAATAGGTATATACATCAAATTTTATTAAATTAAAAAAAAAAGAGGTTAATATTAAAATAACAAATTAAATTTAAAAACAAAAATATTAAATTTTAATAAATAAATGAATAAACAAATAAATTTTGAAAGAAAAAATAAATTTTAAATATAAAAGAAAAAAAAATATTGTTAAACGAAAAACTTTAAAAACTTTAAAAATCAATTAAAAATGGAAAATTGAAAAAAAAAGAAAAAAAATATTAAATAAAAAATAATTAAAAAAAAAAAAAATTAAAAAAAATTAAGTTTCATTAAAAAAAAAATCTAATTTTAAATACACAATTTTAATTGAAATAAAAAAATATAAAAATTTTATGTAATTAACAAAAAAAAAAAAAAAAAGTAAAACATTTAAAAAAAATATTAAATCGAAATAAATTAAAAAAATATATATAAAATATATTGAATTTTATAAAATTATATTAAAAAACTAAACGTAAAAGTTAATAACAAAGAAGACTTATGAAATTTAAAAAAAAAAAAATCAATTAAATAAAAAAAATGGGCAAAATTAAATAAAAATTATTAAAAATAATAATAATAATAATAAATTTAAAACAAAAAAATAATAAAATTAAAACAAAACGAATTTTATTTTAAATAATTAAAAAAAAAATTATATTTTGAAATTAAAAAAAAAAAAAAAAAAAACAATTAAAAATAAATTGTGGTGGTGGTCGAGGCGCGGCCCGCCCACTGAGCGGCGGTGGCCGGCTGGGCGGCGCCATGGGGGCGGCCCAGTCGGCCTCCCGGCACCCAGCGGGCGGAGGGCCGGGAGGCCGGCTGGGCCGCCCCCGTGGCGCCGCCCGCCAGGCGCCGGGAGGTCGGCTGGGCCGCCCTCGTGGCGCTGCCCAGCGGGTGAGCCGCGCCCCGACCACCACGACAAATTTATTTTTAATTGTTATTTTTTTAATTTTTTTTTTTAATTGATTTTTTCTAATTTTTTTTTTTAATTGATTTTTTTTAATTATTATTATTATTATTTTTTAAATTTCAAAAAATATATTTTTTTTCAATTTTTTTTATTTATTTATTTTTTAAAATTTTTAATATATATGTACATCTATTTTTATTTGATTTGATTTTTATTTTTTATTTTTTTTTTAATTTTTAATATTTTTATTTTAATTTGATTTTTTTAAAAAAATTTTGAATTTCAAAAAATTTAAAATTATTTTTTTAATTCAATTTTTTTATTTTAAATTCAATTTGTTTAATTTTTTTTATATTTAATATTATAGAATAATTATTTTTTAAAATTTAAAATTTAAAATTTATTTATTAAAATTTTTAAATTTTAATTTAATTTAATTGTTTTTCTTAATTTTTTCGTTTATTTAGTTTTTCATTTTTAAAATCTATAAATTGTTTCACTAAAAAAAAAAAAAAACACTAAATTTATGTATATTTGTTTTTTAATTATTTGCATGTGGTTTTTTTCATTTTTTTTGTTTTTTAATTATAGGTTTTTTTGTTTTTTGTTTTTTGTTTTTTTAAATTTTCTTTTTCTTTTTCAATTTTAATTGTTTTTTTTTTAATTTGTTTTTTTTTGTAAATTTTAAAATTTGTATTTTTTTCCTTATTATTATTATTATTATTTTTAATTTAAATTTTTAAATTTAATTTTTTTTTTTTTAATTTTTTTTTCTAAATTTTAATTTTGTAATTTTAATTGTTTTAATTTTTTTTTAAAATATATATATATTTTTTAATATATATATATTTTTTAATAAGTTAGAAAAAAATGTTTTTGATTTTTTTTTTTTTTTAATTTTTTGGTCAATTTTTGTTTTTTTTCTTTAAATTATGTGTTTTTTTTCTTCAAATTTTGTCATTTCCTTTGATATAATTTTCAAATAATTTTGTTTTATTTATTTATTTTTGTTTAAATTTTTTATTTTTATGAGCTATTTTTGTTTTTTTTTTACATTTTTATTGGTTTTTTTATTGTTTTTATATATTTTTTTTTTATCTAAGTTTTGTGTTTTATTACCAACATGAAAATCACCACTCTAAAAAAAAAAGGTTGATGCAGCATCAATACGTTTCAAAATTAGCATGAAAATCACTGCTCTAAAAAAAAAGGGTTGATGCAGCATCAATACGTTTCAAAATTAGCATGAAAATCACTGCTCTAAAAAAAAAGGTTGATGCAGCATTAATACGTTTCAAAATTAGCATGAAAATCACCGCTCTAAAAAAAAAAAAAAAATGATGCTGCATCAATACATTTCAAAATTAGCATGAAAATCACTAACATTTTAAAACAAATATTCATACTTCATAAATAAAAATTTTAGAGTGTCAAAAATGTGCACAAAAAAAAAAAATGGTGATTCTGCATCACCACTTTTCAAAATCGGGTGCTTTTATGCTACCAAAAAAAAGTAGGTAACATTGCGGTTACCTATTTCATCGGTAACATTGTTTTACCTATATGTGTCACTTGACTAAATCTGTTGTTTCACCATGTGGTGGTGCCAACTATTTATAAATAGGAAGCTATATTGCAGATTCGTGATAAGTGATTGACATTGCTTCTATCTGCTAGAATTATTTTCCTTGATATGTACATCTGAGCACTGAACATAGTAGTCAGAACTGGAACTGGATTCCCAAAATCACAAAATGGGCAAGAACTGGGAAAAAACTGGGTTGAAGAACTGGACCACAAAATAATACCTAAAATACTCAAATTTGAATTAAAAAAATAGATCCATGTAACAATGTAAATCCAAACCATTAGACACTAAATGTTCAAAGTTTGCTTGTGCATGCTAAAAGGTGAATATATTATAATGGAATCATGACATAAGTTTTGGGATTACATATAGTTGAAATTCTGAGTGAAAATACATAAACAATTAAGCTTCTAAATGGCCTGTAGACTCGAGAGTCTAAAACATCATACTATTAACCAAATGAGTACATAACTCATTAGCACAAATTTGAAGTTTACTTTCTCTTGGTCAATGGCTCCAACAGCTGCTGCCATTCAATTTTTAAAAACAGTTGGCAGGGGCACCAACCTGTTTGACCAAGGAGCAACAGTACGGTGGTCATGCCCATGAGTGTACTTCTGTCTAATTAGCATTGTTTGAAAACCCGTTGTTGAAATATTGCTTGCTTAGAAACTAAGCAAGATTGAACGACAACCCATTCTCTATCCTGGAACTCCAGCCTTTACAAGAGCTTCACCATAAAAATAAGTAAATATATACAAATTAAAGAAAGCCACGAACCAAAGTTTAATTGAACAAATTGTTCAATGGGAAAAAGGAAGATAGATAATTTTGATCTCAAGTTCTTAGCATAAGCTTGTTCAAAGAGGAGTTAATTTTGATCTCTAGTTATTTACGCATAAATTGTGAAGCAACATTTAAAAGGATCCCTATTGTCAGCTAGTAGGAAGAGTGATGTGTGATACACATAACAGGTATTGTACACAAAATCTGGAAAGTTATAATAGTACCCGTTTTGTATTCCCTTCAATCATGCCCTTCCTTCGAACAGTGTCGACCAAAATTTCACGAGTGCTTGAACAAGGATGAAGTCTTTCTCCATCATTTGATCCCAAAGTTTACAAGCTTTGCTCAGCTTTCTTCTCGGCAAAGACCTCCAATGACCAGACTATAAGTATGCTCATCCGGATAGCAACCACTCTCTATCATTTCTTCAAAAAGTTCAACCGCCTCACTTATTCTAAACGATTTGCAAAGCCCATTTATTAAAGCATTGTATGAAGCCACGTCAGGATTAATTCCCTTTCTTACCATCAGATAGCAGATCACGGGCCTGGTCAGTCCTACCCATCCTACAGAAGTGATTAATCATAGTGGTATAGGTAATCACATTAGGCATAAAACCTTCCGTCCACATCTCATGGAAAAGCTCCTCTACGAGGTCAGGATGACCTTCTTCAAAAAACCCATTTATCAGCGTAGTGTAGGTGACAATATCTGGAACAATACCTTTCTGTAACATTTCACTCAGCAGCTTATAAGTAGTACCAGTTCTACGAAGTTTGCAAAGTGCATTAATAAGTGTGTTGTATGAAACAACATCACTTAAGCCAGCAACCTCCATCGTTTGAGATACTAGCAGATAGCCTTTCTCCAATTTGTTTGCCTTGCAGAAGCCAACAATTAGCTCATTGTAACTATAGCTGTTAGGAACAATACCCTTATTTGTCATTTTAAGAAACAGGCTCTGAGACTCATTCAAATGGCCTTCCTTGGAGTGATAGTTGATCAAATTATTGTAAGTAACCACATCTGGAAGGCAACCATTCCTCTCCATAAAGGCAGCAAGAATTTCAGCTTTGGACCCTTTGCCTGCTTTGTGAAAAGTGCCAATCAGGGCATTATATACAGAGCCAGGACCAACGTTAGACACTCCATGCAATGCTCAGACCACCATTCATATTTTGGAACTCCGAGCCTCTGTATTCCAGTAGCAGTGTTTCCCATCTGGTTAGCTTTCCCAGCCAAAGTCAACCTACTCGCCAAGTCTTTTGCACACTTTGCAAATGGCATTGATTTATCACAATATGCTAGATCCTTCATATTCAATCCCAAAGCTTGAAATCTCAAGGGATCACACACATATTCGGCAGACGTTGTTGTGGTATATTCAGCCCATCCGAGTACAACAATAATTGCTAAGAACGCAGCAATATAACTCTGAGCCATTGTCAAACTGAATGACTAGCTTTTGCAAAGATCAAACAATAGATTCAAACACACGCCCAATAAACAATAAATTCCTAGCCACTAGCTCAAAATTGGCTAGGCCTCAAAGATCAAGCAAGGCCCAGGGTCTTGAAACTCATGGTCCAGGCCCCCATCCGGCAGGAGGAGGAGGAAAGTAGGATCCAACAACCATAGGCCAACACAAACCGGGTCAACCAGGGGCAAGACCAGCAACAACGTCATTCCATGTTGGGTTTGGAAAACTCCAGCCATATGACCAAGCACCTCCAAAAAAAACGCAGCCCCAGCAGACCGATTCACCCATTTTGATGGCGGATCCATATGTGGCCGAACTTCATATATTTAAGAGGGAGCATTGACCAGTGCTTCCCTGGGAGTTCCACATCGATATGGCATGTATACTTGTCCCTTTGGGTTATCTTCCTCCAGCAAAAGTCCAGATCAGTTATAGTTGGTCTTTTGTACAAGTGCTATTTTCATGAGTTGCATTGATATGTTGGTTTAGTCATTTTTTATTAAAGCAGCTAAGCTTTGTCTTAATAACTGCCCAGAGTCAGTCTGTAAGTTAGTTTACAATCATAATTGTTGGTTAAATTGCCAGCTAATGGCATACACGTACTGCCTTTATACAAATAGATACAAAGGCAAATAGTCTTAGATCAAATTTTGGGACTGATGACTATGTATTGCCTACAGGTACAGCTGGAGTGATTTTGTAAATCCTTGTATATTTAAGTTTAGCTGTCCTTGTTGGTGTTAAAATTAAAAAAACAAACAAACAAACAAACAACTTTGTATGGCAAAATCATGTGCTTGGGGCCAAGAAATGGTTATATCCAGCCTACTCGTCCAGCAGAAAGTGATTCTGAATAACGATGCAGTGGGCAAGATCACTTCAATCATCCATATTAGTCCCCTAGTATCATGTCTACCCCCAGTGTTTTGTTCAAGTGATGATTTTGTATGGCTTTATTTTAACTATCTATGACAAGGAGATGTTGAGCTATTAAAGATACAAAAGGGTATGGTAGATCACTGGTGGGACAAATTCCTAGAAAGCAGAGCATTTGAGTTGATAGACACCTGAGATGCCAGACTGTTAGATGCTTCTAACTGCTTCATGGTTCCTTCAATTGTAAAGTTTAAGTATACCGAGTGCTGCACCCTATTCTCCCTTTGTCTAGAATGTTGTTAAATTCTCATATTTTACAGGTCTCTGGTGAGATAAATAGTACTGTTATTCTGATTATATATATATATATATATGTCGCACAATTTCTTGTTAGCAAAATTGAGAGGGCTTGGTACAAAGTTCAAACTGTTGTATATTTCACTATGTTCTTGGTTAAATGGGAATTCTTTGGAATGAATAAGATATGTTATAATTGTGATAATATGATGGTTATAAGAAATGGGATGCTCTGGAATAATACTGAGGATGATGTGCACTAGGGTCAAATGGTGAAGAAAGTCTTATGACCTTTTGGGTGGCAAATATTCGTATACATTTTTATAGGCTGTCATGCTTCCCACAACAGATCCATCAAAGTTTTTAACTAACCATAAAATTATATATTCAGAATTCTGATTGGAAGACAGACATGCATCGAGTGGTCCTATGTAGTAGAGTATGTTTGGCAGTTTAATAATGGATATTTTTCATATTACAAGCACCGGGTAGATTTGAAATGAAGGTGCCAAGTTGGATAATTCAATTGAGGGAGAAACAATGTTAAGATCCATTGTCCATGACAACTCTTTGTTCCATGAAAAATGAAAGGTCAGTATGCTCCCTTCTAATGAATTCAGTTACCTATATGTGTCACTTGACTAAATCTGTTGTTTCACCATGTGGTGGTGCCAACTATTTATAAATGGGAAGCTATATTGCAAATTCGTGATAAGTGATTGACATTGCTTCTATCTGCTAGAATTATTTTCCTTGATATGTACATCTGAGCACTGAACATAGTAGTCAGAACTGGAACTGGATTCCCAAAATCACAAAATGGGCCATAACTGGGAAAAAACTGGGTTGAAGAACTGGACCACAAAATAATACCTAAAATAATCAAATTTGAATTAAAAAAATAGATCCATGTAACAATGTAAATCCAAACCATTAGACACAAAATGTTCAAAGTTTGCTTGTGCATGGTAAAAGGTGAATATATTATAATGGAATCATGACATAAGTTTTGGGATTACATATAGTTGAACTTCTGAGTGAAAATACATAAACAATTAAGCTTCTAAATGGCCTCTAGACTCAAGAGTCCAAAACATCATACTATTAACCAAATGAGTACATAACTCATTAGCACAATTTGAAGTTTACTTTCTCTTGGTCAATGGCTCCAACAGCTGCTGCCATTCAATTTTTAAAAACAGTTGGCAGGGGCACCAACCTGTTTGACGGAGGAGCAACAGTACGGTGGTCATGCCCATGAGTGTACTTATGTCTAATTAGCATTGTTTGAAAACCCCTTGTTGAAATATTGCTTGCTTAGAAACTAAGCAAGATTGACCGACAGCCCATTCTCTATCCTGGAACTCCAGCCTTTACAAGAGCTTCACCATAAAAATAAGTAAATATATACAAATTAAAGAAAGCCACGAACCAAAGTTTAATTGAACAAATTGTTCAACGGGAAAAAGGAAGATATATAATTTTGATCTCAAGTTCTTAGCATAAGCTTGTTCAAAGAGGAGTTAATTTTGATCTCTAGTTATTTACGCATAAATTGTGAAGCAACATTTAAAAGGATCCCTATTGTCAGCTAGTAGGAAGAGTGATGTGTGATACACAGAACAGGTATTGTACACAAAATCTGGAAAGTTATAATAGTACTCATTTTGTATTCCCTTCAATCATGCCCTTCCTTCGAATAGTGTTGACCAAAATTTCACGAGTGCTTGAATCAAGGATGAAGCCTTTCTCCATCATTTGATCCCAAATTTTACAAGCTTTTCTCAGCTTTTCTTCTCGGAAAAGACCTCCAATGACCAGACTATAAGTATGCTCATCCGGATAACAACCACTCTCTATCATTTCTTCAAAAATTTCAACCGCCTCACTTATTCTAAACGATTTGCAAAGCCCATTTATTAAAGCATTGTATGAAGCCACATCAGGATTAATTCCCTTTCTTACCATCAGATAGCAGATCACGGGCCTGGTCAGTCCTACCCATCCCGCAGAAGTGATTAATCACAGTGGTATAGGTAATCACATCAGGCGTAAAACCTTCTGTCCACATCTCATGGAAAAGCTCCTCTACGAGGTCAGGATGACCTTTTTCAAAAAATCCATTTATCAGCGTAGTGTAGGTGACAATATCTGGAACAATACCTTTATGTGACATTTCACTCAGCAGCTTATAAGCAATACTAGTTCTACGAAGTTTGCAAAGTGCATTAATAAGTGTGTTGTATGAAACAACATCACTTAAGCCAGCAACCTCCATCATTTGAGATACTAGCAGATAGCCTTTCTCCAATTTGTTTGCCTTGCAGAAGCCAACAATTAGCTCATTGTAACTATAGCTGTTAGGAACAATACCCTTATTTGTAATTTTTAGAAACAACCTCTGAGACTCATTCAAATGGCCTTCCTTGGAGTGATAGTTGATCAAAGTATTGTAAGTAACCACATCTGGAAGGCAGCCATTCCTCTACATAAAGGCAGCAAGAATTTTAGCTTTGGACCCTTTGCCTGCTTTGCGAAAAGTGCCAATCAGGGCATTATATACAGAGCCAGGACCAACGTTAGACACTCCATGCAATGCTCAGACCACCATTCATATTTGGGAACTCCGAGCCTCTGTATTCCAGTAGCAGTTTTTCCCATCTGGTTAGCTTTCTCAGCCAAATTCAACCTACTCGCCAAGTCTTTTGCACGCTTTGCAAATGGAAATGATTTATCACAATATGCTAGATCCTTAATATTCAATCCCAAAGCTTGAAATTTCAAGGGATCACACACATATTCGGCAGACGTTGTTGTGGCATATTCAGCCCATCCGAGTACAACAATAATTGCTAAGAACGCAGCCATATAACTCTGAGCCATTGTCAAACTGAATGACTAGCTTTTGCAAAGATCAAGCAATAGATTCAAACACACGCCCAATAAACAATAAATTCCTAGCCACTAGCTCAAAATTGGCTAGGCCTCAAAGATCAAGCAAGGCCCAGGGTCTTGAAACCCATGGTCGAGACCCCCATCCGGCAGGAGGAGGAGGAAAGTAGGATCCAACAACCATAGGCCAACACAAACCGGGCCAACCAGGGGCAAGACCAGCAACAACGTCATTCCATGTTGGGTTTGGAAAACTCCAGCCATATGACCAAGCACCTCCAAAACAAACACAGCCCCAGCAGACCGATTCACCCATTTCGATGGCGGATCCATATGTGGCCGAAAGGGTTGCTGGATTGATATGAGTAGACACCTCTTTTCCAGACCGACTCCATTGTCAACTCCAACCCTGCAGCCATACTAGATATTGGGGCGAATGCAGTTCCAAAACCCTCGAGCCTAATAAATCGGGGCGAATATAAACCAAAACTGTCCAGACCACTAAATGCGGAGGCGAATCTAGCGCTTCATGTTTTATGCGCCCTTATATTTTTGGGCTAAAGCATAATAATTATTTATTTTTAAAATAATTTTGGGACTAATTATACAAAACTATACAAAAAGGTTTTATATAAAAAATTCGCCCCAATAAAATCTAAAACTCCTTAAATTTCGCCTTTGGGCTAAAATTCGCCCCTAAAATTTTCCATGGTCGCGCTTCCAGGGTGGCTGCTGGATGCAGATGTGTCGTCGGTGGGCAATCGTTGAAGGATCTAGGCAAAGTTATCTATCATCGCGTTCCTTTGTTTTTCGAGGGCCTCCTCGAGCAATATTTTGATAGGATCTCCTGCTCCCTCATCTTTCTTTTCGTCCCCCATGGGCATCCGTCGGGGTTTGCGAGGTTGATCTTGCAAAGGTTCCACCAGATCGAGCCCTAAATCCTTATACCCCGACCTCGTTGGGGACATGCAAAGAAGGTTCGGGAAAAAACAGACTGCTTTGATACCACTGATTCGGATTTATGCAGGAACGCAACAAAATACAGAAATAACCATAAACATAGAATACAACGAAAATAAGGCTTCATTTCATTAATATCAAATCATAGAAATATGCTTACAGACATGATGGAAATAAAATAGCTAGGGTGCTGGTAGCGAATCTCTGAGAAGAGATGTGGCAACTACAGACCTCTGAACTATATTACAAAGAGGCTCGAGGGCCTATTTATTATGGAGAAACAATGGAGAATTCTAAACATCCAAAAACCTAACCCTAGGAGATGAAGCGCCAAAACTATGGGCCCCGTTTGGGTAAATTGGTGTTTCAACTTCCCAGGGACGTAACTTCGGCATACTATCTCCGTTTGGGGCTTCAAAACGGCTCCGAAAGTTCAGGACCCGAAAAACTGCTAAAAATAGTAAGTTGTGAAAAAAACTGAAAGAGACAATGGTGGGGCTCCAAGTGGAATAGGTGGGTGGCCACCAATATCCACCTGGATCATGCTATCTCTGTGAGAATACGAACATTGAGGATGAAAATCACTTCCTCTTAGAGTGTCTTGTGTACACCCACATTAGATCTCAGTTTCATAATCTTTGTTGCAATACCAACCTTCCTAGCCTTTTAACATGTCAAAATTATAGTGAGTTCGAGATGCTTCTCTCCAAGCTCTTTGAGCATAGGAGTACAATTTTAAAGCAAACTAAATAATTCGTTTCTTTAGGTCCTATATACTAAAGTTTGGTCTTAGTGGACGTTAACCATCATCATCATCATTAACCACTATATTCCAACAATTATTTTTTATATTAAATATTATTTATTTAGTCAAATCTAACCATTAACAAATTTCTCTCTTCATCTATTTAACTTAATACCAAGATTTAATTCTTCATCTTGTTTGAAATAGGTCTTAAAAAAACCTCTAATGATGTGGTTTTTACAGAAAATTTTACCATATTAAATTATAATTATATTTAATATAAAAAATTAATATGTGTTTAAAAGTTTTATAATTTAGTAGCTAGTTTTAAATATAAATAATTAAAAGTGATTATATTTTACTTTGTTTGATTATAATTATATCTAATATAATAATTAGTAAGTTAGTAGGTTAGTAATTAAGTATATTCCTTTGTGTTCCGTCCCCCCTTCACATAATCGATCGTGTTCTTGTCCGGATTTGACTTATGGACAGTCTTCTCCTCGGAAATTAGGCTCGGATTCTTCTTGTCAGTTCAGATCCTTTATCCTAAGATGCGAAGTTCCTGCACTGCATCTAGTGTTCAACCGTGAAGGGAATCCTCATCTCGTTGTGGAAGACCTTTCCATTTCCATAGTGGATGAGGGTTGTTCGAATATTGGCTCCGCTGGTAATAATTATAGAGTTGGTAAGATGAGCCTAAACGGTGGTATGAAGAATTTTAATAATATAAATATAAATAAATAATAAAAATAACATTTACAATGATATTAATTATAATAATACTTTTAATAGTTATATAACTAACAATTCAATTAAAATAACTAATATTAACCACCATAATGCAAAAAACCTTAACCATATTATTAATTCAAAGAATCTTAACAATATTATTTATAATATAATGGCATAACTAACATTAACCACATTAATATTAACTTAACCAAAACAACATTCATAATAATAATAATCATAACAACAATAATAATATTAATAAAATAATGATAATAAATTCTCTTTTGATAGGAATAATGTTATTAATCTTTTTAGTTTCAATTTTGATTTATCTGTTTTAAATCTCTTTAATAATGGTTTTAATTTTGCCCTTGCCCCAAGGAAGATTCTCATTCGTGATATTATCTGTAGCATTGAGTATGGCATCAAGGATTTTCGTGATAGAAAAGAAAAAAGAAAAAAAAAATGTTCCATTATTCTTAGGAAGGCTAAGTCTCCTAAAAGAAATTTGAGCAAGCTCGAGTTTATTTCCCTTAAATCCCTAAGGGACAACCCTCACATTGCCATCCTTAAGGCAGACAAGGGTGGTGCCATAGTCATTATGAATAAATCTGACTATGTCAGCAAAATGATTGACCATCTATATAATAGTGGTAGCTATGTCAAGCTTAAAAATAATCCCCTTAAATCAGTTTCTAAGGATGAATCGGATTTATGCAGGAATGCAACAGAATACACACATAACCATAAATATAAAAATGCAGCGGAAACAACACTTCATTTCATTAATATCAAAGAACTAAAATATGTTTACGAACAGTATGGAAATAAACTAGCTAGGGTGCTAATAGCTTATATCTGAGAAGAGATGTAGTGGCTACAGGTCTCTAAACTCTTTTTTATAATGAGGCTTGAAAGCCTATATATTATTGAGAAATAATGGAAAACCCTAAACATCCAAAACCTAACCCTAGGAGATGAAACACCAGAATATGGGCCCTGTCGGGATAAATTGGTATATCAATTTCCCGGGGTCGTAACTTTGGCATACTATCTTCGTTTGACGCACATGATACATCGTTAGAAAGATCTATCCGAGAAATACAACCACTGACCGCGAATATCAATTTCGAAAAGAGACCATATCATATTTTCCAGAGAAGTGATGCACAAAAAACGTCGTTTAGGGCCTCAAAACGACTCCATAAGTTCAGAACCCGAAAAACTGCTAAAAATAGTAAACTGTGCTATAACTAAGGAAACTGAAAAAATGAAAGAAACAATGGTGGGGCCCCAAGTGGAATAGGCGGGTGGCCACCAATAATCACCTGGATCATTCCTCCCCCCTTATGAAGCGATGGTCCGCATTGCGTTGAGTTCCTCCATGAGATGAGGAAACTTCTGCTGAACTTGGTCCTTGGTGAACCACTTGCCTTGGTACAGGAGTTGACAAGCTTTTACCATGTCCATGATACAATCTATGGTGGTTTGTTCCATGCAGTTTGGGTTTAACTCTGTTGGTGTGAGTTGTTCTACAATGTCAGAGGTGTCCAATAGAGGTGGGAAATAGGGCTGAAGGTGGTCCACATTGAATACTGGGTGCAGACCAAGGAATGGTGGAATATTTAGCTCGAAGGCATTGTTCCCTACAACCTTGGTGATGGTGTATGGGCCATCTCGAAGCAGGCGAAGCTTGCGGTGGGGTCCAGTGAGGCACTCCTTCTACAAATGTAGCCACACTTTTTCGCCCACCTGGAAGTGGTGTGGCACCCAATGTTGATCATGTCGTTGCTTGTACTTAGCATTGATTTTGTCTAATATATCATGAACCTGTTGGTGGATGTGCTGAATGTGGTCAATGAAGTTGTTCGCTTTGTCAGATTTAGACTGGAGTAGCCACAAATGGCATGGCTACATCAATGGGACATAGTGGCTGGAACCCCAGGCCCACCTGAAAGGGGATGTGGTTGGTTTAGCTGTGGAGAGCCCGGTTATAACTGTGTTGTACATAGGGAAGGATCTCATCCCATGTGCATGGATGCTTTGAATTTTACATGCACAGAATGTGTACAATCGTCCTGTTGATGACCTTTGTCTGGCCATCAGTTTGGGGATGGAAAGGTGTGGACTTGGTGAGCTTGGTGTCCAACATTGAATAGAGGCTAGACCAAAATGTGTTGAGGAACCTATTGTTCCGATCTAAGATGATAGACTGTGGGATCCTAAAGTGCACCCACACTCATTCAAAGAAGAGTTTAGCAGTGGCTTCTACTGTGATATTCTTCTTGCAGGCTGACATAATGGCCATCTTCGAGAATCTGTCGACGACCACGAAAACACAGTCGTTTCCATGCTTAGTAGAAGGAAGGCCCTACATGTAATCCATGGAGATGGATTCCCAAGTTCGACTAGGGATAGGTAGCAGAGTATAAAGGCCTTGTTTCTTGATAGTCAGTTTGGAAATGGAGCAAGTAGTGAAGCATCTAATGTACTTCCCAACATTCTGTCGAAGGTTTGGCTAATAGAAATACTTCTGCAGTACTGCCACTGTTTTCTAGACCCCGAAATTCCCAACGACTCGACTGTAGTGTGCTTCCCAAATCATTCTGTCACGCTCACTTGAATGAACATAAACGTGTCCCAAGTGACATAGCAGTGCATCCTGGAGGTGAAAATTTGGAACTTGCGTACCTTCCAAGACTGTCTTGTATGTGTGGGTGAATTCCGGATCGCTCTTGTAGAGAAGCGGCCAATTAGACGTCTCTTGCCCACAAGAGTTGAGAACGGTGGTTAGCGCCACGATCAGAGGTCAGATGATGTATTCTGCAACATTATTGGTGCTGCCCTTCTTATACTTGATGTTCAAATGAAATTGTTGCAGTTATGTGAACCACTTCTGATGGCGATCGTTCTACAAATTCCCTTGTGTCTGTATGAACTGCAGGGGTCGGTGGTCTATGTAGATGATCGTTTCCTTCCCCAAAATGTAATGCTTCCATTGGTGGCACACCTGCACAATAGAATGCATTTATTTGACATAAGCGGGATACTTGCGGACTATGTTGGATAGTGTCTCGCTGTGATATGCCACTGGATGTCCCTGTTGAGTAATAACTACCCCAAAAGCATAGCCAGAGGCATCTTTGTCGATCTCAAATGTTTGTTGCAAGTCTGGTAATGTGAGAACTGGTGTAGAGCAGAGGTGATGTTTCAATTCTACGAACGCCTTTTGTTGAGATTCCAATGAAAATAATTTTTCTTTCACTCCTCCCTTGGTGACTTGACTCAAGGGCCAAGTGATATGAGATAATCCCAACACGAACCTGCGGTAGAAATTAGCAAGACCCAGAAAACTGCGAAGCTCCGTTAGAGTGGTTGGGGCGGGCGAATCCCGAATTACTTGGATCTTGGTTGGATCCACATGCCCACCCCGTTCATTAATAATGTATCCCAGATACTGAACCTGGGTCATGCCAAAAGTGCACTTCTCCAAATTGGCACACAACTTGTGTTGCCGCAGTGTTTGGAGGACCTATTGGATGTGGTGGAGGTGCTCTTCCCAAGTATGGCTGAAGATTAGGATGTCATCCAAGTACACTTCTACAAATGAGTTGGTGAATGGCCGCAAGATGTCATCCATCAGCCTCATGAAGGTTATGATAACATTCGTCAAACTGAAAGGCATGACCAACCATTCGAAGAGGCCCTCCTTGGCTTTGAAGTCCATCCTCCACACATCAGAGGGTTCAATCGGTACCTGGTGATACCTAGACTTCAAGTCGATCTTGCTGAAATATTTTTCCCCTTAGATTTGATCCAGAATGTTATAAATCCGTGGGATCGGGTACCTATTCCAGACAATGATCTTGTTCAGCGCCCAATAGTCAATATATAGTCTCCAAGTCCCATCCTTCTTCTGCACTAACACAATCGGGCTCCCACTGGGAAATGAAATCGGCTTGATGCAACCTTTCTGCAGAAGCTCCTGAATATGCCTCTTGATTTCATCGTTCTCCAGAATAGAGCGTCGATAGATCATTTTGTTGGGTAGTAGCACACTTGGGGTCAGATCGATGGGGTGCTTGACCTGACAGTGCAGAGGCACCCCTGTGGGTGAGGTGATGATGTCCCCATAGTCCTCCATGACCTTTTCCATTTTTTGTTGTTGTACGGAGGATCCCTGTCTGGAGGTTGTGGCCACAATATTCCTCTTGCCCTAGGGGCGGATCATTAGGAAAACTGATTTCCCGGTTTTGGAAATGAGCTTACTGCATTGTTTTGTAGTAACTAAAGAGATAGCCGCAGGCGGTGGTACCTCTGGCATCCTGTATAACTTATTTCCCAAAGTAATAATAACAACGTGAGGTCGGGACTCATACACAACATGTCACTTCCACAAGTATGGTTGGCCTAATAATACATCACAAACATCAAAAGGAGCAAGGTCACATAATACCTCATCTGTGAAGGGCTTGTTGCTATAGGGAAGGCGACACTGTTGGCTGACACAGAGAACCCATCCTTGGTGAAGCCACCTGATGGTGTACGACTGTGGGTGTTCTATGGTCGGCAAGCCCAAATGCTTCACGACCTCTACTGAAATGAGGTTCTTTTGGCTCCGACTGTCGATAATGAACTATAGCAAGGAACCCTTTACCCACATCTAAGAGTGGAAGAGACGCTCCTCCTCCTCTGGATCTTCCAGTTACTCCTTCTAGATCTTTGTAGTGGAAACGGTGGCGTTGGGATCTACATCAATAATCTTCTTCCCTTTGTCATTCCCTTTATCGTGTTCTGATTTAGAGTCGGAGTATGCATATGATTTAGAACCCCTCATCTTAGCCACCAGTGACTGCTTGGCACGACACTCACTTGTGTTGTGAGTGGAGCTATTATGGAACTCACACCACTTTCCCATGTCCTTCTTCGGCTTCATGGTGTTTTTCTTTGCTTGTGGCTCTGGTAGGTTATCTTCGGCCACCATGCCTTTTATTTTTCCTTTTTTTTTGCGGTTTGGGGGCACCTTTCCGTTGCTTTTGATTCGCAGATCCAAAGTCTCGCTTCTTCTGTTTGAATTTCTTCTCAATATTAGCAGCATAACAGTATGCCGTACCAAGCGAGATGATGTTGAGGAACTCCATTTCCTCCTGAATGTATCTATGCAGACAACTGCGGTACTTCAGCACCAAATGTTTCTTCGAATATTTGATACCCAAATTTGTGCGCAGGGTATGGAACAAATTCGCTAGCTCATGTACATTTTGATACATCGTTAGAAAGATCTATCCAAGGACTACAAATTCAGACCGCAAATATCGATTCCGGAATGGAATCATATCATATTAGTCGGTGAAGTGATGCCCAAAAAACATTGTTTAGGGCCTCAAAACAACTCCGGAAGTTTAGGACCCGAAAAAATGCTAAAAATAGTAAACTGTGCTATAATTAAGGAAACTAAAAAACTGAAAGAAAAAATGGTGGGGCCCCAAGTGGAATAGGCGAGTGGCCACCAATATCCACCTAGATCATTCCTCCCCCTTTAGGAAGCAATGGTCTCCATTGCGTTGAGTTCCTCCATGAGATGAGGAAACTTCTGCTAAACTTGGTCCTTGGTGAACAACTTGTCTTAGTGCAGGAGTTTTCCAGCTTTGACTACTCGATGCAGTTGGATATTATGATGGTGAGTGTTCTTGATTTGCATATCCATGATACAATCTGTGGTGGCATGTTCCATGTAGTCTGGGTTTAACTCTGTTGGTGTGAGTTTTTCTGAAATGTCATAGGTGTCCAAGAGATGTGGGAAATAGGGCCGAAGGTGGTCCACATTGAATACTGGTGCAGATCAAGGAATGGTGGAATAATGAGCTCGAAGGTATTGTTCCCTACATCCTTGGTGATGGTGTATGACCCGTATCGGAGCGGGTGAAGCTTGCGGTGGGGTCCAGTGAGGCGCTCCTTCTTCAAATGTAGCCACACTTTGTCGCCCACCTAGAAGTGGCGTGGCACCTGATGTTGATCATGTCGTTGCTTGTACTTAGCATTGGCTCTATCTAATATGTCATGAACCTGCTGGCGGATGTGATGAATGTTGTCAATGAAGTTTTTCTCTTTGTCAGCTTTAGACTGGACATGAGCCGAATCAGCCTAAGTAGCCACAAATGGCATGGCTACGTCAATGTGACATAGTGGTTGGAACCCCAAGCCCACCTGGAAGGGGATGTGGTCGATTGAGCTGTGGAGAGCCCGGTTATAACTGTGTTGTACATAGGGAAGGCTCTCATCCCATGTGTGCGGATGCTTTGAATTGTACATGCGCAGGATGTGTACAATCATCCTGTTGATGACCTCTGTTTGGCCATAAGTTTGGGAATGGAAAGTTGTGGACTTGGTGAGCTTGGTGTCCAACATTGACCAGAGGCTGGACCAAAATGTGCTCCGGAACCTGCTGTCCCAATCTGAGTTGATAGACTATTAGATCCCAAAGTGCACCCACACTCGTTCAAAGAAGAGTTTAGCAGTGGCTTCTGCTATGATATTCTTCTTGCAGGCCGACATAATGGCCATCTTCGAGAATCTGTTGACAACCACGAAAACACAGTCGTTTCCATTCTTAGTATAAGGAAGGCCCACATGAAATCCATGGAGATGGATTCCCAAGTTTGACTAGGGGTAGGTAGCAGAGTATAGAGGCATTGCTTCTTAATGGTCGGTTTGGTAATGGAGCAAGCAATGCAGGATCTGATGCACTTCCCAACATATTGTCGAAGGTTTGGCCAATAGAAATACTTCTGTAGTACTGCCACTGTTTTCTCGACCCTGAAATTCCCAATGACTCGACTGTAGTGTGCTTCCCAAATCATCTTGGCACGCTCACTTGCAGGAATGCATGGTATCCTAGGTGACATAACAGTGCATCCTGGAGGTGAAAATTTGGAACTTGTGTACCCTCCAAGGGTGTCTTGTATGTGTGGCTGAATTCTGGATCGCTCTTGTAGAGAAGCGGCCAATCGAAAGTCTCGTGCCCACAAGAGTTAAGAACGGTGGTTAGCGCCATGATCGGTGGTTGGATGAGGTATTCTGCAACATTATTGGTACTACCCTTTTTATACTTGATGTTAAAATGAAATTGTTGCAGATATGTGGACCAATTCTGATGGCGATCGTTCTACAACTTCCCTTGTGTCTGTATGAACTTCAAAAGTTGGTGGTCTGTGTGGATGAGTGTTTCCTTCCCAAA
Source organism: Pinus albicaulis (assembly GCA_034641835.2). Classification (NCBI taxonomy): domain Eukaryota; kingdom Viridiplantae; phylum Streptophyta; class Pinopsida; order Pinales; family Pinaceae; genus Pinus; species Pinus albicaulis. Next base: position 1,060,822,285 of record CM076574.1, read on the forward strand.
AATGTAATGCTTCCATTGGCGGAATGCCTACACAATGGAATACATTTCTTTGTCATAAGTGGGATACTTTCAGACTGTCTCAGATAGTGTCTCACTGTGATATTCCACTGGATGCCCCCGTTGAGTAAGAATTGCCCCAATAGCATAGTCAGAGGCATCTGTCTCAATCTCAAATGGTTGTTGCAAGTCTGGTAATGTGAGAACTGGGGCAGAGTAGAGGGGATGTTTCAATTATAAAAATGCCTTATGTTGAGATTTCGACCAAAAGAAATTTTCTTTCGCTCCTCCCTTGGTGACTTGACTCAAGGGCCAAGTGATATGAGAGAATCCCAACACAAAATTGTGGTAGAAATAAGAAAGACCCAAAAAACTGCGAAGCTCTGTTAGAGTGGTTAGGGCCGACCAATCCCGAATTACTTGGATCTTGGTTGGATCCACATGCACCCCCCATTCATCAATAATGTATCCGAGATATTGAACCTGGGTCATGCCAAAAGTGCACTTCTCCAAATTGGCACACAAAATGTGTTTCTGCAGTGTTTGGAGGACTTATAAGATGTGGTGGAGGTGCTCTTCCCAAGTTTGGCTGAAGATCAGGATGTCATCCAAGTACACATCTACAAATGAGTTGGTGAATGGCTGCAAGATGACGTCCATCAACCTCATGAAGGCTGTAGGAGCATTCGTCAACCTGAAAGGCATGATCAACCATTCGAAATGGCCCTCCTTGGATTTGAAGGTTGTCTTCCACACATCAGAGGGTTCAATTGGTACCCGGTGATACCCAGACTTCAAGTTGATCTTGCTAAAATATTTCGCCCCTTTGAGTTGATCCAAAAGGTCATCAATATGTGTGATCGGGTACCTATTTCGAAAAATGATCTTGTTCAACGCCTGCTAGTTAATACAGAGTCTCCAAGTCCCATCCTTCTTCTGCACTAACACGATCGGGCTCCCACAGGGCGATGAACTCGGTTGGATGAGACCTTTCTGCAATGACTCCTGAATCTGTCTCTTGATTTCATCGTTCTCCAGAATAGAGCATTGATAGATCGGTCCATTGGGAAGCAATGCACCTAGGTTTAGATCGATGGGGTAATTAACCTGACAGTGTAGAGGCACCCTTGTGGGTGAGGTGAAGATATCCCCGTACTCCTCCGCGACCTTGTCCATTTTTTGTTATCGTGCAGAGGATCCCTGTCTAGAGGTCGTGGCCACAATCTTCCTCTTGCCCAGGGGGCGGATCATGACGAAAACAAATTTTCTAGTTTCAGAAATGAGCTTACTGCATTGTTTTGCAGTAACCAAAGAGATATTTGTAGGCGGTGGTACCTCTGGTATCCTATACAACTTATTTCCCAAAGTAATAATAACAGTGCAAGGTCGGGACTCATACATAGCATGTTGCTTCCACAAGTATGGTTGGAATAATAATACATCACAAACATCAAGAGGATAAATGTCACATAATACCTCATCTATGAAGGACTTGATGTTGTAGGGAAGGCAACACTGCTGGCTAACGCGAAGATCCCATCCTTGGTGAAGCCACCCGATGGTGTACGACTGTGGGTGTGTTGTGGTCGGAAAACCCAAACGTTTCACGACCTCTGCTGAAATGAGATTCTTTTGGCTCCCATTGTCGAAAATTAATTGTAGCGTGGAAACCTTTACCCACATCTGAGAGTGGAAGATATGCTCCTCTTCCTTTGGATCTTCTATTTCCTCCTTCTGAATCTTTGTAGTGGCAACGGTGGCGTTGGGCTTCACATCAATAATCTGCTTCCCTTTTTCATTCCCCTTGTTGCATTCTCATTCAGAGTCAGAGCATGCATCTGATTCATAAGCCCTCCTCTCGGCCACCAGTGACTATTTGGCTCGAAACTCACTTGTGTTGTGAGTGGAGCTCTTATGGAACTCACACCACTTTCCCCTATCCTTCTTCGGCTTCATGGTGTTGTTATTTTCTTGCGGCTTTGGTAGGTTATCTTGCGCCACCATGCTTTGGATTTTTCCTTTGTTCTATGGTGTGGGGGCACCTTTCCCTTACTTTTGATTCATAGATCCAAAGTCTCGCTTCTTCTGTTTGAATTTATGCTCAATCTTGGCAGCATACCGGTATGCCATACCAAGCGAGGAGATGTTGAGGAACTCCATTTCCTCCTGAATGTATATGTATAGACAACTGTGATACTTCAACACCAAAATTTTCTCCGAATCTTTGATACCCAACTTTGTGCATGGGGTATGGAACAATTCATTAGCTCATGTACATCTTGATCCCTTTGCTACCGCAACGTAGTCCATTGTATGTACTTGTCCTCATAGCTCCCCACGGGATAATATTGTTCCTTGATGGCATCTCAGAAAGAATTCCAAGTGGGTACGGCCGAGAACAGAGAGGGTTCCCCATCATACTTTTTCTCACATTAGGTTTCCAACCAGTCCTTGACATGGGGGATAGCTTTGAGGAGTGCAAAAATAATCTTCTCCCGGTCAGAAAAGTCATGAACTGATAAATATCCTTCCAATAGATTCAACCATATATCTACGACATCTGCATGTATTTGGCCCTCAAATATGGGAATGCCAAAGTTTACTTGTACCTTAAAAGGAGTTACGCCTCTAGAGTGGATGCTGGATACAGATGCACTGCCAGTGGGTAGTCGTTGAAGGATCTGGGAAAAATTATCCATCATTGCGTTCCTTTGTTTTTCAAGGGCCTCCTCGAGCAATATTTTGATAGGATCTCCTGCTACCTCGTCTTTATTTTCGTCCCCCATGGGTGGCCATCGGGGTTTGTGAGGTTGATATTGCAAAGGTTCAACCAGATCGAGCCCTAACTCCTTATACCCTGACCTTGTTGGGGACATGCAAAGAAGGATCGATGAAGAGTAGACCGCTCTGATATCACTGATCCAAATTTATGCAGGAACGTAACAGAATATACATATAACCATAAATATAAAAATGTAGCAGAAATAACTCTTCATTTCATTAATATCAAATAACTAAAATCTATATACAGACAGAATGGAAATAAACTAGCTAGGGCGCTGGTACCTTATCTCTGAGAAGAGATGTGGTGGCTACAGGTCTCTAAACTATGTGTTACAATGAGGCTCGAAGGCCTATATATTATTGAGAAATAATGGAAAACCATAAACATCCAAAAACCTAACCCTAGGAGATGAAACACCAGAATATGGGCTCTGTCGGGGTAAATTGGTACATCAATTTCCTGGGGTCGTAACTTTGGCATATTATCTCCGTTTGACGCACATGATACATTGTTAGAAAGATCTATCCGAGGACTACAATCGATGATCGCGAATATCAATTTCGGAACAAAATCATATCATATTCTCCACATAAGTGATGCCCAAAAAACTTCGTTTAGGGCCTCAAAACGACTCCGGAAGTTCAGGACCCGAAAAACTGCTAAACATAGTAAATTGTCCTATAATTAAGAAACTTAAAAAATGAAAGAAACAATGGCGGGGCCCTAAGTGGAATAGGCGGGTGGCCACTAATATCCACCTAGATCATTCCTCCCCCCTTAGGAAGAAATGGTCCCCATTGTGTTGAGTTCCTCCATGAGATGAGGAAACTTCTGTTGAACTTGGTCCCTGGTGAACCACTTTCCTTGGTGCAGGAGTTGGCCAGCTTTGACCGCTCGATACAGTTGGATCTTCTGCTGGTGAGTGTGATTTATTTGCATGTCTATGATACAATTTGTGGTGGTATGTTCCATGCAGTCTGGGTTTAATTTTGTTGGTGTGAGTTGTTCAACAATGTCAGAGGTGTCCAGTAGAGGTTGGAAATAGGGCCGAAGGCGGTCCACATTGAATACTGGGTGCAGACCAAGAAGTGGTCGAATACTGAGCTTAAAGGAATTGTTCCCTACAGCCTTGGTGATGGTGTATGGCCCATATTAGAACCGGTGAAGCTTGCGGTGGGGTCAAGTGAGGTGCTCCTCAGTTGGGGATGGAAATCTGTGGACTTGGTGAGCTTGGTGTCCAGCATTGACTAGAGGCTGGAAAAAAATGTGCTGAGGAACCTGCTGTCCTGATTTGAGATGATAGACTGTGGGATTCCAAAGTGCACCCACACTATTTCAAAGAAGAGTTTAGCAGTGGCTTCTGCTGTGATATTCTTCTTGCAGGCTGACATAATGGCCATCTTCGAGAATCTGTCGATGACCACGAAAACACAGTCATTTCCATGCTTAGTAGAAGGAAGGCCTGACATGTAATTCATGGAGATGGATTCCCAAGGTCGACTAGGGGTAGGTAGTGGATGTTGAGAATGCAGCAAGATGATGGAGCTTAGTGAAATGAAGTCGCCTTCACTAAGTGGGCCCGCAGGCAAATTCTGGCGCAAAGTCTATTTTTAGACTATGTCTATTTTTAGACATACGGAGCATAATTTGGGAATTCTGCTTGGAGATTCTTGATGGATGCGACATGTCGGTAAAAATAGATGAGACCCTATTTTTTAGGACCCAGGCTATTTTTAGACTGATCTCCTAAAAATATGGAAGTCAAATATTATTTACCCTTAATAATATTTTGACTATAAACAGCAGTTTACTCTCTTGGCGCACTTCAGTTTGAGTCATGGAGGTGACTCATGCAAATGACACAAGGAATCACGTGGTTCCTAGGGTTTGATGGCATCTTGCATGGTTGGCTTCATTTAGACTTCAGTGGCAGGAGTTTTGGAGGAGTTAACGGGACAAGTAGTGGAGTTGTGTTCTGTTTGTTTTAGTTGAACTAGTTGGGATTAGTTAACTAACTAATCGACTAGATATGAGTGGAGTAAATTAAATAATATTTAATTTACTAAATATTAACTCATTAGTCAACTCAAGAACACTTCAGTTCACTACAGTGCATGATCAGTTCAGTGGAGACCGGTGGAAGAGGTAGATGAAAGGGTGAGTAAAGCTATCAGTTGGTAGATTGGTTTTGCATGAGATTTGCATTACACTTGGAGGAATTGTCCATGACAATTACGCAATCAAGGCAAGGGGATTCGAACCTTGAACCTCTTCATATACAGGCCATGATTGCGCGATAGAGGCAAGGCAGTTAGTGGTGTGTTTTGAACCCGAGACTTGTTCAAAACCAAGCTAGATTGTGAGTAACTTCATGAGAGAGTACTGAGTACTTGTGAGGAGTATTGTACTTTGTTGGTTACATGATTTCTCCATTATAATATACACAATAGCTGCGGGGTTTTCAGCTATAGGCTTTCGCCATACATACTGAGTTAATGTGTGATTGATTTGATGTGAGATTGCTTCTGTTATTTCCGCATGTGACAATTAATTGTAGAAGAAGGTTATGTGTTATGTATGCAATTCGAAATTGATATATGACCAGGCTAATCTTCAGTGAATAAGTGATTTATTCAGCTAATTTCTACAGTGGAGTATAGAGGCCTTGCTTCTTGATGGCCAGTTTGGCAATGGAGCAAGTAGTGCAAGAGCTAATGTCCAACATCACATCGAAGGTTCGGCCAATATAAATACTTCTGTAGTACTGCCACTATTTTCTCGACCCCGAAATTCCCAGCGACTTGACTGTAGTGTGCTTCCCAAATCATCTTGGCACACTCGCTTGAAGGAACACAAACGTGTCCTAGGTGACATAACAGTGCATCCTGGAGGTGAAAATTTGGAACTTGCATACCCTCCAAGAGTGTCTTTTATGTGTGGCCAAATTATGGATCACTCTTGTAGAGAATCAGCCAATCAGAAGTCTCGTGTCCACAAGAGTTGATAATGGTGGTTAGCGCCATGATCGGTGGTCGCCAGAGGCAGTCTACAACATTATTAGTGCCGCCCTTCTTATACTTGTTGTTCAAATGAAATTGTTCCATATATGTGGACCACTTCTGATGGCGATCGTTCTGCAACTTTCGTTGTGTCTGTATGGATTGCAGGGGTTGATGGTATTTTTGGATGATTGTTTCCTTCCCCAAAATGTAATGCTTCCATTGGCGGCACGCATGCACAATGGAATACATTTCTTTGTCATAAGTGGGATACTTGCGAACTGTGTCAGATAGTGTCTCACTATGATATGCCACTGGATTCCCCTGTTGAGTAAGAACTTCCCCAATAGCATAGTCAGAGGCATATGTCTTGATCTCAAATGGTTGTTGCAAGTTTGGTAATGTGAGCACTAGGGTAGAGAAGAGGCGATGTTTCAATTCTACAAACACCTTCTGTTGAGATTCCGACCAAAAGCATTTTTATTTCACTCCTCGGTGACTTGACTCAACGGCCAAGTGATATGAGAGAATCCAAACATGAACCTGTGGTAGAAACTAGAAAGACCCAGAAGACTGTGAAGCTCTATTAGAGTGGTCGGGGCCGGCCAATCCTGAATTACTTGGATCTTGGTTAGATCCACATGCTCATCCTGTTCATCAATAATGTATCCGAGATACTGAATTTGGGTCATGCCAAAAGTGCATTTCTCCAAATTGGCACACAACTTGTGTTACCGCAGTGTTTGGAGGACCTGTTGGATGTGGTGAAGGTGCTCTTCCCAAGTCTGGCTGAAGATCAGGATGTCATCCAAGTACACTTCTACAAATGAGTTGGTGAATGGCCGCAAGATGTCATCCATCAGCCTCATGAAGGTTGCGGGAGAATTCTTCAACCCGAAAGGCATGACCAACCATTCGAAAAGGTCCTCCTTGGCTTTGAAGGCCGTCTTCCACACATCAGAGGGTTTGATTGGTACCTGGTGATACCCAGACTTCAAGTTGATCTTGCTGAAATATTTCGCCCCTTAGAGTTGATCCAGAAGGTCATCAAACCATGGGATAGAGTACCTATTCTAGACACTGATCTTGTTCAGTGCCTGATAGTAAATACAGAATCTCCGAGTCCCATGCTTCTTCTGCACTAACATGATCAGTCGCCCATAGGGCGATGAACTCGGCCGGATGTGACCTTTCTGCAGTAGCTCCTGAATATGCCTCTTGATTTCATCATTCTCCATAATAGAGTTCCAATAGATCGATCCATTGGGCAACAACACACCTAGGATCAGATCGATGGGGTGCTTGATCTGACAGTGCAAAGGCACACCTGCGGGTGAGGTGAAGATGTCCCCGTACTCCTCCACAACTTTGTCCATTTTTTGTTTCGTGTGGAGGATCCCTGTTTGGAGGTCATGGCCACAATCTTCCTCTTGCTCTGGGGGCTGATCATCAAGAAAACAAATTTCCCTGTTTTGGAAATGAGCTTACTACATTGTTTTGCAGTATCCAAAAAGATATCTGCAGGCGGTGATACCTTTGGTATCCTGCACATCTTATTGCCCAAAGTAATAATAACAACGCGAGGTTGGACTCATACACAACATGTTGCTTCCAAGTATGGTTGGCCTAATAATACATCACAAACTTCAAGAGGTGAAATGTCACATAAAACCTCATTTGTGAAGGGCTTGATGCTGTAGGGAAGGCTGCACTGTTGGCTGACGCAGAGATCTCATCCTTGGTGAAGCCAACCGATGGTGTACGACTGTGGGTGTGCTGTGGTCGACAAGCCCAAACGCTTCATGACCTCTGCTGAAATAAGGTTCTTTTGGCTCCCACTATCGACAATGAACTCTAGCAAGGAACCCTTTACCCACATTTGAGAGTGGAAGAAACCCTCCTCCTCCTATGGATATTCTGGTTCCTCCTTCTGGATATTTGTAGTGGCAATGGTGGCGTTGGGATCTGCATCAATAATCTGCTTCCCTTTTTCATTCCCCTTGTCACGTTCTGATTCAGAGTCGGAGCATGCATCTGATTCAGAAGCCCTCATCTTGACCACCAGTGACCTCTTGGCCCGACACTCACTTGTGTTTTGAGTGGAGCTCTTATGGAACTCACATCGCTTTCTTGTGTCCTTCTTCGGCTTCATGGTGTTGTTATTTGCTTGTGGCTTTGGTAGGTTATCTTGGGTCGCCATTCCTTGGATTTTCCCTTTGTTATGCGGTTTGGGGGCACCTTTCCCTTGCTTTTGATTCGAAGATCCAAAGTCTCGCTTCTTTTGTTAGAATTTCTGCTCAATCTTGGCAGCATACCGGTATGCCGTACCAAGCGAGGAGATGTTGAGAAAATCCATTTCCTCTTGAATGTATCTTTGCAGACAACTGTGGTACTTCAACACTAAATGTTTCTCTGAATCTTTGATACCCAAATTTTTGCGCAGGGTATGGAAAATATTCGTCAGCTCATGTACATATTGATCCCTTTGTTGCCGCAACGTAGTCCATTGTATGTACTTGTCCTCATATTTCCCCACGGGATAATATTTTTCCTTGATGGCATCTCGGAAATAATTCCAAGTGGGTACGGTTGAGAACAGAGAGGGTTCACCCTCATCCTTTTTCTCATAGTAGGTTTCCCACTAGTCCTTGACATGGGGGGTAGCTTTGAGGAGTGCAAAAATAATCTTCTCGTGGTTGGAAAAGTCATGAACTGTGAAATATCTTTCCAAAAGATTCAACCATATATCTACGACATCTGCATATATTTGGCCCTCAAATATGGGAATGTCAGAGTTTACTTGTACCTTAAAAGGAGTTACACCTCCAGAGTGGTTGCTGGATGCAGATGCACCGCCAATGGGTAGTTGTTGAAGGATCTGGGCAAAGTTATCCATCATCACATTCCTTTGTTTTTCGAGGGCCTCCTCGAGCAATATTTTGATAAGATCTCCTGCTACCTAATCTTTCTTTTCATCCCCCATGGGCATCCGTCGAGGTTTGTGAGGCTGATCTTGCAAAGGTTCAACCAGATCGAGCCCTAACTCCTTATACCCCGACCACGTTGGGTACATGTAAAGAAGGATCGAGAAAGAGCAGACCGCTCTAATACCACTGATCTGGATTTATGTGGGAATGCAACAGAATACACATATAACTATAAATATAAAAATGCAATGGAAATAACACTTCATTTCATTAATATCAAAGAAATAAAACCTATTTACAGACAGAATGTAAATAAACTAGCTAGGGCATTGGTAGCTTATCTATGAGAAGAGATGTGGTGGCTACAAGCCTATGAAACCTGTGTTACAATAAGGCTAGAAGGACTATATATTATTGAGAAATAAAGGAAAACCCTAAACATCCAAAAACCTAACCCTAGGAGATGAAACGCTAGAATATGGGCTTCGTCGAGATAAATTGGTACATCAATTTCCGGGGGTCATAATTTTGGCATACTATCTCCGTTTGACGCACATGATACATCGTTAGAAAGATCTATCCGAGGACTACAATTGCTGAATGCAAATATCGATTCTAAAATGGAATCATATCATTTTCGCCGGAGAAGCGATGCCCAAAAAACATCGTTTAGCACCTCAAAATGGCTCCAGAAGTTCAGGACCCGAAAAAATGCTAAAAATAGTAAACTGTGCTATAATTAAGGAAACTGAAAAAATGAAAGAAACAATGGTGGGGCCCCAAGTGAAATAGGTGGGTGGCCACCATTATCCACCTCGATCAAAGGAGGTTTCCCTTGCCATTAAGTCAGATTCTTCCCTTAATCCTCTTTCTAGAAAGCTTATTGAGAGTAATCCCCTCATCCCTAGGATTGATGGTATTCCTATGATTCATAAATCTAGTGCCCTTTTAAGAGCTATTGTTAACACAATAGGTGTTCCCTCCTATCATCTTGCTAAATTATTAGCTCAGAAGCTTAAACCCATCGTGGGTCTCACCAAGTCCTATGTTAAGGACTCAACTTCCTTTATCAAAGAATGGAAGGACATCAGGTTGGAACCTATTGAGTTATTAATAAGCTTTGACGTTGTGTCCTTGTTTACCAAAATTCCCATCTAGGAAGCCATTGATGTAATTAAATGGATCTCTGACTATGACGCCTCTAAATTAGTGTGTCTTTGCCTCACCTCGATTTTTTCTAGTTTCCATGGTGAGTTCTATGAGAAAAATTGTGGTTTTGCTATGGGTTCCCCTCTTTCCCCTATTGTTGCTAACTTATTTATGGAAGATTTTGAATCTAAGGCCTTAGCCTCAGCTCAATTTCGACCTAGGAAATGGAATAGATTCATAGATGACACTTGTGTCATTTGGCCCCACGACCGTGAAAAGTTAGATCTGTTTCTTAAGCACCTGAATTTCAAATTTGATTTCATTAAATTCACGATGGAAGTGGAGGTGGATGGTTGCCTGCCCTTCTTGGATATTATTCTTTCTATAATGGATGATGGTTCTATTTCCCACCAATTTTTTCATAAGAAAACTCACACTGAGCAGTATCTTCATGCTAGCTCTCATCATTTTCCTGCTCAGAAATTTGGTGTTCTTTGCACTCTTGCTACCCGTGCTCTAAGAATCTCTGATGACAACCACTTAGGGTCGGATACATCCCATCTTTTTGATGTGTTTGAAAATAATGGTTATAGTATATCTCAGGGCCTTAAGGCCTTTCAAAAAGCCTATAAAAGGTTAAAAGGAAGATCCTCTCGGTAAGATCCTATCTCCAAAGTTCATCTCCCGTTTATCCAGGGGACTTCTGACAAAATTTCTCATGTCCTTAAATGGAATAATGTTTGATCGTCTTTCAAGCCTCTCTGTACTATCAGAAACTCGCTCGGTTCTGTCTAAGACCCTATTGACCCTAAAGACATGAAGGGTGTTTATCTGGTTCCCTGTTCATGTGGCCCTCCCTATATTGGGGAAACATGTCGGTCTATTAGACAGAGAATCCAGGAGTATACGACAGACATTAGGCGCGATCAATCCCACACCTCAACTCTGGCAGAGCATGCAGAAAATCATGTCACCATGTATGCATTGAGGACTCCAAAGTCATTGCTAGGGTCGATCACTTCCACCATTGGTAGCTAAAGGAAGCTATTGAGATTGAGAGGTATGCTAAGAATATCAATAGGGATGATGGGTAGAAATTAAGTAAGAGCTAGACTCCAACTCTCTCTAGGTGATTTCTACCTCTTGTGTTATGTCTCTTGGTGATTTATCCTCCTTGTGTTGAGGCTCGTTTTGATTTTTTTTTTGTCCTTGAATTTAAATTTTCCCTTAATCTACTTCTTTAATTATTTTTTCTTATTCTTGGTCCTTCCTTATTTTTTACTTAAATATAATATATTTTATATTATCTTATGATTTATAATCTTGATACATAAATAAATGTTTTAAAAAACTTTTATTATAATAAATTCTAAAATAAATTAAAAAACCTCTTTTATTTAAATATTTATTATTGAATTATATTTACTTTTATTACCCTATTATATTATTAATAATTTATATTAACATATTATAATATTAATTAATTAAAAAATAAATTAAGAAAAACATCTTTATTTAATTATTTATTATTATTAAATTATGTTTACCTTTTATATTATCCTAGTATTTATAATCTTGATATATAAGTAAGAGTTTTTAAAGTTTTTATTAAAATAAATTATAAAATATATTATTATTATTATTATTTATTTGTTTATTTTAAATATTTATGATTAAATTAGAATATTACTAATTTATATTAACATATTAATAATCATTTTTAATTATTTTATTATCTTATTTATTAATAAAAATAATATATTATTCATTAATCCTCTCTAATTAAATTCTCTGAACTAGCTTATTAATAACAGCTAGTAGTTTTCAACGGCTAGTTTTTAATGGCTATCTTTGGGGAATCTATTTTCACCTTGTCCTCGGGATGAACCACAAATCTTAATGATGTGATTAATCTGAAAGACATTTATCTTGATTAATTAATTATTAAAGAAATTGTGAATTGATGATTTAATGGTTAGAAAATGTGTTAGTGAATTAATGATTAGAAAATATATCAATTAATAAATTAATGATAAGAGAGTTAATAATTTAATGGTAAATGTTTTTCGGTTATAAATGTAAGTTTATATTGCTGAGTTAGTAGATAATAAATTAAGTATTAAAAAGTTTATAGTGGTGGGTTATACTTAGTTATTTATATTTAATTTAATCTTATATAAACAAAATAGAGAATATACTTGTTTAAGGTCTAAGGCTTTTGTTATTTAAAATGATTTTTTGAATCCACAAATGGATTCAACACCCTAAAAAAATCTCGGGCACTTAAACTTTGCGAATTGAATAGCTTAAACTATTTTAAACTTTATGATTCTTTGCAAATTAAATAGCTTAGACTTATGATTCTTCAAAATCTCTACTAGTTTTGTTGTTTAATATCTATATCTTTTTTTTTTAATCAAAATGAAAAATCAATGACCGACTGCTACTATTGTATTAGATACAACTATTTTATAAATGCCACAAACTAGATAGTTATAACATATCTCCAAAACTTGAAAAAAAAAATTATCGATTCCAAACTACGAGAAATAAAATATTTTCACAATTTAATACTTATATCCCATATAAAAATAACTCTACCTATTTTAATATATTAAACCTATAATATATATATATATATATATATATATATATATATATATATATATATATATATATATATATATATATATATATATATATATATATTATGACCATCATAATGATGTATGATAATGTCTCATAAAAATCTATGATAATGTCTCATAAAAATCTAAAATAGAATTGTAAAGAGTTTTAATTTTGATTAAAACAAAAACGTGCCGCCAAGCAGAAAATCCATGCCAATGTACTTGAAGTGACTTAAGCTAAGCTCAAGAACCGACCTTTCTTCCCTAAATCTACTTACACCACATTGATGTTGCTTCAAAAACCATGGAAACAACAGAGTCTGTACATTGGCAAACCATTTTTACCAACATTATGAACTGGATGGAGGACAGGCCAGATCCCCCACAAGTGATCACTGATGGATCCTTTAGGTGCAGACCTCATGAAATTGCTATCCCCGCCATCTATTTTGATGGTGCTTCAGCTGATGGAATCATGGGATGTGGGGTTTGGATCAAACTGTCACAGAACGAGAGAATACATATTTTCTGGAATGGTGGCCCTGGTTCAAATAATAAGGCTGAGATTATGGCTCTTTGGGGTGCTCTATACGCGGCTGTTAATCTTCAATTTCAGAACCCCAACTTTTATGGGGATTCTATGAATGTGATTAGATGGATCACAAGCACACAACATATTCAGAACACAATACTTCAGGGATGGTGCAAGCGGGCACATAGAATGTGGCAGATTCTTAATTATCCCCCTATTACGCATGTTTACAGGGAAAATAATTCGAGGGCTAATGGCCTCTCCAAAAAGGGGATCAATGCTGATTTTGGGCTTATGAATATTCAGCAGTTCATGGATGGACAACAGATATGGAATTCTATCATCCCTATTCCTTGATGGGCACAACGCTTTATGGGACAACGTTTATCCTCATCTATCCTGTCCACATTTTTTGTTTTCTTCGATTATATAACATCCTCCAACGGGCTAATCTATTTGTTACTGGTTTATCATATTAACAGGTGATCTGGAAGTTTTTATATCTCTACAGGATGACTTGTGTGGACAATACTATGTCTTCACTCATGTGGCTGAGTCGGATCGTGTGGATACTTATCGATTCATGCGCGCGGCTCATCATCAGGCGAGCCTGTTATATTCCTACTGTTCCATTTCCATCATCAAGCGAGCCTGTTTTGTTTATCATGCATACGCTTTGAAGATGTCTCTTCTGCCATCCTTATTCTAGGCGAACCTGTTTTAATCTCATCTAATGGCATCTCTTCATCACAAGCGAGCCGGTCAAAAAGTTTTCTCATAAGAGTCTGCTCCAGATTTTCTATAATGGAATAGCTGGGATTTTTCTTCATATATGCGAGTGATTGTATTGCAGCAATCTCTATAGGAATCCCGGTTTTATCCTCCCACCATATTATCCCTAAATCCTATGTTATTGTGCTCTTTTATATAGGAACACTTACATACAACTGTATCTGTTTATGTTTTTGTCTTATTCAGGGATGACATGTTTCTATCTGTTTGGGCCTGGAAACGTGCCCGTAATTTTTGCTTGCCATGTACTGCGAATTACTTGTCTCAGTGATTGGGTAATTTGGTTGTATATGGAAATTGGTCTTTTCTCACTGATATGAATTACTAGCTGAGAATGTAATGTTTATCATGTACTATCATATTTCTAATATAACAACGTTTTTTTTCTTCTGAAAAAACAAAATGCGGCTAGAACTTAGTAGATAAAACCAAACGAATGATTTTCAAGAAACTCCAAGTAAATGAGACGCTCTTCCACTGTCGAGGTATTAGGTAGGAGCTCTACAACTAGCTTCAATGAGGGAATTTGACATTTCGAGATTACTCATGGTGGAATTGGATGGTTTCTGTCCCGTCGGGGAACTAATCGTAGAACGATTGACCGCCACAATATTTTTTAGATCCCCCTTCGAAAATCTTTGTTTAAACAAAGGAATCACTCGAATCACTTTGCGCAGGGAAATTGGGCCAATATTAAAACTTTCACTGGAACCCTTTACAATTCAACATTTCACACCCTCATTCCCCTTGGAGTAGCTCGATGGATATTTTAGAGGGTTTTTTGATTTTGAGTGAATCAATAGATCATAATGATTGAAAATTCGTAGGAAAATGATGTAGACCTCGCCCACAATGAGAGAACCTTTACAATTCAACATTTCACACCCTCATGCCCCTTGGAGTAGCTCGATGGATCTTTTATAGGGTTTGATGATTTCGAGTGAATCAATAGATCATAATGATTGAAAATTTGTAAGAAAATGATGTAAACCTCGCCCACAACGAGAGAATGGGAGTCAAATAAGCATGGAGTCACATATGAGCCTTGGCTCAATTTTTTTTATTCCAAATTTCAATGTCATATGAATAACAACACCTGCGATAGTAAGGAAATCCAAGACAATGAGTTGTCACTCATATCTTTTAACTTCGCAATAAACTATTTATATATTCATTATATCTTAATCAATCAACTTTGTCCTTGATAAGTCATGGTGCATAACATTGGGTATTGCATAAATGAAGCAAAGGTTGTCTGTTCGCAGATGTAAATTCTCTACATGAGCAATGTAGCAAAATATAATGAGAAATAATGGAGTATGACTCTCCTAGTAAATGAAGTTATATGATCATAAAAGAACACTCAAAATATGTACAACTTCCAACTTCCATGCACATTTCTCCACTGTAATGAGTCGATAGTAATTTAATGTTTCAACGATTATAACTAGAATGAACGCTGCTGACATTGCATGGTTACATTCAAAAATGAATTTAGAGTTTACAACTCTTCGTTGATGATAATGCACTTTACCTTCAACTACCAGGGTGCCATGATGATGTTAAGCCATAAAAATTCAAGTAGAGGTATGATTGCAGTAAAGGTAAATTAAAGTATGGCAGAATTATGATGATGGTAAATTAGAAAAAATCAACATCATCTCACGTTTAAGTTTCTCGGCATATTTTTTTCCAGGGGAAGAAAAACTTCTGGTCTATATTATGTAATAGTACAAAATCAAAATTTTCAAATGTGTTTACATTCATTCCGTGTCACAAAGATCTCCATAGTGTTTGAGAAAAAATGTTAGCCTGCCCTCAATTTCGCATCCAAAAACATCTAAATTCTAAGGCCAACATATAAACCATTATATCCAGTTCATGAATTTAAGGCAGGATATGCATCATCAAAAATATCGTAGCTTAGTTACAGAGAACAGGTCAAACCTGTGCATCAACCATCCTTCACTGTGTAGAAACAATCTTCAAAATAAGACATTAAACTGTTTGTTCCATTATGCAGAAGATTCATTGAAAAAACATATTCTTGTACTTCCTAGAAATTGGCTTCCTGTATATACACTGTACCTGTATTATGGATTAGAAAAATTTCATAGTGCCCTTTGCCCCGCAGTTGATCAAGAGTTCATAATTTTTTCTCAAAATTCAAAGTTATAGGATTGGGTTGAAACCATGATGGTTGTGTAGATCTTGTCTCCCTGATTCTGGCGGCACGACCGGTTCGAAAAACCGATTTCATATGAGGAAGATATTACTTGTTCTCATCAAAATGCCAAACATGTAAAATTACGACACTTTGACCAGGTTTGAATGGGATGCACAGTTAGCATAGTGGATTAGCAGTTAGCAAAAAAGGGAATATTCCCTCCACCGAACCAATCGCTAGTTGACAAGTGTCACCATTTTATTTGATGTAAGGGTTTGGAGGGTCCAATGAGAGGGCGCCACGTGGCCCTGCAACTGCACATTAAATTTTTGTGAGGGTCCACAGGAATCGACCCCCAGACCTCCCGCTAGGCACGCACATGGCTTACCAAGTACTCTACGTATTATTTCTTAACTATATATAGAGTTGGGTTTATGTTATGGTTTAATGAAATCACAACTGGGGGTTGGGAATCGCCGGCGGTCCCAACCCGCCAGCGGTCCCCATGTTGTGTGTCACATGGCAACGTTAAACATTAACGTTAACACTCCTCCACAAGGTCAGTCCCTAACCCACCAACTTCACCCACAGTTCAAACTTTAAAACCGCAGGTTGTGCCATGAGTTCCGCTAACCACCACAGTTACCCGCAGTTTGGGGGTGCGCATGTGGCCACCACCCAACCGCAACATTAAATGTGAGGTAAAGTCAGTGGAACAGTAGCGGGCGCGCCTAAATTGGCGGCCAAGCCCAATTTTAACTCTAGTTAAGTGGATTTCTCCACTTTTAGTGGAGCTTTCCTAGGAGATACTGGGCAAAAGAGTAGGAGACTCAATTTTCGCCCATTCTGAGTGAATGAAGAGTCATTTTTGACTAATTGGAGCATTATGAAGCCATTTGTGCAGAAAAAACATCTATTAGAGCACTGTAACTATATGTAATAGCAAAATTTTGAGCAAAATGAAAGATGGACAAGCCATAAGGAGCTGGCCCAGCAGATGTAGCCCAGGAGGGGTAAAATTCTTCATCATGCTTGCCATGTACATTTCATGTGGTGACTTATTTATCTGTTTTACATTGCCATTCAGTGTTATTTAAGCTTGTTTTATGCTTCTAATTCTCTAAAAATAATCTAGAATTCATGGTCAAACTCCTTAATCCTTATGCAAACTAATGAGACACTTATGCACATGTTTTTAAAACTCAAAGACACTTAGCACAACAAAACTAATACAGTCATTTCAGATTAGGTTGGTATCAGAGCTAGAGTTTATTCTCTTGTGTTGTTTAGTGCAAATAATTGTTTACAAGTTTTAGATGCTTATAAGGCTCAAGCTCAAAAGAGGAGAAGGAAAACTGGTGGAAGTAGAAGGGTCTCAAAAAGAGCAAAAGAAAAGGAGATCAATATTGCCACAATCTCCACTACCTAGTTCACCTCCTAAAGAAGCAGAAGCTCCATTAAGAATGCCTCATGAGGAAGGAGAAATCCATGAAGAAGTTGACCCTAAGGAGGAAGAAAGAGTCTTTAGGAAAGCATTCCTTGACATGACTGAGATGGTTATAATTCTTTATCAAGAAAGAAATGAGAGACTGGAAGGAGAAGGATCTAAACTTCACAAGGAAGGACAAGGATCTTCAGGAGGTCAACATGATGAAGACAAGTCAAAGAAGGGAAATGGAGGAAATGGATGCAATGGTGAGCCATCATGTTCACCCTCATCATCATCATCCTCTACTTCTTCTTCAGTACATTAGCAACACAAGTCCAAGAGCACTGGTAAAAATCCCTTTTTAAAACTTGATGTTAAGTTTGATTGTCAATTTTTAATGGTGAAGTAAATGAAGACAAGCTAGATAATTGTATTAGAAAATTAGAGGTCTATTTGAGAATACTGAACCTTCAAGATGATGATACAAAAATTGAATTAACTTCTTTGAGAATGGAAGATGAAGCTCTTGTTTGGTGGGAAGCCAAGACAAAGGAGGAAATCAAGAAACATGGTAACAATATTCTATCATGGTCATATTTTATTGCTGCTATTAAAATTTTTATCCATTAGCTCATATGCAGAAAGCCATCATGAACTAGCATAAATTTAGGCAATTAAAGGGAACAAAATGTGCAAGAATACACTCAAGAATTTAGGAGAAGATCTCTCTTATTAGGGGTGGATTTGCAGAGCCAATATACTTTTCTAAAGTACACAGGAGGCTTACATAGCTACCTAAAACATACTATTCTCATGTTTAACCCCACCAGTCTAGATGAAGTTTCTGTTCAGGCCACACATCTAGAAGCTAGAGGGAAGAACATTTCTAAATAGGGTAGGAAGAAACCTTTTTAGGGTAAAGCCAAGGAAAATACCTCAAAAGGTAAAAAGAAAAAGAATGCATCTATTAAGAAAGAGGGAGAACAAGTGACTTGTAAACACTGTTCAAAAAAAGGCCATGATGAAACTCATTATTGGAAATTACATCCTGAATTGAGGCCAAATAAACCCAATAACAAAGGGAAACAAAAAACTGCTGCTACAACTCAACATGATTTAGGATCTGATTTAGGTGATGAAACTAAAATTACAGCCATGGGATTGAAGAACTTGAAGGGAAAAGAAATTGAAACTAAACCCAGTACCAGTACATCAAAATGTCACATAAACACTCCAAATGAAGAAGAAAGAATAGAACTATTTCATGTGAGGGTCATATCCAAGCATACCAATATTGACACATTGTTTGACAGTGGGTCACAAGAAAACTTAATCTATGAATATTTGGTCAAGAAACTTAACCTTGAGACCATACCACATCTAAAACCATATCCATTGGGTTGGATTTGTAAGGATGAAAATCTACAGGTTTCAAAGAAATGTATATTGAGGTTTACAATCAGTGCAAGCTTTATTGACATAGTTGAATTAGATGTGGTTCCGCTTGACATAACTGGTATTGTATTAGGGAGTCCTTATTTGTATGACAGGAAAGTGATCTTCCATCGCCATGAGAAAAAGTATCATTTATTCAAATATGGCAAGGAGTTCATTGTTAGTGCATATTGCAAGAAGACAAACATTGCTTTGGTAAATGCTGGACTAGTAAAGAGGCTGGTAAATTCAAGTAAGATTTTGTTCTTCTTATGATTAAGCCTAAAGCTGATATTAATCATGAATATTTTGAGGGATGTGATCCTAATTTGAGATCAGAATTATATGATGTGGTTAATGGACATCATGAGATGTTTCAGGAGCCAACAGGATTGCCTCCAAAAAGGTAAATTCAACATGAGATTCAGTTGCAGAAAGATTGTCCTTTTCCAAACATCGGTATGTATCGCATGTTGGCAATGGAGAATTCTGAAATAAAGAGGCAAATCAAATAGATGTTGGATAAATGAATCATAAGGCCAAGCACCTCGCCATGTGGTTCACCCATAGTCTTGATACCAAAGAAAGATGGGACTTGGTGCATGTGTGTATATTTTCGAGCTTTGAACAAGATTACGGTAAAAAATCGTTACCCAATCTCAAGAATAAATGATTTTCTTGATCAACTGAAAGAAGAAATATTTTTTCACTAAGTTAGATTTACGAAGTGGATATCATCAAGTAGGAATTGCAGAAAGTGATATATGGAAAACTGCATTCAAAACCAAACAAGGACTCTTTGAGTGGCTAGTTATGCCTTTTGGTTTATGTAATGCACTGACAACTTTCATGCGAGTTATGGATAGTGTTTTATGATCATTCCTTGATGAATTTGTTATTATGTACTTAGATGACATTTTAATTTTCAGCAAAACA
This sequence comes from Pinus albicaulis, assembly GCA_034641835.2. Taxonomy (NCBI): domain Eukaryota; kingdom Viridiplantae; phylum Streptophyta; class Pinopsida; order Pinales; family Pinaceae; genus Pinus; species Pinus albicaulis. The sequence continues at coordinate 1,060,842,062 of CM076574.1, forward strand.
AGAGAAGATCATGTCTTGCATGTGAATAGAGTGCTTGATATTTTGAAGAAAGAGAAATTGTTTCTTAAGATGTCAAAATGTGAGTTTGGAAAGACTTCTTTGGTATATTTGGGACATATTGTAGGAGGAGGAGAATTGAGGTTTGATCCTTCTAAAGTGGAGGCCATTGTGAATTGGTCCACACCCAAAAAACTTACCAAGGTAAGAATTTTCTTAGGTGCAGCTCAATATTGGAGGAAGTTTATTGCTAACTTATCTTCCATCGCAACTCCTATGCATGTAGTGACAAGTGTGAAGAAAGGATTCCAATGGGGTGGCAAACAGAAGTAAGCTTTCAAAGCTTTAAAAGAAAAGATTAGTTCAGCTCCAGTCCTTGCATTACCAAATTTGAGACAACCATTCTAGATACAAACATATGCTAGTGATTATGCCATGGGTGTAGTACTTTTGTAGCATGGTAAGTCTATCACCTTTGATTTAGAAACTTTTAATGGTGTTGTGAATAATTATCCTACATATGACAAAGAACTATATGCATTGGTATAAAGTGTCAAGAAGTGGAAATACTACTTGATGGGTAAAGAGACTATTGTACACATCGATCACCAGCCATTACAGTACTTGCAGTCATAAACAAAATTGCAGCAATCAAGACATTTCAGGTGGATGGGATTTCTTCAACAATTTCACTTGGTTATAAGGTACAAAAAGGGTATTTTCAATAAAGTTGCAGATATGTTTTCGAGACCAATCATTACTGCTTCTACTTTACTCAAAGATGATTCTGTTGTACATGAGAGTTACATAGAACAATATGCACATGCCATTGATTTTTAAGATGTGTATACTAGTTTGAGTGAAGGGAATCAAGTTGAAGTAAAATATTATCACATGCATAACAATTTGTTGTTTCATTTGGGCAAGCTCTGTATTCCATAAGGAGAGAGACTAAGTGTCATGAGAGAAGCTCATTCTACTCTTATTGTTGGACACTTTGGTGTAAGCAAAACAATGGCGCATCTACAGAGGTATTGTTCTATGTGTGCAACAAGTAATCCTAGTAATAGGAAGCTTGGATTGTACACACCACTACCGGTACCATCAAGGCCATGGGGGAGGTCTCCATGGACTTTGTTGGAGGTCTACCTATGTCAAGAAAGAAACATGATTATGTTTATGTAGTTGTGGATAGATTTAGTAAAATGTGTATACTTATGCCATGTAAGAAAACCATTACTGCTGAACAAATTGCTGAATTTTAATTTCAAAATGTTTGGGTTCATTTTGGATTGCCCACTTCTAATGTTAGTGACAGGGATTCCGGGTTCATTCATAATTTTTGGTCAAATATATGGAGAATGATGGACACAAAGTTTAAAAAGAGTACCGCTTTTCATCCACAAAGAGATGGAAAAAATGAGGTGGTGAACAGAACAATTGTTCATTTATTGAGAGGATATTGTAGAAAACATCCTAAGTTGTGGGATGAACAACTGCATTACATTCAACACACTTACAACCGGGCAAAGCACTCTTCAACAAAAACCTCACCTTTTGAAGTATGCTTTGGGTATTTTCCAAAATTGCCATTAGACTTCATTTTGGGAAGGATGTTGCAATTGATGGCCATACTGTTATTGATAAGGCTCAAAAGTTCATTGAGAAAATTCAGATGATACATCAACAAGTTCAAGAACAACTTGAGAAAAGTCAAAGAAAATATAGAGAGAGGCCTGACAAACCCCATGTTGATCACAAGTTTTAAGAGGGAGATGAGGTATGGTTGCACATTAGCAAAGAAAGGTTGCAAGGGGAAGGTAAAAAGCTCAAACCCGTTCGCTATGGACCTTTCAAGATCATAAAAAAAGTTGGTAATAATGCATTCCAACTTGACTTGCTTTCTTACATGAAAATGTATTCAGTTCTTCATGTTGAAAACTTACGCTTGTATGAGCCACCTTTGATCGATGATCAAGGAAGTGATGTTCAACTACCTTCTATTGAAGGTTTCTTGCCAGAATTTCTGGATGAGCTCAAAGAAGATACAATTCTTGACAGAAGGACAAGATCATCAAAGAGGGGAAGTGTTGACTTCCATTCGAGTTGGGCTCAAAGGCACTAAACCAAGCAAGGAAAAATGGATGGAGATTGGAAAGGTGAGGGAATTGTACCCTCATCTACTGAACAGGTAATCAAGTCTTTTGGGGTTCAAAAGCTTCCCAATGGGGAGGAATGATCAGGAGTTCATAAATTTTGCTCAAAATTCAAAGTTATAGGATTGGGTTGAAACTAGGATGGTTGCGTAGATATCGTCTTCCCGATTCCGGCGCTGTGAACGGTTGGAAAAATCGATGTTGTATGAGGAAGATATTGTGCTCTGATCAAAATGCCAAATAGGAAAAAATATGACAATTTTACCAGGTTTGACTGGGATGCACAGTCAGCAAAAAAGGGAATATTCCCTCCACCAAACCAATCACTGGTTGACAAGTGTCACAGTTTTATTTGATGTATGGGTTTGGAGGGTCCAATGAGAGGGTGCCATGTAGCTAGCCCTGAGGCTGCCACGTGGCCTTGCAACTTCACATTAATTTTTTTGTGAGGGTCCGCAGGAATTGACCCCCAGACCTCCCGCTAGGCATGCAGATGGCTTACTGACTACTCTATGCATTATTCTTAACTATATATGGAGTCGGGTTTATGTTATGGTTTAATGAAATCACATTCGGGGGTTGGGAACCGCCGCCGGTCCTAACCCACCAGCGGTCCCCACATTGTGTGTCACATGGAAACGTTAAACGTTAACATTAACATTCCTCCTCATGGTGAATACCTAACCCGCCAGCTTCAACCACAGTTCAAACTTTAAATCGCAGGTTGCGCCATGAGTTCCGCTAACCACCACAGTTACCCGCGGTTTGGGGGTATGTATGTGGCCACCACCCAACCACAATATTAAATGTGCAGTCAAGTCAGCGGAACAGTTAGCGAGCACACCTAAATTGGCGGCCAAGTCCAATTTTAGCTCCAGTTAAGTGGAGTTCTACACTTATAGTGGAGCTTTCCTAGGAGATATTGGGAAAAAGAGTAGGAGACTCAATTTTCACCCATTCTGAGTGAATGAAGAGTCATTTTTGAATAATTGGAGCATTATGAAGCCATTGTTGCAGATAAAAAAACCACTAGAGCTTTGTAACTAAATGTAATAGCAAAATTTTGATCATAATGAAATATGAACAAGCCATTGGGAGCTGGACCAGCAGATGTAGCCCAGGAGGGGTGAACTGCTTCATCATGCTTGCTGTGTAAATTTCATGTGGTGAATTATTTATCTGTTTTACATTGCTATTTAGTGTTATTTAAGCTTGTTTTATGCTTCTAATTCACTAAAAATCATCTAGAATTCATCGTCAAACTCCTTAATCCTTATGAAAACTAATGAGACAATTATGCACATGTTTTAAAACTCAAAGACACTTAGCACAACAAAACTAATACAGTCATTTCAGATCAGCAACCTGAGGCATCCATTAGTTCATAGTGAATTTCTCCAAAAGTCGCCATTATTCCCTTCTTAGATAATCTATCAACAATGTCATTTTTCTCCCTATATATATGTGTAAATAGATATTGGAGAAAGATATGTTGAGTTCATTGATCCTGTCCATCTAATTGGATAGGTGTCCGGGTGCCAACATGTTGCGATTATTCATGTGATCAATGAGTACCTTAAAGTCCCAAAAAACCCATAATTTGTCAATGTAATGATGCTTTTTGAACTACAAGAGACCCCACAACACCAACATCTCTGCCCGGGTGTTAGTTTCCTGACCACCAAGCCAATGAATCTTGTAATGGCACAGAGGAGTGATCATCAACCGAGCGCCACATCTGCATATTTGATGTTTTTCCGCCCCACCAAATAAACCTGAAGGATAGTTAATTTCAAAGGGTCTAAGCCTATGTGAAAAATCCCTCAGCGGTCTCAATTATCGTCAGCCAATCCCATGTCTGAATGATCTGATCAGCAACCCACTGTAGTGTAAATTTCTTATCTTCAAATATCCCCTTGTTTCTGCAACACCATAGCCTCCAATGGAAAATGATTGGAATTCTTCGGAAGTGGATACCTTTTGCTGACCACCAATTATAACACTATTCCACTGACATATATTCTTTCTCACGGAATTTAAGCACAATAGTCTATAGGCGCCAGATCACCCTTGCATAATCATAATTATAAAAAAGATGATTATTGTCTTCATCTACTTTCAAACATAAACAACATATCCCAGGTCCAATCCTGCCTCTCTTCTTTAAGTTTGTATAGGTTAGGTTCTTGTTCTTCCATACCAACCATAGGAATATAATAAGTTTTATTTGAACCTTTACCTTCCAGATTTCCGTGAACTAGCAATTTACTGTATCGTCACATTGTAAATTTATCAAATATCTGTAAGTTTCACTTGACCTAATTTGTCGCTTAATTAGATGGCCACCCCATGTAATACAGTCTCCATTCATGTTGTGTCTAAATCCCATAGTTCATATTCCCTCCATATATTTTGACCATTCATTTGCCAATTGGCCGGAAAGTCCGATGTCGTCGGCCTCCATCCATTGTGGAGCGCCCTCTTGCCAATTTCTTATGATTTGTCCAAGGTAGAAAATTCCTCTTCCCTGGAGATAGTTGCTCAGTTGAGTGCTTATGTAATTTAACTGTGGGTGTCCCCTGATGACCCCTTTCCCTATCATAATTTTCCTGCCCTTACCAAAAATCCAGTGTAGATTTCGAGAGAACAAGTGCCATATTTTCTGGAAACCCTTCCATATGATTGATCCCTCGCCGTCATTCTCCCATCCAGAAATATAGATGGTCTCCAAGTTCTGGGATCTAAGGTGTTTGTATTGGATAATATCCTACCATAACCCCGGTGTGTGCAAGAATCTCCAAATAGACTTCATTAGCAGTGCCTTCCTGAAAGTCTCTGGATCCACCAGTCGCCACCCTCCCCGGTCCTTTGGTAGAGTGATATGTTTCGATTTAGTCAGATGATACTTCCCTTTCCCCCTGCCTCCTTCCCAGATGAAATTTTCCATTGTAGCCTTAATTCTTTTAGTGATGGCTTTGGAAATAAGGAAGAGTTGTGCCCATTAAACTGATAATTGTTGTAGAACTGCCTGCACCAGGATGAGCTTACCTCCCTTCAACAACAACCTTAAAGACTATCCATTGATACTCTTTCTGTACTTGTCAATAAGCCATTGCCAGTCAGCCACCTGGTATCCATAGGGTTTTAGACGAAACCCCAAACATGTTAGACCTTCCGCTAAAGACCCAATTCTGAAATTAAAATTTTCGCCTACCTGTTCTATGATCTCCCAGTCCCCCTCTGTGATTATTAGGCTAGAATTATCATCATTTGCAAGCATCCCCAACGCATCGCAAAATATCTAAAATATGATTTTGAGATTTGGCCAAATATTTTTAATGAACATTCCAAATATTAGAATGTCGTCAACAAAAAAACTATGGGTGATATCTCTATGCTATGTAATTTTTATGCCACGAAAGTTACCCCCATCCGTTGCTCGATTGATCTTGATGTTGAAAGCATCCATCACCAGAATGAACAAAAGAGGCGAAAGTGAACAACCTTGTTTCATTCCTCTACCTGCCTTAAAAAAATCCGGAAGCATTCCCATTGATGATTACAACCATGGATGCTTTGGTGATGCACCCCATAATCCATTCCACATGTTTTCTGTTCATTCCAATTTTGTATAGGACCATCCTCAGAAATTCCCAATCAACCCTATCGTATGCCTTACTAAGATCCACTTTCATGACCACAACTTTCATATGACGATTTTGTATAGTGTGTAGTATCTCCTGATTCGTAGCCACAAGATCATGTATAATTCAATTGTTGAGAAAGCCAGACTGTTCTCTAGTAATATAATTAGATAATACTCCCTTGATCCTCTTAGCAATTATTTTAGAAATAATTTTGTACAAAGTATTACATAGTGAAATTGGCCGGTAGTCCTCAAAATTATTTGTGCCTTTTTTCTTCAGAATGAGAGCCAGGAAGGTTGTGTTGATCGCTCCATGTATGTGGCCCGATTGTCTCGCCTCTTCAACCATGTCTATAATATCCTTCATCAGAAAATTAGAGAAGTGTAAGAAGAAGTCTGGTGTCCACCCATCCAGGCCCGGAATCTTGTCAAGAGTGAAAGACTTCAGCACCCCTTCCACCTCAGCCATGTTGACCACCCTTCTCAGTCTATGGTTGTCCTCCTCTAAGAACATAAGTGGATAGTCCAAAACAACCCATAACTGGTCCTCCACATGTGATGACTCTCTTGCCCTGTATAAATTTTCAAAGTGTTTGACCGCCTCTTGTTATATATTATCAATAGTGTTAATAATGCTCCCTTCGATTTCAATGTTCCAGATGGAATTCCGATTCTTCCTGCCATTCACAAATGTGTGAAAATACTTCTTATTCCTATCACCCTATTTTAGCCAAATGGCTCAACTCTTAAGCCTCCACTTCTTTTCCTGAATGAGTAGTATCCTGTGTTTCTCCATCTCCAGTGATTTGAGTCTTATCCATCCTTTGTGGGTAATGTGGCTGCCATCCATACTCTCAAAGATTTTTTCAGAATCCCTAGCTATCTCCTCTAGATCGTGTATCATTTTCGGCTTCGTACATATTTCCCAAGCGTAGACCTTCTGTTTCATGGTTCTTAAGGTATTCGAGAGATAAATCATAGCTGGTGTCCCCTCCTCACGCCTATGTGTACAAAGAAATTTTCTAACCATTATATTAAATTCCATGTCTTCTAGCCACATTATGTTAAACTTAAATGGGCACCCTTTCAACTTCTGTTTGAATTTCCATTCTATTACAATAGGCCTGTGATCAGAGATTAGTAATGCTTCCACCCAATTTCTAACCCTTCCCATATTTTCTTGTAGTTCTTCTTTGACCATGAACCTGTCAATACATTTTTCTATGTATTCTTTCCCTTTTCGATCGTTATACTAGGTTGGGCATGCTTTCTCCGGTTTCAAGTCCTTAAGGTTCACATCTCTTATCCGGTCTCCAATGAATTCAGATAACGGGTCTCGTCGGCACTCTGCATCCCAAATAGCATCCACATACAGTGTACAGTTCATGTCTCTTGCAATGATAGATTTGTTTAGTGCAAGAATCCCGCTAACATCCATTCTCTTCCAAAATTGTTCCAAGTCATAGTACGGGGCGTACAGATTAACCAAATGTATCATATTCATAAGTCCCCTTACGTGACCTGTCAAAATAATGCTCCCAAAAAAGCTGAATCCTTTTAGGGTCGCCCATCTGGGGTCCCATATCACTGCCAGTCCACCCGATCTCCCCACAACGTCTTTGACTACCATGTGCCACGCTGGAAACATAGCACGGAAGAAAGATAACGACTTGTCAGCCATTTTCATGGTTTCTTGTATAAAAATAAAAAATGGATTCAGCCTCTAACAAAACTCACACAATGATACAAACTTGTCCATTCCCCCAAAACCTCGAAGATTCAATGAGAAACAAATCATTAGGATCATGTGTGGTCAGGTTCCAATGCTCTTAGGACCCTATCAATAGCAAGGGAAACCAGGACGTCCCAAAAATCGCCAGATTAGAAATCCGAGTCTATTACCCCAGATGACAATGATTTTTTCATGAGTTGTGGGTGACCCTTCCCTTTCCGAATAATAACATTTGAAGTGGACAAACGACTAATGACGATAGTAGGGGATGAGGGGCGAGCAGTATGGACCTCTAGAGGGACGAGGTCATATTTCAAATGATGTAACAGAAACACAAAATCACTACCAATTGAGTTATGGGGAGATATCGGGGCGACGTGATCAGGTGAGGACAGTGGGAGAGAGTCTGAAGGCAATTCATAGGAATCGACCAAATGAGGCGAGGAGGTTAGGGGCTCCAGGTTCAGACAGTCAGTTCCTCGGGTACTCTGGCCCTCAAGCAAAGAAATATTTGGCAAGTGGAGAGGGGTTCTGAGGACATGCCTCAGATACACAGAGAGACTCCCTGACTAGGAAGTGCACCACCCCTCCTTCTGTAGAGAATGTGACCAACTAATAGGTCGCACCCCACTATGTGAATAGAATCTAACCCCCCAACAACAAGATTTTCATGTGAAAATGAAGGAGGTCTAGAATCATAATTAGACATACCATGTGAATTGTTCTTCCGCAGAGATGGCACCCATTGTGACCCGTGCTCCTTCGGGCGTTCTGCAGCCTTATGCGATTCCTACCCAGTCTCTGCGTCCCTATGAGAATATGTCCCGACCTTTCGAAGCTGACATGTGCGCCTCAAATGTCCCATTTGATGAAAGAGGTGGCATCAAAACAGAACCTGCCAGTAGTCGATTTGATGTTTATGAACTAGATGCTCCCACGCCAGGTCAATATGGGGAGGGAGGCCTCCAGAGAAGGATAATTCGACCAATAACGACACCACTCATCTTTCATAGACGCCTAGGCATTTGGGATCCATGAAAAAACATCTTCCAATGCAATTCCCAATTGCGGTGAGGGCATGAATCGTCCAAAACTCTAGGGGAAGACCTAGCAGTTTGGACCACTCAGGGTGGTTCTGTGGAGTATCTTTGTTGGGATTAAACCCTATATACCATCTGTGAAGGGTGAGAAAGAATCTCCCCACCACCCATGGCCACCACAAGACCTCCCCAATGTCGTCAGGGTCCATGAAATGAAAACTAAACCACCCGTTTTGTAGCCTGCAAATCTTCGGTGGGTAACCAAGAAATTTGATCTGGGCTTCAATAATCCAGTGAGACATGTTCACCTCACTGTCCTTTTCAAAGAACTAGTGGCCCACCAAATCCTGGGATTTTAGGCTCTATGATAAATCCCACATTATGTCGTGCCAAAATCTTAGTAGGCAGCCCTCTGTCACTAGCTTGAAAGACTTACAATGATGTCATGAGGAGGGCCGTTATCTCCCATCGCGCCCACAGAGAGTTTGTCCAGGAGAAGAAGGAGGTTTTGTATCATAGGGAGGATCCCCAAAATCCCTTGATGAATTGGAAACCTCCTTTGGGAGACCAACGAGTTTGGAATATCATTCCAAAAATTAGACTTCCATCACACTTCTGCCACCTCCATCGCATGCAGATATGCGTCGAAATTAGAGGCAGCATCTAGCTCAGCCAAGAAAGAATCAAGATCTGCCATCTGTACTCCACCAGATTAAAAGGGCTGCCGAAAAATGCCGTCAGTGGGAGAGGTGGTCAACTCGAGAACAAAAAAAAAGTGCTAGGTCCCTAGTCCCCAATGTAAGGGTCACCCAAATGGAGTTGAGTGACAAATGAATAATGGAGATAATAAATGCGAGGATAGTCAGCCTCACCAATGTGCGATCCAATGTAACCTAACCCATACAGATGATGGACTACAAGCCAACCAACCCATCAAAGGAATTAAAAATCCATTTAATAAATGCCTTATCATTAATATGGGGTATTCTCTAGGTATATACACTGCCCTCCTAAACAATTCTGTCAGCATACGCCCACCCCGAAAAATATTTAAAAAAAACCCAATTACCGCAAAACGGTTATAGAGGCGCTAGGAAATTGTGATGTGCCTCTGGAAAAATCTAACCAAGCAGGACTCACGGTGAGCAGGAGATCATGTCGGATGCCTGATAGAGGAAAATACATATAGCCATGGTGATATGAATGTCTAATAAGACACAATCAATCCACAACATCTGAGCGTCACCCCAAAAAATGCCCCTCCTCCCGGAATGGGATTACTGACAACAACATCAACACATGCATCCGCTGATGTTCCACCAGTGATGACAGATTTGGACCTCAACACTTTTGCAGGGCTTCATGAGTATAAACGTTTGAAAGCACTTATCCTGCAGCGATGGGTAGTGATTATCTGGAGCACTGATATTCTTCCTAGTGGAAATAAGAGATATATCTGGAATGTGATTCCAGAGACAATTTCCCATATTAATCCACGATGTCCAGGAGAACGAAGTGACAAGACTTCGCGCTGATTCAATCAGGTCGTCAGGAGAGAAAATAACACAGACCCCTATAACCAGTTATCCAAGAAAACATTTAGAAGTTTGATACCAAATAATTTTCTCGGAATATATGCACCTGCACTCCCTCCCAACGTGCATCAAAATGAGGGTTATGAAATGATCACATTTATTACACAACAAATTGATCAGAATTTCAATTAGGGCCTGAAATTAGCTAAAAATTAAAATTGCTCAAAATTCTTTCAGACCTAAACAATCGGATATATTTCATGGCTAGGATTCCGGTGCAACTCGTTTCGTCAAAACCCGAGTTCGTATGACTGAGTTATGGTCTGTTGTTCGCTTTTCGAAACAGGGAAAAAATGGGCTTAACAGGTACAAGGATGATGCGGCAGCCCAGTCAACAAAAATGAATCTTCAAGAATTTTCTTCAGATTCCAGCCAGTGACACTGTGACAAGTGTTGTCTTTAGATTCACGAGTTTAGTCTATATGGGGGTAAATTTCCTAATATTCCAAAGATTGGAAATTGTGTTTTTTTAAATTAATTTATTTATGATTTAATATATATATATATATTTATTATAATTAAAACCATTTACAAATACCAAAATCCTCATATGATAAGGTTCAATGGAATTAATGCAAGGTTCGTTGGGTTGAATAAACAAATGCCGCATATAAGTCCATTATATATGGTATATCATAAGGTATGTTGAGTGGTGCAAAACAATAAGCAGGGTAGAGGTCCGAGATTTGAATCCATGACCTCCCGCTTCATACCAAGATGCCTTCACCAATGGGCCATGGGTCTAGTACTTATTTTCAATGCATGCACACAAGTATTTAACCTTAAGGAATGCGCCCATGGACGGAGGAGGGGGCCAACCTCTTATTCAATGTGACCATGCCACATGACCGTGCTTCGAAAATTGTGCTTATGCTCTAATTCAATATTTAATTTGAACTTATCACTAATCTAACCTGGATTTAGTCTGGAGGATTTTTAGGAAGTGCACGAAAACTGGTGGCTTTTCTATTTCTGGGATGTTAACTGGCAGTTTTTCCAATTTTGGTGGAGGAAATTGGGGAAAAATTAAATGTGCTCTATCTTGAGCATAAATCAACCAAATTTTGAAAATAAATAGTCATTTTTTACTATCTTGGACCTTCTAAAGCCAATGGTGCAGCTTTCAGAGGAATTTGGAGACTTCTAGGTGCGAAAATGCTACAGGGAAGTTCTAAGGAGCCTAGTGCCACCAGGTGTTAGAGGCATAGCCAGGGGAGCCAGAGGTCATTCTGAGTGAATGAACAGTGAATTTTGGATGATTGACATGTTCTGGAGACAGTGAGATAGGTTTCAGGAGTAGGTGAAGACTTCTAAGGGTGTTTTTGCCATAGGATAGCTTAGGGAAGCTCAAGACCACCAATAGAAGAGGTCATGGCCAAGGGAGCCATGGTCCATTTCCAGTGATTGAATAGTCAATCTAGGGGTATTTTGGTATTCTGAGCCCATTGGTATAGTCTGAAAAACCAATGGAGTTGATCATAAGCTTGTAAAATAATTTTACCATCTTAATCCTAGAGAACCTAGTCCATTGATGGAGGCTCAAGGAGACGTAGCCCAAGTGCTGAGGGTGAAATCCTTTATTATTTTGCTATTGTGTGTTGCTGGTTAATTTTATGCTAATTATTTTTTCTGTTCATGTATTTAATCATCTAAAAACAATTGTTAATTGCTCACACATAAAGCATGCAAAAAACACATGAACTTGACACAAGAATTGAATTGCACAAATGGATGTATGAGCACGATCCTTAGATTATTTAAATGGAATATAAGGTGTTTGCACAACAAACCAAGTGAGCCACCTTTTTCAAATCAAGTTGGTATCATAGCTTAGATTAGCTCATTATAGCCAAGGATAGCTAGGGTCAGCTATTGGTTGTTGAATTGTGCAAGGTGAATTTAATAGTTTGAAATTTTATGTGTGAAGGAGAAGTTAGATTGAGAGCTTGGTTCTCAAATCACAATAAAGAAGTTTTTGAAGATTTTATTCATTACAATTGTGATGGAAACTTCATTAAGTGGTGATTCTAAACCATCCTCCTTTGCAAGACTCTTTGATAAAGAGATGGTGCAGGACATATACATCTTGAAAGATATGGTGCAACAGTTGTGTGAAGGTATGTGGGAGAACACTAAACTTCAAGAGTAGTTGGTTGCCATGAAGAAAGAGAAGCAAGAACTTCTTCAAAAGATGCATGAGATGGAGACACAGCTCCATGATGCCAAAGAAGCCTTAGCCAAACATGTGCTTGAATAAGAGGTAAACAATTCAAGTTTGTCTTTAATTTCCTCTCAAGATAAATGTGTAGTTTATTTTGAAAAACACACTAGAGGAATAGGGTCCAAATTGATGATGAAAATGGGCTATGAAGGTAAAGGATTAGGAAAACATGCACAAGGCATAGTTGAGCAAATTATGGTTGAGGAAATGCCTAAATATTTGGGTCTTGGCTATGGTTAACTTTATGGAGAAATTTCTAAAGCCATGAAGGCACTTGAAACAGTTCCAAGAAGGACTTTTGTTGTAGGTTCAAATCCTCAAACATGCAAATTTTGTAATCAAGATGAATGCAATTGTTTGACACCCATGTTGCAGCAATATTATTTTAGACATGCAACTTATGGTAAATAAGAGAGTTGTGATAACTCGAAGGACATGGACATTGTTGTTGGTCTTCAAAAGAGAGTTGGAACCTCTTAAGTTCATCTCCTCAATAAGGTGATAAAGATGAACATTCAAAGAATCATTCAAGGTATAATTCTTCCTATAATCATATTGTTTATGATTATGTTAAGCATGACAAATCTGTATGCATGAATGGGAGAAAAAATTGATGTTCATATTGTGGTTTGTATAACCATCAAGTTTCAAGATGCTCGAAGAGAATGTTAGAATACAGGAAACAGTCAAAGCAAAGGCGACTTGAATAGAAGATGCAAAAGAATTGCATTCATTGCTAGAAGAAGGGACATCTCATTTCCCAATGTTGGACACTCCATCCAACCACTCATCCAAAGCATTTGAAGCAAGTGGAGAAAAATATTGACAAGAATGGAATAGGAGATTCCATCATCAATGTGAGTTAAGATGATTCACAAGAAGAGTATGTTGAGCAGGAAAAATCACCATTGAAGTGGTTTGGTAAGAAATGGCTCAATTTCTTGACCAAGTAAGGCATGCATTTCCTTTGTACATAGATGCAAATTTCAGCCTTATGTGTGCATGAATTTCTATTTAAAGTATGACAAGTTGCAACAGATTATCACAACTTGTATGATGCAAGATTGCATGTAAATGCTGTTCTGTGGAAGGCATTTATTTTGTTGCAAAATCTCGCCAATATGGTTTAAAATATGGGTATGTCACTCATCTATGTTGCATCAATTTACCATTCAGTTCAGCTCTTATGATCACCCATATGTTTTGGATTTTTGTACTTGTTTGTACTTGGAAGAGAGAGTTGAAAAGTGTACATATGCATGAGATTTTGTATGTGTAAATGTGGTGTAAATAGAGAAGTTGTGATAAGTTCATTATAAATAGATACATGCATGAGTGTTGTCAATATGTATCATGGAATGTCGACTTGTGTCAATTGCACTGCACACATTTCATATCGATTTATGTCAATTGTGTTGCATATTTCATGTCGACTTATGTTGTTAATGTTGCATGTTCTTTGTCGACTATGTTTGTCGATTATGTTGATCGAATTATGCTTTAGTCGATGGTGTTTGTTGATTGTGAGTCAATATTGGATACACCAATGTGCAACAAGATCGCCATGTACATGATGTTACAGGATGTGACAGTAATTGATTTGAAGGATAAAAAAAGAGGTGGTCATCATTTCAATTCTTGCATAATGTTTTCTTTTCAAGATTGACTGTGTGTTCTTGTGACAAGATGTTGCAGAAAGTTTGAGGCCCATTCAGTGAGAAGTGGAACAGATGCAAAGTGTTTTGCAGCGATTGCAAAACAAGTTGGTATTTTGTGTTGAAGCTAAGAGTTCACTCATATTGCAAGCTTAATTTGGATAAGAGGATTTCCAAGAAGAAGCTTGAATGCATTTGTTGCAAAGGGGACTTAATTCTCAGTGGGAAGGCTAATAGTTTGCCAAGTACATAGAGATCGATTTGGTACAATAGGGTATGTAGCAGTCAACAACAGTAAAAAATGTTGAAGTGGGTCAGCAACAACCAGAGAGCAGTGGTTGAGAGACATAGCCAGTTGCGATGCAAGGCATGTTAAGTGATGGTCAAAGAAGACTTGTTAAGTAAAATCAATTGATATAACTTGAAAGCAGAAGAGTGTTGAAGCTCAAGCAGATAATTATTAGCTTTTGTGGGTCCAAAATCCCGTCAGTAGGAAGGAGTGATCAAAATTTGGATCAGGGCCTAAAATTAGCTAAAAATTCAAAGTGATCAAAATTGTTTCAGACCTGAATAATCAGATAGAGTTCGTCGCTAGGATTCTGACGCAACTCATTTCGTCAAAACCTGAGTTCGTATGACTGAGTTATGGTCTGCTGTTTGCTTTTCAAAACATGGAAAAAATGGGCAAAACAGGTACAGGGATGATGTGGCAGCCCATTGAGCAAAAATGAATTTTCATGAATATTCTTCAGATTCCTTCGAGTGACACTGTGCCAAGTGTCATCTTCAGATTCGCCAGTTTGGTATATATGGGATAAATTTCCAATATTCCAAAACTTGGAAATTGTGTTTTTTAAAATTAATTAATTTAATATTTATAATTTAATATTTATAATTTAATATTATATATATATTACAAAATATAATACATTATATTTTTTTAAAAACATATTATATATATTATATATATCATATTTATTATAATTAAAACCATTTACAAATACCACATTACGCATATGATAAGGTTCAATGGAATTAATGCAAGGTCCGTTGGGTTGAATAAACAAATGCCACGTAGAACTCCGTTATATGTGGTATATCATAAGGTATGTTGAGTGGTGCAAAAATTTTACACGTGATAGAGGTCCGGGATTTGAACACACGACCTCCCGTTTCATAACGAAATTCCTTCACCAACTGACAATGAGTCCACGACTTATTTTTGCTGCACGCGCACATGTATTTAACCTTTAGGCACGCGCCCATGGACCAAGGAGGGGTCCAACCCCCTATTCAATGTGACCATGTCACATGAACGCGCCCCGAAAATTGCGCTTATGCGCTAATCTAACGTACGTTTAGTTTGGCGGAAACTTAATTCGAACTTATCACTAATCTAACCTACTTTTAGTTTGGCGGATATTTAGGGAGCGCGCCAAAACTGGCCGCTTTGCTATTTTTGGAATGTTAACTAACAGTTTTTCTAGTTTTGGGGAAGGAAATTGGGGAAAAATTAAATGTGCTCTATCTTGAACATCACTCACCTAAATTTTGAAAATAAATAGTCATTTTTGATTATCTTGGGCCTTCTAAAGCCAATGGTGTAGCTTTTAGAAGCATTTGGAGACTTCTATGTGCAAAAATGCTATAGGGAAGTTCCAAGGAGCCTAGTGCAACTAGGTGTTAGAGGCATATTCAGGGGAGCCAAAGGTCATTCTGAGTGAATGAAAAATTCATTTTGGATGATTGACATGTTCTGGAGACAATGAGACAGGTTTTAGGAGTAGATGAGGACTTATAAGGGTGTTTTTTCCACAGGATATCTCAGGGAAGCTCAAGACCACCAACAGAAGAGGTCATGCCCAAGGGAGCCATGGTCCATTTCCAGTGATTGAACAATCAATATAGGGGTATTTTGGTATTATGAGCCCATTGGTACAGTCTTCAAAACCAATGGATTTGAGCATCAACTTGTAAAATAATTTGACCATCTTAATCCGAGAGAGCCTAGTCCATTGATGTAGGCTCAAGGAGAGGTAGCCTAAGTGTTAAGGGTGAAATCCTTTATTATTTTTCCATTGTGTGTTGCTGGTTAATTTTTTGCTAATTATGTTTGTTGTTCATGTATTTAATCAGCTAAAAACAATTGTTAATTTCTCACACATAAAACATGTAAAAAACACATGAACTTGACACAATAATTGAATTGCACAAATGGATGTATGAGCACGATCCTTAGATTATTTAAATGGAATAGAAGGTGCTTGCACAAAAAAACAAGTGGCCACCTATTTCAGATCACAAACCAAACAATATGTTATCAGAACATGACCACTTCAGAACTGAGGATTTAGTATGGAGGAGTTTCAGAATACTGTGAGGAATTAATTTGGTGTTGATAGAGAAATCTCAAGCCTTTTAGATTGGCTTTGAAAATATAGCAAGGCACTAAAAGAGGTTAATAATGTCAGAATAAGTATCTTAGGTTTATATTTTTGTTTGCTAAGAAAATAAGTATCTTAGCTTTATACTTTTCATATTAGAAATTAATAAGATTCGTAAAATATTTTAAATTTAAATTAATTTCTATTTAAAATAATTCCATCATAATATTATCATGTTTTATTTTAAACACATAGCTATATTAAATCAAATTAATTGACATCATAAATGCCAAATGTATGAGAACAATCAACTCTTCTTTCTATGGTTTCATGCATGTTGAACTCACTTTCAATAGCTTTAGTGACTGAGATGCTAGGCACAATTAATAACACCACCAACTTTGTTGAAAATTTTCTTTAGTGACTGAGATGCTAGGCACAACTAATAACACCACCAGCTTTGTTCGAAATTTTTTCTTCGCCTTTGGTTTACAGTGTTTTTTTACAATTGTAGTTGTCACGACCTTGTGAAAACAAATAGGAAAAATCTTTTGCCCGATGATAATTTCTCCAATTACCTTTTTATAAGCATTCAGACATTAAGAACTTATATAATATGGGATTATTTTTATATAAACATTCAAGCATTATAAAGGTTAAAATTTTTATTATTAAGGTTAACATTTTTATTATTAATGTTAACATCATGGATATTATTTTGAATAACCAGTGTTTTTTTTTATCAGCAAGTATGGGATTCCTTCTATTAACAAGTTAAATATTTACAGCCATAGATCTGCTGGCAACCTGGAAACCAGACCTTGTGTCCAAAATTATCCAAAAGTCTCCGCCTATCACGGGAAACCAGAGGAATATCAAGTCTAATGATCCCTAAAACAGGTAGAAGAGCCATGACTTCAACTTGTAACCAACTAAACCTGCTAAGACTTTGAACTATGTACACTACAGGGCTAAAATCCCACTAGTTTCTTATCATAAAAAAAATAAGGGCACCTGATCAGTCTCAGTCCTAGTTCTCCCCTCCCAAGCTATTCGACTCTTGCATAGTCACGACGTCCTCCTCTTCTCCATCCCCTGTATCATCCGAAGGAGGCACACAGTCATGTCGAAGAATGTCTAGATACCCTGCAATTATCAAGGTGTCCTATAGCTTACCGAGACTTTTGTCTAGCCCTTCCCTGATGCTGTAGAGGTTCTCTCCCACAACTTGGCCAATTCACCTTCTCTCACGTATCAAGCGGCTCAGGATGATCCGTGTCACCCAGACCGATTGCACGTCCACCCTCTCCCCATACTCCTGCCTCAGGGACTTGACTAGGTTCACCTCCATTTTGGAGATGGCAGAAGCCTCCTCATCGTTATTCTCGGTGAAGAACATTGCCTCCAAATCTAACCTTCTGCCCTCGTTCTTCGGCTGAGACTTGTGCTGCCCCCCTTCTCTGCCTCTAGACGCCTCTCCTTTGCCTCTACCCGCTCCGCACTCCACCCAGCGATTAGCTTGAGTAAGGTGACCCGCCATTCTCCCCTCTAGGATGAAGCATCGACATACCACTACCGCAACCGCCTGCGTTGCTCTTGAGATCCCTTCCCCTTTCTGCTCGTTCACCCTGCTGCACTAGGCTAAGCCGATTCCACCGCATCCCCTTCGCATCCTTATAAACCCATCCCGAACCCCCCAATTTTCTTTGCATTCTTCCCTACGCCTTCTAATGCTAATAACTCCACACTCGAGCGGACTAGGACATAGATGGTACCTCCCTCCCTCGGGATCTCGTGTTCCCATTTCCTCCGCCTCCATTTTCCGGTGCTGCAATACACTAATTGTTGTCACCGTCCTTGCCCCGCTTAAACTATCCTCCTCTGTCATGCCTGCCCCCATGTCACCTCCTGCATGCCCCTTACGTGTGCTCGGCCGCCAGGTGGGCCAACTTGCATGGCACCTCTCCTGCCTCCCGTGGGCCTTAGTCACCCGCATCCGGGGGTTTTGAATATCCGGTGTTATGCACAATGAGTGATGAGAATTTGAAATCAATTAAGTTAAAATAGAGAAAAGAGATGTAAAATAGAATATAACTCTCTTAATTCCTCTTGTATGAAAAAAAATGAATAAAAGGAAAATTTATGAAGAAAAAGTTAAAAGTTAAAACTGCAGTTTGAAGAGACAACACTGGGAGTCCTTCACAATGAAGCTTCAAATTCGTTTTTCATAATGAGATAAACTTATCATGTCAAATTGGAAGCTTCAGATATGTTTTCATAATGAGCTAAACTTCTCATGTAAATTGTTTAGAGATATTGGTTAGAGATATGTGGAAAAACTCTCTTGATTACACAATGATTATAAAATGAATTCCTGTCTCATTTAAAGTAAGAAGCAAGAATGATTTCTCATTCCATTTAGTGCCAACATTTTGTTAGAATCATGGTGGTGTAATAGTTATTTTATACGATACATCAAGAAGAATAGAAAATTTGTAGCTCTCAGAAGCAACCATCTCAACAAATATAACAACAATGCAATACAGAAAGAAAATACAGTTACTTTGATATTTTTATTGTGTGGATAAGCATGTTAATTTTTGAACTATTCTATATAATTGAAACAACAAAAATATGTATCGTCTAGCAGTTAAGTCCCTTGGTTGAATTTCTTAGTTCAAAATATTGTACAATTGAAATTCTTCAGAAAAAATCAAAATTATTGTGAAAATAAAATTGATGGTAGTACTATTTTGAAAAATCAAAATTGTTCTGAAAATAAAATTGATGGTAGTAATATTTTGAAAGTTACACATGAGTTTCAACTCAAGCGAAAACTTTAAAAAGAAATACTATGAAATTTCTAAATTATCTCGACTACAAATATATTATAATTTTTTCCTTATGCAATATATCTTTTTAAAAATATAAGCAAAAATTGAATTTGAATAAAAGATAGATTTTAGTGAATGAACAATGTACAACAACTTCGTTGTAGTTGCATCATCCGCATTTACACATGATTCAATGGCAAATATCTCAATTAAAACAACAACCATAAAAACAACAATTTCAACTACGTAATTTGCAATTTCAACAACATAATTTGCAAGTTGGGGCCTCCAATATGTGCTGAGCTCATTGGCTGGGACTTGCCTATCCTAAACCTCTTCTGCTAGGGTTCTTGTGCCTATTCTTGTATTTAATAATGATGAGAAATTAAAACGGAATTCACTCTCATTGTGTAAATAAGAGTAAGCGTCGATGATTTTCATTTCCTACCATAAAAGTGCTAAGGAGTTGTATGATACATACCTTTTCTGTCTCATCAAATTCCAAACTCAGTAACAAAAGTGCAGCATCAAATGCCAAAATCAGTATCAAAAGAGCAATGTCGCATCAGGAAAAGCACTCATCTCAGCCATGTCTATTCCTTCAATTATAAACTGAATTGAACATAACCTTATTGTTCTCCTGCTGGGTTACTTGAAATGGGAATGTTAAGACACGTGGGTTGCATGCAATCCGAACATGCTCCCAAACAAATCATTCTTTTTATTATTATTTTATTAGATTTTATTATTTCTAATTTAAATTACCATTCATGCCTTATGTTTGCATGCATTTTATTTAATTAAAACAATGTGTAATCCTTAACTGGGTTGCATGCTTTCCAGGTGTCTATGCCATCGACTTTCCGGATGAAGAAAATTTAACAGAGTATAGCGTTGGCTGTAGTGATGGTTCCAAGACAAACCTTTGTCTGCTTGATCCGAGGCTTAGCCTAGTTCGTATGATTCTTTGCCCTCATTCATATGATTCTTTTTCTCTAGTGCACTTATGATTCTTTACCCTCATTCGTATGATTCTAACTTGCGTTTGTTTGGCTCCGTTAGTTTGCCTCTGTAATGAAAATGTTCATACAAATGTTCATGCTTATCATAGTCAAAGCATTGTGTTCGTTTGACTCTATAATGAAAATGTTCATGGTTTTCATAGTCACTGGGCATGGCATAGACACTATCAGTATGTCTCGATTTAATCAAGGGCAAGAGCATAGATGTTGTATGACATGTATTTGAAATCATGGACGAGCAAGGGTTCTTGAACTACAGTTGTTAGCTTTATAACCTGTAACTTTCCTCTTTCTTGAACAATAAAATCCTTTCCTTACAATAAAATCCTTTTTTTGTTGGTTTTTTTTTGCTTTATATTGACAGATACCTTTTCTTTGAAATTTTTTGTAGGTCTAACAAGGATTTTATTGTAAGAAAGAGGCTCAAGTTTCTACTTCAAAATGAATGGTCCATTCAAGGAAGTTTATTTTGATAGCCTGTCAATTCTTCTATTTAGCTTTCGATATTCAAAATTAGGGGTTTCACAACCAGAATTAATAACTATGTACAGGTAAGGGCCCGACCTTGGATTCCATCTGCCATACCTAGCTTGTGGCTTTACAAATATATTGCCATACCCAGCTTGTGGCTTTACAAATATATTGGATAAAATTTTGCTTGTAATTGCGATTACTTTCACATTTATTTTAGGGTTTTATCCCTTAAGGCTTGTTGATGAATGTTCTATCAAAAATTTCCCTTTCAATGTGTCCGCGCTCATGGTATCATTGTAGGGATTATCCTCATCGAACTTGAATCTTTATTATAGTTTGTTTCCATTCCACTAATGACTATGACGTTATTTTCTTCCAATTTGTTTTCTGTTTTATTATTCTTCTTTAATATAGAATTATTTTTCCAAAATTATTATACTTATTATGTATGAAGTTGGATCCTTTCAGACTAACCCTAGATGAGTACGTTCAATACCTCTAGGTAACACAATTGGGTATTTTTCTTTTGGTTTGTTAACACTGGAAAATGGTACAAGCAAAAGACATTAGAAAATGTCAAGCAGAGGGTACAATTAAATATTTACAGGGAAGAAATAAATTTTGAAAATTTTAAATTTTCCTAAGGTCAGCAAACAAATTTTTTGACCGCGCACAAGAAGCACTGGCCCTGATCGCGCATTGCGGCTTTTTCTTTGTTAGCTGCGAAGACCACCACTATCCCTCCAATAGCCATACGGTCCTGGAAAATGCAAAATGCCACTATCCGGGACCACTTGGCACACTTGGAGAAAATGATTCTCACTCAAGCTAACTAAGTATAGTTGCCTTTGAGCCACCTTGAGGATTTAGTGCAACACGCAAAGGAATCATACTCCCACTCTTGTGTCAACATCCATCTTGTACCAAGAGAAGAAGGGAAAAATTGAAATTTTTCTATAAAAGCCAGCCATGGGAATAGAAATGGGAGACACATTGTTATGCTGGCCAAATTTCTCATCAACAAACCAACTCATGTTGTTCAGCAGCAAGAGGATTGGAAGGATTCTGTTGTTTTCCATCCAACACCTCAATCCAAGAGAGAAGAGTTCACCACGTGTCCGTCGATATACCATCCTTTGAGAGGGAAGAGAGACTTGTTGAAAACTTGAGGGGAAGAGACCCCCTTGTCTTGGATATAGGAGCTCCGTAGCTCGAAGGATCCATTACAAGATATTTAGCATTCTATCTTCTACTACCACCAACACCTAATAAAGGGAGAGAGCTCTCCATTGTTGAGTTATTAGTGTGTTTTCTCTATTGAGCGTGTTTCTTGTGTATGTTGTTTTGTTTTTGTTTCATTGTTTATGTAGAATGTTATGTTTCCATTTAACTTAGCTTATTACATGTTGAACTTGTTCCACTAACGTTTGAAAAACCACTTTGACCTGTGACTTTATTGTAGGAAAGCATCCTCCCTACTAAGCATAGTGTATTTCGTCTGCCCATGCGTCGAACGCACTACCACAAGAATGGCGACTCCACTAGAATACTTCTTTTGAGTTAATGGTTGTTGATGCAGGCCCTTCTTCTTGCTCAGCTTGCTGCAAAATCACTCCTGCATCCTATCAACACTTTCAGTCACCTTTAGTGATAATTTTTTCTCAAAGGAGGATTTTTTCTTGCATCTGCCAGACCGCGTGCATTCTGTTGAGATACATGCGCGCTTTGCACCTATGGGAGAATAAGCCACGCGGTAGGAAGTAAGAACTTTTTTCACTTATTTTTCTCAGTTTTTTGCAGTTGTAAGGTGTTGGCAACCCATATGAAATTTTCCATCACTATGCTCTGGTATTTCATGGCTCGTTAGGACACTTATTTGCTAGAGTTTAGCCTAGAAACTAAGTAGTTTTAATTTTGGTTTCTTATTATTGCAAATCACACATAGTTTAAGTAGGGGAAAGTGAGTGGCATTAAATCCACATATGCTTTCCAAACAAATGATTTGATGGTAAACGATATAGAACACATAGAGTAATTAGCAGAAAAGTAAGTGGCCCATACATCCACACATCTTTAGGTAATTCTTGTTGTTCAGTTTTTGTATTTATATTAGTTCAATTTTTGCATTAGGAATTGGTACTAGGACCAAACTGTCGAAAAGAAAGAAAGTAATCTCTACCACCCTTGCACCTTATAGTGCACATGGGTATGCATAGGAATGATTTCCTAAGACAATTTTCCATCTCCCTATAGTGCAAAATTAGTCTAACTAGGCAAGGTGTAAGCGGCTCATAATCCGCACATTGTTTAATCTTGCAAGGAACAATCACACATAGCGTAATTAGAAAAGGATTGTCAAGGATCAACACATATCCACATCTCATAACACTTGTGATTGTACATTCCAAAGCACACACGAAGCATCAGTAAGCATTGGACCAAAAGGCACCCATTATGTTGGGACCTTTATCCTCTTCTTACAGTTACTTCACCAAGGCACACCCTAAGAAAATTGAGACTCTCTAAAAATAATCACTAATCGAACTCACTAAATTATCCCCACAGGGCAAAAAAATAAATTATAGTTCAGGTTAGGACCATCCGGGGTAGGCATCCAATAATCTGCCGTGGTCATTCTAAATTTTGAAACATAGATGTTGAATTTTTAGGGAGCTTCAAATATGTCTATCCACCCACGGAAAAAATACCTGAGTTTTACCAGAGACCCATCACAGAGGGGGTTAAGCTTAGGCCCAGTGCGTGCAGTACTTTTTGGGGATACTTGACCCATCTAGTGCTTGGTACTAGTAGTTGAATACCAAGAAGCTCAAGACTCGAACGCTCATGTGGGACGACGGTACTTTAGTGGCCAAAACTAGGGCATCCTTCCCTATAGGTGATTGTGTAGGCAACACTAGATCCTCTTACCATTATCTTGGTCGATTCTTCAACTACTAGAAGGCATCGACAGTTATTTCGGGACTTTAGCCCCAATACCCATCAGAAGACATCTTTGCAAGGCCTAGTTACATTTGAGAGTGTAAGGACGATTAGGTCTATTTAGGTTTTTGAGTATCATACACAAAATAACCAAACCAAATTGTTTTCTTTCTTGATCACATAACGTTAATTTAAAGGAAAACTTACCTTTTATTTTTTCTCTTTGTTTTATGCATGTGATCGCATTTTCCTTGATAAAAATATTCTTTCCCTCAGAAAACCAAAAATATTGCACAGATAAACCTAGTTGACACCATAACAGACCCAACGAGACCTTGTCGATCTAGGCCTTTTTTGGACCTCCCCCCATTTGAGGGAGGAGTTCTAGGTATTTCGCCATTTAGGTGTCAAAGACGACACACCGCCACCATTATCAGCGCATATGTGATTGGAAACCCCCAAGGTTCACCCAACACCACATCAGTGGAAACCCCAGCAGAGTCACCACACTCAACTGCTCCCACAACCCCTAGAGGGAAGAGGAGCGCTACCCCTTCGGGGAGTTAGCAGAAAATTCAACATGGTACGCCACAGGGTAATATTCCCCAGGCACCCCCCATAAACCATTACACTCAGATACTTGTGTTTCCACAGTACACAATGGCAGTCAATACTTAGTTACCCTTTTTAGCATCACTAAACCTTCCAGATCTATCAAGGTTAACCAATGACCCCTGCATTGCACATTGCCTTAATTGGCTTCCCATGCCCATGAAACTCCCTTCAGATATACCAAAATTTGAAGGAAATCAAGTGGAAGACCCAATAAATTATATTATGACTTTCCACCTATGGTGTTCGTCGAATAGTATCATTGATGATACTATTCGACCGAGACTATTTCAATGCACCCTAACTGGGCCTGCGGTGAAATGGTATGTTGAGCAGCCTTTTGCTTCGCATGGAACCTTTATCACCCTCACTACCGCGTTCCTTATTTATTTTTCAACTACCCATTCACCACGATTCAGGAATGGAACTGCTGACTCATTTTAGGTAAACACCAGTCGCCCATATATCGGACCAACTCCATGAATGACAACGACGCCGTAGTTTGTGCAAAGCCAAACTCAACGATAGAGTTTTGCTGCAGTTGTGGCAAGACAGAAACATACCTCTGAGGAGGACGCCATTTGCAAAGCCCAGCAGTTCAAACTCTTCAACACCCAGTCATGATATATTTACAATGTCCTACCAAACTCCCTGCGCTTGCAAACTTATAGAGAGTTACCAGAAATGTCGAATACTACAGACGGTTTGATCGGGTCATAGACTCAAGGTCACCTAGGTAGCAGTATCCAGTACCTAGGATATGCATACGATTCTACCCAGAACGTGACATAACTTGGCTACCACCAAATTCAATCTACACCTTTGCAGAATATGATGAATAGGGTGACGCCATACAATCAACAACAGGGAGGCTCGTACCCTCCCTTGCAGGGGACCCAGTACTCAGCTAGGAATGCTAATGGAAGATATCCCCCCCAGCAATCTTACACCAAACACGGATAGGGAAACCAATATTTCCCTTTCCTCGCACAAAATCTACCACCGCAAAACAACGCGCCAGTGAACTTAGTGCAACCATCCCAGGATCAACAACACCAGGCTTATGACCAGGAGAACCACAATAACCCTCCTAATGCCACGAAAAAGAATCTTAGGATTAAACAAAAGGGAGACTCTGGATAGGGGGGTAGTAACCAGCAATGCCCCCTACGATCTTAGTCTAGGGGCAAACCCAACCGGAATCAAAACTAGGAGCCAAACAACAACTCCCAAGGGAAAAGAAAGAGGTCCAGTCTAAAGACAAACCATTCTTGTGCCATATGTAGTGAGTAAAACCATTACACTCACCACTCTCTCGAACTCCCTGAACTGAAAAAACTTCAGGGTAACCGTGGATAAGGGGGACCTACCCAACAACCTGCTGTAATGCAGAAGCCTTTCCCCCACTAAGGAGTGGTTAACACCCAACAACAACCACCCCAAAACTATACCGGAAGAGACAACCATGAAAGTTACATGATTGGAGAAGAAATTTTCCTCCAAACAAGGAATAAGAACTATGACGCCCCCCCGGACACCAACCCATCAGGTATGATCACGAGTGCACCTACTACATCGTTAACCATATCCAAATTACATATAGAGCCCCTTCCGAAAATAGCCAAGGGGCCAACCAGGCGTGTAGGAAACCACTCAAAAGATGCCCATAGCTGCAACATAGTGGATGAATAAGCACAATCATTCACTGCCATGTCAACCTTATAAGTGCTGCAATCATGCCCAAGACAACGAAAACCCCTACTTTTCGCATTAGGGGCGATCTACTCGTCCGATTTGCACCTAATGGTTTTCGACCTAGATAAAGCAAGCTCTAGGCTTCCTTCTATGTTCGCCTTCCAAATACCAGTTTCAGTCCAGAATATTACCATACACTGATGCATCATTGACGAAGGAGAATCCATGTGCATCATGTCCAAATCCGTTTGGAAAAAGTTAGGATCACCTAAACTGAAACCATCTGACATCATGATTAGAGCAAGTGACATCACCCTTCAGCCCCCGTCAGGCTATATCAAAATGTCCCTGTAAACCTGGCTGGAAATATGGTACTTATAGACATTGAAGTCTTGGACATGAAACTAGACTACAATATACTCCTCAAGCAGAGTTATATGTATGCCATGACTGCAATAACATCCTCTGTCTTTTGGGTGATGATGTTCCCCCATGAGGATTAGATCATCACCATCGACCAAATTACATACTATGATAATAAACCCATGACAACTCTCGATGTTGTGTTACCATATGTATACACAACGATGGAACCGCTTACACGGTATACAGAATTTGGCCCCGGTCAATTCAAACCATCATCGATCCTAGGATCATTCCTAGGAGATCCCCCTATCATACCAGAGGGAACCCCAAAAATCACAGGGGCACTAGTGTGCATGATGTTATTATCAAACACCGAAACCAACCCTGATATGGAAACATTAAGTAATACGGAGACCGAAGCCACTAGCACAACATTCCTACCCTACGCCCTTGCACAAACCCCATTTTTATACCCCCCACCTAGTTTTGTGTCAATGCAGGTCTTGGAAGCTATTACATTACCAAACATGGCTTTCGCAATACCTGTGTGGTATTTGGTCCCACCAGCCATGCTAGGAAGTCCTGACATCACTTTTACAAGGATAGCCTTTATCAACCCTCAGGAGGGCACAAAGGTTAATGCAACACTCGTAGTAGCACCAACTAACGCGACCAAGAAAACCAACAAAAAAGGGAAGAAAATCGAAAACCCCAAAATACCTAGGGCATTAAAACCTTGCGCATTATGTGATTTCGTAGGTCATCCTACCAATATTTTCTGGGAGTTAGATGAATTAAAACCTCTTCTAAACACCGAAATAAATTTTGTGGCCTCAAGTTCCTAGACAAATGAACAGGCCATGAAAAACCAAGGTAAATCATTACACACTGATCAAGCATGCACCATATGCGACCGTTATGGGAATTATACCCACCATTTCCCAGAGATGCCATGATATAGGGATGCCCTGCAAGCCCTAGATCAATCTTACCAACAGTACCCCTCAGATCCACCCATGAAAATGGATGAGGGAGAGCCTAGAACCATATTGTACCTACGAGAGGAGCCTACATATTGCTCGTAAAAGGCCACCCCAACGGACCAAAGACAACAAACAGAGGCTACTCAGCGAGCCCTAGTTTGCACACTGTGTGACGAGCCTGACCACTTAGTCACACAGTGTCCTGAATTAAGGGTGTTTAACCATTGGTACCAAGTCCCTCACGTTTCCCAAAGAAACTTAGTTTGGCATCGAAGAAATACGTGTCAAATTTGTCGAAGCAACCACCACATGCGTCGTTGTCCCCACATCTATTGGTTCTAGTCCATGTTGGATTTCATGCGACGCTCCATCGTTGAAAACTATGACTTAGCCAGCTCAGACATAGAATCTGCGAACATTACTACCACTTAAGGGATGGAAGCAACAAGGACCATATTATATGTTTTCGAGGAGAGATAGTCACCTGAATGACCACTCACCATACCTGCCCCCCATTATCGCCCTCAAGCTCCTATTTAACTCCGTGCACTCTGTGATGAACGAGATCACTCGATGCTGGCTGTGCAACTCTAGATTTGTTTCAAAGATGGTATCCAGTCAACCCCGTATACTATGACGGTTTACGAGCAGTCCAATGTTCATGTTGAGTGTGTTCAGGTGACCACCTGGTTCGTTGTTGTACCTACATCCCCCGATTCCTTTTGGCGTTAAATTGTTTATGCCATGCCATAACACACCTCACTGCAACAAACGTATTAGATTCAGAATCTGCGGAAAGTTTGAAATCTCAAGAAATTGTGGAAACCAGGTCCATTTTATTCATGTCAGTAGAAAAACAACCAACAAAGGGGCACATCATCACCCCCAACCGCCTTCCATGGATAAGCCCAACCTACGCATTATGCGACACACGTAACCACTTTTTCGCCCAATTCCCGGATTTAAGATCATTCCTCAAATGGTACCCAAATAATCTAGTAGTCCAAAGGCAATGGAGAACCAATGGAAAATAGTCTTGTCTGATTTTTCATAACAACCATCAGACTCGGCACTGTACTTACATCTGCCAATTTCAACCTTTTTTAGACACCATACGCTCATTGGTTACCCAAGAATTAGATGTAAATATTCTAGAGCCAAGGCAACCTGCCACCCATTGTTACCAAAACATTAGGGAGGATAAGACGACCCATCGTCCTAGCAGGGCCCAAAACCAGCCAAGAACAACATGTGGGATGTGCGATAGAAACGACCACAGAGTCAATCAATGTCAGGAACTTAAGAAACTCAATAACAGTCTTTGCATGGTCACCACCATCCCACATATCAATCTCTCCAATAAAGAGAAGATCACACACTGCTATTGCAGGATTTTCTCACAATTCCACCATACTATGAATTGTGAATATCTCCCAAGGCTACAAGCTACAATGTCAGTGTTGAGTCTGAACTCTCGAAAAGAGCCATACCAACCAAAACCAGAGACTCAGAGATGGAAGAAGTGCAAACATGCCCCAATGCCCAATCATCTACGAGCATCCACTTCGGGCACATAGTAGTGTTGGTTCTCACACCATCTAATCAATAAGCACCTTGACACCATGAACCATTTGCACAAGTCACAATCACGAAATAGTGTTGTGACCCTTAATGGAAACATTTAGGCACCTTTACACTCAACACAACTTCCAAATCCAGGAAAGTGCGAGTACCCTTAGTATGCCACGAGAAGAGCATAAGCTTGCTCTCACACAAGCCACCACGATGGAAATTCCTCCACCATTCAACTTCGACGGCACACAACACCACATACGATTCAAGTCATCATGCATGGGAAACATGACTCTTGCTGTCTGCTAATCTGTAATTGGTGTTGAGACTGCTAGAGCTACAACAATATATGTACCATCGATGGTGCAAACACAACCAGTCTGCACTATGTCAACCTCGTCTAGTTCCACAACATAAAAAATGGAATCATATTCGTGTCGATCAACCAGCACTGGTACCCCTGAACCAATTCCTTACGACATCACATAAATTGATTCCCCCTTAGATGTCTTGCTCCATTCAGACGAGGATATTCTAGAGCACGACTATCCCCCCAATACCCACGCGGTCTTGGAGAATGCAGAATGTCACTATCCGAGACCACTTGGCACACTTGGAGAAAAATATTCTCAGTCAAGCTAACCAAGTACATTTTTCTTTGAGCCACCTTGAGGCTTTAGTGCACCACACAAAGGAATCATACCCCCACTCTTGTGTCAACATCCATCTTGTACCAAGAGAAGGAGGGAAATTTTGAAATTTGTCTATAAAAGCCAACCATGGGAAGAGAAATGGGAGACACATTGTTATGCTGGACAAATTTCTCATCAACAAACCAGCTTGTGTTTTTCAACAGTAAGAGGATTGGAAGGATTCAATTGTTGGCCATCCAAAACCTCAATACAAGAGAGAAGAGTTCACCATGTGTTTGTTGATCTAACATCCTTTAAGAGGGAAGAGAGGCTTGTTGAAAACTTGAGGGGAAGAGACCCCCTTGTCTTGGATATTGGAGCTTTGTAGCTCGAAGGATCCACTACAAGAGATTTAGAATTCTATCTTCTACTACCACTAGCACCTAATAAAGGGAGATAGCTCTCCATTGTTGAGTTATTAGTGAGTTTTCTCTATTGAGTGTGTTTCTTGTGCATGTCTTTTTGTTTTTCTTTCATTGTTTATGTAGCATGCTATGTTTCCATTTAACTTAGCTTATTACATGTTGAACTTGTTCCACTAATGTTTTCGAAACCACTTTAACCTACGACTTGCTTGTAGGAAAGAAGCCTACCTACTAAGCATAGTGTATTTCGTCCGCCCATGCACCGAATGCACTACCACATGGTTCATTATAGATTATATCCCTAATTTTCGACAAATTTTAAATCTCTTTATAGTTTTTTTTACTGTAGGTGCTATTTTGAAAGGAATACGTTTGAACTATCTGGGGTCTTGGATAGATGATGATTAGGTGATCTATTAATGCACTCCTTCATGTGAAGTCATTGGTTTAATTCCCCACCCCGATCGGGGTGATATATTAGACATGATGAAGATGTAGTCCTACCAAACTTACAAAAGAAAAGGAATATGTTTGAACCAATTATTTCCTTCTTTGGAAAAACTCCACTACCATATATTTGAATTTAGCTTTATGTCCTTTTTTTTTCTAGGTCTGCGTATTGCTTAACCAATGCCTCTTCTCTGTATGCCTTAGACATATTGGCTCATGGTTTTCCTCAGAGAGAGGCACATCATTTTTATGCTTATGGTTAAACTTTATTTTCAACATAGTCCAGACTAATTCATACTAATTCTTTAAGATTCAATAGTATTGCACTATTTCATCCAGGTATAATATATACTTGGCTAAGAGCCTGCTTCCTTGTTTAACACTAAATTTACTGGGTCCTTACAAACTCTTGAGGGTTAATATATATTAATATTTTAATTAGGGATATAATTTATATATTCTTCATATTTGTTGGTTGGACTAATATATATATATATATATATATATATATATATATATATATATACACACACACACACACACACACACACACACACACACACACATATACCTGAGTCATTATCTAAATCATTGATCTTGATGCATAAATCTTAATATCGCTCGGAAGGAGTCGAGAAAAAAGACTTCCTCCATTCCAAATAGTTCAACCCAAAGAAAATCTTCCATAGAACCAAAATGAGCACTAAAATGAGATTTTCCATATGAGAGTTGGAGGAATTAAAATTAAAACAACACTTCTACATGTTCTTGTAACAAACTTCAAACAACCCTAATGGAAGGGATTGCTTCAAAGCATAACAAGTCACGGAGTCACGAAAACAGGTCTGAAGGGGACAGCACAAGCCTTACAAGAGTGTTGACACGTATTGGCCATGCATGAGGTGTTGACACATGTAGAACATATGTTTACTGCAAAACCAGAATATAGTCACTTTATGAGCTTTAGTATGGAAAACATAAAATGGTAAGAAATTAACATTAAGTTTAAAAGTAGCATTTGTTAATTTGAATAGGAAATTCTCTCGATCACTTGAACTTATCCTAAGTTTTTCCTTGGTATGAGGCCAATTAAGACCTCTTAACTTTTGATTCATTAACAAAAAACTTTGTCAGTGTCTTATAGGCTGAGGAAAAAGTGAATTAAAACATGTACAACAAGAGTTTGGGTTTAATCAATGAGACTTTAGGTTGAATCATCTGTATTTTTGTACACCGGCTCATATTTCAAGGCAGATCGATTACAATAGTCCCTGCTGCCTTTGGCGGGGACTGATAAAATAATAGTTCCAAAAGGTATTTAAATATATTTTGTCAAATATGTACAACATATAAGGTACTATGATATTTAAAAAAAGTTTTTTTCCTTCAGGAAAAAGAATATGCTAAGGGATCGCTGATTACTTTGATCCACATCCCATTCTGTATATATTCAAAATAAATTCCACAGGGAAAAAACTAAACTTCATAATTCATTTTCAACTATACAAACTAATAAAAAACAAGACAATAAAAAACAAAAGTATTCATCCATAGTTTTGCATTCTCACGACAAAAAAAATAAAAAAAATAAAAATAAAAATTATGATAAGGAAAAAAGTTTTTAAAATTATTTTAATATTTTTAATCACATATATATTGAACATTGAATAATTATTTCAATACTCTTTTATCATACTGTCTTATTATGGAGGTGTTCAAACATATTGGATTTAATGATGGAATGTGAAATTTTTTTCATTATTGGACAATGTTTAATTTTCATGAGGGTAGTTGCACAAAGAATAATTATATTAAAAATAGATTTGTGATTGTGTACATATGAGTGGATCAAAACTCACTCCTTTTTCACACCGTGTTTTGGATTGATGATGAATGAGTGCACTATTAAAACACTCCTTACAAAAAGGTCATTGGTTCAAATCTCTTATAAGTGTTAGCCTACAAAAATAAATAATATCTCATCATAAAAAAACGTGATAATATCTTATAAAAAATTAAAATATACTATTAAAATATTTTTAATTTTAAATAATATAATTAATATTACAAATTAATAAACATAACCATAATTATATTTATTTAAAATCAATATTATTAATAATGAACAACAATATTAACAAATTAATTTAATCAATATTCTAATTTTGAGAGGAAAAAATTATCAAAATATATGTGCATCCCTATATTAGTGGGATCAAGCATCATGAAGCAATTATCTAATTCGAGAGTAGTATTAGATAGATAATGGAAATAGTTTGTAGCAAATATTTGATAATAAACTAAACATTTTTTCTTACATTAATAGATAAATCTTTTGAGTAGTAGGTATCTTTTTTCTTTTTCTTTTTTTAAGAAAAATTGTTTGTTTTAATAGAAAAATTTGTTACATATGATTGATATTTAGAATTTTATATAAAATCTAGGGACAACGAGTTTTAGGTTACCAAATTGTAAAAAAAAACAAGAAACATGGCACACAAGTCTATCAAAGAAACCCTTTAGGGAGCACTAGATATAACCCAACAAATGGGCAACCACTCATGTGGGTCATCAAATATTAACAAAATCTGAAAGGAAAAAGGGCGCAAAGATCACAAACAAGACCCAAATGGGCACCCTAGCAATGCTAGAATATACTTTGACCAACAAGAAATAACGCCAGAAAATACTCTGATAGGCAAGAAAAAACGATAAAAAATACTCTAACTGGCAAGAAACACCCGAAGATGCTCAAACATGCCTCTTCACTGCAACAAAATCATAGACAAGGGCAGACACACTACAATAATGGAGGAGTAGAGTGATTTCATGAGAGCTGACCCATGGACACACCGTATGGAAAAGGGTAGAAAAATCAAGCTACAAACGATACTCACATCAGGAGGTGGAAACAACATAACCCTCACTGATATTGAACCTCCAAATACATAGGCGACTTGAAGTAGGCAAGGAATGAGGCATAATAACCTATAACGGGATGATAAGAACCAGGCACAGGAAGCCAATACGATGGAAAAACCAGGGAAAGAGGGTTACGATGGCCAGGGTTCCAGTCGTCGAACCCTCTCCCAACCTCATAATAAGCATGTATTTCTAGTAGGTATCTATTGAAACATTAAAAGCTTTTCCATTTTTTTTAAGAAATTCATTTCAAATTGATGTAGTGTATTAATTTCAAGTTATCACTTCTATAATATTGAGATGAAAAAATTATTTGTAATATTAATTTTCTTTTCATTAATGATGTTGTTCAAGTTCATCGTTTTACATATATATTTTAACATGGGTGAGACAAAAACACAACTACTTGAACCCAATACTTTAGTTATGTCCTCATCTATTATAAAATTAAATTAGAACATCAAAATTGATATGGATAAAAATAAACAAACAATATCAAAACATTTATAATTGCAACAATACGTCATGAATCACTTCATGTGTATTCATGGAATACCTATGGGCATTCAGAGAAGACACTTGGAAAACATGTGACCATTCATCGAAGACATTTTAAAGCAAATGATATGAAAGAAGAAATAGAATAAATGGTAGTTTTTATTGTTTATTATAGTCAATTGTATTAGGAAGTATGGAATATGCATGATACAATGACACTTACCAAGCAAGCTTGTAATTGGAAAGCTTTACCATTCAGGGCATTTGTTTGTCTCGTTCAATTTTCTTCATAACTAGAAAGCAAAGACGTAGATTGTCCAAGAGGATTTGATAGAGAAGGGCCATACTTTCCTCAAATTCCCATTGGAGACTTCCATGTACAACATCTTCAATAACAACAAATCTAATATAAGATAAAAAAGTCATAGGAGGTGGCGTTTGGACCAAGGAATTTGAAGGTTGGGAGGAATATTTGATCACAAATTTTAAGCTCAACATACAATAGATAGTTGATAATGGTAGTTCTCGAAGTTTTAGGAAAATAGTTGTAACAAGCCTTGCGTTTACCCCCATTTTTGTGATTGAAATGCCAACGTGGGTTCAAAAGTCACGATTGGTTGATAAAATATGTTGTAAATACTTAAATTTACACAACTACAAATGGGGAAAATATCTAACGTACGTTCGTCGGACATTTGACTCATTATATTCAGTTATTCGATACATTTGTCATAACTTTCCATCGATGAAATTCTGTTGGATATCCGACACTGTGCAACTCGTTAAATATTCGACGGGACTAATGTCATATATCTGACACCCACGATGGCCAAAAATGCGTCTAATAATCGAGCATTTTCTAACGACTTGCCGTCGGACATCTAACAATATATTTCATCAAATCATCGAGGAATTTTTGACACCCTGCGGTCGGATATCCGACGTCAACCTTGTTGGTTTGCGTCAATATCCAACGAAAATTTGCGCCGGATATTAGACATCATAATAGCTCATGGGACGAGAATGTCATACTTCAACAATTTGTTTAGTCGGTTGGGAATCAGATATCCGATGATAGTTTATTATCATGGTCATCGGATATTTGAAGATGACTAATTAAAGGACAACTTGATGAGCGTTTAAAAAAAATATAATTTAATCTCCATTCCTCTCGCTAATGAAGCAACCCATAACTAGCATTTGCATGAAGAGGTGCAAAGGGCACATTCATAATGTTTTGGTTTTTTTCTACTCTTCAAATATATATACAATAAAATATGAAATAGAAGGGTTTCTAATGTCTCACTAGAGGTCGAGGATCGATGGTCGAACGGGCTCAGATGTTGGTTGGTCGAACAAGCTCAAAGATTTGGTATCTCTTCAAAAGTCCAGTGTGTCAAGGAGCCTGACTATGCGGGATATCATTTTATAAAAAATGTTGTTACTTGGAAGAAGATTGTAGCTACATATAATCTTCTCTATTTCTTTATGATTAACAACAACTAAATTTACATTTTTTGTGCACTTTTTTATGAAATCCACATGAATCACTGTGGTTGATATTGTTGGGTATGTGTTATATTCTTTCCACAAACTAATGGCATTAAGAAATTCTTCCTGTTAGAATTAAGAGCGTGCTCCCGACGAAACCCACAGTGCTTAATTTCCGGTGGGTAGTTCGCGTCCATGGTTTTGTCCATGGTTTTGCACATGGTATTGGGGCACAATGGTTTTCGGCCCCTGGTATTTTTGTATATTCGGTCAAGGGAACTACGGTTATGTTCTAATCCATAGTTTATGGGTTGGGGTTTATGTATGCTTCAGCATGTATATATATGTGTTGTAACACTAAAAGGAATATAATGAAAAATCAAGTGAAAGACATTCTAATTTGAGATCTGGGAAAATCTCTGTGTTGATCTGTTTTATGTTTTATGCTCTCGCTATTGTTTATTTTCTGTTATAAGATTCATGTGTAGATAATTTCTGTTCAGGGTTAAAACCTACATTTGGTATCGGAGCCATTTCGGCTTCAAGGGGACGCCTTTGTTGTTGAGGGTTTTTTGCTCGGGCCTGTGGTAGACCCTGTGCAGTGGGAGATCTGCGGGATCGATTCTTGCGGTGAAAGAATATGGCGAGCGGCGGAAAGATCGAGATCGAGAAATTTAATGGTCAGAGTTTTGAGTTGTGGAAGCTCAAGATGGAGGATCTGCTGGTGGATAAAGATCGGTGGATCCAGGTAGATCAATTACTAAACCGAATAAACCAACGGGAATGTCGGATGAAGAGCGGAAGAAATGGATCGGAAGGCTAAGAGCACAATGGGGTTGGCGTGTCTGATTGATTATGTTGAATGTATGCAGGAGGCTAAGGACAGAAGAATTTGTCTAGGAAAAACTTGGGTGCACAATCAAGTCTGCAGTGTTGAATAAGTTGTTCTGCGGAAAAAACGCATGGCACAGGATAGAAGGACCTGGGGCTCGGTGGCTGAGCATGCGAGAACGCCTTCAATACTTGTGGTAAGTCAATTGTCATACGTTGATATTAAAATCTCGGATGAAGATAAGTGCAGCAGTTTGTTGTGCTCTCTACCAGACTCGTGGGACAGTCTGGTTATTGCAATAGGTAGAAATATAACTACCTTGAATTTTGATGACATTGTCTCAGCCTTGCTGTCGGAGGAAATGAGACGGAGAAATATGGAGGGTCGGAATGGAGATGCCTTATTTGTACGAGGAAGGTCCCAGAACAGAAACAAGAATAAGGTTTCGAGTGGGAGATCTAAATCTAGAGGGAGATCTAAATCTCCTGGAAAGTTTGTAAAGGTGTGCTGGAAATGCGGAAAGGAAGGGCACTACAAAAAGGAATGCAGATCTAAAGCTTCTGAGAAAGGAAAGGGATCTGATGAAGGTCCTTCTGCAGAGGCAAAAACCACCTCGGATGAAGTTGGGGATGTGTATTTGGCTTCTTCTTCAAATATACATGTAGATCATGAGTCATGGTTGATTGACTCAGGTGCATCCTTTCACTTCACTCCCCATAGGGAGTGGTTCTGCGAGTATGAGAAATATGATGGTGGTGATGTCTTCCTAGGGGATGATAGGAAGGCCAGAATCGTCGGACGTGGAAAAGTCAAGTTGAAGCTGCAAGGTGGAAGGATTAGAACACTTCCTGGTGTTCTGCATATTCCTGCATTGGCCAGAAATCTGATTTTTGTAAGCAAGATGGATGATGCAGGTGTAAAAATAGTGTTCGAGAAAGATGCCTGCAAGATGGTTCAGGGAGCACTCGTATTAATGCGGGGAGTTCGGACTGGAACTCTATACAAGCTACAAGGTAGCACTGTTATTGATGGGTGTAACAGTTATGTGGTTCCCGAAAAATGGAGCCGAAAGCTTGGGCCGTCTCTGGAGAAAAGACCATGCTATGGCATCAAAGGCTTGGACATATTGGAGAGAAGGGCCTTCGGATACTACATGGAAATGGTGTGGTAGAAGGTATGTCTAATAGCTCTATGGATTTCGATTTCTGTGAACATTGTGTATATGGGAAGCAGAATCGGGTGAGTTTTTCTTCTAGTGCTAAGAGGGCGAACAAGATATTAGAGCTTGTGCACAGTGATGTTTTTGGACCTGTGTCAGTTCCATCACTTGGTAAGTCTATGTACTATATTTCATTCATAGATGACTTTTCAAGGAATACATGGATATATTTCTTAATTTGAAGTCTTTGAAAAATTTAAAGAATTTAAGGCTCTGGTGGAAAACTAGACAGATAAGATGATAAAGGTGCTGAGGATAGATAATGGTGGGGAGTTATGCAAGAAGGAATTTGAAGAGTTCTGTAAGAAGTGTGGTATAGCATGACAGAAGAATACTCCATATACACCTCAGAAAAATGGAGTTGTAGAAAGAATGAATAGAACACTAATGGAAAAGGCAAGAAACATGCTCAGTGGTACCGGGTTAGGACAAGAATTCAGGGCAGAGGCAGTGGAGACTGCATGTTACTTAGTTAACAGATCACCTTCATCAGCGTTGGAGGATAAGACCCCACATGAGGTATGGACTGGTAAGAAACCCTCTCTTTCACATCTAACGGTATTTGGATGTGATGCATATGTACATGTTCCAAAGGAGAAAAGGACTAAGTGATAATAAATCCGATAGGTGCATCTTTATTGGGTATAAGGATGGTTTAAAGGGTTACAAGCTTTGGAACCCGAAAACAAGGAAGGTTGTGTACAGCTAAGATGTGGCGTTTAGAGAGGTGAACGATATTGTTAAACATGAAGTCCTACCAAAGGAACCTGAGAAGATAGAGTTTGAGCTAAAGGAGGATGAATCAGACTCTACGACAGAAGAAGACTCAAAAGAGGAAGAGCCACAAACTCCATCTATGAGAAGATCAATTCGGGAAAGAAGACAACCAGAAAGGTATAGTCCATTTTCTTTCTGTTCAAATTTTTCTTTAACTATAATTGATGATGATCCCGTAACCGTCGTGAAATAAGTAGAGATTCCGTAGGATGGAAAAAAAGGGAAGGAGGCCATGGTTGATGAAATGGCATCCTTGCACAAAAACGATGCATGGGATCTGGTGGAGTTGCCGGCTGGAAGGAAGCCCATTGGGAGCAAATGGGTGTTTAAAAAGAAGATGAATGTAGAAGGCAAGGTGGAGAAACACAAAGCTCGGTTGGTAGCGAAAGGTTATTCCCAGGTGTCGGGAATTGATTTTGGTGATATTTTTTCTTCTGTTGCCAAAGTCACTTCTATTAGATTACTTTTATCTGTTGCTGCTGCATTTGATTTTGAGATAAAACAGATGGATGTGAAGACATCATTTCTTCACGGGGATCTAGAAGAGGAGATCTACATGAAGCAACCTGAAGGTTTTATGGTGAAGGGTAGGAAAGAACTGGTATGCAGGTTGAAGAAGTCTCTGTATGGGTTAAAACAGTCACCAAGGATGTGGTATTAGAAATTTGATACCTATATACGAGGACTTGGCTTCACCAGAAGCAAGGAGGATCACTGTGTTTATTTTAAATTAATTGGTGACCGTGTTATTTATTTGGTCTTTATGTGGATGATATGTTGTTGATTGGAAATGACAAAGAATTATCCAAGATTTGAAGACCCAACCGTTCTCCAAATTCGACATGAAGGATCCGGGTGCCGGCAAACTATATTTTGGGCATGGAAATTAAGAGAGATCGAGCAAAGAGGAAGCTCGGTTAAATCCGTAGGAAGTATGTCGAGACTATATTGCAGAGGTTCAATATGCAGGATAGTAAACTGGTGAATGTTCCTATTCATGTAGGTGTAAAGTTGTCTGTTGAACAGTGTCCCAAGACACAAGAAGAAGAGGAGGATATGTCCCATGTTCCATATGCAAGTGCAGTGGGTAGTCTGATGTATACAATGGTCTGTACTAGACAAGACATTGCACATGCAGTGGGAGTATTGAGCAGGTTTATGTCAAACCCAGGGAAGGAGCATTGGATAGCAGTGAAATGGGTTTTCAGATATTTACATGGCACTAGTGATTATGGCTTGTGCTACCAGGGAAGACCAGGATTGGAAATAATGTTGGAAATTCGTGGTTTTTTTGATGCAGACTGGGTTGGAGATCTGGACCAAAGAAGATCTACAAGTGGGTATGTGTTTAACCTATTTGGAGGCGCAATCAGTTGGATGAGTAAAAGACAGTCTGTAGTGGCTCTTTCAACTACAGAGGCAGAATACATAGCAGTCACTCATGCAAGCAAGGAAGCAGTTTGGTTGCAAAGAGATTGTGTTCAAGTATGGGGTTGGTACAGCAAGCTATAAGGATAGACCGTGATAGCCAAAGTGAAATTTTCTTTGGCTAAGAACCCCGCTTATCATTCAGAGACAAAGCACATTGATGTTCAATATCACTTTGTTAGAGATATGGTTGAGGCTAAAAGGGTGTTGTCGGGTAAAGGTGGACACTTTGAAGAATGTTGCAGATGCATTAAAAAAGTCTGTGAGCACTCAGAAGTTCTCTTGGTGTAGAGAAACAATGGGTGTTGGAGAATTGGGCCAATGACTAAGCTGAAAACAACAAGTGGGAGAATGTTGGGTATGTGTTATATTCTTTCCACGACTAAGCACGCGTGGGGGAATAAGAGGGGGGGCGATAGCCCCCCCTGTTGGGGTCCGGGGTAGCGCCCCAGCGAAAATTTTTGGTCCTTAATTTCTGGTGGGTAGTCCACGTCCATGGTTTTGTGCATGGTTTTGCACATGGTTTTGGGGTACGATGGTTTTCGGCCCTTGGTATTTTTGTAGATCCGGTCAAGGGAACTACGGTTATGTTCTAATCCAGGGTTTATGGATTGGGGTTTATGTATGCTTCGGCATGTATATATATGTGTTGTAACACTAAAAGGAATATAATGAAAAATCAAGTTGGTCGTCCCGATTTGGGATCCAGGGGAAAATCTCTGTGTTTATCTGTTTTATGTTTTATGCTCTCGCTATTGTTTATTTTCTGTTATAAGATTCGTGTGTAGATAATTTCTGTTCAGGGTTAAAACCTACAAATATTAGTCGGAGTCAAATCACCAGTGCCATGGATAACCATACATTCTGTCAAATGCCAAAATTGTCAAAGTTGACAAGTTCCTGTCACAAGTTCCATCTCTTTATGCAATTATGTTTGAGCCCTTGTCTTTTCCAACTCAGAATCAAAAGTTTATGCATATTAGTAGTTGGGGGTATGTAGTTGAAAACATGATGAATAGTCACTATACCAATCTACGTCTTAAAAATACAACACTCTGCACCAAAAAATTCCATTCCGCATATCTGATTTACTTAAGTGTGCCAAGAGATATATTTGTTACCTTCAAAGAATACATAATCATATTCAATGGAACACAACCGATTGAAGATTTTCTTAGAATACAACTCTCAATCGTTCACTCAAAAGGAAATTTGGCATTTACTTTGTTACAAAAAACTAGACATAAGTGATAAGAAACAATATCTCTAAATCATGACTTAGTGTCTAGTTTTGTGTCTTAAGAGAGATCAATTATGAGGAAGATTATATATGCAAAATGCATGATATTACAAAAGTTTAATATAATCACTCTCTTGTTTTTTTAGAACTGTTAACTTTGTTTTTACATAAAAAATTGACAACAATAAAAAATGGTTCACCAAATTCATCAAGAACCCTATGTTGGTAAAATGTTAACAAATTTCATAAAAAAAATCACTTCTTTTATTGGAGTCCAAAGATGTGTTGAAATTTGCAAGAAGAAACAGTGAAATTGGCATCCAGAAACAAAATCTAGAAAATGCACACACACTAG
Source organism: Pinus albicaulis (assembly GCA_034641835.2). NCBI lineage: Eukaryota > Viridiplantae > Streptophyta > Pinopsida > Pinales > Pinaceae > Pinus > Pinus albicaulis. Next base: position 1,060,883,255 of record CM076574.1, read on the forward strand.
TGTGGAATCACAGGTCACACATGAGTGAGGGATCCTAGCAACACATTAGTGTGAGATCAATTTTTAAATAAATTGTAATCTTATCTCATAACAAATTGTAATAGTTAACTAAGTGTGGTAGACTTAGTTAGCTTAAGAATTTCGAGTTGAGGGTCAAAGGATAGTCATGTAGAGTGATTCTATTATTTACAGGGTCCAATTGTAGTTGTAGCACTAGTGTGGTGCGAGTGGGATCAATTAACTCACATTAATTGAGTTAAAACAAACTTAACTAGTTCTAATTGATTGATGAGCTAGTGGAAGATCAAGTGAATTAAAATAGATTTAATTCACAAGTAGTGATCTACCAAGTAACTGATGATTCACTATTGATAGCTGCATGCATGTCAATTCTGATGGAGACCCAGTGGAGACAAAGGTTTAAGACAAGTAAACTATCAGTTGTATTTTTGGCGAACTCCCGAGGTGCTGTTATAAAGTTAGAGGAAGGCTCCATAGGGATTGCGCAGTCAAGGAAGGATAAATATCCTATTTAATAGGGATTAATTGCCTAGAGATTGCGTGAGAAAGGCTGGGTTAAGGAAGGGCTAAGAATTGGCTAAGTGTTGGTCAATTTTGCTGTAGAATTGCTAGTCGGTTTTGAGTACAATCATAGTGAGACAGTCAGGATAGTGCAGGATTTTCTCTATGTGAGAAAGCATTGTATTGTTTCATGACTATTTGGCTATGCACATTGATATATGATAGAGGGGCTTGGAGCAGGTGATTTCCCCAGATACATCTTGTGTTGTGTGATTGATTATTTATTTCTCTTAATTGCATGTGATTGAACGATCATGATTTATATTCTGCAAATATTGCAGAAAGATGTAGTATCTTATTTTAGTACATTGCATGATCGGATTGAATCCATTGATATAATTTCTACATGGTATTAGAGCATGAATTGTTTGGGCGGCGAGCTTGTAGAGAATATTTGAAAATTTGGATTCCTTGCGAACAAATACCCAAATTGAAAAAAAAAATCGGTTGAATCGGAGCTCGGATGAGGGAGATAACGTCAATTTAAAATCAACTCCTTTTTTAGAAATTTTTGCGACGACGGGACAATTACAATTTGCGCGAGTCAGAAAAGGAAAAAAATCCAAGGGAAAGAAGTACCAAGGCAAAGAGGGAAAGAGAGAATTTTCCAATATCATATGTTTTCAATATCATGAGCATGGGCACTATGCTTCGAATTGTCCACATAAGGAGGCAAGCAAGAAGGAGCCTACAGTTCGAGCTTGATTTTACTCTCATTGCATGCATGGCCAACACTGCAATGGGATGTATGTGGTATCTAGACAGTGGTGCCTCATTCCATATGACGAGGAATAAACATCTCTTCATTGACTTGGAGGAGAAGGAACTCCAACAGAACATAGAGTTTGGAGGTGACAGGAGGTATAACGCGACCGACATAAGTACACTTACCTTTCAGAGGAAGTTTGGCTCCCCTCTCAGACTAGCAGATGTTTTGTGTGTTCTAGGCATAAGGAATAATCTTATCTCCGTAGCGGTATTGGAATACCGTGGTTATGAGGTGATGTTTAGAAAAGGAAAGGTGTTCCTTAAACACATAGGCACGAGACAGGTGAAGCAAATTGGTTCAAGAGTCAAGAACCTGTATGCACTCAAGGTTGATGATGCATGCAAGGATTTGAGGAGAAAAGAAGTGGTTAATGACTTGGTGGTTGAGAGGGGGCAATTATCTCTCAAAACGTGGCCTCAGAAGAAGTCTTAGAAGGTTGTGGATCAGCCACAATTGGAGAATAAGAGAGGATATTGAGTGGAAGATTCCACTCAAGCATAGACCTCCAGGAGGGGGAAATTTCGAGCTAGATGGGCAGAGGGAGTACATGCAACTATACCTCTAGGTGTGAGGTGGGGCGATGTGCAGAATTAATCCCAAGAAGAAATTTGGGCAGGGTCCATTGAGATGGTGTGTCTCATGGATTGAACCTGGCTACAAGGAGCCCACAGTACAATAGTAGTAGGAAAGATCAGTTAGATTTATGCACTCAAATGTCAGGAGGACATAAATCAAAGTGACATGTGTCAGATGTTGGAGCGCTGATCAGAGTTGGCAGCAGTATAGGAGCATAGATGCAGATGTCAGCAGCAGAGTAGAGAGTCCAGTAGACATGTGCAGTAACTAGTAGCAGTCAGAAGACTCTGATGACAGATGCATTATGCTGATTCAGTTTTTAGAGGCTATTCAGTTTCAAGAGAGTTGCATGTGCAAACAACACTAGGAAGTGTTGCATGCAAGAACATTCCGAAGGTATTAGATCTGGAGAGATTGATTCCTTTCTTGTTGAGAGAGAGTGTTGAAATTTGCAACAAGAAACAATGAAATTAGCATTAAGAAACAAAATCTAGAAAATGCACACACACTAGTGTGGGATCACAAGTCACAGATGAGTGAGGAATCCTAGCGACACATTAGTGTGCAACCAATTTTTAAATAAATTGGAAAATAAATTGTAATTTTATCTCATAACAAATTGTAATAGTTAACTAAGTGTGATAGACTTAATTAGCTCAAGAATTTCGAGTTGAGGGTCAAAGGATAGACATGTAGAGTGATTCTATTATTTATAAGGTCTAGTTGCAGTTGTAGCAGTAGTGTGGTGTCAGTGGGATCAGTTAACTCACATTAGTTGAGTTAAAATTAGTTTAACTAGTTCTAACTCATTGATGAGCTAGTGGAAGATCAAGTCAATATGTATATATATATATATATATAGTGATCTAGCAAGTAACTGATGATAACTATTAATATCTACATGCATGTCAATTCCGATGGAGACCCAGTTGAGACAAAGGTTTAAGACAAGTAAACTATCAGCTGTATTTTTGGTGAACTGCCCACGTGAAATTATAAAGTCAGAGGAAGGCTCCATAGGGATTGCGCAGTCAAGGAAGGCTAATTATCCTATTTAACAGGGATTAATTACCTAGGGATTGTGTGAACAAGGTTAGGATAAGGAAGAGCTAAGAACTGGCTTAGGGTTGGTCAATTTTGCCTAAGAATTTCTATTTGCAAAGAGAATTCATACAGGTAAATTTGTTTTCGAAATAGAGGAATAACTTGTTTCAAGTTTTTAACCCAACGTTTCAGACTTCCTAAGTGAGTCCATCTTCAGAGGTAAACGTCCAATATTCTTTGAAAGATTTGTGAGGATTGGGGCAAAAGAATCCTAATATAAATAGTAATTATTGATGAAATTTTTTTGTTTTGTTATTTTTATTAAGGAGGTCGGTTAAGAAAGTAATGTAAATTAAAATTATTAATGTTTAATGTTTTTATTTATTTATTTTTATTTAAATTATTTATTATAATTAATTTTATTTTATTTTATTTATTTATTTATTAATTATTTGTTTTGTTTTATTTTATTTATTTATTTATTTATTTTTTTTAATAATATTGTTAAGAACTATTGTATTAAAAAAGTTATCAAATTAAATTACAGAGGTAAAATTATAGGGTAGGTTATAAAATTAAGAGAAGACAAATCATAGCTTTGAAAATTTATTATTTTTTAAAATTGTTGTGAGAGGTATGATATATTAAGGGTTTCCAAGTATTGCCGATATTAAGGCCATCATCACGATTCATGCTATTTTTCCTTTTTTCGATTTCTATGGCCTCTTTGATTTTTCTTTTTAGGTAATGTTCTTCTTTGGAGATAAGTTTAGCATCCTCCATTCATATGTAATGAGAGGATGAGAAAGCATGTCCAACCAAGGATAATTTTTCAGTTCTGTCTCTAGATATGTCGGCAGCGTGTTCTTTAAGTCTAACGTTAAGGGATTTACCAGTTTCACCAATGTATTCTTTTCCACAAGAGCACAGTATGATGTAAAATCCTTTTTGTAATCTAGGTTTTGTAGGGTCCTTAGCTGAGTCTACCATATTTCTGATGGTATTAGGGGGAATGAAGGCAATATTAATGTTATGTTTGTTTAGGATTCTGGAAATTTTATCAGTTCTTCCTTTTATGTAAGGCAAAGAGATTTTAGGGATGTCAAAGGATCTTTTTATGTTGTTATTATTAAGGGTTTGGTGAATAGTTTTATTGATGACTTCTTTATTATATCCATTATGTTGAAAGACATGGCGGAGGTGGTTTATCTCATGCTCAAGGTGGTGAGAGTCCGAAATTCTAAGAAGACTTGTAAAACTTCTAAGAAAGTGAAAGGAGGTGTTCTAGAGGAACTAAGAACCTTGAGTATGCAACAGATGACACATGAGATTTAAGTCTCCTCATGGGAGCCTAAATTTCCCGTCTCCCTGTACATCTCAAGGTTTTGAGGCCTCTAGTGTTGTATGTGGTCCCTTGTAAGTCCTATGTTGCAAAATATGAAAATATAGAAGTTGGCAGTTGCCAAAAACTACAATGCATAGAGCATACTAGATTGCACCTTGTTCCACATGTTATCACTAAGTTGGTATAGATGAGATGCTCCACTAGACAACATAGAGTAACTCTTTCAAACCAAATTCTAGCTGAAAATTAGCCTTTTCAGCCTGAGAGGGCTCTCTCAAAGATATTGATAATATTATGTAAATGAAGCTCACATATGGCTAACTATGACAAAATTGTTTTAGGTATGTTTGTATGCAGGTGAAAATGTATAAATTCACTACCATTGGGCTTATGGAGTCAATAACTCAATGACATGGTTCTTATTGTGGAAGCTAAGACATATGGATGTTTTTATGAAAAGGCAATACACACAGATACACAATAGTTTAATGCTTGAAGGAAGTTAGAGCATGATGTACATGAATTCTAAGTAATCAAACATCAAAGTAAAGAAGACAAAATAGCAATATACATAAGACAAGTACTCATGAAAAGATCAAATGAATCTTAGGTGAAGAAAAATCCAACAACTACTGTATATTACTGATCAAAAAATGTTTACAATAGCAGTTGTGTAATTAACATCATTCAACCTCTTCTCCTTCAATAATGTGCCTATTAATAGGCTTAGGTATATTTACATTGATCCTCTCAACAAGGATGAGCCTTCAAATGCTTCTCTTGACACCTAATCTAACCAAAAGCATATTAAAAGTAAACAAAACATACTTGTGCTATTTTAAGACTTAGAAACCTAATAGGACTCTATAACTTCTTTATTTCATTAACTAACTTTTTAAAGTTGCATATTTACATTGAGGATAGTCATGCGCTTGGGTGGCACTGACCATGACCCAAAACATAATTTCCCCCACCAAATGAGGAGACTTGTCTTCCTACTTTTAAGGAGGTGGTGTCATGATAAATTATGAGTGTCTTCATGATGAGCTAATGAATTGAACAACTTTTTCGAAGACCATGAATCCACCAAAACATTTCTCTGATGTCCTTTAAGCTTTCCACGTGGCTGGCTTACCTCGAAAAAACCATTAAAACTAGAAAATGCTACAAAAACTTGCTCGCTCCAAAAACAGGGGATTTAAGGCAAGTATCGAAAGTCTATAACAATTTGATTTTACCTATCTCTGCTACCTGTTAGCTCTCTTTGCTGATTTGGAACTTTTTGTTAATTCAAAAGAGCTAAATGCAAATTTTTACCCACCTTTATTTTGACCATATCTGTGAATTTAAATAAAAAGACACCTACAACGAGTTCATAGCAAAATTTGGGCTTCAAGCTGCCTAGGATACACTCGAACTTGCTTAATTGGCAGCAAACTTGAAAATTATGCTTCTTTTTTCAAAATTTTTCCTATGGCTCTGCAATATGATAAGATGAAGCATGATAAGGAAAAATTGTTTCAAAATACCTCTTACCCTCCTCAAGCAACACAATTTTCCCCTTCAACAAGTTCATCTACCAATAAAAACGAAGATGTTTTTTCTGAAAAATAGGGCTCATAAATGAGCTCCTATCTCCGGATCGTTCATATATGTTGCAAAAAAGGAGGAGGGTTTTGTAAATAAGTTGGTGCTGAATAAAAACCTCTCTTGGTTTTTTTAACACCATCTCCAGCTGTCCAGAATTTGCATTTGAAAAACATGTCTAAAACAGGAAAAAATTGAACTTTGAAATTTTTTCCCAAAGATGTCTTTGAATCTCCGAATACGTAACATTTGTGAGAAAAGTGAAAGAGGTTAATTTTATTTTATCCGTGTTTGAAAATAAATTTTCTCAGTTTTGTATAATTCTTCTCTGTTTTCCCAGAAACTACTCTTAAAGTTGACTGCTCAAATAGTAAAAAAACACAGAAATCCCTTTGTATCTTTTGGTAAAATCTCATGAAACCAGGTGGTTTGATGAAATCCTCTACAACACTAGGGTATTCCATGACCAATTTTAGGTCCATAGGTTCATACTTGACCACTGAGCCTCCCTTTTTGGTGTTCTTATGTGTTGCCATCTCCTCCAAAACAATGTTGCCTTCTTTGAAAGTTGACACATGTAAAAAGTGTATATGATAACAAGTTGCTTGTTGACAAATGTGGAAAATAACCTATGAAAATAGCTACAACTATACTGAGACAAAAGATAATAGGTGGAAAAAGCAACTAATAGGGATTGACAAGGTAAATGATTAGGCTCGAATGCATGAAGTTTAAATTATGAAAAAGGAAAAAGTGGAAGTGAGACAAAATGATGAGGTGGTGTCATGACCATGTGTGACATACATTTAATAATGATTTAAAACAGGTAAAAATGTGATGGAAAATTGACCTCTACCTTCTCATAAGGTGACAACTCATCAATCTCTGAACTGTTTGCAAAAGACATGACTTCGTAGAAAATTCAGTTAGAAAGTTGGCCGATTCGCTATGAACTTGTGAGGTGAGTTCCTAGCGAAAATCACTTGTTTTGCATTGAATTCGCTGCAAACTCGGGAAAAATCAGATAGGTGGCTAAAAAAAAATTTTAAACCAATGCATGGAGTTTTTTGATGGTTTTTATGAATTTGACCATTATGGCATAACAAGTGGGACTCTAACAACTTAGGATTATGACCAATTCACAAAATTTTATCAATTTCATGAATTAATTTACCAAGACAATAAAACCTATGCTAAATGACCTTCTTAACTAGAAAATGAAATTTCATTGGTGATAATAGTGGCTACTGGGGACGGTGTGCCCCTCTGGTACAACAAAGAACTTGTAGTTCTAGTGCCTCTCTTGTAAAACTGATTTTTTTTTGAAATTGATGAAGAATTTGCCAAGCTCGTATGACCTTCTCCTTGGGCTCAAGCTTGTTGAAAATTGCATTCCAAGATGAAAACTAAATCTGTTCATGTTGAAAATATGCCCAGAATACTTGACCCTATTTTCACACACTCCTACATACCCTAACAACTACAATCTTCATGCTTGATTCAAGTGACATGAAACCTCCAACAAATCCAGTCAATGAGCTTATGTGATACCTGAACTCCTTGACTGTGCTTAAACCAAATGCAAAATGGATAATGTAATGACAAAGGAAACAAAAAATGGGTTTGATTTTCACAGTGAAAACATAATTGGAAAGTTGGACTGTAGAACTCTTCCATGTAGTCATCTATGGGATCATAGAATACATAGTTTGTTTGGTGATTCTCAAGACATTCTGCAGTTTTAGACAACTCATATATGCCTTATGTAGTAACATAAGATTTCAGTTGTGTGCTATCAAACTTATTTTCAAAAAAAGATATTCCTCCTCAATCACAAAAGAGAAAGGAAGCACCACCTTCTCTTTGTATTTTGGCATGATTTTTTTTCAAAAGACTGATCTTGACCATGAAGACTATAGGATTGGATTTGATCTTCTAAAACTTCAATGTCTTTCTCAATGTTCTTATAAAATTCATCCAAAAATTGAATCTTATCTTATGACTTGCGCTCAAATGAATTTAAATAAGAAGACAAAGCTGAAGAAAAATTTTCATCCACTTCCTCATTAATGTGATCATTGTCCCATTGCTTAAAATCTTGAATGGAAAGAGAGTCTGCCACCAAATCTATTTTTTCCATCCATGTTTCCAAAAAGATAAGCCAAAAATCTGCAAGTGACATAATAGATCAGAATAGAAAACTTTCAATCCATCGTCTACATTTCCCTTGAAATGAATCATAGAACAATCTGATGAAAATATCTTCATTTCTGACTATAAGAAGCTTGGTAAAGTCACAAAAATTTGATATATGCTTCAAGGTTAAACTAAAATCTTCTTCATTAAATTTTGGACCATTCCTTAAAAAATATGCATCCTTGGGAAAAAGATTTGGGAAACCATAAATTTTTGAAAAGTCCACAGATGCATACCTCAAAACAAGAATAGAAGCATCTGAGTTCATCAGAAGTCCAGTGGAGTCAAGATGAAGCTATGATATTTTGAGTTCTTCAACAATGGAGTCACCAAGGTAGAATGCAGCCTCAAAAGCTTCTGAGCTCCTGCTACCTCCAAGAGTTCAACATTTTTGTTTGAGTACGAAATTCGGGAAATGTCTTCAGACTCTCGAGAGACGCACCAAAATGTTATCACTAAGTTGGTACAGATGGGCTACTCTAGCATACAACCTAGAGTAATCAACCCAAGTAAATCATGTTTAAATACCAATAAATCATGAGATAAAATTTCTTACATTTTTATTTTCCCACACAATTGTAGCCCTAGGTGCCCCTCATGCATCCAATGAATAAACAAATATTTTTATCTTTTGGTCTTTCACACATAACTTTGGGTACACAACCCACCACTTGGATACACAACCCGCAAACCACATTTTATGATTCAAATCCTCACAAACCAAATAACCCAGTGGTTGTGGGAGTACCCCTCAAGTATACATTTCAACACTTTGAACACATATATAGTTCCAGGAATCAACAAAAAAATGGCCTTTGAATGTTGGGACTATAATTTGTCCCAAGAACATGAAAGATTGCTAGGAAGAAAGATATTTTTCAAATAGAATGGTGAAAAAGAGCAAATTCATGATATCTCATCCTTTATAATTTTTTTTTGAAACCATAAATGACATGAACTCCTAAAATAACTCTCCGTGAGAGGAACAAATATCGAAAAGTGAAGTTCAAGATTGAATAAATTTTGTGCCTATCACACTACATAATGTATTTGATACTTAGATAATAGAATAAATGCATTCTCCTAAATATATTGGGATGAGGCTCCTACTAAACAAATAAAATATTATAGTAACATGGAAGAAAAGAGAAATGTAGTCAAAGACTATCTTTACAAATGGAAAACACACTTAATAAAGTTGAATGCTCAGAAACTTGGAAAAAAGAAGGAAACATGATTTGGAAAATAAAATACACTCATAATATTTGCAGAGGAAAGTTAAATGGAATGACCTCTCTCTTTAGTGTTGATTGTTGGTGTTATCACTCCAGTAATTATATAGTTGTGAGATTTTTGGTTTTTAGTTGAGAAAACTAGAGGTAACCACAGATCAAATTTTAAACTCTAGGATCTAGCCTTCCTAGAGTTCAGAGAGGGCTCTCTCTATAAGATTTAACTTTGTTTGTTTTATAAAATATTAGGCTAGTTATGATTGTGCAATTGGTTTTGGTTTTGATTGGTTTGGTGGGAAAAATCACTTGAAGAGATGGATAGTGGGAAATCTATTTGTCCATTGGGCTGAGGAGTCAAAAGTCCAGCAGACAGAACTAGGATCAAGAACAAAAAGTCAAATGTTTTCAGGGCAAGATAGATAACCCTTGGAGATCTTGGAAAGTTGTTTTGTGAGATGGTATGATCGGGATAAAGAGAAATGAAGGGTTTTTTAATCCAAAAAATGGAAGTAGTAGGCAGAGGTCAAACAAGAGAGGAAGCAATTAAGAGTTCCATACATTGGAAATAAGGTGAAAACATAGAAATGACAAATAGTTAAGACATGGTGCTTTTAACAAATCCTGAAGTAATCCTCCTATTCATTCATTCAAATTTAGAACACATAATGGATTGAATGTAACAAAGAAAGATAACAATGAAAAATTTAGAAAATACTTCACTCCAAATAGTTCATCACATGAATCCTAAAATATGATGCTAATTGATCTGATCTAGTCTGCTACTCGAAATTTGAACACAAGAAGCCTTCGAGTCCAACAAAAATGACTATAGAAATCTTCAGCAATTTATTCCACAAGAATAATTCTAAAGATGAAGTATTTATACATAATTGTTTACAAAATAACCTAGAATGCTTCTAGGAATTATCTAAGAAAAATAAAATATCTTTACAACAATAATAGAGACAACTGCTTAACAAATCAGCAAGTTGTCCTGTCTATCCAAAAGAAATAGAAATTGATTTATGATAAGAAGCAGTTGGCTGTCTTGTTGTCTTCCTTGCTGGCTTTAGATATTTTGAGTTTGTTGTGAAATCTGATCTGTTTATCTGATACACTTTTACTGATACTCTTTAACTTCTGTAAAAGATATTTATTGTTGTAAAAAATCTGTTTTGACTAATAAATCAAAAAATAGTTTTTACTATTACCTCTCTTCCTTTTTACTTTTTACAGTAAATCTATCAATGACTGCCAAACTTCAGTACTTGGAATTTGTACTTTCTTCAACTTTCTGAAATTTTCATCTGCTTCTGTGTATTTGGAGAAAGTTGGCTTGATGACAAACAAGTGTTTGATTTTATGCTGTAAATAGAATAAGTCCTCAAAAATTCTAAGTAGGACTTTTCCTGTCAGAATGCCTTGTCCACTACCTGATTTTTCAACTTATTCTTTGGCATAATCTCTGATCTTTCTGTTATAATATTTCCGAGGCATCAACTTGTCATTTATGACCAAGATATTAGGCAAACTCCTTTGCCTCAAGTTCTCAAATTTAACCATGAAACTGGTTACAGAAATGTTCATGTTTTCACACTTTTCCTCCAACTGGTTCATCAGGTTCTTTTTGGTTATAACCTTCTTTATCTCAATGATAGTTTCAATTCTATTAGTTATTTCAAGTTCTTCCAAGTCTTGCCTATTCTTTATGTTGAGGAACTTTATCAGTTCTAGAGCTTGTTTTGGTTTATTATCCAATTCCTCTTTAGTCTTTTGGATTTCTTCTAATGCTGCTTTCAATAAGTCTCTTTGTTCAAAAATCACTTGGATGGAAGGCCATACATCATTGATGGCTTCTATGATTTTGTTCCACAGATGATTTTTCACTTAGGAAATTTGTTCCTTCAAGGTCAATTCCTTTTACAATTTCTTCAATTCTTCATTCAATATGATGGCCTTTTGCTCATGTGTCTTTGCATTTATCTGAGCCAATTTGTTTGAGTTTTCAAGATTTTCTACCATTTGTTTCAATCTGCTAATTTCATTTTTCTTAAGAGACATTTCTTCCATGGCCTTCACCAATTTGCTGGCCTCATCTGTATGTTGAACCGCTGTTATAGATGATTATGTAAGTGAGGTGGTGGATGAAGTTACTGGCACTGCAGTAGCCAGTGGGACTTTTGGTGCCAAATCTATAGCTAGAGTAGATGACACAGCTGTAGTAGCCATAGGAATGACTGTGGGTGCTTGCTGTGTCTTTGGAGTTTCTTTTTCCTAGACAAGTTTGTCCATCTGTATCTCCATTTCCTTGATTTGGGCCGTCAACTGAAAAATAAAATTCATCATGTCATCTTTTTCTTTTTGTCCTTCTATTATTTCTTTTGTTTGAGGATGTTGACTTTGAGGAAGTTTAAGCGTTTTCCTCAAAGCTGCAATATCTTCATTCTTCTTTTTCACTAATAACTCTGCTGCTTTGATATTATCAGGGTCATATCCCACCTACAAAACTAGTTCTTCCAAAGATTTGATCCTTATATCCTCTGCATACAAGGATGATTTATCCATTTTCATTTGGTCTTTCATGTTGGAAATGGTGTTCTGGAGTTTCTGAGCACTCATGGTTTTAGTTGTGATAGTAGAGTATAGCATTTCAGAAGTCTGTCTATGGAACTCAATCTGATCAAGAGCATGAATCTTATCTGTTTGGACTTCCAAATCCACCTTCTTATAATCTACCACTGTCTTTGGGGATTTGACTATGGGCTGTAACACTGACACAATTATCTTTTGATTTGAATAATCAAATGCAAACAGAAACCTGTTTTGCACACTTGGTGTCTACTTGAGATATCGAGTATAAATATTGTTTTTGATTTCCTCATTCTTTAGTTTGATCTGTTTGTATTTTTCTTTGATGTCCACGTCTTTCTCCTTAGCTACTTGTGATGAAGAGGCTTCCATGCTCTATTGTCCTTCTATCAATTGTGCATCTTCATTCTTAACTTGTTCTTCATTCGGATTCTTAGTAGCTGGCTCATTGATGATCACAGTGGCAACATTTGTTTATGGAAAATTAGTGTTGGTATTTATAAGATCTGTCTCTTCCACATCAATTGTTACCTTTAATTTACTTGGTAAATTTAACTTAGGCCTTTTGTTGTATATTAATTTGAACTTGGTTTCAATTGTAGTTTTAGCAACATAGGCACCTTCTTCCCTTACTCTCTTGGTGGATTTTTCTGGCTGATTTGTTGTCTCTAAAGTGTGACTAGTATCACTTTTATTTACTGCATCTGTTAAGGTATTCTCTGTCCACTCAGTCTGATTTGCATATTTTTATATCTGTGGCTTGGCTTCATGAATGAAGGGTGTTAATTTACATTTAACCCTTAGTTTTCTTAATATCCCTTGTGGATTATAATTCCAAGGTTAAATTTCTTCAAATCTGAATTCCAACAACTGCTTTGCTGCTTCTTTCTTTGCATCACTATGATTGCAGATGAATTGATCCGAAAGGAAAATGGCATCCACCCATGGTATTCATCTACCCATGTTAGCCATCCACCCATGGTATTGTAAATGTCATCGACCCATGGTATTCACCCACCCATTGTATTTATTCGCCCATTGTATTGTAAGTGACATCTATCCATGATATTCATCCACCCATGGTATGTATCCACACATGGTATTCATTCACACATGGAATTTACCCATGTTATTGTAAGTGGTATCTACCCATGGTATTGACCCATGGTATTTTAAGTGGTATCTACCCATGGTATCTACCTATGGTATCTACACATGGTATTGTAACTCAAAAAAAGGCTATAAATAACAAGCCTCAGTTTGTAAAAGGACAAATTTTTCCACCACAATGTAGCTTCTACAGTTATTCTCTATTTTAATATAACAAGTTTCTTTGTGGTTTTATTTGCTTTGTGTTCTCTCTTTTTTTCTGGCATTCTAATTTTGCAAATCTTGTCAGATCCATTTCAATTTTTTAGATCTTGGGGGCCTCCCCCCAAGATCCGGATCAATGGTATCAGATTCATGTTACGCCTCCATGGGAATGAGGGTTTGAAAATATTTCAGTTTCAATGTTTTGCAACAATCTTCAACAAACTCCATGAATTGTTTTTTGGGCGGCGATTTTGCAGATCAAATCTGAAAATTTTAAGGAAACAATTAAAAAAAAAGAAAGATTACCAGATCTGGATTCCTTGCAAGAAAATACTAAAATTCAAAAAAAAAAAATCGGCCGAATTGGAGTTCGGATGAGGGAGATATCGCTGATTCAAAATCAGCAATGTTGCAGCAATTTTTTCTGACGATAATTCATGGACGACAGATCTCATATCATTTATTGCAGTTTTCAGTGGGAAATTTCAGATAAATGGTTACATATCTGTACCCCTCTTGAAAAATCACCCAATTTAAAAAAAAAATCGGTCGAATCAGAGTCCGAACGAGGTATTTATCGCTGATTTAAAATCAACTATTTTTATTTTTTTTATTTTTTCAGAAATTTTGTGACGGCGAGATAGTTCCAGCGCGAATTCAAGAGTCCAGGGTCTCCAGATACCAATTTCAAACACCTAAGTAGATGCAGAATGATCATTCCATTTCCAAAAATGGGTTATAATAAATATTCTGAGTTACATTGACCGAGTTATGCTCATTTTAAATTTGGAGAAGCATTCGGAGCAGGTTCCTTTTAGAGACATGCCCTCCCACCCTGATTTAGTAGGCACCTACTTCGCATTCATCAGTTTCAGCATAATAGCATTCAACTTGGGTTATTTGGAGACATGTCATCCCACCCGAAGCTATGTTGGCACCTGCTACTTCATCAACAATCAGCATCACGGTTATGGGTCAACCACACAAAATCCTTCTCATCGAAGTCCATTTGTTAGGCCGCACACTGTTAGTAACACAGTTGGTCACAAGAATTACAGGGTATCTATATCCTCGGATCTTCGTTTGTCATGGTTTTGGTTCATCTACAAATCCACACTTCATTGAAGTCCATTTTCTAGGCCGCACACTGTCAATATCACAGTTGGTCATAAGCATTACATGGTATCTCTACCTCGGATCTTTGTTCATCACGGTTATGGGTTAACTAAACAAAACCCTTCTCTTCAGTGGCTCTTCATATTCAACAAAGGCTTCTCAGGAGGGAACTTCATGTAATAGGGACCATTGCTTCTTAAGGAGGGAGGAATGATCCGAATGGAAAATGGCATCCACCCATGGTATTCATCTACTCATGTTATCCATCCACCCATGGTATTGTAAATGTCATCGATTCATGGTATTCACCCACCCATTGTATTTATTCGCCCATGGTATTGTAAGTGACATCTATCCATGATATTCATCCACCCATGGTATGTATCCACACATGGTATTCATCCACACATGGAATTTACCCATGGTATTGTAAGTGTTATCTACTCATGGTATTGACCCATGGTATTGTAAGTGGTATCTACCCATGGTATTGACCCATGGTTTTGACCCATGGTATCCACCTATGGTATCTACACATGGTATTATAACTCAAAAAAGGCTATAAATAACAAGCCTCAGTTTGTAAAAGGACAGATTTGTCCACCACAATGTAGCTTCTACAGTTATTCTCTGTTTTAATAAAACAAGTTTCTTTGTGGTTTTATTTGCTTTGTGTTCTCTCTTTTTTTCTGGCATTCTAATTTTGCAGATCTTGTCATATCGTGGGGGCCTCCCCCCAAGATCTAGATCATGAATGGCCTTATCTGATTTTTTAATTTGAAATGAGTTTTCTTCTTTGTTGCCATGAAATTTATAGAATCAGAGTTTAGGAGCTACCTGATATACTCCAAGGCAAAGATCCTCATTGAAGGATGTTTGGGTAACTTGTAAGGTAACAAATTTGAATCAAAAACTCTGATCTCATTATGTTTTTCATATAGGTACCAATCACCAACTTTATTCTACTCTGATAACTATAATATTTTCCTCATTTCTTCATTTATCCTTGGCTGCTCTGTTTTTGTTAACATTTTGATCACTCGATGTATGAAAAATTCTGAAAATTCTGCATAAGTGAAATCTGCACATTCTTTCTTGAGTAAAGTAGTCCAAAAAATGACAGAGAGAGGATTTCCCTCTATGTCAAGCTTTTGAAGAGTAACTGGAAAATTATCTGATTGAAAATATAAAAACATGTGGAAGAGGAAGGATGTGTATCTAAACACTCCTTCAATTGGAAAATTGGTCAATTGATGATGAATATTGTCTGCAATGAAATGAGCATAATCAAAGATTATAGATGGCGGTTGTCCTGGGGTAAATGTAGATAAGAAACCCAAGATGGATTCATCTGTGTATTCATCAGTGAAATACCCTAGGATGAAGGAAATCATAGAGATCACATGTCTTGAACATTATTGGAATTTGGAAGTGGAATATGGGGGATTTATTTGGGGGATTTCTACATGCAAAGGCATGAATGTCTGGAAAATCATGGATACCTTGGGAAAATCTAGGCCAATATACAACTTGGTGAGGGCCTTTATAGATAAAGGGATTGCTTGAGGATCAGGCCATAGTTGTAGCATTTGGTTAATAGATTTAGCAGTAATGGTGAGAAGAACTTCTTTATTGGCATTTACTATGGCCCTCTGTTCAGGCACATAGTACTGTTGACATAACCTAATAACTTCTTGGCATGGATGAGTTAATGGAACAACATACTTAGACAAATGGGATTCCCAAATATGGACTTCCTCTTGATTATATAAGGACTTCTCATAGTTCCAGTTATGAATATCTAGCAGATTGAACTCAATAATTGGGTCTGCTATCTTGTAATCAATATTAGCTAATGGAATATGCTCAATGTTTATGACAAGGGGTTGAAAAGGATTTACAACAACAACAGTCTTAGAAGTCATAGCTGGGGTTGATTTTGGTACTTTGGAACCTTCAGGATTTCTTGAGCTCTGCTTTTTAGGGATTTTAACTGCTTTTGCAAGTTTAGACAGTTTGCAGAGGTATTTTTATTTGAGCAGAGGATTCTTGGATGAATATGGTCAAGATATGGGCTTTTCTTTTCAATTTGGATTTTCAATAGGATTTACAGGCTTTTACTGGCTTAGACGCAAGAAAGAGGGGTTTCTTGGCCTTTTTTCTGAGAAATTGGGCTGAAAATATTTTGAATTTAGGCACAGAGGCTTTGGCATACGTTCAGAGGATTTTTGGCTTAATTTGGAGTTTAAATAGTTTCTAAAAACTATAAAAACTCACAATTTTCATCCAAAGTAGTAGACAACAGTTAAACAAGGTTTTTGGAGAAAAATTGAGAGGGTTTGCCCTGTTTTTGGACTATTTTGACAGACTTCTTTTGTTAATTTTCAATTTCTGAATATGTGATATTCTTAAAAGGTCTTTTAAAACTTGAAAAACAAGTTCCAATTTAAGAAGAAAACCTGTAATGCGTAGGTATAAGGGTTTGAAACAGTTTCTGAGGTCTTTAAACAGTCGAACAACTTCGGTGGAGTTTCTGGAGCAACGCAAAGCTCCTCAGCGGTATTCAAAGAGTAACAGGCTGAAATTTAAGGTATTTTAGCAATAAATTGGCGGAAAAAGATTGTTTTAACAATCGGGAGGCTCGTGCAGGGTTAACGCGCAGAAAGATATGAAATAAAATGCATTACCAAGGTTTATTATGCATATTAGGGCTACAGGAAATGGCAATTAATGGCAATCATGTCATAAAAACGGGCGGGTTTTGGGCCTACAGGTTTAAAATAGTAAGTGGTTATTGTGCCCCCTTATGTTGGTAAGTAGTTTTGGGGAAAACCAACATGATCCAATAAGGATTGACCACGTGAAGGAGGGAGAAAATCACGAAACCACCCATTTCGCATAGAAATGAGATGGGATTAATCGCGCATGTTTTCTGTGCGATATTGGTTTTCAGCTATTAGATCTGGGGTTCGATTGCAAACGGCCCAGATTGGTTGGGAAGTTGCGTCGGAATGAAGGAGTGGGACCGGGGTCAGGTTAAATCTTATGAATATAAGTTTTTAAACAAAGTTTAATACTGCTTTATATGGCTGAACGAGAAATATATAACGAATGTTTCAACCTTTTTAAAACATTTATGAAATGTTTCAACCATATATATAAGCGGGCGTGGTTTAATATTATATATTTTTTCGAACGCTTTTGATAGTTGTTTAAAAAATATAGGGGCGAGATATTTGTTTTAATGGATAGGTTTATACCAATGGGATAGTGTGGGGTTTTAATATTTTGCACATGGAGTATTAAAACATTGGTCTAAACTTAAAATATAGGGTTTGTGGGTTTATTTAAAATAAAGGGTTTTAATACTATATGGAAGGGTGTAGTTAGGGATTTAATAGAATAAGTTAGAAGTTAATATGAAAAAGGGATAATGTAATGAATGAAAATACATGTTTAACTCTAAGTAAAGTGCAAATAAGCATAGTTTATCTTGTTGTATTATTTTACACTTTAACTTAGGAAAAATGTATTTTCAGGGTTTATGAATGATTTTTTGAAAGGGAATGACGTTAGTTATTTAAGGTTTTACTTTCACTAAGTAAAACTGGATTTTACTTAGGAAAATAGGATTATGATTTATGAATGAAGGGTAAATGCTGATGAATGGGGGTTTAGTGTGAAAATTCAATATTTTTAACTAATCAGTCATCGAGCCTTGGGTCCAGTCCCAACAAAAGTCAGAGAAATGCTCTGAGCCTTTTTGACTGATAATTTAAAATACTAAATATTCGTAGGGGATGAGAAATTAGTGATTTTTACTTGATGATGCTTTTTACATGATTGCTCAACTACTTCTACCTACCCATCTTTATTTCTAACATTTTTACTTCATTTTTATGGGTGCATTTAGGCTTGCAACCCTAAAACAAATTTTCTTTTAAAGCATAATTCTATCTAAGTCTAACCTTATTTCATCCGAGGGCTCAGATTAAACTTTTGAGCTCCTCATTTATTTTCTATCTAATCTAATGATTTGTCAAGTTTATACTGTTTGACATATCTTTATCTTTATCTAAAACATGAATTTCAAAGCATGAAAAGTTAAGTTTAAACTATTTAACCAATCATGGATTATGGAATTTATTAACAATCTGCACATAATCATTATTCTTGCAATAAAGTAAAAAGTAGCAGCAATTTGACTTGCTCAGTTTCAGGTCTTATTTTCATTTATTTTTTCTTTTGGGGTCTATCTTTTTCTAAGTCCTTTGATATTTCTTTTAGGACTTTTTACCCTCTTTTCATTTTTTATTATTTTTGATTTTTCAAAATATGGGAAAACAACTTGCAGAAAGCAAGGTATGCATATATTTACAAGACTATCATAGTCAATTCAAAAATTATGAATCCTATTATTATAGGAACCTAATAGTGGCTCCATTTGGGGATGGCATTTCCTGGTGAAATGTCAAGAAATTTTAGATCAGTAGCCTTTGGAATTTGACTGTGATGACCTATAAATGTCTTATGATATTTGAAATTATTCATACTTGTGATATTTACCTCTCAAAGCTTAGGGCCTTATCTCTGGGCTTCAAATTGTTTAGGGAAACATCCAATCCAATCTAAAATATGCAATGTATATGTACAATGATCAAAATAAATGAAAACTAACTATTTGCTAACTCATGAGAGTATTAATGCTTCAACATTCTGCCATTTACTGCTCCTTCTGACATTTCTGACCCATCTATTTCTTTTAGGAAGAAAGCATTATTACCTCTGAAACCATAAATGACATAAGACACTTTCCATAGAAAATAGAATTTTCCATGTTTACCTTTGTCTTCCCTTCTTGAATCCCATTTTAACACTTTATCTCCAATGTAGAAATCATCCTCTTTACTCTTTTTATCAAAAAATTTCTTGATCTTATCCTGAATGACTTGAGAGTTGATATAAACTTCTTCCCTTGTTTGTTGCAAGTGAATAGTTTGATTAATCCTTCTTCGAATGTCATTTATTTCAACTTGTAACTCTTGGATAATTTTCATCACTGGTACACCTAGGAAGGATGGAAAAACAACATCCATTCCATAGACAAGTTGGTAAGGGGAAGTACCAATGGATTTTTTGGTAGTAAGTCTATCTGCCCATAAGGCATTGACTAACTTCTTATTCCAAGTCTTTTTTATTATCTTCAAGTAACTTTTTGATGATGTTTACAAGGCTCTTGTTTGAGGATTCAGCTAGACAATTACCATGGGGGTAATATGTAGTAGAATGGCCTAAGGTAATATGGTATTTGTGGCAAAAGTTAATCATTTTCTTGGATTTGAATGTTGTTGCATTATCAGTTATTATCTTTTGGGGACATCCAAATCTTGAAAGAATGTTACTCTCTAAGAAGGAGATAATGATAGTATTTGTGGCTTTCCTTGAGGGTATGGCTTCAATCCACTTGGTAAAATAGTCAGTGGCTGTCAGAATCCACTTATGTTGGGCTGATGATGGGGGTTGACTTTCTCCAATGAAGTCAAGACCCCATTTTTGAAATGGAATTTCAGTAGAGACGGATTTTAAGGGTAGCGGTAACAACTTTTTCTTACCCTCAAAGATTTGGCACTTATGACAGGAGGTCACATATCATTTTACATCAGCAAGCAAGGTAGGCCAGTAAAAACCAGCTATCAAAATCTTGTCTGCAGTAGTCTTCTAGTAAAGAGGTCCTCCACAATCACCTGCATGAAATTCTTCTAGCATTTTGTCAGCTTCTTCTTTTAACAAAAAATTTAATAATATCCCACTATGATCTCTCCAAAAAAGTACATTGTCTAGAATACAAAAATCTTACTGCCTTAAGCTTTAAAAATATTTCTTTTGTTCTTGATAAACCAGGAGGAGTTTGTAAGTTTAGTAATACAAATATAATATCTGCATACCATGGTGAGTCTAAAAAGGCTGCACTAATCTCTAGAGTCACCATCTCTTCTTGATCATCTACTTGGGCAATAAAATTTATGTCGAGGGCATTACAATTGGATTCAACCATGAGTCTGGATAAACCTTGACCTTTTATTAACTTGGTGGGTTTTATCTCTATGTCATACTCTAATATAGTGGCAATCCACTTACCTCTTCTTCCATCAGGACCATCTTAAGTAAGAATGTCTTTTACTACAGCATTAGGGACATAGGCAATGATGTGAGAATAGAGAATGTAAACTCTGAAGTCTTTACTGGCCTTTACCAAAGCTAAGGCTTGTTTCTCCATAATATTATACTTCAAAGATGCATCTCTAAGTTTTCTGCTAAAGAAAGCTATGGGATGTTCATAACCCTAGTCATTTTTCTGCTGTAAAACTGCAACAATGGTGTGTTCTGAAGAAAATGAGAAAATGATGAAATCTTTTTTGAAATCAGGACTTATAAGGACTGGAGCTTTGGTTAAGGCCTGTTTGATAGATTCAAATTACTGTTTGGCCTCAATAGTCCACTTAAGAACTGAATATTTTTTTAGCATGTTATTTATTTCTCTAATTATCTCACCTAAGTTGGATATAAATCTTCTTAAAAAAATAATCTTACCTAGAAAGGCTTGTAACTCTTTTATGTTTCTTGGTGGACTAATGTTAAGAATTGCTTCTATCATAGCAGTATCTATTCTGATTCCTTCTTTTGATATTATTTGTCCTAGTAACTTACCTTATTTTAGTCCAAATAAGGTTTTCTTAGGATTTAATGAGATGCCAATCTTTTTTCGTTTTATAAAAACTTGTCTGAGATGATCCAAGTGTTCATAATCAGTTTTAGAGAATACAGTTATGTCATCTAAGTAAATTACTAAGAATTCTTTAATTTCTTTTGCAAAGGCTATATCCATAGCTCTTTGAAAGGTTGCCCCTGCATTCATTAAACCAAAAGGCATTTTTACATACATAAAAGTACCCCAAGGTGTAGTAAACGTTGTTTTGGGTTGATCCTCTGGTTGGACTAAGATCTGGTTGTATCTTGAAAACCATCTAACAATGAAATCCTAGAAGAACCAACTACCCTTTGTAAGATGTGATCCATTTTTGGTAAAGGGTAATTATCTTTCAAGGATACTTTGTTTAGATTCCTAAAGTCGACACATAGTCTAATCTCTCATGTTTTTTTTCTTGTTGCAACTAAGTTAGAAACCAAATCAGAGTACCTGATTGGTGAAATGATCTATGCATGTTACATTCTTTTCACTTATTTTTCTATTAAGGGCATCAAAACAGGTTTTATTCTCCTTAACTTTTGTCTAAAGGGTTTTTGATCTTCTTTCATAGGAATTTGGTGTTGAATTATGCTGGTGTCATAGGATTTAAGATCCTCATAACTCCAAACAAAAACATCTTGGAATTCCTTAAAAAGAGCAATATATTTTTCCTTTTCTTGTTGAGGTAAAGCTTTTGAAAGTTTGATCATTTTAGGTTTTAGTTCTGTACCAATATTGCATTCCTCAATATTAGATATAACTGGCTCCATTTTGGGTTTTCTAGCAACATCATTGGAGTCAAATATATCTTCTAAAGGAGTTAAACCTTTTGGTAAGAAATTGTCTTTGAGATTTAATATTTCAGATTCTTCATCAATTATCTCATCAATTTCTACTCTCTCTAATTTATCTATATCTGATTGAATAAATCTAGTGGGTTTAGCAAACTTAAATTTATTTACATCTACATTATTTACATCAATCTCACTATCTAAATCTTGATCTATGGTACAATCAGTGTCTATTTTACAGTTATGAAATTCATCCTCATTATTCAAAAAATGATAAATTTGTTGGTCCTGTGAGAAAATTTGCCAATATTTGAGGTTATCTGGAATTATTGGCCTATGTTTTACTTCTGCAGTATACATATAATTTGGATGAAAAGGTAAATTACAAGTACTAGCAAAGGTTGCTAAGGAATGTGCTTGTAAGTTTTCTCTTCTTGGTATTGCAGAAAAATTACATTCTAGTAAATCACTAATCAAATCTAGTACAGTTTCTCTATATCGGCCAAGTCTAGGATTGTAAACTGAATATTCACCTTTAATTTGTTTAACAATCAATTTTGAATCTCCCATTATTGCTATTCTTTTTCGTCCTAAATTTCTGATTATTTGGAGTCCTAAAATGAGGGCTTCATACTCAGCCATATTATTTGTGCATTTGAAATTGAGTCTGAAAGCATGGCCTTCTGCATGATTTTTCTCTATATTTGTTATCCATACTCCTGCTCCTACTCCTAATTTATTTACTGAACCATCAAAGTCTAAATGCCATAAAGATTCATGAGAAATATTATCATTGTCTGGTGTTTTCTTTTATTCTCTTAGTTCAGTCTTGATTTCATTATCAGTTTCTACATTCCATAGGATGAAAGAGTCTAGGTCAGTAGGTGTGGTATAAATTGGGTAATTTATTGACCTTTCAGCACTACTTACCATATATTTCATTAAAGTTTCCCTATATAACTTCTTTTGCTGACCAAAAATTGATATAGTAGCATAAGACATGTCCAATTGTAGAGATCCCTGTAACTTTTATCCCCATAAGCGAGAAAGTAACATTCCATATTTAGGTGGGATATCAACTACTACAATGTCCATTAATATGCTCTTACCAGGATATTGAACTAAGTTACACACATATATTTGATTAAACGTAGGCATTTTACTGTACTTGAGTTGAATGAGAATAAATCTTTATAGGGCCTTGTGATGTCTAAGTTCAGAGTTTCCATTATAGCTTTGAGAATTAAATTGTGTGAAGCTCCTGAATCTAGCATTGCATTATGTAGGATTTGATCATGAATAGTTAAGCTAATGTAAAATGGAGGAACTGCTCCATCTAAATGCTTTCCATTCACATCTGGGCCAAAAATCAACTGTGGCTGATCATCATTCAGATTTATGGAATCTTCTCCATCATTTATGTTTAATGTTTCAGTTATGGTTGATTTATACAAGTCATGTTTTACCAATTATGTCAAAGGATTTGGTAATTTTAGCTTAGCAATTTCAGATTGTATGTTGAATGAAGGTTGGGACTTACTTATTTGAATCAATTCCTCTTTGGTAACTATAGTTTGTGTTGGCTTGTCTTGTCTTTCTACAGTTATCTTTTCAATTTCAGTTTGAGAGTCTTGAGTCTTACTACTTTTTATTTTCTTAGGAGTGTTTTGTGAAGCAATAGATGTTTGTTCAGATTTGGAGTAATCAAAAGCTGTTTTTGTAGTGGCAGCTTTTGGATCTGCTGATTAAGGACCAACATTGAGAATTTTAGTATCTAAGGTTGTTGTTTTATCAGAATTAGATACTTTAGGAGCAACAGATTTTTGTGAATCTTTTGCAGCTTGGGAAACTTCATCAGTTATGTCCACAGTCTTAGGGCTTGGTGAAATCTTTGGGCTGTAAATATTTTGGGAAGAACCAGAGTTTTGCTTATTTTCCCTACGGAGAATTTGCAGAAATTTTGTTTTGGGAGCTTCTACTGTTTTCGTATTTGGTGTTTGAGAAGTTTTCTTAGTATAAGACTCATTTTTTTTCTTACTTCTTAGGTCATAATGACTGTGTACTTCGTTAATGGAAAAGTCATAACCTTGTTTATAATCAAAGTATTCCCCTGAATCTAATTGGAGTTTTTGGAGTTCAAATAACTCTTGATCTTCCTGTGTGAGAAAGATAGTGTTATTATCATATATTCCCATTAAATTAATGGTATCCTCATCATCATCATTTTTTTGAGAACTCTCAGCATAGTTTTCTCGAAAGGGAGGTCTTATTGTTTGGTCTGGGGCTGAGTCTTTTGGATTTCCCGAATTTGTGTTTTTTCTAAAATTGGGATTTCTGATTTTTTGTTGATTATCACATTGAGGTCTTCTTTCTATATTATCTAACATATCCATTATCCTTTCTAAGGTTTTAGCTAACATATCTATTTTTGTGTCTGAACTAGAGGCTTCTTCTTTCATAGTCACTCTCCTCTCATTTCTTAATCTTTCTTTTCTAGCTAGAATGTTTAATTCTACACTTACTGCATTTGTTTGCATTCTTTCTAATGTTTCTGTATTTCTTTCTCTTAACTGATATGACATGTCAGTGTCAAATTTATCTAGGAATTTGAGTAAGATAGAGTCAGGAGTGGGTTTTAGATTTGCAGGAATTGAATTGTAAACACTGTCATATCTAGTGCAGTAGTCTTGTACATATTCATTTGGAGTTCTTTTCATTGCATCAAATTCAGACAAAATTTTCATAGGGATTTTCTTCTTTTCCCATTTATTTAAAAATAATCTTAGAAAAGTAGCTAAATCAGCTATACTACATGCAGTAATACCTTTAAACCATTTCTTTACTTCTCTTGTTAAAGTTTGTGCAAACAACCTCATTTGTACATCTGACTCATCTATCTCATGGAGTTGAAAGAAATCAGTCATTTTGCTTATGTGCTGCTGTGCAGTATAATGTGCAGTAGCATAAAGCTATGACATTTTACTTTGGTAGTCTTGAGGCATGTCATGAAGTTGTCCTGGAAGAACAAGGGGAGCATACCTAGCAGCCGTAGCTTGAATGCTAGCTTGGATAGGAGGTAAAGTGGAGGTACTGGAGCTAAAATAGAAGTAGTGGCTGATGAAACTGGATTATAAGGTGCTGAACTAGAAAAAGTAGTTGAATAACTAAAGGTTGAAGCTGAGGTACTGGAAAATGAAACTGAAATATATATGGAACTACTAGGAAATGAAAATGATGTGCTTGGAGAAGTAGTGATGAAGCTAGTGGATGAAGTGGATGTAGGGAATGAAGGAAATAATATTCTAGGCTGTAATGGTAATCTAGGACTGAATGGATCTGTAGATTGAATGGTAGAAGAAACTATAGATGATGTAGTGGCATAAAAATATGAACCTACAGATTCTAGAAGGTTGGTATCTAACTGGGAAGTAAAAGATTTAGGTGTATATGCTGATAAGGCAGCTAGTTCAACCGAATGCTGAAAGAGAGCTTCATCTATTTCCTTAAGGACAATAGCATTCAATTCATCAAGTTTATCATAAATTTCAAAAATTTTAGATTCAAAATCTACTGAAATAGTTTCCTTTTTAATTTCAAGAAATGAAATAAAATCAGGATCTATAACAATGTTATTTAAATCACTTTCTAATTTATTTCTGAAAAAAGAATGTTCAAAATTTAAGTTAAAATCTATGTCTTATATGCTTGTCAAATGTTTTGGAAGAGAATTTGATCTAAATAAGGAAACTTTATTACCTAAATCTTCTATCTGTATTTTATTTTTTCTTATTCTATTTGGGTTGTCTACTATAACAACAAGTTTAGGATCCGGATTAGTCGTGGTATAATAAACTTTCCTAGAAGTCATAATTACAAATTTCAATACTCACAACTAGTTAAACAATCTTAAACGTAAAAAGATGATAAGAAATGATTTCCTTTAAGGTTTATTTAACAACTAAGGATTGGTTAGGTCCCTAGTGGAGTCTCCAGTATGTTATCACTCCAGTAATTCTCTAGTTGTGAGATTTTTGCTTTTTAGTTGAGAAAACTAGAGGTAACCATAGACCAACTTTTAAACTCTAGTATCTAGCCTTCCTAGGGTTCAGAGAAGGCTCTCTCTATAAGATTTAACTTTGTTTGTTTTATAAAATATTAGGCTAGTTATGATTGTGTAATTGGTTTTGGTTTTGATTGGTTTGGTGGGAAAAATCGCTTGAAGAGATGGATAGTGGGAAATCTATTTGTCCATTGCGACGAGGAGTCAAAAGTCTAGCAGACAGAACTAGGATCAAGGTCAAAAAGTAAAATGTTTTCAGAACAAGATAGATAAACCTTGGAGATCTTGGAAAGTTTTTTTGTGAGATGGTATGATCGGGATAAAGAGAAATAAAGGGTTCTTTAATCCAGAAAATGGAAGTAGTAGGTAGAGTTCAAACAAGAGAGGGAGCAATTAAGGGTCCCCTACACTAGAAATCAGATGAAAACATAGAAATGACAAATAGTTAAGAGAGGGTTCTTTTAACAAATCCCGAAGTAATCCTCCTATTCATTCATTCAAATTTAGAACACATAATGGATTGCATGTAACAAAGAAAGATAGCAATGACAAATTTAGAAAATACTTCACTCCAAATAGCTCATCACATGAATCCTGAAATATGATGCTAATTGATTTGATCTAGTCTGCTACTCGAAATTTGAACACAAGAAGCCTTCAAGTCCAACAAAAATGACTATAGAAATCTTCAACAATTTATTCCACAAGAATAATTCTAAAGATGAAGTATTTACACACAATTGTTTACAAAATATCCTAGAATGTTTCTAGGAATTATCTAAGGAAAATAAAATATCTTTACAACAATAATAGAGACACCTGCTTAAAAAATTAGCAAGTTGTCCTATCTATCCAAAAGAAATAGAAATTGATTTAGGATAAGAAGTAGCGAGCTGTCTTGTTGTCTTACTTGCTGGCTTTAGATATTTTGAGTTTTTTGTGAAATCTGATCTGTTTATCTGATACACTTTTACTGATACTCTTTAACTTCTGTAAAAGATATTTATTGTTGTAAAAAATCTGTTTTGACTAATAAATTAGCAAACTGTTTTTAATGTTACCTCTCTTCTTTTTTAGTTTTTACAGTAAATCTGTCAATGAATGCCAAACTTCAGCACTTGGAATTTGTACTTTCTTCAACTTTCTGAAATTTTCATATGTTTATGTGTATTTGGAGAAAGTTGGCTTGACGACAAACAAGTGTTTTATTTCATGCTGTAAATAGAATAAGTCCTCAAAACTTCTAAGTAGGACTTTTCCTGTTGGAATGCCTTGTCCACCACCTGATTTTTCGACTTGTTCTTTGGCATAATCTCTAATATTTTTGTTATAATCTTCCTGAGGCATCAACTTATCATTTATGACCAAGATATTAGGCAAACTCCTTTTCCAGAAGTTCTCAAATTTAACCATGAACCTAGCTACATAAATGTTCATGTTTTCACACTTTTCCTCCAACTGCTTCATTAGGTTCTTTTTGGTTATAACCTTCTTTATTTCAATGATAGTTTCAGTTCTATCAGTTATTTCAAGTTCTTCTAACTCTTGCCTATTCTTTCTGTTGAGGAACTTTATCAGTTCTAGAGCTTGTTATGGTTTATTATCCAATTCCTCTTTAGTCTTTTGGATTTCTTCTAATGTTGCTTTCAATAAGTCTCTTTGTTAAAAAATCAATTGGATGGAAGGCCAAACATCATTGATGGCTTCTATTATTTTGTTCCACAAATGATTTTTCACATAGGAAATCTGTTCCTTCAAGGTCAATTCCTTTTGCAATTTCTTCAATTCTTCACTCAATCTGATGGCCTTTTGCTCATGTGTCTTTGCATTTATCTGAGCCAATTTGTTTGAGTCTTCAAGATTTTCTACCATCTATTTCAATCTGATAATTTCATTTGTCTTAAGAGACATTTCTTCAATGGCCTTCACCAGTTTTCTGGCCTCATCTGTATGTTGAACCACTGTTGTAGATGATTCTGTAGCTGAGGTGGTGGATGAAGTTACCAGAACTGCAGTAGCCAGTGGGACTTTTGGTGCTAACTCTGTAGCTATAGTAGATGGCACAACTGTAGTAGCCATAGGAATGACTGTGGGTGCTTCCTGTGTCTTTGGTGTTGGGAAAAATACTGAGAGGGGGGGGGGGGGGGGGGGGTGAATCAGTATTTACTGCATCATCAAATCTTTTACTTTTTCATTCCTTAAAACACATACGCTACTTTACTTCAGAAAACTAGCGTATATACATGGATCCCCTTTATGAAACTCGCGTATACACAGAGATATAGATATGTCATTAAATCTTCACTTAAACCAATCCATCAGTTATTCATCAGATATTCAATATGCAATAAACATGTGCAGTAAGAACAGAGTAACCCATCACACAAAGCATCACACATGAACACCAGGATTTTTAGGTGGAAACCCAAGTCGGGAGAAAACCACCGCTGCAGTTACTCAACCTTCAATATTTTATTATAGAGAAAACATCTTACAACATATGTGTCGATACAGACTCTTGACCAAAGACGCAGTGCACCCACCGCGCTGCTACGCTCCGGAAGGGAGCTCCAACCCCTCGACTCGCTACCACCCTCACTCCGGAAGGGAGCCACGACCCCCGATCTCGTTACCACCACCGGAAGGGAGCCACAACCCCTCGACCGGCTACAACCCCGCACCACCTTGGACCACGTTTCATCAATTCTCACACCGGATCCAACAACTTCAATAGAACACCACTGGCAGTACAATACTTCATCATATTTTCACACCGGACCCCTTTCCATACTTTTAAGCACAAACATACGTTCATCAACAGATACATATCAACACAGATCAGATAGCAGAAAAACAGCAGAACAGATCAGATATTTCATACCCCTTGCTTCAGCAAACCCTAGTTTGCATACGCGCTTTCCCTTCACTGATGTCGCGTATATACGCGCTTCCGTCCACACAAAACAGCGTATACCTCAGTGTATATTTTATTGCGCATACGCGCTTTTTCTTCAGCGAAGCTACGTATATACGCGCTTCCTCCTTGGCGAAGTAGCGTATAGATCTTCAATCATTACAGAGCAGCATACTTCATCAGATCAGACATTCAGCTCAGATTCAACCCTTTACTTCAGACAGATGTTCGCCTAGATGTTCGCCTCATCACAGATCTAATCACTCCATAAACAGACGAAAATACAGCACATTTCAGATCTAAAGATCCTGCTTCATCATTTCTTCATAAGTGCTTCATAGATTCAGATCTATCATCAAACCTTTACCCTTTCCATACAGATATACTTCACAGAGAAGTATTCATTCAAGCTCAGACATCTTTCTCTCACACTTGTTCTTTGCACAATGAATTTCTTCTCCTTATATAGGTTTATCCTTTTTCAATACCATGAGCCCCTTTTTCAATACCATGGACCAAAACAATACCATAAGCCCAAATCTACCTGGACGGGGTCAATTAGGCGGATCATTACCCAATACAATGGGTCAATACCATGGTGGTTACCCCTGGTTTTGCACTTTTTGAGCGCTTTTACCCATACACGACTTGGCACGTTATTGTCCGCGTGCATACGTGACTTTCCCTAGGACAATCCGCGTATACCAAGAAACATACTCTTTTTCATCATAGAATTAGCACATGATGAATTCCTTTCTTCATTGCCTTCTGTTCATACTGTAGATACATCAGATTTCCTTCATCAAGGACATATTCTATCAAGCACAACTTTATCAAGTAAGTTGTCATCATCTTCATCAAGTGGGTTGCCTTTCAAGGACAACACTCAACAACATATCACATCAGATTTACATCATTTACCAGGTCCATCAAGTCAAGCATAACTTCATCAGGTGGATTTCCATCAAGGACAACACATGTCAACAGTCACATGTCTTCATCTTCATTCAGTGGGTTGCCATCAAGGACAACATCCTGTATCATATTTCCAACAATCTCCCCCTTTGGACTTGATGGCAACCACGATGGTGTTTGGTTACCACAGCAGATAGATATCATGTCACTCTCCCAAATATGTCACATCATTATCTTCTCTTTATTCAAACACCATGTCACTCTCTCCCTTTGACATCAAGGGCAAAGGGCGGATCAAAAACCAACATTCTCCCCCTTTTCTCCTCATGTGGAAGAAACATTCTGCAGATCTGATATGTGCTGAAGTGGCCAAGCTCCCCCTGAGTTCATGCTGAATCTTCAAACATATTTTTTAATAATAAAGTACATGACTCTTCCTATCACCAAAGACTCATACTTACATCAAATATCCAATCAAGTGGATTTACATATGAGACTCAAGGACCCAACCAAGTGGGTTTACACATTTCAATTCAGCTACCCAACCAAGTGGGTTTACAATTTTGACAAGTTCATACATGACTGAATTTTACAGATTTTACATCATGGGTCTCAACATGACCTTTTCATCAAAAAATACAAATATGACTTTTCATGACCAATACCAAGAAGACCTCAAGAGAGATCATATAACAGAACCATCATAATGCCAAAAATGCATTATACTCAGCAACGCTAATGCTCCCCCTGAATCTGTGCATCCATGCATCCTTTTCATATGACTAAGGCTCCCCCTTAGTTTGTGCATCCTGAAAACTTCCACCAACAAATCATCAAGGCATCAAAACATTAGAAACAGAATTATGAGAACTGGAACACCACCAGAGATACCAAACAGTATCAGAGATACCAAACAGCACTGCAGCTGTGCTGAAGAGAGCTGAACCAACCAAAAATTGTCAGCAATCAGTCATACGTGGTTTTCTTTGTAGGAAATCGCGTATATACGCGACTGTGTTTCAGGAAACCCGCGTATCCCAAGACATCTTCTAAATTTCAACCAGATCTGATTCTCTGTGAGGCAAAGATAGTGTTTAGCTTCTTACTGAGACATTTGAATGCTTCCCTGGACTACAGATAGATAGAACGATGTAGTTGTGTCTTCAAGCATCATCCAACGGTTGTAGCATAAGCACATTAGTAACCAAGTCTTCAGATTATTTGTAGCATCAATACAATCTTTCCAAGAGAGATTATCATATCAGAATAGCATCTTCACATCAGAGTCAAGCAATCATCCATGTGGTCCAATATCACCATGATCTTCAAGATTTAACATGAAGTAACATATGAAGGCAAAAGATCTCAACCATAGTAACAACGACATCCAAGTCATCCAAGTGTGACCACACAAAGATACTTATCAGCAATCAGGGCTCAAATTCTCATCATAATAATCCATGTACCAAGTCTTCATCATTTGAGCATGAGTATCATGAAGACCAAAGAATAAGTAATCATATTGCCAACAATGCAATCATTAGTATTCAACCTGCTGCTCCCCCTAAACCAGTGCTCTTTCTTAACTTGTGCAATCTGAAACACCTTCAACAGTAAGTTATTAGCAACAATCTCTGCATGGGCTGCTCTTATCTCCGAATTATAGGACTTTCATCACAACAATGAATACTCTTCATCAACAAGTAGACAGGACTCATCCATAAACTTCAACATAGGAAACCAAGTATCATATCATCATAAACATGAGTATAACCAGAATAATGCTAACAGTACAATCATTAGCAGTCAGACTGATGCTCCCTCTGGACCTCTGCTCCAGATCTTCAACAATCAGATAAAGTTTCTCATTATCAATTCATACGCGGCTGTGTCAGCTGGAACTCGCGTGTATACGCGACTTTGTTTCATAGAACCCGCGTATGGAAAGTGAAGCATAGAAAATTTCCATCTTCCTTCATTTCTTCCTGAGCTTGTACCTCCTGTACCTGTCCTTTCCACATCAGATGCGCTGTCAGAAGTAAACATAACCAGTATAATCAAATCAACCATGAGAGTCATCATGCATTTCTCCCCTTGTGACGATACATTACTAGAACTCATAATGTATCTCACATCATTCCTGCAGTCAATAAGCAAAGTCAGCTTCAGAAGCGGATGACTGCAGTAAGGTCAGAATTCCCTACGTTTCTGATCGGTCCTCCTTCTTTTTCCAAATTTGCTTGAGCTTTCCAACTGTGTGTTGAAAATTGTCCACTTTCCCAGATCTGTTCATCCTGCATTCTTTTTCTACATGTCCATACTTGTTACAAGCATAAAATCTCATGTGGTCAGAGAAATACACATAAGAATCATAATGAGTATTTCTATTCTTCCTCCTTTTACAATCAGCTGCTTTATGTCCATACTTGTTACATGAAAAACAATATCCCTTGAAGCTACTAGAGTACCTTTCTGAGTAGAACCTGTTTATTTGTGGCTGAATTGTTCTGCTTCTGCAATTTGCTGCAACATGCCCATAATTATGACATTTAAAACATTCAACATTCTTGAATGAATTCCTTTGAGAATTCATGATTGTTGGTTGAGCTTTTGTTTCTTTCAACACTTCAGGTTTTGCATTGACTACCTCTGAATTTTTAGCACTTCCTTGTGAGCTAGATTCACCTTTAATAGTTTCATGGAAACCAAGACCATGTTTGATAGAAGGAGACCTTTGATTACTCAGAATATTGTCCAAAATATTAGTACTATCATGAAACCTCAAAAGTTTTACCTTTTCTTCTAATTTACCTTTGAGAATGTTTACCTCAACCTCCAAGGCTTGACATTGCTTTGTCATGCTTTCTTCTTTCCTTCTTCCATCTTCTACTTGATCCTTTAGATTTAGGATCTCTTCTTTCAGCCAATTTTCGTTTTCTTCACATGTTTGTTCCAGCTCTTCATTCTTCTTATTTGATTTTTCTAGATCTTCTTTGAGAGAGATGATTTCTGCTTCAAGGCCTTCCTTTTCAAATGATTGTAGAGGTTCCTCATTTTTCTTACTTGATGCTTCAAGATCTGCTTTTAGAGAGATGATTTCTGCTTCAAGTTTTTCCCCTTGATTGGTTGCATAAGCTTACAACCCTTGATACTTGTCTATCTGTCCATTTAGTGTTTCTATCTTTTCATTCATCCTAGAGATCACATCTTTGTAGATAGATTCCTTTCTTTCAAATTGATGCCAATCATTACTTTCATCATTTGCTTCTAGATTTTTAGATGATTTCTGCTGATCTTCAATCTTGACAACTTCTTCTAGATCCATACTGTTACCTTCTCTATCTTTGCCTTTGTTTGCACAAAGAAGATTATAAGGACCGCAATCACTATCTGATTCATCTTCTTCAATTTCTGCTAAACCTATTTTCTGAGCTATCTTCTTGTTTCGAGTAGCCTTCTTCTTTTTCTTCTTTGCCATGAGCACTTTCAGATCTTGGTCAGAATCTTCTTCATCTTCACTGGACACTTCATCATCATCTTCTTTTGCATAATAACTCTTTCTCTTTTCAAATTGTTTTCCTTTACCATTTTTTTCTCTATAAGGACATCTAGCAGCATAGTGACCGACTTTTCCACACTCAAAACATTTGAAGGGAAGCTTACCTTTGAATCTTCCAGTACCTAGTTGGAGTTTTCTCACGAAATTCGCTTCTTCTTCTTCGGATATATAGCTGGTTTCTTTGACAACTTCCTTTTCCTTTCCTCTTGCAGATACCTTAAAAGCAACTTCTCTAATTTGAGAAGGACCTCCTTGTCTCATTTCAAAAGCAGTCAGAATACCATGTAATTGAACAACAGTAAGAGTTTGCAGATCTTGACTTTCTTCAATAGCTGAAACTTTAGAGTCAAATTTCGAAGTCAAGGATCTTAAGACCTTCTCCACCAGAGTAGTATCAGTAAAGGTTTCACCCAAATTTCTCATCCGATTTACAATATCATCCAGACGAAGAAAGAAACTGGCAACACTCTCATCACTATGCATCTTCAAATTTTCATATTCAATTCTAAGAGTTTGGAGTTTTGCACTTTTTACCTTTGTGTCTCCTTCATAGCTAAGAATGATTTTGTCCCATATGTCCTTTGCCGAATGTAGCTGCATCACTTTAGCAAATTCTGATTCAGACATGCTTCCCAATAAGACATTCACTGCTTTTGCATTGATTTCATACTTCTTTCTTTCAGCTGCATCAGTAGGAATACTTGTCGGGTATTGATAACCTTCTTCCACGATTGCCCATACATCTGCACCAAGACTTTGCAGATAAGCTTTTGTACGTACCTTCCAGAAGATCAGATTGCTTCCATTGAATAGAGGTGGCTTTATAGACATTACTCCTTCTTGACTTCCCATTGCGACGGATCTCCTTTAAGCGATCAAGCTTCTGCACAAGGACCCGCTCTGATACCAATTGTTGGGAAAAATACTGAGAGGGGGGGGTGAATCAGTATTTACTGCATATTCAAACTTTTTACTTTTTCATTCCTTAAAACCCATACGCTACTTTACTTCAGTAAACCAGCGTATATACGTGGATCCCATTTATGAAACTAGCGTATACACAGAGATTTAGATATGTCATTAAATCTTCACTTAAACCATTCCATCATTTATTCATCAGATATTCAATAAGCAGTAAACAGGTGCAGTAAGAACAGAATAAACCATCACACAAAGCATCACATATGAACACCAGGATTTTTAGGTGGAAACCCAAATCGGGAGAAAACCACCGCTGCAGTTGCTCAGCCTTCAATATTTTATTATAGAGAAAACATCTTACAACATGTGTGCTGGCGCAGACTTGACCAGCACGCAGGCACCCACCTGCGCTCGTTTACCAGCCTCTCCTGGAAGGGAGCTCCAACCCCCTGACTCGTTTACCAGCCTCTCCTAGAAGGGAGCTACGACCCCCCGATCTCGTTTACCACCCTCACCTGGAAGGGAGCTACAACCCCCTGACTGAAGGCTACAACCTTCAGCACCACCTTGGACCACGTTTCATCAATTTTCACACTGGATCCAACAACTTCAATAGAACACCACTTGCAGGCCACATTTCATCATATTTTCATATTGGACCCTTTCCATACTTTTTAAGCACAAACATACATCACCAACAGATACATATCAACACAGATCAGATAGCAGAAACACAGCAGAACAGATCAGATATTTCATACCCCTTGCTTCAGCAAACCCTAGTTTGCATACGCGCTTTTACTTCACTGATGTCGCGTATATACGCGCTTCCGTCCACACAAACCAGCGTATACCTCAGTGTATATTTTATTGCGCATACGCGCTTTTACTTCATCGAAGCCGCGTATATACGCGCTTCCTCCGCGGCGAAGTAGCGTATAGATCTTCAATCATTACAGAGCAGCATACTTCTTCAGATCAGATTAGACGGTATTTCAGTTCAACTTCACAACCGGACGGATGTTCGCCTAGTGTTCGCCTCATCTGAGATCTAATCACTCCATAACGGATCTAGCAAATACGAGAACAGCTGAGATCTAAAGATCCTGCTTCATCATTTCTTCATAAGTGCTTCATAGATTCAGATCTATCATCAAACCTTTACCCTTTCCATACAGATATACTTCACAGAGAAGTATTCATTCAAGCTCAGACATCTTTCTCTCACACTTGTTCTTTGCACAATGAATTTCTTCTCCTTATATAGGTTTATCCTTTTTCAATACCATGAGCCCCTTTTTCAATACCATGGACCAAAACAATACCATAAGCCCAAATCTACCTGGACGGGGTCAATTAGGCGGATCATTACCCAATACAATGGGTCAATACCATGGTGGTTACCCCTGGTTTTGCACTTTTTGAGCGCTTTTACCCATACGCGACTTGGCACGTTATTGTTCGCGTGCATACGCGACTTTCCCTAGGACAATCCGCGTATACCAAGAAACATACTCTTTTTCATCATAGAATTAGCACATGATGAATTCCTTTCTTCATTGCCTTCTGTTCATACTGTAGATACATCAGATTTCCTTTATCAAGGACATATTCTATCAAGCACAACTTTATCAAGTAAGTTGTCATCATCTTCATCAAGTGGGTTGCCTTTCAAGGACAACACTTAGCATCATATTGTCAACAAACATCATATCACATCAGATTTACATCATTTACCAAGTCCATCAAGTCAAGAATAACTTCATCAGGTGGTTTGCCATCAAGGACAACACATGTCAATAGTCGCATGTCTTCATCTTCATTTAGTGGGTTGCCATCAAGGACAACACTCTGCATCATATTTCCAACATTTGGAGTTTCTTTTTCCTGGACAATCTTGTCCATATGTATCTCCATTTCCTTGATTTGGACTGTCAACTAAAAAATCAAATTCATCATGTCATCTTTTTCTTTTTTTCCTTCTATTATTTCTTTTGTTTGAGGATGTTCACTTTGAGGAAGTTTAAGCTATTTCCTCAAAGTTGCAATAACTTCATTCTTCTTTTTCACTAATAACTCTTCTTCTTTGATATTAGCAGGTTCATATCCCACCTGCAAAACTAGTTCTTCCAAAGATTTGATCCTTAGATCCTTGGCATACAAGGATGCTTTATCCATTTTCATATGGTCTTTCATGTTGGCAATGGTGTTTTGGAGTTTCTGAGCACTCATGGCTTTAGTTGTGATAGTAGAGTATAGCATTTCAGAAGTCTGTCTATGGAACTGAATCTGATCAAGAGCATGAATCTTATTTGTCTGGACTTCCCAACCCACCTTCTTATAATCTGCCACTGTATTTGGAGATTTGACAGTGGGCTGCAACACTGACTTAATTAGCTTTTTGATTTGAATAATCAAAAGCAGACAGAATCCTGTTTTACACACTTGGTGTCTGCTTGAGATATTTAGAATAAATATTGTTTTTTATTTCCTCATTCTTTAGTTTGATCTGTTTGTATTTTTCTTTGATGTCCATGTCTTTCTCCTCAACTGCCTATGATAAAGCGGCTTCCATGCTCTGCTGTCTTTCTATCAACTATGCATCTTCATTCTTAACTTGTTCTTCATTCTGATTCTTAGTAGCTGGCTCATTGATGATCACAGTGGCAACATCTATTTCTGGCAAATCAGTGTTGGTATTTATAAGATCTGTATCTTCCACATCAATTGTTACCTTTCCTTTACCTGCTGAATTTAACTTAGGCCTTTTGTTGTATATTAATTTGAACTTGGTTTCAGTTGTAGTTTCAGCAACATAAGCACCTTCTTCCCTTACTCTCTTGGTGGATTTTTCTGGCTAATTTTTAGTCTCTAAAGTGTGAATAGTATCCATTTTATTTACTGCATCTGTTAAGGTATTCTCTGTCTACTCAGTCTGATTTGCATACTTTTCTATCTGTGGCTTGGCTTCATGAATGAAGGTTGTTAATTTACATTTAACCCTTAGTTTTCTTAGGATCCCTTGTGGATCATAATTCCAAGGAAAACTTTCTTCAAATTTGAATTCCAACAACTGCTTCGCTGCTTCTTTCTCTGCATCCATATGATTGTAGATGTATGGCCCTATCTGATTTTTTAATTTGAATTGAGTTTTCTTTTTTGCTGCCATGAAATTTATATAATTAGAGTTTAGGATCTTCCTGATATACTCCAAGGCAAAGATCCTCATTGAAGGATGTTTGGGTAACTTGTAAGGTAACAAATTTGACCCAAAAAATCTGATCTCAGTATGTTTTTCATATAGGTACCAATCACCAAATTTATTCTGCTTTGATAACTGTAATATTTTCTTCATTTCTTCATTTATCCTTGGCTACTCTGTTTTTGTTAACATTTTGATCATTGGATGTATGAACAATTCTGAAAATTCTGCATAAGTGAAATCTGCACATTCTTTCCTGAGTAAAGTAGTCCAAAAAATGACAAAGAGAGGATTTCCCTCTATGTCAAGCTTTTGAAGAGTAACTGGAAAATTATCCGATTGAAAATATAAAAACATGTGGAAGAGGAAGGATGTGTATTTGAACACTCCTTCAATTGGAAAATCGGTCAATTGATGATGAATATTGTCTGCAATGAAACCAACATAATCAAAGATTATAGATGGGGTTTGTCATAGGGTAAATGTAGATAAGAAACCCAAGATGGATTCATCTGTGTATTCATCAGTGAAATACCCTAGGATGAAGGAAAGCATAGAGATCACATGTCTTGAACATTTTGGGAATTTGGAAGTGGAATATGGGGGATTTCTACATGCAAAGGCATGAATTTATGGAAAATCATGAATCTCTTGGCAAAATCTAGGCCAATATACAACTTGGTGAGGGCCTCTATAGATAAAGGGATTGCTTGAGGATCAGGTTATAGTTGTAGCATTTGGTTAATAGATTCAACAATAATGGTGAGAAGAAACTCTTTATTGGCATTTACTATGGCTCTCTGTTTAGGCACATAGTACTGTTGACATAACCTAATAACTTCTTGGCATGGATGAGTTAATGGAACAACATACTTAGGAAAATGGGATTCCTAAATATGGACTTCCTCTTGATTATCTAAGGACTTCTCATAGCTCCAGTTATGAATATCTAGCAGAATGAACTCAACAATTGGGTCTGCTATCTTGTAATCAATATTAGCTAATGGAATATGCTCAATGTCTATGACAAGGGGTTGTAAAGGATTTACAACAATAGCAGTCTTAGAAGTAATAGTTGGGGTTGATTTTGGTACTTTGGAACCTTCAGGATTGCTTGAGCTCTGCTTTTTAGGCATTTTAACTACTTATGCAATTTGAGACAGTTTGCAGAGGTACTTTTATTTGAGGAGAGGTTTCTTGGATGAAGATGGTCAAGATATGAGATTTTCTTTTCAATTTGGATTTTCAATAGGATTTACAGGCTTTTACTGGTTTAGACACAAGACAGAGGGGTTTCTTAGCCTTTTTTCTGAGAAATTGGGCTGAAAATATTTTGAATTTAGGCACAGAGGCTTTGGGATACCTTAAGAGGATTTCTGGCTTAATTTGGAGTTTAAATAGTTTCTAAAAACTATAAAAACTCACAATTTTTCTCAAAGTAGTAGACAACAGTTAAATAAGGTTTTAGGGGAAAAATTGACAGGGTTTGGCCTATTTTTGGATTATTTTGACAGGCTTCTTTTGTTAATTTTCAATTTCTGAATATGTGATATTCTTAAAAGGTCTTTTAAAACTTGAAAAACAGGTTGCAATTTAAGAAGAAAACCTGTAATGCGTAGTTATAAGGGTTTGAAACAATTTCTGAGGTCTTTAAATAATCGAACAACTTTGGTGGAGTTTCTGGAGCAACGCAAATCTCCTCAGCGGTCTTCAAGAGTAACATGCTGAAATTTGAGGTATTTTGGCAAGAAAATGGCGGAAAAAGATTGTTTTAACTATCGGGAGGCTCGTGCAAGGTTAATGTGCAGAAGGATATGAAATAAAATGCATTATCAAGGTTTATTATGCATATTAGGGCTATAGGAAATGGCAATTAACGACAGTCATGTCATAAAAATGGGCGGTTTTCGGGCTTACAGGTTTAAAAGAGTAAGTGGTTATTGTGCGCCCTTGTGGTGGAAAAAAAATTACAGAAAGCAAGGTATGTACATATTTACAGGACTATCATAGTCAATTCAAAAATTATGAATCCTATTATTATAGGACCCTAACAGTTAGAATATATATCTTAGGCTTTCAAACCTTCCTGATGTATCAACCTTTGGTATTTATTCAGTATTATAAATTTATGTTAAGGATATTTTAAGCTAGTCTCTCTTATACTCTTTCATATGTGGAATTGCAATATCCTGTTTTACATTAAATGTAAAGAATTCTTCCTTGATTTCTTTAAAATCTAAGCATAATTGGTCAATAATTCCCAAGTGGTAATTATTATCATTAGCAAAAGTAACTAACCACCTCTTAATATCATCTTTTGTAAAATCAATGAGATTATTGAATTCGTTGGCCTGTGATGTTCTTATTACACTCAATTGTTATTCTAACTGATCTTTAGGTATCAACAAATAATTTCTTATTATTTGTGTAACTTCAAGGTATTCAATAATTTTACTCACTTTAAATAAATCATCTCTATTTAAGTACTTGCATTCTAATATACCATCCTACTTTTGTTTATCCTCTAACTTGATGAAAGTCCTTACTCAGGCTTCTTTGGAAGTCACCCAAACTTGAAATCGATGCAATAAATGTATTCAAATCATTTTCAAAAAAATGTTTATCATGTTCGAAATCTGTATTCAAATATTTAATAAAATAATAAATCCTTTGTGAAATATTTCTTAAGTCTAGATTGATATCCTAGGCTTCCAAAACAAGTTCATTTTCTTATCGATGTTTTCTACAACATACATTCTTGCTCATCTAAACAACTTGACTATTCTCTTTAACTTATTAGATGTACTAGGTGTATTTTGGGGTGTTTGAGCATGAGCAACTATGGTTAATGGAGTTGTAAATAGAGGTCTAGGGATTAATGGCTCCTCTAGTTAAACTCTCTTTAATCTTATATTCTCTAACTCTTTCTCCAAGACACAGTGGGCAAGAGAATCTCTTGTAATCATGTGAAGTTTTAGGAATCCTATAGGTTTTACCCTTGAAACATCCACCTTTGATCTCCACTTCTTTATCACCTTTTAATTTGCAATTTTCTTTCATGCTATCATACTAGGCATTGTGTATGGCTAAATACTATTCTTCAAATATTGTTGGCTCTTCATGAGCTAATTCATTTGCAATCTTCTGACACTCATCTATCCTCAGCGCCACCCAATTAGGTGTTGTAGCTTGTTGGGGAAAAATAATTGCCTGTCATTTAATTGTCAACCCGGGGGTTTCGTAAACTTGTGAAGCATGCGTGCACTGTATGTGCTAGAAATTGTCTTTTAGTTTATATCAATCTAACTACAAAATAATGAAAACCAATTCATCTAATATATTAAATCAAATAACAAAAAGAAAGAAAACAAATTCAAAATAAAATATAGCGCATGGAATCACACTTGCAAGAATTGAAATTTTAATCTAAGAAAACATTTCAAAGCATGTAAAGAAAAAATCAATTACTATATAGGTTAAACACTCAAGCATCCAATTTGGAAGTATGACAAAGTCACCTTATTGGTATGATTTACAAGCATCCAATTATACCTTTAACTGAGGATCTTAATCTAGGAAAGCAGTTTAAAGGCATGCAAAGGAAAACTAAATTATTGCATAGGTTAAATACTCGAGCATGAAATTTGGAAGTATGAAAGAGTCACCCTCTTGAAATGACCTTTAGGAGCATTCAATTATACACATAATTGAGGATCCAATCTAGGAAAGCAATATAAAGCCATGTAAAGGAAAACTCAATTATTGCATAGGTTAAATACTCGAGCATGAAATTTGGAAGTATGACAGAGTCACCCTCTTGACATGATCTTTAGGAGAATTCAATTATACACATAATTGAGGATCTAATATAAGAAAACAGTGTAAAAACATGTAAAGAAAATAAACAACTGTGAGCTCTAATGCCTCAAACATAATCCAATTGGAAAATAGAAGAATCTACTTTCTTGAGATGTTCTAGGAAAGAAAAGATTACACAATCATTCTAAAACTAATACTAAGAAAGAAAATAAATCTTAATCTATGAAAGTAAATAAATATCACACATTGTAGATGGCCGATCCAAAAGTATGAGAGATGGTAAATTGATATGCTCCATATGTAAGCAAAACCAAGTCAAAGTGAAGGAACACTCACGAGTAAGGTGCCATAATCTAATTCTTTATTCAGAGTTTGAGCATAACTACAATTTACACATGACATGATAGGAGAAATCTTCCCCTATTATACAAAAATTAGGGATATCTACTCAATAAATGTAGATCCCTTAAATATCTACTAGATCCATACTTGTCTCAAATTATCCCTAAATTATAGATACAAATCCTATGACACATCAAGATCTACATGATCTTTCTCCTGGGAATATGGTCCACCTCTTGACTTGAAATTCGAATTTGATCTTGGGAGTCCAAGTAAGACCCTTCTAGAATCTCCAAAATAGGCCTACACATGCCACAAAACTCATAACACATATATAGATATATGAAACCATGTTAATTTTCTAGTTTTTAATCATAAATTCACTTTAAATACATAAAATAAATAATTTTGGAAAAAAAGGATCCTAACCCATATATTTATGAAAATGGTTACTTGATGCAGGGTTTTAGGTCAGATAGTTATGAAATGAGAGTTGAATGGTTATGACATAATGGAAATATGTATGAATATGTAAAACAATTTTGAGACTCAACATACCCACCAACTAAAGTTGTTGCATGTCCTCATGCAACTATTGCATTGATTCATTTGTCCATGAGTTGATAATTTAGGAGTTTTGACTTATATAGATTCTTTCCAAACTTTGCTTCATGATATTTTCTTTTGGAAAAGTATAATACATTTGATTGCAAGATTTTTTTATTTTTCATTATTTTTATTTTTTTTAAATTTTTTTTATTTTATTTTTTATGGTTGGTTCTTGTGTAACTACCAATTTTTGAGCAATGGTTCTTGTGTAACAATGCTTTATTTTGTTTGTTGCATCAAATTTTATGAAAACATTTAGAATCTTATACTGTAATAACTCATCAATGAATTGATAATTTATGAAGCATATAATCTTTTGGAATCATACCACAAAAATAGTTGGTTGGGAAGTAGATGCGGGTTGGAATGAAATGAAAATGTGTGATATTGTATAACATGTGAATATGAAATGATGTCCGTTCCCCCCAACTAGAGATATGACAATGTGAAAAAGGGATTGAGAAATTTTTCCAAAGTTACAATTTTAGAATTCTAAGGAATTACATGACAAAAAATTAGAAAACCACATACCTTCACTTACCTTAAATGTGTATGAGTTGTGTATACTGAAGAGTGTGGCTGTTGATGCTGTTGGAGCATGAATTATGTAAACAAAGGAATTTGATCTTCTTCTTTGTTCTCTTTGTGCTGATGACAAGATTGGGATCTTTAGTGCTGATGATACAAATTGATTCCTACTACAAACTGCTGAAATGATGTAGTCTTCAATCGTTACAAAATTCGATGGTACAATTATAGTCATGTGCATAAATGTGTTGATGTCAAGCATGAAGAGAATTCATTGGATTACCGACCATTGATGAATGTCGTTAACCAATGTGAGGCAAACTCACCATTAATGTCAATGAGTGCCAAGGTACCTAAGTAAATATTGCGAAGTGTGAATATATGAGATTATGTCAAGCCACTTGCAAGATCTGACAATCAAGGGACATTGATGTATTCCCATGATTGTCAGCGAGAGAACTTGTCATTAATGCATACAAGCCTCAAGGTACTGATAAGGAATCTAGTCTTGGACCTAGATAATGTGCTGATGTCGATAGGCTAAGATTGTTTAGAAGGGAGGCCATAAGGAATCCTCCAACACGAGCATGAAAGAATAATTTTTGAAGGACTATGGGTGAAATTTTTTGTAGTGGATCAAGGTTTATTTGAAAAACTGGAAATGGAAATGGAATGGACCAGCTTTGTAGAGGAGCTGAATGGTTTTTTTGCTGGATTACAGGTTAGTGAAAGCAAGGCAGGAAAATATAATGACTGTGAAAAAAAAAATGAGCAGTGAAGGAAAATGAGATGAGGATTTTATTGAATGACTAAGTAGAAATGAAATAACGAATGTAAAGGGAAATGAGGTGAATGATTTATTGAATGAGGAAGCATGGATGCAAT
This sequence comes from Pinus albicaulis, assembly GCA_034641835.2. Taxonomy (NCBI): domain Eukaryota; kingdom Viridiplantae; phylum Streptophyta; class Pinopsida; order Pinales; family Pinaceae; genus Pinus; species Pinus albicaulis. Next base: position 1,060,926,898 of record CM076574.1, read on the forward strand.
GGAGACACTAACATCTGAAAGGCTTGCGAGTGTTGGATCTGATTTACATTAGCATGTGCTCATGCATTGATTTTTCTTTATTTGTTGATGATCACCTTCTTGTAAAATAAATGTGGTCTCTGAGATACACTATTCACTTGTAGTCATCTATCCTTCCTCCTGGAACCTGCAAAATAAAACTAGTACTTCTTCTGAAATGGAATGTAAGGCTATCAAAAGAGAGAGGTGATCAATATCTCTAGTTGTGATATTTACGCCGAAAAATGAGAATTGGTACTAATAAAATAAGTTCATGAAGGAAAACCAAAAGAATTTATACCTATTTGGAACAGGGAAAATTTTAAGAACCCCCCTAAATTTATATGTAAATAAATGGGCGAATCGCCATGATACATAGGAAAAATGGAAGGTGATTTTATTAATAATATAATATGTATATATAATTTTTTTGGCGAATCTCTCATGAGATTATATAATCTTGTAAAATCATGGCGAATCACGAGTACAAATGGCGAATCACTAGTACAAAATGGTGAATCGTTGTCTAGTGGAGTTCGGGGTGTTAGTTCCAATGAAGATATGGTAGTTGAACCAGGAGTTGAAGGAAGCGAACCACCGAGACTAGCATAGCACATGGTGACTTGTGAGGGAAGTAGTTCTCATGCAGTTTGGAAAATGTGTTCTTCTAGTTCTGCTAAGCGTAGTGTTGTTGCTCATGCTACTACTAGCACTGATATTGAGGTTGGAGAGGAGTTTGAGGAATCATGGAAGGTAGTAGTGTTGCACTAAAAACTGTCACCTTGACATTCTTCTGACTGTATGAGCTCATTGTCACTCATACTTACCTCCTCTACAAGTCTTACAACCTCTACTCCTCATGTCAAGCCCTAAAAACAGGAGAAAAACCCTAAAAAACTCCAAAACCCTAGGTACACAGGTAATGTGAAGCTTACATGCGTTCCTGGCTAGGGTACACAGGTAATGTGAAGCTTACTTGCGTTCCAGAACACAGTTTCTCTGTGTAATGCCTGCGTACCGCTTTCAAAGTCAAAAGGGCGAGAAAGTAAAGTGAAAAAGCTGATTTTTGGTCAATTCTAGAAGCTTCTGGATGAGATTTTTTGGGGGTTAGTACGCTCTTGTAAGGTTCATGCATCCCACACCTTAAGGAGCTAACCCCTTGATGTGAGGAGCCTATCCCTTTGAAGGAGGATTCTATCCCTTCATAGGTGGAACCCTAACCTCCTCATCTACACTATAAAAAGAGGCATTGGGTAGCCTCAAAGAGAGTTCAAGCTTTAGTGTGTGATTGAGGTGAAGTGCTGTTGAGATTTAGACTCCTTTCTGCTAAGCTTTTGTGAGGAAAGATCACATACCTCTATGTGCTCCCGGAGGAAGAGTGCAAGGCTTATAAAAGTAGAGTAAACTTGTGATTTGGACCCTGGGAAGGCCTGTTCAACATCAAGGCTAAGGTTGTAAGGTTCTTCTATTATTTTAAAGTTAATACAATCAAGTTTGTTTTTCTCAATAAATTGTCGTTCGATTGTTTCTTTCAATAAGTTGTCGTTTGATCGTTTATTTCATAGATTCCTTGATCACTATGATAGGTATGTTTTATAATTATTTTTTATACAGGTGCTATTTAATATTTTCTTGTTTGCGATTACAGGTATTTAAAGACGACACTTTCAAGCGACAAAAGAACTATTGTTGCGATGGAAGAACTATTGTTGCGATGGAAGAACTACTGATGTGACGGAAGAACTACGGTTGCAAATAAGCATTTGGATCTAAGGTAGGATCGACACCTTTATAGCATTTACTTGTAAAACGAATATATTTAGAGAAAGATAAACTTAGTTTTTCATTTGTTGCTAGATTTTCTTCTGACACTAGGGAGATCGGTCTTGTCTGCAAGATCGATTTATCCGGCCAAAAAATTGGTGACTCCACTGGGGAAAGAATTTTATTTTTGGTTTTTCTTTTATTTTGACTTGAGAAAATTGTTTTTTCTTGTTTTTGATTGATGTATACTGACTTGGGTAGCTTAGGTTTACTTTGCTTTGAAAAGTTTTGAAGTCTTTTGTGTTTTTCTTAAACTTTTTTGGGGACTGCACATTGTTGCAGACCCTGTTAAAAGTCTTGAAAAACTTAGATTTCTTCTTTTAGTTTAGTTTAGATTTGATTTAGGATTCCTAGTTTCTACCCAGATCTATATTTTTCTGTCAAAAAGCCTTATTTATGAGTTTCTTTCAACAAATTTTTCATCTCATCAATCTCTGTTAAGTTAATTGGGTGTTTTGAGTCTCTTTTTTGAGAAATTCTTAATTTGATTTCCTTTGGTCATTACTTGGAGGTTTGTCTCAGTCTTTTCACAATTTTTCATCTTTTTGCTTTTTGATTTTGTAAAATTTTTTTCCCTAAATTGTGTATGAGTGTTTCCCTAAATTGTGGGGGCTAAATTGTGTATGAGTGTTAATTTCCTTTGAGTATTTTTATTTTTGATCTTTGGAACTCTCACCCAATTTTCATTACTTGCACTTGATTGGTTCTTAGATTACATTAGAATCATCTTGTGTTTGAGAATTCTCTTGCATAGATCACATTTGCATAACTAGAATTCTCATTTTCAGAATATGAATGAAAAATGTGCATAGATTACATTTGCATACTTTTCAAGTGAATTGTGCATAGATTACAACTGCATAGTTTACATTTTGAGAAATAAATTGTAGATTTAGATTAGTTCTCTTTAATTTGAATTTACATGTTTTTATGCTTGTTTTAAAAATACAAAAATTGTTTTGGAATTGATTTGCATTAGTTTTTCTTGATGAAATTAGTGCATTAGAGAATTTGTTATATTTTCTCTTAGTGATCAATTTTTTCCATTGTTGGAAGTGAATGGAAACTCTCTCCTTAATTTAGTTAGGATTCATCGAATTGAAAAGATTACATTATCATATTCGATTGCATTCAGTTTTGGGTCGGGTCATAACACCATTGGTTTCATACCCATTTACCCTTTTGAGTAATAACATCCTAAATATAACAACGCTTAATTAAAATTCATCTAGTAATTTTTACATTTTTAGGGCTCTTTCCACCAATCTAGCTTAGGATTAGTGCTTTGGAATAGGTTGTAGTTAACTTTCCAAAGCAAGTAAAACAAACAAGTAGATAAATCTTGCGGTAGGAAATAAATCCAATTGTAACTGATACATTCTGGGAAGCTTCTCTTAAAGGAGTTAATCACGAGATCATGTCCAAACCTTTGAGACAATCAATTCTGTTTCATCGGGGAAGATGGAAGATCTGCGCGCATTACAAACGGTAAACCTCAGATTAACCATTGTTGAGGAGCCTGGGGTCACTTGTTGGTAAACCTCAGATTGACCATGTCGAGGAGCCTTCAAGGGGATTGAGCTTTGTTACTCTGCCCTTGCGCGTAGAATCAGATTGTAGACTGTTCCCCCAGTTGTATTTTTTTGCTGTTGGTAACCTTAGTGTCCATAAACTTAAGATTATTTCCTAAGGTGACGGTGAAGGAAAGATATCACTATACCTGGAGCAGACGTCAACTATACTCACTTGGACTCTCTGGGGGGTTCTCTTCAGTCGATATGGTTTTGTGAAGAAACTTGTGCTAGTCTGTTTCATTAAGCAGGTTGTCGGGGTAACTGTTCCAACTGCCATTTCTACATTAAAATTCTACGATGTTGGATTTCATCAACAACTAGTGTTTTTAGTGTGGGAATCTACTGTTTGTGTGTGGTTTGACTCCTAGATTTGATAGCGCGTGTTAATTTGTTTGTTTTTAATTTTAGAGATCATAGGTGTGAATTGTGAATTTTAATTGTTAGGTGTGAATTATGAATTGTTAATTTTAGTTTTAAATTGTTAATAAAATTCACTGAAGTTGAATATAATGGCAACTGTTCCGAAATTTACCAACCAAGGAACCCCTCTTAACGAGAATCCTAGTACTTTTCCTTTCTTTGGAAATGTTGGTCCTCCTTATATGGCTACACTGTCATTAGCTGGATTTACAATAGGATTACCGATATGGTTATTTTCAACTTCGTTGGCCCCAAATACTCCAATTGTTCCACCTCAACCGAATGCTTCACCTCAACAGAGTTCACCATCTCAACATCACCAAACTTTTGTTGACCCTTTACCTTCTTCGCCTAATATTTCTTCCTCCATTTCTTCCTCTTCGCTTGGTAAAATCCTTGACGCTAGTAATCAGGTGACTAAGAAGAAGAAGAAAGGGAAGAAGAAGAAAGATAAGAAAGAAGTCAACCAACCAACCATGGCTGTAAATGTTAGTTATGTTGAGGAAACCTCCAACATGCATCGTAAAATCAAATACCCTTGCAAGCTTTGTAAGGGTGACCACTTCCTTATCAATTGTCCCAGTATTCCAAAGGTCTTGGAAGTATGGTCAAAAAAATCTCATCAACTTTCCGTTGATCCATCAACCAATGATAGTCAGGTTCTTGGGAAAAAGGGAAAAGTTAGGTTTCTTTGTAAGTTATGCAAAGGGAGTCATCAAACTCACATTTTCCCTCACATGGATGAAGCCTAAAAATTATTGGAAAACCTTACTGTTCCATAGCAAGAATTTCCAACTGGTTACCGTAAATTTTCTCCCAACCTACCGTCAACTGACGGAGTGATTGATCTAATTTCAAGTACAGTCGATCCCACTCTTCCATTGGAGAGTGAAACTCATATCACTCAGGTTGATGATCCATTAGTTGATCAAGTGGTCGATTCGATTTCACATTCGGCCGATCCCATTCTCCCTGTAGAGAGTGAACTTCATACCGCTCAGGTTCTTCTTGTTACATCAGATTCTTCTACGCTAGGGGGCATTTCACTTGTTTCTACAGAACCCCCTCCAAGTACTGAGCTATTTTCCTTTGATTGGAATAGACTGACAGAACCTCATCTTCCTTCTTCCATCCCTTTCCAAATCATTGTGAAGTTTGGTGGTAGGGACATACACCTCACACAGGTAGATGAAGGTGCTTCTGTTATTTTTTTATCCTCAACTGCTTGGAAAGCTTTGGGTTCCCCTCAGCTTGTGCCTATTTCGCAGAATCTGAAAGTTTTTAATAGAACCATTAGTGAGCCTTTAGGGATCATTCCTAAGTTTTCTATTACTTTGGAAGGTAAAACTATCTATATTGATCTTATGGTAGTTCGAGGCCCCCTTGGATTTCAATTTACTCCTTGGGTGAGACTATGTCTATGCAATGAAAGCTGTAGTGTCGACACTCTTTCGTGTGATGTCTTTCCCTCACAATGGAACTATTGTGACTGTAGACCAGCTTTCGCTCCCTAGTCTTCTTTTGACTACCAATAATATGACACCCCTAAATGTTCCTGATTCTAAAGTGGTATCTACCCCGCCACGGGTTAATTAGGTGGAAACTAGTCCCATGTTTTCAATTACTAATGTAAGTGAGCCTCTCACTGTTTTCTCGTCTTCCTTTGACTTAAATTCGGTAATTGACATGGAAAACTATATGGGATTATTTGAACGTGATGTTCTTATCCCTTTTGAGTCCCTTGACATGTGTTCCTTCCAGAGAACTATTCTTCCTTCTGATGAAGACCTCTTGGAAGCCATGATCAAGGTGTGTCCATTGACATGTATTTCTTCCAGTTAGAAGCCATGATCATGTAGCCGAGGATAGTTCCTTTTACTGTGTCAACCTCATTAAAAAATGAATCAGTTAGTCGAGAGCATATTTCCTTTTCTTGTGTCAAGCTTGTTAAAAAAATGAAACAAGCTTCCAAAAGGAAAGTTATTTTCCTGTGTCAACCTCGTTCAAAAATGAATCATGTATGAGGACAGTTATTTTCCTGTGTCAACCTCATTAAAAAATGAATCAATAGGTAGATTGTAGAGAGTAGATTAATAGATTATAAATAAATAGTTTTTGAGGATGGTTCCTGTTATTGAGTCAACCTCGTAAGAAATGAATCAGGTATGAGGAAAGTTCCTTTTACTGTGTCAACCTCGTTAAAAATGAATCAGTGTATCAAGAGGAAAGTTCCTTTTACTGTGTCAACCTCGTTAAAAAATGAAACACGTTGCCATGAGCATAGATATATTCCTGTGTCAAGCTCGTTAAAAAATGAAACAAATCCTCCCCTAATTGAGTCGAGTCTTTGACTAGATCTCGTAAATGTTAAGTCATATATTTAGGTTAGTTATTTCAGTTTTTGCATAATTTTCTTACAGTTTTAGGTCGGGTATTTCATATGATCTCGTAAATGAACTTTCATTCCATCTAGCTATTAATTACTAGCAGTGTACTTAGTTGAATGAAATGAAGCTGGGGGGGCATGCACTCTAGCAGTTACACTTAGGGGGCATCAAGCATAGTTTCCTCTCTGTTTCAAGCTTATGTAAAAATGAAACCACTCTGAAGCATAGTTTTTCTCTGTTTCAAGCTTTTGTAAAAATGAAACCTATCTTGAGTCAATTTTGGTTATTTTCAAGACTCGTTAAACTCATGAAAATCCTGAGATTATTTTGCTATCTTTCATTCTCGTAAAACACATGAAAATGCCGACTTCTTTCCATCGTTTCCTGCTCGTAAATTAAATTGAAAGTCGACCACAAGAGTACATTTTTATCCCTTTTTCAAACTCGTTAAAACTTACGAAAAAGAGAAAACCATGAGTACATTTTTATCCCTTTTTCGAACTCGTTAAAACTTACGAAAAAGAGAAATCTTGAGTTCTCTTTTAAGCCCTTTTCAGACTCTTTAAAAATGAAAATATTGCCAAGTACTTGACTATTCAAACTCGTTAAAGTAAATTAATGATCGTCCCTTCAGTATAAGTTTACCCCTTTTACGGACTGAAATGGACTATTTACGAAAAAGGTATACGTTGACTAATTACGGTCAATAGAGTTCTCTCCCACATTATTTTATCCTTTTTTGGGCTCGAGAGACTAAATTTATGAAAAATTACACCCATGGAGTTTCTTAAGTTTTTTCTTCTGACTCCCTAAAATTGAAAAAACATTGAGTTTCTCCTATACTGGACTTGTTAAAATGTAACAGTAAAGGACCTGTTCAATTTTAAGCAGGAACGAACCACTCCTTCTTAGGGTTCGAATCTTAAACCAAGTTGGACTCATCCGAAGGATGAGCTTATAAACAAGCAAATGTTATCCTCCTCAAGCTTGTCAAAAATAAAGAGGTACTTGATAGAAATGGTGGGGGAAAAGAGAGAAAAATGAACCTGTTTGTTGTATTTTGATTATTTGGAAAATCGTTAACCACTCTTGAACACAACACTTTTGTTCACTTGGGTTGGGAAAATCCTTTGCCTAACAGTTAATCAAACCATATTGAAAGTCTTCAGCCAGTTTCTGGGTATTAGCTTTAGGTCAATTGTCAGCAAGCCATCTGCAGTGTCGTTATGTGTTCAAGAGGACAGTTCAAACAAACCATTCATCTGCGAAATATTTGTCTTCCATTTTGACCATCCCTGAGTCAGTCCTTGCCAATATATTTCTTCAAAACTTGATCTATGATTTCGTGTTGTGGGCTTGCCTACGACAGATCACTTTTTATCGACGACAGCTCATTATATAGGAAGTTGGTCTAGAAATCGTCAGTACCTTGGAATCTGCATGCCTTAATGGTAGGTTTCTTGCCTTCGATGACAGGTTGCATCATGGACCTTCGATCAAATGATTTCGTGACATGTTCGACTTCAACACATTTATTCACATTTCATGGATTGTACTGAGTACTTTGAGGGCCATTGAAATTACTGGTGGTTACTCTCACACTTGTTAACAATTTACATTATTGATTGGTAATCAAGTGGTTTCTACCATGTTCGACTTCGACACATTTATTCACATGGATAGAATTGAACTGGTTCGAGAAACGGAAATCAAGACCCTGCATCTAGTTTCTACCATCCAGGTTGCGAGGAATTTTGTTATTCATTTATACAGTGGACTATTCATAAACAGATGGCTGTGTCCATACTGTGTCTACACATGTCTATACTGTTAATGATTTGAAAATCATTCCTGTATCAGAACAATTTAAATCAGTTTTCTAGTTAGTTTTGATCTGAGTATGGGAATGCCTACCTCAACGATGATATGTTTACATATATATGTTTTGCATTGAATGTTTTTACAGGTTCTGACTGGGGTGTCCACAGGATGATCCTTGAAATGATAAAGTACTTCACTCTTCATATATGACAAACTTCATCTTCATCTATTCCAGACTTCGCACTTTAGGGGGAAATTTTTTGCACTAAAAACTGTCACCTTGACATTCTGTTGACTGTATGAGCTCATTGTCACTCATACTTACCTCCCCTACAATTCTTACAACCTCTTCTCCTCATGTCAAGCCCTAAAAACAAGAGAAAAACCCTAAAAAACTCCAAAACCCTGGGTACACAGGTAATGTGAAGCTTACCTGTGTTCCTGGCTAGGGTACATAGGTAATGTGAAGCTTACCTGCGTTCCAGAACACAGTTTCTCTGTGTAATTCCTGCGTACCCCTGTCAAAGTCAAAAGGGAGAGAAAGTAAAGTGAAAAAAACTGGTTTTTGGTCAATTCTAGAAGCTTCTGGATGAGATTTTTGGGGGTGAGTACGCTCTTGTAAGGTTCATGCATCCCACACCTTAAGGAGCTAACCCCTTGATGTGAGGAGCCTATCCCTTTGAAGGAGGATTCTATCCCTTCATAGGTGGAACCCTAACCTCCTCATCTGCACTATAAAAAGAGGCATTGGGTAGCCTCAAAGAGAGTTCAAGCCTTAGTGTATGATTGAGGTGAAGTGCTGTTGAGATTTAGACTCCTTTCTGCTAAGATTTTGTGAGGAAAGATCACATACGTCTATGTGCTCCTAGAGGAAGAGTGCAAGGCTTATCAAAGTAGAGGAAACTCCTGCTTTGGACCCTGAGAAGGCCTGTTCAACAACAAGGCTAAGGTTGTAAGGTTCTTCTATTATTTCAAAGTTAATACAATCAAGTTTGTTTTTATCAATAAATTGTCATGTGATTGTTTATTTCAATAAGCTATCATTTGATAATTTATTTCATAGATTCCTTGATCACTATGATAGGTATGTTTTATAATTATTTGTTATACAGGTGCTATTTAATATTTTCTTGTTTGTGATTGCAGGTCTTTAAAAACGACACTTTCAAGCGACGAAAGAACTATTGTTGCGACGGAAGAACTATTGTTGCGACGTAAGAACTACTGATGCGATGGAGGAACTACGGTTGCAAATAAGCATTTGGATCTAAGGTAGGATCGACACCTTTATAGCATTTACTTGTAAAACGAATATATTTAGAGAAAGATAAACTTAGTTATTCGTTTTTTGCTAGATTGTCTTCTGACACTAGGGAGATCAATCTTGTCCGCAAGATAGATTTATCCGGCCAACAAGTAGTGGTGGAGAATTACAAAGAGAACCCCATGATGGGCTCCATTTTTCCCTTTGGTATTTGGCCCTGCAAGATCTTCTGTACATTAAACAAACAATTAACTGTTCAACCAACAATCAACTTGACTGAGTTGATTAGGTACGAGTCAACTTAGACTAATCTTCAAAACTATGCTTTACACTATCCCATATTTATCACACTAATGCTACGCAAAATTGTGCATTTGCACCAAACTCTCATGCATGCACACAAAATTTTCATTAACATCTATAACCCTAACCAAGTGAGAATTGATCAACAATTTGCACCAAAGTTTGTTATAGTGTTGAAATTTCATAAGAAATTTAGATCCATGGTACCTTAAATATATTTTGAGATAACCTCCAGTAAACAATAAAACTCTGCTACAATGTGCTATGCCAAAAGACAAACTTACAAGCAGCTAGCCTCAGTTTATAAACCATTAATGAGAAAATTTGAATTACAGTTCTCATTTCAAGTCCTTGTAAGAGTACACATAAAATATTGCAATTTTCCTTTTAATTCTTTGTCTCCATTTACATTCTATACATACAAGGAGTGAAATCCTTCATTTAACTTTCAATCATCTGATGTTCCATTACTAATCAATAAACATGTATATAGAGAATAGTGCATCATGGAGATAGAGTTTTCCCTCCCTAGATAAGGTTGACAAGCATCTCCAGTTTGGCTTTGATATCACACAGAATCTATATCGTTCCTATAAATATTCGTTTGTGGGGGTGGCACTCTTCTTCACCTTTCACAGAAGCACTTTTATAAAATCAAGATGGGCCTAGGACCTGGCACAAACAATTATGCAGAACTGATTACACTCCGCCATCTCCTTTTGTTTGCATTAGAGCATGATATCCACCACTTACAAGTTTTTAAAGATTCTAAAATTATCATAAATTGGTTCAATAAATCTGCATTATGTCATGTACACATATTACAAGCTATATTGGAAGATCTCTGGCACTTGAAAGCTCAATTATCATCCATCTTGTGTTCTCACATATATAGGGAACACAATTGCATTTCCAACAATCTTTCCAAGGCGGAAACGATCCAACTAAGGGGGCTCTGGCATATAGAGGAGCAGAACGACAATCAACATTACAACTATTATCATTTCCCATTCATGGAACAACCAGATTTTGAGGACAGACAACACTGATTTTGATGTTTTTTTACTATGATCATGATATACCCGAGATAAAATATTGTATTTATTGTAATTATTTTTAAACAATCTATAATGTACACCCCACCAGGGAATTTTGACGAACTATATGGTGTGACCACAGTCACAAAAATAATGAAAATTAAGATTTTTCCTTGGGAAAAAAAATCATCTTTTATATTAATAAAATCTTAATTTATATTGATATAAATTTCATATATATATTTATCTAAAAAAATAAGTGTTATTAGAAAATATTTTAATGTTCTATATAATAAAATATTCAATATTCCAAAATTAGAAAGTTAGAAAATAAAAATAAAAAGCATCCAATACTTTCTTAAAAAAATAATAAGAAACATATATGTAATTCAATCATAATAACAAAATTAATGTGAGTTATAAATAAAACATTTTAATACATGAAATTTAAACTAATGTAAGTTATAAATAAAATATTTTAATACACATTTAAAAATATATTAAAATCAGATTCAAATATACCATAGGAATCTGAAAAAGAAAAAGAAAACCATATATACAATAGGAATCTGAAAAATAAAATAAAAAATTTATTAATATATATATATATATATATATATATATATATATATATATATATATATATATATATATATATATATATATATATAGCATTCAAAAATACAATTTAAACCATTAAAAATTATACAGTATAATTTAAAAAATAAAAAAATACACATATAGAGAGAGAGACTACAAATAAATTTGGATCTACAAATGAATTTGGATCTGAATGAGATCATTTGGATCTACAATTTAAACAATTAAAAATTACACACATATATATATAAAGGGTCACTACAAATGAATTTGGATCTATAATAGATGAGATCATTTCAATCTATAATCGATAAGAAGAATTCAATTTCTTTTTTTAATGAATTTGGATCTATAATAGATGAGATCATTTAGATCTATAATAAATGAGAAGAATGCAATTTTTTTTTTTTTTTTTCACTCTAAAATAATTTCACCTAAAAAAATTTCATCCCCAATTTCATCGCCCATATGTACTTACAATGGATCCATATATCCATATTAATTTCTATCCAACTCACAGTACCAGTTTCTATCCAACTCACATTACCTACCTGACACTGGTTTCTATCCAACTCACATTACCTAGATTATCTACTTGGGTTCTATCCAAATCACATTACCTTGTACTGGTTTCTATCTAACTCACATTACCTACATTACCTACTTGGTAAATATACAACGTTCTATCCAACTCACATGATCTTGTACTGGTTTCTATCTAACTCACATTACCTACATTGGTCTTTATCTAACTCACAAGTTACCTACATTACCTACTTGGTAAATTTACAGGGTTCTATCCAACTCGCATTACCTTGTGCTGGTTTCTATTTAACTCACATTACCTACATTACCATTACCTTTTACTGGTTTTATCTAACTCACATTATCTACCTGGTAAATATATAGGGTTCTATCCAACTCACATTACCTTGTACTTGTTTCTATCTAACTCACATTACCTACCTGATAAATATACAAGATTATATATAACTAAATATTCCCATAACTGGTAAATATATAGGATTATATATATTTAAATATTCCCAAGGTTAAAAATAATTACAAAATTGCATTATCAAAGGTGGAAAAAATCTCACTGCAACAAAAATTCAAAAAATCTAAATGGTTATTATTTCCTAAGTTTTGAAAAAAAAATGCATATATTTTAATAAATTATTTTAATTTTAACATGGTACAATATTTTAATAAGCATTTGTGCATAGATATCAGAAACAAATAGTATAGACTTTGTCAACAAAAAAAAACAGTATAAACTCTAACAACTCCCATTGGATGATTCCGAGAAGCATCAGTCTATAAAGTTAAAATTCGGCCACGAGTTAAGTATATATTGCATGTAATATATGTTGTCCACAAGATAATAGACTATATGTGATTCACGCAATTTATATGAAGTTAGAGTGAATATTTTTTCAACGCCTGAATTTCTCCCATATTTGTACCTTATATTCCAAGGTTCTGCAAGCTCCTTCGCTGCCCGACTGTCACACCATGACTACGATCTCATTCAGCCATGATTTTATTTAGTTTCCAATAAACAATATAAGTGGGTACTCTGGAAAATAGCCATGTTTTGTAGGTAAGCTTGTTTTTTAAAGCTTCGTATTCTGGCATAAAATTGCACCCTTTATTTACATAACACTATGAAGTAAGCGTAGTTGTAATATCCTACTTTAACATATCTCATTTCAAAAAGAAAGATGAACCTATGAAGTAAGCATAGATATTGTTAAAATAATCTGTACTTTGGGGAGCCTTAACATATTGATTTAAGGAAAACGTTGGTTGCCTCTAGTGAGGTCATGTCCTTTCTATTGAAAGGATCAATTTAAGCTAGTTAGCACTCGTAACGAAGTAACCCGTACAAGACTTTCACTATGTCAAGTGACAAAATAAGCAAGAGTAGAACACTTGACTCTATGAAGAGTAGAACTAATGTGTTGGTGCACAAGTATAAGATGAGAGACTTTTCTAAGTTTTGAAGAACAATGTCTAGAAAGGGAGTCAATGCGACCCGAGTAATGCTTCGATATAATTAAGCTAAATGATTTGGAGCGAAGCCCCAATGACATATTGACAAGTGCATGTATAGAGGAGGAATATGGCCTAGTGGAAAGCTTAAATTCAGGCCAACATGCCTATGGAGCTGTTGTCGACCCTAGAGACAGCCTTGAGTTGTGAAATACCAGTGCCTAGGACATCTTATATAGCAAGGAGCGTGTGATATAACAGGGGGAATTATCAACAAAAGGCTCTCACGCTATCTCCTGTAAACAAGGAGGTTAACTTGAATGGGACCAAAACCTTTAGAAAAGGGACGTAAGGAAAGCAACACTTCAGAGGCAAGGTGCGGAATTCTAACACAAATGCATCAGACAATTCAGAGGCAGCTTACTGTAAAGAGGGCCTGTTCGAAAATACCTCACAGAAATAAATAATCAGAAGGTGATTACTGTGTATGAAAGATTGAGATAATACTAACTGTCATTGAGATGATATCCAGATACATAATATCACCATGTAATGGGCTTACCAATTTAAGAATCCATACATGACAATAGCGTTTTAAAAATAACCTCCCAAAGAAGCTAATATAGCAGAAATATGGTTGAAGTGAAAAGTGAAACAATATATCATGTCTGAGCCATATTTAAAGCGCTTGACTAGTTCAAGCATGGGTATCAACTAGGATAAATCCATACCAAAAACCAGTGAGCCACTCACATTCCAAAACATGATACAAGAAAGGCAGATGAAACGAAATGAACAATTAAACTAACACATAAAGGGAGAAGTTACAAACTATTAGACACCAAAGAACAAAATCCTCATTAAAGATGGAACTCCTCCTCACTGAAACCCGACAGGCTTTGTGCATTCATATAAAATTTCGACAAAAATGCATACAAAATTCTCTTACTGCCTAATTTTCTGAAAATCTGGAACCCTTTACAATCTGTTCTTGGGGATTCTTATAGGAGAAAAACCCAATAACAGGAGTCGATGATGTGCATTAAATTGATTCATTTAGACAGCATGGAGGAAGCGTCCACGCCCCTACTACTCAATAATCTTGCGCTGTACTCTGTAGTATGGTTTAGAGATCTCTGTCAGGTCAAGATTGACCTCGGATGTGTTCTTTGTAGTCCTTCTGGCTGTTTGGTACTCTGTGGCAACCTTCTGGAATAAATGCTCGAGATGGGAAGTCTGCAAAGTCTCCATGCTCCATAACTGCTGGTTCTGACAGGTGTAGAAACTTCTGTCAGTGTGTTCATCTGTTTAAGGGATCAAGGAGGCATGGAGGATTTAATGGGAAGATGTACTGCCTGGAGAAAACGTCCCGCAGATATTCAAACACAGACCTGGCTGTTGTGTGTGCTCTTCAGGTCTTCAAACTGCGTCTTTATCCTTTGAATACGGGATTAGGCTCTAAATATTCAATTAAAAGGCCCAAATCCCTTGAATCTGTTTCTACTATTTCACTTGGCCGCTGCTGTAATGGTCTCCCTGCGCTCTCAATCATAGTGGCTTTAATTATGGAAAACCAAGTGAATTTATCACTCCTGTGAACCCTGCACAATACGATAAACTCATTAAGAAATCCAGGGAGTGGCGGAAGGAATGCTGTGAAGGCCTGTGGGAGCAGTGGCAGAATAGTGGAGAACAGTGGAAACTGTGAATGAATGGCGGAAGAATGATCTTTAGTGTTAAACACTAAGGTTTGGGCCTTTGAATCGTGATACAAAGGGGAATACGCGAAAACATATGAAATGAGTTTGATGGTGGGACCCGCCATGCGCGGAGGGCGATTAAACATGGGTTGATGGATCTGGGTTGAATGGACGGTCACAGTTGGATTGGCGGATCACAATCGGGGGAGGCAGTGGGGGACACATTTGAGAATTTGCGATTGGCGATGGTGCGATGGAGTGCCAACTGTCCGATCTGGGTCAGATCGACAATGGAGATTAAATCAGCGGGGAGACGATATGGAGGTATAGAAGCAGGGTGGGAGAAATGAGGGCCATTGGATCTAAGGGAATGAACAATAGGGATGGAATCGGGGATCGACAATCGGCGTAACACAAAAAGGCGCCTTACGAAATCTCCGATTGGCGATGGGGGTTGCGATGCGATTAGTGCTGGGCCATCAGATTTGAGAACAGATCGACGGTTGATATGTGATCGGAGGGGGGAAAAGGGGAGGAGCGATGGGTGCGGTGTAGAACTAGTGCGGACCATCGGATATGTATAGATCGACGGCGGGTATTGCACCCGCGCTCCACAGAACTTTACACTATCACATCGGAGATATTTGAGTTAGCAAAGAAATGCGCTTCCGTCCGTCTCTCCGATTGCGATAAGCGCCTTGCGGGCTAGCACCTGGTCTTGACGCCCGGGCATATGGGGAAGTGGTTAAGGGACTGGCCTAAAAGGGGCTTAGCCTGTCATAAGGTGGAAAATGGGTTTTTGGCCCGTTTTTAATGTATTTTAAGGCCAACAAGGGGTAACGGTAAGGGGGATGAAGGGATTTTTGGCCAAACAAAGGGTATTTGTGAGGTTAAAAGAAGAATTGAATGATCAATGAGGGATTAATGAGGAATTAGGAGAGGGGAAAAATGGTGAGAAAACAGAGGATTAATGGGAATAAAACAAAGGAAATGGAGGCCTTTTGGGCATTTTTCTTTACAGAAACAAAGAGTTTTTTAAACTGGAAACAACAGTGGGATTCATCAAAGGAGAAAGGGCATAAAGGGAATTCAAGGATGATGTGTTTTCAACAGGAATGCGTTCCTTGAAAGCTCAGAGACAATTTGACCCCCTGTTTTCTTGTCAAAAATTAATAGGGGTCTAACATGATCAACATTGGCTCCACCTGGGGACGGTACGTTCATCCTTGGGCGTGTCGAGAACTTCACAGAACACCTACATCATCAATTTTTACAAACAGGAAAAATAAACCTATTCTACTTCTACCCTTATTACTCCTTGAGACCAGATTAAACTGTTGGTCTCATATTTTCTCTACCTAAACTACATCTGCTAGGATTAAACTGTCTAGCAGATTTCTTCTCTACATTCTAAAACAGAAATTGAAAAACAACCAAGCCAAGATTATACTGTCTGGCTTGCTAGACTTTGCAGAAGTTAAAACAACTAACTACATGCTCACAGACTGAGCTTTATTGAGCTTTTCCTACCTACCCTACTTTAACTGGATTATTTACAAGTCTAGCTTACAAACATTGTCTTCCAATGCAACCAATCCATCAAGTGATCCCATGACTGGTATGTTCTGCCCAGCTCCTTGAGCAGGCCAGATAGGCAGGGCTGCTCCCACTCTTTCTGTTCTTCTTCAGCAGCTTCAAAAATTTTTCTTTCTGTCCGCAACATGCTGCTTAAAAAGACCTTTGATCCTTCTTTAAATGTTTGCAGGAAATGATCATAAGGATCATGAAAAGATACCTGGTTATGAATATTTGGCAGGCAGGCTTTAACCAGGATCTCTTCTTCTTCCATTGGATTGAGAAGAAGACTCTCTTGGGGTAGAGTGTCTCCTTCATTTTCTAAACCGGAGGACTCATCATACATTGCTGTTGAGTCCTCTTGGAGCTATGACATGTTTTGCGCTGCTGGAGAATTTGAGCTAATCCGGGCCTCCATATATTCTGCCACAGGATCAATGAACACATGATGTACACTTTTTTCTTTGAGGCCTTCCATGACTGGTAGGCTGTCTTTATCCTGGGCCGCTTTGATTTCTGCATCTTCCACTGCGTTTTCAATGTGGCTCTCGGGAACCGGATCATTTTCTTCTTGTACTTCGAAAGGCAGTGGAATCTCTTCTCTTTTAAGGGGAGGGAGACTTTCCAAAAAGGCTCTCGTGTCTCTGAACTGATATGATTTTTCTTGTGAGTTCAGAAATTCGATCTCAACTTCATATCTTTCAACCACCAATTCTAGAAATATTTTCTTAAGCACGGGTTTAACACTTGAGCTGAGAAGAAGAATAGCCCATGGAAGGTCCTCCACTTTCAGTTTTTCCAAGCCACATGACATTTCATCTCGACACTCTGCTATGAAACTTGGATGCATTTTTGCAAACTGCTTAGAGTCTTCCATTGGTGAAGTGGCTTGGTATTCAGCACGACTGATGCTATACTGCGACATGGTCTCCCAGTGGAGTCTCGTGAAACTAAGATAATCAGCAGCCTACTGATCACCAGTGGAGTATTTTAATCATTTAGAAACTGTGGAGTCACCAAGGTGAGGGATCTACAACTGTCAACTCTTCATGCTTACCTTTCTGAAGAGTGAATAAAGATTTTTTCGAGGCCCAGGGATTTAACTTTTCTTAACTTCGTCCCCAGCAATGGCGCCAAGAAGATGTTGTCGACCCTAGAGACAGCCTTGAGTTGTGAAAGACCAATGCCTAGGACATATTATATAGCAAGGAGCGTGTGATATAACAGGGGGAATTATCAACAAAAGGATCTCACGCTGTTTCTTGTAAACAGGGAGGTTAACTTGAATGGGACCAAAACCTTCAGAAAAGGGACGCAGGGAAAGAAATACTGCAGAGGCAAGGTGCGGAATTCTAATACAAATGCATCAGACAATTCAGAGGCAACTTACTGTAAAGAGGGCCGGTTCAAAAACACCTCACAGAAATAAATAATCAGAAGGTGATTATTGCGTATGAAAGATTTAGATAATACTAACTGTCATTGAGATGATATCCAGATACACAATATCACCATGTAATGGGCTTACCAATTTAAGAATCCATACATGATAATAGTGTTTTAAAAATAACCTCCCAAAGAAGCTAATATAGCAGAAATATGGTTGAAGTGAAAAGTGAAACAATATATCATGCCTGAGCCATATTTAAAGTGCTTGACTAGTTCAAGCATGTGTATCAACTAGGATAAATCCATACCAAAAACTAGTGAGCCACTTGCATTCCAGAACATGATACAGGAAAGGCGGATGAAACGAAATGAACAATTAAACTAACACATAAAGGGAGAAGTTACAAACTGTGAGACACCAAAGACTAGAATCCTCATTAAAGATGGAACTCCTCCTCACGCACAAAATAGCAGGCTACGCGAGAATTCATATAAAAAGTTAAACAAAATGCATACAAAAATTCTCGGCGCTAATTTTACAGCTCCAGAACCCTTTAAATCATTCTTGAGTTCTTATGAGAGAAAGAAACCGAAGTGGCAGGGTGGTGATATCGCATTAAATTGGTTGTTTAGAACGAACGTGAACGTACGCCTCTGCTCAACAATCTTCTTGTTTGTGCCCTGCGCCAGTACGGTTGAAACATTTCTGTCGGTCGAGATTGACCTCGGATGTGTTCTTTGTAGTCCTTTTGATTTGTTTGGTATACGTAGCGACCTTCTTGGAATAAATGCCGAGATGAAATGCTGCCAAAGTCTCCCTTGCTCATAACCTCACGGTTACGGCAATGCGTGGTCTCTGTCAATGTGTTCATCTGTTTAAGGGATCGAGGAGGCATGGAGGCTTTAATGGGAAGATGTACTGCCTGGATAAAACATCCCGCAGATATTCAAACACAGACCTGGCTGTTGTGTGTCCTCTTCAGGTCTTCAAACTGTGTCTTTATCCTTTTAATACAGGATTAGGCTCTAAATATTCAATTAACAAGCCCAAATCCCTTGAATCTGTTTCTGTTGTTTCACTTGGCTACTGCTGTAATGGTCTCCCTATGCTCTCAATCACAGTGGCTTTAATTATGGAAAACCAAGTGAATTTATCACTCCTGTGAACCCTGCACAATATGATAAACTCATTAAGAAATACAGGGAGTGGTAGAAGGAATGTTGTGAAGGCCTGTGGGAGCGGTGGTGGAATAGTGGAGAATAGTGGAAACTGTGAATGAATGGTGGAAGAATGATCTTTAGTGTTAAACACTAAGGTTTGGGCCTTTGAATCGTGATACAAAGGGGAATATGCGAAAACATATGAAATGAGTTTGATGGTGGGATCCGGCATGGGTAGAGGGAAATTAAACCTGGGTCGATGGATCTGGGTTGAATGGACGGTCACGGTTGGATCGGCGGATCGCAATCGGGGGAGGCAGTGGGGGACACATTTGAGAATTTGCGATTCGCAATGGTGCGATGGAGCGCCAACCGTCCGATCTGGGTCAAATCGACGGAAGAGATTAAATCGGCGGGGAGATGAGATGGAGGTATAGAAGCAGGGTGGGAGAAATGAGGGCCGTCAGATCTAAGGGACTGAAGGATGGGGATGGAATCGGGGATCGGCAATCGGCGTAACAGAAAAAGGCGCCTTACGAAATCTCCGATTGGCGATGGGGGTTGCGATGCGATTAGCACTGGGCCATCAGATCTGAGAACAGATCAACGGTTGACATGTGATCAGAGAGGGGAAAAGGGGAGGAGTGATGGGCGCGGTGTAGAACTAGCGCGGACCGTCGGATCTGTATATATCGACGGTGGGTATTGCACCTGCGCTCCACAGAACGTTACACTATCGCATCGGAGATATTTGAGTTAACAAAGAAATGCACTTCCGTTCGTCTCTCTGATTGCGATAAGTGCCTTGTGGGCTAGCACCTGGTCTTGACGCCCAGGCATATGGGGAAGTGGTTAAGGGACTGACCTAAAAGGGGCTTAGCCTGTCATAAGGTTGAAAATGGGTTTTTGGCCCGTTTTTAATGTATTTTAAGGCCAACAAGGGGTAACGGTAAGGGGGATGAAGGGATTTTTGGCCAAACAAAGGGTATTTGTGAGGTTAAATGAGGAATTGAATGATCAATGAGGGATTAATGAGGAATTAGGAGAGGGGAAAAATGGTGTTGAAACAGAGGATTAATGGGAATAAAACAAAGGAAATGGAGGCCTTTTGGGCATTTTTCTTCACAGAAACAGAGAGGTTTTTTAACTGGAAACAGTAGTGGGATTCATAAAAGGACAAAGGGCATAAAGGGACTTCATGGATGATGTGTTTTCAGTAGGAATGCGTTCCTTGAAAGCTCAGAGACAGTTTGACCCCCTGTTTGCTTATCAAAAATTAATAGGGGGCTAACATGATCAACAGGAGCGAAACTAAATAACATTAATAAGTGCATGTATAGACCAGGACCTATAGATGAAGAATTTAGAGTAACTAAAATCTTAAATTCAGGCCAAAATGGCAGAAGAATCATCGCAGAAGATGACATCTAAAGAGATCATTAATATTATAAAAACTCGAAGTAAATTATGACAGGTTTATGTAGCCCTGATAGATAATCAGGGCATATGATGATATCTTTCTATGAACCCAAAGGAATACTTCAACAATATGCCTTTTATAGTAGCTCTATTTGGAGTTGATGGATTATGCAGTAGGTAAGGAGAAAACAAAAAATTACATTGATAAAAAGAAGAGAAGCACAATAATAACAATTACATTGATAAAAATAAGGGCAACATAATAATAATAATAATAATTATAGCTTGGCCAGTCCACATCAATGATATGATGTAGTTATTCCATTTATCTACAACAGTTACAACATCAATTCAATGAAAAAAACATTCACACCACCAGTTTTTTTTGTACCTAATGCTTACAAATAAAGATAAATGAAAAAAACAACCATAAAAAGACCGAAACAATAAGCAAAGGATATGCGATCTATGTATCCAATAACAATCCCCTCCCTCCATGAGCAGCTAACATAGAAACCCCAATGCCAAGAAATCCAACTAACAATTCCCAGATGCAGCATTGTGAAAATAACCAGAAATATCACCACCACCAAAATTCAGCTGCCGGAATATCACCACCAACATGCTTGACCGGAGCAGGAATGCTTACTAAGCCATACATCTCCCTAGCATACGTCCGCTATTGACTTCTAATATTCACTCAAAAAACTGCTATCACGGCTGAAACATTAGAGTAATGACCCAAAATAGTAAGTCTACAACGGTCAGTTATGGACATAGAGAAGAAGTCAGTTAGGAGAAAAACAAAGGGAATGAATGAGAAGATATGGCAATAAGCAACATGGAAACCCTACAAATAGCACAGAGCTCGAAAAACAGAATCCGTGGCTTCAAGGCCACCACAAACAAGAAAACCAAAGCAATATATAAAGCTCTACATCCCACGCTCTGATACCACATTTAAAAAAGCCAACGAGTGCTCACTAATACCACACACAAGCTTGAACACAATACCTAAAATAGAACACAGGCTTTAAGTCCATAGATAAAATAGAACAACAATAGAAAAATCAGAATTGACAGCAAGATTGAAACTATATATTCGTCTACTTATATTTAGTATAGACTAGAAAAAACCCAGTAATAAAGGCAGGTAGTTCTTAGTTCACCTTCCAGGCAATAGCAAGTCAAACATGCACACTGATCTAATTAAACTTAACTATCATGCTATCAAATATCCACATAAGAACTCCAAACAACAACACAAGTGTAAGCAAAGACAGAAAATAGGTGCAACTTATCTGTGAGTGCAATCAATAGGGGCCTCGACAAAGGGTATTTAATGCATCAGGTGGAAAGATGTCCATTAGGTTTTACCTTTTTCCCTCTATTACTCCAAATCATAGTCCAACTCCAAATCATAGTCAGGCTCCAACAGTTGACTGCATATGATCAATGAATTTTATAACGATCCCGCCCTTCCATGATCAACCAACATGGAACACTATGACCCCAATACCAACAAGACAAGGATACACAAATGCAAATAAACCCAACCAACAATGCCCAGATGCAGCAACGCGAAAGAGAGACAAAGAGAATTAAGTAACAATATCAAGAAAATAACTTGGAAAATCACAAACACCATAAATCCTAGCTGCTGACAGATCATCGTGCGCATGCTCGTTTGGAGCAACAACGCCTAAATGGGCACGCATCTCTTCAGTAAGAGGCTGCTATTGACTTCTGTCAATCGCTTAAAAAACCATTATTATGCTTGAAGCCCTATAGGAAGTGAACAACGAGCCACCAAGGAATGAATATGAGTGAGCAGTCAGTAAGAGTATGAATGAGCATATATGTTACAAGCAATAAAATCCCATAGATAACTCAGAAACAAAGGGTCTATGATGCCACCATCAATGATCGAAGCCGAAGCAATGGATAAATCTCTACATCCCACACTCTGATACCAGGTTTAAAAACAAGGAGAAATAACAAGGATCATACATGAGCTTGAATTCCATATACAAAACAGACAAAAATTAATTCTATATAACTGTTCTATATCAATTATTACTATAATTACAAGGAGATCAACTGTATTGATTGGGAACCAGAATAAAAAAAGGGCAGTTGGTTAGTTCACTTACAAATAGTAACAAGCCATGAATAATGATTAAATCACTGACATAAATTTTTTTAACTGCATGATGTATGTACACCAACAATACAGATGCATGCTTAGAGCTATACATTGGACCTAATAAGCCATTCTCTCGATACCACTGGACCTGCCTCTAATAAACCATTTCCTCAAAACCCCTAAAATACCCACAACAGTAAATCATAAAGATCCTGTCACAGTTACAACGAGAAGAAAAATACCAACCATGAAGGGTTATATGATAATAAGGTCATTTAGTGCAAAATACCAAATACAAATCCAGAGCTCGATCAACCATTTGGTCACCGATTTTCTCAAAACCCTAAATTACCTTTCCCATAACCCTAGAACATAAACATATTGTCAGTCACAAGAAAAGAAAATAGCTACAGTGAGGGGCAGTCGAATATAAAAGCCACTTAATACGAAATACCAAAATACAAGTCCACCATTTTACCCATTTTGGCCACTGATTCTCTTGAAACCCTTATATTACCTTTCCCATAACCCTAAATCAAAAGGATCTTGTCACATTTACAAGGAAAAGCCAGATATTTAGTATGAATGCCAATCGAGTACAAAAGACATTTAGTGGGAAATACCAAAATACAGATCCTTTAGCTCGGCCAATCATTTAACCCATTTTGGCCACCCAATCTCACAAAAACCTTAAATCACCTTACCCATATCCCTAAATCACAAATATCTTTTCCCGGTTTCAAGAAAAAAAAAATGTTGTTCCGAAGAGTTGCGAATAGCATGAGTATAAAAGACATTTAGAGCGAAATAACAAAAAAAAAATCTAGAGCTCGACCAACCGTTTAACCCATTTTGGCTACCTAATCTCTCAAAAACTTTAAATCACCTTACCCATAACTGTAAAACACAAAATTCTCGTCCCAGTTTCAACGAAATAAAAAAAGCATATTCTGAAGAGCTATTGAATACAAGAGTCATTGACTCTGAATGCCAAAATAAAAATTCCAGAGCTCTACCAAAGATTTAACATATTTTGGCAACCGATTCTGTCAAAACCCCTAAATTACCTTTCCATAACCCTAAATCAAAATGATCTTGTTACAGTTACAAGAAAAGAAAAATACTTACTATGAAGGGAAGTCAAATATAAAAGCCGTTGATGACAAAAAATCCATATATAGATCCAGAGCTCGACTACATATTTAACGGTTTTTTCCACCAACATCAAGCAGCTAACTTTAAAGCACGAAATTGGTAAAAATGTGGATTGCAGAAGGACTGGTTAAGAAAAAACAAACTACATGATGATTTTTTAGTACCGATTTTCAAATCATTTTCTTCATGTCATGCTTCATTGAAACAACTTCTTCAGGAAAGCCTGATAGGAAAAAACTAGGCCATATCATTGAAAAAAAATTAGATCATGCCATCAGTAGATATATAATATTTTTCCCTAACCCGAAGCAAGATAAAAATTTTTTTGGCCGGAGAGGGGATCGAATATAAAGCCCATCAAGCAATAAACCACAGAAAAATTGAAATAGACTCTTACGCAACGGTTACGCAACACTACTGTCCAAACTCCTCCTCACGGGTTTAGCACCATGGCACTGAGGAAATGGACAATATTGGTACTCTAAATCCCTTTTTGGACAGCTACCGTCTCCCGGAACTAGATCTTGATTCTCTTTGCCCTAATGCCCTCGTCAATGCGTGCAACGTCATTGGAACCAGATCTTGTAAGTTGTTGCCCTAGTCAATGCATCCTGTATATAATCCGGGCATCGTGCACCTCCAACAGTGAACTTCCAAGCCCCTTCCAAGCCCCAACTAGTTGAAATGGGGGCAAATCACTCCAATCCCTCCCTCGACCCAGTAAATTCAGGCGAATGCCATTAAATCTTTGTTGCACCTCCAACTTCCAAGCCCCAATCAGTAAAAATGGGGGTGAATCACTCCAATCCCTCCCCCCAACCCAGTAAATCAAGGTGAATGCCATTGAAATCAACTCCAAACCAGAAAATTGGGAGGCGAATTCCATGGTTTAAGTTTTATGCACAGTTATTTTGTTGGGCTAACACTTAATAATTAATTATTTTTAAAATAATTATAGGGCTAACTATATAAAACTATAGAAAATGGGTTTTATATAAAAAATTCACCCTACCAAAATTTAAAACCCTTTTAAGTTCGCCTTTGGGTAAAATTCGCCCCTAAAATTTTCCCTGGTTTGGAAACTAGTGCCTCAAGTTACCTGTTGTGTATTTTCAGCAATTTCTTCATTCTTTTCTATTTCAAACTTTTATGATTTATTTCTCATTATGTAGACCTCATCGAGATCTTTCCAATGACGCTTGAATCATCAAAATCCGAAGTCGGATGAGAAAGTTAGGCTAATTTCAAATTTGGGTGAAACAATGAAGTTTCTCAGCTGCAAAATTGATGTTTAGCTGCAGAATTGCGCAACAGTTGCAGAACTGCGCAATTTCTGTAGCTAAAAAACTTGAATAAAAAGTTAAATATGCACAGCTATGCATTTTTTATGATCAGTCCAATCTTTGAATTAATTAGTGCCTCCTCCAGAAAAATGAGCAAATACCCTGTTTATTTCATTGATGCAAAAAAATAAAAATAAAAACAAAATGAAATAAAAATAAAAACAAAATGAAATAAAAATAAAATAAAATAAATAAAATTAAATTAAAAAATTATATATATATATATATATATATATATATATATATATATATATATTTTTTTTTTTTTTTTTTTTTTTTGAACAAAAAGCCATTGTTGGTAAATATTAATACTTGAGTCTTACATCGAATATGTTGCCCTTCACAAAGAAATGAAGACATGGTAAAAAACTAAATGCATTGGGCAACTTGAGCCATCATAAATTTATTCACACAACTAGGTTGCAAAGGAGAATATAAATTAAATATTTGAGTCTTCTTAAGCCTCCTTATGTCATTATAATATTTTTTCATCAAGTTATCCCCTCGAAACATTTAACACTTCTTGAAACATCTCAATCAAAAAAACATGTTCAAATCATCCCT
This sequence comes from Pinus albicaulis, assembly GCA_034641835.2. Classification (NCBI taxonomy): domain Eukaryota; kingdom Viridiplantae; phylum Streptophyta; class Pinopsida; order Pinales; family Pinaceae; genus Pinus; species Pinus albicaulis. The sequence continues at coordinate 1,060,952,593 of CM076574.1, forward strand.
CACATCATAGATTTTTTTTAAAGTCAAACAAATACATTCAGAAGTTGCTATCGATGTGTCGCATTGCATTATTAAATGAAAATTCATATGCCAATAACTGAAAGGATGATTGCGAACATGTTTTTTTTCTCGGAAAATTTAGCATCCCTATCTATTTATTCCATCAGTTTGCAACCAACTCTAAATGTATCACAAGTATGCCTTCCAAAGCACTTCTTTACAGATCTAAAATGGAATGACCTCTAAGAAATTTCCCAAAAGAAGAATTTGTGTTACAACAGTGAGAACATAATTCGTGCACGGCTTCTCTTCATCAACCAAAGGGCTCTAAGCTTGGGAAATGTCAATATCTTTTTGCGATAAATCATTTGGCAAGTTCGAGATGTAAAATGGCAATCATATTTCAAGATGGTAGCATGTGGTGCAAAGTGGTCAGTCAAGATCAACAAACTGCACAGAGGGTGAAAGAAACGAGTATTGAATCAATTTGTATTATTCGATTTGGAAAAATCAAATGTCATGTGGATTGAATGCCACAACAGAATTTGTTTTTGATTCGAATTCTTCATCTTTCAACGTGGCATGTTCAAACAGTCCTCTGTGCAAAACAAATTGTTTTTCCCTCATGTAGTCTGCAAAATGGAGCTTTAGAGAACCCAAAATTCTCCTAATTGGTTGTGAAATCCAAAAAATCGCTTGGGATTTACTTAAATTCCTCCGTTCCCAAAAAAACCATGTCTTATTTTTTCCTAATTCGCCTCGGTTTGCTCAGAAAATGCGTTTTAAAATCGTGTGTCAAAACAATTATGCATTTATGGAAAACAAAATTATTTGCTGTGGCAATGAAATAATTTTCTCTTAGATCTGAACATAAACAACAGAGGTGAATTACACGAGTTCCAACCACTGTGCTTGTTGAGAAGAATTTTGTTTGGCAATTTCAAAGGTGCTGCGGGAGTCCAACAGCTGAGAAACATCACTCATCTCAATAAATCAACTTTTAATTTTTCTTCTGTTCATTTTACTGCTGCTTCTTGAACTTCAGGAGTCAGATCCGCTTCATAAACATAAGAAGCAATGACAAGTTCAAGTTTATGATTTTGAAGGGTTGCATGGGACCTTTGGCCTCTTTGGTTTTCGTTTTACCTAAAGGCCATGGCCATTGTTTTGAAAAGTTTTTTTATTATATATTTTTTATGTTTTGTTTTAAAAAAAAAATATTTGTTTTCATATTAAAATGTTTTAGTTTTTTAAAAAATTATATATGTTGTATTTTAAAAATTTTAAAAATATATACATACATTTTTTTAATTTAAACAAAGCATTTTTTAAAATTTTTTTTAGTTATATATATATATATATATAGATATTTTTTTTTTTATAAATTTAAAAATATATAGATATATATTTCATTTAAATAAAACAATTTATTAATTTTTTTTTGGATTTTATGATATACTAACAAAAAAAAATTCTTTTTCTGATCTTCTAGGTCACACGAAGTATAGGAAGAAAGCATACTCGAGATTTTCATTTTGTCAGCATACTCAAGATTTTATCAGTCGATTCCTTTGTAAATTTTGTAAAAATAAAATAAAAAGGATCGATCTCTTACCTTAAATTATCAGTCATGATCTTCACTTGTGCTCCTTGTTCTCAATCGTTTTTTTATTGAAAATCTTTCTTGCCAAGGGTTAGTAAATGGGTGGTTCTTACTGCACCACAAAACATCAAATTTATCCTAAAAATTATAAAAATTTATTTTTATTTTTTCAAAAAAAAATTAAAAATTTTAAAATTCTAGCCAAGCTTGGTTTTATTTTTATTTTTCCTATCTATAAATGATCCAGATTTATGCAGGAACGCAACAGAATATAGAAATAACCATAAACATAGAAATACAACGGAAATAAGGCTTCATTTCATTAATATCAAATCACATAAATGTGCTTACAAACATGATGGAAATAAAATAGCTAGGGTGCTGGTAGCTAATCTCTGAGAAGAGATGTTGCAGCTGCAGACCTCTGAACTGTGTTACAATGAGGCTCGAGGACCTATTTATTATGTAGAAACAATGGAGAACTCTAAACGTCCAAAAACCTAACCCTAGGAGATGAAGCGCCAAAAATATGGGCCCCGTTTGGGTAAATTGGTGTTTCAACTTCCCGGGGATGTAACTTCGACATACTATCTCCGTTTGGGGCCTCAAAATGGCTCCGAAAGTTTAGGACTTGAAAAATTGTTAAAAATAGTAAGTTGTGAAAAAAACTGAAAGAGACAATGGTGGGGCCCCAAGTGGAATAGGCGGGTGGCCACCAATATCCACCTGGATCATTCCTCCCCAATTAGGAAGAAATGGTCCCCATTGCGTTGAGTTACTCCATGAGATGAGGAAACTTCGGTTGAACTTGGTCCCTGGTGAACCACTTGCCTTGGTGCAGGAGTTGGCCAGCTTTGACAACCCGATACAGTTGGATCTTCTATCGGCGAGTGTTCTTGATTTGCATGTCCATGATACAGTCTGTGGTGGCTTGTTCCATACAGTCTGGGTTTAACTCTTTTGGTGTGAGTTCTTCTGCAATGTCAGAGGTGTCCAATAGAGGTGGGAAGTAGGGATGAAGGTGGTCTACATTGAATACTGGGTGCAGACCAAGGAATGGTGGAATACTGAGCTCGAAGGCATTGTCGACAAGCCTGCACAATGGAATACATTTATTTGTCATAAGTGGGATACTTTCGAACTTTGTCGGACAATGTCTCACTATGATATGCCATTGGATGCCACTGTTGAGTAAGAACTGCCCCAATAGCATAGTCAGAGGCATCTGTCTCGATCTCAAATGGTTGTTGCAATTTTGGTAATGCGAGCATGGGGGTAGAACATAGGCGATGTTTCAATTCTACGAATGCCTTCTGTTGAGATTCCGACCAACAGAATTTTCCTTTCGCTCCTCCCTTGGTGACTTGAATCAATGGCCAAGTGATATGAGAGAATCCCAACATGAACCTGCGGTAGAAATTAGCAAGACCCAAAAAGCTGTGAAGCTCTGTTAGGGTGGTTGGGGCTGGCCAATCCTGAATGAGTTGGATCTTGGTTGGATCCACATGCACCCCCCTTTCATCAATAATGTATCCCAGATATTGAACCTGGGTCATGCCAAAAGTGCACTTCTCCAAATTGGCACACAACTTGTGTTGTCGCAGTGTTTGGAGGACTTCTCGAATGTGGTGGAGGTGCTCTTCCCAAGTCTGGCTGAAGATTAGACTGTCATCCAAGTATACCACTGCAAATGAGTTGGTGAATGGACGCAAGATGTCATCCATCAACCTCATGAAGGTTGCGGGAGCATTTGTCAATCTGAAAGGCATGACGAGCCATTCGAAAAGGCCCTCATTTGCTTTTAAGGCAGTCTTCCACACATCAGAGGGTTCGATTGGTACATGGTGATACCCAGACTTCAAGTCGATCTTGCTGAAATATTTTTCCCCTTTGAGTTGGTCCAGAAGGTCATCAATCCATGGGATCGGGTACCTATTCTAGACAATGATCTTGTTCAGTGCCCGATAATCAATACAGAGTCTCCAAGTCCCATCCTTCTTTTGTACCAACACGATCGAGCTCCTACAAGGCGATGAACTTGGCTGGATGTGACCTTTTTGCAGTAGCTCCTAAATCTTCCTCTTGATTTCATCATTCTCTAGAATACAACGCCTATATATTGGTCCATTGGGTAGCGGTGCACCGGGGATCAGGTTAATGGGGTGCTTGACCTGAGAGTGTAGAGGTACCTCTATGGGTGAGGTGAAGATGTCCCTGTACTCCTCCACAACCTTATCCATTTGTTGTTGTCATGCAGAGGAGCCATGTCTGGAGGTCATGGCCACAGTCTTCTTCTTGCCCTGGGGGCAGATCATCAGGAAAACAAATTTCCTGGTTTGGGAAATGAGCTTACTGCATTGTTTTGTAGTAACCAAAGAGATAGTGGGAGGCGATGGTACCTCTGGTATCCTGTACAATTTATTTCCCAAAGTAACAATAACAGCGCGAGGCCGGGACTCATACACAACATGTCGCTTCCATAAGTATGGTTGGCCTAATAATATATCAGAAACATCAATAGGAGCAATGTCAAACAATACCTTATCCGTGAAGGGCTTGATGCTATAGGGAAGGCGGCATTGCTAGCTGACGCGAAGATCCCGTCCTTGGTGAAGCCACTCGATGGTGTATGGTTGTGGGTGCGCTGTGGTCGGCAAGCCCAACCGCTTCACGACATCTGCTGAAATGAGGTTATTTTGGCTCCCATTGTCGACAATGAACCGTAGCGGGGAACCCTTTACCCACATCTGGGAGTGGAAGAGATGCTTTGCCTCCTCTGGATCTTTTGGTTCCTCCTTCTGGATCTTCGTAGTGGAAAAAATGGCATTGGGTGCCACATCAATAATATTCTTCCCTTTTTCATTCACCTTGTCAGGTTCTGATTCAGAGTTAGAGCATGCATCGGATTCAGAAGCCCTCATCTCGGCCACTAGCGACTACTTGGCCTGACACTCACTTGTGCTGTGAGTGGAGCTCTTATGGAACTCACACCACTTTCCCGTGCCCTTCTTTGGCTTCGCAGTGTTGTTATTTTCTTGTGTTTTTGGTAGGTTGTCTTGGGCCGCCATGCCTTGGCTTTGTCCTTTGTTCTGCGATTTGGGGGCACCTTTCCCTTGCTTTTGATTCGCAGATCCAAAGTCTCGCTTCTTCTGTTTGAATTTCTGCTCAATCTTGGCAGCATATCGGTATGCTGTACCAAGCGAGGAGATGTCGAGGAACTCCATTTCCTCTTGAATGTATCTGTGCAAACAACCGCGATACTTTAGCACCAAATGTTTCTCTGAATCTTTGATACCCAACTTTGTGCGCAGGGTATGGAACAGATTCGTTAGCTCATGCACATCTTGATCCCTTTGTTGCTGCAGCGTGGTCCATTGTATGTACTTGTCCTCATATCTCCCCACGGGATAGTATTGTTCCTTGAAGGCATCTCAGAAAGAATTCCAAGTTGGTACCAAAATAGAAGAGGGTTACTGTCTCGTCCTTTCTCACGGTGGGAAAACACGGTCCTTGACTTGTGGGGGGTAGCTTTGAAAGTGCAAAAATAATCCTTTATCGGTCGGAAAAGTCATGAACCGAGAAATATCCTTCTAATATATTCAACCATCTATCTACGACATCTACATCTATTTGACCCTCAAATATGGGAATGTCAAAGTTTACTTATACCTTAAAGGGAGTCGTGCCTCTAGAGTGGCTGCTGGATGCAGATGCACCGCCGACAGGAAGTTGTTGAAGGATTTGGGTAAATTTATCCATCATCATGTTCCTTTTTTTTTCGAGGGCCTCCTCGAGCAATATTTTGATAGGATCTCCTGCTCCCACATCTTTCTTTTTGTCCCCGATGGGTGTCCGTCAGGGTTTGCGAGGCTGATCTTCCAAAGGTTCCACCAGATTGAGCTCTAACTCCTTATACCCCGACCTCATTGGGGACATGCAAAGAAGGATCAAGAAAAAGCAGACCGCTCTGATACCACTGATTCAGATTTATGTAGGAATGCAACAGAATATAGAAATAACCATAAACATAGAAATACAGCGGAAATAAGGCTTCATTTCATTAATATCAAATCACAGAAATATGCTTACAAAAATGATGGAAATAAAATAGCTAGGTGCTGGTAGCGAATCTCTGAGAAGATATTTGGCAGCTACATACCTCTGAACTGTGTTACAATGAGGCTCGAGGGCGTATTTATTATGTAGAAATAATGGAGAACTCTAAACGTCCAAAAACCTAACCCTAGGAGATGAAGCCCCAAAACTATGGGCCCTGTTTGGGTAAATTGGTGTTTCAACTTCTTGGGGACATAACTTCAGCACACTATCTCTGTTTGGGGCCACAAAATGGCTCTGGAAGTTCAGGACCCAAAAAACTGCTAAAAATAGTAAGTTGTGAAAAAAACTAAAAGAGACAATGGTGGGGCCCCAAGTGGAATAGGTAGGTGGCCACCAATATCCACCTAGATCAATAAAAAAATTATTTTGTTTTATTTTTATTTTTTAAGTATATGAATGCTTCCAATGAAGTCATTTACGACTTAGAATCTTTGAAATATTCATATCCAAATTTATGAAATCTACCTGATTGTTTATAATGATATGAAATTTTTTCTTGATCTTTCAATTTGCTGCAAGGATCTCTTGAAGAATAGATGAATGGTGTGGCAGAATCGCTTTTTGATACCATTCCTCAATGTAGACTTTGGGCAACATTCTAGACTCTTTGTCCATAAATGGTTAGTAAAACCAAAAAAATATAATACACTCTAGACTGAAAGCTAGTTCCTATTCACACTTCCCCAGAAACAACCTCAAAATGTTGGGGCAAAATAATTGCTTGTCATTTAATTGTCAACTCGGGGGTTTCATAAACTTGTGAAGCATGCATGCACTGTATGTGCTAGAAATTGTCTTTCAGTTTAGATCAATCTAACTACAAAATAACGAAAACCAATTCATCTAATCTATGAAATCACATAACAAAAAGAAAGTTCAAACAAATTCAAAAGAAAATATAACGCGCAATCACACTTGCAGGAATTGAAATTTTAATGTAAGAAAACATTTCAAAGCATGTAAAGAAAAACTCAATTATTGTATAGGTTAAACACTCAAGCATCCAATTTGGAAGTATGATAGAGTCGCCTTCTTAGTATGATTTACAAGCATCCAATTATACATTTAACTGAGGATCTTAATCTAGGAAATCAGTTTAAAGGCATGTAAAGGAAAACTCAATTATTGGATAGGTTAAATACTCGAGCATGCAATTTGGAAGTATAACAGAGTCACCCTCTTGACATGATCTTTAGGAGCATTCAATTATGCACATAATTGAGGATCCAATCTAGAAAAGTAGTATAAAGGCATATAAAGGAAAATTCAATTATTGCACAGGTTAAATACTCGAGCATGCAATTTGGAAGTATGACAGAGTCACCCTCTTGACATGATCTTAAGGAGAACTCAATTATACACATAATTGAGGATCTAATCTAAGAAAACAATGTAAAAACATGTAAATAAACTAAACAACTGTGAGCTCTAATGCCTCAAACATAATCCAATTGGAAAATAGAAGAATCTACTTTTTTGAGATGTTCTAGGAAAGGAAAGATTACACAGTCATTCTAAAGCTAATACTAAGAAAGCAAATGAATATTAATCTATGAAAGAAAATAAATCTCACACATTGTAGATGGCTGATCCAAAAGTATGAGAGATGGTAAATCGAGATGCTCCATATGTAAGCAAAACCAAGTCAAAGTGAAGGAACACTCATGAGTAAGGTGCCATAATCAAATTATTTATTCAAAGTTTAAGCATAACTACAATTTTACACATGACATGATCGGAGAAATCTTCCCCTGTTTATACAAAAATTAGGGATATCTACTCAATAAATGTAGATCCCTTAAATATCTACTAGATCCATACTTGTCTCAACTTATCACTAAATTATAGATACAAATCCTATGGCACATCAAGATCTACATGATCTTTCTTCTTGGAATATGGTCCACCTCTTGAGTTGAAATTCGAATTTGATCTTGGGAGGCCAAGTAAGGCCCTTCTAGAATTTCCAAAATAGGCCTACACATGTCACAAAACTAATAACACATATATAGATATATGAAACCATATTAATTTTCTAGTTTTTAATCATAAATTCACTTTAAATACATAAAATAAATAACTTTGGAAAACAATGATCCTAACCCATATATTTATGAAAATGGTTACTTGATGTAGGGTTTTAGGTTAGATAGTTATGAAATGAGAGCTGAATGGTTATGACATAATGGAAATATGTATGGATATGGAAATTTTTTTTGAGGCTCAACCTAGCTATCAATAGGGACTTCATTTTTTATGAATATTTTTTGCTCAAACTTTTCTTACTTTTCATTGCAAAAGAACATGAGATTTCTCAAGATCAATGTAATGTGATTCCTCACCATCATCCCCTCTGAAAATTTTGTTATTAATCTCTAATGCGGATGTGTTTGTTTACTATTTATTATTTATAAAAGAGGGAATCTTACTTCCCTAGGGAGCAAAGAATGATTGTGCATTTTTTTATTTAGTTTGTTGTATTGAGAACCCATACTAATTCAGGTAACCATGTCTTCATCCCTTATCACCTTTTCCTTTTAATTTGATAGGTTAGGGTCATTTTTTCTTATTTCCTTTACAATTCTAAAGAATAATTACTATATCTCATAAATTTTAAATTTTCTGAAAATACCCCTGGGTCAAAAAATTTGATAAGTTTAACTTCCTTTATGTCGAATTCCTCGAAAATTTCAAATACTTCATGAATAAAATAAGATATATTAAAAGGTAATGGAATACCTTTCTTATTTTTTTTTTAAAAAAAATGAATAAACCATGTAAAATATTTCCTACAAACTTCAACAACAATATATATGTCACAAAAAACACATGAAGCGATAAAGTGTTTTCTTCATACCCATATCGATTGATATAAGCATAACTATCCTCATGTACGCAAACCCCTTTTCCTTCAAGGAAGTCTTTTGCTTCGTTTAAGGAATTCTCGTGCTTCGTAATTTATTATTTGATGTTCCGCTCCAATCGACATATATCTAAATTTTATAATGAAATTATTTCGAATGACTAAAAAAGAGGAAGGCAACCTTGTGTTTTAGATAATATGATCATAATTGAATCAATTCAGTTTCATCATTCACATTATTTTAATGGAATATCATTGAACAAATTTCAAAAACTAAAGAAAAAAAAAAAGTGATCATGAAGAACATCTAGGTTTTCATATAAATGGCCAATTCGAAAGAAATTGTGAAATAAAATTTTCCTAGTTAAACATGGTTTATTTCTTAAAAGAGAAGTATGGAATATCTGAAACTGATTTAGGTATGTGAGACATTGAGTTTCAACCCATTAACCATGAGGATATCCAAGAGAAATCCTAATAGGGCTCTGCAAAGATGTCAATTGCCATGAAATTAACAAGCATTTGAAAAAAGTGAATCATGAAATCCTTTAGCAAAGCTAGACTACCACCTTGGGATTCAAGGAAAGACTCCACCTAAGGAAGCTTGATGATTTGGTTTGGGTCAAGAAATCGTATCATCCATCTAAAAATATTGTGTGCAAAAGACCAAGTTATTCCCTTAAAAAATAACCTGAATTATTCTACTATTTGCATCAAAGTGCCAACAACACTTAGAGACTAGTTCCTTGAAATCAAATACTTCAAGGAAATTTGTAGCATTCACCAAATTAATAGTCCAAATTCTATTCCTGACTAGTGATACACATTTGACCAATGAAATTTCTTATCTAGGTGGGAACGCGAATTAGCAATATCCCCTCAAAAATCCACTGTCTTCCTTTTTAGTTGCCACTCTTCTTATCCTTCCAATGTGCTTTGATATATGTGACACTTATAGTCATGTACTACATCCTCGGATTTTTTTTTTCCATCGCAGAGTGATTTTACAGCAAACCTTAGCCTACAACATTCATATTTTCTCTTTTGTTCTCTTAGCATCAATCACATAAATAGTTTTCTCTCATAAACGGTTCTCGTCAACGCTCGGGAAGGTATAGTTTCGTTGATATATTCGGTCCATTTCCCACCAAAAAATCCATTCTCATTCCCCAAGTTAAATGGATATCACAAGGACAGTGCAGGTTCCATACCCCTAAAGTAAAAGAGATTTATTTATTTTTAACTTGTATATATTAAACTTTGAGATAATTGAGAAATATGAGTATAAATTTTAATTTATTGACAAATTAATGTTAATGATGAATTTAATGAGTCGAAAGTCATTCTACAATCTAGTATGGGGATGTGTAATTCATTTTCTGCTGAACGTGGAATTGACACTAATGTCGGTTTTAAAATTTGTTGTTGATAAGTGAGATTTTTTGAAAAGTTTTCTGGTAGATTTTTTGATGTAATTTGTCTCAAATTTAGCAATGATTCATTTAAATCAAAATTTCAATAAGAACTCTTCACAATTAAAGTGTCTTAGGGGTTTTTGATATATGCAGTAAAAAAACCAGTTTAAACAACACAAATTAAGATTTCACCACAAAATTTGTTGCCCAACTAGAAATCCACCACATTTTTTTTGCCCAACCAGAAATCCACCACAATTCTTTTTGTCTGGATAGAAATCCACCGGAAACTCTAAAAAGTATCAGGTATAGACAACTCCTAAAAAAATGAATATGATATGCATGTTTAGTTAGTTTTCTATATGAGGTAATATAATTTCATGTAAAGTAATTAGGAGTAAAAGAAATGTGTGAATAAGATGTTAAAACCTTATACTTTTAAAAAATACATCAACATGATATTTAAATACATTATTTGCTAATTTAGGTTGATATCAACATACTATATATATATATATATATATATATATATATATATATAATGTTAAAATAAAATATTTTACTGTGTTTTATATAATAACATATGTTATCAATAAAATATTTTCATATAAATTAATATTGACACATTCATAAAAATATATTAATTAAAAAAAAAACCATTTTAATGTGCACTTCTTTGGATACACATGTTTTGTAAAATATTTTAATGTCAATTATTTATATATTATATATTGTTTTTTAAAAATCATATATAAGATATAACACTATTGTCACCCTTGTTAGTTTTGTCAAAAATAGGTATCAAAAACTTCCTAACTCCAATGATAACTTTAGAATAGTTAGAGACTTTGGGCCTAAGAATCACTTTCACATCTTAATATATCCCCTCAAACCCCTTTGCCTTGATCATTGAGATGGAAAACATGTTGTGCCTGAGCTCTAATACCCACAATATATATTTAACTCATAACAACCCACTTAAACCCATCATGAATGGCACAACACATGACAATTTGACAACTTTTGACTCTCATTTAGTTAGAGTCTCAAAAACTTCATGCAAACTTGTCATATGCTTTGATGCTCTGTTATCCACATACATGTAGCCTCATCAATGACACCCTAAGAGAAATGAGAAACTAGAGAAAATTTCTCCTCTAATCTTCTTAATAATTCATCTAGCTTAGAAGATATAACAATGCCAATTATCTCCTTCCTCTTCTCATTGTCTCCCTTCTTCCAAGGACACTTGCACACAAAATGACCATATTTTCCACATGTATACCACTTTATCTTGCTCAAGTCCTTATTTTATTTTCTCTTCATCTTACCTACAAGATCCATGTTATCATTAGAATAATTCTTCTTATTATGAATATCCTCTTCCCATAGTTATTCTTAGATGAATTCATCCCATAACTTGTTCCAATATAGAAGCTTATAACGAGTGACAATCCCATTGATAAATGGATTCCATTCCTCAAAAAATACATTCAAAGAAATCCTCACCGTTTTAGACACTGGAACATTATCTCCTATGGCAACAAAACTCATCATGAACTTGAGAAAGTCTTGTCAGATATGGAACCACACCTTCACCATCCAACATCTTAGTGTTCTCCAACTTCTCTCTCAATACCAAAAAATATTTCTTATTCTTATTATGGAATGAATCTCGGAGATATTTCCACATCTCATGGGAAGTGTTCTTCCCAGTTAGATGAGGTATCAAGTGATCTTTAACACCATCTATGATTATCAACTTAGCCTTCACATCAAACTCTTGAAATACTTCCAACTCCTTACGGTCTATTGGTTTCTTAATCTCTTTGTCTGCAAAGTCCCATATCTTGTTTACCAGCAAGACGAGATTGGTCGATTCCTTCCAAGGACTATAATTAGACAAACCATCCAATTTATCTTCATACCTCACACTAGTAGCCAACTTCACCATGTTACTAGTCCTTCAACAACAAGGAAACCAACTCCCTCTTGAGTTGTACATTTTTCACACTTTGATTCACCCGTCCCTTATAAGAAAATTTGATACAATGTTTATTTTTTCTTTGCAATTCAAAATCAAATCTATGTCTGAAACATGATCACAAACACTCTAAAATTCCACAGCACAAGAACTTTTCTTAGCATAAAAAGTACAACAGTGAATATATAAAGTACACCCAAAATTTTGTACAACCCAAAAATTGTTATATTACAACTTTAATACAACAAAAATAGGGCTCCCATATCAAGGATCATGGCCCTTACAATTAGCCTTGTGACAAGGAAAAATAGGCTTGAGATCAACAACATATGATCCTCAATATTCCCTTGAACAAGAATAAACTTGACTTACTTGCTGAAGAAGCACTAATCGTATCCCTTTTAGTTCACTTGCATTGAAAAATTGGTAGTTCATTTTACACCTATATATGCAGGTATCTTGTCGTTACAACACCTATGCCACTGTTGCTCACAAGGAAGTATACAATGCCAACTTCTCCTTTATGTACAAAATTCAACAAATTTCCTTCTATCAATGGCATTGCTTCTCCAATGTCACTAAAATTAGGCCTTCCAAAATTTGTGTTCTCAACTATGAATATGTTGTTGGGCCATGAAAAAGGTACATTTTACCCTCATAATTAGCTTGATTTATTATTAATTTTTATATGTTTACTTTCACTTTGGAATAAAGCTAGAAGAAACAATTGTGAAAGAAGGGAAAAACTAATTATCAACAATTTGTGTAAATATTGACATAAAAACTAACTTTCACTGTTTCTATGTGTAGGAAATATGAACCAAATGACTATTGTTCAAACGACTGAACAACAATTCCATTGCTTTGAAGTCTTAGTTGCTTTTACCTTTCCGCCTGAGTGTTACTATTTCATTTACCACATTTATTCAAGAATTTGTGAAGGATTGATGGGCATTACGAGTAGTGTTATTTAGTTAATCAATATTGTGAATTTCAGTTGCAAAGTGTGAATGAGCTGTTGTTCAATTGCTACAGTATTCCCTTTCCGATTAACAAACTGTTATAGACATATGCTAATGTTTCTGGTTAAGTGTGGATTCTTTAATTCTCGCATTTCAAGTTGCTTCCTGCATAGAGTTAACCAAGATTAAGTTAAGTTGATTGATTGAAATTATTTCATAATTGTTTTCAGAATTGTTTTGATTGAACTTCGAGAATTAGATATTATTTCTTGCAATGATTTGGAATTGTTAACCTATGATTTCACTTGCATAAAATTTTCCAAACAGTCTTGAAATAGACAAACTTACCCTGGGTTGATAATTAATATAGGTATTAGGATTACTTTTAAATAATCGTCTTAATGCACCAACATATGCTACTCCAAGGTCATACTAAATTAGGCTCATCAAGACTTCCCTGTAACAATGCCTTAGCTACTCCAAATTTGCTGAACTTAGGGTCTTCATAAGCTTCCCCCTAACTATCTCCTTGTTGCTCTAAAAATTATTGCATCTAGGGCACACATATACAACTCTCACAAAGTGGTCTTTCACCCCAAATCATAGTACCTAGGGCTACTATGTCGAACCTTTATTCAACATGCCTTAGTGGATATACCTATTGTCGTCACCATTAGCACTCAAACTCCAATGAATTTTCCCTCCTTTGTCCTTCTTATTCATCATTCTCTCTGTCCATTCTCTGCTCTCTTATATCCGTAAACTACGAGAATTTTGGCTCTCCTAGGTTTAGACTTTACCTCAGACCTTATTATCACCTAAAAAATGATCACTTAGCCTTTCTCCACTAGGATGATTGAAATACACCATGTAGTATGATTTTTTACACATTAAAACCCACTTTCACCTTAGGAAATAATTTAGAGAACCATTTTTAACCCATAGGAATAATTAAATAAACCACTATTTATTTATTATTCCTTCGAAATAGTTATTAAATCACTATTTATTAATTATTTCTACTCGCATTACTTATGAATAATTAAATTAATCATTATTTATCTATTGTTATTTAATAATCACACATTCCACTCATGAAATAATTATTAGATTAATATTTAGTAATTATTTCTAACTCACTTTGACCATATCTCCTTAAAGTAATTAATAAATCATATTTATTTATTAATTACTTTAACCTTTTTTTTTAAATAACCCAATTAATCATTATTTTTTGAGTTCGTTCACTAAATAAATAATTTTTAACATTCCGTTAATATTTTTCTCTCTCAAATATTGTAAAATACTCTTAATGGTTAGATCTTGATTTAGTTTAATAATATTTTATTTTTTGACTAGATCTAGATCTATCCTAGCATTTTATTATAAATAGAGAGGTTTTTTTTCTTCACTCTACATGCATGACCATTTCATCGTCATCATTATCATCTCCAGCCTTTTGAACTACCACTTTTGAGTTATGTTCTTCTTTTTATTTTTTCCCACTTACAAAGGAGGAGAGAGAAACCAAACTATAGCAATGAAGGGGACATAAAGGACCCTGCCACTGAAACAATTTAACTCAGCCATATTCCCTTTTACAGTGTTCTTGGTGGAGTTCATTAGCCACCAAGGGTCACCACTTATTCCCAACTCGACCTAAGTAAATCATGCTTAAATACCAATAGATCATGAGATACAATTTCTTACATTTTTCAATAAATCTCTTATTGTTTGTGTAACTTAAAGGTATTCAATAATTTTACTCACTTTAAATAAATCATCTCTTTTTAAGTAATTGTATTCTAATAGACCATCCTACTTTTGTTTATCCTCTAACTCGATGAAAGGCCTTGCTCAGGATTCTTTGGAAGTCACCCAAACTTCAAATCCATGCAATAAATGTATTCAAATCATTGAAAAAAAAATGTTTATCATGTTCTAAATCATTATTCAAATATTTAGTAAAATAAGAAATCCTTTGTGAAATATTTCTTAAGTATAGATTGATATCCTAGGCTTCCAAAACAAGTTCATTTTCTTATTTATGTTTTCTACAACATACATTCTTGCTCCTCTAAACAACTTGACTATTTTCTTCATCTTATTAGATGTACTAGGTGTATTTTGGGGTGTTTGATCATGAGCAACTATGGTTAATGGATTTGTAAATAGAGGTCTTGGACATAATGGCTCCTAGACTAGTTCAACTCTCTTGAATCTTATATTCTCCAACTCTCTCTCCAAGACGAAGTGGGCAAGAGAATCTCTTATAATCATGTGAATTTTTAGGAATCCTATAGGTTTGACCCTTGAAACATCCACCTTTGATATCCACTTCCTTATCACCTTTTAATTTTTAATTTCCTTTTCACGCTATCGTGCTAGGAATTGTGTATGGCTAAAGACTATTATTCAAATATTGTTGGCTCTTCGTGAGCCAAATCATTTGAAATATTCTGACTGTCATCTATCCTCAATGCCACCCAATTAGGTGTTGTAGTAGTATTCTATCATGTATCAGTAGGGACTTCATTTTTTTATGAATATTTTTTCTCAAACTTTTCTTACTTTTGATTGCAGAACAACATGAGCTTTCTCAAGATCAATGTAACGTGATCCCTCACCATCATCCCCTGTGAAACATTTGTCATTAATCTCTAATGTGGATGCGCTTGTTTCCTATTTATTATTTATAGAAGAGGGAATCTTACTTCCCTAGGGAGTATAGGAAGATTGTGCATTGTTTTCACTTTTACCTCTTTGCTTTGTTTGAGTTTGGTATATTGAGAACCCATACTAATTCAGGTAGCCATGTCCTCATTCCTTATCACTTTTTCTTTTTAATTTGGTGTGTTATGATCATTATTTCTTATTTCCTTTACAATTCTAGAGAATAATTACTATATCTCATAAATTTTAAATGTTTTGAAAATACCCGTTTAGGGTCAAAACATATAATAGGTTTAAATTCCTTTACGTTGAATTCCTCGAAAGTTTCAAATAATTCATATATGTGAATAAAACTATTTATAATAAAATAATATATATTAAAGAGTAATGGAATAAATTTTTATTTTTATTTTATTTTTGTAAAAATAGATAAACCATATAAAATATTCCCTACAAACTCCAACAGCAAAATAGACACATGAAGCAATGAAGTGTTTTCTTCATACCGAGACACATAAAGCAATAGGGTGTTTTCTTCATACCCATATAGCTTGATGTAAGCATAACCATCCTCATGTACACAAACCCCTTTCACTTTAAGGTGGTCTTGTGCTTCGTAATTTATTTTTTCATGTTCCACTCCAATCAAACTATATCTAAATATTCTAATGAAATTATTTCAAATGACTAAAAAAGAGGAAGGGAGCCTTGTGTTTTTTATCAGAATTGAATCAATTCAACTTCATCATTCACATTATTTTTTAATGGAATATCATTGAAGAACATCTAGGTTTTCATATAATTGGCCAATTCGAAAAAAATTTCAGGTGAAATAACTTTTTCCTAATTAAACATGGTTTCTTTCTTAAAGAGAAGCATGGAATATATAAAAATGATTTAGGTATGTGAGACATTCAATTTCATCCCATTAACCATGAGAATATCCAAGAGAAATCCTAATACGGCAGTCAATTGCCATGAAATTAACAAGCATTTGAGAAAAGTGAATCATGAAAACTTTTAGCAAAGTTAGATTACCACCTTGGATGTCAAGGAAAAGCTCCGCCTAAGGAAGCTTGATGATTTTGTTTGGGTGAGGTAATCATATCATCATCTATAAAAATGTGTACAAAGGACAAAGTTATTCCCTTAAAAAATAACCTGAATTATATTACTCTTTGCATCAAAGTGCCAAAAACACTAAAAGACTAGTTCCCTTAAACCAAATACTTCAAAGACATATCTAACATTCACCAAATTAATATTCACCAAATTAATAGTCAAAATTCTATTCCAAATTATTGATACACATTTAACCAATGATATTTCATTTCTTATCCAGATGGGAAAGAGAATTAACAATTTTCCCTCAAAAATCCTCTTTTTTAATTGCCACTCATCTTATATTTCATTTCTTATCTAGATGGGAAAGAGAATTAACAATTTTCCCTCAAAAATCCTCTTTCTTCCTCTTTTTTATTTTAATTGCCACTCTTCTTATCCTTCCAATGTGCTTTGATATATGTGACACTTATAGTCATGTACTACATCCTCATCTTTTTGTCCATAGTAGAGCGATTTTACAGCAAACCTCCGCCTACAACGTTCATCTTTTCTCTTATGTTCTCTTGGCATCAATCACATAAATAGTTTGCTCTGAGAAACGGTACTCGTCAACACTCAGGGAAGGTCTCTTGTGAGGAGGATCCAGTTTCGTTGATACATTTTGCCCATTTCCCACTAAATAAAGCCATGCTTAATCCCCAAGTTAAATGGATATCACAACGACAATGCAGGTGCCATAACCCTGCAGTAAAAGAGATTTATTTATTTTTAACTAGGATATATTAAACTTTGAGATAATTGAAAAATATGAGTATAAATTCTAATTTATTAACAGATTAATGTTAATGATGAATTATTTAGTTCAATGTGGACTTGACAGTAATAAAATTGATGAAATATTGAGTTCAATGTGGATTTGACAGTGATAAAATTTAATTAGTTGTTTATAAGTGAGATTTTTTGAAGAGTTTTTTGGTTTATTTTTTGATTTAATTTGTGTAGAATTTGGTAGAGATTCATTTAAATCACAATTTTCACAAGAACTCTTCACAATCGAAGTGCTTCAAGGGTTTTTGATATATGTAGTCAAAAGCCCAATTTAAACCACACAAATTAAGATTTCATTACAAAAGTCTAAAAAGTCTTAGGTATTGACAACTCCTAAAAACAAAAATGAACATGCTATGCATGTTTATAATTTCATGTAAAGTAATTAGGAGTAAAAAAATGTGTGAATAAGATGTTAAAACTTCGTACTTTTCAAAAATATCTCAAGATGATGTTTAAATACATTATTTGCTAATATATATATATATATATATGTTAAAATAAAATATTTTAATGTTGTATATGATAATATTTGTGGTCGTATTTTCATACAAATTAATATTGACATATACTTAAAAATATATTAATAACAAGAAAAACCATTTTAATGTGCATTTAAAAAAAAAAATATTTTAATGTCAATTATTTATATATTATATATTGTTTTTTAAAAATCATATATATAAAATGATAATGATGATGATGATGGTTAACGTCTGCTGAGACCAATCTTTGGTCTATAGGACCTAAAGAAAAGAGTTATTTTATTTGATTTAAGATTTTATTCCTATGCTCAAAAAGCTTGGAGAGAAGTCTCTCCAGCTCACTATAATTTTGATATCTTAAAAGGCTAGGAAGGTCAGTATTGCAACAAAGATTATGAAATTGAGCTCTAATGTGGTTGTACGTGGGGCACTCCAAGAGAAAGTGATTTTCATCCTCGATGTTCATATTCTCACAGAGATGGCAGATCCTTTCCATCTATGGTGTTTTAAGAACTGTCCAATGACCTGTTTCACTATGGAGCTCATGAGAGTTCGTTCTCATCTTGGCTATATTAATTTTCTTCTTTGAGCTAGTTAAAATAGAGAGATACTTTTGATCTTCTAAGGTGGGGTTGATGACCTCCTTATAATACCTTAATTTTCTTTTAGCTGCTAGATCTTTCTCACACCACATTTTTTCTTTGAACTTAGAAGTAATAAATTTTTTAATGTTATTGATGTTTTGCAATGTAACATTCTCATCGATCTCCCAATGGTTTAACCAGGTCCTGATGTCTTTATACCAACCTCGTTTAAGCCTTAGGTGGTTTTGGCTGGAATATAAAGCCAAAACCACCTATATTGGTTTTTTCAATATAACAATATTGATTTTTTTTTTTTTTAATGGTTAAAACCATTAAAGTTATTTTATTATTTAATATTTTGGTCCCATTTTAAATATATATTAGTTATATTTAATCCCTCTTGATTTCTATTAGATTTGTAGTTAAGATGAATCTATATTAGTATTAATTTTAAATATTTTATATAAAACTAAAAAATATATAAACTCTGCAATGTTATTCAATAGAAATAAAACAATAATACATAATCAATTCTTGTTTCAATAATAAAAATAAATCAAACATAAAACCAAATCAATTTAAATGTTTTATAAATAAAACCTCGATATAAATTGAAAAATAAATTTAAATATTTTATAAATAAAACCTCGATATAAATTGAAAAATAATTATAATTATAATTAAAAAATAAATAAAATTGAACTTAATCTCAAACGTTTTCACGATCCAAAAGTTTGGATTCTTATGTTTGTCTATCTAGTTTAATTTTATTTAAGTTTAAATCTATCATTATTTTAAATTTATTAAAAATTAAAAATATTTTAAAATAAAATGAATTGATTTTTTTAAAATCAATATTAATTAAATTAAGTGTGGTTAAAAATTGTATTGGATGGGTAATTTTTTCCAGGATTTAATTTAAAGGTAAGATATATCACTTCTAAAAAAATAAAAATAAAATACTAAATATAAAATAATAGTGACTATATATATATATATATAGAGGTTAATTTTAACTATTATAATAATATATATTCAATCAAATAATAATAAAAAATAAAATAATAAGTTAATCTAATTTGTGATATTTTAATTTATTTTTATTAATAAAAGATTATTATAGCAATTTTATATAGTAAATCATAATATTTGAAAATTTCATTTTATGTAATAAAAATATAAAAATATTTTTATATTGTTTATGCTTGTTAAGAATTTATTTTTTAGGATATAGGAAATAAGTTAACAATCCAAGAACCAGAGGCATGGCAAGAATGAAAGCATGCCAGCTGATTATTCTAGGTAGCATGACAATAATGAGTCAACCTGCATTCACAAATAATAGCCAATGATAACTATCCTCAATGTTGATTTGATAACTGAATTATGATAAATTTTCACACCACCCATAAAATTAAATTATGTTAATGCAAAAATCAATTGATTAAGCGTAGGGAGCACTTAGCCTCACCAAGGTATACAAAACTCTGCACCCTTAAGCTCTTAGTGCATGGGTTTTATACATCCGAGAGCTAGGGCCACGCTTTTCTACCCCATGTGCATGAATACGCATCCTAAATTCTCGTAATGTCTTATTTGTCCCCAAAGGCCAAAAATCATTAACACAAGATTAAATGGATTGCAAACACGACCCCTTGGTGTGAATCCCAATATCTTGCTATGTTGTTTGCCGATGTCATCATTGCTACGTGGTACTGTTTGAGTGATGTCACGTGGCCCTTAGATTCAACCCACTTGGACAACGAAAAATTAAAAAAACCTACCATGTGTCATGTTCTCGAAATGCCATATCACCATGTGGCTACCCTGTGTCTCCTCGTCATTTGACCAGATGACTACCGCTAACTGCCACATGTCACTTTATTACTGGGACAAGTTGACTCTTTACCGAGTCATTGGCCAGCTAGCATCCAAGGAGGGGGGTCTAAAATTCCGTGTTTTGCAAGCATTTTCTTTGTTATTCATATAGAAATTTTTAATAACTAATATATTATTCACCAAGATTCTCCTGATCACACACTATTTTAGCTTCATGCACAATACAAAATCTCTTCTACTATTGATCATCACATGCGGAAATAAAATCAATTGCATGCACACATTAAAACCATAAACAATCACACATATGAACACAATATTTCATGGGAAAGCTTAAAGCTGAAAACCCAAATATTTGTATATTATATGTCATAGAGATCATGTAACAATCAACGTACAAAGCTCTCACAAGCTCTACATTTTCATCTCCAATTATACCACACTAATCGAAACTAGATCTAGCAAAACTTTGTGCTCAGAATCTACCCTTTGGACCCTTTTGTTCTTCGACCTCTGTTAAGTAATCGATACCTGGGATGGCTCATTAAAAGCTTGAACCACACAGCTTGTTTACACTGTTCCTCATGAGCTCCTCAATCAACGGTTGTTACCAAATATACAACGGTATAGTCTAGTGATAGTTAACTGTCTTTCCACCTATCTCTGTATTGGTCTCCATGGCCCTTAATACTGTTGTAGTTAACGGATGTATTCTTTAGTTGATTAATGAGTTAATAATTAGTGAATTAATTAATAATTAATTCACACCACTCTCACTAGTGTATCAATCAGTTAGACTAGATACAACTAGCTCAACTATGTTTAACTCAGTTAAACTGAACACAACTCCACCAACTACCTCAACAACTCCACCAAACTCTGTCACATGAGTTCTAACTGAAGTATCCATGCAAATAGCTCCCATAACCCCTTAGGAATAGCGTAATTCCTTTGTCAGATGCATGAGCCACTTCTGTAGCTCGAACTGAAGTGCTCCAAGAGAGTAAACTGAAGTTTATAGTCCAAATATTATTAAAGGTAAATAATATTAAGCATACAATATTTTAGGCCAGAAATCTAAAAATAGATTACGCTAATAATAATAAAAATAGAAGTCCATCTATTTTTCCCGACTTGACCAACCATCCACAAATAGCATCCTGCAACTCATAGAACATGATCCATATGTCTAAAAATAGACATAGTCTAAAAATAGAATTTGCGCCAAAAATAGCCTGCGGTCCCACTTAGTGAAGGCGACTTCTTTCCATTAAGCTCATCATCTTGTTGCAATCTCAACACTCCCTCTCAACAAGATAAGGATTATCTTCCACCCCTATCCAGCCTCTGTGGTATTCGAATTTTCTCCTAGTGAGCGCCTTCGTCAAGATATCAGCATCCTGATCCTCCGTGGGAATATATGAAAGTAACATGATCTTCCACTGCACACAATCTCTGATATGATGATACCGATCCGTGAAGCCATGCCGCCTCAACTCATCCTCCTGTCTGTACCATGATCCATATCCCGATGTGCCTCTGAGATATCACAATACATGCTTGCCTGCCTTCCAGTAGAGCTTAGTAGGCTTAACCATAGCTTGTGAAAGCTGGTTCACAGCATAACATATGTCGGGTCGTGTATTGACCATATACATAAGCAACCCCGCCAACTGTCTATAAACAACGGCATCCACTACCTCCACCAAAGTAGCATCCTCCTTCCTCCATCCACCAGGAAGAGGAGTATCAATAGGCTTGCAGCCATGCATGTTGAACTTCTCCAGTATCTCCCGGGCATACTTTCCTTGAGAAACAAATAGTCCATCACCGCGCTGCCAAATTTCCAATCCCGAGGGAAATAATAGAGGAGGCCCAAGTCCTTCCATCTCAAACTCTTTTTGAATCATCCTTGCATGAGAGTGTCAACGATTCATCACTGTCAAAAATCAAATCATCTCGCAAGTACAGTCAAAAACTTACCTCCACCACAATCTGGTACAGGTTAGGATCTGCCTCACTCTTGGAGAATCCGAGCCCGGTGAAGTAGCTGTCTATCCGAGTGTACCAAGCACGAGGTGCTTGCTTCAGCCCGTACAGTGCTCTCTTGAGTCGGCACACATGCGACTCACTGTTGAAGATCTCGAAACCTTCAGGCTACTCTGTGTACACCTCCTCCTCAATGACTCCATTGAGGAACGCAGTCTTCACATCCATCTGATGGATGTGCCACCCCATCTGCGCTGAGAGAGCAAGGATCGTCCGTATGGAAGAATAATTTACGGCTTGATTAAAGGTCTCCTTATAATCGATCCTCAGTACGCGAAAAGCCTAGAACCAGCAAATGCTGCCTTGTGCTTTCCCACCTCCTGTCGGGTTGCATGCTTCCATCTCGCGAACCCACCAGGTTTCCTTTGAGCCTTGGGACAATCTCCCATGCTCTGTTCCTGATGATCGAATCATATTCTTCGATCATGGCATCAACCCATGCGGGTTCCTCCACAGCTTCCTCAAAAGAGGATGGCTCTGTCACAACACATTGACTCATAAGAGCCATGTATCCAGTGTACCGATCCGGTGATTGTCTCTGTCTGCGTTGTGCTGTAGGTGGTCCTACAACCTTCTCTGCATCCCGAGCCAGTCGCTCAGCTTCTGTAGTGCGCATGCGCCCTCTGATGGTTGGCGCTGCCTGGGTGGATTCTTCCACCTCCTGAACCTCCTCTTGTGGCTGATCCACATCCGGAAGCTCCTCTTTAGGAACTAACAGCTCCTCATCTGCATGCAAGTATGGCTCCCTCTCAAGCGAACACTGCATGGCTTTCTCCTCCTGGAATTTTATATCCCGTCGCACAACAGTCTTGCGACTGTCTGGCACATACACCCGATAGTTGTGGTGTAACGGTGCTGCAAAAATGTCAACATACGTAGTAGAAATCGGTTCTTCACAGCATCCTTCGTCACATAGATGTAAATATGTAAACAGGTGAACCAAAAATCCTCAAATAGGAAATATCAGGCTTCTTACCAGAAAACGCACTCCTCGGGTGTACTCTATTCATACCAAGTATCCTATGAGGACAACGGTTGCATATCTTGTAGTGACACGTACCTCGACCCACGAGTGTAGGAAGGCCACGGCCATGCAACATCACCGTGCGACACCCGTGATCGTTTTGTTCTTGGCTGTTTGACACCATTTTAACACAGGTTGTAATGAGGTGCTATAGGCTCTCTTTGAGTTCATACTGTTGTTTGTAAAGTCCTTGAATTCACCACCATTGTCGCTCCTAAGATCCTTCACCTGCTTCCCCGATTCTTTCTCAACCAGTGCCTTGAACTCACAGAACTTTGAGTATGTCTCGCTCTTCTTCTGCATGAAGAAGATCCAGCACTTACGAGAAAAATCATCAACAAATATCACATAGTGCCTGTGTGTTGCTGTCGAAGCTATTGAGAAAGGTCCACACACGTCTGTGTGAATTCTCTCAAGGATCGTCGTGGCGCGACTATCCTTCTCGTGAAAGGTGGCTTTCACAAATTTTCCCCAAGGTACACCCCTTGCACTGATCTGACTGCGCAAGAGTGCCTTTAGGAAGCCCAGTAGAAATCTGCTGCAGTATCTTCAAAGCTCCATGATGAAGGTGGCCCAATCTCTGGTGCCACAACTCGCCATCATCCCGGCTCACCACTCCTTCTGCCTTGCCTGCCATTGCTGCGCAGCCATCTACCTGCAATTGATAAGGGTTCTTAACTCGAACCCCTATCCTCCGGGTCTCACCAGTTGCCTTACTGCGCAGGAAAGCCTTTCCCTCGCTAAAGACAACATCATATCCCTTGTCTTCTAACATCGCCACAGAGATAAGATTCTTCTTCAATCCTGGAACATGCATCACTTCCTTCAATACGAAGGTTTTACCAGACTCCCTCTCAAAGGAAATGGTACCGATACTGGTCGCACTGTATCTACCATCATCGCCCATCTCGATGTGCACTCCAAGATCTTTCTCATCCGGATCAGTAAACAAATGTCGATCTCCTGTCATGTGAAAAGATGCTGCTGTCGAGAAACCATAAACCCATGCGCAAGGACCAAGCATGAAATCGAAAGAAAAATCCAGCTCAAACTGCCAGGCTAAGGCCTCTCCAGCTGCAGATCCAGCAACCTGCTTATTTTTCTTCTTTTATGGACAATTAGTGGCGTAATGTCCGTGTTGGTGATAGTGGAAGCACTTCACCTTGGACATGTCCTACTTCTTGCCTTTCGCATCGGATTGGGAAGCATGCTTCTTGCTCTTCCCCCTCTTTGCTTTGGCAGCCAAAGTGCAATTTTCTTCATCTAAGTTCTTTGATGAAGATCCGTCCCTGGTACTTCGCCTTATCTCCTCTTGCACAAGATCCGACCAAAGTCGCTCCCATCCTGAAAATTTCTCCTGACCATTGATAGAGTCCTGATAGGAATGCCAACTCTTCGGAAGCCCTAGGAGAGCCAAGCTCACCAAGTCCTCGTCATCAACAGTAACCCCCACACTTCCCAGCTCATCCCTACATTGGATGAACTTTGTGAGGTACTTGGGCATACTATCACCTTTCTCCATTTTTATGTTTCTGAGTTTATCCTTGAGCGCCAACTTCCTCTGGTCGCTCTTGCTTTGAAATAAATCTGTCAAAGCTTTCCACATCAAGAATGGAGAAGCTTTACCATGAAGGCTAGACACTATGTAATCCTTCACACCTTCCAACAGAATTCTTCGACACTTTGCTGTCTTCTTTTGCCATGCGTCAAGTATGGCAGCATCACTAGAAGTAGGTTTTGGAATTTTTGCATGTATGAAATCCTTCAACCCATTGTCATCCAGCACCACCTCCATCCTGTCCTTCCATGCAATATAATTCGAGTTTCCCTCAAGGGGATACTCCATTCACAATCCATTGAAATACATCTCAACTTCGACACCAAGAAAACACTACTGCAAATTCGAATTCCACCAGCACAAAACTCAACCGCTTCAATGTTTTGCAATTGCTCCAATGATCAATATCGCTCTGATACCATGTAGAAATTTTGAATAGCGTATGTTATTCATGAGACCCTCACAAGTCTTCTTTTATTTGGCTTCATACACAATACAGAATCCTATACTGCCATTGATCATCACATGCACCGATAAAATCAATTGCATGCACATTAAAACCATAAACAATCACACATATGAACACAATATTTCATGGGAAAGCAATAGCGAAAACCCCAACTGTCATGTATTATGTCATCAAGATAGGGTAACAATCATTCACATAATCTCCTCACTGTCTCAACACAACCTCTAGTGCTACTGCCACTAATCGAGCTAGATCCTAAGCAAAGAGCACGTACTCCAATCTATGCTGATAGCCAACCTCTGTTGCGTAATCATGAGTCAATGTTTTGTGGGATGGCTCATAAAATAAGTTGAACCACTGACGCAGAAGTTTGAATATACGAGTATATTATTCACCGAGATTCTCCTGATAACACACTATTTTAGCTTCATGCATAATACATAATCTCTTCTACCATTGATCATCACATGCGGAAATAAATCAATTGCATGCATACATTAAAACCACAAACAATCACACATATGAACACAGTATTTAATGGGAAAGCTTAAAGCTGAAAACCCCAACTATCTGTATATTATATGTCATGGAGATCATGTAACAATCATAGTACAAAGGCTCCTCACAAGCTCTCATGCACACCCTCAATTGCTACACACTATCAAGCTAGATCTAGCAAAACACATGCTCCAATCTACCCCTTTTTCGATAGCGACCTCTATTACGTAATCCAATGCGCAGGATGGCTCATTAAATAACGAACCACACCGAAAGCATGCTGGCAATCCTCATTGGCTCCTCCAATCACTGGTTATTGCAAATATGCAACAGTATAGTCACAACGGATAGTTAACCTCCTCTTTCACCTATCTCTGCACTGGTCTCCACTGAAACTGTCCATGCACTGAAGTTAACTGATGTATTCTTTAGTTGATTAATGAGTTTATAATTAGTGAATTAATTAATAATTAATTCACACCACTCTCACTAATTGTATCAATTAGTTAAATTAGATACAAATAGCTCAACTATGTTTAGACACAACTCCATTAACTCCTCAATCAACTCCACCAAACTTTGTCACATGAGTTCTAACTGAAGTATCCATGAAATAGCTCCATTTAACCCTTAGGAATAGCGTAATTCCTTCTGTCAGCTCCTGTGCCACATCTTTGCACTTAACTAAAGTGCTCCAAGAGAATAAGATAATGTTTATAGTCCAAATATTATTAAGAGCTAATAATATTCGACATATCTATTTTTAGACTAGAAATCTAAAAATAGATTCCGCCCAATATGTCTAAAAATAGAAGTCCATCTATTTTTCCCGAATTGACCAACCATCCACAAATAGCATCCTGCAACTCATAGAACATGATCCATATGTCTAAAAATAGACATAGTCTACAAATAGACTTTGCGCCAAAAATAGCCTGCGGGCCCACTTAGTGAAGGTGACTTCTTTTCACTAAGCTCATCATCTTGTTGAAATCTCAACAATTCAAAAGGTACCGAGGGTGACGATTTTACTTTAAACACCCATGCCAAAGGATTTCTTCATCTAGTGGCTCCTGTCAACTGTGACCTCCTTTGTCAAGTCTATGTTAAGGCTTTGACCCAACCTTTGTGGTGAGATGTAAAGTTATCTGTTAGACTAACGAAAAAAATCCATCTAGTGGTTTTTATCCTCGTACCACTATGTCCTCATCACACCACCTACTATGTCCTCATTTGCCTAAACCTGGCATATTGCATTTTCTGTTAACTGACCATAATATCTTCCTCTAATGACTTCTTGTCTTTCGAGATTCATCAACCACACATTCACGCCATTATTAACCACCACAAATTTTTTACCGCATGTCGCGATGACATGTCACTCTACACGTCATCACATTTTCATGTGTTAACTTATGAGTGGTGCCATGTGTCACTCAAAAAAGGGAAATTTAAACACTAAAGTGCCAAACCAAGGCGTCAGTGTTCTTACCACATCTCCCCATGCCATCATTTTGTTGAGTTGTCCTCTCAGCTGACTGCCACATCATCTTCCACTTCATCACGGTCCTCCAATACAATTTTTCCATCTGTCAACTTCCACATCACCATGTATTGTTCCATCTGTCAACTTCCACGTCACCATGTGTATGGGAAACCTCTTGCTCATAGTCTAAAAACTCACAAAATAACCTAGTATTACTAAAAAATTTGGCAGATTTTTTTGAAAATCTAGGTTAGGAGTGCAAAAGTATTGAGAATCCAAGATAAGGTCACAGCGAGATGAGCCGTTTATCATTACAATAGGTGTCAAGTGGAAGTGCAGTGATGTATGCAGCTGAGGCATCCTAACAGACCGAGAGATTTGAACCTTGTTCCTACATGACCCGATCGATCTGATCGGGTACTAGCCATCTATTCTTTTCTTTGTTCAAACTTGAGGATTTTGGGTGCCCAAGGATTTTTGATGGTGATGAATCCATTTCCACCAGTAAAAAATGATTCAAACACTCCAACTACCTGATTTTTAAAATTTTTTTACCATATTCTGACAAAAAACTGCCATCAAATTCCATAGACAACTCCAATGTATGAAGGTTCTGTGTTTTTTTCCAAAATTCATTGTTAATGAAAACTGCCTAGCTTGGAGTCTTGGATCCCATCATTTGTTGGTCCCACAGAGTTTGTCACTGTGCCTTCTATCTCACATGCAAAACTTCACCAGAGTTTGCCTCAATGATGCAGGAGCATTAAGGTAGAGCCAGCAATGTGACAAAGTTAGTCACATGTTGTGGCTTGGAAAGAGGGCTAGCAGTCCTAAGCATTTGAATACTTTGTATTTCTTTGTTTTTAAAGTATTTTGTTTAAGTTTAATTTGGGATAAATCAACCAATGTAATTTTCATAATAAAAGAATCGTTAATGTAGGATTAGTTGAGAATTTAGTTGAATAAGTTGAATAAACTTTTTTGGAAACTGAATGAAAGTTTTCCAACCAAATGGGGATTATAGAGAAGGATAAAATGAAACCAAATCCACCATTGCGGGGTTCTGCCATTCGTAGAGAGAAATGAGAGATAAAGAAGCATAAGTGAATGTAAAAACCAGTCGTTAGAGGGCTTGGCTCTGTTTTCCATTTTCCAGATTATTTAAGAGTTTTGTATTTTGATTGGGATCTCTATCTTTTAAACAACATTTATTTTCCAAATAATGTCTAAGTGTTTTGGTGCTTCATCGGACTCCCTGTTTTAAATTAATTCTTTGAATCTTTATTGAAGTCAAATACTTGTATTTAAAATTGCTCCATGAGAAATATTATCAGATTCGTAGGTGCGGGGAGGCCTTAGTTCTGTATTTTTCCTTTGTTAAACTACATATTGTATTGATCGAAAAACACACCCTAATCGAACTTGGAGGTTTGACGAGGACCGTCGATGCGAAGTTGATCAACGGTGATAAATGCACGTCGTAGCCAAATGTTATCACACATCACTAAGAATAATAAATAACAATAAGATTTCGTAGGTTGAAGAATTTAGTTTGTGATGTGAATTGGTACAAAGGGGAAATAACGCAGGTTGTTGGATCTGTCCGAGATCGAACGGTGGAAGATCACATCGCAGGCGCAGAGACATCGCACGTCACATGGAATAGACCTTAACGTGTTAAGTTAATTTGTATTTTGTGCGAAGTGCAGGAAGCCACGTGTCGACGTGGCGCAACATTGCATCGCGCGGAAATTAAAGTTTAGCGCTTAACGTTTTAAGATTAAGTTGCGAGGAATGCGAAGTGCGACTGTCCATTGATTGGTCGGAGATTACAGTGGGACCCTCCGGGAAGAATTTCGCGGGTTTGCATTTCGTTCATTTTGTGTGTTGGTTTGGGTATTTGTTTAAGTCTGCGTATATGATAAACACCCCGATGTTGATCGTGTACGTATGTATGTATGTGCCTAACCCCTGAGGTTAATATTTGTTACAAATAAAGGGGATCTTTATTAAATCTTAAAGAACTCCCTTTCCGCAACGTTATTATGATATATTGCAGCGGGTCTGCATCAATTGGTATCAGAGCAGTTTTTTTTTCCTAAGTAAGGATGGAAGTAGGAAGAAGAGGTCGGGGAAGAGCTGAAGCAGGGAGAAGAGGCTGAGGAAGAGCTGAAGTAGGGAGAAGAGGATGAGGAAGAGCTGTAAGAGGAGCAGCAGATGAAGGGCCGCGTGAAGCTATTAGAGTACTATCAGCACGTTTAGCAGCAGTAGAAGAAGGAAGGCGTAGGGACCCAAAAAATGGAGATGAAAGTGAAGATGAGGACCCAAAGGCACAACCAGATGCGCAAGAGAATGAGCCACCATAACTCAGATTACTGAGATCTGTTTTGATGGCTAGCAGTAAGCCAAAACCAAAACTCTCCAATAATGATGGAAGTTTATCCACGAAAGCACTGCTGAATTGGATAAGTGAGTTGGATAAATACTTTGAATATGAGGAAATTAGTGAGGACAGGAAGATCAGGTTTCTTGTCACTAAGTTGAAAGGGCATGCCGCACTATGGTGGGACAGTGTGCAGGCAAAGAGGAGAAGACTGAACAAACCTTTGATTAAGAGTTGGGACAAGATTATTGCAAAGATGAAGAGAAAGTTCCTACCCAAAGATTACCAAATTTCCCTTTACATGCAAGTGAAGAACCTGAGACAGAGGACAATGATTGTGAAGGAATACACAGAAGATTTCTATAAATTGAACTTGAGGGCTTGGTATGCTGAAGATACCCCTGAGAAGACAACCATATTTTTAAATTGTCTCTGGATGGAAATCTTGGATGAGATCAATATTCTTTCCCCAAAAACTAAAGAGGAGGCATACCAATTTGCTTTGAAGGCAGAAGAGAAGATTTCCAAGAAGCAGAATGAAAGAAGAGGATGTGGTTTCGGAAGAGGAAGAGGACATTCCTATGGCAGAGGTAGAACTGCCGACAGTAATGAAGAAGGAAACAGTTCTAAGACTTTGGGACAGAGTGAGAAGGAAGGTAACACCAGTGTTATAGGTGTCACAAATGGGGACACAGGTCTTTTGAATGACCTGAAAATGAACCAGATGGATAGAGGGGAGCGTATGCTACTCAACCCGATGAAGTAGAGGCAACGCCACAAGAAGTGGAGAATGTGCCTGAAACAGGAGAAGCCTTGGTGCTAAACAAGGTTTTTCTAAAACCAACCAAGGAAGTAGATGACTTGACATAGAGGAAAGCATTGTTCCAGACTGTGTGTAAGTCACATGGAAAATGCTACAAATTGATCATAGATAGTGGAAGAAATGATAACCTGGTAGCCAATGATATGGTGTAGAAATTGGGTTTGAATAAGTCAAAACATACGACTCCATATAAGGTGTCTTGGTTATAGAAGGGACACGAATTGTTGGTTGATGAGCAGTGTGAGGTGGAGTTTCACATTGGCAAGTACAAAGACAAGGTAACTTGCGATATTATGCTAATGGACATGTGCCATATTCTGCTTGGTAGACCATGGTAATATGATAGAAAGGCCGTCCATGATGGGGAGAAGAATTGTTATAGATTCGTGAAGGATGGGATAAAGCATACGCTAGTGTCCATGAAAGAAGAAGAGACTGTAGAAACTAGTGGTACAAAGACATTATTGATAGGTGGGAAGGAGTTTTTGCGACATATTGAAGAGAATGAAGTGAATTATGCAGTTGTGCGAAGGCCTAGAGTAGTATTAATGCATACATAAATAACTGATTTGCCTGTGGAAATATAGGATATGCTGCAAGAGTTTAGTGATATTGTGGTGGATTATCTACTAGATAAATTGCTACTGAAGCAGAGCATTAGTCACCACATTGATTTTATTCCAGGAGCCACTTTTCCAAATAAGGTTGCTTACCGGATGAGTCTGAAAGACAATGAGGAAATCAGGAAGCAAGTGCAGGAGTTTTTGGATAAAGGACTGGTTTGAGAGAGTTTGAGCCCTTGTGCTGTTCTGACCCTTTTAGCTCCCAAGAAAGGAGGTGAATGGCGGATGTGAATTGATTCTCAGGTGATAAACAAGATCATTATTAGGTATGTGTTTCCTTTACCTCAGATGGATGATATGATGGATTGTATGAGTGGAGTAGCGTACTTTTCAAAGATAGATTTGAAGAGCGGCTATCATTAGATCAGGATTCGAGAAGGTGACAAATGGAAGACAACTTTCAAGACCAATGAAGGTTTGTACGAGTCGCTAGTCATGCCTTTTGGATTGAGAAATGCACCCACCACATTCATGTGTTTGATGAATGAGATTTTGAAGGAATTCATCGGTAATTTTGTGATTTTATATCTGGATGATATACTTATTTTCAGTAAGATGAAGGAAGAGCATTTACGGCATGTCAGGTATGTGCTAGAAAAATTGTAGCAGAATAAGTTGTTAATGAATTTGAAAAAATGTTATTTTTGCAAGAAAGAATTGATTTATCTAGGCTTTGTAATTTCTAAGAATGAATTGAAGATGGATCTATAGAACATTGTAGCCATAGTTAACTTGCCTTCTCCCAAGGGTTTGTTTAAAGTTAGAAGTTTTCATGGATTGGCGAGTTTCTACCAGAAATTTATTAAGAACTTTAGCGGTATTTGTGCACCTATGTTGGATACCATTAAGAAGGAAAATCAACCTTTTCATTGGATAGAATATGCTGAGAGGAGTTTTCAGTTTTTGAAGAAGAAGATTACAGAAAAAACAATCCTAAAGTTGCCAGACTTCAAGAAACTTTTCCAAGTTTGTTGTGATGCCAGTGGGACAGCCATTGGTGCAGCACTCAGCCAAGAAGATAAGCCAGTAGCATATTTCAACGAGAATTTAAAGGAGAGCAGGAAAAAGTATACATCTTATGACAAATAATTTTATGTAGTTGTCCAATCGTTGAAGCATTGGAGACATTATTTGCTGGCTAATGAGTTTTTTCTATTTTCAGATAATTCTGCGTTACAATACATTATACAACAACATAAGTTGAATCATAAACACACGAAGTGGGTGGAGTACTTGCAGATTTTTAATTTTGTTTTGAAACACATCAGTGGTCAGGCCAACAAAGTGGTAGATGCATTGAGCAGGAGGAGTCTGATCTTTCGAGAAAGTGCAGTGCAAGTATTGGGGTTTGAGCATCTCAAAAACTTGTATGAAGTGGATGCAAATTTTATGGAAGCTTATGAAGCTTGCCAAAATCCACTGTTGAGGGATAATAGTCCATGGTTTTATTATAACATACAGGAGGGGTTGTTGTTCAAAGGAGGATAGTTGTGCATTCTAGAATGTTCTATGTTAGAGAACTTAATCCAGGAAAATCACAGTGGAGATTTGGCCGGATATTTTGGTATAGATAAGACCTTGGATCAGCTGAGCCACTTTTAATATTGGCTAAGGATGTGAAGGGATGTACAGAGGTTCGTAATCAGAGGTAAAGTGTGTTAACATGCAAAGGGACACAGTCAGAATGCAGGGCTGTATACACCCTTACCAATTCTGAATAGACCATGGGACTCAGGCAGCTTCGAATTTGTCTTGGGTCCACCAAAGACACAGAGGGGATTTGATTCCATCATGGTGGTGGTGGATCGTGTCACCAAAATGGCACATTTCATCCCATGCAGAAAGACAAGTGATGCCACACATGTAGCACATTTGTTCTTTACAGAGATAGTCATATTACATGGCTTGCTGAAGTCCATCATCTCGGACAGGGATGTAAAGTTCACAGGCGATTTATTGTGAAAATTGCGGAGGAATTTAGACCCCAATCTAAACTTCAGTTCTGCTTACCATCCACAGTCAGATGGGAAAACTGAAGTTGTGAACAAGACTCTAGGAAATCTGCTGAGGAGTTTGGTTGGTGAAAATTCCAGACAGTGGGATCGTGTGCTTGCACAAGAGGAGTTTGCTTACAATGACTGGCCCAATAGAAGCACAGGCATAATTCCTTTCCAAATCCTATATGGAATTCACCTATGAGGAGTATTTGAGTTGCGGGATTTGTGCCAGTTAGAATGCAGGAGTGCTGATGGCAAAGATTTCGCAAAAGCAATCAACGAACTACATGAACAGGTCAAGATGAAGCTACAAGACAACAACAACAAGTATAAACAAAGAGAATATTTGAAAATGTGGGAGGTACAATTCGAATTAGGAGACTTGGTACTGGCACATTTGCGCAAGGAGAGGTTTCCTAAAGGCGAATACAATAAATTAAAGATGAAAAAGATCAAGCCTTGTAGAATTCTTTGGAAGTTTTCTGCAAATGCTTATGAGTTGCAGTTACCTCAGGGTGTAGGAATCTCGCCCATCTTTAATGTGGCAGATCTGTACCCATACACTATTATTAATGAAGGATAAAGTTCAAAGATATGAACACGAGACACCCAGGATGAAGAG
The DNA here is from genome assembly GCA_034641835.2 of Pinus albicaulis. NCBI lineage: Eukaryota > Viridiplantae > Streptophyta > Pinopsida > Pinales > Pinaceae > Pinus > Pinus albicaulis. The sequence continues at coordinate 1,060,986,545 of CM076574.1, forward strand.
AAAGCATGGGTTAAACAAATGGCTCTAACACAGCCTTTGGAAATTGAACAGATTTTGGACACATGGTAGCCAAGAAGACACAAAAAAAGGACTATTTGAAGTATCTGGTCAAATGGGAGGACCATACTCTGGAGGACTGTTCTTGGTTGGATGTTGCCCAGATTCAAAGCGAAGGGTATTCTATTGAAGAACTCATGGACAGGAGCCATGAATTTAATTTACCCCGGGAGCCTGATGCAAGAGCATTAAGGTAGAGCCAGCAATGTGAAAAAGTTGGTCACATGTTATGGCTTGGAAAGAGGGCTAGCAGTCCTAAGAATTTGAATACTTTGTCTTTCCTTGTTTTTAAAGTATTTTGTTTAAGTTTAATTTGGGCTAACTCAGCCAATGTAATTTTCATAATAAACGAATGGTTAATTTAGGATTAGTTGAGAATTTAGTTGAATAAGTTGAATAAACTGTTTTGGAAACTGAATGACAGTTTCCCAACCAAATTGGGATTTTGGAGAAGGATATAATGAAACCAAATCCACCATTGCGGGGTTCTTCCATCCGTAGAGGGAAAGGAGAGATAAAGAAGTGGAAGTGAATGTAAAAACCAATCGTTAGAGGGCTTGGCTTTGTTTTCCATTTTCTAGATTATTTAAGAGTTTTGTATTTTGACTGGGATCTCTGTATTTTAAACAACATTTCTTTTCCAAATAATGTCTAAGTGTCTTGGTGCTTCATCGGACTCCCTATTTTAAATTAATTCTTTGAATCATTATTGAAGTCGAATACTTGTATTTAAAATCACTACACAAGAAATCTTATCGGATTTGTAGGCGCGGGGAGGCCTTAGTTATGAATTTTTCTTTCGTTAAACTGTGTATTGTATTGACTACAGAACACACCCCAATCAAACTTGGAGGTTTGACAAGGATTGTTGATGCAAAGTTGATCAACGGTGATAAACGCACGTCCTAGCCAAACGTTATCGCACATCACTAAGAATAATAAATAACAATAAGATTTCGCAGGTTAAAGAATTTAGTTTGCGATGCGAATTGGTACGAAGGGGAAATAACGCAGGTCGTTGGATTTGTCCGAGATCAAATGGTCGAAGATCACATCGCAGGCGAAGAGACATCACACGTCGCAGGGAATATACCTTAGCATGTTAAGTTAATTTTTATTTTGTGCGAAGTGTAGGAAGCCAAGTGTCGACGCAATGCAACATCGCATCGCGCAGAAATTAAAGTTTAGTGCTTAACGTTTCAAGATTATGTTGTGGGGAATGCGAAGTACGACTGTCTGTTGATTGGTCAGAGATTACGGTGGGACCCTCCAGGAAGAATTCCGCGGGTTTGCATTTCGTTCGTTTTGTGCGTTGGTTTGGGTATTTGTTTAAGCCTGCGTATATGATAAACACCCCGTTGTTGATCACGTAAGTATGTATGCATGTGCCTAACCCCTGAGGTTAATATCTGTTACGAATAAAGGGGATCTTTATTAAATATTAAAGAAGTCCCTTTTCGCAATGTTATTTTGATATATTGCAGTGGGTCTGCATCACTCAACCTTGACGCTGTGAAACACCCATTGCTTGTCCAGAAAAAATATCGTTCCGCAGGTTTTATCAAACACAGACCCATGGCTCATAAAAATTCTCTAATGGAGATTTCCGCAACGGGTTGTCAAATTATCAATCAAGAAACAGGAAACAACCCGTCTTGGACCTTTTGTAAGTCTGTGGAACCCTTTCACCCTTCAAACTACCATAAATCCTCATCTTTTAGAGATTTTCAAAGTGCCTTGTATTGTTTGAAAAGTCTTAGGATTATCCAACCATGAACTATGCAAAAGAACTTGATATTTTATAACTAAAATGTCTCCAAAGATAAGTTACATTCTTGACCTTAGATAGGCAGCTAACAACCATCAATATTTCAATGCTAAGAGAAAAATATGCATAAGAGCCACAAGACATAAGACTTGTGGGTATATTTTCTCAAGTGTAGTATATTTATGAGGATTGCAGATTTTATGAATATTTTTGAGTTTAATGGTTAAGAGATAAGTAATTGTTTAATCTCTTAATTGTTACGTAGACAAATATTTTAGGAATATGCAATGGACATTAGTTAAGTATGTACATAATAGTAAAATTAAATGAGCAATATATAGGAAGATATTCTAGGAATTTGCAAACAATATTAGTTCAACATGTACATAATAGTCAAATTAAATGAGCAGTTTAAATGGAAAATCAGTAAATGAAACACCTTTTTTGCAGATGTAATAAGCTTATAGAATGGGAAAAGTTGGAAATACAAATATAGATTATGAATATAGACATGGTTATTACATAGTTAGTTGTTTAAATTGTATTTTTTATTTTCATTTTCTAGAAATTAATTTGTAATTTGTTTGTTTAGGTGTTGAGTTCCCATTATCAGTGTCCAAAACAATAATGACAATGCAAATTTGTAATCGGGTAGAAAAAAATAAAATAAAATAATATATATAATATATATATATATATATATATATATATATATATATATATATATATATATATATATATATATATATATATATGTATGGGGAAAAGTTGCAAAGTAGAGGTAAAATTAAAAATTTTATATTTTTTTAGTATTTTTATTGAGAGGTTCATTTTACAATCTATGAAAAGGTGTAATGTCTTACCTTGAGTTGACAAGTGTTCCTTTTAAAATAATAATATTTGAAATAGTTTTAATTAAACTTGTTATAAAATATTTTAGTGTTAATGTTAATAAAATATTTCAATACTAAGAGAAAAAGTAATTAAAAGTTGAAAGAAAAACCAATTACTTCAAAAAAAGCTACATATACATTATCTAAAGTAATTGAAAAAAGAACAACTTTTTATAGTAAAAAAATTTAAGTAGTCTTACTAATTTACATTATGGCCTATTTTTAAGTTTATTTTTAGGTCACTTTTGTTTTATATATATATTTTAGGTCAATTTTATTTGAAATCTAGTAAAGATGTGTTGAAATTGCAAGTTTAAGTTGTGTAGTGTATACAATAAGTACCCAAGTAAATTTTGAAGATGTTAAATCCATTTTATACATTAAAAATGCAATTTAAAAAATTAAAAATTACACATGATATATGTAGATATAACCCATGTAGATGAATCTTAATAAGAGATCTATCATGCTTCTGAATTTATCAAATATATCAAAGTACAAATTTTTTATTAAGTTTTACACTCTAAAAAAGTTTACACTATAGGAGATTTTATCCCTCTAGACTTTTTCTAGATCTATAATTAATAAATCTATCATGTTTTTGAATTGATCAAATATATCAAAGTGCAATTTTTTTATTAAGTTTTATACTCTAAAAAAGGATTACACTGTAGGAGATTTTATCCCTCTAAAATTTTTCTAAATCTATAATTAAGATAGATCTATACTGGTAACTTAAAACATACTGCTGGTCAAAACATAAATAAACATCCTTATCTTGAATTACAAATTTTGAGATTATTTCTGAATCCAATTAGCCAAGTAAAACAATTGAACTAGCTCCAATCCATCCGATTTTGAAGAGATAAATTCAGAGGATGGAGATGAACGATCTCACAATCGAGTAAAGCTTATGAATATAGAACAACATAATCTATATTTGTATCACGACCACTGAGAACAACATGTAAAGCCGAGCAATTCCACACATGTAATGGCTAACTATTTTACGATTTTGATTTAATATAATGGAATATTCACTCACTTCGATCATGTACATATTTTCCCTATTAAATGACATCATTCCACAGATTCGATCCTTCAAGTGGGTGGGCCTCTTTATTTCTATGTATTGCAATGCCGATGGCAAGTTCGAACCCGAGAACTTCGATCTGAGTTGGAGAACACAAAACATCAGGATTGTTACTCTAGCGGTAGAGAACCGCAGAGTCCACATTACAAAGCCATGTGTTTGGTGAACACCACAGTAGCCAGATATCGAGGGTTTAGGTAAGTGTTCATCATACGGTTCAAGGAACCATTTCATTTCAATTCCATAATATATTTCTTCCTTTAAAATTTCAATATGAATCAACTCAGTTATAATATGAGGAGGGGAGATGAACAAATATGGAGGAAGATGAACAAATATGGAGTGTGGAGGTGTGGAGTTTGCTTTCTCTTCACATGAAAGTCTTTTGTCTTTTTCCTTTTTTATTTTTATTTATTTTTTATTTATTTTTATATATAAATAGTTTACAATGTTACTAAGTAAGTTGTTATTATTTTCTAGTTCAAAATTTTTATTGGCTTTATAATGAAAGCTTCTTGTGCACAAAATTTAATATCAAAATGGTTTAGAAGAGATCTTAAAACTTTTTGGACAATTATCTTTCCATTGACATCTTCATCTAGCTCTCTAAGAGACTTAACCACTTCATCTACTCACAGAAAGTAAGCAATAAATTTTTTTTCATCATTATTCTTGAGACTTTCAAACTTCCTTCTAAAGGTTTCAAGATTTACCTTTTTGACCTTGTCATCTCCTTCATAAATGTTGATAAGCTTGTCTCACATTTCTTTAGCTAATTTACAATTCATAACCTTGGTGAGCTCTGAATTTGACAAACCACTTGTTATAGAGTTCAAGGCCTTAGAATTTCTCACACATGATTTCTTTTCATCTATGCTTGTTGGTAGAGGAGATGGGATCTTATATCCATCTATAATCAATTTCCATACTTCCACTCCAAGAGACATCAAATAGACCTTCATCTTGATTTTCCAAAAAAGAAAATTGTGTTCCATCAAAGAGGGGAGCCTTAGTTGCCTCCTTGTTGGCCATTGTGAATCAAAAATATGTCTTTGAGTTGTCAGGATGATCTTAAACAATTTGGCTCTCATTCCAATTATTGGAAATACTCAGAGGGCGGTCAATCAGTGGTGAATTAGTATTTATTTCAATTGTTGTTTTATGCTAGTTAATATTTTTTCACAGTAGGAAGCAAAAGATATACCAGAACACAAAAAACAAAATAAAAATAGTTAATATTAAAATAATTCAAATCGTATGAGGACACAAATCCTCAAATTTTGGCTCCAACCATTACAAAAACATAAATTCTTACAAGGTTCCGACCTTTACAAATTCTTCAAGGCTCTAGCCTTGAATGAGGATGTTACACAAATTTTTGGTCTACTAACATGTTATTATTAGATGGACCTAAGTACACCATGTAAGACCAGTTTTACCCTAAGTAAAATTGCTTTCACTATGAAAAATAACTTAATAATCCATAATTTATTAATTTTTTTATGGTCTAAACAAGAAACCCCATTAGGAAATATTGAATAAATCCCTATTTCTTTGATTTTCCTCAAGGGATAATTAATTAAACAACAATTTAATTAATATTCCTGGTCATATTTAACCCAAAACAGGGAAATTAATTAGATAAATTACTATTTATCTTATTATTTTCTAGGAATAATTATTCAAAACATTATTTAAATAATATTCTTTGTTAAATTTGACTAAATCATTTATAAATAATTGAATAAATAATTATTTATTTAATTACTACTCAACCACTTTCTTAAAATAATAAATAAATCATTTATTTATTTATTATTTACAAATAAAGGGGTTTGACCAAATTCAAATTCTTTTTCCCTCCAACAAAAATAATAAAATATCCCATAGAAGTTGGATCTAGATTTGGTTAATAATATTTTAATTATGCACCAATATCTAGACTAACTCAATATTTTGTTATAAATAAAAAGGTTTTTCCATTCATTCACTATGTTTTTTTGTCTAAAGATCACTCTAGATCTATAATTTTGGTTTGAATTTGATCCTCCATCATTATCGTATTTTTCTGTCTTTTTTCTTGTGAACTCTCTTAGAGTTCCATTTTTTGTCTGGGTTTTCTACACCATCAAGAGAGAGAGATCTTAGATCTGAAGTGCTAAGGACATACAAGAACCCATCCCATTGAGAGGGAGTGGTAACATATTTCTATGTTCTCTTCCTAGGTGTCATAAATACAAAATTCTTTAAAAATATTCTTGTCTTGTCTATTGGATGCGTGCAGCAACTCTTACTTTTATTTGCTGTTTAATGTCTTTTACTGCATAGATCTGGATTTTGTAGCATTTACCTTTGTCAACTAACTACATATCTAAAGAAATTGACAACCATATTTGATGTTAGGGCTGTTTGTTATGCACAACTAAAGTGAGTTTTTTTCGTATGCTTGCGATTAGAATTCACACTGATAACTGGCGACTCCACAAGGGTTTATAATTATGACCGCTGTCATTTTTTAGATCCTTGCATGAGCAGTTGCTTCAAACCATAGGGTGTTTCTTCAGCTTCTTGTTTTTCTTTTCTTGATGTTGTTTTTAACCTTTAAAACCCTAAAACAGTAAAAATTCTAACTTCCATGTGTTTTTGGGCCTATTGCGTAGGTGACAACTATCAGCCGCAGTTGAGACGAAACTTTTTTCCGAAAATTGCTCCCGAGAGTGTCGGAAGTGTAGGTCGTAATTTTTGAGCGAAAACCTTCAACTTCAACCTTCAAGATGTAGAAGACAGCCTCAAAACTGTGACCTCTGCTGAAAACAGGTCAAAAACTACGACCTATACTTTTTGCGGGAATTTTTCTGTGATTTTTCTTGGCTACTGTTCAGGGATGTATGACCCATTAGGGGAATTTTGAGGTCTTAAATGGGCCTCCTATAGAAATTATAAAATAATAGTAGAAATAATAAAATAATATTTTATTACATCATCAAAATTTAGAGAGAAAAAAGAATAAACTATTTTTTCAACTCGTATTTTCAACTTATCTCCCAAAGTTTTTACTCAAATTCCGAGCGATATTACTCATTGGATGCAAAATTTAATTCCTCATACAAGGAGTACCCATGTTGCATACTTTTGATGGATCCTGCTACATGAAAAATGAGAAATACATGAAAAACATGATTGCAATCACGTTTTTTCATGTATTTCTCATTTTTCGTGTAGCAAGGTGCATCAAAAGTATGCAACATGGGTACTCCTTGGATGAGGAATTGAATTTTGCATCCAACGAGTACTCCTGATCAAAATTTGAGTAAAAAAATTGAGAGATAAGTTGAAAAAATAGTTTTAATGTTTTATTATTTTTTAATATTCTTACCCTTGTACTTAAAAAATGGTGAATCATCCCCCATGGTTGACATCATCATCTTGAATCCTATTGGTTCTTATAAAGTTTATTTTGGTTGTACATTTTTCTTAGGAGGCCCATTTTAGACCTCAAAATTCCCCTAATTTCTGTCTCCACCCGTTTTGGACCTGTACTTGCTCTGTTTTACTCGTCAAAGTAGGAACCTAGCCCCCTAGGGCTTCAGTATGCTTCCACCTTTCTAGGAGGAGTTTAGCTGAAGCAGGTTGTCTGAGATTTTAGTGTGTTCAACAATTTTTCAGATCTAATCCTATACTTTCAAATCCATTTCAGATTGGTTATTCATCCATCCAAAACACCTCTTTTCAGTTTTTTTTGGTCCTCCTCTAGGGTCCTCTCTGTTTCCCTTAAGGTTGTAGCCTTTCGTCACCTCATTTACAACACTTTTCCCTCTAGTTTTTTGTTTTTTTTTGCATCTATTTCCAGCAGATCTGAACTTTAGATCCCTGTCCCTCCCGACTTTAGATCCATTGGCCACCCATAGAATAGTTGTTGGGAAGCCGTCCTCTTTGGGTTTAAATTGATGCGTTTTTAGTTGTTTATTTTATGTTATATTTCAGTTTACTTTACTGTTATTTTCAGATTTATTTATAGTTATACAACACCTTTTTTATTTTTTCTCTACACACATCTAGGTTTAATTAAAATTAACACACTTATCACATACATGCACACCCTAAGTGAAGAGTGCCTGGTTTATACCACCAGGCCAAGACTATAACATTGTAATCAATTGATCCTGCACCTCCCTGCCCTTATTTCGACATTGTAATCATTTGATCCTGCACCTCCTTGCCCTTGTTGGTCTCTTTTCCTTCTATGATCCGTGTCTATTTTTTTATCATTGCGCCCCCAAGGCATTTATCCCGGAGACTTCTTGGCCTTCATTCTCAGTTTTTGGTAGGAAGACTTACTCCTTTGCGTAGGGTTCGAGTTCTTCCTCCACTGAGTCCCCATTCTGACTCTACTTCTGGTTCATCGGTTTCCCTTTTTGGTTCTATCCCGGGTTCTCCTCATGTCACCTTCACCATGTCTAGTTTAGGACCTAACGCTGGTGTTAGCCCCGGCCCTAATGCTGGGAATACTACTAGTGGGACCGTAATAGGAACTATCCCGGCTACTCCCTTGCTCCCTTATATGGCAGAACTCGGTCTTCCTGATGTTAACCAGTTGATCAATGACCCCATACACCATGATCCTGGTTGGCCTACTATGCCAACCAAGCTCCCTTCAAACATCCCCAAGTTTGAAGGTCTTGTTGGAGAAGATCCTACAAACCATATTAGATCTTTCCACATGTGGTGTTCGTCTAACTCCATCACCAATGACTATGTCTGTCTTCGGTTGTTCCAGTGTACGCTTATTGGAGAAGCTTCTAAGTGGTATGTCGACTAGGCCTCCTCCTCTCATACTAATTTTGCGACTCTTCCCAGGGATTTTCTCTCTTACTTCCAGCTTCCCCTTCGATATGACACTAGTATCGAAATTTTGACCTCTTTTCGTCAATCGTCTGCAACCCACATATCCGATCATGTCCAGGAATTACAGAAAAGAAAGAGCCTATGTACAACCCTTACCTTCGAAGACCGTGTCTACATAGACTGGTTTCTTAGATCCCTTTTGCCTGCTATTGGCAAAGATGTTGCATCTCATTTCCCTCAGACCGAAGAAGCTTCCCTCCAGATTGCATTGAAATATGACTTGATCTACACACAATGTGGTTATCTTTATACCGTCTTACCTGATCTCTAGTGCCCCGGTGGTGCCAACGCACCGGGGGAATCCCATGCTGCTGATGGTATTGTTGGAGCCCTTTCCCATCCGTACACTCATCCTCCCATGGGTTATGGTGTCTCTCAGGGAGGGGCTAGCTCCTCCAGCACTTTTCCCCCTCCTGGTAGCATGTATCTAGGATACAACATGCCTCCTCCTTTTTCCCATCCTGTATACCACAAATTTTCCCAACCTCCTTATTATCAGTATCCGCAGCCTGTGCTCCATCTCCTCCAGTATTAGCACCTCAACCTCCCTTTCCTTCTCAACCTCCGCAATAACAACCACCACCCCCCAGGGTCAGGTGTATGCACATCAGGGCATGACTAATCCTCCTACTTCCAAAAATAAGAGGAAAGGAAACCAAAACCAATATGCCCCAGGTAATGCAGTACCTAATCCCCAAGGGAATACACCTAACACTACTAATTAGCAACAGGGTACTCAGCCCAAGTAGGATAGCCTGTTCACATGAACAAACCATGTTCTTGTTGCGGTGTCTATGGTCACTATACCCACGATTGTCCTCTTTTACCTCAGATGTGGAAGATGTGGGAAGCTCAAGCAGCATCCTGAGGACAAAAAGTCTCCCCTTTGGTTCCTCCCCATGCTGCACCTATCCAACTAGCTGTGTTTACCAATCCTTTCCCCCCAGTAAGGATTCATAGCTACCCACCCCCCTGAAAGTCAGGCAGCCACTCAACCTATTCCATCTGGTACCTCTGATTACCATATTCTCATGATGAAATTTGACCAACCCATCACCGTTGACCTTAACTTTTAGACTCGGTTCTGTCAGCACAACAAGCCCCCGCTATGTCTGTCCCTGAGCCCCCTTCTTGAGGTCCCACAGAGCCTCTTTCAACACCCAATGGTCCTTTACAGAATCGTCAGCCTAAGGCAGAGGTTCATACCAAGATCCCCAAGAGACCATTATGTCGAAACAATGCTTCTGGTAAAGATGCCCATTCGTATAGTATAGTAGATGACTTGGCGCAATCCCCTGATGTCATCTCAATGCTAGAACTCCTCCGGTCATGCCCTTCACAACGAAAATCTCTTCTAACTTCCATGGGAACTATGAATCCTTCATATGATCGTTTCATCATCTTCGATGTTGATCAGTCAGAAAATCCCCCCCTTCCTGCTTCCGTCGCCTTCCAAATCCCTGTCAAGATCCGGAATGCCAACGTCTCCCATTGTATCATTGACGAGGGGGCATCCACCTGTGTGATTTACGCTTCGGTTTGGAAGAAACTCAGATCTCCTGAGTTGGCCCCTTCCACTATCACCCTCCGAGCGTGGGATGACCACTCTTCCCAGCCCCTTGGCATGTTCCGTAATTGTGCCATTACTCTTGCGGGTAAGACTATTTGTGTTGATGTAGAAGTCATTGATGCCCCCTTAGACTAAAAAATTATAATGGGTCATAGCTACACTTTCGCGATGTGTGTTGTCCCATATGCGGTTCACCGTAAGATGTTCTTTCCTCACAATGGAAATATTGTCACCATCGACCAGTTGACATATTACGAACCGAAGTCTCAGACCTCCCATGAGTTCATGATCTCTTCGGTGGCCAATAAACAAATAGTCGAACCTTTGACTAGTGTTTCACCCGGAGTCTACAAAGACTCCTCTTTTCTTGGTTCATTCCCTGGTCTTTCTCCTCCTATCTCTAATCCCATCTCGTCAACTATTTGCATGGTGCAATCGTCTTGGTCCGACCTCAAACGGACTGGTTCGACTAGTCAGCAGTCCCGCCCTCCGCAACCTGCTCCTAGCACCTTGAATCAGCCTTTAGGACCCCCTCCTCGAGGCCCCTCATCTGCAGGTGGTATCCATGAGCCTATCTACCCTCCTGGAATGGTTCCCCCTGGCCTTAACCATCTTGGAGCTGTCTCGCCTGGCCATTACCTCTCCAGTCAGATACTGTTTCTAGCTCCCCCTCTTGGAGTATTTTCGGTACCTATTATGGCTACCTTATCTCTTCCTAGCATGACCCTGGGGATCCCAATCTGGTACATTGATCCCCCAACTACCATCCTTCTTGGTTAGCCCAAAACTTATCTTGCTTTGACCCCGGTTAAACTGGTCCCCATGACCCCTCCCTTTTATTTTGTGCCTTAGCCACCTCAACTGGAACCCACTTCTGTTGCGAAAGCTTCAGGTGAGAGGGAAAAGCCTGCAAGAAGGAACCCAAGGACAAGGCCGCTCAAACAACCCCTGCTCCTCCTCAGCCTCCAAAGCATACCCCTTGGTGTGCTTTGTGTGATTTTCTCGGTCATGCCACCCACACCTGTCCAAAATTTCCTCGTATCAAGCCCATGGTCAACAAAGCATTTCCTGAGTCTGATATCTCAAAGGTCCGTGTCACCTTACCTGATTCAGCAAAGAAACTCAATACTTTGCGCACAAATCATCCTTATGCTTTGTGTGATTTCCATGGCCACTATACTCACCTCTGTCCCTGCCTCTCAGACTACTGTACATCTTTGGAAGCGGTCCGCCAATTCGAGGCCCAACGCAACAAGTCCACCTATCCCTTATTTGCGCATTTTTCTTCGGCAAAAATAGAGGATACGAATGCTCCCATTAAAATTTCCCCTCCCGATGTTGAGATTATGGAGTCTTCGGCCACTGTCCACTACCTGTCATCATCTATGAGATCCACGGTGGAAGACCCCCCTGGGACTTCCCCTTCTATTTTTTCTGACCTCCCTTTAGCGATTACCTTGGGCTCAACATCAGTGGATCCTTCATCTACTTTTTCTTCAGTCACCCTTTGTGACGATGCGCATGTGAACATTTCTTCTCATGATGATGAGTCAGGTAGCTTCACTGCGTTAGGTGGTTTTTCTTCGACCAGTCACCCCATATTCTATTACGATGATGAAATTATGGAAGCAATCACCACCCCTGAATTTATCTATCCCCCCTTACATCGAAACCATACAATCAAACCACATACACCTTGTGGTCATTACATTGACACACAATGTTTTGGTAAGGGGGCACTCGTATTTGAGAGTCCATGAGAAGAAATTCTCCACAACCCTCATAGAACATCTGGTAGTGTCGACTCTAGTACCATTATTCTTTCCCATTTAGAAGAAACTCTAGAATCCTATATCACTTCAGATCACTCTAGGAATGATCTCCCTTATCATTCCTTCCTCTTACATCAGCAACCCAGTCCCCTAGACATTGTTTTTGACCAAACTGTGGGTTTTATCGGATAGCACCAGTTCATTATCTCCAAATCCACTCTTTGCGATAGTGGCATCATGTATGCCGACCAAGAAAATTAGTCCATTTGCTTCATATATGCAGTACTGAAAGAGATTGGTAATCCTCCATTCCATTTCTCAAACCGCATAACCATAACGAAAACAAATAACACACCACATCATAAAAATGTGTTTAGATTCCCCTTTTATAAATACATTTTGGCATGACCATAATATGCTTGGCGGCACCTATGCCCCCCAACCATAAAAATCCCAGCTCTCAGCCAAAAATAGCACCAAAACCCCCTTTCTCTGACAGGTCGCACTTTTCAGGTCATTCCCTGGGATAGGTCACAGTTTTCTACCCAGTACCTACTACCCAGGTTGCAGAACATACCCCAAAAAGTGTGACTTGGTCTATTCCTTAGATTTGGGTGATGTTGAGGCCTTGAAATTCCACTGTCAAAACATGGGGGAAAACCATCCGGTCCGGACCTTAGAGAAACTCCTTTTCCATTTGGTGTAGTGGCTCTGACTGGGGATAATGGGACCAATTTCCCAATAAGGATGATTTTGAGGGTGTTGTGAATATAACATGCAAATGGATAATGATTTTAATCTATATGCATCTATCTAAACTATTAATCTAATCTATACCCGGAGTGTTTTTCCTTTATGCGATCTAAAATGATATCGTTCAACTATCAGTAATATAGATCATTTAACAGTTGAAAGATGTAAAATGATTCTTCTAACAAAGTAGTTTGCAAAGAACAATTGTGAAAGAAATATCGCATTTATCTGTGTGATTACATATTCAATAAGAAACCATAGCTAAATATTAGAATAGAAGTGCATGTAATATTTATATATGATGACATTTTAAACATATAATGCAATAAAAAGATGACTGTCAATCTATGAAGTAAGACTTAATACAAGTGAATAAAGGTACCATATGTACAAATTTCTACTCATGTAAACTGACAAAAATGAATCTGCTCCTTCTCACTTTCAAGCAATTTAAAGAGTACAATAGTGCAACATCAGTTAAACAACTTTAATTGTCAAAATATAACAGATGTGTTCCATTAATTCATAAAAGCACTCACAAACTTACAATAGTGCATTCTTTTCAAATGTTTTTGACAAATTTTTGGACCCTTCTCTAAATGCATGAGAAGGGTTTAAATACTAAACTAACTATAAACTAAAATAAATTATTACAAAAATATAAAGTAGGTTTCAAACAACCTTCCTCATAAAGCTAACTTAAACTACAATCTAGGCTATTAAACTAACAATTATGATTTATGAGTCCTGCCCTTCTTTTTGAATGTGGTCACGAAGTTGAAAAATATCTAACATTGCTTTGAGATGAGTTGGCTTCGATATCCTTGATCGGATCTGTCCCTTGAAAATAGAATTTGAGATTGCTGACTGAGATCTCTTTGTTGAATCTGTAAGAGACTGCAGAGTTTGATGCTGATGATAAGGTTTGATCAGAAAATTCCAGTCATTTTCTTGATCAAACTTATTTAACTTTTTAATCATTTCCTCCTGTGTATCTACTTTTTGTTTCCACTGTGTTTCCACCTGTCTTGTTTCTAAAAGCACATCAGACGTGTCTTCCTTGATAATTTTTGCTCTACTCAGTTGCTTACACATGGATTCAATAATCTCACTTGATATCTTGGATGTCTTTGCTGCTGCTTTCTCTGCTTGTTTTATTTGTGCTTCCCATTCTCTGAATAGAATTTCTTTGTGAAGCTTATCTAGTTGAGGTAGATTAGCTTCCTTCCCTGAATTTGAAACTTGTCATTGAATGTGTTCTTCAATTTTCTTCTCAAGTCTTTCACATTCAAGTTTATGGATCATTATCTGCTAGATCATTATTTTATTTGAATCACAATAAGAGTCAATTATAGAAGCTTGATGACAAAAAACTTCTTGTTCTTTCTTTAATTTAGTGTTTAAATCTAGTGCTTCTTTGATAAATTGTTCTAATTATGGTTGACTTTGTAACTTAGTCATTGCTATTTCTAGTTGTGCTTGTTTTTCATTAATCTCTGTCTGATGTTGAAATTTGAGGCTTTCAACATCTTTATGAAATTGGGTTGTGTTTACTTTGACTTTCTCACTCGAATTAGATTTCTCTTCATTCAAAAACTTCTCTGGTTCATGTACTCTGGCTTCCTTTTGTTTTAGCAATACTCTAGCCTCAGTAGCTTTATCAACAGTAGCAGTAGCATATGCCCCTGCATACTGTGATAGTTTGGTTAGATGTTCAGTAGGATCATCTGAGGAATCTTTCCATAATACATCAACTGATTCATTTGTAGGCTTTGAAGTTGTTTCATCGATTCTCCTCCTTTTGTTTCTTTTAACTACAACCTTATAACTAATCTGTAGAAAATATCTAATGAAGGAATATCTTCAATTTGTAGAACTATCTGATCTATAGGGTAGGCCGATATGATTTCTTTATCATGCATTGCTAGAACTCTTTGTAGTGGATTAACAATTTCCACTATCTTTTGGGAGTGTTCAGGTGTCTAGAAACGCATTGACCCATCAGTATTAGGATTCTATTTAGGAGTTTTTATTGCTTTGGAAAACTCCTTACATTCATCTATAAGATATTTTTCTTGTAGTGAACTAGACTGATCTAGCATGTTGTGATTGTGTTGAACTTCTTGAGAATCTGATTTTGTTCCATTATTTCTTGTTTTCTCTAGCATCTCTATCTCATGAATAACTCAGTCAATTATCTTTTTTGAGTTTTCTTTTTTAGATTCAGATTCATTTTCAGAGTGATCTAAATCATGAGATTACTGCTGTGACTAACCTGATTCATCTTCAGACATATCTTTTACTTCTTCATCAAGGCTGACACTTGGAGTGTTTTTGGTGTCATCTTCAATACTTAACAAATTGAGAGGGACTTTCTCTAGTGTCTTGTTTCCGTATGCTTGGAAAGATTCAAAATCATCTTGACTTAGTTGACTAGATACATACTTGATAATATCTGAAAATTTTTCCATGCCCTGGAAGAGATCATCAAATCCATCTTCTTCCTTTACAAAAGGATTTAACTTAAGCTCTGTGATGTAATTTTTAATTACATCATTTGCATCATATAAACTTTTTGGCATTACTACCCATTTCAATAAATGAATTTTGGAAACTTCCTTGTAAGTATGGCCAATGTTAGATAGTGAGAAAGAGCCACATTATACAGGAAAATTAGGCCAAATATCCTTTTTAGCATCTTTCAACTGTTTCGTAACACCATTAACAAGCTAATAGGATATTTATTTTGCAAGTAAATTATCAAGAACATAATAGGGTAAAACATGGGGAGAAGCATAGCTCTCGAATACTCTAATATATGTAAAATTCTCCTCTGCAAACCATCTAGCTATAGGAATAATGTCTGCATTGGCTTCTTCAGAAACCCTAGGAGCCTTTTTATTGAAAATCATCTGGTGCATAGGCAATATGACTCCATAACAGATTTTATAGAAGTGTAGGTGGAAGTCTGAATCCCATAGTTGTGATGTAGGGGCATTAGGCTTAAGAAAATCCTTTGTATTTTGATATACATAGGGGTCTTGTGTTTTCAAAAGAATATTGATTTCTTATGTAATTATTAATTTTTTTGAGTGATTTTAATGAGAGATATTAAGTATTGTGAGGAATTTGTAAATGTTCCCGAATAATTGGAGAACATGAGAGAATTAGGATAATAGGGAATGAGAGATTTGAGAATTGATTGTAAATCTTAAGTTAGAATCAGTTTCATGATTTTATGGGATTAAAGAGGATCCTTAGGGATAAAGGATAGATTTTAGGACTTTGAGGATTTTGAGGAATTTGTTGAGATGATGGAGGATTTGAACCTAAATTAGTTCAGATTATTTTGTATAAAAATAATAAGCCTCAAAGGCAATAACAGAGAATAGTAGAAAGTAGGGTTTTGAACAAATAGATGTTTGTTGTGGTAAGCCTACGGGCAGTAGGAGAAAAGGGCCATTGATTTGAAGATCAGGCTAGAGACAAGAGGTATTTTGTAATTTGATTACATATGTATATATGAAGGAATTTGATTTCTGAATTATGTGTGCATTAATTGATTGAACTATGTGTGAGAAATACTCAGGGTTTCTGAACAGGTGTGTGAATAAAACTCTGTGATAAGGGTTTGAATGGTGGTTTTTCACACCATTAACAAGTTTAATGTAAATGTAGAGACAGGAAAAATGACAATATTTGAGCTGAAGCACAATAAGAGTAACATATAAAAATTGAGGAAAGTGGATGAGGTTGCAGTCATCGATCACTAAAAGGATCGATGACATATCAGAGGGACTGAATTTTCAATTCAGTATTCAGATACATTGGACTATGTGTATCAGAAGCACATCCGATCGAAAAGTGATTCGGATCGGGACTGAAACAAGGGTTAATTGAAATTGATATTTAAGAAATATATGATTATTTACATCACACTGAAATATTGTTTGAAACCCGTATTCTGGCATGGAACTAGAGTGAAGGAACAGAGGAGAGGTTTGGAAACCTCCTAAGGGGTTTTCGCGCAACATTTAAATGAGGAGTGGTGAATCAAATGAACCCGTCGAAAGAAGAAATGGTGTAGTTTGAATATGAAAACGGGAGGAACCTTGGTTAACGTAAAGTGGAACCATGAATAAATATGGTATGGAACTGTGAGTCAATGGAGGAAAATGGAACAATGAAGATGGTTTCAAAAACCAACCAGTGGTTTTCGCGTAGCAAAAGGGTAGTAAGTGGTATTTTCTTAAACAAAGGTGATAGTGTTTAGGCAGCGACACGTGGTGTTGGTGGTAATTCAAAACTGGCCATTTCGCGTAAGTTTGAAAACTCAAAGAGCGTGCAACTTTGTTGTGCGATAGCGGTTGGATCGTTGAGCTCGAGCGAAATAAAGCGTCAGCCGTCGAATGTATGAAGATGATGATCGTCAGTACAAAGGTATGAATGGTTGATAGCTGTGGGCCATATATGATTCAAAATAGAGCCTCGACATATGTGCGACTTATTTATCGGCAGAAATGGTAAGTTGTAAAGTTTATGTTAACTTTATAACACAAAGTTTAGGTTAAATGGGATTTCGCAAATATATGCGAAATATGGTGGCATGGTTCATAAGGGTAGGTTTAATTTATATTATATTTCAATTATAATAGAAATGAATGGAGAAATATTTCACCATAAGGGCAATAAAACTTTGGATACGGTAAAGTATGTCAAATGAATGAGTTGGATATGCTGGGTGAAATAAAGTTGTGGGCCATAATATTTATATGGTTTATTTGGGTTTAAACCATAGAATCGGAAATAATAAGTGGATATGACATTATGCTAGTGCTTGGGTATCTTAACCTAAAGTCTGAACTATGATAAACATTTGGGTTTTGATCTATAAAGTCTGAGTTTATAGATATGATGCCGAGGAATTATGTTAACCAAAATTTTATGTTAAGGTTATTGAAAGGACTTCCACTTGGCTCAAGAAATAAAAGAGATGATTTAAAAAGTGAGGAAATATTCTTTTGAATATTAAATAAGAAGCTTCCACATTAAATTTTGTCCCAATTTGAGGAAATTCTGGGTTATGAATGAACCATGAAATATTATATGGAGAATGTGGGTTTTGTAGCCAAAGTTGTCTATGATAAATGTGAATTAGGGTAGAGTTTTGGGTAGCCCATTTCCATCCCATGGTAAAAAAATTAGAAGTAAAACAGATAGCATCCATGACATAGGCAGACATATAAAAGGGAGGTATTTCTCTGAATGAAATACTTCTTTTATTCCTATATTCGGTAATGTGCTTGGCTAGGTTATTAGATAAGATGTTTGCCCAATTCAAAATTGATGAATTGACGATTGTGTCAATCAGGGGAACCCATTCTCATGAGAATCTAGTGCTATCTGGTTTGGAAAATAATCTACATAACATACCGGCAACATAACAATAAGGATTAGGAATTTTCGAAATTGGGTACGTACCAAACTTATCTTGCTTCAATTTCCCTCGATTATCTTTCAATTCTTGGATGAATTTAATAAGATGTGGATGTTCTCCTCAAAAATTCTGCAAATAGTCTTTGTCATATTTCTGCTGCAGGGGTGGTAGATGGTACATTGCTATTAAATCTTCTGCCCTAAAAGAACCCATAGTTTCTCCCTTTGATTCTTGAACATTCTATCTTCAATGTTTAAGTGATAAATTTCCCACTTAACCATGTCTGTGTAAGGGAGAATATTTTCTTGCAGCTATCCTGTGCATGTATGAGCATGCAACGTCAAAAAGAGTTGCGTTAGAGGTAGAAACAGTGCCTGTTGAAGAAACTTT
The DNA here is from genome assembly GCA_034641835.2 of Pinus albicaulis. Classification (NCBI taxonomy): domain Eukaryota; kingdom Viridiplantae; phylum Streptophyta; class Pinopsida; order Pinales; family Pinaceae; genus Pinus; species Pinus albicaulis. The sequence goes on from CM076574.1 coordinate 1,061,005,183, forward strand.
GGTTACCACCCTTGGTCCTTCACTCTCAAAAAGCTTATACATTGCCTCCCATGTCAAACTGCCGCAATCTTTGTTGCAGACAGTATCTGAAAATAATGGAGATATCTCTGCATCTTCAGTGGACGACGTCTGAGAAATTTCTTTACCCTTTTTTCTCATTTTGTTCTTCTTCAATCCGTTAATTGGTTTCCTAAACATAGAGCAAATTTTTACAAGTATAGAGTATCAAAGAGTCAAATCTATCATTTATTTCAAACACACACAATCATATGTCAATATTTTAAGATATAACATCAATCATCATTCATAATCTCTGAATTAATATTTCATATACCTCCACACGTAAAATATATCAATCGCTTTAAAGTTGTTAAGACCTTGAATTTCGTTTGACATGACACAAGTTGTTTTAGATGCTTGATCCATTGAATGTTGTTGATCCATATCACAAGTTATAACTTATAAACATTCGTAATACTCACCCTTAAAGGTTACGAAATGCGATCTGCGCAAATCGTAGATCACAAATTTGATAAGATAACAATTTGGCGTATGTTATAAGTTGTGTGAAATGTGAATTGCACTTTTTTTCAAAACTTAAGTGACCGCGATTGCCGAAGGTTTTATATTCATTTCTTTATTTGCTCGTTAGGTCTGCGGAGTCGCAACCTATATCAATTTGCTTTTAATTTTTTTGATTTATTAAGTGAGGTGCGGTGTTATAAAGAAAATAAAACAGTGATTGAATTTTTTGCAAATTTTTAATCATATCTTCGGAGAAGTTTGAGCGCATATCGTAGCTCGCACATTTTAAGGTTTATGAGTCTTTGAAATTCATAAGATATGCCATTGTCGATGTACTCAAGAAAAATAAAGCGGAAAACTTTAAAAAGAAAATATTTATTTTCTAAGTTTTTGTTTTTAGAAATTTTAAAATAATTTCCTATTTATTTATAAAAGGTCCCTATTTATAAAAATAAATGGTGCTTGTTGTATAGCACAACAATTGGCGAACCAAATATCTCTGATAAAATTTTTCGAAATTTCTAAGATTTTTAGAAAACAAAAATAGTTGTAGGAATGAAATTTCAAATAAATAATATCTTACTAAGCAATGAAATTTTTTCTTATTCACTATTCACAAGAATTCCTCTTTTAAAGATATATATAAGTATGAAAATATATATCGGTCCTTACTCAGTTTAAAAAGATAAAGTAGGTGGCCTTTACAGATTAGCTTTATAATTTACTCTTTTATCACAGATAAAGCCTCTGTTCCAATAGGCAATTTAAGCTTTTGCAAGGGTTTTCTTTTACCTAGCAATGATTCATTATCCCATCCAGTATTTCTTATAATTTTTAGAAGTAAATTCTAAACTTTGAGAATTTTATTTTATATATTATTTTATTTACTTAAAAGCCATTGTCTTGGCTTGGTAACCAAATAATGACAATGCCACTCACTAGTAGTAATTAAGCTGATAAAGCTGGCTCTTGATGAGACCCCTTGTCCTTTTGATATAATCTCAAGTCATTACCCTGTTTTGGTAGGCAGTATTGGTAATGTAAGTTTAACTATTTCCTTATGAACGTGGTAAACAAGCTCGTGATGAGACTTATTATATTTTAAGTTTTTCTTCTAATCATAATATTTTTTATTTTCATTTGAATTCCTTTCGAAAATTTATAAGATTTTTCTAGATGGGATGAATCATTGGTCTTTTTAAGATTCTGGATGATAATGTTGAGTTTCAAATTGCTTTTCTGTAACAAGTCTTTACTATGTTAAAGATTATTTTCTTGACTGAAAATAGACTATTCATGCTATATAAAGATGAGAGTTCATCAAAGAATAAATGATTTCAGCGAAATTACATTTTTCAGAAAGATAAAATCAGTTTGTCTTTCTAAATCTTTCGATTTTCTTTCCTTAACATTTTTCATTTTTATAAGCGAAAATAAAAATCAAAAGAAAATCATCTGAGATTATGTTTGAAAAGCCAAATATTAATACTAAGCAACTTTTATTTTCTTAAAAAGAAAAGAAAAATACACTAGTATACAAGGATAGAAGGGGTTACCTTCTATGAGAAATATTTTTTTTAATAGGCAAAGAATCTGTTTTTCCTGATAGATCTTGCAATAAAAATGTTGATGGGCCTATTTCTTCAATTATTTGAAATGGACCTAGCCAAAGTTTTTGAAACTTCGTACCTTTTTCCTCATGCGCTTTGTCCCATTTCAATACCAAATCACCAATTTGAAAATTCTTTGGAGTGACAAAAGTTGAATCACATGAGGCTTTTATTATTTCTTGATGATGAGCGTGAGTTTGTTTTCCTTTTTTTCTTCCTTCTTCTAACTTAAGAATTTGACCTTGTCTAAATTGTAAAGATGAAGTAGGAGTTTCATCAATGAATTGAACTAAATAAAGAGAGAGAATAACTACGTTGGTGGGAAGTACAAATTTTTTTCCATATACAGGATTGAATGGAGAAGTACCAATAGAAGATTTTTGAGTTATTCGATCTGCCCAAAGAGAATAAATTAATGACTTATGCCAATTTCTTTGATTATGATCAATAGTTCTTTTGATTATTCTAATCATATTTTTGTTAGTGGATTCTTCCAAACCATTTCCTTATGGATAATAATTTGCAGAATATTTTAGTTTAAAACCTCTTTTAATTGCAAAATCTATCATAGCAGTTCTAGAGAAATAATATGCATTATCAAGCATCAAAGCAGTAGGTAGGCCAAACCTGGTTATGATATTCTGGTCAATGAAATCAATGATATTTTCTGAATTAGCTACTTTTAATGGAATTTCTTCCACCCATTTGGTAAAGTAATATGTAGCTGTGAGAATATATCTATGTTGTTTGTAAGAGTTAGGAACAATCTCACCAATTATATATAATCCCCATTTCTCAAATGGTTGTTCAATATTGACCGACTGTAATGCGAATGTTGGCTTTCTTTGTTTTCCAGATGTACTTTGGCATACTTTACATGGGCATCCTTGAAAAGTGTAGGCCAATAGTAACCTTCACGTAGGATTTTATGTGTTGTTGTATTTCCTCCAAAATTTCCTCTAGCTGGTCCATCATGGAGTTCCTACAAGACCTTCTCTGCTTCAGATTTTTCTAAGCATCTTAGAAGTGCATAATCAAAATTTCTTCTTAATAACACATCGTTGACTAACTCATATTGTTTAGCTTTTAATATAAGAGCTCGTTTTACCTTGTAACTGAGGTGATTTGGAGCATATCCATTCTTCAAATAAAATATAAGATCAACATATTGTGACTCTGAATCATTGAGGCTTACCTCTGATAATTGCACATTATTATCTGAATCTTTTTCTATTGGTAAATGTGATGTTCCTGTTAGCATTCTGCAAAAACCTTGACCTCTAATGATTTTAGAGGGTTTAATTTCTACATCATACTCTTGTAACATAGTCACTCGGTTAGCTCTTTTTTCTCCTAATTCTTTCTGCATCAAAAGTTGTCTTACTGCAAAAAATGGAACTATGATTTTTGTATGAGACTTTAGGAGAAAAGGTCTAAAATGTTTTATGGCTTTAAAAACAACAAATGCTTGTTTTTCAACAGATGTGTAATTCAGTTCCGCACTTTGTAAATTTAAACTAAAAAATGATATCGATGCTTCTATTTGTTGGTCATTCAACTGTGTTAAAACAACTGCATATGATGTATCTGATGAAAAATTGTATAATGTAAATGGATTAAGAAAATTGGGGGTGGTCAGGAATGGAGCATTGAAAATTGACTTTTTAATCAATTCAAATGCTTCTTTTTCATTATGTCCCCATTTAAAGACTTAATTTTTCTTAATCATTAACTGTAACGGTAAAACTATTTGAGAAAAATTAGGGACAAATCTCTTAACAAAATTAATTTTCCCAAGGAAATATTGCATGGTTTTCTTGTTATGAGGGAAAGCAATTCGTTTAATTGCATCAACTCATTCAGGATCAATATAGATACCATTTTTTGACACAATGAATCCTAAAAGTTTTCCTTCATCTAAAGAAAAAAATGATTTCTTTGGATTTAATGAAATGCCATACCTTTTGCATCATTCAAAGACTTGCTTTAGGTCATTCACATGATGAGTTGCCTATTTAGAGAAGACAATAATTTCATCTAAATAAATAACTATTGTTCTATTTATGAGTCCCCTCAAAGTTGTGTCCATGGCTCTTTGGAAAGTGGCACTTGCATTAATTAATACAAAAGGCATTTTCTGATAAGCATAAGTTCCCCACTTATTTTTGAACGTAGTTTTCAATCTATCATCTGGATGAACGAGAATCTGATTGTAACCTGAAAATCCATCTAGAAAAGACACAAGCTTAGAACCAGCTACTTTCTGCAATACTTGTTCCATGGTTGGTAGTGGAAGATTGTCCTTTCTGACAAGCTTTGTTTAAATTTATAAAATCAATGCAAATTCTAATATCACAATTCTTCTTCTTGACAAGTACCAAATTTGATACCCATTTTGAATGTCTGATTGGAAAGATGATTTTTTCCTTGAGAAGTTTATTTAATTCAGTTTTAATTTGATTTTCAAAGTTTGGATGAATCTTTCTCAATTTCTGCTGTATGGGATTTTCTTTTGAGATCATAGGAATCGTGTGTTGAATTACAGAAGTATCGTATGTTTTAAGATTAGAATAATCCCAAGCAAAGACACTTTTGTACATCCTAAACAATTTGATGAATGACAATCTTTCTTCGGAAGACAAACCAAGACCTAGATTTATATTTTGAGGTTTTTCTTCACTTCCTAGATTAACTAACTCAAATATTAAGGTAGAACTTTGTATTTTCGAGTTAGTTACTCTTTTAAATCTATCCTTTAGATCATATAAGTCTTCTAACTTGACAACAGAGTTTGGAATATGATTTTCACCCCGTTATTTCTTAATCAGAGTGTCATGTTCGCTTTCATCCATGATTTGATTTATCGTAAGATTCTTCAGATGTTAAAAAGTCTATGATATCTGAGTCATTATTGAATACTCTCCAATTAGTGATATTATTAGGAATAAATGGTCTAAAACTCAATTCAATAGAAAATCTATCGGGACTAAATTCTTGGGATGGGATTAATTTTGAGGCCATGTTAGCAAGTAAATCTACACTAGCATTCTATATTCTTGGTATAGAAGAAATATTGAAGGCTAAGAAATGAGTAGTTAATTCTTGGACTAATGATTGATAATGTTTCAAATATCTAGAATCACAATGGATAGTATCTCTCACTTTCCTAACTATGATTTCTGAATCTCCTAAAACCTTCAGGTATCTGATATTCAGATCAATATATTTTATTAAAACTTAAACTAATGCTTCATACTCAGCTGTATTGTTGGTACAATCAAATTCTAATCGGCAGGCTAACATAGTCTTTTCTCCTTGTGGGTTTATTAAAATGCAACCCGCGCCTACACCATCTTCAGATTTAGAACCATCAAAATAAAGGGTCCAAAACAAAGAATTAACTATTTTTCTATCTAAAAAATTAATACATCTAGAATTATCTTTCTAGGAAAAATTCTCAATTTGAGATACAACCGCGTTATCAAAGAAAGGTGATAGTTGAGCATTAAAGTTTCCTAAAAATGATTTTGCAGAGTAGTTTCCAATGATGCTGTTATTGAAGACTACTGGCTCATTAATTTCTTCAAGATCAATCATTGTATGTTTCATAAAATTTTCACGGTCAACTCGAATTTGGTTTGGCTTTCCATTATGTGGTAGCCACATATGTGACCAGTCTGTTGAAAAATAACCATGAAGTTTCTCAGACCAGTCATGAATTAAAACTAAACCACAAAATTCAGAAATGTATGCCACCAAAATATCAATTATTTGAGAAAATTTTGGATTTGATGACAATCTGATGGAAATAGAATTTAATTCTCCTACCACTTCTACTCTAGTTTTGTCAAGTTGTACTATATGGAATGGAGAAATGGGGGAGTATGAGAGATGGATAGATCACCTATCATCATTACATCTGAAGCATCTATTTTAACTGTAGGAGAAGGTGGCTAACCCATTTCATTAGCAGCTTGAACTATGACTAGAGCAGGTAAGTTTAAAGCAGGAACAACTTTTAAGTCTCTAAGTAAAATTTGTTGTTGTTGCTTTAATTTGTTAAGCTCATGAATTGAGATATTTTCCCTAGTCTTCTTCATGTCTTCAACTATATTATATTCAATGGTATCTAAGACAACAATTGTTTTAGATATAGGTGGAGAGTCTGAGGTGATAGGACTTGTTTGCGTAACCTTTTAATTATACTTTTTTCTTATTGATTTGTCCTTAGCAGGAGTGGAATTTTTTTTCTGTTGACTAGGCTGTGTTGCTTTAGTAATCTTTTTGCTGCGTGTGCTAATAGGCAAAGCTTCAAGTTTTTCTTCATTTGATAGGACGAAATCCCATATTCCATTAATTTCAACTTCTTCTTCTTCGTCATATTCTTCTTCCTCCTCTTATTGATCTGATTTAACATTAGATATAATATTTGGAGGTTGAGAATTAGAGGATTGTTTCTTCTTAAAGTTCCTGAAACTATTTTTTGAATTTTCGTTGGCTTGTTTCTTGATATCTGCCATCTCATTGGTCATGGTTTTCAAAATTTTTTGAAGACCTTCTACGTCAAATGGATCCTTTGGCATCTTCTTCTTAGAGTCATCTTTGAAATATATCTTCTTTGATTTTCGATCTTCCTGAGAATTATTTTTTTCAAGAGCAGTTATTCGCTTTTCAACAGATAGAGACTCTTTCATATTTTCTGCAAGTGTTTCTAGTTTTGCACTATCAACGAAAATATCTATATTAGATGGAAGGGATGAAATATACCACTCAATTTTAACTTCTGCACCAAGAACTGCTATAATAGGAATTTTATCGAGTAGTTTATTAAATCTTGAATTAAAATATTTTATCTTCTCACCTGGTTTAGCTTTAAGATTTGAAAGATCATTGATGAGCATAGCAGTAGTTATGTCATCTTCAAACTTAGCTAGAAACTTGTTGTAGCCTCTACAACACCCTCCAAAAAAAAAAAAAACCCCACTTCAAAATTTTTGGAGCCCCTTGAGCACAAAGAAAAGTTAAGTAAAGAGTCGGGAGGACTAAGTCGCTGAGTCGCAAAACTTCAAATTTGTGGAAAACCGTGACCCTGCGACCTTGCGACCCCGCGACCTTGAGGTTGCAAGGTTGCATCCCTCTCAAACCACCTCACCTTGCGACCCCGCGACCTCATTAATGGCCCGCACGTGCGACCTTTTTATATATAGGAGGTCGCTAGGTCACATTTTGCACATGCAGCGGATAGAAAAAAACGCCTCTGATAGGTCGATTGGAGCGCGATTTTCCCCGGTAAGTTGCCGTTTTCCTCTTGCTGTTTCCTTTTTTGGTTTTTCTTGCCTAATCCCTCCTTTCCTCAGCCTTTAAATTTCCCCTTGCCTTAGTCATTGTTTTCATTTGTCAATTAGGGTTTTTCTTCTGATTCCAGATTTCACCCTGCTTGCCCAACTCACCACATTTTATCATCCAGCTTCTCATGGCCTGTACCCTGCTCCAAAAACTATCCCCTGGCCCTGTCTGGACCCTTTTAGCCTTGATTTTTTCAAGTTAGAGGCAAAAATAACTTCATGCCGCACGCGCCAAAACCCTGACAAGCCCTAGCGCGACTTGCGACCCCACGACCTAGTCGCAAGGTCGCAAGGTTGCATTCCTTCCATTTTCTCGAAACTTACGACCTCGCGATCCCACGACCTAGTCGCAAGGTCGCAAGGTCGCATTTATTCTATTTTCCCGCAATTTACGACCCTGTGACCCCGCGACCCAGTCGCAAGGTCGCAAGGTCGCATCTTCGTTGTTTTATCACAACCCGCGACTCCGCGACACTGTGACCTAGTCACAAGGTCACAAGGTCACACCTTGTCCATTTTATTACAACCTGCGACCCCGCGACCCAGTAGGCCACTTATTCAGCTCTACCTGTGTCCCAGTTGAAATAATTGATAAACTGTAATTGGTCTTGTATCATCATGGCGTCTTTCTTATCTTGGGATTCTTTCATGAATATGACAGGTGAATTTGAAGCAGACTTGGAGTGTATACCTGTCCTCTCAGATTCCAGCGACATGGGACCTCCAGTGTCCTGGAAGACCGACAAGCACTTGGCAGTGGAATATGTAGAGATGGACATGCCAATGTCCCCACCCCCGATATACAGAGATACCCTTTGCACATTTGCCAAAGGGGAAAACATTCGTTGGTACCAAGTGTACCAAGAGTTCGCTAAAACAGAATTCCCAGAAGACCTCCCGGATCGGGAGATATACTTACAGGTCAAAAGGTCCAAGCTACATCTTGAAGGTGCTCATCCGGCTATATTCCCATGCCCAGAGATGATAGATTGGATTATACAGAAAACGGATCCCAAGAAGTTCGTGATTAGAGATAGCGAAGGAAAGGCTTTCGCGACGCTCAAAGGCTCAGACGCCCATGTTTATTATTCTTTGCCTGAGTGAGAAGAAGACTTCACAGAAGAATGGGCCATCGCTCATGTAGTTCCTATATTTGACACTATAAGGCAATGGTGGGAGGAGCCTGAGAAGTTTAAAGTCAAGAAAGACCAGGAATATCCAGCGGTGAGCCTCAAGAAAGTATATAAATTAGTGGCTGCCATGCTTTGCAGACTGTACGGGTGCCCAGATGCCACTACTTTCAACGGCACATGGGCGACTCTCATGGAGTACTTCATAGTGAACGACACTCGTTTCAACTAGGCTAGCATATTGATGACCTCCATTCATACAAATTTATCCTCGGCATTGGTACCAAATGAAGGAATGCCTTCTAAATTCTATATGGCCTCTTATTTTTTGGATGTCGTCTATTTGAGGTTACACTTTGAGGGATGGGTACATAAATAGGATCCCAAACAGACCCATGCAATTCATATACAAACCAAGATGTTTTGGGAATCCAGGTATAAACAAGACATAGAGTCAATCTCCCAAGTGTTCATCCCCTCTCTATACAGAAAATTATTCGGCCAAGACGCTCCTTGCATGTCTTGGCGAGCCATGGATACACTAAGCAAAGTGGCGCATTGGTTCCCTTTCGCCGAATATACATTCATTCGAGTCTTTGGCTCATTCAGGGCCCCACATGCTATGCCTTGTTTTGTCACAGACAGAATGCTCATGCAAGAGGTCTGTTTCCAAATGTCTTCGGGTTTCTCCAGGGTCCTGTCCAAGGGTAAGAATAAGCCGTGGCCCACGCTACCCCTCACTATCGGCGAATACACAGTTAAAGACTTTAGAGAGGTAGAGGAAGAGGGAGAAAAGATGAAAATTTATCGCTTTGGGGATTTAGAATACCGAACATATGACCCGGAGAGGATAGTTCCTGAACATTGCAAGAGGGCTAAGTTCAAATGGAACTATCAGCACACTGAACGCCCAGGAGAAGATGAAAGAAGGAACTGGTACAATGCAGATCGACAACTTGCTCCGGGGGCGGACTCTGGCCAAGAAGACCCAGACGACCAAACCTTGGAAGAAAGGAGTCATGAATTAGGAGGTGCTTCTTCCTCTCTAGCTAAAAAGCCTCGAACCAGTACAGGGCATAGTACCTCTACCCAACAGAAAGAAATAGAGGCCAAAGCCCAACAAGAGAGAGAGAAGAAAATGAAAGAGGATGAGGATAAGCGCAAGAAGAGCCTAAGGGCAGAATAGAAGAAGAAGCAGGCCGAGGAGGCCAAGAAGGAAAAGGAGAAAAAAGAGGCAGAGGCTGCAGCAGAACAGGAACTCAAGAAAGAGTTAGATAAAGTGGAAGCTGACCGCCAGAAGAAAGCAGAGCAAGCTGCAGCAGCTGAGCATAAAAGGAAAGCCAAATTGGAAGCAGCAGCAGAAGCAGAGCTCAGGCGGAAGAAAGAACATGAGAAGGTGGAAGTTGAATGCCTACAATTGGAAGAGGAGGAGAAGAAGAAGAAAGAAGAAGAGGATGAAATGCTGGAGAACATCGAGGTATCTCCCCTTGAGGTACCTCTAGGCAGTACATGAGCCACGCTCTCCGATGTCAGTTCCTCTCAGGGGTAAGAGGAGGAGGTATTCAACCTCACCAGGCTCACGTTCAATCAATTCTCCTTCAAAATCCGGCAGGAGAAGAGAAGATGCCTGGAGTAAAATCCTTCTGCCGCATCCACAGTCACGACCAGAAAAGACATAATCCTTGATACTAGGACTAATCCCGTGATGATAACATCGGCAGGCACAGCTTTCGCTGCGGCCACGGAAGAAAATGTGACCAGAATGAGTAGAGAGATCGTTTCTCTACAAAATAGACTACAAGAAGCAGAGCAGCGGGAAAAAAGGGCATAACAGGAAAAGACGACATTGAGAGAGGAGGTTCAGCAACTCTGAAACAAATCTCTCCTTGTCAATGAAGTGCCGCTTACCATTCAAAGGGAGGTCAATATATTAGAAACTACCATGAGACGGGTTGATGGGGAAATGTTTACCATAAAACAAACAGTCGCCCCCTTGGTGAAAGCCCAAACTGAGACTAAGCAAAAGCACGAGCAGCTGAAGGAGGCCTCAGCTTCCTTGGACAGAATGATGGACTGGAAAGCGTGGTACCCTCAGGCTCCTGAACATCTGCCAAAGAAGGACTGGATTCACACGCAAGATGCCAAAGTCCAAATCTGTATGAAAATGCAGTCCAAGGATAAGCTATCCAAGGACCTAGACAAGGTTATGGCTGCATACGAACATTTGATCAGTGGCATCGATTTGATGCACATCTTACATCACATTCCATCGCTAGGCCCATTGGACAAGGGGAAGACATGGGAGCAAGTGAATCAAGAGATCCAGTCATTTTTGCAGCCCATAAAACAAGCTGCTGCCACTTCCGACCTCGCAGCATCGCAAAAGAACCTGGGCCAGTTTCTTGTCATGCCAGTTTGGGTCTACACCAAGCTCGCTTCTCTGTCCAACCAGATCTCACAGAAGAAGGAGACTCTAATCCCAAACACCTTGGAGTGTATGCATCGGCTGAAAGAGGAGGTCCCTTTGGTTTCTCCCATAGCAGCAGACTATCAGACTTGGCAAGACATCCTCAAAGGACAATAGATTGACGCCCCTGACCTCACAATTGTGCGCACATCTTCATAACCTGGCGGTAGTAGATCACTGGTAGCATTTGGAAACAGGTCGCAGGTTGCACTTCCCAGTCAGGTCGCAGGTCGCATTGCTTAGCCAGGTTGCAGGTCGCAGTTCCCTTCTAGGTCGCAAGGCAACTCAACAGTCAGGCAGGCGAAGAGTGAGGAAGCCCAAAGGGAAATTTTTGATCTATAAAACTCCCTCCGGGGAAAATGTAAAGGATCTTTTTTTTGGGGGGACTCAAGATCTATACAGCATTGTATTGAAAGATAACACTCTTGTGCATATTAATACAGATACTTGTTTAAACTCCTTTTGGATATGATGTGTTTTGCTGTGCGAACACTATGAGTATTTCTTATACAGTTTCGAAATTTTTCTGGTTAATGAAGCTTCACTTTTAGTGGCATCATTTACGCATTATGGTTATCTGTACTTGTGTTAATGATGTTTATTTCAGTTTTCTTTATTAATGGACGTTAATGACTTTTCTTATTAGCATTTGTTTTATCTTTCACGAATGTAAAAGGGGCATCTCGCCAGAAAGAATTGTTTCTTTTGTGGTTAGAATAGCCTACAAGCATAACCCCAATGATGTGTTGTTACCAACACCTCCTTCGGCGTTTATGATTCATTTTTTGTCTCGCTACGCATAGTGTTATAGATATGTTTAACGCATCAATCATGTATCTTGTATCATTTGAATAAGTGCGTGTCCGCAGGTTCAATCGCGTTCTTTTGAGACCAAAGGGAAGGTGACTTAAGCGGTAGTCGGACCCACACCCCGGACGGGATCCCTATTTCAAACGGTTCAAGGTCTAGTTCGAACTTTCTACCGGGGAGATCCCCTTACTGTTGGCCGAAAATATTTTCTCGTCAACAAAACTATTCTTCAAACATATTCCAGTTAGTTATAGAGCGAGCATGCAATGAAAAATACCAGGATACTACAGATCCTTTTAAAGTATATGGAAATAATCGTACAACACAATCCTCTTCAACTACTTCATTTAGATTGACAACAAACATAAAATTATGAATATGTTTTTCTGTAGGAAGACCATCATCGGGATTAAATTTGGGTAGCCATCTTTCAGGATTTTTAGGCAGAGCATGAAGAGGGGTAGGCATGTTTACAACCCCTGGATTACTCCATGGGTTTACATTTGGTGGAGGGATTTGACCTGCCATTGGATTTTGGATGGGTTGGTTGGGTGGATTTTGAATTTATGATGAGGCAGGTTGAACACTAGGACTAGTATTTTGGGTATTGGAACTAGTGAAAGTGATATCGAATATTGGAATGAAATTTGTGGAAGTGAGCGGAGGTAATGGGGGTGAATGGGATAAGATATCACTAGTGATTGAATCTGATTGAGTCCTCTTTAACTTCTTCCGAGTACTACTGATAGGAAATTCAAAAGGGAGAATCCCTGCTTTTTGAATTTCTGATTGAGTTAATATTCTTCGAGGTTGTAAAGAAGATGAAATACTAAGATCCAATAATTGAGAATATTTAGGCTTTTCATTAGAAATAGATACTTTCTCTAACTTTTCTATCAAAGATTGAACTTCTGGATAATGTTGGTGAAACTTGGGAAATAGTATAGTTTGAGTATCGCTAGGAGACTTAGGGGAAATATGATCAACTTCAGATTTTATAGATGAGGATCTAGATATTTTTCTAGAAGTTGATGGGGATCTAGAGGGAGAGAGACTTTTTGATTGACCTTTAGATTGATCAGACCTTTGTTCCATTCACTTGGCCCTCCTTCTAGCGCCAATATTTTGAGGCCTCATAATTCTGCTGCCAAAACATGGGGGAAAACCACCTGGTCCGAACCTTAAATCAACTCCTTTTCCATTTGGTGTAGTGGCTCCAATTGGGATAATGGGACCCGTTTCCCAATAAGGATGATTTTGAGGGTGTTGTGAATATAACATGCAAGTGAATAATGATTTTAATCTATATGCATCTATCTAAATTATTAATCTAATCTATACTCGGGGTGTTTTTCCTTTATGCGATCTAAAATGATATCTTTCAAATATTCGTAATATAGATCATTTAACAGTTGAAAGAGATGAAAATTATGTAAAATGATTCTTTTAACAAAGTAGTTTGGATAGAAGAGTTTTGAAAGAAATATCGCATTTATCTGTGTGATTACATATTCAATAAGAAACCATAGCTAAATATTAGGACATAAGTGCATGTAATATTTATATATGATGACGTTTTAAACATATAATGCAATAAAAAGGTGATTGTCAATCTATGAAGTAAGACTTAATACGAGTGAATAGAAGTACCATATGTATGAAGTTCTACTCATGTAAACTGACAGTAATGAATCTGCTCCTTCTCACTTTCAAGAAATTTAAAGAGTACAATAGTGCAACATCAATTAAACAACTTTAATGGTCAAAATATAACAGATGTGTTCCATTAATTCATCAAAGCACTCACAAACTTACAATGGTGCATCCTTTGCAAATTTTTTTGACAAATTTCTGGACCCTTCTCTTGATGCATGAGAAGGGTTTAAATACTAAAATAACTATAAACTAAAATAAATTATTACAAAAATATAGAGGAGGTTTCAAACAACCTTCCTCATAAAGCTAACTTCAACTACAATCTAGGAAATTAAACTAACAATTCTGATTTATGAGTCCTTCCCTTCTTTCTGAATGTGGTCACGAAGTTGACAAATATCTAAAATTTCTTTGAGCTGAGCTGGCTGCGATATCCTTGATCAGATCTGTCCCTTGAAAATAGCATTTGAGATTGCTGACTGGGATCTCTTTGTTGAATCTGTAAGAGACTGCAGAGTTTGATGCCGATGATAAGGTTTGATCAGAAAATTCCAATAATATTATTGATCAAACTTATTTACCTTTTTAATCATTTCCTCCTATGTATCTGCTTTCTATTTCCACTGTGTTTCCACCTATCTTGTTTCTGAAAACACATTAGACATGTCTTCCTTGATAATTTCTACTCTAGTCATTTGCTCACACATGGATTCAATAATCTCACTTGATATCTTGGATGTCTTTGCTGCTGCTTTCTCTACCGGTTTGATTTGCGATTCCCATTCTCTGATATAATTTATTTGTGAAGCTTATCTACTTGAGGTAGATTAGCTTCCTTCCCTGAATATGAAACTTGCCATTGAATGTGTTCTTCAATTTTATTCTCAAGTCTTTCACATTCAAGTTTCTGGATCATTATCTGCTGGATCATTATTTTATTTGAATCACAATAAGAGTCAATTATAGAAGCTTGATGACAAAATTTTTTTTGTTCTTTCTTTAATTTAGTGTTTAAATCCAGTGCTTCTTTGATAAATTTTTCTAATTGTGGTTGACTTTGTAACTTAGTCATTGCTATTTCCAGCTGTGCTTGTTTTCCATTAATCTCTGACTAATGCTACAATTTGAGGCTTTCAACATCTTTATGAAATTAGGTTGTGTTTACTTTGACTTGGTCACTGGAATTAGATTTCTCTTCATTCAACAACTTCTCTAGTTCATGTACTCTCGCTTCCTTTTGTTTTAGAAATACTCTAACCTCAGTAGCTCTATCAACAGTGGCAGTAGTATATGCCCCTGCATTCTGTGATAATTTGGTTAGATGTTCAGTAGGATCATTTGAGAAATCTTTCCATAATACATCAACTGATTCATTTGTAGGCTTTGAAGTTGTTTCATCGATTCTCCTCCTTTTATTTCTTTTAACTACAACCTTATAACTAAGACTATAGAAAATATCTAATGAAGGAATATCTTCAATTTGTAGAACTATTTGATCTGTAGGGTAGGCCGGTATGATTTCTTTATCATGCATTGCTGGAACTCTTTGTAGTGGATTAATAGTTTCCACTATCTTTTGGGAGTGTTCAGGTGTTTGGAAAATCATTGAATGATTAGTATTAGGATTATCTTTAGGAGTTTTTATTGCTTGGGAAAACTCCTTCCATTCATCTATAAGATCTTTTGCTTGTGGTGAACTGGACAGATCTAGCATGTTGTGACTGTGTTGAACTGCTTGAGAATATGATTCTATTCCATTGTTTCTCATTTCCTCTAGCATCTCTATCTCATGAATAACTCGATCAATTATCTTTTCTGAGTTTTCCTTTTTAGTTTCGGATTCATTTTTAGAGTGATCTGAATCATGAGATTGCTGTTGTGATTGACCTGATTCATCTTCAGACATATCTTTTACTTCATCATCAAGGCTGACATTTGGAGTGTGTTTGGTGTCATCTTCAATAGTTAACAAATTGAGAGGGACTTTCTCTAGTCTCTTGTTTTTGTATTCTTGGAAAGCTTCAAAATCATCTTGACTTAGTTGACTAGATACATGCTTGATAATATCTGAAAAGTTTTCGATGCCCTGGAAGAGATCATCAAATCCATCTTCTTCCTTTACAAAAGGCTTTAACTTAAGCTCTGTCATGTAATTTTTAATTACATCATTTGGATCATATAAACTTTTTGGCATTACTGCCAATTTCAATAAATGAATTTTGGAAACTTCCTTGTAAGTATGGCCGATATTAGACAGTGCGAAAATGATACATTGTACAGGGAAATTAGGCCAAATAGCCTTTTTAGCATCTTTCATCTGTTTCGTAACACCATTAAAAAGCTGATAGGATATTTCCTTTGCAAGTACCTTATCGGGATCATAATAGGGTAAAATATGGGGAGAAGCATAACTCCCGAAAACTTTAATATATGTAAATTTCTCCTCTGCAAACCATCTAGCTATAGGAAGAATGTCTGCATTGGCTTCTTCAGAAACCCTAGGAGCCTTTTTATTGAAAATCATCTGGTGCATATGCAATATGACTCCATAACATATTTTATAGAAGTGTAGGTGGAAGTCTGAATCCCATATTTCTCTGTGATAAATGTGAATTGGGGTAGGGTCTTGGGTAGTCCATTTCCATCCCATGGTAAAAAAAATAGAAGTAAAATAGATAGCATCCATGAAATAGGCAGACATATAAAAGGGAGGTATTTATCTGAATGAAATACTTCTTTTATTCCTATATTCGATAATGTGCTTGGCTAGGTTATTAGATAAGATGTCTGCCCAATTCAAAATTGATGAATTGATGATTGCGTCAATCAGGGGAACCCATTCTCTTGAGAATCTAGTGCTATCAAGTTTGAAAAATAATCTACATAACATATCGGCAACACAACAGTAAGGATTAGGAATTTGGGAAATTGGGTATGTACCAAACTTATATTGCTTCAATTTACCTTGATTATCCTTCCATTCTTGGATGAATTTAATAAGATTTGGACGTTGTCCTCTAAAATTTCGCAAATAGTCTTTGTCATATTTCTCCTGCGGGGGTGGTAGATGGTACATTGCTATTAAATATTCCTCCCTAAACGAACCCATAGTTTCTCCCTTTGAATTCTTGAACATTGCTATTAAATCTTCTGCCCTAAAAGAACCCATAGTTTCTCCCTTTGAATTCTTGAACATTCTATCTTCAATATTTAAGTGATAAATTTCCCACTTAACCATGCCTGTGTAAGGAAGAATCTTTGATCTTGCAGCTATCCTGTGAATGTATGAGCATGCAACGTCAAAAAGAGTTGTGTCAGAGGTAGAAGCAGTGCCTGTAGAAGAAACTTTGGTTATCACCCTTGGTCCTTCACTTTCAAAAAACTTATACATTTCCTCCCATGTCGAACTACCGCAGTATTTGTTGCAAGCGGTATCTAAAAATAATGGAGATATCTCTGTATCTTTAGTGGACGACGTCTGAGAAATTTCTTTACCCTTTTTTCTCATTTTTTCTTCTTCAATCCATTAACTGGTTTCCTGAAAACAAAGCGAATTTTTACAAGTATAGAGTATCAAAGAGACAAATCTGTCATTTATTTCAAACACACGCAAGCAGATATCAATATTTTAATATATAACATCAATCATCATTCATAATCTCTGAATTAATATTTCATATACCTCCACACCTAAAATATATCAATTGATTTGAAGCCATTAAGACCTTGAATTTCGTTTTGACATGACACAAGTTGTTTTACATGCTTGATCCATTAAATGGCGTCGACGCACATATCGAAAGTTATAACTTATAACCATTTGTAATACTTACCCTTAAAGGTTGCGAAATGCGATTTGCGCAAATAGAAGATCGCAAATTTTATAGGATAACAATTTGGCGTATGTTATATGTTGTGTGATATGAAAATTGCGTTTTTTTACAAAACTTAAGTGATTGCGATTGTCGAAGGTTTTATATTCATTTCTTTATTTGCTCGTCAGGTCCACGGAGTCACAACTTACATCAATTTTCTTTTAATGTTTTTGATTAATTAAGTGACGTGCGGTGCGATAAAGCAAATAAAACAATGATTGAATTTTTTACAAACTTTTAATCATATCTTCGGAGAAGTTTGAGCACATATCACAGCTCACACGTTTTAAGGTTTATGAGTCTTTGAAATTCATAAGATATGTGATTTGTGATGCTCTCAAGAAAAATAAAGCGGACAACTTTAAAAATAAATATTTATTTTCTAAGTTTTCGTTTTTAGAAATTTTAAAATAATTTCCTATTTATTTCTAGTTGTTGTAGAGCACAACAGGTGCCTAAATGAAACTTTAATCCACAAAATTGAAAGACTAGTGTTATGCCTCTTACCTGCAACTGACGGATCTCGATTCCAACAATCGGTTTGTCTGCTACAATCGCCGCAAGACTTAGGGCTTTTTGTCCTCTCTACATTCAACACAACTACACTTGCAAATGAATCAAATTGGAGGAAAATGCCTTATTAAAAGAGAAACCCCTGATTTTTCTTTCGCCAGCTATGAAAAAACCATAGCTCAGTTTAAAAAATTGACAACATCGTTGGAAAGCTCTCACCAAAAATTACAAATGGGTATCCTTTAGTTTTTGTGATTTGATACTTCAACCGGAGACATTTTTTCCAAGAAGGGTCACTTCACCATTTCTCAAAATCGAATTTCTTAACTTGCAACACTAGTACTTGGGGTACCACTTTTCCTTCATACTTGTCCATGATCGTGTTGATTTTCATCGCAAGTAACCATCTTGTACTAATGTTTTTAAGGTCCCCACCAGGTTTATTCTATGTGATAGCATCATCGAGTCACCTTGGTTTATAGAATACGAGTTGAGTCATCATCGCATCCATGGAGTCTATCCTGAGTCCCTTTGGATCCCTCTATAGACGTCCATCCTTCATTGCTTAGTTCCTCTCTCGTGTCGCACATTGTGGCCTTCAATCATACTTTCCCCTATACCCTTTGATATTGTGTCAGTTGCTGCCAGGTCATCCATGCCCTTCATGCTCTAAAAAGGGAAGTCATCAGCCCGCTACTCAGTACCCCCATTCCATCATCATCCCTGGTATCAGTGTATCAGTCGATTTACTATTATCTCTCATGCCTTAGTTGAGGATCCCTTATTGCCTCACCTATGGCGGACCTCCTTCTGTTGACATCAACTCATTCATTCCAGAAGACAGGTCTAGAGGGCGGTGTACCTTGGTTCCAGCTTCCACTCATGTTTGATGCCTCAGATCATGCAAAGGGACTCTTTATTGCCCTTTGAATTGATTGTTTCTCATCTCCAGCTCCTTACGACATGATCGAGATCCGTATACTTGATGGTTCAGTGATGCAGCAGATTGTATCGGTGATTTCAGGGTGTGTGTGAGATGTTTCAGACCTCATGAGGGGGTGGCCCTTCAGGTAGCCCCCCACATGCCTGGATGACCTCTCCATTACAACCTTCGATGCAACTCCATAGATTTGATGGTTCCGGCCTCAGCCGCTTGAAGCACCTTTTAGTTTGCATGTATCATTCATATTTTTAGAGCCCTTTCCGGGTTTATAGGGCGTCTTTGGTTGTGCTTATATCTCATGTACTCAGATATTATTGTATAATTCTTGGTTGTTTTCCTAGGCATAGTATGTATGTGGGATCCATTATCATGTTTTTATCTGGCCCATGTTTATGCCAACATGTACTATATATTTTAGTCCCTTGTTTACTGGATTCATTATTCTTTGTACTTGTTATCTCAACAGGCATAGGTATGCCTCCACCGCCTCATGTAGAATAGGTACTCACTCATAAAAGAGACTTGTCTCACTATAAATCTGGACTCCTCAGGGTCTTGTCCTCTAGCGCTTTAGTCTACCTTCTGTTTCTCTCTCTCTGACTCCCCCTTCGGTGTCTAGTGATTGAGTTCTTACAATGCACTTCGGTCATACGATTAGCTCCTAATGCTCACACACTGGGGGGCAATATGTTACACCAATTTTTGGTCGTCTAACCTGTTACTAGTAGATGGACCTAAGTACACCATGTAAGACCAATTTTACCCTAAGTAAAACTGCTTTCACTATGAAAAATAACTTAGTAATCCATAATTTATTAAGTTGTTTATGGTCTAAACAAGAAAACCCATGAGGAAATATTGAATAAACCCATATTTGTTTGATTTTACTCAAGGGATAATTAATTAAAAAATAATTTAATTAATATTCCTGGTCATATTTAACCCAAAACAGGGAAATTAATTAGATAAATCACTATTTATCTTATTATTTTCTAGGAATAATTATTTAAAGCTTTATTTAAATAATATTCCTTGTTAAATTTGACTAAATCATTTATAAATAATTGAATAAATCATTATTTATTTAATTATTGCTCAACCACATTCTTAAAATAATAAACAAATCATTTATTTATTTATTATTTACAAATAAAGAGGTTTGACCAAATTCAAATTCTTTTTCCCTCCAACAAAAATAATAAAATATCCCATAAAAGTTGGATCTAGATTTGGTTAATAATATTTTAATTATGCACCAATATCTAGACTAACTCAATATTTTGTTATAAATAGAAGGGTTTTTCCATTCATTCACTACATTTTGTTGCCTAAAGATAATTCTAGATCTATACTTTTGGTTTGACTTTGATCCTCCATCATTGTCATATTTTTTTATCTTTTTGCTTGTGAACTCCCTTAGAGTTCCATTTTTTGTCTGGGTTTTCTACACCATCAAGAGAGACAGATCTTAGATCTGAAGCACTGAGGACATACAAGAACCCATCCCATTGAGGGGGACTGATAAGATCTTTCTATGTTCCCTTCCCAGGTGTTGTTCAATCTTTAGCATTAGTCACGGCTGTATTAAAGGATGGACGAGTCACACATTAATGTTTTAGATCAAAGGGGAAAATGTTCCAAAAAGTGGGTCGAAAAGAGACAAGGTGGTGAAATTCGCATATATTAAAGCCAATGAATAAATAATGCAAAGGGTGGAATGTAAAACCATAAGTAAACAGGAAGAATAAAGGTAAAGGAGACGCAGCGCTAAACACATGACCGATGTATTAAAAGGAGCTGCGGCCACGTGAGAAAGCACATGGGGAAATTCCGAGGGGGTCGAGCAGCGGGGAAAGGACGAGACCCATACCCCCGCGGAATGGTGACACGTGGCATGGTGGAGACTCAACGTTGGAAGGAGATAGTAAGAATAGGCCGCGTGGTGTGAGTACGTGGCAGAGCAAAGGCAGACCCGCATGGCGGGGAAAGCCATGTGTTAGTTTGGCGTAGGAAATCACGCACAACAAGCATGGGATAGCATATGTGGATAAAAGGTAAGGTAAAGTTTATTAGGTCAACTGGTACTGAGACCCGTACCAGCCTTAAACCCGACACGAGGCGCGCACCTACACCTTGACACCCCCAATCCCCATGCGCCACGTGTCTCATTGTCAGTGTCCTTACGACACTTACCTTCTGTCATCCTACTCACCTGCCTTTTTAGCTCGAACAGCCTGCTCGTATAGTAACAACTCCCGTATTTCTCTCCAGTAAAAAGACACAGGTTACTATCTACGGTAAATACCAAGTAGAGAAGAGCGCCTGGTCTACCCCAATCACTGTCAGAGCTCCCCGCATCGCTTTCCCGAGCAGTGTCACCCTCTGTTCAGGTATTCCATTCTCCATTTTCCCTCTGTTTCCTTTCTCTTTTTCGAATTCTTAAAAATGTCAGCCATGGGGAGGGGAACGCCCAAGAAGAACGAGCCAGAAACTCCCCAGGTCCGTGAGTCTAGGAACCCCCCTGGTTTTGAACCCCTCTATGACTTGCAGTCTGGTATCTGCGACCCGAAATACCCTTTTGACATACGCAGTGTCAAGCCTCTGCTTTTTGGCCGCCATTGCAAGAACGCAGACAGTTTCCGAGTTATCGTGTCGGGCTTCTACCACCAAATCACCCCCCAGGTCCATTCTTGTATTGATTTTATCACCTGGCTCAGAGATGCCTTTGATGTAAATCGGGGCACTTTTGTTTCCCCTCAGGGGAATAAGGTTTTTTCCCTTTCTCCCGATGTCATCAGGCAGGCCCTCCGTTTCCCTGCCAGCGACACATATATCAGCTTCAAAGATGAAACCTTGTTAACCCAGTTCAATAAATAGCCGAGGGAAGCCCGTCGTGCCTTTATATCTTCCATAACCGTCGACCATGCGACTTCCTTGCCTACTTTAGAACCGTTTTCACTAAGTTTGTTCGTCGAAGAGGTTCGACCTGTTCTCTCTCTCATCGCTGGCCTTTTGGGGATAGGGAGCCCGGAAGACATTTCTATGGTATGCATTCGCTTCTTATGGCTCATGTCACAGAATGGGGTTGTCTTGGACATTCCTGGTTTCCTCTCCTCGACCATCCTAACCCAATTCCAAGAGCTCTCACAAGCCCACCAGTTTCGCTTCTGCTCAATGGTGTTCTACCTCTTCTTGTTCCAGCATGCAGATAAATTCGACCATTTGGGGTTAGACAAGGTCTATTATGAGAATTCCCAACCCAGACCAGTCTTCGACTGGAACTTCTCCATCCGTCAATTACCCAAGGGAGAGGGCTATGCGAACTTCGTGAACACTTTCATGTCCATCGCCTATACCATCATCCACGATTCGCCTTCCCCTAGGGTTTTCCCAGAAATGAAACGCTGGCTGCAAGCCGGGAAATACCAATGTACCAAAGATTGGTTTCTTTCTGAAGACTGTACTGAAATTCGGGTCTATGGAGCCGAAGTTGCTCCATACCGGTTGCCAGTTTCCCCGTCCGTCAAGTTTACGCCCTTGAATACATCCGGCAAGCCCTCAAAGCCGATCAGCTCCATTTTATCCCCGCTAAAAAAGGCTACATCCTAAGGTTCCCTACCCAAATCGGCCCCTTCGTGGTAAACTCGAGACATGCCCTCTCAATTGCTGAAAAAATGCTGCAAAATATGGACCTGACGTTGGGGAAAAGCTGGGCTTATGACCCGCGAGAAATCATTTCAAATAAAAGGAAAAGGAACAGGTCTACGCCCTACATACATGAGCCGAGGCCATTTATGGAATGGAGGGCTAACCTCGAAATTTGGCCCATGTTTTCACAGATGGAGACGGATTCATTTGCCACAGGGGAAGAGGAGGAAGTGAACAGGGTCGCCGGTGAAGAAGAGGCAAGTACCTCCGGAGCAGCACCACCGCCCAAGAGGCAGAGGATGGCTACCAGTGAAGCGGAAGTCATAGGAGAAGGGCAATTACTGGAACCCTTCACGAAATTTGGTGAATTCGATAAAGGAAAGGCAGGGATAACAGCGTTGAGAGACAGCGCCGCCTCCTCCGATTACACAAAGGTTACGCAGGCCATCGTCGAGCACACTTCGTCCAGGCCAAGCGAAAGGGAGCAGTCGAACAAAGTAATCCGAGATAGGTACAAGGCTGAATTGGGGGGGTATGTGGAAAAGTATCATACCAGGCTCTCTGCTTCTATCAACGCGGACACTGAAAGCCTAGTATTATCTATGGCGGAGGCCATCCTGGACCCCAATTCTGATGTCCCCAGCTACAAAGTGCTTGAATTGGCCATTGACATGCAGAAGGTGCCGACCAATGACATGTGCGACCTGTTTCAAACAGTCTGCGACATGATGAAGTATAAAATCATGCAGCTCACCCTCGCATTAAGGAAGCTAGAACAGAAACAGGACCAGCTGAGGGCATCCTTTGTCGCTGAACATGTTTCTTGCCGTGCCAACGCACACCAGGTGCGTGATCTCCAGGACCAAATCAAGAACTCAGATGAAGGAGGAAAAGGCGCACAGGCAGCGCTCATAAAGAAGTTGCAGAAGGAAGTTGCATCCGCAAAAAGACAGGCTCATATTCTTGCCTCGCATCATGTCCAGACAGAGGAATTGGTACAGGCGGAGGAAGAAAAAGCAGAGCTGTCTGCCAGGTTATCCAAGGAGAGGGAAGAGAAAGAAAAAATGGCCGAAATGATCAATGAGTTACAAGGTAAAGCGACAGAGCTACAAGCCAGGTGGGATTCGCACCGCTGCCAGAC
Organism: Pinus albicaulis; assembly: GCA_034641835.2. Lineage (NCBI taxonomy): Eukaryota > Viridiplantae > Streptophyta > Pinopsida > Pinales > Pinaceae > Pinus > Pinus albicaulis. The sequence continues at coordinate 1,061,028,846 of CM076574.1, forward strand.
GGCTGAAGCGTCCAGTGGAGCCAGCTCATTGCCAGCACAAATGTCTACAGCCAGAGCTGAGATTGAAGTATTGGAGAAAAAAGCATCCACGGCCAGAAAAAAAATCGCAGAATTGGAGAGCTCCCTGGCCGAAAATGCCAGAACAGTCGAAGGGCTGCAGAAGGAATTTGAGCACGAGAAAAAGGTCACGGCTGAGTAGCAGAAAACCATTGCTGACATGAGAAGTCGAGCAAAGGGGAACCTCACCCTTCTCGAGGCCAGAAGCATAATCAGGTCAGACATAATCACGGCTATAACCGAGCAATGGGAGTTTTTGACAATGATAGGAGAGCTCAAGTCTACTTTTCCCTATCTAAGTAGAAAGTTGCAGGAGGCGGGGATTGATCTACCTAACAGAGCTCAACATGCTGGGGATTACATCTCATTTCTTTACGCGTTAAGGGCAAACGACTTGGAGAAACACGGTATCTCCAGCTGATTTACAGAGGTCATCGAATGTCATAAGATCATCAATAAGGAGAAGGCCCGAGCAGCAGCTTCAAGAGCTCTTCAACGGGTGGGCGACAGTGTCGAACGGTTTGACGAGGTATGGGATGAAATCACGACGGCCGGAATCCCTTCCTGCTGGGAACCGACCGCCCCTGCTGTGCTTTTGCCTCTGGACCAATACACATTGCGTTTGCAAATGGAAAGAGATCGGACTGACCTCCAGATGGGAAAAGCGACTCAGCTCAAAGCCGACACAATTGTTACGGTCCTTCAGAAGAAATTTAATCTCCTTTACATGATCAGGCACCGACTTCCTACTGAGGCAGGTTTTCACGCTCTCGGCGAAGCCTTCATCGAGGTGGAGGGGCTCTCATCGATGCCCGAGCCAACTGTAGAGAGTCAGCAGAGACTGACACAATTTATGAGTCATCATACCAGTTCATCCGCTAATATGCCTCCGCCTGAATCTGCAACTGCTTCCACTCAGCCTCACCAATGATTTTTCTGTTAACTCATGATATGGTCTTAACGGCCTATTTCACTTTCATTTAGTTTATTTCTTTTAAAGATCCGAGTGGGTTGTTTTTCCCCACTCTTGCATTTTACTTTTTACACCAAACGTTTGTTTAAATTTCTGTTTTGAAAATGGCCTGGGGCCTGTTTACACATGATGGGAGGTTTGATTCCCCATCATGAAATTTTGTTGTTATGAAAATGACATCTAACAAATTTTTCCCATGCGAAGAAGATATTTTTCCCAAAATGTCTTCTCGCTGAAATGGGAGGAATCCTATATAAGGTAGATCAAAGAAGAAAGAAAGGTTCCAAAATTTTGGAGGAAAGGACTGTGTAGTATCTTCTTGTCTAACATTTTGTGAAGGTCTCAATATGAATGCAAATAGCCCATAGGGCCTCAATGAAAAGAAGTTTTGTTTCGGATAAGGATTCTGGTCTTGTTTCTTCATAGTGTGTTATTCTCTCTGGTGTGTTGTAGTGCTGTTATTCGTTTTGCTTATATCCATATATCTGATATTACATTCTAGAATGCGAGTTGCTGGCTGCTTTCTGTTATGAATTTATCCCTGTGGATACTTATTTCATTAGCTTCTCGGCACTTTAAATATGGCTCAGATGTAATATGTTGTTCCATTTTCACCTCATTCACATTTTTTCTATGTTGAATGTTATGAAGTATTATTTACGAATGTGGTTGCCATGTATGGATTCTTAATGTTTAAGCCCATCACATGTTAACGTATGTTTCTGAATACTGCCTTTGTAGCAATTAATATCTCCTCCTTTCTACATTCTCATTATATAACTTTATATCATCCTTCTCTGTGAATTATTCGGGAATCCAGCCCTTGCTACAGCAAACTGTCTTGGAGTTGTCTTGTGCATTTATGTTGGGATTTATCATCTTGTTTATTCAGAATTTCCTCATCAGCTTTAAGCTTCTGAAATATTGGATACCACTGAAATACTAGTTCTCTCATTTGAAAAGAAATAGTCTGAGAGCTCGGTCTTGCTGAGATCCTTCCCATTACATAACAGTGTCTCTCTGCTATATAAGATGTCCTAGGCACTGGTCTATGGCAACTCTGGGCTGTCTCTAGGAGTTACAACACTAGGTGTCATAAATACAAAATTATTTAAAAATATTCTTGTCTTGTCTATCGGATGCATGGAGAAACTCTTGCTTTTATTTGTTTTTTAATGAATTTTACTGCATAGATCTGGATTTTGTAGCATTTATCTTGGTCAACTAACTACAGATCTAAAGAAATTGAAAGCCATATTTGATGTTAGGGCTGTTTGTTAGGCACAGATAAAGTGGTATTTTTTCGTATGCTTGCGATTAGAATTCACACTAACAGAGGACACCAATCCTCTTAATCAAATCCATGCACCAACCTGGACTATATGAGGACACCGATCCTCTTAGGCTCCAACATATACAATCACATAAAATATACTTCAAATTTTTTACCAAGACACTACTTCAAGATTTCATCCAAGTATACTCCAAGATTGCTTCAAAAAGGCTTCAAGTTTTGCTACAAGGAAGACTCCAAGTTTAGCTCCAAAATATTCTCCAAATTAAGCTTCAAGTCTGCAACAAGGGGTCTCCAAGATTCACTCCAAATTTCTCAACAACCCAAGCCACAATTTTTCTCCTAAGTGCTCAACAAATCAGGCTACAATTTTTCTCAAAGAAGGTCTTTAAGGACTACTCTAGGTTTTCTCCAAGCCTTTAAGAATGCTTCCAAAAATGCTGCTATAAAAATGTCTTTAATATTGCTTCAGATAAGCTCCAAATAGATGTAGCATATAGACAAAAATTTGAGCCAAAGTTTGAGGCGAAAGTTTGGTCTTTTTCCACACTGATGTCTACATAAAATAGCCCAAATTCTGAGGTCAAAGAAGGCTCAAGAGTCAAAAGAGGTTGAATTATAGGTGAAGTATGTACCTCCTTTGCAAAGTTGAGGTTGTAGGCTCGCGCCTGTCCATAAGGGGGCCAAATTACTTACTTGAAGTTCTATCCTCTGTTAGTGTCAGTATTTTTATACTTCCCTCAATAATAAAAAATACTCTTTTTATATCATTTTAGGAGTCTCACTCAGAATTTTTTGTCATTCCACCTAGGTCTTCATTAAAAATTTTACTCACTGATGGCAGTCTTAGTAAAAAAAAATCACTCCTCCTCAAAAATTTATACTTTCTGGCCCACCTTCTTGTCTTGTTGAGCATCCATTTCATCATGTCAATATGTCAGTCAGGTCACCATGAAGTCTGGTCACTCAAGGCCTTCATTAGATCTTTAGGTTTCATTTTTCAAGGTCCAAATAAAACACCATTTCATTGCATAAGGTCAAAAAATAATAATGAGAGTGATTCAAATAATATCCCTATATCAATTAAAGAGGATTTGCAAGCATGTACATATAGTTTTCAAAGTTGTAATTCTACTTTCAAGTTCGAGTTTCATTCTAAAATGTAATTTTATTTCAAAAACAGAGATGTAATTTTATTTTTCATTTATGTAATTTTATGTTCATTATATGTAATAAGTACCTACTTCCCAAGCTTCCAACTCAATTACACATGCCAAACAAGCACATGTCAAAGTGCAAGAGTTCTCAGTTCATCCATTAATCAAATGTCAAAGAGAAAAGTTGAGAAGTGTAAGGGTATTCTACAAAGTTTGAAAGTGAAATTTGAAACATTAGTAAAGAGGGTTTCAAAGGATTAAAATCAAATTCAATCAAGTATATAAACCCTCATGACATAAAAAAAAACTTCATTTGTCTCCTCCATCCTTGAGCAAGATCATCAAAATCATAATTTTCAAGTTTGAGGGTGAAATTTTACAAAACAGAGGTTGCGCTGCACGTTTTCTCTTTGCACTGCGTGTTTCCTCTATGTGATATGAGTTTTCTTAGTGCGTTGCACATTTGTTCAGTGTGTTGCGTGTTTTCCAGTTTTCTATAGAAAAATCCAAAATTTGTGCTATCACCTTCAAATCTTCAGCCAAAGCACTCCACAACATTCAACAATCAAGTAAGTTACCATTAGCACCATTCCACTCCTCATCAAGTCAATTTGTTGGTGTTTGAGATTGTTTAAAGAGTTGGTGTTTCTTTTTAGGTTTGAAACCCTAGTATCATTACCTAAATCCTAATTGCATATCAAATTTCACTCCCTAACACTTTCATTCCCTTCCCACATCATAATTACCCTATCCTTACTCCATATATCACATAATCCCCTTTCCCTAAACCTTTCATCACAAAACCCTAAACCCTAGGCTACTCACTTTCCTAGGCTTACAAAATCCCTAAACTGTAATTAAATTCCCTATTCCAATTTCTTCATCATTCCTAGTCCCTGACACCTCTCTCAAATAAAAAACCCCTTCCCCCATCTCCCTAAATTTCCTCACACTATTGCTCACTCCCTTTACCTACATTCCATTATCATCACATCTCCCTAGGGTTTCATACTAAGAAACCTATGGAAGAAGAACATAACAAAAGCTATAGTGAGGGAGAAGAAAGAAAGGAGAATAAGTCAAGGAGAGGAGGAGAATCCTTAGACTTGAGCCAACAAATAGTAGGGAACTCATGGCATCTCCCATAACTGTGACATGTTTTAAGCATGTAGGCTATTTTGAATTCTGTGAGAAAGTACGAAGGGCCTAAAATCATCCTATGTTGACCAGACTATTCATCTCTAATCTCCATGACAACCAGGTAAACCTTGTTGGTGTCACTTTCACTTTGTCCACTGCCATTATATCAGATGCCATTGGAATCCTTAATGTTGGGGAAAAATGGTTCAAACAAACAGACTTGGAGGAGAAATACTATGATCCATACATTAAATCTAGATACAAGAATGAAATAAAGAGCATTTTTCCTTTCTCTTACCTCCTGGAGAGATATGATTCCATGATGAAAATCATCATGAAATAATTTTCCTGTGAAAGTAGGTTCTCTAGACTTTATACCTATCACATTCGGCTACTTATGAAATTCAGAAGTGTCAAGATGCTTAACATACCTTATTTTCCCCTCCAGAGCATTGAAAATATGGCATTTATTTCCCAAAAGAGAGATTATGAACACCAAATGAAAAAAAAAATTCACCACTCGCTCATCAAAATCATAGTCCTCCATCACCTCAAACAATTGAACATTCCATGGATTTAATTCATAACTAATGACATATTCACTGCTCCACCTATTCAAAATGCCCAAGATGTACCTTCATCATCTCATCCTTCCACATCCATTCCTCCATCTCAGCTCATAGTTCATGCATCATCATGATATCAGTGTCCTTCATCTATTTCACCATCATCATCTCCATCCCACATTGAGACTAGATCACCTAGCAGAGCTGAAATTAGTGAGCCTCAAAAGACTAAGCAAGTTGAGATAGAGCTATTATAAAAAAAATACCAGATAGGTCACATGAAAGTGTTTTCCCCACAGATTGTGGGAGGGGCCTTGCCTTCTACATCAACAAAGCATGTAGAAAAAGGGAAGCAAAAGTTGATAGAGGCAAAGATTCAGGCAGAGGTCACACATGAGGAGGAGGACCTCCATGAGACAAAACATGATTTTGATCTTGTTGACCTAGATGAGCATGCTGATGATGAGATCAGTAGCATAATCATCAAGGAGAAAGAAGCCAATATTAGAGAGCTTAAAACTAATCTTGACAGGTCTAAAATTGTCAATGAATTTTTTGAGCAAGGGAACTAGTAGCTGAAAAACAAAACATGTCATTGATGAGGTCAAATTCATCAAAGCTCAAAGAGAAGCAGAAAAAGCCAAAGTTTTGCTTGAAGAGACACTTGAAACATATGGTGTGATAGATGAGGAAGTAGACCAAGTGCCAAGGAGAAAGCCTAGGACTAGAGGGCTAAAAAGAGCTCTAGCACTAGAAAGGAAAAAAGAGGCTGAGCTTGCTAATCAACTCACTCTGAATTAACAACTTGCAGTGGTAGTCAATGAAAACTGGGAGCCATGGATTGATAAAGCTAACTAGCACCTAGAGAATCTTTTGGAAAAGGAAAACATAGATAATGACATGCTAAGGAAGAAGGTAAAGTCCTATGCCCAAAAAGACAAAATTGCAAGGGCTAAGCTCAAAAGAGCCAATGCAAAAATTGAGGCTTTAACCATGCAAGAAGAGGAAAGGAGGCTTGACATATTGGCTAAACCCTCACTTCATGCCTAGTCACATCATCAACAGCAAATTATCAATTTTTAAGGAGTTTTGGGTAAATTTTTGAAGTTTTTGGAATTTTTTGCAAACCTTGAACAATCTTGTGACAACTAGATTGTCAAACGCGCAATGCCCTAGGCGTTGCGATATTTTTTGAGGCACTTTTTGGCCAAAATAATACCACTAGCAGATGCATAATGATGAAGACATGCAAGAAAAGCACTTTGAAAGCCTTTTTCTGGACAACTCGTAGTTGAAAAGGTGAAAAAACACTCAAAAAATAAATGTTCTACCCATTTTTTTGCCTATGGGCTTCGCGTTTAGCAGTCTTGGGAGAATCAGGTTTTGACAAGGAAAATCAACTCCATTCAGAAAAAAAGGTAGATTTCGAAAGTAGACTAAACAGGATTTCCAAAGAACCATCCTAAGCCCAATTTGGACACCAGGAAGGCACTCAAAATTAGGATGCAACATGGATGGCACGTTTGATAAAGGGATGGCGCGTTTGGTAGTTTTCTGATTTTCTCTGAGTTTTTCCGAAAAATTGACTTTTATCTTGGGGAATCATGTTTTTACCTCTATAAGTCAATGATGTAAATGTAATTATGGTATTTTTACTATTACCTAGGGTAATAACATTAGGTAAATGAACTCAATGAGGTGTAATGAATCAATTCACAAAAGTTACGGATGAGTCACTTGGACCTCCCTACACTTCAGCTTTTAGCTCAGTTTTTGAGGGAATTGCTCCTCCTCTCATGGATTCAACCCCTAAGGCTGGGAGGAGTTTTTTTGTGGTCTATATCATGTATTTTTTCAGTCATTTCACAGGTTGGAATTAGTTGTATGTTGGATTTTTTATCAAAGACTCTTTGTAATCACTTTGGCAGGAGCTTAATAAAAGTGTTGCAACTATTTCTTTGGGATACTTGTGGTATAGTTGTATATCATTGTTTCTTCTTATGTATCATTATGTTTGGATGTATTTTTTTCATAATTCATGGCACTTATATTGTATGATCACTTTTAAGTTGATAAACATAATTTATCTCACATGCGTTGTTTTGAGAAAGTTGTCATAGTCTGTTCATCTTTCTTTTAGTTTAGGAATAATTCATATTTTATGCTCTTCGTAGCTCCTCACCTATCTGAATCATTCCATCCCAAGAACCCTAACGTTCTAGCCTTATTACCTACCTTGCCCCATTGAATGGATTGTAACCCTAATCCTATTTTCCCTGACCAAACCTATTTGACCTAATATCCTCATCCAGCAACCCAATCAAAATAAAATCAGACCCTTATGCATTTCATACCTAGCATAAAACCGTAATTTATCCATCCCTCTTGGATGTGACCTTGTGGAGAGAGCCCTCTTTGGTTTGGAAGGGCTAGATACCAAGCCAAAATATTGGTCTGTGGTTACCTCTGTTCAGATTTCTTCTTCAACCTTAGAAATATGGTGGAGTGATAACATACTGGCTTCATTGCCAAGGAAGGAAAGATTTATTTTCCCTAGGTGTACGACAATAAATTTTGGAATTTGATCCTTTGGATGATAGGGTTAAGTTTCAGAAAGGCTGATTCAATAATTGCAGTGCTAAGATTGTAGAGCTGGCTTCCAGAATATATACTAGAGAAAATCTCGACCCTGATCCAGTTGATCCAGTAGATGATCCAGAGAAGATATTTCAAAGGCATAGATATCAAACTACGTATAGACATTCAATCAAGACCATTTCCATTGGTAGGATTGGTTTTTATACCTGCTAGGCTGCTTTATCTTGAAGATATACCGTGTGATCTGAAGTTTGAATTATCATTGTTTAAATCCAAGTCTGAAACCTGTTTATCTGACATAGTATTCGATCCTTTAAGACTATTTGAGGTCAAGTAATTGTATGAATTAGACCTTAGTCCTCTAAAAGATTGGTTTTTTGAAGAGAATAAGCCTGAATCTGACCTTGACATTAAATATTGGTTCCAATTCTACCATCAAGAGGAAGTTTCTGCCTCAAATCAACCTCAAACTCAATCAACTGTAGTTTATTCATCTGCACCTTCGACCTCATCATTCATACCTACTTCTTCAGTACCTACAACTTCTGTTCCTTTATCAATTCAACCAATCCCTCCTGTTGTCAATCCAGTACTTCATTATGTAGGAATCATGGGAAGATTTTCCCCACTCATCTTACCAACCCAATTGAATGACTTGCCTCAGGTTTATGGCCAAAGACTCCCCCTTTTTGATGAAAACTCTATCGTATCTACAAGACAACATATTGTTAAGGTCGCTAACTTCATAGATTTGGAGGAAGTCGATGGTGATAATGCAAAAATGAGGATTATAGCCCATAGTTTCTCTGGAGATGTGAAATTTTGGTTTAGTTCTCTCACTGCTAATTCCATTGCCACACCAGACCAACTCACTGATTTTTTTATAGCCCGGTGGGAGGTAAAGAAAAATCACTTACAGTTGCTATCTGAGTATGATAACATTAAAAGAAATCTCAATGAATCAATTCAAGATTTAAATACTCACTTTAATAGGATTTACAATGCAATTCCTGTTGAGATCAAGCCTCCTCCAGATTTAGCTCTCATACTTTATACAAATGAATTTGCTGCTGACATGGCTTACCAATTAAGGAAAATAAATCCAGGTACACTGGAAGATATGTAAAAGAAATTGATCAACATTGAAGCAAATCTAATGATGAAGAGAGCTAGATCTAGGAATGAGAGGAGAGTTACTATTAAAGATGAACCTTCCACCTCATATTTTGATGCTAAGATGGATACTTTGATAAGAACTATTGAACGAATGGTTGGAAGGATGTACATCACAGAGAGACAACCTAATGTTAGAAATCCTAACTATAGAGGTCAGCAACAACCTCAGTTAAGGATTAAGCAGAGAGAACAACGGGCTCCTGAACAACCACCATAGTAGCAACAACATAATCAGGACACCCTTGCATCACAACTATGCTCAAGGATAACATGAATATGAAGACACAATTTTTGAGGAAAACATACTTTTCAAAGCTGATGATCTGCCTATGTTTTTGACCAAAGATGAGGAGTATTTTGAAAATAAAGATAAACCTAAAGATGAAGATTTTATCCTTGCTAATGATCATGAATTAGAGACCGAATCAGATGATTACTAGCGCAGGTACTTGAATGCACTTAGTTCAAAAAATAGGAAAATGTCATTGAGGAGCAGAGATGTGACGGTTAATCACATTCAGAAGAGAGCATCTCAACAGAAAGATAATCAAACAAGGCAAAATCCTTCGAGCAATCATAGTAAGGAAAAAGAGCCTGTGATCACAAATCATAACAAAGAAAATCAACCATCCAAAAGTTCAACAAATAAGGAAAAGGAAATTTAGAAGAAATAAGTTCCATCAAAGGACCATGCTGGACAACTAGACGTCGTCAATAAAGAGGTAGACAAAACTATTCCTTTTAGTTTAGATACAGAAATTTCAAAATTAAATGAGTCTATTCCTTTAACCGAGCTTGTTAAGAACAACCAATACAAGTCCCATGTTTCCAATATGCTTAAAGTAGATCCTTTGTCTGACATGGTAAATGTTGAAGATGATCAACCCGAACTCATTTTTGGTCCTACTAATGACAGTCAATTAGAAGATAGTGAGGTTCCTCCTTTTCACTTGAGACTAAGAATCCACCAATGCATTTTACATAATTCCATGTTAGACTTCAGAGCCTCACAAAATCTAATGCCAAAATCCATAATGGAGAAGTTGGGCCTTGACATCACTCGTCCCTACCATGAATTATACTCCTTCGATTCAGGTAGAGTCCGTTGTATTGGCTTGATTAAATATTTGGTAGTCTCCCTAGAGAATATTCCAACAAACAATGTTCTAATGGATGTGGTGCTAGCTGACATACCACCACACTTTTACATGCTGTTGTCACGATCCGGGGGGGGGGGGGGAATTATGAGGCACATTGCAATTAGAATTTTCTTATGCAACTATCCCTGTTTTCGGGCAATTGAGAAAATTGTACTGTGAAACTAAGATGAAATACATGATCAAAAGAAAAGAAAATCCTAAAAATCATTTGATAAACGTTGTACATACAAATTTAGATTCATTCATTTTGTTTGTTGATAGCGGCTTAAATGATGTAGACAACTTGCTAGTATATGTAGAATATGTTCCAAAGATCCATAACTGGATTAGAGAAGTGATAGTAAAAGAAAATATGAATCTACCTAGCTTATCAGAACAACAATCAGAGAAAGTACGAAAGATCTAGAACAACTATTGGATAAAGTGGAAGACAGTCTGAAAAAGCATGAAGAGATAGTTCAAAAAATCGACACAAAACATAAATCAAAGTTTCAACATTTGGAGGATGAGAATGGTTTATGGTCCATGGAATTTGATGGTGCCTCGGGGAAATATGGGGCATGCTTTGGAATCTGGGTCCACAACCTTTTTTATCAGCAGAATAAGGTCCCTACAAATGTAAGCCTTGTGTTCTTATAAATTAGCTTTTTATTGCACTAACAATGATGCCGAGTATAAAGCACTGTTTACTGGCTTAAATATCCTAAAGAAACTGGGTGCAAGAAGGATTGCAGTCTATGGTGATTTAGAACTTGTGATTAAGCAAGTTAAAGGTGAATATCAAGCTAACCATCCTCGAATGAGACAATATAGAAATGATTTACTTGATATTTTGAAAATTTTTTAGGAATGTATACTTACAGTGGTGCTAAGGAATCAAAATCTCATGGCATATTCTTTGGATAAAGCTACAAGCAATTTCAAAATCCCCATCTTTTCAAATAGAAAATTTGAGATTCATGAGAAGCAATGGCCCACTGTTCCCGATAACTAGTGATATTGGCAAGTTTTTTGGATGATAAGCAGATAAAAAAATTTCTCCAAGGGGAAGAATAATTTGAGAATTGTTCTATAGATCAAATTTCTGATAAAGACGATCAATATCTACAATAAACTCAGATGGATATACTACAGCTGAAAGACAACAATATTCCAAAAGGTATCATACCTTTAGAAGAATTGTTTGACCAAGATGACGTAGCAAGGAAGCCTACATTAATGCCTACAGAAAAGGGCGTTGAAGATGTAAACATTGGGACATCTGAAAAAACAAAGATGGTGAAAGTATCCAAGTCCTTATCTTCCAAAGGAAAGGCTAAATATGTTAAATTACTTTCTGAATTTTCTGATTTTTTCACATGGGAATATGCAGATTTAAAGGTGTATGACAAGAATATCATTCAACACACTATTATGATCAAGTCTGTTAGATCCCTATATTACTATTATAGTCCCTTATTGTTGTTAGTTTAACCCCCTTATTGTTATTATTGTACCCCTGTAACCTCCATATTTTTTTTTTTCTAAGTAAAATTAATCTATGAATAGAAGAAATATAGTACAACGGGCCTTGGCCAGGTCACTGCCCAGAGATTGGACATTTTAAACAAAAAAACCAGCTTTGCAAACTACCCTGCAAGAGGGAAACCAGTCTGAAACAGAGTAAGAGAGTTTCCCACGCAGGGGTACCAAATTTTTAGAGTGCTGGTGACCAAAATTATCCAAAACAAGAAACATGTTCGGCAACAGTGTGGAAGACAAAACTTGCCCATGTATAGGGGCCGAAACAAAACAGAAAAACCAAGAAGAGGAGGATGAATTAGTCATCTGGAGGTTCTTCATCAAATTTTCACCAGAGGTCCAGATCATACTTGTACAGGTCATCAATGAAAGTTATCACATGCCTTGTGGGAGAGGGATGGACCGGCGTTGCGCTTGCTTGCCCCATGTCGATTTGCATCTTTCCCATTTGCTCACAAGGCTGCCCTGAAACATCCTGTCTCGCCTGGTCCTGAGTGGCTTTGCCGTCCATCTCCTGCATGTCCATGCTTACCGTGTGCCTTATTCCACCATGCATCTCCGCAGTCTGAGCCTCCGAAATTTCCTGATTAGCCTGATCAGAGCCAGGCGCAGTTGTCTAAGGTTCTTCCTGAAAAACTACAGTAATGGAAGTCGTCACCCTGGGACGATTAAGAGAGTTGTTAAAGGAAAAATAAGTAGTTTGAGTATGGGCAGGCGGAGGCAGAGGATTGGTGGAGTGGATGCGATGTCCAGAGCGGAGAATGCGGTCACTGTGAGGACTGTGATGGCTGTCAGAGTGGGAAGGAGGATCGAAAGAGGTGCTGGGCGTGGAAGGTGGACGTCGAGACTGATTCCGAGAGGAACCTCTCCTACATCGCATCCTATGCCTGAGACGCGGCATACTCTCTGACGAAGCAACAGACTGGGAGGGCGGAAGAAGGACTAAGGGCAGGGGCGAATGAGGTCGCAGCTCAAAAGAGGTGAGCAAGCTAGAGCCTATGAGGGATAAGTGCAGGTCTTCGCCGAAGTCCAAGTAGCAATAGAGGCTGCTCCTCTTGCCAGTCACTGTGCGGGCCGAAGGAAGACGAGCACTCTGGGCGCAGCACCTAGACACCGGAAGGGGAGTTCTGCTGGTATCAAAGCCTCTCTCCATATTATCATTCCAATTTACCATCCAACCAGGCATCCTGTGCAAGGAACCGACATTAAAATGAACCAAATACCAAATCGTGCTTCTGCGTGTGAAGTGATATCAGGAAACGGAGAGCATGTTGTGAATTGCACCGAGAATTAATCTCATTAACCACTGATTAATATCATTTATGAGCCGAGTGACAGCAGTAGATATGGTATGCAAGTGGCCTCCCATCCAGCTCCCCTCCTGTCCCATCTTCTTAACACATTTCATTAGCACCCGCATCTGGGAGTAACCTCCATATTATTATTATTATGCCCTTAAATTATTATTGTTAGGTCAGCTAGGATTACATTATGGCCCCACTAGGATTACATTTTGGCCAAGAATTGTTCATTCATGTAATTTATTGGAGGTTTCCCCCTCGAAGTGGCTTATTTCTAAGGCATTGATATCTCTTTTCTTCTATTTTTGGAGCTGGTTTCACAACATTTGGTATCAGAGCTTTGGATTCTAGGTTTTCGCTGCTCCAAACAGGTCATCGTGGAATTTTCGCTATAACGTGCTTTCTACAAAGGTTCAGAAGTTGAAATTTGTAGAGTGCAAAGATGAAGTTCTGAGGAATATCTTTTCAAAATTTCAGAGCTTGGTTCGCGATATTTTCGGAGATATGATCTGTGGAATTTAGGGCTTTTTCCAGGCTCCTAACTTTCACTTAAAAAGGTCATCGCAAAATTTTCGCTATAACTTTTTTTATATGAAGTTTCAAAAGCTGAAATTTTTAGAGTGCCAAGCCGAAATCTTGAGGAACATCTTCACAAAATTTCAAAGCTTTTTTCACCATATTTTCGAAGATATGATCTGTGGATGTTAGGTCGTTTTCAAGCTCCCGAATTTCATCTCAAAGAGGTGATCGTGGTAAAATCTTCATAACTCTCTCTGAGCATCAAATTGGAATTATGTAAGAATTGAGTGGAATTACACGGACTTTATTTTCCTACCTATAAATTTCAGAGCCAAAGGAGCAAACACTAACATGTGGCCAGTCGTACAAGTTTTCTCTATTGAACCAATCCATAATTAGGTCATTGTGGGATATTAGACATAAATTTTCCTTGAAGAACCCAAATCAAGTTAGACCTATGGCATTTGAAAGAAGCTTCAGAGGAATACTACAGGGCTGAATTTTAGATATTGAGGATCTGCAAGTATAGAGATAAGTCAATTTCAATATCGAGCTCCTTAAAAGAATGTAAAAGGTGTGTATTTTTTTTTCCGAACTGCATAAATCTTGTTTGAAGAATCAAGTTGAATTGATTCCAAGGGAATATTGTAGAATAGATATCAGTATTGGATTCTAAAATGGCCCCTAAAAATAATTCAACACCCATTAAGCCTTTAGAAGGCTCTACTATGACTCATGAAGATGAAGAATGGCAAGTACATGACATATCAAAATTACAAGAGCAAGTGCAACAAATTTCGTTCTCGCAAAGAGCAACAAAAAATGACATGGAAGTTTTGAAGAAAGGCGTGGAAACTAAGATGGATGGTTTGAAGAAAGGTGTGGAATATAAGATGGATGGTTTGAAGAATGGCATGGAAGCTAAGATGGATGACATGGAAGCTAGCATGGAATCTAAGATAGATGACATGGAAGCTAAGATGGAAAACATGAAGAATGATCTAAAAGCAGGCATGGAAGGTTTGACAAAGTTGATACAAGAAATGTTTCCTAATGGTGAAAAGATAGTAGAGGAAACTCATGATGAGAAAAAAATAAATGTTAACCGTGATTTCATAAACTCTAATTTTGGAGGGAAGAACCACCATATTCCAAAAATGGATATGATGAAGTTTGATGGAAAGGATCCTGTAACATGGATACTACAGATGGAGAAATATTTTGATCTCAATAATGTGCAAAACACACAAAAGGTACGCATTGCAACTTTACATTTAAAACAAAATACATTTGTATGGTATCGATGGCTTTGCTCCCATAAACAAATTGTCACTTGGTCAATTTTTTACAGAGGAAATGATAGCACATTATGAGGATACAAAGAGAAACACTTTCTTTAGCCAATTGATAAATTTCAAACAAAAGTGTTCAGTGGGGGAGCACATTGAGGACTTCCAAAAATTGAATATAAGGGTAACTGATATTCCAGAGGAACACAGGATTGATCTCTTTATAGGTACTTTAAAGGATAACATCCAACATGAAGTTCGCGTTTTGGAACCTGATTCATTGGAGAAGGCATTCAGGTTGGCAAGAAAAATTGAATGTAAAATTATGGCGACGAGGAAGCCTACCACTCACTTCTATAAAGATGGAAGTGTTGCTACTCCTAGATTTCCACAACCTACAAGGTTGACACCACAACAATTGGAAGAAAAAAGAGCAAAAGGGCTTTGCTACAGTTGTGATAGAAAATACATTAAAGGTCATAAGTGTGCTGAGAAGAAATTATTTTACATAGATTGTGAAGAGGAAGAAGAAAATGAACATGAATCTTCAAAAGAAGAGGATATACACTAGGAACCAACCCTAGAAGAGGAAGAAATGAGTCCGACCATATCATGTAATGCATTGGTAGGAATTACCACTCCTCAAACTCTCAAGATAGAAGGACATATCAAGAATAAAAAGGTAATAGTGTTGATTGATTCAGGTAGTACCCATAATTTTATTCATTGTAAGGTAGCCAAGGATTTGAATTGTTTCCTATACCCAACACCAAAATTTCAAGTGATGGTTGCAAATGGAGGAGCTATAAATTTCTCTAGAAAATGCCATAATATCAAGCTAACCATGGGGGAATATGTATTTAATAGTCCAATGCTTTCCATTCCTATGGGAGATGCTGATGTTGTACTAGGAGTACAATGGTTACAATCTTTGGGGACGGTAGCCTTTAATTTTCAAGAAATTTTCTTGAATTTTTTTTCAGAAGAAAAGGAAGTCGAATTACGAGGTATTTTAGGGAAGCCGAGAAATATAATAATCTCTAATTTCATGGCGAAGCTTCTAAAGAAAGAAAAACGAGGTGTAATTGCACAATTATGCTCACTAGAAGTTCCAACATCAAAATCATCTATTTTTGCAGATCTCCAAAAAGTCTTGGAAAATCATTCCAAGGTGTTTGAAACTACCAAAGGACTCCCACCTATTCATGATCATGATCATGCTATTCATTTGATTCCAGGAAGTGTTCCTCCAAACATCAGGCCTTATAGATATCCTTATGTCAAAAAGAACGAAATTGAACATATGATTGGAGAAATGTTAGAGGCGGGTATGATTCAACCTAGTCAAAGTTCTTTCTCTTCTTCTGTAGTATTGGTACACAAGAAGTATGGATCATGGTGCATGTGTCCGGATTATAGGGAGCTCAATAAGATCACCATTAAAGATAAATTTCCCATTCTTGTGATTGATGAATTATTGGATGAATTACATGGAGAAATTTATTTTACCAAGTTGGATCTTCGTTTAGGATATCATCAAATTAGAATGAAGACAGAAGATATTCCGAAAACATAATTTCAAACTCATGAGGGTCATTGTGAATTTTTGGTCATGCCTTTTGGCCTTACCAATGCACCTTATACATTTCAAGGGTTGATGAATTCCATTTTCAAACCCTTCCTTAGAAAATTTGTGCTAGTATTTTTTGATGATATTCTAATCTATAGCAGGTCTTGGAAGGATCATGTTCAACATGTTGACAGGGTGCTCAAACTATTGCAGGAGAAACAATTATATGCAAAAACGTCGAAATGTTTCTTTGGAGTATAATAGGTGGAATCTCTGGGTCATATTGTATCTCACGAGGGTGTTAAGGTAGATCCTAACAAAATTAAAGCCATTAAGGAATGGAAAGTCCCCACAACCATAAAGCAGTTGCGAGGATTTATTGAGTTAACAAGGTATTATCGCAAGTTTGTTAAGAATTATGGGAGAATAGCAGCACCTCTAACAACATTATTGAAGAAATATGCATTTTCATGGACTCCTAAAGCAACTAAGGCATTTGAACATCTTAAAGAGGAAATGTGCCTAGCATCGGTCTTAGCTACACTAGACTTCACAAAAACCTTTATTGTGGAATGTGATGCCTTAGGAAATGGAATTAGTGTTGTTTTAATGAAAGAAGGAAGACCCATTGCTTTTGAAAGTCATCCAATCAAAGGAAAGTATTTACAGAAACCTATTTATGAGAAGGAAATGCTAGCAATACTGCATGCACTAAAGAAATGGTGAACTTAACTAATGGGAAGACACTTTCAAGGTAAAAAATTATCATGATAGCCTTAAACACTTTTTGGAACAAAGACTATCTTTAGAAGATCAGAAAAAATGGGTCACAAAGATGTTGGGTTATGAATTTTAAATAATCTACAAAAAATGGAAGCTAAATGTTGTTGCAGATGCACTCTCAAGAAAGAATGAAGAGGTGGAAGAATTGCTTTGTGCCATTTCTATTATCCAACTAGATTGGATAACCGAAGCAATAAATGAATGGAAGAAGGACGAAGAAGTGTGGACAGTCATTCAAAAGTTGCAGTAAGATCCTAGTACATCTGATACATTTAGTTAGAAAAATGATTCCTTATGGTACAAATATTGCTTATATCTTTGTAAGAATTCCCAACTAAAACAAAATATTCTTTTAGAATTGCACACTTCTCCTTTAGGAGGACACTCAGGATTTTTAAAAACTTACCACAGGGTGAAGAAAGATTTTTTTTGGGATGGCCTTAAATCTGATATTCAAAATTTTGTGGCGGAATGTTTAGTTTTCCAGCAGAATAAAGTTGAGACAATTAAGACCCCGGGACTTCTACAACCTTTATCCATTCCAAGTCAACATTGGGAGGAGATTTCAATGGATTTTATCACATGTTTACCTAAGTCTGAAGGAAAGAGTGTCATCATGGTGGTAGTTGATAGACTTACCAAGTATGCGCACTTTTGTGCATTATCTCATCCATTTAAAGCAAGTACAGTTGCTACTACATTTATGGATAGAATTCAAAAGCTACATGGAAGCCCAAGGGTTATTGTGAGCGACAGAGATCCCATTTTTACTGGAAATTTTTGGACGGAGTTATTTTCTTGTTTGGGTACTCAATTAACTCATAGCTCATCTTATCATCCTCAATCTGATGGTCAAACTGAGATCGTAAATAAATGTTTGGAAGGATATCTTCGTTGTTTTGTATCTGATAAACAACACAATGGGTCAAGTGGTTACCTCTTGCTGAATGGTGGTATAACACTTCCTTCCATACTGCAGCAAAAATGACCCCATTTATGGCACTTTATGGATATCATCCACCATCCATGACATCATATTTAAGATAAAATTCAAAGGTTCAAGCAGTGGAATATCACATCGAGCATCAGCAAGAAGTTCTCCAACTCTTAAAGGATAACCTGAATTTGGCACAAAATCGAATGAAACAATAGGCAGATCAACATCGCAGCGAGAGAAGTTTTGATGTAGGAGATTGGGTATTTTTACAACTACAACCATACAAACAAATGTCCCTCAAGCAAGCTAAGAAGGATAATAAATTATCGCCAAAGTACTATGGTCCTTACAAGGTGTTGCAAAAGATTGGTACTATGGCATACAAATTGGAGCTTCCTGCTGTTAGGCACCTGTAAAAATTTGATTATCCCAGAAGGTGGCTAAATCTATTTTTGAGCCTTCAAGGAACAATTTTTTTCTCACTAAAAACTATTGGCTCTTGAATACTTTTTGAAGGCCTCATGCCTCTGTCCAACCCTCACTGCTGTTCCCATCTTGAAAAACTCTGAAATCCTGCTGATTTCCAAAGCCAAAATATTGCTGCAAACACCATTTTCTCCTTTCCCTTCTTCCCAAATTAACCTCATCTGTCTATCCCCTTATTTCCCACAAAAATCCCTCAATTTCACATTTATGCCTTTTCCCCTCATCAAAATCCCCTTTATAAGGTTTAAGACTCACTCTTGGCCTTATCGGAACCCTCAAACCTTTGAAAATCCTGAGAAAAACCATTAAAAACCCATTTTGTTATATAAATTGGGCTTAAGCCCCCTTGGGCTAAGTCCCTAGCATTTCTGCCCATACACCTTGGCGCCGTGACCGCGTGCTGAGCCAGCCGGGTGCTTATCCAGTTTAAATAAATATTTCTTCGCAAACCATTAAGAAACCTTTGATATTTATTTAAACCGTCGAAATTCATTTTTCCGCCCGTGTAAATTATGGAGTGATCTCAACCGTCGATTCAATCCATAGATCTGACGGTGCGGAGCGCGCCTCACTGTGGACCCCCCAGCCGTGTGCCGTTTTCCCAAAACCGCGTGGTTTTTATCGCACCACTCTTCGGCGGAGGGCGGTTTTTGCCCGATGGCCAGCGATTTCATACATCGCTTGACACATGTCCCGTGTGCTATTTGTAAAACCTCCGTCCTTCCGTCGTCCATCGCGCGTTAATGTTCGGACCAGGATGCCCAGTGATATCGCTGTGGACCGTCCGATCTGGGCTCACTGAACCAACGGTGATCGCTCGCCAAAGTTGCTCGATGGTTAACGAAGGTGCGCGCACGATAGCCGGGGCATCGTATAGCGGCAAATCAATCTCTGCCGTCGATCTGATCTGCAGATCGACGGCCCACAATTCATCACCCGATCTCTCCATTTGACTTTCCATTGCCCAATCCCGACCGTCGATCTCTGCGCGATCAACAGTTCAGATTCATCCTCCTCCTCTGACCGCCTCGTTCAATCTCGACCGTCGATCTCTGCACGATCGACGGCTCAGATTTAATTTTTCTTCCACCCATTCTATGATCTCCCCGATTAATCCCGACCGTTGGATGATGCCATCCAACGGCCCCGATCCTTCCACATGCCCTCCGATGCAGTCAACCTATAAAAGAAGGATTTCTTAATAGTTTTCGTATTTTGCAGGGTTTTTATCATTTTCTCGCAATTTTCGAAGAAGATTCAGAGGCGGAGGGTGGCGACCCTCCCGTCTTCGATTCGTCAAAGGAAATAATTCACAAGGTAGAAATGCACGTTTCCTTAGTGTTTCCTCAGGCATGGATGCCTTATGAACCCTGTGCAGCCCTGTACAACAGCAAAGAACATAGAAAATTGGGCACAGACAAAGAGTATCAGCGTCGAAGAAAAAAACGCACCAGAACAGAGGATTAAAGGACAGATTTGTGGGGATTACGTCTAAGATGCTTATCAAAAGCCTAATCCCCAAATAAAACACAGTTTACAGAAAACCTAAAGTGTTTTATCAAGAAGGAATGCTCCCACCGCCACAATATGAGGCAAATCGATTCCTCCCAGCTACCATAGTGCCACCTGTTCTTCAAAGTACACAATCAGGGGCCGAAGTTATTGAAGAAGATCATATTTTGCCTCAGCGCAGCCAAGAAGTTACTTCTGCAATGAAACTTAATGCAAAAGATATCTGTAGAGTAACCCTAGTGTCACACAGAGCCTCAAAGGTCAACAAAGCTCCCACCGAGCTTAATTCATAAGTATAAATCAATTAATAAAGTGAAACACCTGTAAAGTTTCTTCATTGAGCCCCTCAAAAGGCCTAGAAACCATTTAAGTATGTATTAATTATAATTGAGATCCTTTATCAGATCTCACCTCCTCACCCTTCTATATATACTTCTTCAGAAGATGAGTGAGGGGTTGGTTGTAGAACACAGTAATACATTTGGGCGAAAAATTCTAGGTAGCACGCAGTATTCTTTTGTCTGGAGCTGCGTGATAGATAGGTTAGGCGGGACAACAGGTGGTTTGTGACTAAATTCCTTTGGACTTAAGGCACATAGCGGTTTGAAGCATCAATACAAGCTGATTTATGGGATCCTGGTCTATGTTGACGGTGATGTTTCTCTAATTGTAACTTGTTATTTTTGTTTCTGTTTCCATCTGTGTTGCATACTCTCTTATAAAGAACAAAATGCATAGATTTAGGACCTACTGTACCTCAGTAACCTTCTCTGACTAAAAATATTTATCTGAATGTTTTCTTCCATCTGTGTTATTTAGGAATGATTTAATTCAGTTTAAGCATAGGAATGCTGGCGTTCCCTCGTCTTATTGTCTTAGCTGAATGTTGTTCTTGGATGTTATTTTCAGTATAAGTTTAGTGAAGATGAACTGAGAAAGATATGGTGAGCCCTGGTCCCAGTATGATCCCATAGACTATCTGATTGTTTCCCTTTGAATGTGTTAAAAGATGGCTAGTTTCAAAGTACTTACCAGATCTTAGGCCATTCTGTTGTTATCTTTGTATTTGTCTTGAAAGTAACCAAGTAAAGAAGAGTTAGGAGAGGATTTGTGGTGAGCCCAGCCCACTAGTTTCTACTCCAAAAGTTGCCTTCAAGTTTCCCTTAGTTTTAAGATGTTTTCTATTGAAAGTGTATCAAAGGCTGGCTAGTTTAAAAGTACTTACCAGATCCTAGTTTACTTTTATGTTTTTCTTGAGTCCATGTCAAAGGCTGACTAGTTTAAAAGTAATTATCAGATCCTGGGCTGCTCTTGTTTCTGCATCTGTTTATTTCTCCTTCTTATTGTATCATTCCATTCCATAAATAAAATCTTCAAAGAGATCCTTAGACATAGATGACTTGCCCCATGGACCACTCTTGCCTCTTGCTGTTCCAATTAAACCATATTATGACTCCATAGCCCAATGGACTAAAACCTGCAATTTTCTACCTTTTTGACTGAAGCTTACTCTGAACGCCTGCAACTTCTCACCTTTGGAACTTTTTGCACTCAGAACTTTCCACCTTGAACAGTAATCATGCTCAACCATCCAAAAAACAAACAAACCCTTGGCCTTCATAACTAGCCTAATATCATAACCCCAAACTTTGAAGACAAACCCATCTTTGTACATATTGGAGAGATCCCTCTTCGGATTCAGGAGGGCTAGATCCTGGAATCCCAAAGTGGTTGAAACGATGTTGTTTCTGTAATTGGACTCTGCCAATCTTGCTAATAAATTACAGATCCCTAACACCTGCTTCTTCACGAGTGCATCCAATTTTCCATGTTTCATGCTTAAGGAAGGTTATAGGTGAAAATTTTCCAGTTCAAACAATATTGCTAGAACTTGATGAGGAAGGAAAAATCATATTGGAACCTGAAGTGGTCATAGAAACAAGAACTAGACAGCTACGAAATCGATCAATTTCAGAGTATCTCATCAAGTGGAAGAACTTATCCACTGAAGACTCTACATGGGAGGATGAGAATTTTATATAGAAGCACCCAGAGCTACTCAAGCATTGAGGAGAAAACTTTTTTGAAGGAAATGGGCATGTTAGGTCCCTATATTACTAGTATAGTCCATTATTGTTGTTAGTGTAACCCCCTTATTGTTATTATTGTACCCTTGTAACCCCCATATTATTATTATTGTGCCCTTAAATTATTATTGTTAGGTCGGCTAGGATTACATTGTGGCCCCACTAGGATTACATTGTGGCCCCATGGACTCCTATATATAGAAAGGAGGTTTTGTAATTTGTATCATCCAAGAATTTTTCATTCATGCAATGTATTGGAGGTTGCGCCCTCGAAGTGGCTTATTTCTAAGGTGTTGATATCTCTTTTCTTCTATTTTGGAGCTAGTTTCACAACAAGGTCCGATAAAAAGACTTTTCGTCAAAATTTGAGAAGGATAAATCCCGTATTTCTACCATCAATTCAAAAAGAGGTAAATTGACTTTTCAAGTCCAGTATCATTGTATCGATCAGATTCTCTGACTATATTTCAAATTTGGTCCTAGTGAGAAAAAACACCAGAGAAATCTGGCTATGTATACATTTCAGAAACTTGAACAAAGTATCCCTCAAGGAAAACTATCCACTTCCGAAGATGGACCATATACTTCAAAAAGTTGTTGGTTCTTCCCAGATGTCATTGTTGGATGGTTTTTCAGGCTACAACCAAATTTTGGTGCACGAATATGATCAGGACAAGACAACATTTACTGCACCATGGTGTACCTTTAATTATGCCAAAAGGCCATTTGGTTTGAAAAATGCAGGGGCCACATTCCAGCAGGCCATGGACATATCATTCACCAATGAAATAGATGTTTTCTGGGTTGTTTACTTAGATGATTTGACAGTGTCTTCACATTCTGATGATGAACATTTGCACCATTTAAGAATTGTTTTCGAGAGATGTAGGAAGTTTGAAATATCTCTCAACCCAAAGAAAAGCCTTTTTGCCATGGAGGAGGGAAAACTCCTTGGTCACATCATCTACAAAGATGGGATCCAGATTGACCCTTGTTGTGTTCAAGAAACTCAGCAGATTGATTTCCCTCACGGCAAAAAGGAAGTACAATAATTCAATGGTAAGATTAATTTCTTACGTAGATTCTTTCCTAATTTAGCGGAGCATATTAGAGAATTAACAAACATGTTGAAGAAAGATAGTGATGTGAAATGGTCCGAAGATGCCCATAAAATTTCCATTCAGTTAAGTTTGCCTTGACTACTGCCCCGGTTTTGATAAGTCCTGATTATACTAGTGATTTCATAATATTCTTATTTTCTTCTGAGCACACTATGGTAGTAGTCTTGATGCATAAAAAGGATAAAAAAAAGCTACCAGTTTCATTTTTCAGTCGCAATATCAGAGATGCAACCCTTCGCTACAAAATCATAGAGAAACATGCTCTAGCTTTGGTTAAAGAGCTGAAAGATTTTAGAGTTTACATATTAAATTCACATGCTCTTGCCTATGTACCTAATGTATCCGTGAAAGAAGTTCTCATGAAGATAGACCCAAAAGGCAGGAGAGGAAGATGGATAACAGCTTTACTGGAGAATGACCTTGAGATCAAGCCCACCAAGCTGATCAAAGGCCAAGGCTTAGCCAAGCTCATGGCGGAGTCAAATCTTCATTCTCTTGACATCAACTTGATTTTAGCTTTGTCTGAAAATGAAGAATAAGTGAATCTCATTCAGGTATCTGATATATTTTTTTCAACTCCATGATATTAAGATATTGTTTATGTTTTACAACACCTAAACCCTACTGTAGGCATGGATAAGGTTCAAGGAAGATCTTTGAAACTCAAAGCTTCAAAGTATTGCATACTAGACAATTCACTTTACTGGAAGGATCCTAGAGGTGTGTTGCTAAACTGTTTGGTAGAAGAAGAATCTAAGGAAGTGATGAATGACTTCCATAAAGGAGATTGTGGGGGCCACCTATATTGGAGGACCATGTCCAATAAAATATTGAGAGTGGGATATTATTGCCCGAAACTTTTTTCAGATGTGTAAAAAGTAGTAATGAGCTGCCATGAATGTCAAGTTTTTCAGGGTAAGAGAAAGCTTCTCCCGTTACCTCTTCAACCTATTTCAGTCCATGCACCATTTCAGCAGTGGGGCCTATATTTCATAGGCAATATTCACCCAACATAATACACACAACATAAGTGGATATTGATAGCCACATATTACTTTACAAAGTGGATTGAAGAGATCCTGACCAGGCTATAGCAAAAAATTATATCATCATTCAATTTTTAGAACTAATATTTTGTCTTGTTTTGGCTGTCCTCCAAATATTATCACAGATAACGCGACAACATTCAATTCTAAGAATATGATTGAGTTCTATGATTGATATAAAATTAAGTGGGGACACTTTACAACCTACTACCCACAAGGTAATGGATTTGCAGAGTCCTCTAATAAATCCTTGAGGCGAATAAAAATAATTGGCATAAGAAGTTGATTAATGAATTGTGGGCATATTGGGTGAGTTATAATAAGTCTATTGGTATGTCTCATTTTCAAGTTGTATATGGTGTCGATAATGTGTTTCCTTCATCATTAGTAGTCACATTAATGAAATTGCTACAAGAATCAGGGACAGAGGAAAATGACATACAACATCTTATTAACCAAATGATACACCTTCAGCAGACAAGAGATGAAGGATTTTAGAATAATTCAAAACTTCATGACAGGATAAAGAATATCTGCAATCAGAAAACTAAATAAGACAACTTTAAGATAGGAGATGTGGTACTTAGTTGGGATGCCAGAAATTAAGAGAAGGGTAAGCATGGTAAATTTGAGAATTCATGGAAAGGGCCATTGTTGGGCCATATTAAGGTATGATTTTCACCCTATAAATACTTCAAATTATATTATAATTTTGAGAGAATCCCTCTTCACATTAACAATAAGGAATAAAAGATCATGAAAATGGGAATAATCGGATTAATGATGAAAAGGATGGTTTATAATAAGAAATTGACTCCTTTTGTCTTCATGTGTAGGAAATTAAGAATGCATGGACCAATAGGGAATGTAAGCCAACGAATAGATGCGAGAATATGAAGGTCTAGCAATTCCAACAACCGGTAGAAGGAAAATAAGCAAATCCGAGTCCAAGAACTCAAACGACAGCCACGCGTAGCGGGCTGTCGTTTGAGAAACACTCTCGAAAGTCTTGAAGATTGCCTTTAAAAGGGAAAAGGATGGAGGAGGAAAAGAAGAACATGATAGGAGATCGATCCTGTAATAGAGAACTCAGGAACATTCTGTCTAATTATGTTTTGTAACATCCCTGGATGTGACAAAGAGTTTTGAATAATCATATTTTAAAGTTTTACAGTGCTGAGGCTTCTGGTGGTGTGGGCCCAACCTCTGGGAGCTCCACGCATGGTTTCATATTCTGAATAGTTACAGAACCAATACTTGCGAATTTGATGCAGTTGTGACGCATGTCTTCATTCAATACAATTATGGCTCTCTTTCTTTAAGATTGTTAGAAATTGCGTTCTTAGAGTAGCAAAAGTGCAATCTTATTTGCGACAATGTTTTGTTAGATAGTTCTAGTTCTGTTGTTGTCATTGCATTTGAATTCCAGATCATAAATAAGCTGATTTTAGCATTATTCATCTTTATGAATTACATTCTCTTTCTAGCATAACGAAGCAGTTAACCATTTGATCAGTGTTGCTTAATTAAGTCCTACAGAGAACTCCATTGCAAAATTACTTAATCATAGCTGTACGAGTTATTTAATCCATTTTCAGTTATATTGCTATTTCATTATCGCCAGGCTTAATTATACTTCTATTTCATTATTGCACAGCTAGTCATACTGCTGCTTCATTTTTGCTTAGTTAACTAGACCATTGATTCAATTCAATTCCATTTCTAAGTAACTTAGTTAGGCTAATATTCTATTTAATTCCATTACTGTCATTTCAATACCTACTTGGTTTATTTAGATTGCTATTCGGTTCAGTCAAGTTGTTGTTTTGTTCCAGTAAAGAAACACAAAACCCTGTCGCTCAATCTTAGGCTAAAGATCCCTCCAAGTCACCCTTCATAGGATAAATAAGTTCAGGAGGTTAGTAATTCCTTCTTCACGACTGACAAAGAGCATCCATAGACCAGCTGACTCGCATATACTGTGCTGACACTTGAAATAAAAAGACTTACCCCGGGTTGATAATTAAATGAGGGAACACTAGAGTTGTCAATAAAAAGTCACCTCTATCTGAACCAACATTTTGGTGCCGTTGCCAGGGAGAGTGTTAAGATTTATCTCCCTTAGTTCATATTTTCTCCATTGCTGTGAGGAATTGGGTATTGAAAACGAGAGGGAAGAACTTGCATACCGGCAAGCAACATGCTTGCCTTTTAGCCTGCTAACTAGCAAGTTGTACAAAGAACCATAGGATAGGTGCTCTTGTTTTATGCCTAGGAAAAAAAAGATAGAAGAAGCCTGAAATCATTTGCAACCATCCCCACAACCCAAAGGATCGATGATCCTTGGGAGGACAACATACATAGACGAAATCATTAAGAAAGTTGAATCTCAGGCATCTATAGGACCCAAAATTGTTTCCATTCAAAGTCCTAACATACCCCCTCAGGCAGAAGCCTCACCATCTGTAGCCTACGCCGAGATTCACAGCAAGACAGAGGGGTCTAAGAAAAACCTACAAATTGTCATTCATCAAGACATTGACCCTTAAAAAGAGGGAGGCTCTTGCAACTTGCAAGAAGGTAGGGGAGAAAATAGTGGAGGAATCCACATAGACATATCAGAACCTAAGTCCCTTGAAGAAGTAATAAAAACATAACTTCTTAGAATCCTATATCAGGGAAGTGCTGTGAAACCCCCACCGCATTCACACCCCAAGCCTATTAAAATCTCCCCTCCAAATCAAGAAATTCTCGAAGATTTCTGGCACCTCTTTGATCAAATGGAAAATAATTAAAATCAGAATCAGAGGCAGACATCAACATTAGAGTACCCCATTGTTGATCATGTTTCCAATGCCCCTATGAAATCCATTCCCTTGCACAACATCCCCACCTTTCATGGGTTAACCACAGAAGATCTTGATGCATTCCTATTTGACTTTTATGTCTTATGCAGAGGATATGGCTACACCACCGATCCCCAGAAACTAAAATTATTTCCCTCCACCTTAAAAGGGATTGCTCTCCGCTGGTTCATGGGATTAGGAGGGGGAAATATAAACAATTGGGACCAAATGAAGAATAATTTTCTTACCAAATACCAAGATTATTGTCGAACCCGAGACCTAAAAGATGAAATATTTAACATGACTGCAAAAGACAATGAAACATTAGAGGAATACATAGAAATATTTCAATACAATTTACAAAGATCCTCATATACCACGTTGTCCAAGGACATTTTAAAAACCACAATGCTTAAAGGGATGAAGGAGGAATGGGTTGAAATGATTAACATAATGGGGAAGGGAGATATTTATCAGGAAGAATATGACGAGATTATCTCCTTATGTATTAGATGCTCCCGTGGTAGATCACGCAATAGACCTATTGGGCGTGATCTTAAGTAGACCAATGGGAATGTAACTAGCACAGAATTTGGAAATATTTTAGAAAATTTCAAAACCGACATCCTGGGTACCTTGACAACGCAACTTGATGTTTTACAAGCCAAACAAAAACAAGCTATAGCTAAACAAAACCTGGCCATATTTTTCCCAAGATGTCAGAAGAAGCACAGCCAGAGGGAGTGTCCTTTAGACATGGTCTAGACATGTGCTATTTTCACTAAGGATCATGCTACGGACCAGTGTCCTTCACTTCCCGGGCTAAAATCCATCTACAAGGAAGCATAAAATAAACAGAGCTAGTCTATTTAATGAATCAGCATCGGCAAGGGAAGGCACAACCTGGCATACTGCAATACCTACCTCAATACTTCACGTTGCCGCAGTACAACCAGCAAAACCCCGCAACAACTTGGCAGACTCAAAACCCCTTCCCAAATTGGCCAAACCAAGCATTTCCTATACCACCTTGGCCTACACAACCTCCATTAGGAAATAATTCGCAAAACTTCCCTAGTTCTCCCCCTTATTGGCAGAATATCCCATATCAAAACCAATGGCCAAACCCTGCTATTCAAAACACCAATTGTAACTGGCAACGACCAACAGGGATGGGAAATCTACCAATAGGAGCAAGGAAAAAATAATTACCAGCTCCCTACCCTATTTAGCATAACCAGCAGCCTGCCATACATCCTCAATTACCAGCCCAAACCAATCCCAATCCCAATAATAGACCAGCTCAACTAATTCATATCATAGAGGATCCAAAATCTAATGACGAACAAAAACAGTGCAACGAATTGAGGTTAAGATTAGGACGTACCATATTACTTGTAGAGGCCACAACTCCACCTCATCACCAAGTTGAAACATCCATAGGGCCTAGCTTAACAAATACAACAAAACCAGGTAAAGACAAGGAAAAAATTGACCAACAAAGACCTGAAGACCTTAAAGTGACTCCGCCACCATTCCCTAAGAGATTAAACCTACCCAGACTTATAATCAACCTAGATTTTGACATCCTGGGGGAATTAAGAAACCTTTGTATTAAAATTCCTCTTCTCTAGGCCATCCAAGACATTCCCATCTATGCAAATACAATCAAGGAATTATGTGGAAAAAAGAAAATGAAGAAAACAATGGCTGCACCTACTGTTCATGTGGTAGGAATGCTATCTGACTTGCTGTTAGGTAGAGAATCACCTGTGAAATATGAAGACCCAGGAAACCCCATTGTAACCGTACAAATTTCTGGACACTCATTTCCAAACACATTGGTTGACCTAGGGGCAGCCATTAACATCCTAACTACATGAGCTTGTGAAAAACTAGGCATATCAGTTTTAGAACCTACAACCACGCTTCTGGAATTAGCTGACAGATTTGTTATCAGATCGGAAGGTATAGTGCAAGACATCATGGTCTCAGTGGACTCATGGGAATACCCAGCTGATTTTTTAGTTATTAATCCAAAAAACAGGATGGAAGGGCACACATTGATTCTCGGGCGGCCTTGGCTGGCCACATCAGATGCTTACATAGGATGTCGAACAGGTAGCATGACTATCACTAGAGGCAATTCCGTAAAAAACATCATTATTTATCTGCCTGCCAAACCAAGTTTGCCCATGATAAAAATTCACAAACACCCAGATACATATGGGGAGCAAAAAATCCGTCCACCTCTGACACTAGAAGAAGCCCTCGAATTCAAGGATCAAATTGAAGATAATGTGATTAGTAATGTTATGAATCAACCACCCAAACATGGAAATTTGAAATTCCAAATGATGAAAAAAGTCCTTGAACATGAAGGAAAAGAGGATCATGTGGTGGACTTTGAGACCCAATATAGTTCCACAATCACTGTTTGTAATAATATACCTAGTGAGATCGAACCCGGAAAGATTCTGTATATTAACAATAGCTTGGATGACGACCAAAAGCGGAAACTTATAAAGATCCTCCAGAAGCACCAGGGTGCATTTGCGTGGGATTACCAAGACATGAAGGGCTTGGATCCACAACTGTGCACGCACCATATCTATACTGATGGGGAAATGCACCCTGTTAGACAACCCCAATGAAGACTGAATCCACATTCAAAAGAAATTGTAAAAGAAGAGCAGCTGCAAAAGCTGCTAGATGTAAATTTCATTTATCCCATCTCAGACAGAAAATAAGTCTCCCCTTTGGTGGTCATCCCTAAAAAGAATGGGAAGTGGAGAATCTGCGTAGATTACAGAGAATTAAATAAGGCAACTCAGAAAGATCATTTCCCCCTTCCCTTCATTGACCAGGTCCTTGACACATTAGCTGGAAAATGGTTCTTCTCTTTCCTTGACGGATTCAGCGGATACAATAAGATCCAAATAGCTCTCGAAGACCAAGATAAGACAACCTTTACTTGCCCATGGGGCACTTTCGCTTATATATTTTTACCATTTGGATTGCGTAATGCCCCAGCAACATTTCAAAGAGCCATAATTAGCATTTTTTATGACTTAATAAATGAAGGACTTGAAATTTATATGGATGATTTTACACCCTATGGGGAAGACTTTGATCAAGTGCTAGAAACATTAGACAAAGTATTAGAATGATGTATTGCTACTGGACTATGACTAAGCAATGAAAAATGCCACATGATGATGACTGAGGGGGTGATCCTAGGCCACTACATTTCTGCAGCTGGAATACATGTAGACTTGGCTAAAATAGAGGTAATCCTTCTGCTTGCCACACCTTGTACACAAACAGAGGTATGCAGTTTTTTGGGATATGCAGGATATTATCGTAGATTTATAAAAAATTTCTCACAGATAACTGCACCTCTGTATGCTTTAACTAGAAATGTTGAATTCCATTAGACTGAAAAATGTGACACTACTTTTACAGACTTGAAGAAGCTGGTCTCCACAGCACCAATCTTGCGAGGTCCTAACTGGAAACTGCCATTTCACATCTCTTCTGATGCATCTGATACAACAATAGGAGTAGTCCTTGGCCAAGAATAAGATCAGAAACCTTATGCTATTTATTATATCAGCAAAACCTTACTCCCACCGAACTAAACTATACAGTAACCAAGAAAGAATTCCTGGCTGTAATTTATGCTATCAATAAATTCAGGCACTACATAACCGTGTTGGGAAAAATACTGAGAGGGGGGGGGGGGTGAATCAGTATTTAGGACTGACTAAAAACTTTTTACTTTTTCTTTCTCTAAAACCCATACACTACTTTAATGAACCCAACTCACGTATACACGCGGATATCCTTAAGAAAACTTGCGTATTACCAGAGATCTCATTATGCAGATAATTCTTTACTTAGATCATTGCATCATTCATTCATTAGATGTTTAGTAAGTAGTAAACATGTGCAGTAAGAACAGAATAAATCATCACACATTAGCTACACACATGAACACCAGGATTTAAGGTGGAAACCCAATTCGAGAGAAAACCACCGCTGCCGTCGTCTCTGTCTTCAATATTTATTATAAAGAAAACTTCTTACAACCATGTACTGGCGCAGACTCATACCAGCACGCAGGCACCAACCTGCAGAAGGCTACAACCTTCTCTCGTTTACCAGCCTCTCTTGGAAGGGAGCTACTACCCCCTGCTCTCATTTACCAGCCTGTCCTGGAAGGGAGATACTACCCCCTGCTCTCGTTTACCAGCTACCATTGGAAGGGAGCTACAACCCCCTCACTGAAGGCTTCGACCCTCAGCACCACTGAAGACCACGTTTCATCAATTTTCACACTGGATCCATCAGCTTCCACACAACATACCTTATAGGCCACTTTTCATCAGATTTTCAGACTGGACCCACTCCATACATTTAATCTCATCAAACTGAAACTTATAACCCCATCAATTCATTCATTGAATCATCAACCAATCAACCAACAACTTGATCTTTAATCAACATAATCAGTAGCATAATCAACATTCAAACAACCCAGATCTGTATGAATACATCATTGACAGATAGCAGTAAAACAACTGAACATATCAGACATTTCATTCCACATTCTTCAGAAAAATCCTAGATCCCATACACGCTTTTACTTCACAGAACCTACGTATATACGCGCTTTTATAGAGACAAACCTGTGTATACTTCAGTGCATTTTATTCTCCAGAAACCCTACCTGAAATACGTGCTTTTCTTTGATCAGACTCGCGTATACACGCGCTTTTCATGAAACTAACCTACGTATAGATCAAAAAATTTTCAGGACTGTGCAGCTCTTCATATCAGATAAAAAACTCAGATTTCATCCTTTACTTCAGCAAATATTTCGCCTCATCTCAGATCTAAACATTCCATAAACAGATCTAGAAGATACGTAGTTATTTCAGATCTAGAGATCCCTCTTCATCATTTTCTTCATAGATGCATTATTAATTCAGATCAATCAATGAATTGTTTCCCATTCCATGCATATATACTTCAGAGTGAAGTATTCATTAAAGCCCAAACATCTGTCCCTTCTTGCACTATGATCTTCCTCTCCTTAAATAGATTTAGCTTTTACCAATACCATGAGCCAAAACCACACAACTTCCAATGGTATTCATGGACGTAATCAAATAAACCATACAACGCTCAATACTGTGTGCCAAAACCATGGTAATGCCCCTTGGTATTCTAATTTTGGAGCGCAAAAAGGCATATGCGACTTATCACGTACATTTCCGCGTACATACGCTACTTAGCCTTTACAAACCCACGTATGCTTTGTGACATACCATTTTTATCATTATTCTTTCACTTACTGGAATTTCTTTCTCTGTTACTTTTGAGCTGCTCTGTATATACATCAGATTTACATCATTAACAAACTCATCAAGTCAGTTTCTATCAAGGACAACTTTATCAAGCAGGTTTCCATCAACTTTATCAAGTAGGTTGCCATCAAGGACAACACTCTGCATCATATTGCCAACAAACCGGATATCAAGTGTTCCTGTACACTGACCACTCTGCTATTAGATATTTAGCTAAGAAACCGATCATGAATGGAAGAATAAATCGTTGGCTAATTTTATTGCAGGAATTTGATATAACAATCAAAGATCGTCCAGTGAAGGAAAATGTGGTCGCAAACTTCCTGTCTAGAGTCCCCAAGACAGACGACGCATCAAAAATTGACGATCAATTCCTTGACGAACACCTGTTTGTTGTAGCAGTCAAAACACCTTGGTATGCAGATGTGGCAAATTATCTGGCAGTTGGGAAACCACCCAGACATTTAACGACGAGAGAATGAAAATTGATTGTACAACGCAGCACAAGATTTTCCTGGATTGAAGGATACCTATTCCATACAGGGGCTGATATGCACATACGCAGATGCATAAGGGAAGACGAAATCCACAACATCTTACGAACCTGTCATGATGAACCCTGTGGTGGCCACTTCACAGAACGTTGAACGGGGCATAAAGTGTTGCAATTAGACTATTACTGGCCTACAATTTTTAAATATGAAAAGACGTATGTACAGGCTTGCGATAGTTGCCAAAGAATGGGCTGCCCAGGCCAAGCTGATGAAATTCCGCTGCAACCACAATTGGTGGTGGAACCATTTGAATGATGGGGGTTAGAATTCGTTGGGCCATTCATTCCACCATCAAACCAGAAAGCCCACATATTAGTTGCCATGGATTATGTCACCAAATGGGTGGAAGAAGTAGCCTTGTTAAGAGCCACGGAAGAATCAGTAATTAAGTATCTCTTTGAACTATTCATACGATACGGCCTGCCAAGGGAAGTAATAAGCGACGGGGGGGCACAATTCACAAGCAATAAAATCATATCTACCTTAAGAAATCCCCATATCATTCACAGAGTTATGTCTCCTTACCACCTGCAGGCAAATGGACAAGTCGAAAGCACTAAGAAAGTCCTGGAGGCAATCCTTACCAAGACAGTAGTAGCACACCACCGGGATTGGGCCACTAGACTACCAAAAGCCTTATGGGCTTATCGAATAACCTAGACAAATACCACTAGATATTCACCATATCACCTAGTATTTGGGAGAGAACCTATCTTCCCTATCGAGTTCGAAATTAAAACAATGAGAACAACCCAGGAAGTGGGATTGGACTTAACAGACTCCCACGCTAAAAGAATCCAACAAATAAATGAACTGGACGAAATTCGACTGCTTGCCTTGCAATGAACAGTGATCATTCAACAACAACGAGCCAAGTGGCATGAAAACCTAATAAAAAATAAGGTATTTCAAAAAGGAGATTGGGCACTCCTCTATGATTCCAGATACCAAAACTTTCCAGGGAAACTGCAAACAAGGTGGCTTGTTCCATATGAGATTCAGGAAGTACATAGAAATGGTACCCTCATTTTGACCACTATAGATGGATCTGGCTCAACATTTCGAGTTAACGGGCACAGAGTATGCCTCTATCACAAACCTCTCACAAAAGAATCTTTTTGTCAACAGGCACGAAATGATCCCACCATCCAAGTTGTGGCGCAAAGGGGGGAAAACCCCAAAAACTCAAGTACATGAGAGGTTTGAAAACATCACTTGTAAATAATGTATATAATTTTTTTTCTTATTGTGCATTTCCCCATTTGCAATCCATTTTTCATTATGAGTTTGTGTTTTTTGTAGTTTCTTATTTTGTTGTTCAGTTTATGAACAACTGTTGTTCAGTTTTCGAACGGCTGCTGTTCAGCCGAGCTGAACAAGTTTTTGTTGTGTTATTTTATTGTTGCTGTTTAGTACGAGAACGGTTGCTGTTCAATTTTTTAACAGCAGTAGTTCAACCGAATTGAACAGCCTTTTTCCCGCGTTTTTAAATTTTTCTCTTCAATTCCAGAACAACTATTGTTCAATTTTTGAACGACAGCGGTTCAACCGAATTGAATAGCTTTCTGCTACATTTTTAAATTTTGTTCAATTCCAGAATAGATGCTATTCAATTTTTGAACGACAGCAGTTCAACTGAATTGAACAGCTTTTTGCCGCGTTTTTAAATTTTGCTGTTCAATTCCAGAACAATTTCTGTTCAATTTTTGAACGACAGCGATTCAACCGAATTGAACAACTTTTTGCCATGTTTTTAAATTTTTTTGTTCAATTCCGGAACAACTACTATTCAATTTTTGAACGACAGCGATTCAAACGAATTAAACAGCTTTTTTCCGTGTTTTTAAAATTTTCTATTCAATTCCAGAACAGCTGTTGTTCAATTTTTGAACAGCAATGGTTCAACCGAATTGAACATCCTTTTGCCCGCTTTTTTAAATTTTGCTGTTCAATTCCAGAATAGCTGTTGTTCAATTTTTGAACGGCAGTGGTTCAACCGAATTGAACAACCTTTTGCCCGCGTTTTTAAATTTTTCTCTTCAATTCTAGAACAACTGTTGTTCAATTTTTGAACGGCAGTGGTTCAACCAAATTGAACAGCTTTTTACCCGCGCTCTTAATTTTGACGTTCAATTTGGAAACAACTATTGTTCCATCATTGAACAACTGTTGTTCCTTCAACTAAGAAAACCATTTTTGAGCATTTTTTGATAAACAATATTTAAACAGCTGCTACTCAATGTCTTAATAGCCGTTATTTTTATAATTGAGTAACCTTGAGTAGGGAATTGCACTTGAAAGAGAGAAGGAAAATGGTAAAATTATAAATATGATGTCCTTTGGCACTATAATTCTTAAACAGGAAGCTGATATCATGCACACATGAAGATAAATTCTAAGACACACACAGTTCAAATATGATATCAAACAATTCAGGACCTTATAACGATATGTCTTTTTGCAATATTCGAGTAATATGGCCCTACAACATGAAGAAATGGAACAAGGGGTATTAATGGTATTAGTTTTCTGCTTCTTTCGCCATCCTTCACTCTTAAGGAGTTAATGAGCCTCCCTTAGCAATCATTGTGTTACATACAAATCTTAAGAGAGGATAGGGGGTCTCATCACGAGCCAGCCTACCATGATCATAAGGATTGAACAAGTGACATGCCCATTATGGCTACCACACCAGGGTAATGACCTTCTCATCTATTAGAAGGACAGGAGGTCTCATCATGAGTCAGCCTGATCACTTTATTACAATTCTAGTGAATGGAATTGTGACTATCTGGTTACCACACCAGCACAGTGACCTCCTAATAGATCAAAATGTTAAAATCCAAAAGAAAATACTACATTTACAAAAAAATCTTAAGAGAGGATAGGGGGTCTCATCACGAGCCAGACTACCATGTTCATAAGAGTGTAGCAACTAACATGCCCATTATGGAAACCACACTAGAGTAATGGCCTTCTTATTAACTTGAAGGACAGGAGGTCTCGTCACAAGCTGACCTAATCATTTTGCTACAAATCTAGTGAGTGGCACTGTGATTACCTGGCTACCATACAAGCATGGTGATCTCTCCATCAAAATGGAAAAACAACTATTATTACATAGGGATCATGGCTCATTTTTCGGGTTAAAAAGAAACCCTGTCGAGGCTATGAACGTCTGCTGGCAGCAGTGGCTTTGCTTGTGGTATGAAAGAATGCTCCTTTAATAACCAATTGCTGTTACATACACCTTGTATTCCATTTTCTTTTACCACAAAGCTAGTACTCGAATTAGTGACAATCATGACTTAACATAAGAATAAATAACAAAGATTTGTTTACATATTTTTAAATTTGGAATGACAACGCCAATCATTACTTGTCTAAGTCTTGCTTTTGTCATGAATTTTTAATCATGCAAAGGCATCATATCGCAATAATGGAAATACTATTTTCTCTCACGTTCCAGTCATCTCCGCACAAGATACAATTATGAAAACTTCTAAATCTGACCTTTTGCTACATATATAGTAATTACTTAACTGTCGATCCTCCACATGCAGATTTACCAAATTATGACATTCCCATGTTTGCATTCATAACTGGCCAAATCTCTCCTATACTTGAGGGCGTCGGTGTCCTTTCTTCAAGAGAGGGGGTGTAATTGGCCTTAATTCGGCAAGCATGCGAAATCCCTGCACAAATCCCGTTAGACGCATCGATAAACACTACAATTAAGGCATGAATACTATTTACAAAAAACCACAGCCTCTCTTTCGCTTACAGACGACACCCAGTCGAAACAACAGAGCCAAGAAGAAAAATAACCAAAGGAAAAGAGCATATCAGTCATGGGAGGAGATACCCTTCGAAGCGAGCCTTCAAATTTTCCGATTTCAGAAGCAGAAAGTGCCATCATCCAACGAGCTGTATGGCTGAAATATGTGCATAGATTACAAGGATCCAACACAAGAATTGAAATCAAATTTCTACAAAATCTGCAGGAAGGGAAAACCAGAGTTAACGACCGAACTATAGATGTTACAGAAGAGATCATAGCATAATTTTTGGAAATCCAGCATAAGGGGAAAGATGGGTAGAAAAAAATCCACTCTTGAGAGAAGAAGTAGCAGTATACCAGGACCGAGATGAACCATTAGAATGAAAAGCTAGAGGGATTAACCCTGCCTCTTTACACCAGCCATGGCAGGAGTTGGTGGCATTCATCCAGAAATTAATTACATACGAAGGACGTTGGGATGTGGTAAAAACTTGACAGCTCAAACTTTTAGTTGTGCTCAAACAAAAAATTTCAATTAATCTGCTTGCCTTTTTGAATTTCATATTGCATGATACTACTGTTTGATTGAGAAAGGCCAAGAAGCCCCAAGAAGTGGTTAGTCACCAGATAGGAAGCATATAGCATGGAACAGTTTCATCAACCTAGAAGCACAAGAACCAGAAGTAAACCTCGAGGAAACTGAAACTGAGCCCCCTAGGGTAAATCCTCTAAGAAGAAAAAGAACCCGAGTCTCAACATCAGAGCCAAACAGGCAAAAATGGCCCAAAACACCCTAGGGAACTTCGAACACCATAGAGGAAGCATAACCATCCCATGCACCCTTGCAGGAATTTGAGGAGGAAATGGCCCGAGTCCTAGGGAAAATAAGGACAAACTTTGAATTAAGAAATTTATTGGAAGCAGGGAAGCAAGAAGAATTTGCTGATAAAAATTCCTCCCCCAGCAGCTCTGGTCACACTAATATCCTACCTGACCAAGAGGAACTACAAGATGATGAGACTCTGTCTCCCATTAATAATTATGAAGTATATAGTGATGGACAGGTAGAGGAGAGATTGGAATCGCAAGCTGATTTAGGTGACACTGTCCTTGTGGAGCAGATTACACACATAGAGACAGCCCCTTTGTCACCAGGAGGTAGCATTGCTCCTCCTAGTCAGGACCCTCATATTGAGGTCAATTCTGAAGAAGTAATTAGAAACACCATTCTAGATGCTATCCCTGAAAAAGAGAATTCTACTCCCCTGTCACCAAGTAAAATAAGAACAGGTAAAGGTTTAGACATGAGGAGAATTGAGAAATTAAGAAAGACCTGCAAGAGATTGGAGAAATTGGTGAAATATCTAAGGAAGCAACTAAAAAGAGAAAGAAGGGCCAGGAAGCCTAGAACAGAAACCTCTATTGCAGGGACTCAAACAGAACCAACAAATAATGTTGAAAGTGAAATAAAAATCGACTTCACCGGCTCTATGGAAACTGGAACACAAACCAATTTGATAATCACTACCAAAATTGAAGTACAAATCAACCTGGTAAATACCATCGAAGCTAAAATATAGACAAAACTGGTGAAAAACATCCAAACATCCACCCAAACTGAGCAGAAAGTTATGGAAGAAAAGGGGATCCAAACAGAGGAAACCCCTGCTTGTTCCCATTTAGTAGAGATAGCTGCTAACCAGAGAGTACAAAATGAGCTAGTGCAAGTGCGACATGAACTGACACAGTGCAGAAAGGAGGCAGCGCCATTGCAAGAATATTAGGCACTGCAAAAGAAGTTCACCGACCTCTGTGTCACAGAATATGAGACATTCGCCTAGCTTAGAGGAGAGTAGGAAAAGGTTAAAGAAGTGCAAGAACAGGTAGAGCAAGCTAAGAAGAAAATATATACGATTTTCTCTCTATATGATGATGCTTTATCATGCAGAGCTCCGGCAACCAACTATGCCCTGTTCCTAATAGAGAGGTATCTACTCCTGAAAGTTAAAGCTGTTAGAGCAGGGAAATCCACTACCTTTAAGACCATAGAATAATTTTTCCAATGCTTTAACGATTAGGATGAGCAGGTCCAACACCTCTTGTGTGAGCTCTACATGCATAACTTCTTCTTAGAAGAAGACACTGACAACAATCCTAGCCCCTTCATAGGGGATGTATAATTGCTAGCCTTCCTTTAATTTGCTAAAAACTAGCTAAGATGGGCCAAAGCCTACGACATCTTTCAGAAAAGAGAACATAGTATATATTTATGGGTCAGGGGAGAGCCTACGAAACCTTTGTAGCTGATCATCCAAAATAAGAACTTCATGAGAAGGCCCACTGTGAAGTCTAGGCTGGGACCCATTAATAAAGACATCATAGAAAATGCACGAGAATACTTTGAGGACATATGTGAAGTAACCTTAGTAGCAGCGAAGAAACGGTGGATGACCTCCATAAACAATGTGAAGAATAGGGAGCCCTTCAATTACAGGAATTTCAAGGCTGCTGCCTCCAGGTTCCATTAATACAACAACCTAGTCTACAACATGGGGCCTACTTGGTTGGGATGCAGATACATGAATCCTCTCCTTTGGCTTCCTCTTGAAGAGTATGACTACAATTATGAATTTCTAGAAGGAGCCACAGGCGCTGCCTTTTCACTCATAAAAAGAAAACAAGGCTTCAGGACACACAATGAGAAGACCTACCTTGCCTACTCTTTAACACAGCTACATCTTAATCATTTGTTTGCATGATGACATGCAACTAGGTAAGCAGGGGAGTATGTTGGGCCTAGATTAAGGTATGATTTTCACCCTGTAAATACTTCAAATTATATTATAATTTTGAGAGAATCCCTCTTCACATTAACAATAAGGAATAAAAGATCATGAAAATGGGAACAATCGGACTAATGATGAAAAGTATGGTTTATAATAAGAAATTGACTCCTTTTGTCTTCGTGTGCAGGAAATTAAGAACGCGACCAATAGGGAATGTAAGCCAACGAACAAACGTGAGCATATGAAGGTATAGAAAGTCCAACGATCGGTAGAAGGCGAATAAGAAAATTGGAGTCTAAGAACTCAAACCACAGCCATGCGTAGCGAGCTGTTGTTTGAGAAACACTCTCGAAATTCTCGAAGATTGCGTTTAAAAGGGAAAAAGACGGAGGAGGAAAAGAAGAACAGGACATGAGATCCATCCTGTAATAAATAACTCAGGAACAATCTGTCTAATTATGTTTTGTAACATCCCTGGATGTGACATAGAGTTTTTAATAATCATCTTTTAAAGTTTTTACAGTGTTGAGGCTTCTGGTGGTCTGGGCCCAACCTCTAGGAGTTCCACGCATGGTTTCATATTCTGAATAGTAACAAGACCAATACTTGTGAATCTGATGCAGTTGTGACGCATGTCTGCATTCAATAAAATTACGACTCTCTTTCTTTAAGATTGTTAGAAATTGCATTCTTAGAGTAGGACAAGTGCAATCTTATTTGCAGCAATATTTTGTTAGATAGTTCTAGTTCTATTGCTGTCTTTGCATTTGAATTCCAAATCATAAATTAGCTGATTTTAGCATTATTCGTCTCTATTAATTATGTTCTCTTTCTAGCATAACGAAGTAGTTAACCATTTGATCAGTGTTGCTTAATTAAGTCCTACAGATAACTCCATTGCAAACTTACTTAATCATAGTTGTACAAGTTATTTAATCTGTTTTCAGTTATATTGTTGTTTCATTATCGCTAGGCTTAGTTATACTACTGTTTCATTATTGCACAGCTAGTCATACTACTGCTTCATTGTTTCTTAGTTAACTAGACCGTTGATTCAATTCAATTCCATTTCTGAGTAACTTAGTTAGGCTATTATTCTGTTTAATTCCATTACTGTCATTTCAATGCCTGCTTGGTTTATTTAGATTGCTGTTCAGTTTAGTCAAGCTATTGTTTTGTTCTAGTAAAGAAACAAAAAACCCTGTTGCTCAATCTTAGGCTAAAGATCAATCCAAGTCACCCTTCATAGGATAAATAAGTTCAGGAGGTTAGTAATTCCTTCTTCACGACTGACAAAGAGAATTCATAGACCAGGTGACTCGCATATACTGTGCTGACACTCTTGAAATAAAAATGCTTACCTCGGGTTGATAATTAAATGAGGGAACACTAGAGTTGTCAATAAAAAGTCACCTCTATCCGAACCAACATTTTGGGGCCATTTCCGGGGAGAGTGTTAAGAGTTATCTCCCTTAGTTCATATTTTCTCCATTGATGTGAGGAATTGGGTATTGAAAACGAGAGGGAAGAACCTACGTACCGTTAAGGAACATTCTTTCCTTTTAGCCTGCTGACCAGCAAGTTGTACAAAGAACCATAGGATAGGTTCTCTTCTTTTATGCCTAGGAAAAAGAAGATAGAAGCAAGCCAAAATCATTCGCAACCATCCCCACAACCCAAAGGATTGGTGATCCTTGGGAGGACAACATACATAGACGAAATCATTAAGAAAGCTGAATCTCAGGAATCTATAGGACCCAAAACTGTTTCCACTCAAATTCCTAACATACCCCCTCAGACAACAGCCTTACCATTTGTAGCCTACGCCGAGATTCACAAAAAGACAAAGGGGTTCTAGAAAAGCCTACAGACTGTCATTCATCAAGACATTGACCCTTCAAAAGAGTTGGTGTTTATTTTTAAGTTTGAAACCCTAGTATCATTCCCTAAATCCCAATTGCATATCAAATTTCACTCCCTAGCACTTTCATTCCTTTCCCACATCATAATTACCCTATCCTTACTCCTTATATCACATAATCCCCTTTCCCGAAGCCTTTCATCCAAAAACCCTAAACCCTAGGCTACTCACTTGCCTAGGCTTACAAAATCCCTAAACTATAATTAAATTACCTGTTCCAATTCCCTCATCATTCCTACTCCCTGCCACCTCTCTCAAATAAAAAATACCTTACCTCATCTCCCTAAATTTCCTCACACTATTCCTCACTCCATTTACCTACATTCCACTATCATCACATCTCCCTAGGGTTTCATATTGAGAAACCTATGGAAGAAGAATAGAACAAAAACTACTGTGAGGGAGAAGAAATAAAGGAGAAGAAGTCAAACATAGGAGGGAGAATCCTTAAACTTGAGCCAAAAAATACTAGGGAACTCATGGAATCTCCCATAACTGTGACATTTTTTGAGCATGTGGGCTATTTTTAATTCTGTGAGAAAGTAAAAAGTGCCCAACATCATCCTATCTTGACCATACTATTCATATCTAATCTCCATGACAACTAGGTAACCCTTGTTGGTGTTACTTTCACTTTGTCCACTTCCATTATATCAGATGCCATTGGAATCCCGAATGTTGGGGAAAAATGGTTCAAGAAACAGACTTGGAGGAGAAATACTATGAGCCATACATTAAACCTAGATAGAATAATGAAAGAAAGAGGATTTTTTCTTTCTCTTACCTCATGGAGAGATATGCTCCCATGATGAAAATCATCATGCAATACTTTTCCTATGAAGGTAGGTTCTCTAGAATTTATACCTATCACATCCAGCTACATATGCACTTCACAAGGGTCAAGATGCTTAACATACCTTAATTTATCCTCCAGAGCATTGAAAAGATGGAATTTATTTCCCAAAAGAGAGATTATGAACACAAAATGCAAAGTCTTTTTCACCACTCCCTCATCAAAATCATAGTCCTCCATCACCTCAAACAATTGAAAATTCCATGGAGTTCATTCATAGCTAACGAAATATTCACTACTCCACCTATTAAACATGCCCAAGATGTACCTTCATCATCTCATCTATGCCACCAACATCATCCCCATCCCACATTGAGACTGGATCACCTAACAATGTTGCAATCAGTGAGCCTTAAAAGATTAAGCAGGCTGAGATAGAGATATTATCAAAAAAATACTAGAGAGGTCACAGGAAAGTGTTTGAACCACAGATTATGGGAGGGGCCTTGTCTTCTACATGAAAAAAGCAGGTAGGAAA
This sequence comes from Pinus albicaulis, assembly GCA_034641835.2. NCBI lineage: Eukaryota > Viridiplantae > Streptophyta > Pinopsida > Pinales > Pinaceae > Pinus > Pinus albicaulis. The sequence goes on from CM076574.1 coordinate 1,061,071,730, forward strand.
AGGGAAGAAAAAGATGACAGAGGTAGAGATTCAGGCAGAGGTTACACATGAGGAGGAGGACCTCCATGAGACAAACAAGATTTTGATCTTGTTGAACTAAATGAGCATGATGATGATGATATCACTAGCATAATCATCAAGGAGAAAGAATCCAAGATTAGAGAGCTTCAAACTAATCTTGGCAGGTCTAAAATTTTCATTGATTTTTTTGAGCAGGAGAACGAGCAGCTGAAAAGAAAACATGTCATTGATGATGCCAAATTCATCAAAGCTCAGAGAGAAGCAGAAAAAGCCAAATTTTTGCTTGAAGTGACACTTGAAACATATGGTGTGATAGATGAGGCAGTAGAACAAGTTCCAAGGAGAAAGCCTAGGACTAGAGGGTTGAAAATAGCTCTAGCACTAGAAAGGAAAAAATAGGGTGAGCTTGCTAATAAGCTCATTCTGAATGAAAAACTTGCAGTGGTAGTCAATGAGAACCGGGAGCCATGGCTTGATAGAGCTAACCAGCACCTAGAGAATGTTTTTGAAAAGGAAAACAAATATGATGACATACTGAGGAAGAAGGTCAAGTACTACGCCCAAAAAGACAAAATTGCAATGGCCAAGCTCAAAAGCGCCAATGCAAAAATTAAGGCTTTGACCATGCAAGAAGAGGAAAGGAGGCTTGACATATTGGCTGAAGCCTCACTTCATGCCTAGTCACATCATCAACAAAAAATTATCAAATTTTGAGGATTTTTGGGTATATTTTTGAAGTTTTTGGGATTTTTTGCAAACCTTGAACAGTCTTGTGACAACTAGATTGTCAAACGCGTAGTGCCCTAGGCGTTGCACTCTTTTTTGAGGAAATTTTTGGCCAAAAGAAGACCACCAGTAGATGCACAATGATGAAGACATGCACGAAAACCACTTTTCAAGCCTTGTTCTATAAAATTGGCAATTTAAAAGGTGAAAAAACACTCAAAAAATCAAATTTAGGACCTTTTTTTGCCTATGCGTTGCGCGTTTAACAGTATTGGGAGAATTCGTTTTTGATAAGGAAAATCACCTCCATTTAGAAAAAAAAAGGTAGATTTGGAAAGTAAACTGGACAAACTTTCCAAAGAGCCAGCTTGAGCCCAATTTGGACACCAAGAAGGCACTAAAATCAGGCTGCAACATGTATGGCGTGTTTGACAAAGGGATGGCGCGTTTGACAATTTTCTGATTTTTGTTGATTTTTTTCTGCAAAATTGACTTTTATCTTGGGGAATCATGTTTTTACCTCTGTAAATAAATGATGTAATGTAATTATGTTATTTTTAGTAGTACCTATGGTAAATAAATTAGGTAAATGAACTCAATGAGGTGTAATGAATCAATTCACAAAAGATAGGGATGAGTCACTTGGACCTCCCTACACTTCAGTTTTTAGCTCAGTTTTTGATGGAAATTCTCCTCCTCTCATGGAATTTTATTGATAACTTGCGATATTGGCAGGTTTTCTAGGATTATAAGCAGATAAACAACTTTTCCCAAGGTGAAGAAGAATTTGAGAATTGTTCTATAGATCAAATTTCTGATAAAGGCGATCAAGATATAAAAGAAACTCAGATGGATATACTACAGCTGAAAGAAAACAATATTCCAAAAGGTCTCATAATTTTGGAGAATTGTTTGACCAATATGACGTAGCAAGGAAGCCTACATTGATGCCTACGGAAAAGGGTGTTGAAGATGTAAACATTGGGACAGCCGACAAACCAAATATGGTGAAACTATCCAAGTCCTTATCTTCTGAGGTAAAGGCAGAATATGTTAAATTAATTTCTGAATTTTCTGATGTTTTCGCATGGAATATGCAGATTTAAAGGTGTATGACAAGAAAATCATTCAACACACTATTTAGATCAAGTTTGATCAAAAGCCTTTTCGTCAAAAGTTGAGAAGGATAAATCCCATATTGTTACCATCAAATTTGGTCCCAGTGAGAAAGAAGATTGGAGAAATCCGGCTATGTATAGATTTCAGAAACTTGAACAAAGTATCCCTCAAGGACAACTATCCGCTTCCGAAGATGGACCATATACTTCAAAGATTTGTTGGTTCTTCCTAGATGTCACTGTTGGATGGTTATTTAGGCTACAACCAAATTTTGGTGCACGAAGATGATCAAGACAAGGAACATTTACTACACCATGTGGTACCTTTAAATATGCCAAAATTCTAGTTGGTTTGAAAAATGTAGGGGCCACATTCTAGCAGGCCGTGGACATAACATTCGCTAATGAAATAGATGTTTTCTTGGTTGTTTACTTAGATGATTTGATAATGTTTTCACATTCTGATGATGAAAATTTGCACCATTTGAGAATTGTTTTTGAGAGATGCAAGAAGTTTGAAATATCTCTCAACCCAAAGAAAAGCCTTTTTGCCATGGAGGAGGGAAAAATCCTTGGTCACATCATCTCTAAAGATGTGATCCAGATTGACCCTTCCTGTGTTCAAGAAATTCAGCAGATTGATTTCCCTCGCAGCAAAAAGGAAGTACAAGAATTCAATGATAAGATGAATTACTTATGTAGATTCATTCCTAATTTATCAGAGCATCTTAGAGAGTTGACAAACATGTTGAAGAAAGATAGTGATGTGAAGTGGTCAGAAGATGCTCAAAAATATTTCCATTCACTTAAGTTTGCCTTGATTACTGCCCCGGTTTTGGTAAGTCCTGATTATACTAGAGATTTGATAATATTCTCATTTTCTTATGAACAAACTATGGAAATAGTCTTGATGCAGAAAAAGGATAAAAAAAATCTTCCAATTTAATTTTTCAGTTGCAATATCAGAGATCCAGCCCTTCACTACAACATCATAGAGAAAAAGGCTTTGGATTTGGTTAAAGCGCTGAAAGATTTCACAGTTTACATATTACATTGACACACTCTAGCCTATGTACCTAATGCAGTTGTGAAAGAAGTTCTCATGTAGATAGACTCGGAAGGTAGGAGAGGAAGATGGATAGAAAATTTACTGGAGTATGACCTTGAGATCAAGCCCACGAAGTTGATCAAATGTTAGGGCTTAGCCAAGCTTATGGATGAGTCAAATCTTCATGCTCTTGACATCAACTTGATTTCAGCTGTGTTTGAAAATGAAGAAGAAGTGAATCTCATTTAGGTATTCGATATATTTTTGTCATCTCCACGATCTTTTGATATTGTTTATGTTTTGCATCACCTAAACCCTCCCGTAGATCTTTAAAACTCAAAGCTTCAAAGTATTGCATACTCGAAAATGCACTTTACTGGAAGGATCCCAGAGATGTCTTGTTGAATTGTTTGTTAGAAGAAGAATATAAGGAAGTGATGAGTGACTTCCACAAAGGAGATTGTGGGGGCCACCTATATTGGAAGAAAATGGCCAATAAAATATTGAGAGCGGAATATTATTGGCCAAAACGTTTTGTAGATGTTTACAAAGGATTAATGAGCTACCATGAATGTCAAGTTTTTCAGGGTAAGAGAAAGATTCCTCTTCAATCTATTTAAGACCATCCACCATTTCAGTAGTGGGGCCTATATTTCATATATAAGTACCTACTTCCCAAGCTGCCAACTCAGTTCCACATGCAAAACAGGCACATGTAAAAGTGCAAGAGTTCTCAATTCATCCATTGATCAAATGTCAAAGAGAAATTTTCATAAGTGTAAGGGTATTCTACAAAGTTTGAAAGTGAAATTTGAAACATTGTAAAAGTGGGTTTTAAAGGATTAAAATCAAATTCACTCAAGTATATAAAACCTTATGAAATAAAAAAAAACTTCATTTGTCTCCTCAATCCTTGATCAACCTCAACAAAATCATAATTTTCAAGTTTGAGAGCGAAATTTTACAAAACAAAAGCTACGATGCGTGTTTTTACTTTGTGTTGCACGTTTCCTCTATGCGCTGTACTTTTTCTTAGTGTGCTGCACATTTTGTTAGTGTGTTGCACGTTTCCTCTTTGCATTGCGCATTTTCCAGTTTTCTACAACAAACTCCAAACTTATGTTATCACCTTCAAATCTTCAGCCAAAGCACTCCACATCCTCCAAAAATCAAGTAAGTTACCATTAACACCATCCCTCTCCTCATCAAGTTAATTTGCTGGTGTTTGAGCTTGTTTAAAGAGTTGGTGTTTATTTTTAAGCTTGAAACCCTAGTATCATTCCCTAAATCCCAATTACATATCAAATTTCACTCCATAGCACTTTAATTCCCTTCCCACATAATAATTACCCTATCCTTACTCCCTATATCACATAATCCCATTTCCCTAAACATTTCATCCCCAAACCCTAAATCCTAGGCTACTCACTTCCCTAGGCTTAAAAAATGCCTAAATTGTAATTAAATTCCCTATTCCAATTCCCTCATCATTCCTACTCCCTGTCACCTCTCTCAAATAAAAAATGCCTTCCCCCATCTCCCTAAATTTCCTCACACTATTCCTCACTCCATTTACCTACATTCCACTATCATCACATCTCCCTAGGGTTTCATACTAAGACACCTATGGAAGAAGAACATAACATAAAATATGGTGAGGGAGAAGAAAGAAAGGAGAAGAAGTCAAGCAGAGGAGGGAGAATTGTTAGAATCGAGCCAAAAAATAATAGGGAACTCATGGCATCTCCCATAACTGTGACATGTTTTAAGCATGTAGGTTGTTTTGAATTCTATGAGAAAGTACAAAGGGACCAACATCATCCTAGGTTGACCAGACTATTCATCTCCAATGTCCATGACAACCAGGTAACCCTTGCTGGTGCCAATTTCAATTTTTCCACTGCCATTATATCAGATGCCATTGGAATCTCAAATGTTGGGGAAAAATGGTTCAGGTAAATAGAGTTGGAGGAGAAATAATATGAGCCATACATTACACCTAGTTACAAGAATGAAAGAAAGAGGATTTTCCCTTTCTCTTACCTACTAGAGAGATATGCTCCAACGATGAAAATCATCATGAAATACTTTTCCTCTGAAGGTAGGTTATCTAGAATTTTTACCTATCACATCCAACTACTTATGCACTTCACAAGGGTCAAGATGCTTAACATACCTTATTTTCTCCTCTGGAGCATTGATAAGATGGATTTTATTGCCCAAAAGATAGATTATGAACACCAAATGCAAAGTCTTTTTCACCACTCCCTCATAAAAATCATAGTCCTCCATCACCTCAAACAATTTAACATTCCATGGAGTTCATTCGTAGCTAATGAAATATTCACTACTCCACCTATTCAGCACTCCCAAGATGTACCTTCATCATCTCATCGTTCCACATCCATTTCTCCATCTCAACCCCCAGTTCATGCATCATCATCAGATTAGTCTCCTTCATCTATTTCACCACCATAATCTCTAATCCACATTGAGACTGGATCACCTAGGAGAGCTTAATTCAATGACCCTCGAAAGACTAAGAAGACTGAGATAGAGCTATTAGAAAAAATATACAAGAGAGGTCATAGGCAAGTGTTTTCCCCACAGATTGTGGGAGGGGCCTTGCCTTCTACATCAACAAAGAAAGTAGAAAAAGGAAGCAAAAGATGAAAAAGACAGAGATTCAGGCAGAGGTCACACATGAGGAGGAGGACCTCCATGAGACAAAATAAGATTTTGATCTTGTTGACCTAGATGAGCATGATGATGATGCAATCACTAGCATAGTCATAAAGGAGAAAGAGACCAAGATTAGAGAGCTTCAAACTAATCTTGATAGGTCTAAATTTTTCATTGATATTTTGAGCAGGAGAACCAGCAGCTAAAAACAAAACATGTCATTGATGAAGTCGAATTCATCAAAGCTAAAAGAGACGTAGAAAAAGCCAAAGTTTTTCTTGAAGAGACACTTGAAACATATGGTGTGATAGATGAGGTAGTAGAAAAAGTGCCAAGGAGAAAGCCTAGGACTAGAGGGCTGAAAAGAGCTCTAGCACTAGAAAGGGAAAAAGAGGCCGAGCTTGCTAATCAACTCACTTTGAATGAAAAACTTGAAGTGGTAGTCAATGAGAACTAGGAGCCATGGCTTGATAAAAATAACCATCACCTAGAGAAGCTTTTGGAAAAGTTAAACAAAGATAATGACATACTAAGGAAGAAGGTCAAGTACTATGGCCAAAAAGACAAAATTTCAATGGCCAAGCTCAAAAGAGCCAATGCAAAAATTGAGGCTTTGACAATGCAAGAAGAGTAAAAGAGGCTTGAAATATTGGTTGAAGCCTCACTTCATGCCTAGTCATATCATCAGTAGAAAATTATCAAATTTTGAGGAGTTTTGGGTAAAATTTTGAAGTTTTTGGGATTTTTTGGAAACCTTGAACAGTCTTGTGACAACTAGATTGGCAAACGCGCAGCGCCTTAGGTGCTGCGATATTTTTTGTGGAACTATTTGGCCAAAATAAGACCACCGATTGATGCATAATGATGAATACATGCAATAAAACCACTTTGAAAGCCTTTTTCTGGACAAATCACAATTGAAAAGGTGAAAAAACACTCAAAAAATCAATGTTCTGCCCATTTTTTTCCTATGCGCTTCACGTTTAGAAGTCTAGGAAGAATCCATTTTTGACAAGGCTAATCAAATCCATTCTAAAAACCAAAGGTAGATTTGGAAATTAGACTCGACAGGCTTTCCAAAGAGCCATCCTAAACCCAATTTGGACACTGGTAAGGCACTCAAAATTAGGCTGCAACATCGATGATGCATTTGAAAAAGGGATGGCGCGTTTGACAAAGGGATGACGTGTTTGACAAAGGGATGGCATGTTTGACAGTTTTCTAATTTTTTCTGAGTTTTTCGGCAAAGTTGACTAATCTTGGGGAATCATGTTTCTACCTTTGTAAATCAATGATGTAAATGTAATTATGGAATTTTTACTATTACCTAGGGTAAATACATTAGGTAAATGAACTCAATGAGGTGTAATGAATCGATTCACAAAAGTTAGGGATGAGTCACTTGGACCTCCCTACACATCAGCTTTCAGCTCAGTTTTTGATGGAACTACTCCTCCTCTCATGGATTCGATCCCTGAGGCTGGGAGGAGTTTGTTTGAGGTATATATCATGTAGTTTTTCAATCATTTCATAGGTTGGAATTAGTTGGATGTTGGAGTTTTTATCATTGAATATTTGTAATCATTTTGGAAGGATCTTAATAAAAGTTTTGTAGCTATTTCTTTGGGATACCTGTGGTATGGTTATCTAGTATTTTTTCTTCTCATGTAAAATTATGTTTGAATGTATTGTCTTGATAATTCATTTCACTTCTATTGTATGATCACTTTCAAGTTGATAAAAATAATTCATATCACATGCTTTGTTTCTGTAAAGTTTTCATATTCTGTTCATCTTTCTTTCAGTTTAGGAAGAATTCATCTTTTATGCTCTTCCTAGCTCCTCACATGTTTAAATCATTCCATCCCAAGAACCCTAATGTGCTAGCCTTCTTACCTACTTTTCCCCATTGAATGGACTGTAACCCTAGTCCTATTTGCCCTGACCTAGCCTATTTGACCTGACCTAGCCTATTTGACCTAATATCCTCATCCAGCTACCCAATAAAAATCAAATCAAACCCTTATGCATTTCATACATAGCCTAAAACCCTAATTTATCCAACCCTCTTGGCTGTGACCTTGTGGAGAGAGCTCTCTCCGGTTTGTTTGGGCTAGATACCAAGCCAAAAGATTGGTCTATGGTTACCTCTATTGGGATTTCTTCTTTGGCCTTAGAAATGTGGCAGAGTGATAAAATCCTCGATGGGCTGAAATTCATCCTTACTTTAGGCCTATCTGAAGATAAAATTCTCTCTACTTATATTGCTACCTCAGGCTTAAAATAGGTTGATTTCAACTACTCTTCAAGGGTCAAGGTCTTATTCTTTAAAAGGGTAGATATCGAAGCTAGAAAGTGGGTCAAGGTCTGCACCAATATAGCCAATATCTTTTCCCAAGTTGAACGAATTGAGTTGGGTTATAGTTTTTTAAGTGTTTGATAGAGCTCCTTGGTCACTGAAAATGTAGCTCGATCGAGGGTTAAAAGTAAACCTTGATCGAGCCCATGTTCGCAGACCGCATATAAACTAGGAGCACAACCAAGAGTGTACCAATATCTCAATCGAGAGTATTGGAGCTTGATCGAGCAATGGAGAGTTCAAATCAATTGCGCCAAATACCTTGATAACTTCCCAGAGGCTCAAACAAAGGTAGGTATTCTATCCTTTGTCTTTCTTATTTATTTATTTTTAGCATATAACCTAAGAAAAATAAAAAGTTGGATAAAATTATGTGCAAAGTAAACCTCCCTTACATTCTAGGGACCACTGAAAAAATAGCCTACATTCTAAAAAGAAATATCATCATGACCACCTTCAAACCATCAAACACCATCCATAGTCATCTCAATTATGTTAAAGATCTTACAGATCCCAAATGCCATAAAGGTGTTTATTTAATTACATGTTCTTATGTAACACCATATATAGGGGAAGCTCGTCGATTTGTCTATATTGGAATCTAGGAACATTCTGCTGACATAAAACATAGTCAGTCTAAAACTTCAGCATTAGCAGAACATTCCAATAGTACCAAATATCAAATTTCTATTGAAAAGACTCACATCCTAGCTAAAATTCATCATTGAATCCATAGGAAATTTAGAGAATCCATAGATATTAATATAAATCATAATAACCTTAATAGAGATGAAGGATGGAATATAAGTGAGAATTGGATTCCCACCTTAACATCCAAATAAATCTCTTCCCAAACCCCCTCCTTGCAAGACTTCTACTTTATTAGTAATTAATTGTTTTAACGAGATAAATTTCTCTTTAAATAATATAATTTTATTATATACATAATTTAACTCCCCATATTATATAATCTAATCATACATAAATTGAAAAAATTAAAAATATTAATTATTAAAACAATCACTTTACAATTAATATAACATAGAAATATTCCCCGATGGGGGTCAGGAACAATGAGGATGTCCTTCCTAAGGGAACACATAGGCATCCATGGTAATCACGTGGCCACAAACGGGTGAGCCAACCTCCCCACCCTAAAATTACACCTTGAGTATGGGAGAGAGTAATGATTGGCATGTGAGTTTTAATGTCGCCTTGGGTCTTGAGAGTGGTGGCAAGTGATCGAATGTCATGGAGGGTGGTGGGAGTGTTCGTTGGTTATTCTGTTTATGTGAGAACAATGGCATCTGTGGTGTGGAATGTGTAATATGCGGTATTTTCATGTTTTTCCCTCCTTTTGAGTGTGCTTATTTGTCAATTGTCGAATTGGGCTTCGACTCACTGAGCTTTCGAGGAAAATTGGGTATGGTTGCCTCATTTGGGTGGTTTTCTGTTGTTTCTGTTTCATTTTCTGTGATTTTAGACAGGGATAGGTGGTCATTATTCTTTTCTAGAATGGGCGAGTAATTGTGTACCTCTTTGACCCTTTCTCAGTCTTTTGTGCTATAGGGTGGAGCCATTGGAGTGGATGTTTTAGGCTCTAGATAGTGGGGCTTCTGAGAGGCTGTCTTAGGGGATGTGAAGGAATTTGGCTCGTGGTGGGTGTTATTGATGTGTATTTTGTGTTCACTGCGTGGTGGTGAGTGGTGGCTCAGCCGGTGCGGGTGGTGCTTTTTTTGTGTGGGAAGCTCAAGATGTTTTGGGCGGGTGGTCCTCTGATCATTCCAGTGGTGTGAGGGAGCCTGACATGCATCCCCTTCCTTGCTCAGGGCGATCCTCCTTCCAGGAAAGGTCCAATTTGGGCAGATCTGGAGATGACATGTCCATGTCTGGGCTAGAGCTAGGGAGTGGCAGTGTTGGTCCGGTCCAAAGTGGTCGGAGCATTGATGGTTCGAGTCGTGCAACAATGGGTGATAGAGGTGGTGTACGATCGGGGTGTGTAGGGCCTGTAGCTCTTGGTGGTCAGCACGTGGGCTCAATGTTGGGTCATGGAAGCTGCACTTATCCAGACCAGTAGCGTGGGGGTTTGACTTGTCGTAGCATTTCTGGGCTTCGAGTGTTGGCACATCATGGTGTTCGTGGAGAATGACAAGTTTGTTGTGTTGAGATGTTGATACTTGATCCAGTAAGTTCTTGAACGTATGGAGACATCAGAGCAGGTAAGGAAAGAGGAGTTTGCTAATTTTATTGCCACTTTGACCAAAATGAATTACTTCCAATGCCATGTCTGGGAGCGTGTAGTGGTGGTCTGGCGAGGCCAGAAATTGTTATCTGAGAAGGTTGAGAAGCTCGAGGCCTGGATAACCCATTTCAAGGAGCATGTCCAATGCTCCTTCCGTCCTTCGCCACCTCTTGGAAAAACGCCGGACAACCCAACCTCCATCACTTATGACGACTAACATGGATTCAAGTGTTTTATATGTTTTGTCTATTTATTGGTGCCTATGGCCTCTTAAGTTGTGGACTATCACTTTTTTTTTGTTTCACTGTCATATGCTGATAGTGGTAGCCAACAAACCTGGTCGGGTTGAGACTACCTACGTTTTCATATTGATGTACCTCTTTTGGGAAACATGAATAAAATTTTGACTTAAAAAAATATAACATAGAAATATTTATATAACTATTAACAATTTGCATTAAGTTTGATTTAATAATTTATAATATTTACATTATATTAAATTTAAAAGGTCGATCACAAAATATTCTTAAATGCAATGTATCCATAAATCTATTTGAAACAAAAAAAAAATTAAACAAATAAATTAAAAAAAAAACAACCATGTACAAAAACCATGAAAACTAATTAACTAAAAAAAATAAAAATAAAAAACCATACAAAAACCACAAAAAAAAAACCTTCAAAAAAACCTAGAAAATCACATAACCAACCAAGAAAACCATATTAAAAAAAATCTTCAAAATAAATTATAAAACACAAAACCAACCTAGAAAACCATAAAGAAAACCATTCAAAACAACCTAGAAAAACTTCGAAACCACACAAAAAAAATTGTAATTTAGGTTTTAAATTTGTTTGTTACTTACAATGTCTTGTTTATTAAATGCATATTTTCTGATTTTGAATGGTCAAAACAATTTTTTTCTAATTATTTTAGGTTTTAAAGTTTTTCTTTAGGAGTTTTGTGAAATTTAATTTCAAATTTCTTAATTTTTTGTTATTTAAAATGCATTTAAAATTTATAGAAAATTTGATTGAAAATATACTCCAAAAAAGAAAACAACAAAACTATTACCACTAAGTAAGTAAATTAAGAGCTTGAGATTGACATGATGAATATGGTTTCTGATAGTGGACCTCTATTTATAAAATAAGAAATTATATTTTATTTTTATTTTAAATTTAAATTAATTTATATTTTAAATATTTTTTTAATAATAAATATAGTACAATTTCAGTTTTAAAAATAAAATATAAATATTTAAAGTTAAAAATATAAAAAGAGAAAATTTTGTTATTTAATAAAATATGAATATAAATATAAATATAAATATAAATATAAATATATATATATATATATATATATATATATATATATATATATATATATATATATATATATATATATATATTAAAAAATATTTAGCTTAGCAATTTATATAATATTTAAATATAGATAATCATAACTTTTAACATAACATATATATAACTATATAACATAACATGTACCCCCGATGGGGGTGACGAACATCAAGGCTTGTTAGACGTGTTTGAAATGAATGTTTACAGTCGGCAGACGGTAAGGAGGACAAATCCCCTGTCTCCCATTATGTATGGTGTACAATGAGTTTAATGATGTCGTGTTAGGAATCTCATTCATTTGCTTCGGGATTGTGTGTTGGTGTGGTAATTGAGTTTATGGCACTCGTCAGGTTTCAGGAATGCTATATTATTGTGGTAGTATTGTGGCAGGCAACTTATAGTCTGAGCTTTGTTATTCTATATGGTTCCCCAAGCCCTCGGTTAGTCTGGGACTGGTGGATATTATGTCGTCATTGCCTCCTCCACTATGAGCGATTCAAAAAAGCATTAATTTCTTCTCCCACTACCTATTCTTTTATTTTAGTCAATGGCTCAAGAGAAATATGCATGGTAATTTGTTGAGCCTTAGATCCCATGCTTATGTTGCTTGCTAGCTTTCTCCCTGAGTGTTCTTGGTGTTTGGGAGGGTGTCTAAGCCTCCTTTCCAATATTTATTGGATCTTCCTCTCTATGTGGGTTCTCTCTAGTTTTCGGAAACCCACCACTGGGTGAGGGGCATTTGGGCTCAATGGTGGAATGGAGGTCTATATGTGAATGCGGTGGCTGATAATTGGCTTGGGTAGATATATCGTGTGATTGTGCTATGGTGTCAATTCCTTCTATCTGTGTCTCTAGTCCCAGGAGTTTCTACTTGTAGAGGAGACGACAAGGTCTCAATCTAATTGGTGTGTTTATTTTCTACAGGTTTGTTTGCAACTCTCTGGGAGGGAGAGTGGTGGTTGTCAATTCTGAAGAGTTGGTGTTTTCTGGATAATTTGGGGCTGCCTTTTGCCCCATTTCCATTCACAACTTGCTGGAAGGTGTTGTTGTTCGTTGGTGGTCATGTATTAGAAGTGTTTCCTTGGGCTATCATCATGCATCCTGTGTCGCGTAATTCCTGCTCCCAGCCCAAGCAGAGGGGAGCTTTGACAAGCCAGGGTGGATGTGGCAATGAGTTGAAGGTGATGTTGGAGGGTCGGTTTGCTCATCGTTTAAAGAGCAAGGGTCAAGCCACTAGAGGTGTGAGCTATGTTGCGTCAGGAGCTTGGGGTGACAAAGATGGTTCAAGAGTAGCGAGGGGTAGTCATGCAGCTAGTGGTGGAAAGAAAGGTAGTGTGGTGCGTGGAGATGGAGCAGGTGTGCGGGGCCAAAATCGTTGGTTAGGGTGTGCAGGTGTTGTTGGCCGACATAGTTTCTCTATTTCCTATCGTGACATATTTCTATATGTTTTGGATTTCCTGGAAGCTTAAAATAAGTCTAGAAAGGAAGAACACATGGTTGCCATCAGTACATTAAATCAACTGTGTTAATTTCAATGCCATGTTAGAGAAAGGATTGTGGTGGTTTGGCATGGTCAAAATATGCTATCTGAAAAGGTGGAGAAGCTAGAAACGTGGATGGCTCACTTCAAGCAACATGTTTAGTGTCCTTATCATCCCCCTTCCCCTCAAGGGACTGGTCCAAACAACCCAACATCAATTACTTCTGATAATTGAGCATGGTCACATGTGTTCTTCTCGTTCTGTTTGTCTTTTGGTGCTTTTTGTCTGTTAAGCTTTGCACTGTTCCTTTAGTTTTTCTATTGTATCTGTGTCATATGGTGCTAGTTTTAGTCAATAAACCCAGTCATTGTGAGACTACTTACATTTTGATATTTATGTACTTTCCTTTTGATGAATGCATAGAAACTCGATTTACAAAAAAAACATAACATGTAATTATATTTAACTATTATTTAACTATAACATTACATAGCTATATATTATAGTTCTATATATAAAATATATAACATAACATAATTAAAATATATTATTTGAAATATATATATATATATATATATATATATATATATATATATATATATATATATATATAATGTTATAACATAACCATAACTATAGTTCATAACATAATTATATAACTATATAATTATATATATTTCACTGATTATAACTGAGTTATAACATCATATATATATATATATATATATATATATATATATATAACATAACATAACATAGTTCTATAACTATTTAGTTCATAGCATAAAATTATAAAACATAACTCTATAATTGTTTAACATGTATAACATAACTTCTTATTTAACCTAACACACATAACATACCATGTAACAAAATTAAAAAAATTATAACTATTTCATAATGTTATTCATCAGTAATTTTTGCCTTCATAGATGACTAAATGATTTCCCTAGATTTCTAGAAACAGAGTTCATGAACATTGTGAGTTCTAGAAATCTCACTGCCTTCATCATCCTTAAAGATATTTTTTCACTATTTTATCATTTCATCAGGTCAAGCTTTGCTCACCAGTCCCAAAAAACCCATTAGGGGCTCATGTCACTCCTTCGTCCATATTTTTTCACCTCTGGCCCAAATCCTCTATTTTTTTTTGCTTAAACCCCCACTTCTACCTAAGGCCACCAATCAAACAACCCTTTTGTGTCTCCCAAAAATACCCCAAGCATTGATAGTCTCAAAACTGTCTCTGTAAGATCTTTAGATAAATAAAGTACATTGGATTTTGGATCTTCAATACATCAGTTTATCATAAACTCTGTTTTACACTTGATGACCCCAAAATCTAAGTTTTTAGTTCAAAGCCAAGTCCAAGGAACCTTCCACTAGGTCACCTAGGGTTTCATAAGTGATAGGGTGGATTTGGTATCCTAACATCTCCGTTTTTCCTATGAAAAGAAACTACGTTCAAAAAAGAAAAGGGACAAGTGACTTTGTCCAAAACTGATCAAGGGGTCATTCAAGAAAGGCCTCCTTGGCCTAGTGCACAATTCTACAAGGGACAACTGCCCTTGCTGACATTCCTGCAAGAGGATCAAGATGGCCATCAGCCTAGCAAGAGGTAAGGTAATAGGGTGAAATCATCACAAGAAGACCATCCATAGCAAAATAAGGCAGCAAGGCCTATGTTTGAAGAGACTCAAGGTTTGTGACTGCTTTGGCCAAACAAGGAATCAGTACTACGGCTACAAGGACAGAAGATCACCTCCACACCATCAAGTTCTAATTAAAGATTCTTTAGAAATGATAAATGAGTTTTGAAGGGTTTTTAGAGAACTTAGAAGACAACACCATTTACTTTTTTCTAACAGCCCTAAAACCTAGCATTGGGGGAATTTTGAGGTCTAAAATGGGCCTCCTAAGAAAAATGTACAACAAAAATAAACTTTATAACAACCAATAGGATTCAAGATGATGATGTCAACCATGGGGGATGATTTACCTTTTTTAAAATAAAAGGGTAAAAATATTAAAAAATAATAAAATAATAAAACTACTTTTTTAACTCGTATTTTCAACTTATCTCCCAAAATTTTTACTCAAATTTTGAGTGGGAGTACTTGTTGGATGCAAAATTTAATTTCTCATCCAAGGAGTACCCATGTTGCATACTTTCGATGAACTCTACTACACGAAAAATGAGAAATACATAAAAAACGTGATTGTAATCACATTTTTTTATGTATTTCTCATTTTTCGTGTAGTAGGACCCATCGAAAGTATGCAACATGGTAATTCCTTGGATGGGGAATTAAATTTTGCATCCAATGAGTACTCCCGCTCAAAATTTGAATAAAAACTTTGTGATCAGGAGATCAAGTCTCTTGAAGAAAAATGCTCAAAAATGAAGTTGCTCAAAATTGCTCCGAAACAGATCGAATGGAAAGAGCTCGTCAATACGATCCCAACGCCGTGAACGGCACTCAAATCCGACGCCGTATGAGGAAGATATTCAGTTTTGAATTTTCTCAATTTCAGTTAAAAAAAGGCCAAAATTTGACTTTGGGAAAAAATATATTTTTATTAAAAAAAGAATATTCCACAGAATATTCTGCGGAATATTCTGCTGGTGGCCAATTAAAGGGCGCCACGTGGCCAGCCCGGAGGCCGCCACGTGGCCCCAAGGCGGATTGGAAATGTGCGTTCAAAAGTTTTTATATGGCTGCGGTGAGGTTTGAACATGGGTCACGGCGGAGGAAACCCAACGGTCTAACCATTGGACCACGGTTTGATTCTTGTTTAAACAATGCAACACATTTATATTTGAATGTGAATTTTGTTTTGGGCGGGCCCAAAAGGGGGCCAGCCCCTAAGGGCCAGCCCCCTCCGCATGTAACTAACCGCTCGGAACCCAGAGCTAATGCAGTTGGCGCGTAACAGGTTCGGAGCATTGGGTCACATGGAGAAAAATTCCATTAAATATATGGTTTTGTATTAAAGTTTCCACCGTTTAAACCTTATGTTATGCCGATTAAAACTCGAGTTCAATTGATACCTGCCGACGGTTAAGGACGCATGGGATTATCCACTAGCCCCCTTCCTCTGGCGAAATATTCAGCGGAACCCCCAAATATAGCGCCGAGCACTAATTTGTCGGACTTAACTGGCAGTGTCTCCACATTTAGTGGAGCTTGTTTAGGCCAAACTGGCAGTTGGAGTAAAAGTGCCATAACTTTGGCTAGGAGAGGCCTTTTGATACGAATGTTTTTTTGATTTTGGGTGTAGAGATCATTCTAGAGCTGTTGGAATTGTTTGCAGAGCCATCAGGGCATTCTAACAGTGAATTTACCAGCGTTTTTGGTCGTGGAGCCACCAAGGCCTAAGGGAAGAAGAGCTGTTTTGGACTACCTTCATCCAATGGAGGTGAATGTTTAGTCATTTTAGACTGATTTGGGCCTTCTGAATCTATTTTTGCAGTGTATTTTTCCATTTGAGGCTTCTATACAGTTGTATTCACATTTTGAGCATTTAATCAAAGGAGAAAAAGCCTAATTAGAGGCTTTTGGACCCAGCGGAGGTAGCCCAAGAGAGGGGTGAACCGCTTAAACAATTATTTGCTGTCATACTGTATAATTTTACTGCATATTTTCAGATTCTGATCCTTTAAACAGTAAATTTTCATAAGCAAACTTTTCCTAAGCAGGTTTAAACAGAGAACAAAATTTATCAGTTCATCATCAAACCTCTACACTTCATTTGCAGAATATGTATACTTGTCTATTCACACATTAAAGTTGGATCAATGAATACTTTGTAGTTAAAACAAATACTTTCATTGATCGGATCTCTGTGATTACATTTTATTTCTTTAGGCAGAGTCTGTAGAAGGGCCAGGTAGCCTCCGGATTCATCCTTTCTAGTAAAGGTGAAATATCCGGTGAATGCCCCTACAGTCAATCTCTGTATGAGAAATAGTTTGTTCTCACGATTTCAGATCAGGTTGGTATCGGAGCTCAAGGTTTTGCTTAAGAGTTTGTGAAATTTGTGCAAGTAAATTGTATTATTCTGTAAAATTTGATGCTCACTAGGCTGAAATTGCAAAGAGGGGAAGGTCAATTGGTTAGAGAACAAGTTAATCCTCAACCAAGGAGGGCTAGAGTGCCATTACATCCACCTTCCATTTCATCCTCAGTAGCCTTAGAATCAGCCACAAACATGTCTTCCAGAGAAGGAGAAGTACATGAGAAAATGGATCCCAAGGAAGAAGAAAGAGTCTTTAGAAAAGCTTTCTTAGACTTGACTGAGATGGTTAGGATCCTATACCAGGAGAGAAATGATAGGATTGCTGGAGAAGGGTCTAGAAACCAAAGAGAAGAAGGAGATTCTTCAGGAGGAAAGAAAGACAAAAATGAGTCTAAGAAAGGGAATGGAGGAAATGGTGATCCACCATCTCCATCATCATCCTCATCCTCCACATCATCCTCTTCTACTTCTGTTAATCAGTCACACAAAACAAAAAAATCTCTTAAAAATCCTTTGTTAAAGCTTGATGTGAAGTTTGAGTTGCCAATGTTTAATGGTGACGTGAATGCAGAAAAATTGGATAATTGGATTAGACAACTGGAAGTCTATCTAAGAATTCAGAATTTGCATGATGATCACACAAAAATCCAATTAGCCTCTTTGAGAATGGATGGAGCAGCTTTGGTTTGGTGGGAAGCCAAGACCAGGGAGGAAATTAAAAAGCATGGTAAGATAACTCTAACATGGAATGAGTTTATTACTGCTATTAAGAAACAGTTTTATCCTCTTGCTCATATTCAGAAAGCAATCATGAATTGGCAAAATTTTAGGCAAATTAAAGGTCAAAATGTGCAAGATTATACCCAAGATTTTAGAAGGAGAGCACTTCTACTTGGAGTAGACTTACAAAGTCAAGACACCTTGTTGAAATACATAGGAGGTTTGCACAATTATCTGCAACATACTATTCTATTGTTCAATCCTACCAGCTTAGATGAAGTCTGTGTGCAGGCTACACATTTAGAAGCTAGAGGAAAGAATGCTTTTGATGCTTTTGATGAGGATAGTACTTTTAAAAACAAAGGAAAGAAGACAGTTGCTAATTCAAGAAAGGACAAAGGAAAGTTCTTTTGCGAGAACTGTTCGAAGACTAGTCATGATGAAGATCATTGTTGGAAGCTTCATCCTGAACTGAAACCAGAAAAATTCAAGAACAAAAACAAGACCAAAGAAAAGGAGAAAACTGTTGCAACAGTTGAGCAAGACTTAGGGTCAGACTCAGGAGATGAGACAAAAATCATAGGCATGGTTTTAAAGAACACTAAGGGGAAAGAAGTGGTGCAAGACACAAATCCCAGTTCTAGCTCTTTGAATTGTCACAAAGATACTCATGATGAAAAGAGGAGGATAGAGCTTTTCCATGTGAGGGTAATTTCCAAACATACAAAAATTGACACACTATTTGACAGTGGGTCACAAGCTAATCTTATATCTGAAGACTTGGTCAAGCAGCTTAAACTTGAGACCATTCCACATCCGAAGCCTTATCCACTTGGATGGATATGTAAGGATGCCAATTTGCAAGTCTCAAGGAAGTGCATATTGCGCTTTGCAATAACTGCACACTTTATTGACACGGTGGAACTTGATGTGGTGCCGCTTGATATCTCAGGTATTGTTTTGGGAAGTCCTTACTTATTTGACAGGAAGGCCATCTTTCATCGCCATGAAAACAAGTATCACTTGTTCAAAGATGGTAAAGAGTACATTGTGAGAGCTCACAAGAAGAAGATGGAATCTTCTTTACTCCATGCAGGTCAATTGAAGAGACTGGTTAATGCAAGTCAAAGTCTAACTTTGTTGATGTTGAAACGACCAGATTTTGAGCATTTGCCATTTTATGATGTTGCTAATAATTTGTCTCAATTTGATAATAGTTTGTCTTTGAAAAAAGATGATGTTGTGTTGCACGAATTGCCTTTTGGGTCAACCAATGCAGTGAATGAAGTGTCAAAGCTAAGCAGTGCAAGCAAGAAGGACACAAAATTCAGAATGGGACAAAGTTGGTTTCAGAATGGTATAATTCGCCATGGGAACAGTTTGCAAGGTGAAGGTCATTTTAAGTCTTTCTGGAAGTTTGATCAATGTAGAAAAAGTTTGTTTTCTGCAAAGTACAATTGCTGTTCTGCAAATTTTAATCATTTGCATCATGACTCCGTCAATCTTAGCAATGGTAGATCAGTTGATTCCAGAGACATGTTATCATTTTCTCAAAAGCTTCAGTTGATGAAATTGGGTAGATTTCAGTTGTTCAAAGGTGGAAGAATGGAGAATCAGTCTCCACATCATCAGTTTCAGTAATCAGAAAGATTTTGAGGGTCCAAAAGCTTCCCATTTGGGAGGTGTGATCTGGAGATCAAGTCTCTTGAAGAAAAATGATCAAAAATGAAGTTGCTCAGAATTGCTCCGAAATAGATCGACTGGAAAGAACTCGTCAATACAATCCCAATGCCGTGAACGGCACTCAAATCCGACGTCATATGAGGAAGATATTCAGTTTTGAATTTTCTCAATTTCAGTTAAAAAAGGCCAAAATTTGACTTTGGGAAAAAATATATTTTTATTAAAAAAAGAATATTCCACAGAGTATTCTGGGAATATTCTGTGGAATATTCCACAGAATATTCTGCAGAATATTCTGCTGGTGGCCAATTAAAGGGTGCCACGTGGCCAGCCCGGAGGCCGCCACGTGGCCCCAAGGCGGATTGGAAATGTGCATTCAAAAGTTTTTATATGGCCACGGTGAGGTTTGAACATGGGTCACGGCGGAGGCAACCCAACGGTCTAACCGTTGGACCATGGTTTGATTCTTGTTTAAACAATGCAACACATTTATATTTGAATGTGAATTTTGTTTTGGGCGGGCCCAAAAGGGGGCCAGCCCCTAAGGGCCAGCCCCCTCCGCATGTAACTATCCGCTCAGAACCCAGAGCTAATGCAGTTGGCACGTAACAGGTTCGGAGCATTGGGTCACGTGGAGCAGAATTCCACTAAATATGTGGTTTTGTATTAAAGTTTCCACCGTTTAAACCTTATGTTATGCCGATTAAAACTCGAGTTCAATTGATACCTGCCAACGGTTAAGGACGCATGGGCTTATCCACTAGCCCCCTTCCTCTGGTGGAATATTCGGTGGAACCCCCAAATATAGCGCCGAGCACTAATTTGTCGGACTTAACTGGCAGTGTCTCCACATTTAGTGGAGCTTGTTTAGGCCAAACTGGCAGTTGGAGTAAAAGTGCCATAACTTTGGCTAGGAGAGGCCTTTTGATAAGATTTTTTTTTGGATTTTGGGTGTAGAGATCATTCTGGAACTGTTGGAAGTGTTTGAAGAGCCATCAGGGAATTCTAACAGTGAATTTACCAGCTTATTTGGTCGTGGAGCCACCAGGGCCTAAGGGAAGAAGAGCTGTTTTGGACTACCTTCATCCAATGGAGGTGAATGTTTAGTCATTTTAGACTGATTTGGGCCTTCTAAATCTATTTTTGCAGTTTATTTTTCCATTTGAGGCTTCTATACAGTTGTATTCACATTTCGAGCATTTAATCAAAGGAGAAAAAACCTAATTAGAGGCTTTTGGACCCAGCGGAGGTAGCCCAAGAGAGGGGTGAACCGCTTAAACAATTATTTGCTGTCACACTGTATAATTTTGCTGCATATTTTCAGATTCTTATAGTTTAAACAGTAAATTTTTATAATCAAGCTTTTCCCAAACAAGTTTAAACAGTAAACAAAACTTGTTAGTTCATCTTCAAAACACTACACTTCATTTGCAGAACATGTATACTTGTCTATTCACACATTAAAGTTGGATCAATGAATACTTTGCAGTTAAAACAAATACTTTCATTGATCGGATCTTTGTGATTACATTTTATTTCTTTAGGCAGAGTCTGTAGAAGGGCCAGGTAGCCTCCGGATTCATCCTTTCTAGTAAAGGTGAAATATCCAGTGAATGCCCCTACAGTCAATCTCTGTATGAGAAATTCTTTGTTCTCACAATTTCAGATGCTTTGGAGATAAGTTGAAAATATGAGTTGAAAAAGTAGTTTTTTCATTTTCCCTCTAAAATTTGATGATGTCATCAAATCTTATTTGATTTTTTCCACTATTATTTTATAATTTCCTTAGGAGGCCCATTTTAGACCTCAAAATTCCCCTAATGGCATTTGGGAAGAATGCCAAACAGGTCAAATGATGATGATAAAGCCTCCTTCGTAACAATAGATGGCATTCAAAGGATATCAATCAAAGGCCTCTCAAAAAGTATCAAAAGGAAGGCAAGCATGAGGTAAGATTGCCCTAGGAGGCAATTATGATAAGCATAGGTTCACCGTTGAAGAAAAGAGGTGTCAAACTCCAAAAAGGACAGTGATCAAATGCAAAAATTGTGTAGGCACCTGCAAAAAAAGAAGTGGCTAGGGGAGACACAAAATGGTTTAAAAACTACTAACTTTTAGAACCAGAGATATATCACTGTCAACATGATCAAAGAAACAAACATGTAATTGTTCTGAAAACAGAGAAGCCTCCAAAAAATGGTTCCCCTATCAAAAGTATATTCTGCAAGAGATAGTTAACCATGCATGATACTTCTGCAGGATTGTCAATATGGTTACCTATAGGAAAATTGATAAGGTAAAACAAACCTAATATGTTTCTCACGATGATGGCACATATAAAGACTAAAGGAGTTGTTGATGCTTGCTGGTAGGGTTTTCACACCAAAGTTTTTTCACTATCTCAATGAGAAAACATGACAGAATAACAGTTGAAAGAAGGTCAAAATTCTTCCTTTTAGTCTATCCACCAAGCAATCAAAAGCATAAAAGATGCAAGGCTGAATACTCGAAGGAAAAAGTGCCAAAAATGATCATAGGTTTACTGTTTACAACTGTTGAAGTTCATGAAAAGGATAAAGTGAATAAAACCTTCAAAAAAGGGCACTAATGTCACTGTCTGCCTATTTTCAGCAAAACTTTTTCAGAATAACCTTTTTGCTTCCAAGAAAGGGTTCATGTTTCCAAGTATGGGTAAGAGGCACAATTTGAGCTTGTTAAAGAGTTTTTAAATCTAAGGGGAACATCAAGATGCTCCAGTAAGGCAAAAACCATGTTTTTTAGGACTCTGCCACCTACAAGGCAAAAATACCATAAAGACAGTGAAAAAGTGAGAAGGGGAACAAACATTAGAAAGTGGGTTTTTGGTCATGAAATTATTTTTCAAAAGAGAAATATAAAGGTCTTTTCCATCTTCCCAAATCATTTCTGTCTTTGAAGGAGAAGTAGAGAGCCGTTGAAATCATTTTTAATGTTTTCTGCAAAAATTGGTTGAAGTTTTCAGGCGCTACACACCGACAGAGGCACTACACACAGAGCCGTCAGCACTGCGCACAAAGTAGGCAGACATAGTGCAAAAAATCACTGCACTACGCACCTGAGAGGCGGTGCTACACACCAGCAGAGGCGTTATGCACACGCCTAGGTTGGGCCCAACTTTCCCACCATTCAATAGCGCTGTAGACCGGTTTGCCAACTGCCCGAACCAACCCGACGCTACGCATAGGGAAGGCCCGACATGAACGGCCTATTGGGTGGCACTACGCACAGAGGGTTTTTTCCAGATTTGCCCAAAAGTGGTCAAAATCAAATGATTTTTCCTCTAGGCTCCTCCACAGGGTTAGACAAGGTTGGTGGTCCCTCTTCTTTGCCCTCCAAGTTTTTCTTTTGCACCCATAATCAAAGAAGAATATAAAAAAACCTAAATTTGGCCAAACCCTAATCTTCATGAAAATCAAATATTTGACTTTCTAGGGCAAGAGTCACCAAATTGGAGTGCTATCATTAGCCTAAAAATACACTCAATTACAAGCTAAACCTCCTCCTAAACTCTGATGCATTCATATACTTACTTAATTTTGCCCCCATTTGCTAAAATATGTCCTCACCATCACTCATTTATCCTCCCTAGACGTAAAGGCTCTCACCAAGCTAAAAATAATTTTGTTCTAGATCAGCCAGTATGTCTGGAGAAGAGATCAGTACCAGTAGTGATGAAGGCCAAAGGCCTATCATGCCAAAACACAAGGGAGGAAGTGCTAATAGGTTTGAGCCTTTAGATACCATTCAAATCATATCTTCTCCTATGATCCTTGCATGTTTTCAAGATTTTGGATGCTATCAGTTCTGTGAGAAGGTTAAACAGGTCCAAAACCACTCAGAGTTGACTAGGTTGTTCATCCTCAGCCTACAAAACCACTAGGTCAACCTAGCAGGAGTAAATTTTGAACTATCATCTGAATCCATTGCTAAAGCCACAAGAATACCAGATATTGGTGAGAGATGGTTCAAGCATAAGAAATTGGACTTAAGCTACTATGAGCCCTTCCTTAAACCTAGTTATCAATAGGGATGCAAGACTGTTTTCCCCTTCTCCCAACTAGTAGAGAGATATGGCCAACTGATGAGGCATATTATCAAGTACTTCACTTGTGAGGGGAGGTACTCCAAGATATATTCATTTCACATAAGGCTGCTAATGCACTTTACCAGGGTTAAATTGCTAAACTTACCATACTATCTCTACCGGAGCATTGACAAAATGGCTTGAGTGGTTAAGAAAAGAAGTTATGCCCACCAAATGCAAAGCCTTTTTCACTACTCCTTGATTAAGATGATTTTTTTACACCAGCTAGAGTAGCAGGGAATCCCTTGGTAATTTTTCATCTCACATGATATATTTTCAAATCCCCAAGCCTTCATTCAACAAAATTTTCCTTTTACTTTACACTCACTTACCTCCACTCCTCCATCACCTCCACCTATGCCTTCTCCACAAGGAAACTTCCCTCTTTCTTCTTCCCATGTTGCATCAAGTGAAGATGATGACAGTGGTAATGATGAACAAGGAGGTGACAATAGCAATGAAGAACAAGAAGATAATGATGAAAGTGATGAAAACAGTGGGGCAGATACAGAGTTTAATGAGGAGGAGCAGGAGGATGATGATGACATGGAGGAGAGAGATGAACATGGGAGTCATGAAGACAAAGATAGTGAGCACTTGGAGGAAGATAGTGATGATAGTGATAGAAATGAATCACTCCCAAGTACAGAAAAAGAAAGTGCTAATGAGAAAAATGAAGACTTTGAAGATTGTGAAGAAAATGATGAACATGACAGTCAGCAAGAAATTGAACATGACAACCAAGAGAAAAATGTGCATGAGCATGACAGTGAGCACAATAATAGTGCAAAAAGTGACAAAATGGATGAAGATGATGAATATGAATAAATAAAGGAATATGATGAGGAAATAGAAGATCAAGAACAAGGAATTTATGAGGCACAAACAAAATTTGAGGAGGTAGGCAGTGACCAAGAAAATGACCCTGATAAGACAGTTAGTGATGTGCAAGACAGCGAAAGGGATATTCATGATATTCATGACAGCTGTCATGACTATCATAGCACAAATTAGCCTCCTAATGATAATGGGAGTGAAGATAGCCCAGAATATGATGAAGAAAAAGACCCTCATGAGGAACAAGGTCAAAGTGAGGCAAGTGAGGAAGGTAATGATCAATTTGAAGGCCAATATGGAAGTATGGAAAAGAGTGAAGACAATGATGATGAGGATGCTAAATATCAAGAAAATAGTGACCCAATGAGGCATGAGGTGACTCATGGGAGCCATGGAAAAAATGAAAAAGTTGGTGACAACAATAACAAGGGTCAAAGCAATGAAGAAAAAACATTCAAAACTACCATTGTCACTCCTCTCACATGCACATATCACAGAGGGAAGAGAGATGTGTTTGCTGCCTCAAAAAGGCAAAGGGCCATCTCTTCTCAAGATATCGAGCGATTGGACAAGGGCAAGGAAAATATGGAAAGAAGTGAGCAGCAGGTAAAGGTAAGGAGAATCAAGAGAATCAAGAAAACTTCTCAAGAAGCTCAATTCATTGATCTAGACAGTGACAATGAGGACAAAGAGATGGCCACCAGATTGCTACTCTTAACCAAAGATGCACAACTTAGGAAGTGAAAAAGAGATTTTGACATGGCACAAGGTGTCATTCAGTATTGCAAAGATGAGCACAAGCATTTCAAGAAGGTGAAAAGGGACCTTACTCTCCAGAAGAAAATGACCAAGCACTATGAAAAGAAAAACATGCTTGCTTGTGGCAAACTGAAGGAGGCCCTCATAGAGATAAAAAAAACTAAAAAGGGAAAAAGAGCATGATAGCCTTGGATTTTGGCTAAGGCTTCTCAACAGGTGTCCAAGAACTCTTGAGGGACCTCTCCACAAATTTTGGGCCAAATTGAGAAAAAAATTGTGTTTTTGAATTTTTGAGGCCTCTGTGCGCAACACCCTAGGTGCTAGGCACAAATTTGGTGCATCCTCATCTTCTAAACTTTAAATTTTTGGATTCCCCTCATCTTCCGCAGTCTTCTCACAAAATTTCAGATCATTTGGAGCAGTTTTGACCCCCCAAAAGGTCAAAAAATATCAAAATTTTGACCATTCTGCCTCATTTTCAGGCAAGGTGTTGTGCACAGAGAATTGTTGGGATAATGGGTTTTTGGGTAGGAAAATGGAAATAATTTAGGAAAAATCAGGAATTTATGGAAAGTAGACTCATCAGGCTTTCCAACGAGCCATCACGGAGCCAAATCCGACATCGGGAAAGGGTCCAAAAATTAGTCACAAGAGACCCTATTTTCTGCTTAAGTGGCGTTGTGCATAGAGACTAAGTGTGTTTGGACCAAAAGTCAACCAAACACACTCATTTATTGCAAATTGATATTTTTGAGTTTTTGGAGGCAAAACACTCTAGAATTAGGTGCAAATAGTTATTTTGGCATTTATTTCTTAGGATATTATGTGCCTTGGGCCTTGCATGGTCTCTTGGCCATAAATGACATTTATGGTTGAATTTGACATTTTCCTACCATATTTAGGGTTTTAGTCCTCCTTTGCTCCATAAATAAAGCATGAGGCCCTTATGTATTTTGTTGGCATTTGATGAGATTTAAGAGAAATATACATGGTTTTATGAGCTTGGAGAAGAAATTGGTTTTGTGAAGTTGATGAATGGCTTGTTTGGCTTGATGATGGAGAAGCTTGTTTACAGGATTCCTTAGCTTGGTGAATGGTGATGTATTCTTAACTTGTTTATGTTTTATTGTTCTCATTATGTTTCCTCCTTCTTGGTTGCTATAAATCAGAAAAGTATAGGCTGAGACATGCTCTTTGAGGCACCTCAGTACTCCTGTTTGTTATAACTTTGATGTTTTCCTCTGTTTGGTCATCTTAAGGAATTCTTGATTTCTCCTTAGGTCCACCAAAAATTGTTTTTTTTTTCATGTATGGTTAGTATGATAGTTTACAAGTATGATTCACAGTATGCCTTGCTTATTTGAAGCTTTCAAAACTCTATCTTGCAACCTTTTCTTTGGAATATTGTTTGCTAGGTTAAGTCAAATAGGTCTCGTTCGATCTTGCCCTTTGTCCATGCCTACCAACTTGTTTCAGAGTTCTCAATAGCTTGATATATGATGTTCAGGAGTTCCATCTTCATAGATTGAGTTATTTGTGTTATCTTATATGTTTTCCCAAATTCTGAAGGTGAATTTACTAAAGTTAGAAGCTCTTATGCTTTCTATATTTCACTGGAATGTTTATCTTGGATATTTATCAGTTTAAGTATTATTCATTGAACTTAATTGTTTTTCCTACCTCATGAGTTGTAGCTTTTAACTATATGTATTTAAGACCTCCTAGTCTTTCCCAAATTTGATGTTCACTCCACCTCATACATCACCTTAAGTATCCATTAACCTTGCTAAATTGGCCCTGCAACACACTCTATTTCATCATTTGGACACCCATGACCTGCATTGACTCCATAGCCCAATGGCTTTGACAAAATCTCACTCCACCTATTCCACTTGACCATCTTACCCAACCAAAACAATCAACAAACCCTACACTTAATAACTAGCCTAAAATCAAAACCCTAAAGAAAAAATAACACATCCTTTGCACCCAATAGAGAGATCTGTCTCTGAGTCCAGGAAGGCTAGGTCCTAGGACTCCAAAGACTGGTTCCATGCTACCCTGTCATTTTTTCTACCAATCTGCCAAATCACGGGACACTAACATTCTGGTGATCATGGTGGGACTTTCTGAATTAGTGACAATCTAAGTATCCCTTAAGACTCCAGAATCCCTTGAAGAATATCCAGTGATTTATTTTCCACCTCATCGCCACACTAACATTCTGGCGATCACGGTGGGACTTTCTGAGTTAGTGACAATCTAAGTATCCCTTAAGACTCCAGAATCCCTTGTTAAAGAATATCCAGTGATTTATTTGCCACTTCATCGCAACACTAACATTATGGCGATCACGGTGGGACCTTCTGAGTAAGTTCATGCTTAAACATTCCTTAAAATATTCAGAAACTCTCGACTGATAGTATCTAGTTGTTTATCTACCACCTCATCGCCACGCTAACATTTTGGTGATCACGATGGGACTTTCTGAGTCAGTGACAAACTAAGTATCCCTTAGGACTTCAGATACACTTATCAAATCATAGAGAACTCAAACTATCAGCCATAGAGTAGACTCTATTTGTTTCACCATCCTAGAAAAATGATGATTCAGTTGTAGGACACTCTTACAAACCTTAGGACTACTCATAGGAACTCAGAAAACCCAAAAACACCCTTAGATTGGTTTCTTGTCAATTATTGGTGGTGGACCATAAACATACATTCTTAAAAAAACAAAAAATATTCACCAGTTGACTCCACTAGCCTCCAGTAGCCCTATTACTTCATTAACAATCATTTGAATTCCTAGATTTGTTTCAAACCAACCCTAAGAAGTTTATGACCCACTTATATACTGTAACAATTTACCAAGCATTAAAAGAGGTCAAACTTCAGAAAACAATACTAAAAATTTCAGCCTCTCTAAATTTTGAAATTTGAAATTTGGCTTCACATAGGATTAGTACCAGATCTCATCTGGACCCAAACCCTCCCAACATAGTTGATGACCCAGAGAAGATTTTGTGGCAAACTTCTAGATCTGGAAACTTAACCACTATTAGGACCATCCATAGAGTGAGCTCTATACCTAAAAATCTTACAACTTTACAAGATCCCCAGTTTGACTTGCACCATACAAAGAACCTCTTCAGAAACAAGTCTCAAACTGATATTGACCAAACTGACCTTGAACCCTTAGATTTGCAGCAGAGTTCTAGTAGAGAAGCCTCTCCTTCCACACCACCTAAATTTCAGCTTCTCTATCACTTCAACTCTTTCCATACCAAATCTACTCAAAATTAGTTTGTTGGTCCAAGTACTTCCACCACACCCATCCATAACACCACTATAAAAACCACTCCACTTCATCATACATCTCATTTCACCAACCCTCCACTTTTAAACCCTCCATTAGTTCCCATCATGGCAGCTTGGTATGCTCCCTTGGCCTTACCTCAATCCCTAGTGCCTTTGCCAAATGACTATTAGTCTAAGATCCCTCATTTCACAAGGGCTGAATCCATACCTTCCCAATAGCATGTAGATAGGATCAATGATGCTTTGGATTACATGGAGATAGAAGAAGAAACCATTAATATGAGAATATTTGCACAAAGCTTAGGGGGAGAGTCCAAAAAATGGTTCAAAGCATTAACTCCTAATTCAATACATGATCTCATTTCCCTTTACCAGCCTTTCATAAAAAAGTGGGAAATCAAGAAAAATCCCCTCCAAATCCTGTCTGAATACAACAATCTTAAAAGAAATGTAGGGGAAAGTGTGAAAGACTATTGCACCAGGTTTAACAGTGTGTATAATTTCCTCTCACCTCACATGAAACCCCAACAAGGCCTAGCACTAGTAAAATTCCCTGAAGGTTTTGACCCAAAAATGACTTTCCAATTGAGAGAAAGAGACCCTAAAACCTTAGAAGAAATGCAAAAAGTAGCTATTAGTGCAGAAGTAAACTTGATTGAAAAGAGAGCCAAGTTGAAATCAGAAAAGAGAGTGACCTACAAAGATGAAACCATTCCCTCAACCTCCTCATCTGATACCAAAATAGATAGCCTAATGAGAACTGTGGACAGAATGATATAAAGAATAAACTTAAATGAAAGGAAACCTCCTAGTGACAACCAAACCAATTCCCAAAAAAGAAACAAAACTCATAACTTCAGAAGAGATAATACTCAAATCAAACAAAGGGAAAATGACCAACAAATCAGACCTCCCTTTCAAAAAAAATTTGTAGATGAAGAAGGAGAAATTATAGAACCTGAAGAGAACAATGTAAACCTAATAAGCTCTGATAATGAAAATGAAGTTTTTCTCACGAAAGAAGAACATGGTATTTTTTCCTTTGATAAAACTAAAATAGACTGTGAAGACTCTGAAGATTACCAATTAGGACTGGAAAATGCCATTATGGAAGTCCATAGGCAATATGACTTTAGGAGTAAAAGAAACCAAGAAGCCTATAAGAAACACCAAATTAATACTGCTACTAGGAAAGCTCCAGAAAATAGTCATAAGGAAACATCTGAAAATATAAATAGCATAGCTAAGAAAACTGACCCAAGCAAAGGAAAAATCAACTTGCAAAGTGGTGACACAAGCTGCCCTAGTACCTCTACTAGTGGCCCTAAAAAAATTATGTTATCTAAAACCCCTGATCAAAATCAGAAAATCAAACTTGTGGAGAAGGATGGGGCTGATAAAGCTGATGAAAGTATGTATAGGACCCAAATCCCTTTTAGCTTTGAGGGGGATATTTCTAAAATTAAGATAACCATGCCTCTCACTGAACTAGTAACCCAAGGAGTGTATAAATCCCAAGTGTTGAAGATCTTGAACTTAGGAAATGATATTGACACGCTAAATTTAACTGATGATGGTCCTGAATTGTTATTTGGACATAAGGTTGAAGGAAAGTATCAAGAATGAGTTGTCCCTCCTTTCTATATCAGTCTAAACATACATGATAAAATATTACACAATACTATGCTGGACTTTGGAGCCTCTCACAACCTCATGTCTAAAGCTGTGATGGAAATATTAGGCCTAGAAATAAATAAACCTTACAAAGACTTTTACTCATTTGATTCGAGTAGGGTTAAGTGTTTGGGCCTAATCAAATATCTTTGTGTCAATCTGGCACAAATTCCTACTAAAGGTCTTGTCATGGACATAGTGGTGGCAGACATTCCCCTAAGTATGGAATGCTTCTATACAGATCTTGGGGAGCCAAACTTCAAGGAAACTTTCAACTAGAAATGTCCTATGCCACTATCCCTGTTTTCAACCAGACAAGAAAACTTTACCGAGAATCACACATGAAGTATATGGTGAGTAACTTGGATAGGCCAAACAACACCCCTATCTGTTCCATTCATTTAGATTTAGATTCATTCATCTTGTATAATGAAAATTTCATTGAGGAACAAGTAAGTGAAAATAACAAAGATCTAGTGTTACCAGAACAACCAAATATATCCTCAACTGAAGAACATATCATCCCAAACTCTAGCAGCCCCGAAAAAAAAAAAAAGTAGTGAACATGAAATAGAAACACTATGGAACATAACCTTTGATGGTTTTTATGGCAAGGCTAGAACATGGGCTGGTATTTGGATACATAACACTAATGAAGGTCATTCTTACAAACTAGACTTTCAGTGCATTAATAACATTGCAGAGTATGAGGCTCTCCTCCTTGGTTTACACCTGCTCAAAGACTTAGGAGCTAAGAAAATCTCCGGTCAAGGAGATTCTGAACTAATAATTAAAGAAATCATAGGTGAATATTCAACTAAGAATCGAAGATTGA
Organism: Pinus albicaulis; assembly: GCA_034641835.2. Lineage (NCBI taxonomy): Eukaryota > Viridiplantae > Streptophyta > Pinopsida > Pinales > Pinaceae > Pinus > Pinus albicaulis. The sequence continues at coordinate 1,061,102,741 of CM076574.1, forward strand.
GAGAGTACAGAAATGCAGCCTTAGATCTCCTCAAAAAATTTGAGAAATATGAGCTAGCTTACATTCCTAGAGCCCAAAATAGTCTTGTAAACGAGCTTTCCTTTGCTGCTAGCAACTGTCAAATACCACTTGCAAGTGAATAGTATACTGTCAAAGTCAAACACCGGCCTACAGTGCCCGATAACATTGACTATTGGCGAGTGTTTGAGGGTGATGAACAAATTGATGATTTTTTGCAATCTAGGAATGAATTTACATTGAAAAAACCAAGTTTAGGGCATGAAGAAGATGTTTCTACAGAAGAAAAGACCTTAGAAACAGAGATTCCACATTTTGGTGATATAAACCTGCTTACACATCCTTGTAACGCAGAAATTTTTGAGGATCCTGACCAAAGGGACCTTGAGGTTTTAGAGTGTAAAGATGATACATTACCAAGATGCCTTGCGACATTAGAAGAGCTTTTTGACTTTAATGATGTAGCTAAGAAACCAAAAATGGAATCCATAGAAAATGACGTAGAGGAGTGTAACATTCGCTGCCTAAAGGAACCTAAAATGATCAAACTCTCCAGAACTCTTCCTCCTTGCATAAAACAAAGATATATTGAACTTTTCCAAGAATTTAGAGATTTTTTTGCATGGGGATATGAAGATTTAAAATCATATGACACAAGAATTATTCAACATAAAATTCCTCTTAAAGAGAACCATAAACCATTCAAATAAAATTTAAGGAGAATAAACCCTGTCTTATTACCTTTAGTTGAGAAGGAAATCAGAAAGATGTATGATACTGGGATTATAGTTTCCCTTCGATACTCAGAGTGGGTTTCAAACCTTGTGTAAGTTAGGAAGAAGACCAGGGAGATTAGGCTTTGCATCGACTTTAAAAATATGAACAAAGCCTCCTTAAAAGATAACTACCCCTTGCCTAAGATGGATCACATTCTTCAAAGGGTGGTTGGCTTTAAGAGGATCTCCCTCCTTGATGGTTTTTCTGGCTACAACCAAGTATTAGTGTTCTCGAGTGATCAACAAAAAACTGCCTTCACTACCCCTTGGGGTACATTCATGTATGTTAAAATTCCATTCGGATTGATGAATGTGGGGGCCACTTTCCAAAGGGCCATGGATATAAATTTTTCCGAATACATAGGCTACGTCATAGTCATTTACCTTGTTGACATCACTGTTTACTCTAAGACTGATGAGGAACACTTAATCCACTTAAGGAAAGTTTTTGAAAAATGTAGAAAATATGGCCTTTCCTTGAATCCTAAGAAAACATTGTTTGGTCTCTAGGAAGGAAAACTCCTAGGTCACATCATCTCAGAAGAAGGAATAAAAATAGACCCCAAAAGGATTGAAGGCATATTACAAATCAACCATCCTAGAAACATTAAAGAATTAAAGTCTTTCATTGGGAAGATAAAAATCCTAAGGAGGTTCATCCCTAATCTTGCCAAACTTTTTAGGAATATTAAAAACATGCTTAAAAATGAGATAAGGGTTAAATGTACCTTAGAAGCCAAACATTCCTTTGATTAGGTCAAACTATCCCTCACTCAAACACCGATTCTAATCAGTCTCAATTTTGCTAAAGACTTATACATTTTCTAATTTTCCTCTCAGCATACCATTGTTGCAGTGTTACTGCAAAAGGACATGACAGGACAGGAATAGCCCATAGCATTCTTCAAGAAATCCCTTAGAGATTCTCCTTTAAAATACAACATCATGGAGAAACAAGCCTTAGCCTTGATCAAAGCATTAAAATACTTTAGAGTTTATATCTTACAGTCTCATATCATTGCTTTTGTTCCGCACTCGGTTGTCAAGGACATTTTAAATCAGGACCCTGACAGTAAAAGGGGAAAGTGGATTGCCATTATATTAGAATATGACTTAGAAATTAGGCCCACAAAACTGGTTAAAGGACAAGGGTTTGCAAAAATCATGTTTGAGTCAAATTTCAAAGCTTTAGATATGAACATGGTTGAAGTTTTAGAAAAACAAGAAGAATGCACTGCTCCCCATGTTGAAGAAACATTTCTGAATTCATCTTGGTATGCTTATATTCTTTATGTGCTTTTCTATCTTAATGCTCCCCCTACATTATCAAAGACAAAAGCTAGATTCCTAAAACAAAAAGCTTTGAAGTTCTGCATCTTAGATGAGATATTATATTGGAAGAATCTTGTTGGTATACTGCTTAAATGTTTGCTTGAGGATGATGCAGGTAAGATCATGCATGAAATGCATGAGGGAGAGTGTGGAGGCCATATTTACTCGAAATCCATAGCCAACAGAATCCTTAGAGCTGGCTACTATTGGCCCACCCTTTTCATTGATACCCATAAACTAGTTATGACTTGCCATAAATGCCAAATTTTTGATGGCAAGAGAAAACTCTTATCTTTACCTTTACATCCCATTACTGTTGAAGCTCCTTTTCAACAATGGGGTTTACACTTCATTGGAGAGATTCACCCCACCTCGTCTGCACAACATAAGTGGATCCTCACTGCCACTAATTATTTTACCAAGTGGATAGAAGCCATCCCCTCTATAAATGCCACTGATTCAGTCATTATCAAATTTCTTGAGACGAACATCCTATCTAGATTTGGTTGCCCCAGAAAGATCATCACAGATAATGCTGCTGCCTTTTCATCCAAAAATATGATTGAATTTTGTCATAAATATCACATCACACTTGGAAATTCCATAGCTTATTACCCTCAGGGTAATGGATTAATTGAATCCTCTAAAAAAATCTTGGTCAATATCATCAAGAAGCTCCTAGAATAGAATCAAAAGGCATGGCATGGCAAGCTTATACATGCACTATGGGCTGATAGACTAACCACTGAGAAATCAATCGGTATGTCTCCCTATCAAATAGTGTATGGCATGGATTCCATTTTTCCAACATCCTTGGGAGTTCTGGTGGTAAGACTTCTCCAAGAAGTGCAATCAGAAGAAAATGACATGCAGAAAAGTCTGAACCAAACCATTCATTTACAGCAGACAAGGGAATAACTTTATAACAAGACTCAGGAAATACAGGAAAGCATAAAGAAAATATTTGACAGAATAACCAAAGCTAATAATTTCCACATTGGAGACATTGTACTAAAGTGAGATTCTAGGAGGGAAGACAAAGGTAAACATGGTAAATTTAAGAATTTGTGGAAAGGCCCTTACCTTATTCAGTTAGTTAGAGGTCATAATGCTTTCTTTTTACAAGGGCTTAATGAAGAAGAAATTTTTGGAGGTCCTGTAAATGGCAGGATGCTCAAACACTATTTCTGTCAAGAGTCCTAATTTTAAAGGTTTTCATTCATTGTACATAAAAGAGAAATCACAAAAAAGATACAAACCAAAAAAAATGAAAAGAGGGTAGATTTGAAAAGAGGTAAAGCCCCATACCCAAAAAATAGAATTACTGAAAGTGTGTAAGCCTAAATACCAATACTAGTGCATAAAGAAGTCTTGTTCCAGTCATCTAACCTAATCATGGTTGAAACATGTTTTAAATTTATTGTTGATAAGTTAGTGAAAGATAGTTGGTAAAATTATTCAAGCTTGACTTGTTAAAAGATAGATTAGGGAAGGAACATAGTGGTTCCACGTGCTTAAAATAGCAAACAATGTATCCTAGCCCTGATTTTTCTAGTCTTATGTTGTACAAAAATAACATTTGTGTGTAGCTTGTTCTTATGCCATAATACTCATGGTAAGTCACATTGTCTAATCCTGATTTAACCATGTTTTCGATTTTATGTTTATAGCTTAGTGAATGAATCCTATCAAACAGTTTAATCTTGAAAGTTGAATAGTCTAGGTAGAAAATCAAAGGAGTTAATTAGCATAATTTGAACTCTGGGAAGAAATAAGATAGAAGTAGATAGTTTGTTTTTCTTTCAAAAGAAAAAATGTCAAGGGTTGGCTAGTCTAAATGCACCCAAAGAAGAAAATTTGTTAGGCAAGTAGGTTGGGTAGGTAGAGATGAAATTGAGCTAATCATATCTTTCAGATTATTGAGATCATAGCTTCAAGCAAGCATGAACAAGAGAAACGAGGTAAAAATCTGTGCAATGGATGAGGTACTGGTCTCCATAAAGCTAGAAATCTGAAGTTCTGGACACCTCCTGAAAAGGAGCTGCCCTTCTCAAGTGGAGCCACTGTTAGTCATCAATAATTTTTTCCTTCATAGATGACTAAATGATTTCCCTAGATTTCTAGAAACAAAGTTCATGAACATTGTGAGTTCTAGAAATCTCACTGCCTTCATCATCCTTAAAGATAAATTTTCACTATTTTATCATTTCATCAGGTCAAGCTTTGCTCACCAGTCCCAGAAAACCCATTATGGACTCATGTCACTCCTTCGTCCATATTTTTTCACCTTTGGCCCAAATCCTCTATTTTGTTTTGCTTAAACCCCCACTGCTACCTAAGGCCACCAATCAAATAGCTATTTTGTGTCTCCCAAAAATACCCCAAGCATTGATAGTCTCAAAACTATCTCTGTAGGATATTTAGATAAATCAAGTACATTGGATTTTGGATCTTCAATACATCAGTTTATCATAAACTCTATTTTACACTTTATGACCCCAAAATATAAGTTTTTAGTCCAAAGCCAAGTCCAAGGAACCTTCCACTAGGTCACCTAGGGTTTCATAAGTCATAGGGTGGATTTGGTATCCTAACATCTCTGTTTTTCCTATGAAAAGAGACTGCATTCAAAGAAGAAAAGGGACAAGTGACTTTGTCCAAAACTGATCAAAGGGTCATTCAAAAAAGGCCTCCTTGGCCTAGTGCATAAGTCTGCAAGGGACAACTGCCCTTGCTCACATTTCTGCAAGAGGATTAAGATGGCCATAAGCCTAGAAAGAGGTAAGGTAATAGGGTGAAATCATCACAAGAAGAACATCCACAGAAAAATAAGTCAGCAATGCCTGTGTTTGAAGAGAATCAGGGTTTGTGACTACTTTGGCCAAACAAAGAATCAGTACTAGGGCTAGAAGGACAGAAGATCACCTCCACACCATCAAGTGCACATTGAAGATTCTTTAGAAATGATAAATGAGTTTTGAAGGGTTTTTAGAGAACTTAGAAGACAAAATTATTTAATTTTTTCTAATAGCCCTAAAACCTAGGAGTTTGGGAAGAATGCCAAACAGGTCAAACGATGATGATAAAGCCTCCTTCATAACAATAAATGGCATTCAAAGGGTATCAATCAAAGGCCTCTCAAAAAGTATCAAAAGGAAGGCAAGCATGAGGTAAGATTGCCCTAGGAGGTAGTTATGATAATCATAGGTTCATTGTTGAAGAAAAGAGGTGTCAAACTCCAAAAAGGACAGTGATCAAACGCAAACGTTGTGTAGGCACCTGCAAAAACAGAAGTGGCCAGGGGAGACACAAAATGGTTTAAAAACTGCTAACTTTTAGAACCAGAGATATATCATGGTCAACATGATCAAAGAAACAAACATGTAATTGGTCTAAAAATAGAGAAGCCTCCAAAAAACAGTTCCCCTATCAAAATTATATTCTGCAAGAGATAGTTAACCATTGATGATACTTCTGCAGGATTGTCAATATGGTTATCTACAAGAAAATTGATAAGGTCAAACAAACCTAATATGTTTCTCACCATGATGGCACATATAAAGACTAAAGGAGTTGTTGATGCTTGTTGCTAGGGTTTTCACACCAAAGGTTTTTCACTGTCTCAAAGAGAAAACATGTCAGAATAGTAGTTGAAACAAGGTCAAAATTCTTCTTTTCAATATATCCACCAAGAAATAAAAGGCATAAAAGATGCAATGCTGAAGACTCCAAGGAAAAAGTGCCAAAAATGATCACATGATTACTTTTTACAAGTGTTGAAGTTCATGAAAAGGATAACGTAAAGAAAACCTTCAAAAAAGGGCACTAATGTCACTTTCTGCCTATTTTCATCAAAGCTTTGTCAAAATAACCTTTTTGCTTCCAAGAAAGGGTTCATGTTTGCAAGTATGGGTAAGAGGCATAGTTTGAGCTTGTTAAAGAGTTTGTCAATATAAGGGGAACATCAATATGCTTCAGCAAGGCAAAAACCATGTTTTTAGGACTCTGCCACCTACAGGACAAAAATACTATAAAGACAATGAAAAAGTGAGAAGGGGAAAAAACATTAGAAAGTGTGTTTTTGGTCATGAAATTATTTTACAAAAGAGAAATATAAAGGTATTTTCCCTCTTCCCAACTCATTTATGTCTTTGAAGGAGAAGAAGAGATCCGTTGAAATCATTTTTAAGGTTTTCTGCAAAAATTGGTTGAATTCTTTAGCCGCTACGCACTGACGAAGGCGCTACACATAGAGCCGTTGGCGTTGCACATAGAGGAGGCAGACACAATGTAAAAAAGCACCGCGCTACGCACTGACAGAGGCACTACGCACACGCCCAGATCGGGCCTGACTTGCCCACCATTCAATAGTGCTACGCACAGGTTTTCCAACCGTCCGACCCGACCTGGCACTACACACAGGGAAGGCTTGACAGGAACGACCTGTCGGGTGGCACTACGCACAAAGGTGTTTTGGCCAGATTTGCCCAAAAGTGGCCAAAATCAAAATTTTACCTCCAGGCTCCTGCCCAGGGTTAGACAAGGTTGGTAGTCCCTCTTCTTTGCCTTCCAAGTTTTTTTTTGCACCCATAATCAAAGAATAATATCAAAAAAACTAAATTTGGCCAAACCCCAATCTTCATGATAGTCAAATATTTGACTTTCTAGTGCAAGAGTTACCAAATTGGAGAGTTGTCATTAGCCTAAAAATACACTCAATTACAAGCTAAAACTCCTCCTAAACTCTGAAAAGATTCCTATACTTCATTTTTCCCCCATTTCCTAAAATCTGTCCTCGCCATCACTCATTTGTCCTCCCTAAACCTAAAGGCTCTCACCAAGCTAAAAATCATTTTGTTCTAGATCAGCCACTATGTCTAGAGAAGAGATCAGTACCAATAGTGATGAAGGCCAAAAGCCTATCAAGCCAAAACACAAGGAAGGAAGGGCTAACAGGTTTGAGCCTTTAGATACCATTAAAATCACCTCTTCTCCTATGATCCTTGGATGTTTTCAAGATGTTGGATGTTATCAGTTCTGTGAGAAGGTTAAACAGGTCCAAAACTACTCAGAGTTGACTAGGTTGTTCATCCTCAGCCTACAAAACCACCAGGTCAACCTAGTAGGAGTAAATTTTGAACTATCATCTGAATCCATTGCTAAAGCCACAGGATTACCAGATATTAGTGAGAGATGGTTCAAGCAGAAGAAATTAGACTTAAGCTACTATGAGCCCTTCCTAAAACCTAGTTATCAATAGGGCTGCAAGACTATTTCCCCCTTCTCCCACCTGCTAGAGAGATATGCCCAACTGATGAGGCAGATTATCAAGTACTTCACTTGTGAAGGGAGGTACTCCAAGATCTATTCATTTCACATAAGGCTGCTAATGCACCTCACCAGGGTTAAATTTCTAAAATTACCATACTATCTCTACTGGAGCATTGAAAAAATGGCTTCAATGGTCAAGAAAAGAAGTTATGCCCACAAAATGCAAAGCATTTTTCACCACTCCTTTATTAAGATGATTGTTTTACAACATCTAGAGCAGCAAGGAATCCCTTGGGAAGTTTTCATCTCATATGATATATTTGCAAATCCCCAGGCCTTCATTCAAAAAAATTTTCCTTCCACTTCACACTCACTTACCTCCACTCCTCCATCACCTCCACCTATGCCTTCTCCACAAGGAAATTTACCTCTTTCTTCTTCCCCTGATGCATCAAGTGAAGATCATGACAGTGGTAATGATGAACAAGGAGGTGACAACAACAATGAATAAAAAGAAGATAATGATGAAAGTGATGAAAACAGTGGGGTAGATACAGAGTTTAATGAGGAAGAGCAGGAGGATGATGATGACATGGAGGAGAGAGATGAACATGGAAGTCATGAAGACAAATACAATGATCACTTGGAGGAAGAAATTTATGATAGTGATACAAATGAATCACTCCCAAGTACAAAAAAAGAAAGTGTTGATGAGAAAAATGAAGACCTTGAAGATAGTGAAGAAAATGATGAACATGAAATTCAGCAGGAAATTGAACACGATGACCAAGAGAAAAACGTGCATGAGCATGACAGTGAGCACAGTCATAGTGAAAACAATGAAAAACTGGATGAAGATGATGAATATGAAGAAACAGAGGAAGATGATGAGGAAGTAGAAGATCAAGAACAAGGAAATGATGAGGCACAAACAAAATTTGAAGAGGTAGGCAATGACCAAGAAAATGAACCTGATAAGACAGTCAGTGATGAGCAAGACAACAAAAGGGATATTCATGATAGTCATGACTGTCATAACAAAAATCAGCCTCCTAATGATAATGGGAGTGAAGATAGCCCAAAAGATGATGAAGAAAAAGACCTTCATGAGGAACAAGGTCAAAGTGAGGCAAGTGAGGAAGGTAATGACAAATTTGAAGGCCAATATGGCAGTATGGAAGACATTGAAGACAATGATGATGAATATGCTAAAGATCAAGAAAATAGTGACCCAATGCGGCATGAGGTGGCTCATGGGAGCCATGTAAAAAATGAAAAAGATGGTGACAATAATAACAAGGGTCAAAGCAATGAATAAAACACATTCAAAACTACCATTGTCACTCCTCTCACATGCACATATCACAGAGGGAAGAGAGATGTGTTTGCTGCCTCAAAAAGGAAAAGGGCCATCTCTTCTCAAGCTATCGAGCCATTGGAGAATGGAAAGAAGTGAGCAGCAGGTAGAGGTAAGGAGAAGTAAGAGAATCAAGAAAAGTTCTCAAGAAGCTCAATTCATTGATCTAGATAGTGACAATGAGGACAAAGAGATGGCCACCAAATTTCTACTCTTAACCAAAGATGCACAGCTTAGGAAGTGGGAAAGATATTTTGACATGGCACAAGGTGTAATTCAATATTACAAAGATGAGCACAAGCATTTCAAGAAGGTGAAAAGGGACCTTTCTCTCCAGAAGAAAATGACCAAGCACTATGCAAAGAAAAACATGCTTGCTCGTGCCAAATTGAAGGAGGTCCTCATAGAGCTAAAAAACCTAAAAAGGGAAAAAGAGCATGATAGCCTCAGATTTTTGGCTGAGGCTTCTCAACAGGTGTCCAAGACCTCTTGAGGGACCTCTCCACAAATTTTGGGCCAAATTGAGCAAAATTTTGTGTTTTTGAATTTTTGAGGCCTCTGTGCATAATACGCTAGGTGCTACACACAAATTTGGTGCATCCTCAGCTTGAAAATTTTACATTTTTGGATTCCCCTCATCACTAGCAGTCTTCTCACAAAATTTCAAATCATTTGTAGTAGTTTTGACCCCCCAAAATGTCAAAAAACATCAAAATTTTGACCATTTTGCCTCATTTTCAGGCAAGGTGCTGCACACAGAGCAGTGTTGGGAGAATGGGTTTTTGGGCAGCCAAATGGAATTCATTCTAGAAAGTAGACTCATCGGGCTTTTCAACGAGCCATCACATAGCCAAATCTGGCATCGGGAATGGGTACAAAGCTTAGTCACAAGAGACCCTATTTTCCGTTGAAGTGGCGCTGTGCACAGAGACTGTCTAAGTGTATTTTGGACTAAAAGTCAACAAAACACACTCATTTATTGCAAATTGATATTTTTGAGTTTTTTGAGGCAAAACACTCTAGAATTCGGAGCAGATAGTTATTTTGGCATTTATTTCTTAGGATATTATGTGCCTTGAGCCTTGCATGGTCTCTTGGCCATAAATGACATTTATGGTTGAATTTGACATCTTACTACCATATTTAGGGTTTTAGTCCTCCTTTTCTCCATAAATAGAGCATGAAGCCCTTATGTATTTTCTTGGCATTTGATGAGCTTGAAGAGAAATATACATTGTTTTATGAGCTTGGAGAAGAATTTGGTTTTGTAAAGTTGACAAATGGCTTTTTTGGCTTGATGATGGAGAAGCTTGTTTGCAGGATTCCTTAGCTTAGTGAATGGTGATGTCTTCTTAACGTGTCTATGTTTTGTTGTTCTCATTATGTTTCCTCCTTCTTGGTTGCTATAAATAAGAAAAGTATAGGTTGAGACATGCTCTTTGAGGCACCTCAGTCCTTCTGTTTGTTATAGCTTTGATGTTTTCCTCTGTTTGGTCATCTTAAGGAATTCTTGATTGCTCCTTAGGTCCACCAAAACTTGTTTTTGTTTCATGTATGGCTAGTATGCTAGTTAAAAAGTATGATTCATGTTATGCCCTGCTTATTTGAAGCTTTCAAAACTCTATTTTGAAACCTTTTCTTTGGAATATTGTTTTCTAGGTTAAGTCAAATAGGTCTCGTTCGATCTTGCCCTTTTTCCATGCCTACCAAGTTCTTTCAGAACTCTCAATAGCTTGATATATGATGTTTAGGAGTTCCCTCTTCATAGATTGAATTATTTGTGTTATCTTATATGTTTTCCCAAATTCTGAAGGTGATTTACTAAAGTTAGAAGCTCTTATGCTTTCTATGTTTCACTGGAATGTTTATCTAGGATATTTATCAGTTTAAGTATTATTCATTGAGCTTCATGGTTTTCCCTACCTTATGAGTTGTAGCTTTTAACCATATGTATTTAAGACCTCCTAGTATTTCCCAAATTTGATGTTCACTCCACTTCATACATCACCTTAAGGATCCATTAACCTTGCTAAATTGGCCCTGAAACACACTTTGTTTCATCATTTAGAGACCCATGACTTTCATTGACTCCATAGCCCAATGGCTTTGACAAACTCTCACTCCACCTATTCCACTTGACAATCTTACCTAACCAAAACAATCAACAAACCCTACACTTAATAACTAGCCTAAAATCAAAACCCTAAAACAAAAAGAACACATCCTTTGCACCCAATAGAGAGATCCCTCTCTGAGTCCAGGAAGGCTAGGTTCTAGGACTCCAAAGACTGATTCCATGTTACTCTGTCATTTGGTCTACCAATCTGCCAAATCACGGAACACTAACACATAACTATGTAACTATATCATTATGTAAATATAACTATATATATTTAACTAGATTAGAAAATTATAACATATCACATAGATAAATATATTATAGTTATATATATATTAATTTTAACATAACATGAAATTTTATATAACTATTTAACATAACATAGTTTTGTTATTATTTAATACACATATCATAACTTTAACTCATAACTATATAATTATATATTTAAGTATTATAAAGTTGTTTATTTGTGTTTTCATTTTGGAGAAGAAAAGTATCATGAGTGGCTTTTTTGTTTTTCGATGTTTCTCACTAGGTATCGCATCATCAACAAGAGAGATAGAGATTTTTTTTTGTGATTTCTCAAACAATAAAATGAATTAAAAAATATTAATTAATTAATATTAAATAGGGTGTGTAGGCTTCATGAATTTATATAATATATACAATTGACAATATTATGATATTATGTAATATATTTTTTAATTAATTATATAGGTTCATATTTATATTATTTTATGAAATAATCATTTTGTTATTAGTTTATAAAGTAATTGATTTCAATAATTTAATTAAAAGATTATTTAATTATATATTAATTATAATATATTTTTTATTAATTTAATTAATAAAATCAAATATTAATATAATATTAATACTAAGGTATGATGTAATATAAGTTTAGATTTATTATATGGTTTATGTTATTTTTTATGAAATAATGAATACTTTTTAATTTATAAAGTAATTAATTTTATTATTTAATTAAGAAAATAATGTATAATAAAATTATTAGTGTTAAGAGTATCAAAGAATATGGAATGTTTATCCTATTGAATTTATTTTTAGCTTTCTATTAATTATAAAATAAAATAAATTTTTATTAATTTAAATAACAAAATCAAGGATTAATTAGGTTTATTAAAATAATTACCAGGGGAATTAATGGTTTATTAGAATTATTATATTAATTATAAATATTAGGGATTAGGTTGAGTTTTCAACCATTGTCCCTATTAATGTTGTTGGGATTTTTTTCAATCTCAATTTCCTCTTTGATTTTCCTATTAGAATAATGCTCAATGGTGGAGATGACCTTGGCATTTTCTAGACATATAAGGTGTTTAGATACTTTGGAGTGTTCCGCTAGAGCTAATTTTTTGTAGATCTGTAACGAATGGGGTCAACACATTGAAATTTTATATGAAGTGAGGGGAGTCTTTGATGAAAGATTAGGTATATCCAACAAGGTTTTTGAGTCTTTAAGCTAATATCTTAGCTAAGCAATATGAAGGAGAGACGATTGTATTAAAAATTGGCCTTAGAGGAAATCCATCTCTATAAACTTTTGGAATCCCATAGGATTCTTAGGAGTTATTTTGTTTTTAAAATTGTTATATAGGGAAGAATTTTGGATAGATTTTGCGATATCTCTTATAATTTGGTTACTATTATCCCAGATTTTTTTTGGTAGCTTCCACTTGTGGTGAGATGTTCCATCATTTTTTTGTGGTATTCTTCACTGTCCAAAACTACAGTGGAATTCCCTTTATCCTCTTTTAGTGTCATAATGTTTGTGTTCTTTATGAGTTGTTTGAGTGCAATTAATTCTTCTTTATTTAAGTTTATTTTCGGGGGTTTAGATTTTCTGACAGTGAGCGCACAATCCTATATAATTTTTACACTCGTTGTTTCAAGTTGTGATGTACGACATCCTCAAAAACACATACGATGTCTTCATATGGAATTTTCTTTGGAGAGATCGGGAAGTTTAATCCCTGGTTTAGCACGTTGAGAGCATCATCGTTCAACTCAACTTTTGAAAGATTGATAACCATATTTCATTGCTGAGGAGAGGAATATGTATCATAAAATTATAACATTATATATATATATATATATATATATATATATATATATATATATATATATATATATATATATATATATATATATATAACATAACTAGATAGTTCATAAAATAATTATATAACTAGATATATAATTTAACTATTATAATTATAACATCATATAACTATATACTATTGTCCTATATATATAACATAAGATAATTCTATAATTATTTATCATAACTTAAAGTTATTTGAGAGCCCCAAGGGATATCTCTCTTGGACGAGTTCTTGTTGCTAATTACCTCACCTATTGGGAGGTCACACGGTCAAATCACCTCAACGTCCCTGGGGTTAGGCCTTGCTAGTTTGGCTGATAGGTAGATCCCTTCAGGTTGATCTGCCTAGATTTTCTCGTGGATGTAGTGGCCACTCAGTGTCTGTAAACCATAACATAACATAGTGTAACATGTATTGTGCATAACTATAACAATAGCGTAATATAACTATAACATTTAACATAGCATAATTATTTAAAACATAACACACACACACACACACACACACACATATAAGTTCATGTTTCAATAATGCATCATTGATAGATACATTAAATCCATCATGAAAAGTGAATTTGTTCTAGTGAATAAAAGCATTTAGACACTTTTCTAATTCGTACCATATTGTTTCATTATGTAGTGTGTTGTACAAGATACATTGTCTACATGTGCTTGCACCTAGTACATGCCATGTGTCAAAATCAAACATTAAGAACTTAAAGTCTATTTTAGTATTTGGTTGGAATGAAATTTTATTGGTTTTGTAAATAGTTTTTTTTTCAAACCTTTACATATATATTTACATATTTATGCACTATGAATAAAATTCATTATTAAGAAATGAGAACAAGTGTGAAGGTAGATTTGATCACTTCTTTCGATTTTATTTACATGTAACTCAATACTTTGGTAGATAAATTATCAAAAAATTGACTCTAAAGTTTAGGACTTCATTCTAGATTATTTTGCTTGAGTTTAGAAATAGTTTTTTGTCAAAATAATTTTCTTGGATTAGTTTATATGTAGTATATGTAATATGTTTAGGCATCCCATATATGTACCCCAATTGCAGGCCATTGCAATACGTGGTTGGGCTCCTGATAGATTGCATAGCCCACTGAGAGTTCATGTTCCCCTCGTAGATCCTACCTCTGACGCTAGTCGGAGTGTTAGAGGCAGTGTTTCTATCCCCATTGATGATCATGCAACATCTAGTGGAAATTCTTTGCCTATTTAAGGTGCACCTCCTGCATTTTTTAATCCCCTTTAAACTTTGTGTTTATATCTTGAAATTGTCTTTAATTTTAAAATTGTATTCAACTGATGTGGTTGAATTTAATGTATATGTTATTATGATTCTAATTTGTTAATTATATATATGCTAAATTATGTTTATAATTTACAGTCCCTCAACAGGTTGAAGCTGAGGATCATAGTGCAACATTGATCCCTCCGTGGGATGACGATACAATTCATATCACATTAGAGGATGTTATTACCCGTCATACATGGATCAAAACAGAGATAAATAAGATCCCTATCAATTCATCGACTCATATTGCATTGTCTTTGATGTTGGATAACATAAATAGGTTGATCGAGACATACTGGAGGTCGGTCCCACATATCCACATATTACAATTCATACAAAGGATTAGGAGGCATGATGTTAGAGGCATAGATTCTTGGGAGGTGGTGAAAGAGGCCACCAAGGAGATTGATGTTTGCGGGGTTTTATTTGACATCCATACAGATGTCCCTGTTAGACATAAAGGTTTGATTCCATTGAAATACTTAAGGAATCTTAATGTAGCCCCTTTTTTTATGATATATTCATTGGAGCTTGGGGCTAGTTCCCCCACCTTGAATAGGTTTCCATTTATTTTTCCAAGAATTTATATGAAAATTTCATGTTAGATATGATGTTGGATTACACTGATATTGGATCTCATTATTATGGACACGGGTTGGGACATACTTATGAGTGGGAGGGGGTTCGTAGGACCCTGGGAATGTACCGCCACCTCTGAGATTCTTGCCACTACATCTTGGAACTTGGTATTACCAACAGATCTAGAGGAGTTGTCGTAGCTCAGTGGTGATACATGGGAGACTATTATAGATAGCATGCAGATGTGATTGGTTAGTGCTCATGTTGCATTAGATAGAGATATTAGGAGACCACCACCATTGTCTCGTACCCCACCAGTGCCCTTTTATGATGATGCATTTCTCATGAGTTTATCCTTTAACCAGACTTTGACATATACATGTATGTATCATGATGTCATTCCTGAGGCTTGGAGGGTGCATGACCTACATGACACACACCAGGTACATATATATATACAAAACGTTTGAGTCTTATACTAAAATTATGAATAATTATTTATATTAAAATTTCTAGGTCATATTAGATTGGATATTTATATTAATAAGTTCATGATAAAATGCAGACACATCTCTGCTATATGGTTGAGCTTATGAGGTCATTCGAGGGGGTAGTTGATCAACCGGGCCATCCTCGCCCAGAGCATATTTCGATAGATTATCCTCCACCTTGACCTCGATCTTATATGTTCACTAATGTGGAGGAGAGTCACTAAGTAAAACCACATGGAAAAAAAATTGAGGTAAATTTTTGTATTCATAAGATTTCATATTTTTTTTGTTTGAAGTTATACATATATGTAACTAATTTGTAGACTAATTATAATATGTCCTTGCCATTGTGTACATATGACCATCATTACAGAGTGTCATTGAAGCCACTTTTATGTTGAGACATGAGTGGGATATTGGGTTTAGAGTCACTGATGATGCGGGTCCATAGATGAGGGCCCTAATCATCAAGCCACAGGCAGGGGAGCACCAACATCAAATTCATGATAATACCCCAATCCTACTTGACTTGCATTGCACTCGACTAGGGTTAGTAGATTCATGTATATGTAATTAAAAATTTGGTTCAATATAATTTATTTCTATATATTTTATTTTGTACTAATAATTATCTAATTATTTTGAATTTGAATGTGCTTATTGCAGTACTAACTATCGACACTTTGCGCAACAAAACTCACGTAGGAGTTTTGGTGGTACTTAAAGTGTCATAGTTTGTATATTTTAAAATTCATTTCATAATGTGATACATACTTTGTGTATTTTCATACATGGACAATTTATGGATGTACATCATGGACATTATTTTAGTTTATGGTTGCTTATTATTTCAGTTTATGGATGTTCATGTGATATTTTTAATTTGTATATATTTTCATATATATAGTTTATTGATACATCTATTCACTATTTCAGTTTATGGATTTGTATTAATCTTGTTTATGGATGCTCATTAATTTTGGAATTTTATGGATTTGTTAAAATTATTTCGCTAATTTAATAATTTTCTATACAATATAACTTTTATTAGTAAAATATATGTTCAATTTTGATTTCAAGTTTCATGGACTATGAAAATAAGTACAATTTTAAGTTATGATGCAAGTCACTTTGATACTTCAAATGAACTAAAATATATCATGTACATCAATTTAATATTAAACAAGGAAAGAATTCCAATCATGTTTCATATTGGATTGTAGAGAGTGTCGATTAGTGCAATCAACATTTACGTTAATACAATTCAATTTAATATATATATTTGAATTATAAAGTCATATATATATATATATATATATTTGAATTATAAAGTCATATATATATATATAAAATTTTGTGACCTTGCACCCATATACTATTTTTTGCATGGACAACCATTTTAATTATTTAGAAAAATTTCTTATCTCAAGGTTTAATTAAAAAATAAAAATAGGATTTAAACAAGTTTTATTCAATTTTAATATTAAAAGATGTCATGCAAACAAAAAATAGGTTTTATTCAACATTATTTGTTTTGAGATTATCTACAAGAGCTTATTCATAATATAATATAAGTGAATCATATTGAAATTTAATATATACATCAAAAAACAATATATGGAAACATTTCTATAATTTTATATAATGTTATCAACTTTCCTAAATTTACAAATAGTTATCCAAATATTTCACTCAATTCCTTATGATGGAAATAAGTCTTATTCAAATTTTAAAAACTCAAATATGATTGAAATAATTTATATATTCAAATTTAAAATATGTGGAGATGTAAAATTTACAAATACAAGTTTTATTCAATTTTATTTTGTTTGAGGTTATCTACAAAAGGTTTGTCATAATGCACGTCATCAATAATTATTTTGTTCTTATACTAAAATCAATGTACAATGTTAAACTAATTACCTTGAAATTAATGTGCACCATATATCTAGTTACATCATTTATCAGAAATCAACATCTTCATTGAAATCAATGTGTTATGTTTCCTAGAGACAACCGCCAGGTTGAGAAAGAGATTAGTGGCTAAGACATTTAAATTTTCTAAATGATATATGTATGGTAATCAATATTTAAAAATAATATGATTTAAACCCGTTTAGATATCATATCCAAAGGTAGATTTAATTAGCACACAAAGTGAACACTCTTTTTAAAATTATTAACACTCAGATCTAGTGGCCTACACACATAAAATGTAGCTCCATTGTTTGTTTTAGTATAGGTGGAAATTCACACATATAGACACCCATATTGGTCTAAGACCAGGGAAAAACCCACTGTGGGGGAAGCACTTGCAAATTATTCTTCTTATATTGTCATCAAATGATTCAAAAAACAAGAGTACAATGACCCGCTGTCTAACAACTGAAGAACTGAAATAAAATCATAGAAAGAAATACAACAATCTGCCCCTGAAAATGAGGGACAACATTACATTGACTGCTTTGGAGATTTGATGTTAGGCTGTATAAATGAAAATAGGCAATCCGATGAACATATTCCCTATTTTTTTGCTGTTGTAGATATCTTCATTTTATTTTAAGCTCTCGGCCCTTGGACTATTCTTTGCTTTCCTTTATTTCTTAATTTCTGACCTTTTTAATAAAATGCCGTAGAAATAGAACCGAATGAAATTATATGCTTTGTGAAGGGAATAATGTATTTTAAATGGGAAAAAGGAAGGGAGATGGCGGTGGGACCCACATGGAAATCGCAATCAGAGTCGGAGCAAGGAATGATCGCAATTGCAAAATTTGCGATGCGATCGGAGGAGGGGGCAGGACTTGCGATCAGAGGATTTGCGATGGGATCAGAGGATTTGCGATGCGATCGCATTGCAAATATTTGCGATGGGGCTCATCGGGGCATACAAATGAATTTTGCGATTTGCGATGGTGCGATCAATCGCACTGGGGTATATTGCGATGGTGCGATCAAAGGAGGATTTGAGATAGGGAGCGGGGTTTATAACTTAAACTTTATTATAAAGTTTTAAGAGGTCATGGAAAAGGGGAAGTGGTTTGTAATTAAATAACAAATGTACAAAAAGATTTATCATGCGTTATTATCATCGGAAGGGGGAAAAAGGGGAGGCTTAGGAATATAAAACTTTAATAAATCAAAGTTCAAGGGAAAAATGGGAAATAGGGGATATATGGGGATATAGGGACTTTTACTTCACTTAAGCATAAATTTCAATCCAGAAGTCAGTTTTGAGAGTGCTAGTATACCGTTGGAAAGCTCTTTCTGGGCTCTTTCTAATGGATCTACTTTGAAGATGATCTGGTGTTGAACATGCTGCAGAAAAATTCTCTGAAGGCAGGGACATCACTTTGTGGAGATACAGCTTTTGAATTGTGACTGAGAGGCAAAGTATTATATTTTCACCTCAAAACATGGTTTTGAGGTGAAAATTACACCAAACTGAATGAATGATTCTCTGATCCTCCTGGTGCTATAAATTTGAGTTTTATTGACTTCCTCATGACCTTGCTGATCTTTATTGACATTTGAATCATTAATTTGACTATGGTGAGACCCTAGAAACTAATGAGACCCATCCTATGACCTACTGACATGATTTTGAGAATGAAAGTGGCTAATGTCTAAAGACCATAGAAAGGAAAATTAGCAAGTACCTGATGAGGGAAAAATAATAACAAATTACTACCATCAATGAATCCATGACCTAACGGAATTGTGAAATTGATTATTATGGGACTCATAATATGCAAATGCAAAGAGTAATTTCGATCACTGATGTCAGTATGACTAGACTGAAACTAACATTGGCTCCAATGGGGATGGTAGCTCCTTGGAGGTGCCAAGAACACCGTAGACCAAGTAGCCTTCCATTGGGCATGGAGTCGAAAATACTGAAACAAGATACAATGCATACTGACTCTGACAGAAGGCTAAGACTGAAAAACCATAATAAAACCAAACTGACTCAAGACATGACTAAAACACAACTGACAAACTGGAAAAATGCTCATAATTGAGCTTATTCATCTAACCTGCTCTAATTGTTGCATCCACCACTTAATCAAGTGAAATGGAACAACAATTGCAACCATGTAAGCATCCTGGCTGCTATTTGATTTCTCCCCAAGTGCTTTCTGATACGCAGAAAAAGGGAAGAACTGAAAGGCAACTCCCAAGGAAACTTGGAATCAAGTTGAATGCTGATAAACTTGCAAACCATGAATTGACTGGATGACTTCAAGAATACTTTGAAAGGATCTTCATAAACATAGCTATTGATTTTCATTAACACATCACTGCTCTGGTCCAAGTAATCTCCACACCTTGATCTTAAAATTTTCCTCACCTCTGAGTTTTCTTTCTCTGATGACTGCAGCAGGCTGTCAAAAGGATCCTGAAATTTGTGAATAACCAATCTCTGCTGATGATCCCAAACAAAACAAAATTCTTCTTCATTAGTCTCCTCATATGACTGCAAACCTTGATACGGGATTTGTAATGAAACATCTGTTGAACAAGACAATGAAGTCGGCTGTCGAATAAAATTATTGTCAACATTCTTTTCTGGCACCTGTTTAGCCAATGGAGAAGAAATTTTACAGCAAATATCATTCAACACATGAGCAATAGTATCATAGAAAACTTGAAAAGACTACTGCGACATATCCATTGAAACTGTATGACATCCTACAGGCTGTTCATCTTTTTCTTTAGAGATATTACGAAGATTCTGCTTTATGAACTGAAATGTTTCGAAACATAAAGGTACTGAATCTTCTTGCATCATTAAATCATATGTTTCAGCTTCCAAGCCTTCATCTATAATCTGTCCTTCAATTCCGTTTGGTGGCTGAAAATCTGGAATTAGGGAAGATTTTATATCGCAGATGAATTCATCAGTTGTTTCAGGGGAAGATTTCTCATAAACAACTTGCTCAAGAATTTCACTATCTGTCTCAACCTCAACATTAAGACTGAGAGATTGTTGATTTCTAATTACATGAAAGTTTTCTTTGATGAACTGAATTGAAGCGAAACAAAGAGGCAGAGATCCTTCACTTACTTCCCAGTTTTCCAGAATTTCCTCATCACTGTCCTGGGTGATATGCAACGGATTATTACTGCTTTCAAGCTATTGAGACGGAACTTCCTCCCACAAATCAGCAGTTGATTATGCTGCAAGACTAGCTTGTGTTTGGAAAAAATCATCATCATCGTATGATCGAATTTTGGCAAATCATCAACATAAAACATATCATCAAGCATACAAGTCACATCAAGAGATTTCTCATCTCCAAGATGTTCTATAACACAGTCATTGTTAGATGGATGATAACTGGGAAAATGTTTTGGATGAGCCACTTTTTCTTGAACATCCATTTCATTCCTGGCAGTGATTTTCCGCACCATCTTTTCCACTGAGTTTACCAAAAGGTCAAGATTTACCTCTGAAGGTGTCAGGTGCTCTGTAGCATTCTTCTTTTATTCTTCCTTTAGCTTTGCTCTTCTAATCAACATATTATCTTCTACATCTACTGCACTGTTCTGTATCTCTTCAAGTGTTGCTAAGTTCCTTTCTCTCAGCTGAAACTCCATTTATGGATCAAAAGCGCCCGGGTAATGTAAGAGAGCCGAGCCAGGAGGGGGTCTTATATTGACAGGTATCGAATAATAGACTCGATTAAATCTGGCAGAAAACTGTTGTACTGTTTCCCCTAACTATCTTTTCAGTTGGGCATACTCGTCTAAAATCAGGAACAAGTTCTGTCTAACCACCCATCTGTTGAGGAAAACTCTGAAGAACTGCTGAAATTCTGAGATGCTGGCATTAGGCAGGGTTTTGAACCAACTCTTGACTTTTCCTTGCAAAGAAAGAGAAAAGAGCCTAATACTAACATCTTCTTCATCAACTTAAAAAAGGTCTAGGAAAGTCTCAACATTATGCACATGTTGCTCAGCGTTAACATTGTTACATTCACCATCAATTCTCGGAAAATATAGGTAATAATTTGCAGGGAAAGCATGGAGAACATAAGGTAAAACAAGAGTTTTATACCTATCCGGGACTATAAAAGGCGTAGGAGTATATACGAGGGCTACGGGATCAGTTTTGGTTTCATTAGGATGATCAATATGAAGAGAGTCATCATATGATTTGGGAAAAATATGAAGGCCAGGATCAAAGGAAAACTCAGTATTTACACTTTTTGAATAGGTTGAGTGAAGATTTTGATCACCTTTATCATACAACAAATTCTGAAAAACTTTCCGAACAGCTTCAAGAAAAGCAAAGAAGTAATTTACAAGAAAGCATATTAGATCCTGAATACCATTCCACTTTGGACACCTGAACTTTGTGTAAGATCCTTCCATTTAAGAGTCGATCCTCCAGTGGAGTCTTTACATTGAGTTGGAGTCGCCAGGTGAATGATTTCAGCCTTTATATGCATCTGATTGTTGTTCACCATCAACATTCAGATCTAAAAATTTTCATCCTTTACTGGGGAGGATATGCTTTACTGTTTCAAATAAATTACGTTCCCCAGTATGGTTGCCAGAGATGTTAGCACCTAAATTAGACCCTAGGCTGCAAAGGCAAAACAGGGTTACAACTAAACCACGCTCAGCCTTGTAGCTAGCCCTACAAGGACAGGAGAGGGCTCTCTCCGTGAAAAGATATCCAATGGAACACAATAAATGAAATGATATTATGCTAGATAAATTGATAGGGATAAAAGGTTTAAATAAAATGAAATGAATGAATGAAATTCAGGGATGTGTGGGATATAAAGGAACAGTTTGAAACGAGAAATTAAATCAGGACACAGGGTATTTCATGGGGCAAGATAGGCAGGAAAATTAGCAATTAAAATTTAAATGAGGATGGGATGGAAATACTGGTGAGGAGCTGAAAAGGGCACTTTACATGGATCCTTTTCAAATAGAAGAAAAAACACAGAGCATGAATGATTTCCCAAGGCAGAGCATATAAAATGGATTCTACCTTTCTATCTTGAAAGCATTCAAAGGAAATGTTTATGGATGAATGGAACACATAACAATTCACATATGAAAAAAAGGAGAAAAACAAATGCTAAATCTCATACCACATGGATCCCACAAGTCAGAGCTGCATCTCTTATTAATTCCTGTCAAATTGTACAATGTAGCGCAGAGATGTTCTTCCACACTATTCCCCTACTTTCTCAGACTTATACCCCGTTACAAATGATTTACAATTACAATAAATAAACTAAAATGTGGGAACACAGATCCATGAGAAGAGGAGCTGTTCTAACATCTGAAGAACTGAAATACAATCATAGAAAGAAATACAACAATCTGCCCTTGAAAATGAGGGACAGCATTACATTGACTGCTTTGGAGATTTGTTGTTAGGCTGTATAAACGAAAATAGGCAATCCGATGAACAAATTCCCTATTTTTTTGCTGTTGTAGATATCTTCATTTTATTTTAAGATCTCGGACCTTGGACTGTTCTTTTCTTTCCTTTATTTCTTAATTTCTGACCTTTTTAATAAAATGCCATAGAAATAGAACCGAATGAAATTATATGCTTTGTGAAGGGAAAAATGTATTTCAAATGGGAAAAAGGAAGGGAGATGGCGGCGGGACCCACATGGAAATCACAATCAGAGTCGGAGCAAGGAATGATCGCAATTGCAAAATTTGCGATGCGATCGGAGGAGGGGGAAGGACTTGCGATTGGAGGATTTGCGATGGGCTCAGAGGATTTGCGATGTGATCGCATCGAAAATATTTGCGATGGGCTCTTCGGGGCATACAAATGAATTTTACGATTTTCGATGGTGCGATCAATCGCATGGGGGTATATTGCAATGGTGTGATCAAAGGAGGATTTGCGATAGGGAGCGGGGTTTATAACTTAAAATTTATTATAAAGTTTTAAGAGGTCATGGAAAAGGGGAAGTGGTTTGTAATTAAATCGCAAATGTACAAAAAGATTTATCATGCGTTATTATCATCGGAAGGGGGAAAAAGGGGAGGCTTAGGGATATAAAACTTTAATAAAGAAAAGTTGAAGGGAAAAATGGGAAATAGGGGATATATGGGGATATAGGGACTTTTACTTCACTTAAGCATAAATTTCAATCCAGAAGCCAGTTTTGAGAGTGCTAGTATACCGTTGGAAAGCTCTTTCTGGGCTCTTCTTGATGGATCTGCTTTGAAGATGATCTGGTGCTGAACATGCTGCGGAAAACTTCTTTGAAGGCAGGGACATCACTTTGTGGAGATACAGCTTCTGAATTGTGACTGAGAGGCAAAGTATTATATTTTCACCTCAAAACATGGTTTTGAGGTGAAAATTACACCAAACTGAATGAATGATATCTCTGATCCTCCTGGTGCTATAAATTTGAGTTTTATTGACTTCCTCATGACCTTGCTGATCTTTATTGACATTTGACTCATTAATTTGACTATGGTGAGACCCTAGAAACTAATGAGACCCATCCTATGACCTATTGACATGATTTTGAGAATTAAAGTGGCTAATGACTAAAGACCATAGAAAGGAAAATAAGCAAGTACCCGATGAGGGAAAACTAATAACAAATTACTACCATCAATGAATCCATGACCTAACGGAATGGTGAAATTGATTATTATGGGACTCATAATATGAAAATGCAAAGAGTAATTTTGATAACTGATGGCAGTATGACTAGACTGACACTAACAGGTCCACTTGGGGTTAAGGCTGAATTAACCAATTCCATATGTGCTTAGGCCGATCCATTTCATCCCACTTTAATAAATAAAATAATTCAAAATTTAACTTCCGCTTAACTGATTGGGGTGATCTATAGGTTGATTTTTGTCCTCTCGAAAAGAGGAATATAATGTAATTATTATTTTCATCATATGAGTTATCCAAAGTGTAATTTTACCATATTTGCATAATTTTAATAGAGATTGAGTCTAGCAGCTACAATTATATGCCTTCTAAGAGGAAATAAACACATATGAAAATAAATAAATACAGAGAATCACATACTACACATTTTAGTGTTTTGAATCACCAAATATTCTCTATTAATCTTCGAAAAAGATCATACATATCATAGATCTTTAGAAACTTGCAAAACTTGAAGGTTATAACCACCTCTAGAATAGAAAATGTGGACCTCCACTAATGAGTCCCTTATTCCCTTTATAGAGTCTTCCCCAAAAATCAGAACAACTTACAAAATATCCCTTCCTGAAAATATCATAACTGCTTAACCACTCAACAGTTCAAGCATGCTTCTAGCACAATTGTCCTAATTATTACATAGCAGTCTTGATTTTTTTCTTCAAACAAAAATATTTACAAAATTTTCAAAATGACATGGATTTTCATGATTATAATATTAAAATATATTCATTGTTGGTTGGCTGGTTCTTTTAAAAGGGACCCCGACTCTATGATTAATATTTGTGGCATATTAATGAATTGATCACATTTTTTCCACAATGTTGGATTCGGTAAAGGAGAGGGGAAAACTTCTGGTAGCCTATCTTCATATTGGTGAGCTCGGTGTAATTTATCCTTTAAAAAAAAAAAGGCTTTACCAGCCAGATTAGTTGGAAATCCCTCTGCAAATAGTTTACTATGGTATTTCCTTTTAGGGTGGAATTCTTTTCATGAGAAGAATCCACCTTACTCTTAGCTTCTACTAGAAACTGTTGATACTGTTCCCATGTGTTGGAACAGGGTCTCCTACGAAGCTGTGAATTTGGTCCATTTTGGATATTTTCAATTATGTTTAGTCTAACGCAGGGGTTTTGGGGTGGGTCAAAGCCCCTAATGCATTGTAAGTGGGTCAAGGGTAGACCAAGAGTTTGAAAACCACATTTTTCCGACCATTGGATAAGTAGGATAAAGTTGTATAAGTAGTTGAACCTTTTTGAGTTATAAGGCAGGAATGAATTGGAATTGATGCTATGTGCGAACTGTTAAGGTCTGTAGGGTTGGTTGGGTAAGGAACTCTTCGGTCGTGTGCACCCGAGATCCTTGGTCCCCGCCGTGTGTGGACCTTGCCGCCGTGTGTGAGCTGGTTTTTTAGGTATTGAAGCAACTAAAGGATTAATGAATATGTATGGGCTTGGAAAATCTGAATCTATTGGAATTATTGTTGATGTGAATCTATGGTATCTCGATTGGTGCGTATGCTTCTATGTTATTGATTTAAGTCACGAAAGTACTTGTGTTATTTGTTTATGCTACGATCCGGATTTTTCTCGTTACGCTTTATACATAACCGCAAGAATGTTCTATAAGTATATGAGCTGTTAGTTACTGTGATTATAATTGGTATTGTGCACGTGGATGCGAAGGATATCAGTAGATCTGGGCTCTGTGATATAATATATGGTAATCATAAGGTTGAACGCAGCTCTACTTGACTTACCTACCCTCTCCAGGGTGCAGAAACCTGGTTCTAGCACCCTCCCATACTGCTTCGGGTGAGACTTTGGCCTGCGCAAGCAGGTCACTACCAAAAGGGCCAGTAGTATAGGGGTTTTTTGGTAAACCTTAACCTCTGAACCTAGGTCAAGACCCCTCGAGCCAAAAATGGTTCCGTTGCCAGGACCAGGAGCATTTTGAGAGAGGGATTGGGTAATGCCAAGGCCGTATTGGAAACCTGAAAGAAAAGAAATTGATGAATGGTTTGAAAAGCAAGTTCAAGAATTCGCAGTAAAATAAAACCGTAGTAAGAGGTTGACCACCGAAGAGTAGAAGAATAAGTATATTTTCATGGAGATCTACGAGATATTTTTTGTAACAATTGCGATCGAGCTCCAAGAGTGGCTCGCAAGGTTGGTCGAATTTCAGAAGTGTTGGAGGGACGAGCGAGTCACACAGTGGACCCCATAATTGATCCAACAGTTAGAGAAGATTGATAACACCAACACTAGCACGATGGACCACTAGGTGGACGGTGTGCTAGGAGGGTTTGTGACAGAATTTTCCATCAATTGGTTCATCTCCTACTCTAAAGCATAGCGAAGATTCTTTAAGGGTTTTTGGGTTAAGTTTCTAAAGACCTTACCATTGCTGATTAAGATACTACTGTGCGAAAAGAGTATTCTGTGTGGCCACACCGAGTGAATGACCTCTGATCTAAACGGGAGTATGACGCGAAGTGGAAAATACTATCAGACCAATCAAGAAGGAGATAGATCTTTCTACAGTCCGGTAAGAGAAGCAGCTGTGCAAAGTCCTCTAGCCACACCACTTTCAAACCAGCATAGGGATAAGAATTCACCTACACCTATGCCACCACCGAAAGACGACATGGTTGCGCACATGAAGTTGCCTACCTTTAAGGGTGTGGGAGATGAAGACATGGATCAGTTCTGCTTTGTCGCAGGATCGGTATGGACTGCGTAGAAAATAGCTAGTGATGCGGTGAAGAGGGCACAGTTTTCCCTTGCCTTTGAAGGAAGAGCTTTGGACTAGTACATGGGATACATCGGCCAGCATGTGAATGCAACCATTGAAGACATTAAGAATACTTGGAGTCACGCTCTCTCCGCAAACCTAATTCCTTCTCCCTCAAATAGTCGCGGATCTCAAGGATTTCGCGTTTTGGGTCTTCTCGAGTTCCGGGGAGGTCGATCAGCGACTAAAGAAGGTGATTAGAGAAGGAGGATTTTAGTATGATGATAGACAGTAGACAGAATGGTTCATTGCTATGCTACTGCCTCATCTGCGTGTACCTATGGGTCACCAAAATTTTGAATCACGGGAAAAAGCCTTGGAGGTCACTATGAAGTTAGAAGTTGCGCCTAGAGATGATACCCAGCTGGGCGTCCAACAGATCCAAGGACAACTGGAGGCGATGCACATGGAGATCTAGAATCTGCAAAAGGAGCAAGGAGCAGAGCCTAGCCCTGAAAGATGGTGCATACAATGCAGGACGAATGGGTCACACCAAGGATAACTGCCCTCTGTTAGCAGACTATATGCAGGCAGGGGGACCTAGCCCATTACACCCTAGGGAGGTTGCAAAATCAAATGGTTCGGCACTATGGTGCGATGATTGTCGCGTTGTGGGGCTGCACGACACAAACCACTGCCCCCGCCTCGCTGTGTATGTCCCAGAAGTAAAGTAGCAATGGTGCAGGTTCTGCAGGTCGGTAGGACATTATGAACAGAATTGTCGGACATATGATTTGATGATCGATTGAGGGAATATCTATAGGATACAGTCGGATCCATCCTCGCCAAGATCTCTCTCGAGCAAAGGTGGCTCGCCATCCAGGGGCAAGGGAGGTGGAAGAAGTGGAAGCGCGGTTCGGGGACGAGGGCAACTAATATATTATAACTATGGAGAAGTAGGACACTTTTCCAGGGACTGTCCGAACCCTACAAGGCAGTCTTTCCAGTATTGCAGACAGCTGGACCATGCGATTGAAAACCGTCCAATCTTGATAGCAAAGATTCAGGAGAAGGAGCCGAAACCTATGCAGAATGTGCAGAGGGTTAAGGCTGAACTACGAGACAAAGATCCAAGCGTAAATGTCGTGACCCGCAGTGGGATGGCCACCAGAGGGCCTGGGGAGAAGACTGCGACCGAATCCCTAATCCAACAAGCAGTTATCAAGCAAGAAGGTTTGGATCTAAAAAAGGAGAAAGAAACATTTGTCGTAGCTCGCAAAGACTTTGCTGAGGCAGAGGCATCTACTTCTTAGCCGCCGAGAAACCTCAAGGTAGATGAGGAGGTCAAACCCTTTTTACAAGCATGTATGAATCTGTTGCGCAACCCAAAGGTTGTGGAAAATCTTCAGGCGTTAATAGATATTTGCGCAGCACGACCTAGCCTACCTCCGGAAATCAAAGACGTGCACAAACTATATAGATATCAGAAACGCACTGGTAGGGAGATGCAGTTGACTGCGCAGATCGGTGATTACGAGATGGATCAAGTTATTTTGGACCTGGGGTCAAATGCGAATGTTGTTGATCATCTATTGTCATCGATGTCAACCCAAGCAAAGACGAAGCCAACTCCAGACACGGGAATTTTTACCTACCAAATTGATATATTATGGGTCAATAATGCTTTTTATGGTTTCTACTCGTCGAGATGTTTCCGTTGATATATGGCCCGTCATGTAATTCTTCACGGTTTGAGAGATATTCATGTTTGAAGTTTGTACCCCGAGTTAGTGGGCTAAAACCTCATGGGGTTGGGGCATGGGTCATTGAAAAGTCATAATTAATTTTTTTTGTGCTCCTAAAATCCCTTCCACGTTCACTTGTTGAAGCCCCTCTCAACTTAAGCATTCATATAAATTGTGATCTTCATTTCTCCTTATGCATTCATTTCTCCTTATGCATGGGATTAATTTGGCCATTTCAAATGGTTCTCATTGTGGAATTTTTCGCCTCTAACGTTTTTCTACGAAGGCCTCAAGCTGAAATTTTTATGAGGCGAAGCCGAAATCCTGAGGAAGCTGCAGTAAAAATTTCAGATCAAGTTGCGCAATATTTTTGGAGATATGATCTGTGGAAGTAAGGATTTTTGCAGGCTCCTGAAATTCATCTCAAAGAAGTGACCTTGGTAAAATCGTCATAACTCTCTCTCTGAGTATCGGATTGGAATTCTGTAAAAAGTGGCAGATAGTGCACAGTATTTAGTTTTCACTCTATCAATTTCAAAGGAAAATGAAGAAACAGTGACATGTGGCACACCGTACAAGTGCGCTCTACTAAAACAGTCCATAATTAGGGCAGTGTGAGAAATTGGGTATAACTATCTCTTGAAGAATCCAAATTGGGTCAGACTTGTGGCATTGGAAAGAAGACTCAGAGGACTATAGGACCTAAAATCACATATTGAGGATCTGAAATAACATAGATACACCAGATTCAATATCGAGCTCCTAGAAGGCAAGAAAAATCTAGATCATGTGTTGTCAAGGATCATAGCGATCCTAATTCTACCAAGCAGAAAAGAAAACAAGGTGCAAAGCAGAGGGTAGCAATGACAAGAGCAACAACCAAGGTGCATAACAATAGCAAGAAGTTCATCATATGAAGTCTTCAAGTGGGCAGCACTACATACAATCATTGTAAAGGTATCATTGTGCTTAGTCATTGTAAATACATTATTGTACAAATTGTACTAGTGTCTATCCGCCAAGGGTTGAAGAGGCAGTGTTGGGAGGTCTAGGATCATCATTAGGTGGTTGTGTCAAAGTTGGGGTTAGGGTCTAGCATATCTTCTTCTTTTACATCATTCTATATCATTGTAAAGTGGACCATTTTCCCTGGTACGGGAGTCCATTCTTATTTTGTTCTTCTATAGCGTGGTAGGGTGGTGCTAGGGTGTTGGGGCATCCATTCAATTGACTACTGAAGAATCTTGGGCGGTCGAGTGTCCATACAGTGGGAGCTGGAAAAGAATGCTTTTCTAGATTTTAGGAAGTTGGAGCTTTATTTTCGATTGGAGTTGAATATTAAAAAATTATTAGAAAAGCATTAGGTGGTTTTTATCCCCGAGTGGGTTTCCACCTTAAAAACTGTGTGCATTTGTGTTCCTTTTGTTTACTGCTATAATTGTACAAACACTGATAATAATTGAAGATTAAATAATGCTCTGATTGAAAGGAATACCGATTCACCCCCGCTCTCGTATTTCCAACAATCGTACGAGCATGGTTCCTTCAATAGCAAATAATGTACCGCAAGGAGGAGGTCATGGAGTATACCAAGAATGGTGTACCTCTATTCAATGAAAATAACTATGCACTTTGGAAAGGAAGAATGGAGGTCTATCTCTTGGCGCACGGTTACGAAGTATGACACACTGTTCAAAATGAATTTACATCAACTGCAGATGAACAAGTTAAGAAGAATTTGGTAAATGATGCAAAAGAAAAGAATATTATTATCAGTGGAATTATTCAATCTTCTTATCATAAGGTGTTGGGTTGTAAAACCGCAAAAAATGTATGGGACAAGCTTGAGAATATATATGCAGGTGACCTCAAATGTCAAAGAAGTAAAGCTTCAAATCTATAGAGAAAAATTTGAGCAACTTAGAATGAAAGAAGATTGCAACATCGCTGCATACTTCCAATACGTTGATGAAATAACCAATACTCTGGAAGGATTGGGAGATCCAGTTGATGAGAATACTATTATACGGAAGATTTTTAGAACGTTACTAGGGAGATTCAACCCAAAGGTACCAGTCTTAGAATATAGTGAAAATGTGGACAAAATCAGCAAAGAGGAATTACATGGAGTTCTCATAGAATATGAAATGAGACTTGATGAAGAAGAAGGTACTTGGCATCTAGAAACTGTGTTCGTTGCATCTAAGAAAACCAATAAGGATAAACAAGCTTCAATTGAAAATACATGCACCTGCAAGTGTGAAGAAAAGGGAGATGATGAAGAAGGTCTTTCAGATGAAGAATATGCTTACTTCACAAGAAAACTACAAACTGGTAAGGGAAATTCAAAGGTAAACTTCCATCGATATGTTTCAGCTGTAATGAGGTTGGGCATTTTGTAGCAAAATGTCCAAACAAAAGTAATGGAAACTCAAAAAGAAAGAAAGGCTTTAATAAATTCAACAATCAAGGATCCAAAAGGAACTTTCTCTAAAGAAGATAGCTCATCATTCGATGAAGACAATGATAGTGAAGAAGAAGCCAATGAGAGAGTATTGTTTATGGCCAAGCAAAATAAGCAAGTGGTATCAAACAACAAAGAAGAAGGATGGACCATAGACGAATTTTATGAGGAAGCAATCAAGCTTATAAAAGATCTCAAGGCAGAGAAGATCCGTTCCAAAAATCTTGAAGAACAAGTTCAAGGTCTCAAAATTGAAGTCACAGAACACAAATGCATTGAAGATTCACTTCAAAAGAAGTTGGAAGAAAGCAACCAAGAAAGGGAAGAATTAGAAGCCAAAGTAGTCTCACTGCATGAGGAAGTGAAGAAAGGAAAAACTATCCAAAACTATGCCAACATCTCAAGGGCATTGGAAGAACTCATCAACAATCAACGATCTTACAATGACAAAACTGGCATCGGTTACAAAGAAGAAGAAGCATGACCTTCTACAATAAAATACAATGAACCTATGAGATCCGACATGCATGTAGACTTCATTGGACAAGATTCGCAAGAACAACCTTGGAAGACAACTCCTCGACGAAAATTTCCATCCAGGTACCAACATATTTTTTATGGCTATTGTTATTCATGTGGAAAATTTGGTCATAAAGCTGTAGAATTTCGCACGTACCCTAGGAACGAATACAATTCCAGGAGATCTGTCAAATATGAACCTCCCAGGGCTCAGCGAAACATCAATAGATTTGAACATTTAAGAAATAATATTGAATGTTACAAATGTCAAAACTTTGGACACATAGCCAAATACTGCAGACTTGAAAATCCTCCAAAAGAATCATCGAAGCCATAGAATGAACGAACATGGAAGAAGAAGAGGAATGATAATTGTGCTCTCGCTCTCAAGGCTCAAAAGAACAAAGATGTATGGTATGTTGATAGCGGTTTCTCAACGCATATGACAGGAGATAGAAATAAATTTGTATCTTTGAAATAGAAGGATGGAACCGTGTCCTTTGGAAATGATGGATCTTCAAATGTTATAGGATCAGGTACTGTCACTCTCGGAAGCAAAGATGTTCTAGCCAAGAATGTTCTATTGGTTGAAAACATGAATCACAATCTGCTCAGTGTTGGATAAATGTGTGATCAAGGACACACAATACTATTCAACTCCACGAAATGTGAAATCAGGAAAGGCATGTATGGTGAAATTGTGGCTACAACAAGTCGAGCTCTAAACGACATATATTTTCTGGATGAAGCAACTAAAGCATGTCTAATAGCTAAAGAGGATGATACAATAATTGGTAGCAATGATGATCGACTAAGTAAGAATTTTTCTACAAAGGTGCAAAGTGATTTAGAGATGTCTTTACTTGGTTGCAAATGGAGCATTGATGACTCATCTAAGGATTTGGATCAAAGGTTGTACAAATCTATGATTAGTAGTCTTCTATATTTAACAGCCTCCCGACCAAATGTTATGCAAGCATTTGGACAAGTAGCAAGATTCCAAGCAGCACCAAAAGAATCACATATTAAATATTCGCTAGCATTAGAATATCTTTGCCAGAAGCTTGGGATTCTCCCAAGTTCTCATTAGATTTTCCTTTTTCAAAATATAAAGGGAGAGCAGAAGTGTGTACAGGTTTGTAGGATGGTTGTGTGTCAGCGAGAGTGGAAGTGTGTACAGGTCTTGGAGTGGGTTTCCACCTTAAAAACTATGTGCATTTGTGTTCCTCTTGTTTGCTGCTATCATTGTACACACACTGATAATAATTGAAGATTAACTAATTCTCTAATTGAAAGAAATATTGATTCACCCCCCCTCTTAGTATTTCCAAAAAATGTATTACCTAAACATATGTGGCAACAAATGGGGTAACCTAAGCTGGAATGGTCCACAATATCTGTGGTCAGTCCTCGGACATGCAGGTTATTACAAGAAGTTCATACGAAAATTAATGTGGTGCTTTCCACATAATTTTTACCATTTAACCGATGGTAAGTTTCACATAAGGCTCGCCCAACCGTTGGTTAATCCTTATGGCTATAAAATGGGTCGAACAATCCAGACAAGGGTTTCGTATTAGTTATATAGCTTGTACTTGGCATATCTTACTGTGATGATTTGGTGCTGCAAGATGCTCTATGTTTATAGTGTCTCCTTCATGTCTGAGCAACCTACCCCCTCAGATAGTAGCAACCTAGAGTTTTTTTTTCACGCCAGGATGACAGCTACGAACCTTGCTGAGCCCTATGAAATAATGACCTCGGTAGAACAAGAGACTGAAGAAGTGGTGGAAATCGAGTTTGAGGTGGAAGATATTCTCTCCACACCGTGCCCAACCACGAGGAAAGGAAAATAAAAGGCCTAGAGCTTCGGAAAGATCCTGAAGTCCACAAAATGGGCTGCAGGAAAGCCACACACTTCCCCACAAACCGTAAAATCTCCGCAGGCAGTCCGGGAGGAAGCACAACCCGTCGAGCCAATTCACTGGTTATCTCCCTTTGTTCGACCACGCAAGACGTTAATGCACACGCCAAAGAATCTTGATGGCCTGGTCACTTACCTGCAGATGCCACTGATCCTAGGCGAGGTCCCATCATTGGCGAACCTTTTGGTAAGCTTCATGAGGTCAATTTTAATGATCATGACCTAGCCAACTTCAAAGCATTCCTGGAACTAGCACCAACGTTATACCTCGACTCGATTCATGATGAAAATGGAGTTACAATCATTCCCCAGTGCTGGGTGCATGGGTTAGCCGGGTCTGGGCTCCTGAACTTGCTCAGGATTCCGCATTTTGGTCATTACAATGTCACAGACCGACTCGCACGGTAGGTGCTCACCCTAATTCATGAAGGTTGCCTATGGATCCATGTCAAGACTTCTATTGATGCTGCGCTGATTCATAGGATTACTGGCCTCCCGATGAATGGACCAAGCCCTCTGGAGCGAGTGGGTAAGAAATACGAGGGCGAGACTTCTGAATTTGTGCGCCAAAAATACAAGGTGGAGCGGAATACCCGAGGCTTTATCATCAAATCCATCAATGATCCCGCTACGCAGTTGGGCACGATGTTGCTAGCGTGCAATTTGATGCGCAAATGCCAAGTTTCCACCGTCCCCACCTACGCGATCCAACTAGCAGGCCAATGTGGAAAGGGGGTCTGTTTTAATTGGGCTCAGTACTTATGTGATGAATTTTTGGCCAGTGTTCGAGAATCCCAGGGCTTAGGGTGCCCCTTTTGCTACTGATGGTTGTTGTTCCTCACAGCGTTGGTCGCCTCGGAAGCTCCTGCGGAGTTAGTCCTCCCTGACCTTAACTCGGATATGTGTGAAGGGGCTCATTATGAGCACTTGTGGGACTCCAAGGATGCGCAGCACATAGAGGACAATCAAGTCTTTTGGGTCCTCTTTGAGAGTAGCGTGGCATCTGCCATCAATTCCTGACCATGCTTATCACCCACAGTCTATGACAGATACAAACTCATTGAAACCTTTCAGGTGACCATGCACAACATACAGATTCAGAGCTGAAAGGATAAAGCATGGACTTCGCTCCACTATATGGTCACAGACGAAGAAATAGAAAATGTTATTGCACTCTGGCCCCCATAGTGGAAGATTGGCTTCAAGACCGAGGTGAAGGGTACCAGCACAACATAAGATAAGGATATCAGAGGCTCCATCAAACATACCGAGAAGGACACATAACCGGCTGCAAATAAATATGTGTAGCAAAAGCAAAATAATGAGAAGGACACCGACAGAGCTACACAGAAATATTCATAGCCCAACTTAGGGACAGAAGGAGGGGATACAGGAGGAAATGCATCCCCTCGCAGAACGAAGCACACAGGAGAGCCTGCCAAAGGGGCATGAAAGAAGCAATTATCTCAACGGGTAGAACGCGATGAGACCGTCACGCTAACTGATGGAGACCTCAAATAGATTACGGATGTAGTCACTTTGGCTGCAGAGGACAAATGGGTTGCCTTGGAGGAACATTCGAAAGTTGCGATCGAGACCATTCAGGCCGAGCTCCGCACTTTGAAGACTAGCGTAATTCAAGTATATACTCCATTGGAAACTAGCAGCGCAACGCTTACCACAGAGGAAAGTCGTCTCTGCCCCTTACCTAGCACTACCCTTATGATCAACCCACCTGACTTGGGCATGAAACTCCCAGTTGGTGCAGGAGTGCAGTTGAATCTAGCCAAAATAGCCCATGACGCATTACAGGGACTCAACACCGCCGTGTTCTAGGAGATCCACCATCGGGACCAACAAGTGCAGGAAAAACTCAATAAGGCTAAGCAGACCATCGCAGCACAGAGCGCTGAAGTATCTAGTGCTATCGCACAGCAAGTGGAGCTCGAAAAATTCATTCACCAGCTCTGTGCAGAAGTTCCAGTAGAGATTATGACTACCGCTACAGCCCAGGAAAAGGTTGGAGGGTTGGTCACTGCATTTAAGGCATCACAAACAGAGGTTAAGTCACGGATGGAGCAACAAATTTTCGATCTACAGGCTAAATGGCAGCCTGAAACACCTCCGGAGGTGCGGGCCTAGCGATTTGCGTTGGTCATCACAACTACGAACGTCATCACAGGGAAGATCGCACAAGGTGCTCAACTACTGGAAACTATCTTGCAACTATGGACCAAGGTTCAATGCGATCTGCTCCTGTGTGAAATAACCCAGGCCCTGCAGCAGAAAGAGGAGACATTCGAAACATTGGAAGCCACACGACCCACGTTGGTTCCTGCTCAGCGCTTGGCACGACTGCGAACCAGCCAAGACCTCCAAGCTCAGATAGAAGAGCTTTGACATAAGAATAAGGCCCTTAACAACTGCCCTAAGCCGTGGGCTACTGAAGCCCTTAAGTTGTTGTAGGATGCTGATGTAGTAGTAAAGCAGTGCAACCAGACCTTGTAAAGTGTCACCGCTGCGACAAAAGGCCCGATTTCACAGAAATTGGTCGACATCGCCCAGAATTTTGCTACCCAAAGTTAAGTCATGCTTCCCCCATTAGCTGAAGCAATCAAATTGTTGCAAGTGCAGGTGGAGACCCCACCATCTCAGTGACTCGGGACAAGTCACAAGATTGTGTTGGGGGACTGTTGGAATAGGGACTCCTACAAAGCTGCGAATCTGGTCCGTTTTGTATATTTTTTATTATATTTAGTCTAACGTAGGGTTTTTGGGTGGGTAAAAGCCCCTAATGCATTGTAAGTGGGTCAAGGGTAGACCAAGAGTCTGCAAACCACGGTTTGCCGATCATTGAATGCGTAGGCTAAAGTAGTATAAGTAGTTGAACCTTTTTGAGTTGTAAGGCAGGAATGAATTGGAATTGATGCTACATGCGAACTGTTAAGGTCTGTAGGGTTGGTTGGGTAAGGACTCCTACTGGTTGTGTGCATGGAGATCCTCTGTCCTACTGTGTGTGGACCTTGCTGCTGTGTGCGCAGGTGGGTTTTGGGTATTGTAAGTAAGTATGAAGGATTAATGAATGCGGAAGGCTGTTGGAATATCTGAATCTATTGGAATTATTATTGATGTGAATCTGTGGTATCTAATTAAGCATGTATGCTTCTATGTTATTGATTTAAGCTGCAAAATTACTTGTGTTACTTGTTTATGCTGCGATCTAGATATGTTCTGTTACGCTTTATATGATAACTACAGTAATGTTCTATAAGTATATGACTTGTTAGTTACTGTGATTATAATTGGTACTGTGCACATGGATGCGAAGGATATCAGTCGATCTGGGCTCTATGATATAATATCTGGTAATCATAAGGTTGAACACAACTATTCTTGACTTACCTACCCTCTCCAGGGTGCGGAAACTTGGTTCTAGCACCCTCCCATACTGCTTCAGGTGAGACTTTGGCCTGCGCAAGTAGGTCACTGCCAAAAGGGCCAGTAGTATAGGGGTTTGTTGGAAAACCTTAACCTCCGAACCTGGTTTAGGACCCCTCGAGCCAACACCATGGAAGAAGGTTCCCTTGAAAGTCCTAGTACCTTGGCAACCCTGCTCTAATCCTATGATCAAAACTTGAGTTAAATTCAAGTACATATTCCAAAAATCCACCTAAATAATCCTCAGCTTTGGCACTCGCTAATTCTCTCTAAATAATATTAGATAATTCAACAATTGTCATTGTCTTGTCGGCTATAGGGAAAATTTTATGGGCTAATACTCGCAGATGGGCTAATTTTCTATGTTTTTTTCCAAAAAAAAGATTCATCAATTTCCATTTTTTCTAAACATAATTCTCTCACATTTTATACTAAAAAAATATTTTACCCTAAAACTCACCAAAATTTTATATAGAATAATATAAAATCATTAGAAATATAGATATTTTTACAAAAATATTTCCAAAAATTTTACAATCTGCATATTAGGGACAATAAAATTCACCAAGGTTTCTAAAATTTAAGATAAAGTTCCACCCTTAAAATTTTCCCTGGTTGACTATGTCTATTGTTCTCAACTCATTGATGTACTTGATAAATTTCTCTGTTGTTTTGGCATTTTTACCATCTTCTTATTTGGGTGGAAGAATAAAGAACTCAATCTCTTTGACTACCATTCTTTTCTATGCAACTAGAATCATATGCTCTCAGATGTTCTTTCCTTCGAAAATAATTTCATCCCAAATCAATTGCCTTGCTTGGATGAGAGGCATATGGCCTTTCAACTTATTTTTCAGTTCCTTGATTTCCTCATTTGCATACTCCAAGTTTTTGTTGATTTTCTCCACATTCCTCATGGTTGTCTCAAGTTGCTTCTCCTTTTGTGTGAGTGCATGCTTGGAGTTCTCCAATTAAATTTGCACATTTTTTACAAACCACTTCTTATAGAGTTCAAGGCCTTAGAATTTTCTACATATGCTTTATTTTCATCTATATTTGTTGGTAGAGGAGATGGGATCTTATATCCATCTGTAATCTATTTCCATACTTCCACTCCAAGGGACATCAAATAGACCTTCATCTTGATTTTCCAAAAAAAAAATGTGTTCCATCAAAGAGGGGAGCCATATTTGCCTCCTTTTTCGCCATCGTGAATAAAAAATATCTCTTCAATTGTTAGGATGATATTGAATAAGTTGGCTCTCATTCCAATTATTGGGAATACTCAGAGGGGGGTGAATCAATGGTGAATCAGTATTTATTTCAATTGTTGTTTTATGCTAGTTAATATATTTCACAGTAGGAAGAAAAAGATATACCAGAACACAAGAACCAAAATAAAAATATTCAATATTAAAATAATTCAAATTAGATGTGGACACCAATCCTAAAATTTTGGCTCCAATGATTATAAAAACATCAATTATTACAAGGTTGCAACCTTTACAAATTGTTCAAGGCTCTAACCTTGAATGAGGACACCAATCCTCTTAATCAAATCCAGGCACCAACCTGGCCTATATGAGGACACCGATCCTGAAAGGCTCCAACCTATACAATCAAATCAAATATACTTCAAAATTTTTACCAAGACACTACTTCAAGATTTCATCCAAGTATGCTCCAAGATTGCTTCAAAGAGGCTTGAAGTTTTTGTACAAGGAAGACTTCAGGTTTAGCTCCAAAATATTCTCCAAATCAAGCTTCAAGTTTGCAACAAGGGGTTTCCAAGATTCAATCCAAATTTCTCAACAAGCCAAGCCACAATTTTGCTCTAAGTTCTCAACATATTAGGCTACAAGTTTTCTCAAAGGAGGTCTTTAAGGACTACTCTAGGTTTGCTCCAAGTCTTTAAGAATGCTTTCGAAAAGGATACTATAAAAATGCCTTTAATTTTGTTTCAGATAAGCTCCAAATAGATGTAGCATATAGACCAAAATTTGAGCCAAAATTTGAGGCTAAAGTTTGGAATTTTTCCACACTGAGGTCTACATAAAATAGCCCAAAGTCTGAGGTCAAAGAAGGCTCAAGAATCAAAATAGGTTGAATTACAGGTGAAATTTGTACCTCCTTCACATGGCCGATATTGTAGGTTCGTGTCTCTCCATAGGGGGACAAATGACATACCTGAAGTTCTGTCCTCTACAGGCTGAAATTCATCCTTACTTTAGGCATACCAGAGGCTAAAATTAGCTCTACTTATATTTCTACCTTAGGCTTAAAATAGGTTGAGTTAAACTACTATTCAAAGGTCGAGGTCTTCTTCTTTAAAAGGGTAGCTATCCAAGCTGAAAAGTGGGCCGAGGTCTACACAAATATAGCCAAGATCTTTTCCGAGGGTGAAATAATTGAGTTGGGTTACACTTTTTAAGCATTTGATAGATCTCATTTTGCGCTAAAAAAAGTAGCTCGATCAAGGGTTAAAAAATAAACCTTGGTCTAACCTATTTTCACACTCTGTAGATAAATAAGGAACATGAATGAGAGTGTACCAATATCTCAATTGAGAGTACTGGAGCTCGATCGAGCAACTGAGTGTTCAAATCAATCTTGCCAACCACCTCGGTAATCTCCTAGAGGCTCAAACGAAGGTAGGTATTATATCCTTTGACTTTATTATTTATTTATTTTTAGCATAGAGCCTAAGAACAATAAAAAGTTGGATAAATTTGTGTGCAAAGTAAACCTCCCTTACATTCTAGTGACCACTGACAAAATAGCCACCTTCTAAAAAGAAATATCATCATGAGCACCTTCAAACCATTAAAAACCATCTGTATTCATCACAATTATGTTAAATATCCTACAGACCCGAAATTCCATAAATGTGTTTTTTAATTACATGTTCTTACTAAACACCATATATAGTGGAAACTGGTCGATTTGTCTATATTGGAATCTAGGAACATTCTGCTGACATAAAACATAGTCAGGTTAAAACTTCAGCATTAGCAGAACATGCCAATAATACCAAACATCAAATTTGTATTGAAAAGACTCACATCCTAGCTAAAATTGATCATTACTTCCATAGTAAATTTAGATAATCCATAGATATTAATAAACATCCTAATAACCTTAATAGAGATGAAGGATGGAATATAAGTGAGAATTGGATTCCCACCTTAACTTCCAAATCAATCTTTTCCCAAACCCCCTCCTTGCAAGACTCCTAATTTATTAGTAATTAAATAGTTTAACTAGATACATTTCACTTAAAGTAATATAATTTTATCATATACATTTTTTAACTCCCCATATTATATAATATAATCATCCATAAATTGAAAAAATAAAAAATATTAATTATTAAAACAATTACATTAGAATTAATATAACATAGAAATATTCCTTGATGGGGGTGAGGAACATTGAGGATGGAATTCCTGAGGGAATGCATAGGCATCCATGGTAAGCACGTGGCTATGGGTGGGTGAGATGACCTCCTCGCCCTTCCGTTACAGCTTGAGTACATGGGAGAGTTGTTGAGTCTCAAAAGTGTTCTCCATATTCATACATATTTCCATTATGTCATAACCATTTAGCTCTTATTTCATAGCCATTTGACCTAAAACCCTACATCAAATAACCATTTACATAAATATATGGGTTAGGATCCTTGTTTTCCAAAGTTATTTATTTTATGTATTTTAAGTGAATTTATGATTAGAAACTAGAAAATTAACATAGTTTCATATATCTATATATATGTGTTATGAGTTTTGTGACATGTGTAGGTCAAAAGGAGACTTCTAGAAGACCCTTATGTGGCACTCTAAAGCCAAATTCGAATTTGGTTGGAGAAGATTATGGGATCCAGAGGATATGTGTCTCACTTCCTTGTTGTATTGAAACTCTAAGAGGATATGTGTCTCATTCCTCAAGTTGTGTTAAAACTCTAGAAAGACATGTGTCTTATCATTTCCTATTTTGATTGTAACTCTAGAGATGGAGGGAGAGATTCATGGACTCCCATTAATGAGATGACTCCTCATATTTTGTATAAATAGGAGAAGTTTTCTCCTATCATAGGTAATGAAGAAGTAATGAAAAAGTAGTAGAGAAGTCTTTTGTAACAAAGTTCAAGATGGAATGGGATGTAGATTTGTGAGTTCTTTTTAATAGAGAAATTCAGTTCTTTGATGCTGTTTTGCTTACAATTTTAAGGAGCTGAAGGACTTCACCAAATTGGTAACAGAGGGCCCCTGCTATCCAAGGAGGCTTTTACATGTTTTCTAGATAAGTTGCTTTCAATTCTGTTTTTTCATATTTCTTTACTTAGATTTCTTTTTGAAATCATAGCTTTTAGCATAATTTTTCATGGCAGCCCGGGCATTTGCATATCTTTTGACTAATGACATGGAATCAATATTGTTCTGCTGTTAATTTATTTTTTCTTAGTTTTTGTTTAATTCCGGTATTGCTTTGTTTATTTTAGTCTTGCACATTTTCTTCAGTAGTTATATTTAGATATATTAAATTGCTCATGTCATTTTCAGTTACCTCCGAAAGCCACATCTAGACTGATGGTGAGGGATTGTATTATGAAATGTGTAGTTTGATATTAGTTTCCTTTCTGCAAATTTAGATATATTAAACTGCTCATAACATCTTCAGTTGCCTCCGAAAGCCACAGCTGGACTGATGGTGAGGGATTGTATTATGAAATGTGTAGTTTGATATTAGTTTCATTTCTGCAAGTTAGATATATTAAATTGTTCATAACATCTTCAGTTGCCTCCGAAAGCCACAGCTGGACTGATGGTGAGGGATTGAATTATGGATGTGTAGTTTGATATTAGTTTGCTTTCTGCAAGTTAGAAATATTAAATTGTGCATGACATCTTCAGTTACCTCCGAAAGCCACAGCTGGACTGATGGTGAGGGATTGAATTATGAATGTGTAGTTTGATATTAGTTTCCTTTCTGCAAGT
Source organism: Pinus albicaulis (assembly GCA_034641835.2). Classification (NCBI taxonomy): domain Eukaryota; kingdom Viridiplantae; phylum Streptophyta; class Pinopsida; order Pinales; family Pinaceae; genus Pinus; species Pinus albicaulis. Next base: position 1,061,144,624 of record CM076574.1, read on the forward strand.
TAGATATCAGTTACTCAAGTTGTTTATGGTTACTTCCGAAAATCATAGTTGGACTAATGATGAGGGATCAGAAGACAAGTTGATGTAATTTGATTTAGATTTACTTTATTGCAACTTTTGGATTTCTTTCAGCATAGTTTCTTTTGTGTTTAGACAGCAACAAGAATAGTTTGGTTTCATGCTCACTAGTTCACTGTTTTGATTTATTAGATTAACAACACCTTTTTCATTTCAGTAGCACATTTTCATTTCCTTTCAAGTTTTGTCATTGTATGTTTCAAATTCCTTTTTCAGTTTCAAGTTGGTAAATCATTATAAAGGACATCATTTCCTTGAATATCCATAACCATACTTGTCTTTTAGAATTTCATAAAAATCCAAAAACGACAAAAAGTAAGAGATAGGTTATCTTGCACATATAGTGCGCCACACTTCGTCAGCTTACGAATCCCTGGTTGATAATTTATGTTAGCAATTTAGGACACACTAAATTGACCAAACAAGAGTAATGAATAGTGTGTGAGTTTTCATGTCGCCTTGGGTCTCAAGGGTGGTGGCGAGCGATCAAATGTTATGGAGGGTGGTGGGAGTTTTCGTTGGTTATTTTGTTTATGTGAGAGCAATGGCATATGTGGTGTGGGATGTGTGAGAGTATGCAGTAGTTTCATAGGTTTCCTTGTCTGGGAGAGAGGGCAACCTCACCACTAGCGTTCCCTCTCCTCCTTTTGGTTGTGTTTAGTCAATTGTCGAATTGGGCTTCGACTTAGTGAGTTTTCTGGTAAAACTCGGCATGTTCACCTGGTTTGGGTGGTTTTCTATTGTTTTTATTTCATTTTGTGCAATTTTAGTCCGGGACAGGTGGTCATTACTCTTTTCTGGAGTGGCTGAGTAATTTTGTACCTCTTCGACCCTTTTTCAGGCATTTGTGCTGCACGGTGGAGCCATTGGAGATAATATTTTGGGCTCTGGCTAGTGGGGCTTCTGAGAGGCTGTCTCAGGGGATGAAAAATAATTTGGCTCGTAGTGGGCGTTAGTTATGTGTATTTTGTGTTCACTGCGCGGTGGTGAGTGGTGGTTTAGCTGGTGCGGGTGGTGCTTCTTTCTGTGTGGGAAGATAAAGGGGATTTGGGCGGGTGGTCCTCTGATCATTCCAGTGGTGTGAGGGAGCCTGCCATGCATCCACTTCCTTACTCAGGATGGTCCTCCTTCCAAGAAAATCCCAATTTCGGCAGATCTGGAAATGCCGCGTCCATGTCCAGGCTAGAGCTGGCAAGTGGCAGTGTTGGCCTGGTCCAGGGTGGTCGGAGCAGTGGTGGTTCGAGTCGTGCAATAATGTGTGACAGAGGTGGTGTATGGACAAGGCACGCAGGGCTTGAAACCATGGAAAATTTTAGGGGCTAATATTCGCAGGTGGGCTAATTTTCCATGGTTTGATTCGCCCAAATTTTACAATATAAAATTATTTTACCTTAAAAATCGCCAACATTATATAGAAAAAATATATAATATCATTATAAATTTTAATAATTTTAGAAATACATCAATAAACATTTTATAGTTTGCATATTAGGGACTAGTGAGATTCGCCAATTTTTTAAACTCCAAGATAATTTTCCATCCTTAAAATTATCCCTGCTTGAAACTCTGGATGGTCGGCGTGAGGGCTCGGTGTTGGGTCGTGGAAGCCACACTTCTCTAGATCAGTAGCATGGGGGTCGAGTGTCGGCGCGTCATGGTGATCATGGACATCATAAAGGTTGTTGTATTGAGAGATTTCGATACTTGATCTAGTCATTTCTTGAATGTATGGATACCTCGGAGCGGCTAAGGCAGGAGGAGCATGCTAAATTGATTGCCACTTTGAACAAAATGAATTACTTGCAGTCCCATGTCTGAGAGCGTGTAGTGGTTTTCTAGCGAGGCCAAAATTTTCTATCTGAAAAGGTTGAGAAGCTCGAGGCCTGGATGACCCATTTCAAGGAGAATTTCAAATGCTCCTTCTGTCCTTAGTCATCTCTTGGAACAACGTCGGACAACCCAACTTCCATCACTTCTGACGACTACCATGGATACATGTGTTTTATATGTTTTTCTTGTTTATTGGTGCCTATGGTCTCTTAAGTTGTGGATTGTCTCTTTTTTTTTTTTTTTCACTGTCATATGCTGATAGTGGTAGTCAACAATCCTAGTCAGGGTGAGACTACCTATGTTTTTTACTGATGTACCTCGTTTTGGAAACATGAATAACATTTTCACTTTAAAAAAAAATCTAACATAGAATTATTTATATAACTATTAACAATTTGCATTAAGTTTGATTTAATAACTTATATATTTACATTATATTAAATTTAAAAGTTCGATAAAAAAACATTCTTAAATGCAATGTATTCGGAAACCTATTTGAAACAAAAAAAAAAGTTTAAACAAATTAATTTAAAAAAAAAACCATGTACAAAAACCATGAAAACTGATTAAGTAAAAAAATAAAAATAAAAAGGCATACAAAAACCAAAAAAACAAAAAACAAACTCTTGAAAAAAACTTAGAAAGTCGCATAACCAACCAAGAAAACCATATAAAAAAACCCTTCAAAACAACTTAGAAACCACAAAAACAACATAGAAAAGCATAAAAAATACCCTTCAAAACAACCTAGAAAATACTTCGAAACCACAAAAAAATTGTAATTTAGGTTTTAAATTTGTTTCTTACTTGCAATGTCTTTTTTATTAAATGAATATTTTCTGATTTTGAATGGTAAAGACAAATTTTTTCTAATTATTTTAGGTTTTAAAGTTTTCTTTAGGAGATTTGTGAAATAAAATTTCAAAATTATTAATTTTTTGCTATTTAAAATGCATTTTAAATTTATAGAAAATTTGACCAAAAATATACTCCAAAACATAAAACAATTAAACTATAACAAATAAATAAGTAAATCAAGAGCTTGAGATTTACATGATGAATATGGTTCTCATAGTGACCTCTATTTATAAAATAAGAAATTTTATTTTATTTTATTATTATTATTTTTTTTTTTTTAAATAATAAATATAGTACTATTTCAGTTTTAAAAATTTAAAAAGAGAAAATGTTGTTATTTAATCAATTATATATATATATCATGGCACTATATGTGAAAAAAAATTTAACTTAGTTATATAAAATATTTAACTATAGATAATTATAAATTTTAACATAACATATATATAACTATATAACATAACATGTACCCCCGATGGATGTGATGAACATAGAGGCCTGCTAGACGTGTGTGCAATGAATGTTTACAGTCGGCAGACGGTAAGGAGGAAAAACACCTTGTCCCTCCATTAGGTATGGTGTACAGTGAGTTTAACGATGTTGCGCTGGGAGTCTCATTCATCTCTTCAAGATTGTGTGCTAGTGTGGTAAGTGGGTTTGTGGCACTCGTTAGGTTTCAAGAATGCTATATTTTTTTGTAGTATTGTGGGTCGCAGCTTATAGTCTGAGCTTTGTTATTCTGTATGGTTTATGAAGCACTTGGTTAGTCTAGGAGTGGTGGATATTATGTCATTGTCGCCTCCTTCACCATGAACAGTTCACAAAATCGTTAATTTCTTCTCTCACTACCTAGTGTTTCGCTTCGGCCAATGACTTAAGAGAAACATGCATGGTAATTTGGATAGCCTTAGATCCCATACATGTGTTTCTTTCTAGATTTCTCCCTGAGTATTCTTGGTGTTAGGGAGGGTGTCTAAGTCTCCTTTTCATCATATATTTATTGGATCTTCCTCTCTCTATGGGCTCTCTCTGGTTTCCGGAAACCCACCAATAGGTGAGGAGCATTTGGGCTCGGTGCTGGAAGGGAGGTATATAGCCGACTTCGGTGGCTGATAATTGGCTTGGGTATGTATATCATGTGATTGTGCTCTAGTGTCAATTCCTTCTGTCTGTGTCTCTAGTCCCAGGAATTTCCCCTTGTAGAGGAGTAGACAAGGTCTCAGTGTAATTGGCATGTTTATATTATGCAGGTTTATTTGCAACTCTCTGGGATGGAGAGTGGTGGTTGTTAGTTCTGAAGAGTTGGTGTTTTGTGGATAATTTGGGGTTGCCTTTTTCCCTGTTAGAATAAATTCTTAACGCAAGTTTACGAAAAGATATCACCTTAGTTTCACTTGAAAAACAACCCTAATAACAAATATGGTTGTCTAACTTCTTTATATCTGCAATTGATGGTTGAAAAAAATGAAAAAAAAACCGAGATATATGCATTGTAAGAAGCTAAACAGTAAAATGAAATAATATATTCTCCAAATATCCAATTGACAAGACAAGAATTATAAAGAATTTTTATATTATATTAACACCTGGGAAGGGAACAAAGAATGAGATTACCAGTCCCCCTCAATGGGATGGGTTATTGTATGTCCTCAATGCTTCAGCTTCAGAGTTTCTCTCTCTCAATGGTGTAGAAAACCCAAGACGTGTAGAACCCAAAGGGAGCTCAATAAGCAAAAAGAAAATAAAAGTAATGAAAGTATGGCAATGATAAGCGGATCAAAGTCCAACCATGATAAAAGGATCAAAGGTAGGAAATGAATGGAAAACCCTCCTATTTATAGAAAAATATTGAGTTATCCTTGATAATGGTGCATAGTAAAATATTATTAACCAAGATCTAGATCTAACTTCTTGGAATATTTTATTATATTTTGTTGGAGGGAAAAGGAATTTAAATTGGTTAAATCCCTTTATTTAGAAAAAAAAAATGATTTATTTATTATTTCAAGGTTGGGGTTAAGGAATAATTTAACATATATTAATTTATTTTATTATTCCTAAATGATTTAGTCAAATTTAACAAGGAATATTAATCAAATAATGGTTTAATTATATTCCTAGCTAATAATAAGATCAATAATGATTTATATAGTTATTTCTCATTAATTGGGTTAAATACGACCGGGAATATTATTAAACAATGGTTTAATTAATTACTCCTAGAGGAAAATCAAATAAATAAGAATTTTTTTAATTATTCCTCATGGGGTTTCATATTTGGACCAGAAATAACTTAATAAACTATGTTTTATTAAATTATTTCTTATAGTGAAAGAAATTTTACTATGGTAAAATTGGTCTTACATGGTGCATTTTGATCCATCTAATTGTAAATGGTCAAATGACCAAAAATTGGTGTAACAGAATGCCCCTCAAAGTATGAGCATTAGGAGCTAATCATTTGACCGAAGTACATTATAAGAACACAATCAGTAGACATCGAAGGGGAGTCATATAGAGAGAGATACATAGGCAAAGTGAAGCGAGAGAGGAAAATAACTTTGATGGGGCGATACCTACAAAGATAAGTCTCCTTTAATGTTTGGGTACCTTTTCTCAATGAGGTGGGGGAGGCATACCTATGCCCGTCGAGATGAAAAAGTACAAAGAATAATGGTCCGCCCAGTAAAAAGAGATTGATTTATAAAGTACATGATATGCTAGCATAAACATGGGCCAGACAAAAAAATAATGGATCCCACATACATACTGCGCCTGGGACAACAATGAGGATTGCATACAATAATATATGAGTACATGAGATATAATAACAACCAGAGAAGCCCTAATAAACAGGAGAAGGCTCTAAAAATATAAATGGATCATCTAAGTGATACATGCATGCTATAGGTGCTACAAGTGGCTGGGGCCAAACCCATTAAATCTGCAAAGCTGCATATGAGGCTGTAGAATAAAATGAGGTCATCCGGGCATGTGGGGGGCTACCTGAAGGGCCACACCCTCATGAGGTGTGAAACATCTCACACCCACCCTGGAATCACTGGATAAATCTACTGGATCACCGAACTATCGAGTGTACGAGAAATGAAGATTCCCTTTGCCTGATCCAAGGCACCGAACAATAATGGAAGATGGAATCAAGATACACTTCCCTCTAGACCTCTCTTCTAGAATGAATGTGATGATTTCGATAGAAGGAGGTCTGCCAAAGGTGATGAGATGAGGGTCCTCAACTAAGGCACGAGAGATCATAGTAGAGTGACTGATGGACTAACACCAGGGATGATGGTGGAATGGGGGATACTGAGTAGCAAATGGAAAAATTCCCTTTCCAAAGCATAAAAATCATGGATGACCTTACAAAAATTGACTCAATTCTCGAGGGGATGGGGGATAGTGGGACTGGAGGCCAAAATGGGCTACACGAGAGAGGGAAAAGGTGGAAATGGATGGAATATTGTAACATGAGGTAGAGGGACTCATGACAGAATCCACGAATGTGATGATGACTCAACTTGGATTTTCTAATCAAGGTCGACTCGATGATGCTGCCACATAGAATAGGCCTGGTGGGGACCATAAAAGCATGAGAAATGATGGTGACTCATGAAAAAAATCGACACATGCATCAACAGGTACGAAGGCTAAGTGGTGCCTCAATTACAAGTGATGCAAGTGCAGAAATTCGATTTTGAGAGGCGACGAAGTGACCCTTCATGGAAAAAAGGCTTCCAAATGAAGTATCAAATCACCACAAACAAACGAATACCCATTTTAGATCTTGGTGAGAGATTTCCAATGGTGTTGATGGTTCATCAAATGAAGCTACGGTTTGGTCACAATTGGCGAAAGAAAAAATAGGATTTATCTTTTAATTGGGCAATTCCCCTCAAATTTGATTCATTTGCAAGTGTAGTTGTGGTGAATGTGGAGAGGAGAAAAAGGCCCTAAATCTTGTAGCGTTCGTAGTGGACAAACCAACTGTCGAAATCAAGATACGTCAGTTGCAAGTAGGTGGCCTAACCATACTCTTCAATTTCAGTGGTTTAAATTTCAGATTAGGTGCCCAAAGCCTCGAAACAACACTCTTCCCCTCCTTATGGCCGAATCACACTTTTTGGAGCCTTTTCTATGACCTGGGTAGCAGGTTTCAGAGGAAAAACTGCAACCTCATAGGTATAGGGCTAAAAAAAGTGTGATCTGCCAAAATTTTGGTGTTTTCCTATTTTTGAATAAGAACTGGGTGTTGATGTTTTTTATGGTGTTTTTCCTTCCTATGATTGAAAAATTTCTAGTTTTGTGTAGGTGTGGCAGAGTTAAAGATCAACTGGAGAGAGGGAGACTTTGAGGCACGTCAATCTGAGTTCCAGGGGGATAAATTTGTTCAAGGTTCCCTCGCAAGATATGGGGTTCTCAAGATGGTTGAGAACCCATTGATGAGGGCAAGAGAACCCTTGTTAGCCAAGATATTCAGCTATTGGGACTTGGACCTAGAGGTTTTTATAGTGTAGGGGAACCAAATCGAGCTGACTATTCATGAAATTTATTTCCTAACCGGTCTTCCGCCATTGGGTATGGTGGGAAACATCCAACGAGTATTACCGTGAGGGAGAAATATTTCTAAGTTTGTGGAACACCATTGTTGACCAAATGTTCGTGTCAAGGGCACGACTATACCGATCAGAGACCTAGAGAGACTACAGACTCGAGTTGTCGCCGAAGCAGTGCTACGAATCTTGGGCAAACAGGCCTTCCACCACATGACCAGAGGGAAGATGATGCTTGTGGAGAGTGTGTTGAGTGGGACCTACTATGGCTGGGCCCAGATGATGTTGTTGTCTTTGAAATGAAAATTTTCATTGTGCAAGGGACAAGTGAACCATGACTATGATTTAGGTACTGAGTTATACTCTCTCTTCTTTGAGAATATACCTACATTTTGACCTCATGTGCAGATCGAAAAAAGGGGCCTGCGAGAGCTCAGGATGTGCCGTTGGGGGCAGCTACTGTGGAGAGGAGGAGGTGGGGGAGTAGGACGAGTGTTCCGACCCAAGTTATTTGCACATTGGGACCAAATGTCACTATATATAGATGACTATCCATAGAGTGGGATGAACTATCTAGGGGACCCAGACTTGCCACTTTCGCCCGACCGAGAATGGGGACCAGATGGTAGGTGACAAGTTGTTATATTTTATGATGCATTTAAAGTTTTAAAATGATGTATATGACACTGATTCATAACTTTTGGTATTTAGATATAGAACTGGTGAAACCAACTAGGTATATGGGACGATCCACAGTGCCAGGGGCTGCAGAGTCTAGTACAACTAGAGGAGTTGACATAGCGAATCTAGAGGCACTATTGGAGGATGCCCGACACAGATGCGAGATGTTGATGATTGGGGTATCAGAGCATGGATGGCATGATCTAGATGACCGCTACATTAAGCCATGTGTCGGGCTACCCTTAGAGTGGTGAGGGGTCATGCAGCACATGGTGATGGTCGGCCAGGGTATGTGGGATCTGCGGACTGCAGGAGCTGAGCCATTGGCTTGGGACCCTTCAAATAATGATTATATGTAGGGGCATGAGGTGCCCCCAATTTTTATTTTTGTAACATGATATGGACATGTCAGATGTATTAGAGTAAAGGACTCCAAAAAATTTATAATTTTGTGGACACATGTTATGGATATGCATATTTTTATATATGATGAGTCTGTGGCTCACCATTTTTTTATTGTTATTGTATTTTGTTAAATGAATGTGATAAGTGCCAATCTAGAATATTGTTTGCAATGATATCTACATAGTGATTTTGGGCTCTAGGTACATGACTGAAAGTAATGGTTTCAAATTCACGCGTTAAGAGTTTCACTTGTAAATATCTTCTAAAAAGGACATGGTTATGCACATGATAAACACCATTCAATTTTCTGACAAGCACCAAGGAATCTAAATGAACATGAAGATGAAGGATGTGATGATCAATGGAATCAACTAACAAACCTATCGCTACATCATATTCGGCCTCATTATTGGTGGCAGATCCAATATATACGTTTTTGGAAAGGACTAACGAATGTATGGGGGTAAAAATGTTCCATGCTGCCAAGGCTAGATTTCACGAGTAGCGACTTTCACTGTCGGCATAGTCGATGTATGGTGTGGATGAAGGATCCATCTAAAAGGCATAAGAATATATCAAAGGAGAAGATGATGGACAATGCAAGTAACCTGAATGCATGACATAAATAAAACATGCATGGCGGATGTTATGGGAAAAAATTCTGTTCCCCTTACACATGTTAAAGATATGGTCAATACATGGTGTAGGGAAGTTGTATTGGGTGAAAACTTTTTTCAGGTCACAAAAGTCCATACAGACACTGATGGTGCTTGTTTTCTTGAGAATGGGATAGGAATAGCCATTCTCTTTTGGCTTATCGATTTCGGTTTTGAGAGCTTGTCGAGAAATTTGTCTCAAATTTTGACAGAAAGGGTAGGCATCAGGCCATGTGTCGATATGGTGGTTGACAGTGGCTATATCAAGTCCGGGCATCTCTAAATGGGACCTAGCGAAAACATTACAAAATTATTTGAGTAGCTTTGTGTAAGCCTCAATTTCTTCTGCTATGGGCCCCTAAGGAAATGCTTTCTTCCTCGAAAGCATCAGGTGCAGGAATGGAATTTCTAAACCAATTGACCTCATCGAAGATGAAGTCTTTGGACTCCACAACATACTGGTCATGGGACTGCTGCAGAAATAAGTATACACGGTGGTGCATATCATCCAAAGGAAAGTCAGGGGTGGTCATTCCTTTCATGATGTCTTCATCAGAGTGAAATATGGGGGGACTGGCAGAATAAATACCATAAGACGTGGCAGGGCTACCTGACGCATCATAATGAGAGATATCGTTAACATACTCGTCGCTACTGAGGGTAGATGAAGCGATAGAAGATGAAACATATACTGATGTTGAGCCCAAGGTGATCGCCGAAGGAGGTTTAGTTGAAACAACAGGGAATGCCCCAGAGGGGTTTTATGCTAAGGATCTCATGGATGATGACAGATAGAGGATAGTAGCTGAAGGCTCCGTCATCTGGACATCAGGGGGAGGTATCACAATGGGTGAATAAATATACTCTAGTTCGGGCTGAGCCAACCACATGAGTATAGGAGTGCAAGATCCACTATGTTCAACCTCAATTTTGCGGACAACCTCGAGGGTGCTACGGAAATCGTCGAGATGGGACAGAGGTGAGAATAGTGGACATAAAGATCACACAAAGTATAAGGGTGATTTTTGGGCAATGTTTTTAGTTTCTTAGCTGAATCGGGTAAGGTAACATGGACCTTTGGGATATCGGATTTGGGAAACGTTTCGTTGACCACATGTTTGAGAAGAGGAAGTTCAGAACAATTTTTGGTAGCATGCCCAAAAACATCACACAAAGTGCACACAGGTAACTTCTTTGGAGGCTTAGGAGGAGGAGGAGTTGTTTAGGCAGCCTTATCCTTAGGTTACTTCTTTATGGCTTTTCCGCCTTGACCAAATTCTTTCGCAATAGGTGTAGATTCCTGTTGAGGTGGATGAGGCACTAAAGCAAAGGTACAAGTCGTGGCGATCGGTTGGACTGGGGTCGAAGCGGTATAAGGTTTGAGTTGACCAGGTGGGGTTTCAGCTGGAGGATCGATGTACCAGAGTGGGATCCCTAGGGTCAAATTAGGAAAGATCAACGTATCCATAACATGCACCAAAAAGACTCTAGAGGGGGGAGCAAGAAACTGTATCTAAATGGAGGGTAATAGCCTGGTAGAATGGCTCCCAACTGGTTAAGGCTAGTGGGAACCATTCTTGGTTAAAAAGGAGTGGAAGAGACACCAGCAGAAGAGGAAGGTCCTTGAAAGGAAGGCCTTGTAGACTCCGTTGAGTGACCACTAGCAAGTTGCGGAGGCTTAGGCTCTTGGGTGGTTAAACCGAACCGCTTATGGCTAGTCCAAGATGACTGCATCATGCAAACATTCGATGTGCTGGGATATGCAACAAGAGGAGGAGGATGAGGGAATGCACTAAGTAAGGTGGAGTATTTATAGACTCTAGTTGAAACACTGGTGAGAGGAGTGGCTATTTGTTTAGCGGCCACCGAAGATATGATATAGTCGAGAGAGATCTGAGACTTCGGTTCGTAATATGTCAAGTCATAAATGGTAACGATCTTTCTGTTGTGAGGAAATCACATCTTACGGTGAACTACAAATGTGACAATAGACATCGCATAGGTGTAGATACGACACAAAAGGATGTTGTAATCCAGGGGAAAAACATTGACTTCAATGTCAATACAAACAATCTTTCCCACAAGAGTGATAGGAAAATTGCAGTACATGCCAAGGGGTTGAGAAGAGTGACTTTCCTAAGCACACAAATTGATGGTGGATGGGGCTAACTCAGGTTATTTGATTTTATTCCAAACAGAGGTATAAATCATGTAGGTGGATGCGCCCTCATCAATGATACATTGCGAGACATGGGCATTATTAATCTTGACTGGTATTTGGAAGGTGACGGTTGAAGGTAAGGGGGGATGTTCTGACTTGTTAATATCAAAGACGATAAAACGGTCATCTGAAGGATCCACATTGCCCAGACTAGATAATAGAGCTTTACGTAGTGAAGGGCATGACTGGAGGACTTCCAGTGTTGACATAGCAATGGGAGATTGTGCTAAGTCATCTATTATGTTGTAATTGTGGGTGGATTTGGCAGAAGCAGCAGTTCGGCATAATGGCACTTTGGGGATCTTGGGAATTAACTTTGAATGTGGTTGAGGGATATATAAAGGGGAATTTGGTGTCGAAATGGACTCTGTGGAAACTTTGGTATGAGACTCGGTTGTAGATGAAGCAGGTGGTGCCATATTAGCGTGACCGAGTTTGAAGGTTGACATCAATGGTATTAACCACTTCATAATTCATCATGAGAATTTGGTAATGAGAGGTACCAGACAATGAGGGTTGAGAGGTGGCCTGACCTTAAGGGGGTTGGGCAGCCACATATCCTTGCTGATGGAAAGGATTAGTAAAAACAACTGGTTGAATAGACGTATCATTTAAAGGAGCCGAAACCATGGCTTGTTGTCTTCTAGATGATGCTTGTGCTTCCCAAAACTGACACATTTGGGGTAAAATGGGACAATCGTGAGTATAATGGCCATGGACACCACAACAAGAACAAGGCTTGTTCGTACGAAGAGGTCTGTCCTTCTTGGTTTGATTGCCCTATTTTTGGTTTTTAGTGTTACGTTGGTTCCCTTTGAGCACTTGATTACCTTGCGCGGGTTGTTTTTGGTTGCCTTTCCTCTTTTTCTTGGAATTTGGGGGATCAATCATGCTTTGCTGCACATACACCTGACTTGGAGGGGGAGGTGGTTGCTACGGTGGAGATTGAGAAGGCATATGAGACTAGGGTGCTAATTCTGGGGGGCCTAGAGCACCGGGCTGTTGATAAGGATAAAAATGAGGTTGAGCAACATTGGGGTAAATAGGCTGAGCAACTGTAGGCCTTGGCATCGGTTGATGCAATGCGGAAAATGTGATTTGTCCTTGATACATGTTGCCGGGAGGGGGTTAAGTGCTAGAGGAGCTGGCCCCTCTCTGAGGGAAACCATAACCCATGGGAGGATGAGTATACAGATGTGAAAGATATCCAACAATATCATTGGTGGTATTATATTCCCATGGTGCATTGGCACCAACAAGTCTAGGAAGATCCTGTAAGACGGTATAAACATAACCAGACTAGGCAGAGATCATTTCATATTTAAACACGATTTGAATAGCTTCTTCATCCTTCTGAGGAAATTGAGATGTATAATATTTACCAATAGAGGGAAAAATAATTATGAAAAACCAATCCATATAGACACGGTCTTCGAATGTGGAAGCTTGACATAAGCTCTTCCTTCTATGCCATTCTTGGACATGGTCATAAATGCAGGTGGCAGAAGTTTGATGGAATGCAGTCAAAAACTCGGTACTGGTATCATATCAGAGAGGTATCTGGAATTAATACAAAAATGCTTTAGTAAGAGTCACAAAAGTGGAATGAGAGGCAGAGACTTGGTTGACATACCACTTTGCAATGTCTCCAGTGAGCGTACGATGGAATAATCGAAGACGAATAGAGGTATCAGTGATGGAATTTGACGAACACCACATGTGAAAGGAGCGAGTGTGATTAGTAGGGTCTTCTCCGTTATTTCCTTCGAACTTAGGGATGTCATAAGAAAGCTTAGTTAGCATAACATGCCAACCTAGATCATGGTGTATAGGGTCGTTAATTAACTGGCTGAAATCGAGGAGGCTCAAAAATCCCTTAAAAGGTAGCAAGGGAGTAGCCAGGATGGTTCTGGTATTGGTTACACTACTATTAGCTCCAGAGTTAGGGCCAGCACTACCACCAACTTGAGGACCACTACCTACATTAGCACCTGATATGGTAGGAGAATGAGGTAGAGGGGATTCGAGTTCCGAATCAGAGTGAGGGCCTGACGGACCAGAATCAGAGTCAGTATAGGGACTCAGTGGAGGACTAACTTGGCGTCTATGAGGTGGAGTAAGTATTCCTAACGGAAACTGAGGATGAAGAACTATGAGTCTCTAGGATAAATGCCTTGGGGGCGCAGTGATCGCAAGACACAAGTAACTTAATAATGAAGAGAGATAAACAAAGGTGCAGAGGGGTAGATAAATTAATTACAATGTTTATGTCTTGGCTTAGCAATGTAAACCAAATGCTCTTCGCTTTAGGTGTGTGTGTGTGTGTGTGTGTGTGTAATCTATGTGTTAATTTTAATTAAGCACAAACGATTGTGTATAAAGAAAAATAAAAAATGTTGTATAACTGTAAATAAAACTGAAACCACAGTAAAAAAAAAAAAAAAAAAAAACTAAAGATGCATAAATTCAACCTAAAAAGAAGGGCTCCCAAGCATCTGTTCTAAGAGGCAGGTGAAATTTACTCACGACACACAAGGTGGAAAAAATATCTAAGGTCTAAGGGACAGGGATTTAATGACTCAAATCGGTTGAAAAAAGGTGCAGAAAACAACAAGAAACCAAAGGGAAAACTGCTGCAAAATGGGAGGCGACATGTTAAAACGGTAAGGGAAACAAGAGGGACCCTAAGGGAAAAGTAAAACAAGACTCAAGAGGGAGTTTTGGATGAGATAATAATTGATCTAAATTGATCTAAAAGAAAGAGAGATCATACCCTAACAATGACTGAAAGTGCTGCAAAATCTCAGACTACCTACTCAAATAAACCCTTCCTAAAAATGTGGAAGTGTACTGAAACCCTAAGGGGTTGTTCCTAATTCAAAGAGAAAAACAAAGCGTATAAAGGCCTAATATGGGTGGAGGCTGAGGTCAGATAACCATGAACAATGCTTGCGGAAAACCCTGAAAATTAAAGAAAAAATCCAGAAAAAAGTTGCAGCTCGCAGGTACTGACCTGTAGGCTGTTGAAATCGCAGATCTGGGCCCAGAAGGTGCGACTTGAGCCTAAAATCGGAGGTTCTGGGCTAAAAAGTGTGACCTACAGTTCTGGGAGTCTCAGGTAGTAGGTTGAGGAAAAATTTGCTGTTTGTGGTGCGGTTGATACCTGTTACCTGCGGAAAACACCTAGAAACACTCAGAAGTTAGATTTTTTAGTGTTTTAGGGCATAAAAGGTAAAAAAAAACATTAATAGGCTAAAACATAGCTGAAGTAAACCCCTAGGTACTGAAGCAGATGGTCACGCAGGAATCTGAATAAAACCCAGTGGATTCGCCAATCGTTAGAATGAATTATTAACGCAAGTGTACGAAAAGAGATCACTTTACCTTCACATGAAAAACAACCCTAACAACAAATATGGTTTTCTAAATTCTTTAGATCTACAATAGACGGTTGAAACAAGTGCAAAACAAACCCAAATCTATGTAGTATATGTAGCTAAAGAGTAAAATGAAATAATATTTTTTCCAAATATCCAATGGACAAGACAAGAATTATAAAGAATTTTTATATTATATTAACACCTGGGAAGGGAACAATGAATGATGTTTCTAGTCCCCCTCAATGGGATGGGTTTTTGGCTGTCCTCAGCACTTCAGCTTCAGAGTTTCTCTCTCTCAATGGTGTAGAAAACCCAAGACGTGTAGAGCTCAAAGGGAGATCAATAAGTAAAAAGAAAATAAAAGTAATCAAAGTATGACAATGATAAGAGGATCAAATTCCGACCATGATAAAAGGATCAAAGGTAATAAATGAATGAAAAACCCTACTATTTATAACAAAATATTGAGTTATCCTTGATAATGGTGAATAATAAAATATTATTAACCAAGATCTAGATCTAACCGCTTCGAATATTTTATTATATTTTGTTGGAGGGAAAATGAATTTAAATTGGTTAAATCCCTTGATTTAGAAACAATAAACAAATAAATGATTTATTTATTATTTCAAGGATGGGGTTAAGGAATAATTTAACAAATAATGATCTATTTTATTATTCCTAAATGATTTAGTCAAATTTAACAAGGAATATTAATTAAATAATGATTTAATTAATTATTCCAATATAATAAGAAGATAAATAATTTTTTATCTAATTATTTTTCATTAATTGGATTAAATATGATGAATATTATTAAACAGTGGTTTAATTAATTATTCCTAGAGGAAAATCAAATAAATAAGGATTTTTTTAATTATTCCTCACGGGGTTTCCTATTTGGACTAGAAATAACTTAATAAACTATGGTTTATTAAATTATTACTTATAGCGAAAGAAATTTCACTATGGTAAAATTGGTCTTACATGTATTTCGATCCATCTAATTGTAAATGGTTAGATGAACAAAAATTGGTGTAACATGCCCCATTGTGGTTCACGACTTGCTGGAAGGTGTTGTTGTTCATTGGTGGTCATGTATTAAAAGTGTTTCCGTAGGCTGTCATCATGCATCCTGTGTCGCGTAATTCCTGTTCTCAGTCCAAGCGAAGGGAAGCTTTGACAAGCCAGGGTGGATGTGGAACTGAGTTGAAGGTGATGTTTGAGGGTCGGGTTGCTCATCGTTTAAAGAGAGGGGGTCAAGCTGTTGGAGGTGTGATCTGTGTAGCGTCAAGAGCTCGAGACGATAGAGATGGTGCAAGAGAAGTGAGGGGTGGTCATGTAACTATTGGTGGCAAGAAAGGTAGTGTGGTGCGTGGAGATGGAGCATGTGTGTGGGGTCAAAATCATTGGCCGGGGTGTGCATGTGTTGCTCATTAGGGGAATTTTGAGGTCTAAAATGGGTCTCTTAAGGAAATATAAAATAATAGTTAAACCAATAAAATAATATTTATAAATTTACAATTCACTTTTTGCACCACAATCCATGTAACCACGGTTAAATTCAATTCAAAAGTTGTACCAAAATAAAATTAATAAAAAAATTGCATTGATGTGACTATAAATAAGAATGAATTTTTCAAGAAAAAATCATTATCATTGAACAACTAATGCATTTGTCCTTTGTACTTAAATTAAATTAAATTAAATTAAAATATAAATATAAATTCATAAATTCATAAATATATAATACGTTATCAATTAAAATTTATATTATATAAATTGTATAATAATATGCAATTAATGTACTATATTCAAATAATATAATATAATATAATATAACATAATAAATGTAATATATTATTTTATGTATGAATTTTATGTTACATATTAAATTGATTTGATTTATAACACAAAAAAAATATATATATAATAAAAAAAAAAAATATAATATATATTCTAGAGTTATATAATAGAGTTATATTCAAAATTATTGAAATAGATTTAATTTATATTTATAAGTATAATATAATATTTATATACATTGAAATTTAGATTCTTTTTACCACAAACTATATTGAATCTAATATAATTTTTTTCAACATACAAAATTAATATTTAATTTTTCATCATACAAAAAAAAAACGTTAATTTTAATATTTTTATGTTGTTATCAATATTATAATAATATTATTTATAGAATTGATTTTTCCTAAAATTACTTATATTTTTATTTATTTTGATTTCATATGTATAATATATATGTATAGGTATTATCTTATAATTAATTTAAAATTGTAATATTAAATAAAATGAGATGAATATATAATTTTAAAATAAATATAAGAAAATATAAAAATATAATATTTATTCAGAAGTGTGTAAAGGCATGAAGATTGTGTATGGATATGCATTGTTTTTTTCAAAAAAATATGAAATGACAAAATAATATTTTATTCAAAAAGTGTGAAATTACATTTATTATGATTACTTTACTTTATGACTTTAAAAGTACTTAAAACATTGCCATGGTTAACCATGAGTTTTTATC
Organism: Pinus albicaulis; assembly: GCA_034641835.2. Classification (NCBI taxonomy): domain Eukaryota; kingdom Viridiplantae; phylum Streptophyta; class Pinopsida; order Pinales; family Pinaceae; genus Pinus; species Pinus albicaulis. Next base: position 1,061,161,852 of record CM076574.1, read on the forward strand.
CACCATTGAGAATGTGAAAAGTAAGTACCTTTAACTCAAGTAATGCCACCTCAACTATTAGGGATGATGTTATCTCCTAAAATGTGATTGGTTCTCATAAAGTGAATTTTGATTGTACATTTTACTTAGGAAGCCCATTTTAGACCTCAAAATTCCCCTAATGTGGCCGGTAGAGTTGCTCTGTTTCCTATCGTGACATGTTTCAGTATGTTATGGATCACTTGGAATCTTAAGATCAGTCCAAAAAGGAAGAATACAATGTTGTCATCGCTACATTAAATCAATTGCGTTACTTTCAATGCCATGTTAGAGAAAGGATTGTGGTGGTTTGGCGTGATCAAAATATGCTATATGAAAAGGTGGAGAAGCTGGAAACATGGATGGCTCACTTTGAGTAGCATGTTCAGTGTCATTATCGTCCCCCTTTCCCTCTAGGGATTGGGCCAGATAGCCCAACGTTAATTACTTCTGATGATTGAGCATGGTCACATGTGTTCTTCTCGTTTTGTTTGTCTTTTGGTGCTTTTGATCTATTAAGATTTGCACTGTTCCTTTAGTTTTTCTATGGTTTCTGTGTCATACGGTGTGATTTTTAGTCAATAAACCCGGTCGGTGTGAGACTACTTACATTTTGATATTTATGTACTTTCCTTTTGATGAATGAATAGAAACTTGTTTAAAAAAAACCTAACATGTATTTATATTTAACTATTATTTAACTATTACATTACATAACTATATATTATAGTTCTATATATAAAATATATAACATAATATAATTTTACAACTATTTAACCTAAAATAAAATTATTTGAAATATATGTATATATTAGATCTAAAACTTTTGTGATCCATAATGTAGATAGAAGCATTTTGGATTAATCACATCATAGGAATTGGTCAATTCGAAAGACCAATTCCTAATGATATAAGTAATCCGAATGACTTCTATCTATAATATATGTATATATATAATATTACAACATAATCATAACTATAGTTCATAACATAATTATATAACTATATAATTATATATATTTAACTAAATTATAACTTATATATATATATATATTTCATAACATAAAACTATAACATAGAATTCTATAATTGTTTAACGTGTATAACATAACTTGTTATTTAACCTAACACACATAATATAGCATATAGCATGTAACTATTTCATAACTATATAACTATATAATTATTTAAATGTAATTATATAATTTTATGATTATAAAGTTATAACATATCCCATAGCTAAATATATTATAGTTTTCTATATATTACTTATAACCTAACATGAAATTTTATATAACCATTTTACATAACTTGTTATCTAACATTTAAATTATAATAATAAATAAGTTTATATATATAAAAAGTTGTTTATTTGTGGTTTTCGACGTTTCTGTCTAGCCATCACAAGTATCACATGGCGTCATCGATGGAGAAATTTTTTATGATTTCTCTCACAATAAAATAAATTCAAAAAATATTAATTAATTAATATTAAATAGGATGTGCAGGCTTCATGGATTTGTAGAATATATATAATTCTTTAATATGATGATATTATGTAATATAATTTTTTGATTAACTATATAGTTTCATATTTATTATTGTATGAAATAATCATTTTTGTTGTTAGTTTATAAATTAATTGATTTCAATAACTTAATTAAAGGATTATTTAATGATATATTAATTATAATATATTTTTTATTAATTTAAGTAATAAAATCAAATATTTATGTAATATTAATAATAAGGTATTATGTAATATAAATTTTAGATTTATTATATGGTTTATGTTCATTATTTCATTCATTTTAATTTATAAAGTAATTAATTTTATTATTTAATTAAAGGATTATTTAATTAAGAAAATAATGTATAGTAAAATTATTAATGTTAAGAGTATAAAAGAATATGGAATGTTTATCCTATTGAATTTATTTTTAGCTTTATAGTAATTATAATATAATTTTATTTTTTTATTAATTTAAATAAAAAAATCAAGGATTAATTAGGTTTATTAAATTAATTATTAGGGGAATTAAAGCTCTATTAAAATTATTATATTAATTATAAAGATTAGGGATTAGGTTGATAACTAAGGGTTAAGATTTGTTCAAGATTTGTTCAGTTTTCAACCATTGTCCCTATTAATGTTGTTGGGATTTTTTGAGTCAATCTCAATTTCTTTTTTATTTTTTCTTTTAGAATAATGCTCAATGGTAGAGATGACCTTGGCATTTTACATACATATAAGGTGTTTAGATTCTTTGGAGTGTTCTGCTAGTTCTGATTTTTTGTAGATCTGTAATGAATGATGTCAGCACTATGAAATTTTCTATGAAGTGAGGGGAGTCTTTGATGAAAGATTGAGTATATCCAACAAGGTTTTTGAATCCTTCAACTGATATATTAGCTAATCCATAAGAAGGAGAGACGATTGTATTAAAAATTTGCCTTACAGGAAATCCATCTCTATGCACTTTTGGAAGCCCATAAATGTGTGGTATGATAGGATTCTTAGGAATTATTTTCTTTTTAAAATTGTTATCAAGGGAAGAATTTTGGATAGCTTTTGTGATATCTCTTATAATTTGGTTACTATTACCACCATATTTTTTTTTGTTGCTTCCACTTGTGGTGAGATGTTCCATAATCTTTTTGTGGTATCTTTAGTGTCCAAAACTACATTGGAATTCCCTTTATCCTATTTTAGTGCAGTTAATTCTAATTTATTTAAGTTTATTTTTAGTGGTTTGGATTTTCTAACAGTGAGCACACAATCCTATCTAATTTCTTCACTCATTGTTTCAGGAAGTGATGTAACTGCATCCTCAACAACACATACGATGTCTTTGTATGGAATTTTCTTTGGAGATATCGCGAAGTTTAAACCCTAGTTCAGCATGTTGAGAGCAACATCATTCAAATTGACTTTTGAAAGATTGATAACCGTATTTCGTTGTTGAGTAGAGGAATATTTACCATAAAATTATAACATCATACCTATATATATATATATATATATATATATATATATATATATATATATATATATATATATATATATATATATATATATATATATATATAATAGTTCAATAATATTTAACATACCATAACTAGATAGATCATAACATAATTATATAACTAGATATATAATTTAACTATTATAATTATAACATCATATAGCTATATATTGTAGTCTTATATATATAACATAAGATAATTCTATAATTATTTATTATAACATAAATTTATTTGATAGCCCCAAGGGATATCTCACTTGGACAAGGTCTTATTGCTAATTACCTCACCTTTTGGGAGGTCACAAGGTCAAATCTCCCCAATGCCCTTGGGGTTAGGCCTTGCTAGTTTTGCTGGCAAGTAGATCCCTTTGGATTGATCTACCTGGATTTTCCCGTGGATGTAGTGGCCCATTAGTTTTCGTAAAACACATTAAAAAAAAATACAAGTTATTTGACATAACACACACACACACATATAGAGACAGTAACATAACATAACATCGTGTAACATGTATTGTGCATAACTATAAATTTAACGTAATATAACTATAACTATAACATTAAAATAACATAATTATTTAAAACATAACACACACACACATATATAATTTAACATATAACTTTTTTATATTAGCTTATGTTTCAACAATACATCATTGATAGATACATTAAATCCATCATGAAAAGTGCATTTGGTCTAGTGAATAAAAACATTTAGACACTTTTCTAATTCGTACCATATTGTTTCATTATGTAGTGTGTTGTACAAGATACATTGTCTTCATGTGCTTGCACCCAGCACATGTCATGTGTCAAAGTCAAGCATTAATAACTTAAAGTCTATTGTAGTATTTGGTCAGAATGAAATTTTATTAGTTTTGTAAATAGATTTATTTCAATTTTTTACATATTTATGCGCTATGAATAAAATTCATTATTAAGAAATGAGAACAAGTGTGAAGGTAGATTTGACCACTTCTTTCGATCTTGTTTACATGTAACTCAATACATTGGTAGATAAATTATCAAAAAATTGACTCTAAAGTTTATGACTTCATGCTAGATTATCTGCTTGAGTTTAGAAATGGTATTTTTGTTAATATTTTTTTCTTGGATTAGTTTATTCGTAGTATATGTAATATTTTTAGGCATCCCATATATGTGCCCCAATTGCATGTCATTCCAAAGTGAGAGGTTATGTTATATGTGGTTGGGCTCATGATAGATTGCGTAGCCGACCGAGAGTTCATGTTCCCCTCGTAGATCCTACCTCTGATGCTAGTCAGAGTGCTAGAGGTAGTGTTTCTCTCTCAATTGATGATAATGCTACATCTAGTGGACCTTGTTGGCTCGAGGGGTCCTGAACCAGGTTCGAAGGTTAAGGTTTGCCAACAAACCCTATACTACTGTCCCTTTGGCAGTGACCCGCTTGCGCAGGCCAAATTCTCACTCGAAGCAGTATGGGAGGGTGCTTGAACCAGGTTTCCGCACCCTGAGAGAGAGTAGGTAAGTCAAGAAGATCTGCGTTCACAGCTTATCGGGTTCGCATAAGACAGATTCGTTCGCAGGTTTGTTAACAATATAATCCACAATATAACAGAGCTACAGATCTAGTCAATATCTTCACATCTACGTGCATATCAGCAGTTATCAGTACACAATATCATAACGAATCATTAACAGATTACAGATATACCATAACATAGACAGATTCACAGCATAACAGATAACAGATAACACAACTGTCTTCTTAGTTCTAATAGATCCCAAAGGTTCGCATTAATAGTAACACATCAGATCAAATAACACAGAGATACCTTAACTATATCCGCATATATTAGCATCCAAAAACCAGTACAATCCACACATAGCCTGTACACATAGCCAACAGGGTCTGCACACACCAAGACTGAGGATCTCCTCGCGCACAACCAACAGGAGTCCTTACCCAAACAACCCAATCACAGATCTAACAATTCGCACTTAGCATCAGACTTAATTCTTGCTTACCTTAAGACTCAAAACATTCATCTATTTACATAGACTTAGCCTACGCTTCCAATGGTCCGCAAACCGTGGTTTGCGGACTCTTGGTCTACCCTTGACCCATTACAATGCATTTGGGGCTTTGACCCACCCCAAAACCCCTGCATTAGATTAATTAAGACAAAAAAATATAAAAAATTGTACAAACTTTGTAGCTTTAGGAGAACTTGTTCTAACAGTCCCCCAACACAATCTTGTGACTCGTCCTGAGTCACTATGGTCGTGGGGTCTCCACCTACGCCTGTAGCAACCTGATCGCCTCAACTAGTGGGGGTAGCACTCCTTCACTCTGAGTAGTAGCATTATGAGCAATATCCACCAATTTTTGTGAAGTTGGTCCCTATGTCGTAGCTATGATGCTCTCCAAAGTCTGGTTTAGTTGTTTAACAACGACATCAAAATCTTGAGAGAGCTTGAGGGCTTTATCAGCCCATGGCTTAAGGCAGTCACTGAGAGTCTTCTTCTTCTAGCGGAGCTCGTTGATATCGTCTTGAAGGTCATGGCTGGTTCGGAGTCATGCCAATCGTTGAGCAGGAATCAGAGTAGGAATTGTGGCTTCCAACTGCTCGAATGCTTCTTCCTTCTATCGCACTGCACCTTGGTCCATAACTGCATGGCCGTGTCCAGTAATTGGGCACCCTGAGAAATCTATCATGTAATCACGTTCATGGCCGCCATAACTAGCGCAGCTCACTGGGCCTGCACCTCCGGTGGTGTCTCTAGCTGCAACTTGGCCTGTAAGTTTGCGATTTGTTGTTTCGTCTCTATTTTGACTGCCTTGATCTCTGTCCTTGAGGCCCGTAATGTTGCGACCAACACCTCAATCTTGGCATGGAGGGTGGCAGAGGTTGGAATATCTTCAGAAACGTCCACACAGGGCCTACTAATGAGGTGTTCCAGCTCTGTCTTCTACGCAGTGGCGAGAGTACACGCATCTTGTACCTGGGAAACTTCAACATTTTTTCCTCAATTGTCTACTCAGCTACACTGATCTGCTGGTGCACTCGATGGTCCCAGTGTTGAATTTATTCGAACAAGGAAGTGTGGAGAACCTGCAATGATTCATGTGGAAACCTGGTTAGATCCACCTGTACCTCTGCACAGGCCTGAACTTGCGCTTCCAAGCCGAGTGGACTTATCGTGAGGGTTGCGCTTGGAAAGGAACAAAGGCAGCTTTCCGCTATAACAAGTGTTGTGTTGCCAGTTGCTGAGGCCATTCGTACCTGAATCATACTGGTTTGCAGTGTGTCCGTCTTCAATTGTAGAGCTCAGAGCTCGGCTTGAAGTGTGTCGACCGTGACTTTCTGTTGTTGTTCCAGAGCCAACCATTTTTCTTCCGCAGCCAAAGTAACCACATCTACAATTTTCTCGAGGTCCCCTTCAGTCAGTGTAACCGCTTCATCACGTTCTAGTCGTTGGGAGCACTGCTTCTTCCATGGCCCCTTAGCAGGGTCACACATTCACTTTGTTCCTCGATGGGAGTCAGCACCTCCTGCCCTTGTCCTTCGGTACCGAGATCCTATTGTGCATCCTTCTACACTGTTGCTTCTATGCCTTTCCTTGTACTCTTACTGGGTTGTGAGCCTTTCTGTGACTCGACTTCGGCGCCCTTCCCCATGCTTTTTCTCGGCACTCCAGTTTCTTTGGTCATGATAAGTGGGGTAACCTTCGTGGTGCTTATTCCTTCAGTGCCCTTCACACTTTTTTTGAAGCCGATATTCCAGTGAGGAGGCCATTGTGCAATTAAACGATCAATTTCTTCATCGTTAGTCATATAGGGGAGCGAAGTTCATGCAGGATCCTTGCAGCCTCGGATTTGGACGTTATGCATAGTCACCTGGAATGCAGCAATGCTTTTATAATTATCATAGATGGCTAGTGACAGACGCAGCCAAGAGTTGATAACTGCTGCAAGTCCACTCTGAAACAACAGCTAGAAGACTCGGTTGTCCTCGATGATCTGCACATCCTTAGAGTCCCACAAGTTCATTTATCAAGCCCCCTCGCACATGTCTGGGGTGAGCTCTGGGAGGATTGATTCCCCCGGTGCTTCCTAGGTGACCAACGCAATGAGAAGCAACAACCAGGTGTTGTGGTTCCTGTGTTTTGGCAAGTTTGGAAATACCAAAAGACAAGACAACATCAAACCGCTTTGGGATCTCAGGATCTAGCCCTCTTGGGTCTAGAGAGGGATCTCTCTATAAAGGAAAATAATAATAACTCGTATTGACTTTTAGCACTCTTTGGGTGAACTAGTGGTCTTCGAAAGGCTGATAATAACTCCAAAGGTATGTTCGTGAAGTACTCTCTGGCAGTTTGTACTCCGTTTGTACTCTAGGACAAGTAAGGTAGATAAAGGACTTTTAGGCCTTCCATAATTTGTAACTAATGCTCTGCCAATCTTAGGACTTCTGTCAGGGTGATAATCTTCTTAGGAACTTGATGGGGAATAAAAAACATTATGGGAACTTGACCTTTCTTGGGAAAGAACATTCTGCTGATGTGAAACATTGGTATGGCTTGTTTCATGCGTTTTAGGCCTTATTAGCCTTCTGGATCATTTTTAAGGTCTCCGATCTGTATCTTCATCCTTTAAACACTGGATTAAAGCATTTAATATTCAATAATGGCTTCAAATTTTTTTAAACTGTCACTGATACTCTTTGCCGCTTCACTTCTGTCTTATCTGTGAATATTGCAGGTTTTCATGGCGCTGGAGGCTCATGAGAAGGTTTCACATTGGTCCTTTGATGAAATACTTCGTTTAAAACCTTCCCAGGCGTTTTCCCTACAGTCTTTGGTTTTGAAAAACTGGCATTCTGCGCCCTGTATTACCCTGTCTGTGATGGTGAGATAGAGTGAATTTTACCATCTGTAACCTTGCAAAAACACAATAACATGTTATAAAAATCCATGGGAGTGGAGGAGGATTACTTTGAAGGGCCGAGGAAACGGTGTCGCAGCAATGGAAATGGTGGAAGCAGTGGAAAAACGGTTGAAAATCATTGCGAAATGGAAGAAAACTGGTCTGGTGAAAGTCTGGCAGGATGGTTCCGGACCATTGGATTAGATTAGACAGTGGTGAACGACGGTCGAGATTCACCGATGCAGGAGTTTAGACTAAATTAAACGAACACAAATAAATTTTAGTGTTAAGCACAAAAATTTAATTTTCGGGCGAATACAAAGGAAGAAGGGTAAAATGAAGGATATCGGGGGCCTTTGGTGGTGGGACTAGGAGGGCGGAGGGAGATTGAACGTGGGCCATCGGATCACGAAAAAAATCAATGGTGGAGATCTTTTGATGAAACTCTTTGGAAGGTCCGATGAATGGGATATGAACAAAGACACGATGTAATAAGAGCCATTGATTTAGATCAAATGGATGGTCGGGATCTTCGGATGGAGTTTTCGGGAGCAAAGGGGAAAAGGTGGTTTTAGCAGAAAGACTGTCGGTTTCGTGCGGCTTAAAAGTGGTTTTGAAATTTTGCCAAAAAAACGCGATATGCCTCGCCGTCTGACACGTGTCCCCCCCAAATCCACTTTCATCGCGTGATTTTAAAACTTTAACTGTCAGACACTAAAATCATGTGATATGCATCTCAGCCGTTGGATGTAGGACAAGGAGATTTGACGGTGCTGGATAGTGCGTGATATGGAAAGATGCACGGGTGGTAAGGTGGGAAGAGTCAGTGGTGGTTTCAATGCTGACCGTCGGATCTGTAGAATGGACAGCCAAGATCTAATCGCATCAGAGAAAAGGCAGGGGGCCAAAACTCCGAGGTTTTGATTTTGCGATTACGTGCGGACCGTCGAATCAAAGGGGATATCAATGGTCGAGATTTTACCAGAGGGGGAATGACGGAGGGCACATGAGCGAAGTGTGATTTAATCTAGGCCATTGGTTCTTGTGGATTCAACGGTCCAGATTAAACCGGCAGAGTGATGATGTTAGGTTATCGGGTTCAGCTCCAACCTTCGGATCTACACAAATGGACGGTTGAGATTCAATCAGAGATTGTGCAGGCTGGGGGCAAATGGATGGACAATTGCAATGCGATTAAGCACTGGCCGTTAGATCCATAGGGGAGATTAATAGTCCAGATTCAATTGGAGGGGTAATGGAGAGAGGCGATGGGTGAAGAATGACAAACAGCGATAGTTGTTGATTCGTGTAGATCAACGGTGGAGATTGCAGCGGGGGTCGAGTAGAGGAGGACCAATCGCATCAGAGATTTTTTAAAAAACAAAGGAAAGGCGTTCACAGAAAAATCCGATTGTGATTAGCACCCAAGGGCTAGAGCCTGGTTTTGGCGCCAGTTTTTATGCAGAGAAGGGGCTAGGGCTAAGCCGGAAGGGGCTTAACTTTCCAATAGAGCGGAGAACATGTTTTTAAACCTTTTTAAAGGGATTTTCAACCTTTTTAGCACCCGGTTGCGGGGCTACAGGTCTATGAGGGAGCGGGTTAAGCTATATAAGCCCTCAGAGGCTATAAGACTGATATAGTTTAAAAAAGGGGATTTTAGGCCAAAATCAGTGTTTTTAAGGCCAAATGGAGGGTTCCGGTAGGCAGAAAAGGAGAAATTTAAATCAAATAAAGGGTAATATAAGGTTTAAAAGGGGTTTTAGGATGAGATGGGGGGTTAATGGAGGGACTTTTAGAAGAAATTTTTGAGGGGAAAAGGGATAAAAAATGAGGCTTTGTGGGAACGAAATAGGGCAAATGGAGGCTTTTTTGAAGCATTCTTTTTCACAAAACAACATGGCTCTTTTCAGTGGAAACTCCTATGAAGATCTCTTCAAAGGAAAAATACACATAGAGGCTTCAATAATGAAATATTTTCAAGGGAAATGTTTCTATTGAAGGCCCAGAAACATTTTAGCCACCTTTTTGCTATGTCAAAAATTTATAGGTGGCTAACAGTGGCTCCACATGGGGATGGCATCTTCTTGAAGGTGTCAAGAATCTCAGAAAATAATCTTTGGAAGTAGGCCAGATTCTTGGTACTTGACACATCTCTTATTTCTTTAATCAGCTGCCACAACTCATGAAAACATCATATCAACAGTAATATTCTCCCAAACAATCTACCTACCCATCCTACTATCCTAACATTCTTTCTTCAAGGTGCATTTAGACTTGCAGACCTTATTAATCATTTTTTTTTTATTGAAAGTAGAAAAACTAATCTAATTCTACCCTTATTCCTCCATCAGACCAGATTAGACAGTTGGCCTCATAGCTTCTCTACCTACACTAATATCTGCTAGGATTAAACTGTCTAGCAGATTTCTTTCTCTACATTCTAAGACAGAAATTTAAAAATAGTCAAACCAGGATTAGACTGTCTAGTTTGCTATGGGTCCATGGCATAAAGACAACTGCACATGAACTAAAATTTTGCAGGAAATTGAAACCAAAATTTTGAAGGCTTGAAATTGTGAAACTTTAGAGCATCCTTCTTTTTCCTGTGACTCAGATTTTGAGCTTGTTAGAGTCACTTTTCTTCTTCATTTTAGCTTTGGTTTTGATCATGTTAGAGCTTATTCTTCTTCTTTCTTTGCTGGTTCAGGTTTTGAGCATATTAGAACCAGCTTTCCTTTTCTTTGGCTCAGGTTTTGAGCTGATTTGAGCCATTCTTTAGAACTTCACAGGTTCAAGTTTTGAGCTTGTCTGAACCTTTTCTTTTCTCTTTTTTTTTTTGTATTTTTCCTTTTTTCTTTAAAACTGAGCAAAGCAATGGTATTTAAAATGGAAGTGGAAACTTTAAACTCTAGACTTCAGCAGTAGTAATTTTTTAGCATCCTGCCATTGACAAGACCCCCAAACAAATTTGTACCATCTAACTCTTGCAGAAAGAATGCATTGGGACCAATGGTGGACTGAATAACATAAGGGCCTTGCCACAAAACTGTCAAATTTTCCATGCTTACCCTTATCTTCTCTTCTAGAGTCCCACTTGAGCACCTTGTCTCCAATTTTGAAGTCACAAGCTTTTGTTCTCTTATCAAACAACTTTTTGATGCTTTCTTACACTTTTTGAGCTCTATTGTAGACCTCTTCCCTTGTTTTCTGGAGATGGATAGTTTGATTGATCCTCCTTACCATGCTGTCCTCTTCTGACTATATTTCTTGGACCAATTTTATCAATGGTACCCCTAGGCTGGTAGGGAACACTACGTCTGCTCCATAGACTAACTGATATGGAGACATTCCAATGGATTTATTTGTAGTCAATCTGTCTGCCCACAGAGCATGCACCAACTTGTTATTCCATGATTTTTTATTCTCTTCAAGCAGCTTCTTGATGATGGTCACCAAACTCTTATTTGATGATTCCGCTAGCCCATTACCCTGAGGATAATAAGCAGTAGAATGACCAAGTGCAATCTAATACCTATGACAAAAATAAATCATATTTTTGGAACCAAAAGTAGTAGCATTATCAGTGATAATATTCCTAGGGTAGCCAAATCTAGATAGGATGTGGTCTTCCAGGAATTTTATGATGACAGAATCTGTGGCATTCCTAGTAGGGATGGCCTCTATCCATTTTGTGAAATAGTCCGTAGCTGTGAGAATCCATTTGTGTTGGGAAGATGAAGCAGGATGGATTTCTCCTATGAAATCTAGGCCCCATTGTTGAAAGGGAGCTTCAATAGTGATGGGTTGTAATGGTAAAGGAAGGAGTTTTCTTTTGCTCTCAAAGATCTGGCACTTGTGGCAGGCAACTATCATTTTATGTACATCTTGGAAAAGGGTGGGCCAGTAATAGCCAACTCTAAGGATTTTGTTGGCTATGGTTTTCCAGTATAAATGGCCTCCACACTACCCTTCATGGAACTCATGTTTGATTCTCTCTGCCTCCACTTCAGGAAAACATTTAAGCAACAAACCATTTGCATTTTTACAGTATAAACATTCATTTAAAATGCAATAATTTCTAGCTTTTAGCTTTAGGAACCTTGCCTTAGTCTTTGATAAATCAGGAGGAGCATTAAGATTTGTAAGAACATACAAGATGTCAGCGTACCAAGGTGAGTTTTGGAATTGTTCTTCAATAGTGGGAGAAGAAAACCCTTCATGTTCATCCAAAGCATCTACCATGTTTATGTCAAGGGCTTGTAATTTAGACTCAGCCATTAATTCTCAGCCATTAATTGTGCCAAGCCTTGAAATTTGATAAGTTTTGTGGGTTTGATCTCCAAATCATACTCTAATATTACAACAATCCATTTTCCCCTATTTCCATCTGGGTCTTGGGACAAAATATCTTTCACCATTATGTTAAGAACATAGGCAATGATGTGAGAATGCAGAATATACACCCTGAAGTCTTTTAAGGCCTTCACCAAAGCATAAGCCTGTTTTTCCATTATGTTATATTTCAAGGGTGCGTCTATCAATTCTTTGCTAAAGAAAGCGATTGGTTGTTCCTGTCCCTCTGGATTTTTCTACAACAAGACAAAAACCACTGTATGCTCTGATGCAAAAGAGAAAATTAGGAAATCTTTTGTGAAATTTGGGCTGATCAGAACTGGTGCTCAGGTGAGTGCGTGTTTAACTAATTCAAAATATTTTTTGTTTTCTACAGTCCACTTAACTCCCACTTCTTTCTTAATCATGTTAGTCATATTTCTTAGGAGTTCTGCTAAGTTGGGAATAAACCTCCTTAAAAAGTTTATTTTCCTAATAAAGTACTGCAATTCCTTTATGTTTCTTGGGTGACTAATCTGTAGTATTCCCTCAACTCTTTTTGGGTCTATTTTAATTCCATTTTCTGATATAATATGGCCAAGAAGCTTACCTTCTTGAAGCCCGAATACTGTCTTCTTGGGATTTAAAGATAGACTGAACCTTCTACATTTCTCAAATACTTTTCTTAGAGGTTTAAGGTGCTCTTCATCAGTTTTGGAATAGAATGTTATGTCATCAAGGTAGATTACGATGAAGTGACCTATCTCCTCTGAAAATGCTATGTCCATAGCTCTTTGGAAGGTTGCACCAGCGTTCATTAGTCCAAAAGGCATTTTAACGTACATGAACGTGCCCCATGGAGTGGTGAAAGTTGTTTTTAGTTGATCTTTTGGGAGTACTAAGACCTGGTTATACCCTGAAAAGCCATCTAACAGAGATATCCTCTTTGAGCCAACTACCCTTTGTAGGATGTGTTCCATTTTGGGTAAGGGGTAATTTTCCTTTAAGGAGGCTCTGTTGAGGTTTCTGAAATCAATGCATAGTATGATTTCTCCTGTATTTTTTCTCACGGCTACAAGGTTAGACACCCAATCATAAAACCTCACGAGAACTATGATTCCTCCCTCATACATTTTCTTGATTTCCTTTTTCACAAGAGGCGGTTGTACTGGGTTAATTCTCCGCAGTTTTTGCCTAAAGGGTTTTTGGTTTTCTTTCAATGGGATATTGTGTTGGATGATCTCTGTGTCATAGGCTTTTAAGTCCTCATAACTCCAAGCAAACACGTCAACAAACTCTTTAAATAAATCAATGTATTTCTTCTTGATGTGTGCTGGCAAGGATTTAGCTAATTTAATCATTTTAGGCTTATCTTCGTTGCCTATATTGCATTCTTCAACATCCAATTCAATGTGTTCTATAGTGGGCTTCTTGGAAACATCATTAAAATCAAAAAGGTCCTCAAGGGGCTCTAGTCCTCTAGGTATGTTTTTATATTTGGACTGCAGCACCTCTATGTCTTTTTTTTCCGCGTTTATGTATTCTTTTGTTTGGTTTTCAAATTCTTCAGACAACATGTTTATTTCCGCATTATGGGATGGTTTTTCTTCATTGGGAGGCTCTTTACCTAAACAGTTTTCATTGGATTTAGAGTGTGAATCAGGTAATTCAAACTCGTTCATGCTAAGCAAGAAATCTTCTATCTGTTTGTCCCCCTCGAAGACCTGCCAATGTTTCTCATTATCTGGCACCGCTGGTCTATATTTTTTTTTAATAATGATCCGTTTATCACTAGGTATTCTCTAGTATGAACTAGCAGCACAGGCCAATCCATTTGTGATAATGTTCTGGTCCCTAGGGATAAACACAAGCTCATATTCCACGAAGGTTTTCAGCAGATCCATGGCATCATTTCTGTATTCCCTTAATCTAGGATTCTTTGCAGTGTACTCTCCATTTACCTATTTGATGACTAAATCAGAGTCTCCATGTACAACTATCCTTTGGGCTCCTAGTTGTTTCAATAGATTCAATCCTAGGATGAGAGCCTCATACTCTGCAATGTTGTTTGTACATTTAAAATCTAGCTTGAAGGCATGACTCTCAGCATAATTGCTTTCGGTATTGTGCAACCACACTCCAGCTCCTGCATTCTTTATAGTGTAAGACCCATTAAATTTCATTCTCCATAAGGGACTGTTTGCGGACTTGTCATCATTTTCATCCCTAAAGCTATGTTCACCCTTATGTAATATTTCGAGGTCTGCACTATGCTGTGTAATGTTTTTTTCTTTAGGATTTGCATGGAGTTCAGAGTGATGAGTAATCTTCTGTTTGCAGTCTTGGTTTTGTTCACTATGAATTTTTGATTCAGTACACTATTCTAATGTTTCTCTCTCATTTTCATCTACATCCAGAGCTGCCATTGTGTTAAGATCTGTGGGCTCTACTTTGTTTTTTAAATTTCTATCTTCTAGCTCTGGATCATCCATAAGTTCATCATTGTAAAGGATAAAAGAGTCAAGATATGTATGGATAGAGTATAGAGGTGAATTTTTAGGTTTCTCAGGGCTGCTAACCATAAAATTCATGTGTGCCTCTCTATATAGTCTTCTAAGCTGGCTAAAGACAGGGATATTGGCATATGTCATGTCCATCTGCATTGTACCTTGCAGCTTGGCACCCCATGACCTTGAAAACAACATGCCATACTTAGGAGGCACATCTGCCACTACAACATCCATTATCAGGCACTTGGCTAGGATTTGGGTCAGATTCACACATATATATTTGATTAGGCCAAGGCACTTCACTCTGATAGAGTCAAATGAATATAAATCCTTATAAGGTCTGGTTATCTCTAGGCCTAGATTTTCCATTATCACTTTTTTCATGAGGTTGTGTGAAGCCCCAGAATCATGCATGGCATTATGCAGGATTTTGTCATGGATATTGAGGCTGACATAAAAAGGAGGTACTACCCCTTCCTGAAATTTCCCTTCAATTTTTGGGCCAAACAAAAGAGCTGGTTGATCATCATTTAGATTGACAGTATCACTGTTTTCTCCTAAGTTTAAAGCTTTCAAAATTTTACCTTTATACAGATCTTGGGTGGCCAACTCAATGAGAGGAATTGAAATTTTGATTTTGGCTATCTCACTTTCCAAATTGAAAGGAGACTGACTCTTTGAAAGGTTCAATTCTATTTTATTGGCCACTGTTTTATTGGTAGAATCAACTTGCTGATTCTCACTATATACAATGTTTGAAGTTGTTTTATCAGGAGCATTAGTTGCAGTGCTAGTGCTACTAGTTTCTTGACTTGTTCTATCAGTAGTTTGGATGTCCTTTTCTTTGGTTTTTCCAGAACTCTCAGCTGTTGATTTGTTGCATTTAGCAGTCACTTTAGGAGTCTTTTCGGGTCTTTTCTTAATGGTGATTTCAGAAGCTTTTGTTTTGGGAGTGTCTAGGTTCTTTTTGCTTCTGAGATCATATTTTTCTTGGACTTGCATGGTGGAATTTTCGAATCCTAACCTATAGTCTTCAGATTCTAACCCTTCCTCATCCCAATGTGAGTATGAGGTCTGATTATCCTCTGTAGGAAAGGTGTGCTCTTGGTTATCTACTTCCACCATGTTTATGATGGTTCCCTCTGATTCTTCTATTATTCCTTTATCTTCATCAAGGAGATTCTCTTGGAATGGAGGTATGACCTGTTGATCAAAGTCTCTTTGTCTATTTGGGGGATTGTTTCTCCTAAAGTTTTGGTCCTGGTTTTGATTTTGGTTTCTGTTCTGTTTATTGACTTGAACAACCATTTTCTCCATCATTCTTTCTATCCTCTCCATGTTTTTGGCTAGGCTATCATATTTGGAAACCGATGAAGAAGCTGTAGTGTCATCCCTATAGGTTACCTTCTTCTCAGCCTTCATTCTAGCTCTCTTTTCAATCAGGTTTGCTTCTACATTTACTAATCCTTTCTGCATGTCTTCTAATGTGTTATAATCTCTCTCCCTTAACTGATAGGCCATGCCTGCATCAAATCCTTCAGGGTATTTCACTAAGGCCATTCCTTGGGAAGGTTTCATTTGAGGTGGAAGAGCATTGTAGACGCTGTTAAATCTAGTATAATAGTCATGGACACTCTCTCCTTGATTTATTTTGAGGTTCTTATATTCTGCTAATATTTGGAGAGGGTTTCTTTTGACTTCCCATTTGTTCATGAAATTTTGATGTAAAGAGGGAAGATTATGGATACTATTAGGAGGTAGGCCGTTAAACAACTTCTTCACTTCTCCTCCTAAACTCTGAGAAAATATTCTCATTTTGAATGTCTCATCATCTATCTCCATATAGTCAAAGGCGTCTTCCATCCTATCTACATGGTGTTGAGCTGTGGTAGACTCTTTTCCAGTGAAATGTGGGATTTTAGACTAATAATCATTGGGTAAAGGCACTAGAGGCTCGGGTAACACCAAGGGAGCATACCATGCAACCATGGTAGTGTTTTGTGGAGGCAAAGTTTGGGCTTGAGCAGCAAGTATATGAAAGACATAAATGCTAGGACTAGTAACAAACTGTTGAGCAGATATAGGGTGAGAGAGCCCCAAGCTATGAATGAAGTGTATGTCAGGAGGTGTAGATGGAGGAGTTTTTCTATCACCAATATGTTGACCACTATGTTGTGGTGAACTTAGAGGCTCAAAGTCTATCTGTTCTATAGCACTGAGTGACTAAGTTCTTGGTAAATTATTTGGTAAGTGTAAGTCAATTTGAGTGTTTGATAGAGCTGCAAAGTTTTTCAGGTGTTGAGTTAGCTCTATTAATGTGTCTGACAATAGTTGGATCCCTATATGTATAAGGCTTCTTAAGAATACTCTCAAGGTTGTCAACTATCTTAGGTGGGTTTGGATTATGATAAGCTCTAGTATGGATTGTTATTGAAGCCAGTATGTTAAGTCTCAATGAAGAAAGTTAGCCAGGTATGATAGTCTTTAAGAGACAAACTATCTTCAAACCAAGAAGCTTAATCCTATGTGTTTGTTTAATATGGATGATGTTGTAATGCAACTGGTCTCCCAATGGAGTCTTGTGAAAACAAAGATAATCGGTAGGCCTACTAATTATCAGTGAAGTCTTATGGTCATTCAGGAATTGTGGAGTCGCCAGGTGGAAGGTTTAGAATGTTTTAAGAAAGTTTACTGTCCACCACAGTGATTTACTACCAAACTAAGGCTACTATGGTATTCTTTGAGTTCTTAGAGATGTTTCAAGGAGTGTTTTACTCAAAGTTCCCCTGTGGAGTCGCCATTATGTTGGTGACTCAACTGGATAGCACACCAAATATTCTGGAATCAAGGAAATTTTTGAGGTCGTAAGAGTGTATCAGGTATAATCTACTCAAAAATTCCCCAGTGGAGTCGCCATTATGTTGTGTTTCCTATGTTTTGGCATGTTTGGCAATACCAAAAGACAAGACAACATCAAACCGCTTTGGGATCTCAAGATCTAGCCCTCCTAGGTCTAGAGAGGGATCTCTCTATAAAGGTAAAGAATAATATATCTTTGGAGTTCAATTTAAGGTATTAGGCTAGTTATAGGGCTCAAGGGTTGTTGTTTTGTTTTTTTTGTTTGTTTGGTTGGGAAACATGAAATAAGGGTTCAATATGAGGTAAATAGGTGAATAAAGAAGGATTTTTGGAAATGGGGAGATAATTCAAGAAAACTCAAGTCCATTGGGCAATGGGGTCATAAAAGGGTTTACTTGCAATTAAATATCCAAGGCTTTCAAATGGGCTAGTCATTTAACACAGAGGATCTCTAATGATGATAGTATGGGATGAAACAGTTAAGAAATGAAGGTGAATGACAAGGAAACATTCCAAGGTGACCACTTATGAGCAAATCTAGGGACAGGGCCTGCCTTAACTGTCTATGATCAAACTCCTATGAGGCTAGCTCTTCAGACAATAGAAAACATTTAAGATTTGATACAAAGTGAAGCCTAAGATCAGAGAAAGACTTTTAACTTTCAATGCTTTTGAAAATTCACCTTAAGGGATCTTAGAAAGGCTAACTGTTGGAAAAAGACCCTAGTGAGACAGAACTAACTTTGAACCTCCAGTATCCCAATTATTTTGGCTAAAACCAGACAAGAACATCTAAAAACAAACTCTAAATTCATACATCAGTAAGCAGGGAGAACCAACTACTATACTGGTTAAATTATATTGAATTTGTTCTTAGATCACACAATTAGTAGAAAACATTAAAGATAAGAAGAGAAAGAATCATTAGGGTACTTTACAACAATATATCCTAAGCTAGATTATTGATTCTTATCAGAGAAACGAAATATGATGAATAACAGAGGGAAAACATTGAAAAAGGTAGAACACATCACCACTGATTTAGATCGGGATCCAATGAACATGCTTGTCATATTAAAGAGAAACACCAATCACATACATCATTTTCCAACAGCTTGATATCAGTTTGAAATCATTTCCCAACCTATTTATAACTAATACACACAGAACTCTATCTCAAAGAAACAGCTTACAAGCCACAGATCACCAATCTTTACAATGTGTTTCTGATGAGTTCTTATAGTTGAAAGTGTGGCAGTAGAGGCAGATAGAACTTTAAATGAATCATTAAAATAGAGGAAGAGGAGTGTTTGAGGCCCATTCTATTTTAATATCCCGTATTGACTTTCAACACTCTTTGGGTGAACTAGTGGTCTTTGACAGGCTGATAATAAATCCAAAGGTATGTTCGTGAAGTACTCTCTGGCAGTTTGTACTCCATTTGTACTCTGGGACAAGTAAGGCAGATAAAGTAATTTCAGGCCTTCCATACTTTGTAACTAATGCTCTGGCAATCTTAGGACTTCTGTCAGGGTGATAATCTTCTCAGTAACTTGATCGGGAATAAAAAACATTATGAGAACTTGTCCTTTCTTGGGAAATAACATTCTGCTGATGTGAAACACTGGTATGGCTTGTTTCATGCATTTTAGGCCTTATTAGCCTTCTCGATCATTTTTAAGGTCTTCAATATGTATCTTCATCCTTTAAACACTGGATTAAAGCATTTAATCTTCAATAATGTCTTTAAATCCATTTAAACTGTCACTGATACTATTTGTCGCTTCACTTCTGTCTTGTCTGTGAATATTGTAGGTTTTCATGGCGCTGGAGGCTCATGAGAAGGTTTCACATTGGTCCTTTGATGAAATACTTCATTTAAAACCTTCCCAGATGTTTTCCCTGCAATCTTCAGTTCTGAAAAACTCGCATTCTGCGCCCTGTATTACCCTGTCTGTGATGGTGAGATAGAGTCAATTTTACCATCTGTAACCCTGCAAAAACACAATAAAATGTTATAAAAATCCATGGGAGTGGAGGAGGATTGCTCTGAAGGGCCAAGGAATCGGTGTCGTAGTAATGGAAATGGTGGAAGCAGTGGAAAAACGGTCGAAAATCGTTGCAGAATGGAAGAAAACTGGCATGGTGAAAGTCTGGCGCGAGGATGGTTCCGGACCATTGGATTAGATTAGACAGTGGCGATCGATGGTCAAGATTCACTAGTGCATGAGGTTAGACTGAATTAGACAAACACAAATAAATTTTAGTGTTAAACACAAAAATTTAATTTTCGGGCGAATACAAAGGAAGAAGGGTAAAATGAAGGATATCTGGGGGTCTTTGGTGGTGGGACCCAGAGGGTGGAGGGAGATTGAACGTGGGCCATCAGATCACGAAAAAAATCAATGGTGGAGATCTTCTGATGAAACTCTTGGAAGCTCCGATGAATGGGATATGAATGAAGACACGATGTAATAAGAGCCATTGATTTAGATCAAATGAACGGTCGGGATCTTCGGATGAAGTTTTCCAGAGAAAAGGGGAAAAGGTGGTTTTAGCATAAAAAATGCCGATTTCACACAGCTTCAAAGTGGTTTTGAAAATTTTCCAAGAAAATGCGGTATGCCTCGCCGTCTGACACGTGTCCCCCTCCAAAACCGCTTTCATCGTGTGATTTTTAAACTCTAACTGTCAGACACTAAAATCACGCGATATGCATCTCAGCCGTTGGATGTAGGATGAGGAGATCTGACGGTGCAGGATAGTGTGTGATATGGAAAGATGCACAGGCAGTAAGGTGGGAAGAGTTAGCGGTGGTTTCAATGCTGACCGTCGGATCTGTAGAATGGACGGCCAAGATCTAATCGCATCGGAGAAAAGGCAGGGGGGCAAAAACTCTGAGGTTTTGATTTTGCGATTACGCACGGACCGTCGGATCAAAGGGGAGATCAACGGTCGAGATTTGACTAGAGGGGGAATAATGGATGGCACATGAACGGAGCACGGTTTAATTTGGGTTGTTGGTTCTTGTGGATTCAACAGTCCAGATTAAACCGACGGAGCGATGATGTTAGGCTATCAGGTTCATCTCCAACCGTCGGATCTACACAAATGGATGGTTGAGATTCAATCATAGATCGCGTAGGTGGGGGGCAAACAGATGGATGAGCGCGATGCGATTAAGCGTTGGCCGTTAGATCCAGAGGGGAGATCAACGGTCCAGAGACAATCGGAGGGGTAATGGAGAGAGGCGATGGGCAGAGAATGACAAAGAGCGATATCCATTGATCCGTGTAGATCAACGGTGGAGATTGTAGTGGGGGTCGAGCAGAGGAGGACCAATCGCATTAAAGATTTTTGAAAAAACAAAGGAAAGGCGTTCACAGAAAACTCCGATTGCGATTAGCGCCCGAGGGCTAGAGCCTAGTTCTGGTGCCGGGTTTTATGCAGAGAAGGGTCTAGGGCTAAGCCGGAAGGGGCTTAACTTTCCAATAGAGTGGATAACACGTTTTTAAACCTTTTTAAAGGAATTTTCGGCCTTTTTAGCACCCGGTTGTGGGGCTACGGGTCTATGAAGGAGGGGGTTAAGCCATATAAGCCCTCAGGGGCTATAAGACTGATGTAGTGTAAAAAAGGGGATTTTAGGCCAAAATCAGTGTTTTTAAGGCCAAACGGAGGGTTCCGGAAGGTAGAAAAGGAGAAATTTAAACCAAATAAAGGGTAATATAAAGTTTAAAATGGGTTTTAGGATGAGATGGGGGGTTAATGGAGGGACTTTTAGAAGAAATTTGTGAGGGGAATGTTAGCACCCTGTAATAAGCAAGATTGGCAAAAGTCCAACTGTAGGGAGAACATTATTTCAACCACTTTGGGATTCTAGGATCTAGCCCTCCTGAATCCGGAGAGGGATCTCTCTAGTAAGTGCAAAGATGGATTTGTCTTTGAAGTCTTGGGTAATGATATTAGGCTAGTTATGAAGGCCGAGGGTTTTGTTTGTTTTTGGATGGTTGAGCATGATTACTGTTTGAGGTGGAGAGTTCTAAATGCAAAGAGTTTCAAAGGTGTGAAGTTGCAAGCAAATAGAACAAGCTTTGGCCAGGAAGATAGATAATTGCAGGTTTTATTCCATTGTGCTATGGAGTCATAATAGGGTTTAATTGAAACAACAAGAGGCAAGAGTGGTCCATGGGGCAAGTCATCTATGTCTAAGGATCTCTTTAAAGTTTGATTTATGGAATGAAATGAAACAATAAGAAGGGGAATTAAATAGATGAAGAAAAAAGAGCAGCCTAAGATTGGGTAAGTACTTCTAAAATAGCCTGCTTTTGACATACACTTAAGAAAGACATAAAATTAATCTAAGATCAGGTAAGTACTTCTAAACTAGCCTGATTTTGATGCACTTTCAATAGAAAAACACTTTAAAACAAAGGGAAACTTGAAGGAAACTGTTGGAGGAGAAACTAACAGGCTGGGCTCACCAAAAATCCTCTCCTAGCTCTGCTCTACTTGGTAACTTTCAAGACAAACACAAAGATAGCAAAGAATGGCCTAAGATTTGGTAAGTACTTTCAAACTAGCCAGCTTTCAACACATTCCAAGGGAAACATTCAGACAGTCTTTGGGGATAAAACTAGGACCAGGGCACACCATATCTTCCTTAGTTCATCTCTACTTAACATTTACTAAAAAGAACATCCAAGAATAATATTTAGCTAGGACAGTGGGATGAGGGAATGCCAACATTCCTATTCTTAGAATGAATTAAATCATTCCTAAATAACACGAATTAGAAGAAAACATATAGATAAAGATTTTCAGTCAGAGAAGGGTAATGATATAAAGTAGGTCCTAACTCTATGCATGTTGTTCTCTATAAGAGAAGATGAACACAGTGAAAACAGAAACAAAATAACAAGTTACAATGAGAAAAACATTACCGTCAACATAGACCAGGATCCCATAAATCAACTTGTATTGATGCTCCAAACCAGTTACAGCTTCAAGTCCAATGCTTTAGTTTAGCAATCATTTACACTTCCCAGAATAACTTATCTATTACAAGCAGAGCCCCAAGAGCCAGTGAACACTATTTACAGGTAGGAGTCTCAAGCTCAATTACATTTCAAAGTTCAGCAACTAACTCAACCAACAATTTCTCATCTTCTACAGAAGTATTTATAGAAGAATGAGGAGGTGAGATCTGATAAAATATCTCCAAGGGGATTTAATACAGTCTTTAAGGCTTCTCGGCCTTTGATGGGCTCGATGGAGAAGCGTACATAGGTGTCCTATGTATTAAATTTTTTACAATTAAGATTAAAGCTCGGTGGGAGCTTTTGTTGAATTTTAGGCTCTATTTCAGGATGTAATAACTCTGCTGATATTTTGTCATTAAGTTTCTTTAGCAAAATTAAATCTTCGGCTACGTTTGAGGAAAATATCTGATCTTGATTAATAACTTCGGCCTCTGTTTGAATGCTTTGAGGCACAGGTGGCTTTTTGGTAGCTGGGAGGAATCAATTCACCTCATATGTGGCGGTGGAGGCCTTTCTGTTTGATAAACACTTATGATTTTCTTTAATTGTGTTTTACTTTGGAGGATTAGGCTTTTGATAATCAATCTTAGCCGTAATCCCCCAAATTGTCTTCAATATTTTGTTCTGCTGTAATTCGTCTTCGACACTGATACTATTTTAATTGTGATTTAATAACACTGTTTCTCGTTGATGTGCAGGCCGGGCAGGGCTCATATGGCATCATTGCCTCATGAGACATTGACGAGACGTGGAATTCGAGCCCTGTGAATGGTTTCCTATGATGAATCAAAGGCATGGGAATCGTCATTCCCAGCCTTCGGCTTTCTCTTTAATATGACGGAAAAACATTCAAACACCTGCATAATACAAAACTATGTTATAAAATCCTGCGTTTTTGGGTTTAACTACTTAGAAGGCTACAGGGAGGAGCGTGGCCGTTAGATGGCATCATCCAACAGTTGAGATTAATTAAGAGAAGGTTAAAAGGAGAGAAGAGGGAAGAATAAGTCAGAACCGTTGATCACGCAGAGATCAACGATGGATTACTCGCTAAAAATCCTCTTGGTGGAAGGCAGAGGGTGATGAAATAATGCGGGAATGATCTGGGACCGTCTGATTTGGACACGTGGACGGTTCAGATTCAATCGGAGGATTGCAATCGGCGGGGGGAATTTTTTTTGTTAAAAACACACCCGATGAAAAGATCCGATGGGATTAAATGTGGACCGTCAATCTGCAGATCAGATCAATGGTGGGAGATGCATCGGGAGATTGCGATCGGCAGGCACCAGGCGCAGGCTTAAACCATTTGTATTTTGCCAATGCGATGGAGGAAGGTCGATGTGATGGTGCGATCAGGCCATCGCAATCGAAGGCCGGACCTTTTTGATCTAACCATTCAAAATCCTCTGATGCGATTAAGCACCTTGGGACTTTAACCTTTGGTCTTGGGCATGATTTATATGACTGAAGTGGAGGGTGCAGAGTTTAATATGATGGGCTAATCGCATCGGAGTTTTTGTAATGGCAAAAATACTTGCGCATTTAGACTTTTGCGATGCGATAAGCGCTGTGAGGGGTTAGCGCTTGGTTCCAGCACCAAGGCGTATGGAGGGGAAGTGGTTAGGACTTAGCCCAAAGGGATTAAGTCTGTAATACAAAAAATGGGTTTTTTATAGATTTTCTCTGGTTTTCAAAGGGTTTTGAGGGTTTCGATAAGGCAAAGAAAGAGTCTTAAACTTTATCAAAGGGGTTTTGATGGAGGGGAAAGGGGAAAAATATGAAAAAATGAAGGATTTTTATGGGGAATAAAGGGGTAAAAATGAGGTTAGTATTGGAAGTGGAAGGAGGGAAAAATGGCCTTTGCAGCAGTATTTTCACTTATGGAAATAGCAGAATTTCAGAGTATAAAAAGGAATAGCAATGAAGATTTGGACAGAGGCATGAGGCCTTCAAGAGTCTTCAAGAGATAACATTTTTTAGCAATAAAAATTGTTTCTTGAAGGCTCCAAAAATGATTTAGCCAACATTTGATATAAAAAATTTTATAGCTGGCTAACAGTGGCTCCACTTGGGGATGGTGCCTTCTTGAAGGCATCAAGAAATTCAGACTTGCATTCTCTGGGAGGCCGATTTGTGCCTCATCCATTGGGCTGCCTTTCTTTCTTTGGATGTTATTCTTTTTCTCTGAAAACATATTAGCAGCCATAAAAACAATGGATCTTTCATCAATCAAGCTTTCTACCTACCCAATCCTACAGATCTAACATTTTTTCTTCTTTAGAGTGCACTTGGATTGGCAAACTCTTTCACAACATTTTATTCTTTTGAAAACACGAAATATAATCTATTTATACTCCTTATTTCTCCATGGACTCAGATTAAACAGTTGAGCCCATATGATTCTCTACCTAATCTACTATCTATTGGGATTAAACTGTCCAACAAATTTTTATTCTCTAAATTCTACAACAAAAATTTAAAAGCATACAAGTTAGGATTGAACAGTCTAACTTGTTGTTGATCTATGGCATAAAAAAAAAGCTGCACATAGATCTTATTTTACAGAAAATTAAAACAAAATGGAAGGCTTATGATCTAAACTTTCAAAGCATTTCCTTCATCTTTTTTACAGCTCTGTTTTGAATTTTGTTTTGAGTTGTCTTTCCTTTGTCAACTGGTTCAGATTTTGAGCTAATTGGAACCAGATTTACATTTTTTTTTACTTAGAAATTGAAAAAGATTTGAGTCATTCTCTTTGGATACTTAGGTTCAGATTTTGAGCATGTTTGAACCTTTAATTTCTATCCTAAACTATCTATTGATAAGCCAAGATTAAACAGTTTGGAAAATTGAATTCACTATCCTATCAACAGAAAATTTAAAACTAATTAGTCAAGATTAGGTTGTATGACTAATTAGAAGTGTGTTTTTTCAGGAGTGGCATTTAAGCTTGCACACTTTCAGATTTGTTTCTCTTTTTGGTATGGGGATGTACCTTTATTGTTTTTGACAATCTACCCTCTTTTCTTTCTTCTATTGTTTTTTTATTT
Source organism: Pinus albicaulis (assembly GCA_034641835.2). NCBI lineage: Eukaryota > Viridiplantae > Streptophyta > Pinopsida > Pinales > Pinaceae > Pinus > Pinus albicaulis. Next base: position 1,061,187,601 of record CM076574.1, read on the forward strand.
TTGTGTTTTTTATTTTTCTTCAAAGCAGAAAACAACAACTAACTACATGCTCAAAACTGAGCATTATTGACATTCCTATCTAACCTATTCTAACTTGAAGTATTTACATCTTCATATGATACAAAAGTGCCAATGTAGCCAGCTGAGTAATGTCAAAAAGAAGAAGAAACTTTGGCTGCTTGTCAAGGGTATCCATAGTACATTTTGAAGATTAGTCTTCAAAACCAAGACTATCACAAGTGGTGACAGTTTCTCATGCATTTGGCTCTTGTAAAGGATGCATGTTTGATAATTTGATCCAGTTGGGAACTCCACACACTCTTCCCTAGGATCAATAAAGAAAAGATGAAGATTCTCTTCTTTTTGGTTCTCCATGTCTGGTAGTTTGTCTGCTTCCAAGACTTCAGTTTTGAGGGCCATGTCTTCAGTATGTTCCTTGAAAGTATCATCATCCTTAACTTGCACAATAGAAAAAAGTGAAATATCTTCTTTCTCTAAATTTATGCTTGCTTCTGATATAAGTTCAGGTTCTTTGAATGTCAGATTAACATTATTGAATGGAGAAGTCTCTTCTTGGAAAGAAAGTGTATCCTCAGTAGGATGGTATACTATTTGTTTTTCTCCTTCAAAGTTTTTCCAGTATATTTATTGTTTGGGACAACTGGTCTGAATTTTTCTTGAATTTTATATTGTTTGCTGTCCCAAGGTCTCAAACATGTACTAGCCACAAGGGCTAAACCACTAGAAAAATTGTTTTGGTTTTTAGGAACAAGGATAAGTTGGAAGTCTTTAAAGGATTTTAATAAATCTATGGTATCATCCTTATAGGCTTCAATTCTGGGATGTTCAACTATGCATTCTTCTTTCACTTGCCTAATTACTAATTCTGCACTTCCGTGAACTGTTATCTTATGGGCTCCTAGTTTTTTCAATAAGTGTAGCCCTAAGAGAAATGCCTCATACTCTACTATGTTAGTTGTGCATTGAAAATTCAGTTTATATGAATGGGCTTCAGAATAACTATTTCCCGTATTGTAAAGCCATATTCATGTACCTGCATTAGTTTTAATACATAACCCATCGAAATTCATATTCCAAAGAGGACTAGTTTCAGTATTATCATTGGTTTTCTTACTATCCTCTTTGTCTTGAGTGCCATCAGATTGTTCTATGGAATAGGCACTAAGTTCATGATTGTCTACTTGAGATGATGGTTTGGAGGGTAGCTGCTTGCTTAATATTTGCTCAATTTGTTCTTCTGTTAAAGGAGACATTTTTCTTTCAGTATAAACAGAAAAAGAGCTACCCTATTTCTTATGACCAACAAAACAAATTTCTTCATCTTTATAACAAGGTTCTCTATGTGAATGAGCAAGAGTATTTGTTTTGCAATAAATATCAGAGACTGACTGTTTATTAATAGTCTGGTCTATCTCTTCTTCTGTCAACGGGGAGGATATTTCTATGTCCCTTTGAACAGAGGTACATCGGTTCTCTTTCTCTTGTAAAGGCTGGTTTTGAGGCTGGATGTTTTCTTGAGCCTCTTCTAGGAGATCTTGACTTGTGTTTGCAGGGAAACTTTGAGGTTTTTCTATTGTTTCCTCAAAGCGCTGCTCACCATTAGTATTTACAATTTTATTGTGAAGATCTCTTATTAGCATAGTACAAGACATAGGAAGGAAATCAAAAGTTCCTTGACTACTTTCTTTATTGCTTTCTTTGTAAGTTTTCTCATCATTTTCCATACGGTGTTGATCATAAAACATATCTTGGTCACTGTCTTGACCTTGAGGTGATTGGGCTTGTATTTGATCAGGGGAAAGCATAGCTTTCCCCAGCTCATCAATATTCATATTAGCCATCAACCTATCCATTCTCTTTCCAAGCATGTACATCATCTTTTCCATCATGATTTCTTGTTTATTTTATTTATAATTTTGATCAGCGTACATATCTTGTCGGGGTAGGGTTTGTGTTTGGACAGGAAAAGGCACATGTTGCTCTGGACCACCAGTGTTCAAATTAGCCATAAACCTATCCACCCTTCTTCCAAGCATGTACATCAATTTTTCCATCCTGACCATATGTTTGTCATCTGGGTCTATATCTAAATCCATGTTTGTTAATCAGAATAAGAGGTCACTGTGTCTGTTCAATCAATTCAAGGTCTTCTACCAGTGGAGTCATTTGGTATTTTGGGAGTTTCAGAGTGTGGAGTCACCAGGTGGAAAATTTTTAGTTCGTAAGGAGGTAAAATGTTTTATGGTTCCACCACCATATGAATCTTGCAGAGCTGCAAGATTTTCAGGAACTGAATTAGCTCTCAAGGGTGATCCGAAAACAGTTGATAATTTAATCCTAGGAGACTTCCTAAGGATACTTTCTGGGTTATCAACTATCTCAGGTGGATCAGGGTCAGGATAGGCTCTAGTGTGAATCTTTCTAGGAGCCACTATGCTATGTTTTTCATACCCAATTAAACAAGAAAAGTTCAACCAGGTATGACAGTCTTTAAAAGGTCAACTAATATGTTTACACAAATTTTTAATCCTACAGTCCTCTAATTGAGTTTGAATGATATTATAATGATAAGGGTTCTTCCCAGTGGAGTCTTTAAGGTCTGTTGAGGATTGTGGAGTCGCCAAGTGGAAGTTTTTAGCTCCTAAGGAGGTAAAAGGTTTTATGGTCCACCACCATGTTTATTGGATACCAATCTGAAATATTTTTTGTTTTTTCTGAGCCATTTTTCAGTTGTGTGGTTTCTAAGAATATCCTAACTCTGTTTCAAAACTTAGCTATGGTTATGAGACAAAGACAGTCTACTCTTATGGCTAAGGCAGCTGATTTTTCAAGGTTAGATAAACTCTTGTGAGAACCCTAGGGTTTGCCTAGTTTTTCACTGATTCAAACAATTTTTATCATGATTACCATTTCTTGGTAGTGCTTGAAAAGGTTGCTTTTTAATCACTAAACAATGTTTGTTGGCCAGAGATGTTATGCCTAACGGTTCAACTAGCTAACAGAAAAAATGTCATTAAATCAAGGGATTCTTGAGATATCTAAAGTATTCAACAAGATAATAACTTAGATCCCCATTGGAGTCGCCAGAAATGTTAGTTGCTGGTGGCTCAGCTGGTTAATATTGCAAATTTTCTTTGAACCAAATTTCTGATATCCTATGATTACCTTAAAATGCAAATTGTTCAGACAGATCCCCAGTGGAGTCGCCGGAAATGTTAGCACCCTGTAATTAGCAATATTGGAAAAAGTCCAATTGTAGGGAGAACATTATTTCAACCACTTTGGGATTCTAGGATCTAGCCGTCCTGAATCCGGAGAGGGATCTCTCCAGTAAGTGCAAAGATGGATTTGTCTTTGAAGTCTTGGGTAATGATATTAGGCTAGTTATGAAGGTTAAGGGTTTTGTTTGTTTTTGGATGGTTGAGCATGATTAGTATTTGAGGTGGAGAGTTATAAATGCAAATAGTTTAAAAGGTGTGAAGTTGCAAGCAAATAGAACAAGATTTGGCCAGGAAGATAGATAATTTCATGTTTTAGTCCATTGGGCTATGGAGTCATAATAGGTTTTAATTGAAACAACAAGAGGCAAGAGTGGTCCATGGGGCAAGTCATCTATGTCTAAGGATCTCTTTAAAGTTTGATTTATGGAAAGAAATGAAACAATAAGAAGGGGAATTAAACATATGAAGAACAAAGAGCAGCCTAAGATCAGGTAAGTACTTCTAAACTAGCCTTCCTTTGACATACACTTAAGAAAGACATAAAATTAATCTAAGATCAGGTAAGTACTTCTAAACTAGCCTGATTTTGATGCACTTTCAATAGAAAAACACTTTAAAACAAAGGGAAAATTGAAGGCAATTGTTGGAGGAGAAACTAGCGGTCAGGGCTCACCACAAATCCTCTCCTAGCTCTGCTCTACTTGGTAACTTTCAAGACAAACAAAAAGATAACAAAGAATGGCCTAAGATCTGGTAAGTACTTTCAAACTAGCCAGCTTTCAACACATTCCAAGGGAAAAATTCAGACAGTCTTTGGGGATAAAACTAGGACCAGGGCACACCATATCTTCCTTAGTTCATCTCTACTTATCATGTACTGAAAATAACATTCAAGAACAATATTCAGCTAGGACAGTAGGACGAGGGAACACCAGCATTCATATGATTAGACTGAATTAAATCATTCCTAAATAACACGAATTGGAAGAAAACATATAGATAAAGATTTTCAGTCAGAGAAGGGTACTGATATATAGTAGGTCCTAACTCTATGCATGTTGTTCTCTATAGGAGAATATGAACACAGTGAAAACATAAACAAAATAACAAGTTACAATGAGAAAAACATCACCGTCAACATAGACCAGGATCCCATAAATCAACTTGTATTGATGCTCCAAACCAGTTACAGCTTCAAGTCCAATGCTTTAGTTTAGAAATCATCTACACTTCCTAGAATAACTTATCTATTACAAGCAGAGCTCCAAGAGCCAGTGAACACTATTTATAGGTAGAAGTCTCAAGCTCAATTACATTTCAAAGTTCAGCAACTAACTCAACCAACAATTTCTCATCTTCTACAGAAGTATTTATAGAAGAATGAGGAGGTGAGATCTGATAAAAGATATCCAAGGGGATTTAATACAGTCTTTAAGGCTTCTCAGCGTTTGATGGGCTTGATGGAGAAGCGTACATAGGTGTCCTCTATATTAAATGTTTTACAATTAAGATTAAAGCTTGGTGGGAGCTTTTGTTGACTTTTAGGCTCTGTTTCAGGACGTAATAACTCTGCTGATATTTTGTCATTAAGTTTATTTAGAATAATTAAATCTTCAGCTGTGTTTGAGGCAAACATCTGATCTTGATTAATAATTTTGGCCTCTGTTTGAATGCTTTGAGGCACAAGTGGCTTTGTGGTAGCTGGGAGGAATCAATTCGCCTCAGATGTGGCGGTGGAGGCCTTTCTGTCTGATAAACACTTATGATTTTCTTTAATTGTGTTTTACTTTGGAGGATTAGGCTTCTGATAATCAATCTTAGCCATAATCCCCCAAATTGTCTTCAATCTTCTGTTCTGCTGTAATTCGTCTTCGACACTGATACTCTTTTAATTGTGATTTAATAACACTGTTTCTTGTTGATGTGCAGGCCACGCAGGGCTCATATGGCATCAATTCCTCATGAAACATTGACGAGACGTGGAATTCGAGCCCTGCAAATGGTTTCCTTTGATGAATCAAAGGCATGGGAATCGTCATTCCCAGCCTTCGGCTTTCTCTTTAATATGACAGAAAAACATTCAAACACCTGCACAATACAAAAAATTTACTATAAAATCCTGCGTTTTTGGGTTTAACTGCGTAGAAGGCTACAGGGAGGAGCGTGGCCATTAGATGGCATCATCCAACGGTCGAGATTAATTAAGAGAAGGTTAAAAGGAGAGCAGAGGGAAGAATAAGTCAAAACTGTTGATCGCGCAGAGATCAACGGTGGATTACGTGCTAAAAATCCTCTTGGTGGAAGGCGGAGGGCGATGAAATAATGTGGGAATGATCTAGGACCGTCTGATCTGGACACATGGACGGTTCAGATTCAATCGGAGGATCGCAATTGGCGGGGGGAAAAATAATTGTTAAAAACGCACCCAATGAAAAGATCTAATGGGATTAAATGTCGACCGTCGATCTTCAGATCAGATCGACGGTGGGAGATGCATCGGGAGATCGCAATCGGCGAGCACCAAGCACAGGCTTAAAACATTTTTATTTTGCCGATGCGATGGACGAAGGTCGATGCGGTGGTGTGATCGAGCCATCGCAATCGGAGGCCGGGCCTTTTCGATCTAACCATTCGAAATCCTCCGATGCGATTAAGCACCTTGGGACTTTAACCTTTGGTCCCGGGCATGATTTATATGAATGAAGTGGAGGGTGCAGAGTTTAATATAACGGGCTAATCGCATTGGAGTTTTTGTAATGGAAAAAATACTTGTGCATTTAGAATTTTGCGATGCGATAAGCGCTGTGAGGGGTTAGCACTTGGTTCCAGCACCAAGGCGTATGGAGGGGAAGTGGTTAGGACTTAGCCCAAAGGGCTTAAGTCTGTAATACAAAAAATGGGTTTTTTTATAGATTTTCTCTAGTTTTCAAAGGGTTTTGAGGGTTTCGATAAGGCAAAGAAAGAGTCTTAAACTTTATCAAAGGGGTTTTGATGGAGGGGAAGGGGGAAAAATATGAAAAAATGAAGGATTTTTATGGGGAATAAAGGGGTAAAAATGAGGTTAGTTTTGGAAGTGGAAGGAGAGAAAAATGGCCTTTGCAGCAGTATTTTCACTTATGGAAATAACAGAATTTCAGAGTATAAAAAGGAACAACAATGAAGATTTGGACAGAGGCATGAGGCCTTCAAGAGTCTTCAAGAGATAACATTTTTTAGCAATAAAACTTGTTTCTTGAAGGCTCCAAAAATGATTTATCCAGCATTTGATATAACAAATTTTATAGCTGGCTAACAGGGAAAAGGGATGAAAAATGAGGCTTTGTGGGAATGAAATAGGGAAAATGGAGGCCTTTTTGAAGCATTCTTTTTCACAAAATAGCAGGGCTATTTTCAGTGGAAACATCAGTGAATATCTCTTCGAAGGAAAAAGAAACATAGAGGCTTCAAGAATGAAATATTTTCAAGGGAAATGTTTCTCTTGAAGGCTCAGAAATATTTTAGCCACATGTTTGCTATGTCAAAAATTTATAGGTGGCTAACACCAGGAATAACAAAATGCTCATCCCTTCTCCTGGGATTCACGGATAATGGCCAAAAAATCATTCCACAAGTGCTGGGACCAATTTCAGCAGACCCCTTTCTCGCATCGGCCTACCAACTGAGTTACATATGCGGGGACGGAGGCCACCTGGAATTTTCGCATCATCTTGCATGCCAATAGCAGGTTACCCAACTGTGTACCATGGTCGCTGATGGATTTCATCATGAAGCCTCGAGTGTTCCACTCCACATGGGAGGTTTTTCACATGTGGTCCACGATCTCCCCCTCATACTTCTTACCTACGCACAACAGAGGGTCCAAACCTTCCATGGGAAGACCAATAATTCGATGAATGAGTGCAACATCAATGGGGATTCGATCCTGAATCCATAAGAAACCATCATGGACCAGGGCGAGCAACTGACGTAACAGAAGGTCTGTGATATTTTCGTGGCCAAAGTGCGGCATCCTTAGCAGGTTTAAGATCCCAGACCATGCCAATCCACATTCCCAGTGAATGGGGACAATATTTATCCCATCATTCTCCTGTATTCTGTCAAGATATAATTCAGGTGCCAACTTAGGGAAGGCCTCCAAATTTTCCAAGTCATGATCATCAAATTTCACCTCATGGAGCCTTCCCAAAGGTTCGCCAATGATGGGGACCTCACCCGGGGTCAGTGACATCTACAGGTAGGTGCGTAGGCCATCAAGACTCTTTGGCATGCATGTGGAGGGCCTGTGGGGCCAAATAAAGGGCAGTAGCCAATTGATAGGTTCAGCTACCTGGGCCTCTTCTTGAGTAGGCAGAGGTTGCTTTGTTGGTTTGGGCGATCGTGCCTGGGGTGCCATTCGCGGGGACTTTACATTTCATGGGGAAGTACGAGGCTTCACCCCTACCCATTCCACGGGTTTCCCCAACCCCTGAAATTTTTCTTTCCCCTTCTTATTTTCCTGACTTGGCGTAGATATAACTTCCTCGGCTTTTGGTTCGACTTCCACTACTTCCATTCTGGTGCAGAAAATGAACTTTGGGTTGCTACTCTCAGAGGGTGTAGGATGCTCAGACATGAAAGGGACGCAATATGCACATAAACTCTTACAGCACAAAATTTTCAAGGACAAACACGCCAATTACAAAATATTCAAGCGATACGGAACCCTTGTCCGACCTATCCTTCTCCTTTTATAGCCTTTGCGATTGACCAATGGTTGGGTAAACCTCACTTGGAAATTATCATCAAGTAAACAGTAAAAAATATTCGGAAATTGCCTCATTAAATGCCCACCGCCCGCTCCTTTCAACAGTAACTTTTTATTTTTACCTGATTTTATTGTTCCAATGGCTAGTTTTCGCACCTCCTGTGCGCGTAGTGCACCCCTACGCTCCCAGCACACCCCCTGTGCTCCTAGCACATGTCTGCGCTTCCAGCGTGCCTTCTACACTCTGAAAATGCTCCTGCACCTTCGGCACACCCCTCCAAGCTTCCAAACCTATGACTGCTTCGTGTGTGTACCATGGTACCTTCTGTTCTTACCTTCCTTGGTGAGCATACCCCTCTTTATACAGCTACTTTGGCCATATAGTAATTTGATCTGATACGGTTTTAGCCAGCTGCCGTTGACATATCTGGGTAGCATATCATCGCGCAGGGTGGCTAACCGAACATCTCCTCCATCCGTGATTTCTTTAACTGCATAGGGCCCTAGCCAGTGCTGGCAGAACTTTCCTGGGTGTTTTGAAAACTGGATATCATATAGTAGGACTAATTCACCCTCTGCAAAGGTCTTTTGTTGAATATGTCGATCATGCCAGGCCTTATCCCAAGCCTTCTGAACCTGCTGATGGAAATTAGCAATGAAATGATCTTCCTCTAAATCCACAAGCTACGCTAAACGCTCCTCCACGATATTAGGCTCTGCCATATTTGTAAAAGTTGTGATGCGTAGGGTAGGAACAATATATTCAATGGGCATAATGGCCTCCTTGTCATAGACCATCCGAAACAGTGTTTTTCCCGTCAACTTCTTATAGGTGGTTCGGTAGGCCCAAAGAATAGATGGGATGTGCACGTCCCAGTCACTGCGATCGGCATTACAGACCTTAGTCAGTGCGTCCTCCAAGAATTTATTAAAAAATTCGACCGCTTCGTTTGCCTGGGGATGATACAGAGTGCTTTTTGCATGATGGATCTGAAATTATTCCGTCAAGGCTTGTATTGTTTCATTAACAAAATGCGTACCTCTATCGCTCATCAAGACCTTCGGACATCCAAATTTGGTCAGAATCTGCTCAAAGATGAAGTGCACGGCGGTATTTGCAGTGCAATCCCTCACTGCTTGTGCTTTGGTCCACTTGGTGACATAATCAGTGGTATTTATAATGTAACGTGCACCTGTCTTCTTTCCGGGTGGATTGATAGGTCCCACAAAATCAATGGCCCATTTGTCAAATGCTTGTAGGGCCATTTGCAGTTGAAGGGGCATTTCATCTTTGCGTGACGGCCTTCATGTTCATTGGGACATATCGCAGGCTTTACAATATTCATGAGAGTCATTATGTAGGGTAGGCCACCATAGTCCAGCTCTCAATATCTTTTGTGTTGTTTCTTTCCCCGCGTAGTGACCTCCTGCTACACCATCGTGAGCTTCTACGAAGATAGCGTGTCGTTCATGCTCCAAAACATACCTTCGCAACACTTCATCAGCTCCCATATTATATAGATGACCTGTGATGATGGTAAAATATACAGCATGGGTTACCAACTCTTTCTTTTGTTGTACGAAATACTCTATAGGTGCCATGCCTGTGGTCAAGAACTGAATGATGTCGGTGAAGTGCACATCAACTACCTTAATATTAAACAGCTGCACATCAGGCAATCCTTCTTCTAGGTTGGTCGGTTCCTCACCACTCTTAATTCGAGACAAGCGATCCAGCCCAGTATTCAACTTCCCCTACCTGACAATGATATCAAAGTCGTATTCCTGAAAATGCAGTAGCCATCAGCAGATTTCCCCCCCCACCACAGGCTTATTCACCAGGTACTTCAAAGCCGAATGATCCATAAAAATTTTAAAGTGTCCCCCTAACAGATAGTGTCTATACTTTTGTAATGCATAGACCATGGCCAATCCCTCCTACTCCGTGGTGGAATAGTTGCGCTCTGCACCAGAAAGTTTCCTACTAGAAAACTCAACCAGGTGATCAATGTTTCCATCTCCAGGCTGTGTAAGGACTGCTCCCAGGGAAATTCCTGTTGCATATATGTGAAAATGGAATACCTTCACCCAATCAGGAAAGATGAGAATAGGTGTATAGACCATATTCTCCTTAAGTAGCTCGAAGCTCTTCTGACATTCGTCATCCCAAAAAATCGAAACATCCTTTTTAAGCAACGTTTCCATAGGCACTATGATCAGTGCGTATACTTGAATAAACTTCCTGTAGTAGCCTATATGTCTGAGGATCGAACATAGTTGTTTCTCAGTTGTGGGTACTTCCAGATTTATGATAAATTTTAATTTCATAGGGTCAACCATCAACCCCTATCGAAAGACTATATGTCTGAGCAAGATTCCGAAGGGTACGCAGAATATGAACTTCTTGATATTCAGGGAAATCTGGTTTTTTTGTACAGGCATCCAACATCATGCGCAGGTTCGAGACATGCTTCTTCACTAATCCAAAGACAGTCCAGTCATCAAAGTACACCTCCAAAAACTTATGGATCAACTCTTTGAACATTGCGACCACCACCCACGAAAATATTGCAAGGGTGTTTTTGATCCCAAAAGGCATGAAATTATATTGAAAGGATCTCCATTCAATAGAAAATGTATTTTTTCTACGATCTTCAGGTGCGATTATGATTTGATGGTAGCCCGAGAACCAATCTGTAAATGAGTACGCTTGCTGCCCTCCCACACTGTCAAGGATTTCATCTGAGAATGGCATGGGAAAGGGGTCATGTATGCAGAAATCATTCAGTTTGTGTAATTCCACATAGATCCGTATCTCTTTGTTCGTCTTTTTCTCCTAAACCACCATCAGACTTACCCAGTCTGATTGTTTGACCGGTTCGATGATACTTGCGGTGAGAATTTTATCGATTTCTTCCTTAACCTTTTGCTTATACTTAGGATTTAGCCAATAGGGGCGCTGCTTCACAGGGTGCACATCTAGTTTTAATGTGATGCGCATGAACCCTAGGTCCCCTGTGATTCCCTTAAGCTCCAAAAACTTCGTTGGGAATAAGTCTTGATATTCTGTGAGTAGTTCTGCAACTTTTCCTACTGTATCATCGTCCCAGTCATCCCCAATTTTAGCCAACTTAGGTTGCTTTTCCATGCCAATGTTGACTTCTCGCAGCTTTAGAGGCTTCGTAACATCGATAGTGTGTAGCGGGGGTTCCACAACTGTGCGCTCTCCCTCCGATTTTGGGATAGAGACATTGCACACATCTTCATCGCACTCTTTGATGGCTATATTGTAGTAGTTGACAATATCCTGCTTCTATATTTCCCATGTTGGTTCCCCAAGTGCTGTGTAAGGGCGGGATTCATCAAATACAAAGGTATCTATATCCTGTAGAGCTTCGTCAAGCACCTCCATTCCCCCTGCTAACCCAAATGTTCCTACAAATTCATCCTTTAATGTTTCCCAATGGCAGGTGCACTGAAGTAGCTCCGTGTCTAAGTACCATGTGGTGGGAATTGGTCCCAAGGCATGAATAAACAAGTGAACCCATTATTATGTAGTCCGGTCACACCATTTCTCCATCCAAGAAAACAAGTTCTTACGTAGGTCCCCTGGCCCAAGGAATGTTTTTACGCGAAACTGAGATGGAGGTTGAAATCACAAGATCATCATATCACGACACTCTTCCCAATCTTGGAATTCCCCCTTATGCATGTCCGACCACCTCGCAGGTGTGGCGTGCATGGCTAGATTAAGGGCCCATAACCTTCGTTCTCTCGAAACCTCAACTTCAAATGTTCGAAAAAACTCCTTAATATTACCATAACCATCAAAGTAGGGCATTTCTCTTACCTCAGAGGAGATGCATCAGAAGTTCTTGGTGATTCTAAGACATCACAATGTAGATACATCATGTAACCGATTCTGCCAATTTTCCATCTCTCCATCGGAGTCAGAGAAAAATTTTCTATCCTTTTCCCAGCAAAGTACACCATCAGCTATGGGATTGATTCAATCTTCGTCCCACGCAGTCAACTTATAAATATGATCCACATCCTCTTCTTCGCGCATTGACTCCATATACTATTCTCCTTCTACAGGGTCTAATGGTACTATTACCCACGTACCTTCATTTTCAAACACCATGCTTATTTTCTTTAGATTGATGATACCTCCCATATCTATGGCTCAGTCCAACCCTAGGAGCGCAAGATAGGGGTCTGCATCTTCTACAATCTGAATGACCTCAAAGTCATCCCAGACCTTAACTCCCATGATATCTACCATGATCTTTGATAGTCTCCCCAACGGTATGATCTTCTATTGATTGACCATGCGCAGCTGGATAGTGGACCATTCCAGCTTGGGTTCTCCCATTCGCTGCCAAGTTTTCTTAGGCAGTACATTCACATATGATCCCAAGTCCAAAATAACCTGATCCATTTCGTAATCGCCAATTTGTGCTAATAACCGCATTTCCCTACCAGTGCGTTTCTTATGCTTGTACAATTTGTGCTCATCCTTAACTTCCAGGGGTGGATTAGTCCTTTTTGCGCAGTTGTCTATTAATGCTTGGAGGTTTTCTATGGCTCGTTGGTTATGCAACAGCTTCATACATGCCTGCAAAAATGTTTTGACCTCATCATCTGCTTTGAGGTTCACGGGGGCTTGAGTAGTAGATGCCTCGACCTTAGCAAAGTCTTAGCGAGCTGCGACAAAGGTTTCCTTTTCGTTATGTAGGTCCAACCCTTCTTTCTTGATGACTGCTTTCCAAATAAGAGGCTCATATGCAGATTTCTCCTCAGCTCCCCCAGTGGCCATGCCACTGCATGTTATAACATTAACGCTTGGTCCTTCGTCTCGAGGTTCTGCCTTAACCCTTTGTATATTCTACATAGGTGTCTACTGCTTTTCCTGCATTTTGGCTATCAGAATTGGGCAGTTTTCAATCACATGGTCAAGTTGTCTATAGTATCTGTAGGATTGTCTTGCAAGGTTCGGGTAGTCCCTCGCAAAGTGCCCTACATCTTCGTAGTTATAGTAGATCAGTTTTCCTCTTCCCCTACCTGCACTTCTGACTCGGCCCCCTCCCCTGCCCCTGGCCGGGGAGCCACCTATGCCTGAGGGGTATCTTGGTGAAGAAGGGTCCGATTATACCCTATATATGTTTCCCTGATCTATCATTAGATCATAAGTGTGGTAGTTATGTTCATCGTGTCCTACTGATCGAAAAAACTGACACCATTGTTGCTTCAGTTCTGGGACATACGCACCCAGATGGGGGTAGTGTTCGGTATCATGCAAGCCGAACACGCAAAAATCATCACACCACAATGCAAGTCCACTTGGTCTTGGGCATAATGGACTGGGTCCCCCCGCCTGTAGGTAGTCTTCCAGCAACGAGCATTGATCCTTGGTATGGCCTGATACCCTGCATCGTATGCACCATACATCTGGGCTAGCTTCCTTCCCTTTATCCTTTCGCAGGTTCTGGATCTCCATGTGGATCACCTCTAGCTGGCCCTGGATCTATTTTACTCCCAGCTGAGTATCATCTCTCGACGCAACTTCTAATTTCATAGCAATCTCCAAGGATTTTTCCTGTGATTTAATGGCTTGTTGTCCCATAGGTATGCGCAGGTGAGCTGGTAGCATAGTGATGAACCATTCCTTGTGTTATCTGTCATCGTACAGGAATTCCCCTTCTCTGATCACCTTCTTTAGCCGCTGGTCACCTTCCCATATAGACTCAGAGGGTCCTTGCTTGAAATCTTTTAGATCATTCACTACCTGAGAATAGGATTTAGGCTTTCGAAACTATTGTTTTAGGGCATTCTTAACCTCTTGAATGGTCACATTTTCATGTTAAGCTACATATCCCATATACCAATCCAAGGCTCTTCCTTCAAAGGCAAGAGACAACTGCGCCCTTTTCACAGCATCGTTGGCCACATTCTGCGCAGTCCATACTGACTCTGCAACAAATTATAACCAATCCATATCTTCGTCTCCTATGCCCTTAAAGGTAGGTAGCTTCATGTGTGAGGCCATCTCGTCTTCCAGTGGTGGAGGTATGGGTAATTTCTTACCCCTATGCTGATTCGAATGTGGTGTAGTTGGAGGGCTATGCGCAGCTGAATCCCTTACTGGACTGTAGACACATCTATCTCCTTCTTGATTAGTTCTGTAGTATTTTCCACTTCGTGTTGTACCCTTGCTCTGATTGGAGCTCATTCACTCTGTATGGCTGCACATAATTCTCTTTTCACACAATAATATCTTAATCAGTAATGGCAAGGTTTTCAGAAACCTACCCCAAAAACGATTGAAGAACCTCCGCTCTACCTCAGAATAGGATACGAATTGATCGATTGAAAAATCCTTCACAAATCCTCCTAGCACACTATCTACCCAGTGATATATTGTACGAGTGATGGTGTTGTCAGTCTTTTCTAACTTCTGGATCAACCCTGGAGTCCACTGTATGACCCGTTCGTCCTTCCAACACGTCTGGAAATCTACGAGCCTTGCCAGCCACTCTTGAAGCTCGGTCGCAAATGTCACAAAGAAAATTTCGTAGACCTCCATGAAAATGTACTTATTCTTCTACTTTTCTGCTGTTAACTTCGCACTGTGATTTTATTTTACCGCAAATTCCTGAACCTGTTTTTCATTCCACTCTTCAATTTATTTCTTCTCAACTCTCCAATGTTCTCTTGGCATTACCCGATCTCTCCCTCAAAATTCTCCCAGTCCCGTCAACGGAACCATTTGTTGGCTCGAGGGGTCCTGACCCAGGTTTGGAGGTTAAGGTTTGCCAACAAACCCCTATACTACTGGCCCTTTCGGCAGTGACCTGCTTGTGCAGGCCAAAGTCTCACCCGAAGCAATATGGGAGGGTGTTGGAACCAGGTTTCCGCACCCTGAGAGAGAGTAGGTAAGTCAAGAAGATATGCGTTCGTAGCTTATTGGGTTCGCATAAGACAAATTCATTCGCAGGTTTGTTAACAATATAATCCACAATATAACAGAGCTACAGATCTAGTCAATACCTTCACATCTATGTGCATATGAGCAACTATCAGTACACAATATCATAATGCATCATTAACAAGTTACAAATATACCATAACATAAACAAATTCGCAGCATAACAGATAACAGATAACAAAATTGTCTTCTTAGTTCTAATAGATCCCAAAGGTTCACATCAACAGTAACACATTAGATCAAATAACATAGAGATACCTTAACTATATCCGCATATATTAGCATCCAAAACATAGTACAATCCACACACAACTTGCACACACAGCCAACAGGGTTTGTACACAACTAGCAGGAGTCCTTACCCAAATGACCCAACCACAGATCTAAAAATTCGCACTTAGCATCAGACTTAATTCTTGCCTACCTTAAGACTCAAAACGTTCATCTATTTATATCGACTTAGCCTACACTTACAATGGTCAACAAACTGTGGTTTGTAGACTCTTGGTCTACCCTTGACCCATTACAATGCATTTGGGGCTTTGACCCACACCAAAACCCGTATGTTAGACTAATTAAGACCAAAAATATGCAAAATTGTACAAAATCCATAGCTTTAGGGGACCTTGTTCCAACAAACCTTCTTCACCTATTTTAGGTACACCTCTTGCATTTTTAAATCCTCTTTAAACTTTGTGTTTATATCTTGAAATTGTCTTCAATTTTTAAATTTCTTTCAACTGATGTGTTTGAATTTAATTTATATGTTAGTTTTTTAATTATATATATGTTAAATTATGTTTATAATTTATAGGCCCTCAGCAGGTCGAAGTTGAGGATCATAGTGCAACATTGATCCCTCTGTGGGATGATGATACAACTCATATCACATTAGTGGATGTTATTACCCGTCATACATGGATCATAACATAGATAAAGAAGATCCTTGTCAATTCACCGAATCATCTTGCATTGTCTTTGATGTTAGATAACTTTAATAGGTTGATCAAGACATACTGGAGGCCAGTCCCACATAGCCACATATTACAATTCATAAAGAGGATTATGAGGCATGAGGTTAGAGGCCTAGATTCTTGGGAGGTGGTGAAAGATGCCACCAAGGACATTGATGTTTGTGGGGTTTTATTCGACATCCCTCAGTATGTCCCTATTAGACATAAAGGTCTAATTCCATTGAAATATTTTTGATTTCAGACTTTTGCGATCTCTATTTTGTAATAATGTTGTTTCCAGATCCATCGCATTGGGTATTTTTTTCTTCATCGACGTTTCTAACCAGCTACTGAGGTTCATCATCAAGATAAGATTGAATGAGAGAAGCTGATCTCAAGTATGGAAAATAAATAGTTTAAAGGTTTGGTAAAAATATTTAAGAGTCGACAAAAATTAGATTTTAAATTTAATGATTTATTTTAAGAATTATTTGTTTATAAATAAGTATTAATTTTAATTTAGAAATATTCTTTAATTATGGTGTTTGTTTGAATTATGATGTTGTTTTTATTATGTATTTATTAAATTTAAATCTTATTTATTATATAGTTGATTTATGTTATGATTGTGCTTAAAATATTTATAACTTTAAATTTATTAAATTGAAATCTTATTGATTATATAGGTGATTTATGTTATGATTTTTTTATTTATTATAACTTTGTATTAGAAACTTTTGTTACTTATGTTATTTAATAATGAATTTTATGGGAGAAATGAGTTAAAGAGTTGTTTATGTTCAATTTAAGTTTTATTATAGGAATGTATTTTATGTGAAATATTTAATAGAGTTTTTATATTAAGAATTAATTATTACTAGTAAATTTAATAGGTTTAAATTTTATTAATTTTTAAGATTTTTAGTTTAATTTTGAGATTAAACTAAAAATCTTAAAAATTAATAAAATTTAAACCTATTAATGAACTAGTAATAACTAATTCTTAATATCAAAACTCTATTAAATATTTCACATAAAATACATTTCTATAATAAAAATTAAATGGAACATAAACATCTCTTTAAAACTTTAACTCATTTCTCCCATAAAATTCATTATTAAATAACATAAGTAAACAAAAGTTTCTAATACAAAGTTATAATAAATTAAAACATTATAACCTAAATCAACTATATAATCAATAAGATTTAAATTTAATAAATTTAAAGTTATAAAAATTTAAACCACCATCATAACATAAATCAACTATATAACAAATAATATTTAAACTTAATAAAGACATAATAAAAACAACATCATAATTCAAACAAACATCATAATTAAAGAATATTTGTAAATTAAAATCAATACTTTTTTATAAACAATTAATTCTTAAAATAAATCACTAAATTTAAAATCTAATTTTTGTCGGCTCTTAAATATTTTCACCAAAATTTTAAACTATTTATTTACCATACTTGAGATCAACTTCTCTCATTCAATCTTATCTTGATGATGAACCTAGTTATCTAGTTCAAAACATGGATGAAGAAAAAAACTACCCAATCCATTGAAATATTTTATGAATGTTAATGTAGCCCCTTTTGTCTATGATAGATTCGTTGGAGCATGGGGTTAGTTCCCCCACCATGAATAGGTCGCCATTTATTTTTTCCAGCATTTATATGCAAATTTCATGTTAGATATGAGGTTGGATTACACTAATATTGTATCTCATTATTATAGACCCAGATTGGGATGTACTTATGAGTGGGAGGTGGCTCGTAGGACCCTGGGCATGTACCACCATCTCTGATATTCTTGCCACTACATCTTGGAGCGTGGTATTACCGACAGAGCTAGAGGATTTGTTGAAGCTTGGTGGGGATATGCGGGAGACTATTGTAGATAGCATGTATATGTCATTGGCTAGTGCTCATGTTGCATTAGATATAGAGATTAGGATACCACCACCATTGCCTCATGACCCACCAATGCCCTTATATGATGATGCATTTCTCGTGAGTTTAGCCTTTAACCAACTTTTGACATATACATGTATGTATCTTGATGTCATTTGTGAGATGTGGATGGTGCATATGCACGTGACACACTGGTACATATATATATATATATATATATATATATATATATATATATATATATATATATATATATATATATATGTTGACTCTTATGCTCAAATTATGAATAATTATTTATATTAAAATTTCTAGGTCATATTAGATTGGATATTTATATTAATAAGCTCATGATAACATGTAGACACATCCCTGCTACATGGTTGAGCTTATGAGGTCATCCGAGGGGGCAGTTGATCAACCGGGCCATCCTCGACCATATCATATTTCGATAGATTCTCCTTCACCTTGAACTCCACCTTATATGTTCACTAATGTGGAGGAGATTCACTAAGTAGAGCCACATGGAAGAAAATTTGAGGTAAATTTTTGTATTCATAAAATTTCATTTTTTTTTTCTTTAAGTTATACATATATGCTAATTAATTTGTAGACTAATTATAATTTGTCCTTTCCATTGTGTACATATGACCATCATTACAGATTGTCGTTGAAGCCACTGTTATGTGGAGACATGAGCGGGATATTAGGTTTAGAGGCACTGATGATGCGGGTCCAATGATGAAGGCCCCAATCATCAAGCCAGAGGTAGGGGAGCACCAAAATTAGATTCATGATCATACCCCCATCCTATCTGACTTGCATTTTCACTTGAATAGGGTTAGTAGATTCATGTATATGTAATTAAAAATTTGGTTCAATATCATTTATTTTGTAAAAATAATTATCTAATTAGTTTGAATTTTAATGTGTTATATTGCAGTACCAACTTATGGACACTTACTTTGCACAACAAAACTCAAATAGGAGTTTTGGTGGTACTTAGAGTGTCATAATTCGTATATTTTCAAACTCATTTCATAATGTGATATAGACTTTGTATATTTTCATACATGGATAGTTTATGGATGTACATCAAGGACATTACTTTAGTGTATGGATGCTTATTATTTCAGTTTATGGATGTTCATGTGATATTTGTAATTTGTATATATTTTCATATGGATAGTTTATTGATACATGTATTCACTATTTTAGTTTATGGATTTGTATTAATCTTGTTTATGGATGCTCATTATTTTTTGAATTTTATGGATCTGTTAAAATTATTTTGCTAATTTAATACTTTTTCTATATACTATAAATCTTATTAGTAAAATATATGTTCAATTTTGATTTCCAATTTCATAGACTATGAAAATAAATACAATCTTAAGTTAAGATGCAAGTCACCTTGATAATTAAAATGAACTAATATATATCCTGTACATCAATTTAATATTGAAGAGGGAAAAAATTCCAATCATGTTTCATATTGGATTGTAGAGAGTGTCTTTTAGTGCAATCAACATGTACGTTAATACAATTCAATTTAATATATGTATATCAAAAATTTTGTGACCCACCCATATACTCTTTATTTCCTGGAGATTTTTTTTAAGCATTTCAAACAATTTTTTATCATAAGGTTCAATTTAAAAACACAAATAGGATTGAAATAAATTTTATACAATTTTAATATTAAAAGATGTCATGTAAACAAAAAATAGGTTTTATTCAACATTATTTTGAGATTATATACAAGAGCTTAGTCATAACATGATATAAATCGATATTATTGAAATTTAATATACAGGTCAAAAAATAATATATGGCAACATTTCTATAATTTTATATAATGTTATCAACCTTCTTAAATTTACAAGTAGTTATCCAAATATTTCACTTAATTCCTGATGATGGAAATAAGTTTTATTCAAATTTTAAAAACTCAAATATGATCGAAATAAGTTATATATTCAATTTAAAATATGTGGAGATGTAAAAGTTACAAATACAAGTTGTATTCGATTTTATTTTGTTTGAGGTTATCTACAAAAGGTTAGTCATAATGCACGTCGTCAATAATTTTTTTGTGCTAGCACTAAAATCAATGCACAATGTTAAACTAATTTCCTTGAAATTATTTTGCACCATATATCTAGTTACATCATTTATCAGAAATCAACATCTTCACTGAAATAAATGTGTTGTGGTTCCTAAAGACAACCTCCGGGTTAAGAAAGAGATCAGTGGCTAGGACATTTAAAGTGTCTAAATGATATATCTATGGTATTAAAGATTTAAAAATAACATGATTTAAACCAGTTTAGATATCCTATCCAAAGGCAGATTTAATTAGCACACACAGTGAACACTCTTTTTAAAAGAATTAACACTCAGGTCTAGTGGCCTACACACAGAAAATGTAGCTCCATTGGTTGTTGTAGTATAGGTGGAAATTAGAACATGGAGGAATAAAATTAGTGTAGATGGATGATATCAAAAAAATATGCATTAAATTCTAGCAGAAATATGGAAAAAATGATGTAAATGAAATTAAAAAAACTTGGAGTGCATTTAAGGCCTTCTATCTCATACACCACACACACCATTTATCAAAAAATGACATAGATGAACCTATGAATTTGAGATTGTTAATTTTTCATAGGGCTACATTGATACTTTCTTTGATAGTTGCATTTATTCATTAATACATTAAGTTCACCCCATGTCATTATATCATTGTTCATATTTACACTATTAACCATCAACATGTGCAACTATGTAGAAAGAACAATATCATCATCATCATCTATGTAGCCTAACATAAAGAAAAATAAGAAGAAAATCATGCACACATATAGACACCAGGATTGATATGAGACCAGGGAAAAACCCACTGTGGGGGAAACCCTTGCAAATTATTCTTCTTAGATTGTCATAAAATGATTCAGCAAACAAGAGTACAATGATCCATTGATCCATATCTTCATAATGCATTAAAACTAGCATAGTCATAATATAACCTAAACATAGTTATACTGAGTGATCCTCATTATGAGAACTGTAATGGAGTATCACTGCCTGTAGAATACTGTTGAATAGTTTTGTCACTGAGCGGAAACTCCAGAGAATTATAAATGCATATTTGAGGGCCTGATCTGCAGTGGATATATACAAATCATATCTAGAGGTCTGCAGATTTAGACCATTGAGAAACAAAAATCCAATCGATCATTGAAGCCAATTGAAATCAACTATAAAATCCTACATCTCAATCCATGACACTATCAAAAACTGATTGTGAGCATATGTGACTATGAAAACAATATCAAGAAACATTGTGCGAGCAATCTAAGTTTGATCTAGCCCAAATATACTCAAAAATCCCTTAGCCACACCCATGGGACTTTGTGCTAAAGGCTATAGCTCCATGGTTGTAGGCATAACACTCTGTCCATGTGGATATGGCCCAGATCAACCTGATGATGCACTAAAGCCCTAGCCACTACCTTGACACAATGTACCTACAGCTATGACACCCTGGTTGTAGGCTCAACATCCTATGCTTGTGGTTATAGACCAAAAACTGAGTTTCAATCATGTGGCTATGATCCAGAAGCCCTAGATGAAAGAGAGCCTCTCGCCCGTGATTCTAGACCTTATGTAAACCCCTTCCATCGAACTTGTGCAAGCCAAAAAAAATAGATGAACCAAGACGATGAATGAAAATAGAATATCACTTTAGAATGTGTGTGAATGAGCTTCAAGTCGTTTCTATTTATAGGCTTTTGTGTAAGTCCACTTGAGGTTAAGGTTTACTTAATCAATTCCACATGTGCTTAGGCTAATCCGTTTCATTGCACCTTAATAAATGAAATAATTCAAAATTTAACTTCTGGTTAAACGATTGGGGCTATCTATAGGTCGATTTTTGTCCTCTCTAAAAGAGGAATCTAATGTAATTATTATTTTCATCATATGAGTTATCCAAAGTGTAATTTGACCATAGTTGCATAATTTTAATAGAGATTAAGTCTAGCAGGTACAATTACAGACCTTCTACGAGGAAAGAAACACATACGAAAAAAATAAACAATGAGATAATCACGTACTACACATTTTAGCATTTGGAATCACTAAAGCTTTGCTATTAATCTTAGAAAAAGAGAATACATCTCATAGATCTTCAGACACTTGCAAAAATTGAAGGTTAGAACCACCTCTAGAATATAAAATGTGAACCCCCACTAATGAGTACCTTATTCCCTTTATAGAGTCTTCCCCATAAATCAGAACAAATTACAAAATATCCCTTCTTGAAAATCTCATCATAACTGCTTAACCACTCAACAGTTCAAACGTGGTTCTAGCACAATTTTCCTAATTATTACACAAATGTATTGATTTTGTTCTTGAAACAAAAATATTTACAAAATTTTCAAAATACATGGATTTCATTATTAGAATAACAAAATATATTCATTGTCAGTTGGGTGGTTCTTTTAGAAGGGACCACAGCTCTATGATTAATATTTGTGGTATATTAATGAATTGATCACATTTTTTCCACAATTTTGGATTTGGTAAAGGAGAGAGGAAAAAAATGTTGGTAGGCTATCTTCAGATTGGTGATCTTAGTGTAATTTATTCTGTCAACAAACAAAGCCTTTACTAGCCAGAGTAATTGGAAATCCCTCTTCAAATAGTTTACTATGGTCTTTCCTTTTAGGGTGGAAGTCTTTTCATGAGAAGAATCCACCTTAATCTTAGCTTTTACTAGAAACTGTTGATATTCTTCCCATAGATGAAGGTTCCTTTGAAAGTCTCAGTACCTTGGCAACCTTGCTCTAATCCTATGATCAAAACTTGAGTTAAATTCAGCTACATATTCCAAAAATTCACCGAAATAATCCTCAAATTTGGCCCTAACTAATTCTCTCTAAATCATATTAGAGACTTCAACAATTTTCCTTGTCTTGTCGACTACAAGGAATCTTTTAGGGGCTAATATTCAAAGATGGGCTAATTTTCTATGTTTTTTCCAAAAAAAAATTCACCAATTTCCATTTTTTCTAAACATAATTCGCTCACAATTTATACTATAAAATTATTTTACCCTAAAAATTGCAAAATTTTATATAGACTAATATAAAATCATTAGAAATCTAGATATTTTTACATAAATATCCCAAACATTTTACAATTTGAATATTAGGGACGATAAGATTTGCCAAGGTTTTTAAACTTTAAGATAAAGTTCCATCCTTAAAATTTTCCTTGGTCGACTATGTCCATTGGCCTCAACTCATTGATTTATTTCTCATTGACGTACTTCATAAATTTCTCTGTTATTTTGCGTTTTACCATCTTATTATTTGGGTGGCAGAATAAAGAACTTAGTCTCTTTTACTACCATTCTTTTCTCTGGAACTAGAATCATATTCTCTTAGATGTTCTTTACTTCGAAAATAATTTCATCCCAAATCATATGCCTTGCCTCGATGAGAGGCATATTACCTTTCAACTTATTTTTCAGTTCCTTGATTTCCTCGTTTGCAGACTCCAATTTTTTGTTGATTTGCTCCACATTCCTCCAGGTTGTCTCAAGTTTCTTCTCCTTTTGTGTGAGTGTGTGCTTGGAGTTATCCAAATCAATTTGCACATTTTTGAGCTCACCCTCTAAAAATTGTAATTCAATGAGAGCCTTGTTTAGTTGTTTAGTGGGATTTTGTGGGTTCTCTAGCGCAATCATTGCACATATGTGAGAGTCAATTTTATGCTACAATTATACAATATATTGTTTGCAGGACACCACCTCACTATTTCATGTGTTAATTCCTTGCCCAATATTTAATTTTCACCCTCCACCTAGGCCAACTCTTTGGACTGCACATGCTCAAATGTAGGTATTTTCAGCTTTCTCCTCAACTCTTGGATTTTAGATTGTGAGCCTTGAATGATGGCTTCCACTACAACTTTATCATTTGGGTTTACCCCCAATTTGATAGTTAATTCTTTGAATCTTTCATTCAATGGGTGAAGGGATCCAGAGTTGGCCTTGTGTTTATTTATCCCAGTGGTAGATTTTTCTAATAGTTTCTCAACGTTATTGATAGTCAAGGAACTTTTACTTAGCTCACTATAGATATTTTTCTGGTTGGTCTGTGCCAATTTATTTTGTCCTACAAGGGGATATTATCAATAACTAGTGACAGATCCACAACCCTAAATTGTGACCCTAATGGGAGGTACTGTGATGAAGGATGATACAGAGAGAATTTCATTTGATTTATTTCCAGGTCCATGGAAGCTAGGAGCATGGTCTGATAAGGAACCAAATGTGATGTCATGTGCTACAGCATTTTGCCTCTGGCCATTTTTTCCTTCTCCTCTATCACTTTCCCTTCTCCCCATTTAAGGCATGTCATTGATGCACTTCCGAAAGAGCCGAGGATTTCCACCTATGTGGAAGTAGTAGTGGCAACTTGATTAGAGTCTTTTATAAGTACCTAGAAGCATGGTTGGTCCATGTTCCTCTTGGTCAACCTAGTATCAATATCTTCCTCAGTCTGCTTCGAGAACTTAGCCTTATTTTTTGATGATGCCTCCTCCATTTTTGTGTCTCCAAATTCATCCACGCTTCTATTTTGAGTATTTTCCTTTGAATTTAGTTTCTTAATTTCCATTTCTGTATTAATGGGCCAATTATCCAAATTAGCCTTTCATTCAATTTTGGGTCTACACTCATGCTCATAAGAAGAGACATTAATATCACTTCTCCTCTTTGATATGACATCATGGGTATCATAATGACACACCTCTCCCATTTCGAAATTAAGCTCTTTCAGCATGTCTTTTATTCCTGAAATAATTGTCTGGTGTTAACAATGAACGGACCTACCACCCTAACCATCTTAAACGTGTAGCCCTTCTTAGCAGGACAAAAATGGATTTGATCAAAATTTAGGCTCTATCTGATAAATTCTAGAGAAAATATTCTCATGGGCATGAAAACAGGAAAGTGGTATAGGGAAAGCTCTGACCCATAGACCCTAATTTTAGTGTAGTCTTCAAACAAAAAATAATCACCCACCATGGTATCTTTACTGAGTTCAATGATTTCCTTTTGTTGGGGCAGGATTATAGGAGGATAAGTGTGATCGAGATGGATATTGGTGGCCGGCCCCTTTTCCACTTGGACCCCCACCATTGTTTCTTTCAGTTTTCCAGTTTCCTTAATTTTAGCACAATTTACTATTTTTGACATTTTTTCGGGTCCTAAATTTTTAGAGCAATTTTGAGGGACTAAAAGATTTTTTTAGGAAAAATGGAGAGACGAGAGAATTCCCAATCTATTTTACCATTTTTTTTCAACTTCCTATTTGAATACTTTGAAACGAGGTATTATGATAGCCAAACAAATATTTTATGCCAAATTTATGACCCTGGGAAGTTGGCATTCCAACTTTCCCCAATAGGGCCCACACGCTTTTGGCGCTTCATCTCCTATGGTTATGTTTTTGGTGATTCAATGATAAAATGGCAACCAAGCTTAATTGTAACACAATTTAGAGGCATGTATCCATCACATCTCTTCTCGGCGATAAGCTACCATCACCCGAGCTAGTTTATTTCCATTCTATATGTAAGCATATTTAAGTTCTTTGATATTAATGAAATGAAGCTTTATTTCTGTTGTACTTATGTGTTTATGTTTATATATTTATTCTATTGTGTTCCTGCATAAGTTTGGATCAGTGGTATCAGAGAGTTCTACTCTTTCTCGATTTTTATTTGCATGTCCCCAATGAGGTTAGGGTATAAGGAGTTAGGGCATCTGGTTGAACCTTTGCAAAATTAGCCTCACAAACCCCAACAGCCTCCCATGACGGAATAAAATAAAGATGAGGGAGCAAGAGATCCTTTCAAAATATTTCTTGAGGAGGCCCTCAAAAAATAGAGGAATGCAATTATGAATAACTTTGCCGAAATCCTTCAACGAATACCCATAGGCAATGCATCTTCATCTGGTAGCCACTCTAGAGACGCCACGCCTTTTAAGCTACAAGATAACTTTGAAATTCCCATATTTGAAGGCTAGATAGATGCAGATTCCTTAGGTAAATGGTTAAATCTGTTGGAAGGATATTTTTTAGTTCATGACTTTTCCAATCGGGAAAAGATTACTTTTGAAATCCTGAAGGTCACCCCCCATGTCAAGGACTGGTGGGAAAACTACTATGAACAAAAGGACGAGGGGGAACCCTCACTATTCTCAGCCGAACCCACTTGGAATTATTTTTAACACGCCGTCAGGGAACAATATTACCCTGTCAGTAACTATGAAGACAAATACATAAATTGGACCACACTATGGTAGGGAAGGGACCAAGATGTGCTAGAGTTCACAAATGGTTTTCATGCTCTTTGCACGAAGCTGGGCATCAACGATTTTGAGCGGAATTTGGTATTCAAGTATCGCAGTTGTTTGATTTAGTACTTCCAGGACGAAATGTAATTTGTGGACATATCCTCACTCGGTGTCGCCTATCGATATGTTGTCAAGTTCAAATAGAAGTTTAAACAAAATAAGCGGAACTTTGGATCTACGAATCTAAAGAAAGGAAAAGGTGCCCCAAAACCATAAAATAAAGGGAAAATCCAAGGCAGGCTGACCGAAGACAACCCATCGAAGCCACAAGAAAAGAAGATCACCACGAAGACAAAGAAGGACATAGGAAAGTGGTGTGATTTCCATAATATCTACACTCACAACATGGGTTGGTGTTGAGCCAAGCAGTCACTGGCGAACAAGATGAAGGCTTCTGAATCATATGCATGCTTTGAATTTGAGTCAGAACTTGATAAGGGGAATAATAAAGGGAAGCATATTAATGATGTGAATCCTAGTGCCACCATTTCCACCATAAATATCCAGAAGGATGAGCCCGAAGATCCAGATGAGAGGAAGAGCTTCTTCCACTCATATATGTGGGTGAAGGGTTCTCCATTGTAGTTCATTATCGACAGTGAGAGCCAAAAGAGCCTCATTTCAACAGAGGTTACAAAGCATATAGGCCTACCAACCATAGTACACCCACCTTCGTACCCCATCGGGTGCATTCACCAAGGATGAGATCTTTGTGTCAGCTAGCAGTGTCACCTTCCCTTCAACATCAAGGCCTTCACAAATGAGGTATTGTTTGATGTTTCTCCTCTTCAAGTTTGTGATTTATAATTAGGATAAATATACTTATGGAAGCAACATATTTTGTATGAATCTAGGACTTGTATTGTTATTATTACTTTTGGAAATAAGTTTTACAGAATACCAAAGGTAGCACCTCCTACCTCCATCTCTCTGATCATTGCAAAGCAATGCAGTAAGATCATCTCCCAGACCGAGAAATTTCTTTTCCTTATGATTTACCCTTAGGGCAAGAAGAATATTATGGCCACAGTCTCTAGAGAGGGATCCTCTACACGGCATCAATATATGGACAAGGTCATGGAGGAGTACAAGGAAATTTTCACCTCTCCTATGGGGGTACCTCTACACTATTAGGTCAAGCACTCCATCGATCTAGGCCCGGGTGCCCCGCTACCCAATGGGGAAATATATCGAGGTTTTGTTCTGAATAATGATGAGATCAAGAGGAAGATTCTTGAGCTTCTGTAGAAAGGGAACATTAAGCCAAGTTCATTGCCCTTTGGGAGCTCGATCGTGTTGGTACAGAAGAAGGACGGGACCTCGAGGCTCTATATTTACTATCGGGAGTTAAACAAAATCGCCATCTGGAATAGGTATCCGATTCCACAGATTGATGAAATGTTGGACCAAATAAAGGGGGAAAATGATTTTAGCAAGATTGACTTGAATTCCGGTTATCACCAGGTACCAATCAAACCTTCCAATGTGTGGAAGACTTCCTTCAAATACATGGAGGGAATTTTTGAATGGTTTGTCATGCCTTTCAAGTTGAAAAATTCCCTCAAAACCTTCATGAGGTTGATGGAAAAAAATTTACGACCTTTCACCAACTAATTCATGGTGTTTTATTTGGATGACATCTTGATATTCAACCATAGTTGGGAAGAGAACCTCCACCACATTCGAGAGGTCCTCCAAACACTGCAACATCATAAGTTGTGTGCTAATTTGGAGAAATGGACTTTTGGTATGACCCAGGTTCAATATATGGGGTACATCCTCGATGAGCGGGGTGTGCTTGTGGACCCATTCAAGATACAAGTCATTCGGGATTGGCTAGCCCCAACCACTCTAACATATCTTTCCATATTTCTCAGTCTTGCCAACTTCTACCACAGGTTCATGTTGGGCTTCTCTCATATCACTTGGCCTTTGAGTCAAGTCACCAAGGGAGGGGTGAAAGAAAATTTCTTTTGGTCTGAATCCCAACAGAAGATGTTCACTGAGTTGAAGCATCGACTATGCTCTACACTAGTGCTCACATTAGCAGACCTGAAACAACCATTTGAGATCGATACAGATTCCTTCGACTATGATCTTGGTGTGGTTCTTACATAGTATGGACATCTAGTGGCATATCACAGTGAGACACTTTCATAAACAGTTTGAAAGGATCCCACCTATGACAAAGAGATTTATTCCATTTTGCAAGCATGCTGAAAATGGAAGCATTACATTTTGGGGAAGGAAACGGTCATCCACATAGACCATCAACCCCTGTAGTTCATATAGACACAAGGGAAGTTGCAGAAGGATCACCATCATAATTTTCCACATACCTATAACAGTTCCATATGAAAATTAAATATAAGAAGGGAAGCACCAAAAATGTTGCAGACTACCTTAGCTGACCGCCTATCATGGCGTTGACCACTGTGCTCGACTTGCGGGCACAAACTTCGGGGTGGATAAATCTTTACAATAGTGATCCACAATTCGAAAACACATACTAGACCCTCCTGGAAGGCAATCAAGTTCCAAATTATCACCTCCAGGATGAGCTGTTATGCCACCTGGGACAACTTTGTGTTCTTTCAAGTGAGCGTGCCAAGATTATTTGGGAAGTGCACTACTTTCGTGTCGCTGGGAAGTTTGGTGTAGAGAAAACAATGGCAGTGCTGCAAAAGTATTTTTATTGGTCGATCCTTCGAAAAGATTTTGGGAATAACATCAAATGTTGTACTGCCTGTGCCATTTCCAAACCAACCATCAAGAAGAAAGGCTTATATACTCCTCTGCCTACTCCTAATTGGCCATGGGAATCTATCTCCATGGATTAAATGACAAGCCTTCCTTCTACTAAGCATTGAAGTGACTGTGTTTTCGTGGTCATTGATAGATTAACTAAGGTGGCCATTCTAGCAGCCTACAAGAAGAGTATCACGACATAATCCAATGTTAAACTCTTCTTTGAATGAGTGTGGGTGCACTTTGGGATTCCACAGTCCATTATCTCATATTGGGACAACAGGTTCCTAAATACATTTTGGTCAAATCTCTTGTCGATGTTTGATAGCAAGCTCACTAATTTCATGACTTTCCACCCCCAAACTGATGGCCAAACAAAGGTCATCAACAATATTATCATGCACATTATCCGCATGAAAAACTCGAAGAATCCTTCTACATGGGATGAAAGCCTTCTATATGTCTAGCACAGCTACAACTAAGCTCTCCATATCTCAACTGGCCAAAGGACCTTTTAGGTGGGATTGGGATTCCAGCCACTATGCCCCATTGATGTGGCCATACCATTTGTAGCTACTCAGGAAAATTTGGCTCATGTCCAATCCAAAGCTGATAAGGACCGTATTCAACACGTCCACCAGCAGGTCCATGAAATATTGGATAGAGCCAATGCTAAGTACAAGCAGCAACATGATCAGCATCGCATGCCACACAAGCTCCAGGTGGGCAACAAAGTTTGGCTACATTTACCAAAGAAGCGCCTCACTCGACCCCACCACAAGCTTTTCCCGCTCGGATATGGGCCAT
Source organism: Pinus albicaulis (assembly GCA_034641835.2). NCBI lineage: Eukaryota > Viridiplantae > Streptophyta > Pinopsida > Pinales > Pinaceae > Pinus > Pinus albicaulis. Next base: position 1,061,217,442 of record CM076574.1, read on the forward strand.
ACACCATCACTAAGCTCAAAATTCCATTGTTCCTTGACTTGCACCTAGTGTTCAATGTGGACCACATTTGACCATACTTTCCACCATTACTATACACATCTGACATTGTAGAACGACTCACACCAACAAAGTTAAACCCCGACTAGATGGAACATGCCACAACTGATCAAATCACGGACACATAGATCAATAACACTAGCCAGTAGAAGATACAACTATATCGGGTTGTCAAAGCTTGCCAACTCTTGCACCAAGACAAGTGGCTCACTAGGACCAAGTTCAACAGAAGTTTCCCCATCTCATGGAGGCACTCAACGCAATGGGGACCATTACTTACTAAGGGGGGAGGATTGATCCAGGTGGATATTTGTGTCCACCCACCTATTTCACTTCGACCCCCACCATTATTTCTTTCAGTTTTTCAATTTCCATAATTGTAGCACAATTTACTATTTCTGGCAGTTTTCGGGGTCCTAACTTCCGGAGTCATTTTGAGGGACTCAAAGACGTTTTTAGGAAAAATGGAGAGATCATTAACGTCCCAATATATTTTATTAGTTTTTTTTGCCTCCTCTTCGATATCTTTGAAATGAGGTATTATGATAGCCAAACAGAGATAGTATGCCAAAGTTACGACTCCGGGAAGTTGTCATTCCAACTTACCCCAACGGGGCCCACAAACTTTTGGCACTTCATCTCCTAGGGTTAAATTTTTGGATGTTTAGGGTTTATCATTGCTTCTCAATGATAGAAATCCCATTGAGCCTCATTGTAACATAGTCCAAAGGTATGCAGCTGCTACATCTCTTCTCGGAGATAAGCTACCATCACCCGAGCTAGTTTATTTCCATTATGTATGTAAGCATATTTCAGTTCTTTGATATTAATGAAATGATGTGTTATTTCTATTTCACTTTTGTTTCATGTTTATATATGTATTCTATTGTTCTCTTGCATAACTTTAGATCAAAATTTTATTTATAATTTTGTAGGCAGTGGACATATAAGTGGAAATGAACTGGGAAAATCCCTCATTTTCAAGATTTTTATTTAGGGCATTGTCGTAATAAAAAAAAAATTCCTCTTATTGTGAGAATCTATAATTCTAAGGCCCAAATACTCAAATTCTTCTACGTGAACATACAAGGAAATATATAAAAATATAGGATAGTATATGAAATATGAAGTAATGGGAAAATGGTTAAGCTATAACTTTATGGATTTTGCAAAGGACTAAAGGTATGTAAAAGATGATGTCAAGTTGCATCATTATGTGCAATAATCCTATGGTGGCCATAGTAATATCAACATTTTCATCTTCTTCAAAGAGAAGGGCAACAACAGTCAGAATGGGTTGTACAATTTCAGAAAACATGGAAATCAGGAATCTGTCTGAAATGGGGAGGGTTTGATTACCAGGTGCTAAATTTAATTGGAGGAAGGCTTGTTGTTCTCTCGATGAGAGCCCATCATATATGTAAAAAGGAGTAGTTTCTGTGAATCTCTTTGGATTGGGTGATTTTGGTTAAATGACAGAATTTTGGATTTATTCTGGGTCACTTCCAGATTTTTCATCCCTGTTGAGGATATGAAACAATTCCTCTCTTAACGTAGGATGTTGCGAGCTAAGAAACAAATTTTGGGAAAGGCTATATTGTGGAGGTGATTAGGTGATACAACCTTGAGTCTACGACCCAAGGTAACAGTTATACAGGCCAAAAACGAAGGTCAAACATGTGGTAGGAGTAGGGAGGGTCATGGATTTTGGCTTCTGTGTCCATGAGAGGATTGATATGGCCAGAGAATTTTTCCTCTTAAGATTTATGGTTTTTGGGTGCGAAAGTTTTCATTTTAAGCGTAGAGGAGAATGGTTAAGCAACAAAGGATTTTAGTTTACTTGGTGACTAAAATAAATTGGACGTAGTGGTGCTAGGATAACTATGTGTTGGTTGACAGTCGAATTGTGTTTTGAAGATACAGAGTGACAATAAAACCTACTTTTAATCAAACAAATTTGAATTAAAATAGCTAATTTTTCATAGCTCCATAGGCGGGGAAAACGTTGGAGTGATGCATGGGGAGAAACATGAGGAGACACGTGGAGGGGGGGGGACACGTGGTATGACTGAGTTGGACGAGGAGTTGAAGGGAGGGGTGAATTTTTATGAAAATATCATGCTCACCTTCTAACATAGATTATGTGCTAGTGTGCTTGGTGTCAAGTATAGTCCCCACTCTCCAGCGGGGTGACTTAATGGGGTAGGGAGTGGAGTTCAACCCCTCAAAGTTGATCTTGGTCATTCATCAACCGCACCTGCATGGTTGACCTTCACCTTATGGGGTCTAGCGTTGGCTTATTTGTAGTTCTAGTTACCTCATTGAAATGCCTCCGAGACCGAGAAAATTTGGGATAGACAGTGATAATTCTAATAATTTCTCGTTGATTAAAGTGTCATGTACAAAATGTGAGGTTGGATCCCATTTCATTTGTCATTTACCTTCTTTTCCTATGTTATTTTATTTTCTACTTCTTTTTGAACCTCCCACTTTAAAATTTTCTTCTATTCTTTGAGCTCATAGACTAAATACTCTGAAAATCAACCACTTTAAGGAAACATATATAACACAACATCGGCTCCTACTGGGGACAGTGCCTTGCAAGAATCAACACTGAGAACCTGCAAATTAGTGCCTTTAACTTGGGAATGGATTCAAATTAAGTATTCTATATACAAAGTTAAAAGAAAAATATAAAAATTGGTATTTACAATGACTCACCGGTATTTACAATGGGTGAATGTAAACTTATTTAATGTTGAAATTAGTGCTTGAGGTACTTACCATTTATAGTAAAATCAAACACCTCGCCATCAAGATTCTTATTCCATTTCTCTTAAAATATCTTGAAGGGCCGATGAAACCTTGCAAAAACCTCCAGCCATTGTCATTGCTGACCTCTACCCACCTACAATAATGTGCCCTGACTATGTTGTAGGGCCCATGGAAGACATAATGGGAGAGGCCCATGGCCTCTCCCAAGTCCATTCCTCAGGAGTCGTTCTGCCTTGGGATCAAGCAAACACGGCCAGTCAGGAAATCCCCACATACACAACAACAGGAAATGATGAGACCCAGTTAGCTCGAGGACCACAGGCGAAAGAGGCACATGCAACCTCTAAGTGCATTCCCAAATGCACAGATCAACCTTGATTAGCCATTCTGACACAGAGAATAAATGCCAAAATCCATTTCATGCGTGATCACACACTAATCTGCAAATTTATTGGGATGTGGCCCAATGAACGAGCTCTCAGAGGATGGATAGCATCCAACAGGAAGCCTAAAGGGCATATAGACCTTTAGCTACGCCCAAAAGGATTCTTCATAGTAATATTTACCTGTCTTGAGGACAAGAACCGAATCATTGATGAAGGGTCCTATTTCTTCAACTCAATGGGTCTCTACCTATGGAACTAGGTTGAACACTTCAACCCAAACAAAGAATATTTTTCCTGGCCTCCTGTCAGGGTCATGCTCTACTCTCTACCCCAAGATTACTGGGATGAAGTCACTCTTCAGGAAATCGGGGGAATTATGGGGGAATTTTTCAAGATTGCAGACCAAAAAAGGATCAATAAGTACACGTCGTATAAATGCATATGTATTTACATGCATATATAAAAAACCCTGCCAGAATCAATCACTCTTCAACATGAATACTTTGAATGGATTCAAACTTTAGATTACGAGCATGTTTTGTTTAGATGTAGAAAATGTCACCAGCATGGACATCTGTTCCACAAATGTCCTCTCAATCAGAATATAAATAACTCCAAAGTAGAGGAAGCACCAGATGCAGACAGATTCAGAAAGGTACACCATATAAAATGCCAGAAATGAAGAAATGCGGTAAATAATATACCTACACCCCCTGCACAAGAAACAGTCTCAACATTTTAGGAAAGCAACCTGTAGATACAGATATGGCTCAAGAAAACTCCCAAGGGGAGCCACATCTCATGTAGGAACCGAAAGGATCTGCTCAGAAAGCACCCTCTCAATCTGCCCCCCCAGACAAAAGGAAAATCTCAACAAGCCCTAGAAACTCAATCAGCAATACCCTCCCTCTAAGGGGACGAGGGAACGAAGGAATCCCCTATGAAAAAGGATCTCATAGATTTCGATATTGGGGATCTCGATATCCTGGGTATGGAAGATACATGTAAGAATAATACCTTCAGCTCCATCAACCCAAGACAAATCTATATGCTCACCTCAGTCCTGGATAGAGTGGCTCTAGGAATCCAAGGAGGAATCCTTCAAGAAGGGAAAAAAGGAAAGAGACACAATAAAAAGAGAGGGAGAAAGATAGATCTACAAAGGCTGATCACAGTGGAACACACCCTGGTGGAGTCTGAGCAAAATTCCCATGTAACTCGATTCTTCCCCCCTGTCAAACGTTCTTAATGAAGTTTATCTCTTGGAACATAAGGGTAATCGACAACCCCTCTGAGCATCGAATTATTCGAAAGAAAATATAATTTGGATCTTGGGGGGAGGCCCCCAAGATCTAAAAAATTCAAATGCCAACAAAATGAGAGAACACACAGTAAATAAAACCACACATAATTTTTTTATTAAAACGGAGAATAATTTTAGAAGCTACATTGTGGTAGACAATTTGTCCTTTTACAAGATGTGACTTGTCACTTATGGCATTTTTTAGTTACAATACCACAGGTAAATTCCATGGGTGGGTAAGTATCATGGGTGAATGAATATGGGTGAATTAATACCATGGGAAAATTTCACTTACAATACCATGGGTGATGAATATCTTGGGTGGATTCCATTTACAATACCATGGGTGAATGAATACAGTGGATAAATGTCACTTACAATACCATGAGCAAAAAAACACCATGGGTGAATGAATACCATGGGTGTAGGCCACTTTCCATTTGGATAATTCCTTCCTCCTTGAGAAGAAATGGACCCCATTACATAAATTTGCCTCTTTAGAAGCCTTTGTTGAATATGAAGAGCCCCTGAAGAGAAGGGTTTTGTGTGGTTAACCCATACCCGTGATGAACGAATATCTGAGGATAGAGATATCCTTTAATGCTTGTGGCCAACTGTGATACTAAAAATGTGCGTCCTAGCAAATGGACTTCAATGAAGTGTGGGTTTTTGGATGACCCATAACCATGACAAACGAAGAGCTGAGGATAGAGATATCTTGTAATGCTTGTGACCAACTATGATGCTAACAGTGTGCAGCCCAGAAAATGAACTTAGAAGACGTGTGGGTTTTTGGATGACATAGAACCATGAAAAATGAAGATCTGAGAATAGATATACCCTATAATGCTTGTGACCAAATGTGATACTAACAATGTGCGGCCTAGCAAATGGACTTCAATGAGAAGGATTTTGTGTTGTTGACCCATAACCGTGATGTTGATTTTTGATGAAGTAGCAGGTGGCTACATAGCCTAGGGTGGGAAGGAATGTCTCCAAATAACCCAAGCCAAACGCTGCTATGATGAAAATGACGAATGTGAAGTAGGTGCCTACTAAAGCGGGGTGGGTGGGCATGTCTCTAAAGGGAACCCGCTCTGAATCCTACTCTAGATTTAAAATGAGCATAGCTCAGTCAATATAACTCAAAATATTTATTATAACCTACTTTTGGAAATAGAATGATCATTCTATATCTTCCCACGTGTTTGAAATTGCTATCTGGAGAATCTAGACTCTCATATTCACAATGGAATTGTCCCACTGTCACAAAATTTCTAAGAAAATAACTGATTTTAAATCATCGATAACTCCCTCGTTCGGACTCTGATTCGACCGGTGTTTTTTTGAAATCGGGTGATTTTTCAAGGGGAGCTCAGATCTATAACCATTTCTCTAAAATTCCGCACTAAAGACTACAAAAAATTACAGGAGAACCGCCATCCATGAATTGTTGCCAGAAAAATTTCTACAACATTGCTGATTTTGAATCGGCGATATCTCCCTCATCCGGACTCCGATTCGACTGATTTGTTTTTTGAAATTGACTTTTTTTTTGCAAGGAATCCATATCTACTATTTTTTTCTAAATATTTTGCACGAATATTTTCATATCCGCTCTACAAACTCGTCGCCCAAAAAAAAATTGCAAAAAAATGAAAAAAAAAAACAAGAATTTTTCCCGCTTTGTCCAAGAAAGTGCTCTATGGAGGTTGTGAAACTTTCATGTAATTTTCTCAATATGGATGCAAAAAAATGAAACTAAAATATGATTCAAACCATTATTCCCATGGATTCATACCCTGAATCTAATACCACTGATCTAGATCTTGGGGGGATGCCCCCAAGGTGTAAAAATTTCAAACGCCAGCAAAATGACAGAACACACACTAAATAAAACCACAAAGAATTTATTTATTAAAATAGAGAATAACTGTAGAAGCAACATTGTGGTGGAAATTCTGTCCTTTTACAAGATGCGACTTGTTACTTATAGCATTTTTTAGTTATAGTACCATAAGTGAATTCCATGGGTGGGTAAATACCATGGGTGAATGAATACCATGGGCATATGTCACTTACAATACCATGGGTGGATAAATACCATGGGTAATGAATACCATGGGTGGATTCCATTTACAATACCATGGGTAAATTCCATGTGTGGATGAATACCATGGGTGGATACATACCATGGGTGAATGAATACCATGGATAAATGTCACTTACAATAACATGGGAAGATAAATACCATGGGTGGATGAATACCATGGGTGTAGGCCACTTTCAATTTAGATCAAATTAGTAGTTGATCATATGAGTATCCTTATGATTTAAGAAACCAAAAGCGCCAGTACCTCCATGGAAAATCTAATGGTTAAACTATGGAAAGGCAACATTTCAGTCTCAGTGCATGGTAATGGAGCGTCTGGAGGCCTTATAATCTCTTGGAATCCCAGAGATATTGGCCTTAGTGATTTCCTCGTCACAAGAAACATTATCTCTACCTCTTTTGATCTAGAAGGAACCTCTACCAAAGGCTTTGTTACAAATTTCTATGGCCTCAACTCCTGCAAAAAAAAATTGAGTTACTCCAGTACCTGACTTGGCTCAAACGTCAAATCCCAAATCAGCTCTGGCTGCTTGGGGGCGACTTAAATATGATAAAGATCCGTTAGAAAAAAAAGGTGGTAGAAGCTAAATCAATCTGAACATGGAAATATTCAAAGACTTCATTGGGGAACATAATCTAGTGGACATCACCACCACGAATGGGATACAAACCTAGAACAATAAAAGAGCAGGAAACAATCAAATAGCTTGTCGTTTGGACCATTTCCTGGTTACAGAAAACTTCAAGATGACGATGTCAACCATGGGGGATGATTCACCATTTTTTAAGTAAAAGGGTAAAAATATTAAAAAATAATAAAATAATAAAACTACTTTTCAACTCGTATTTTCAACTTATCTCCCAAAGTTTTTACTCAAATTTTGAGCCAAAGTATTCGTTGGATGAAAAATTTAATTCCTCATCCAAGGAGTACCCATGTTGCATATTTTTGATGGACCCTACTACATGAAAAATGAGAAATACATGAAAAAACATGATTACAATCATGTTTTTCTTGTATTTTTCATTTTTCGTGTAGCAGGATCCATCGAAAGTATGCAACATGGGTACTCCTTGGATGAGGAATTAAATTTTCATCCAACGAGTACTCTCGATCAAAATTTGAGTAAAAAATTTGGGAGATAAGTTGAAAATACGAGTTGAAAAAGTAGTTTTTTCCTTTTTCCCTCTAAAATTTGCTGATGTAATCAAATATTATTTTATTATTTCCATTATTATTTTATAATTTCCTTAGGAGGCCCATTTTAGACCTCAAAATTCCCCTAATGAGACACCCTTCTTTAGGAGAAGCAGTTGACCCTCAAGTTGGAAGCCAAAAGACAACAGGAAAATTTATGGGCACCAAAAATTGTGCATCAAATGGCTTCAAGATGGGGAAAGAAACACATAATTCTTCCACAGGTGTACTATTCAGAACATAATTCACAATCACATCTCCTCGCTCTACATGGCCTAGGGCACGCATGTAGAGAAGCACGAAGAAATCACAAAAGTACTAGTGGACCACTTCAAAGATATTCTCACGGAACCCCTACCAGATCGATGAGAAGCGATCAATAAAATAACTAAAAAAATCCCAACTCTCGTCACCCAAGAGCAGAATGATCTCCTTATGAGGAGATTTATGATGCAGGAAATGGATATTGTGGTCACCTATATCCAGGATGAAAAGCTCTTGGCCCAGATGGATTTACCACAAACTTCTTCCACCACTGTTGGGACATGGTCAAAGAAGAGATATTGGAAATTTTTGATTAATCAAGGCACTCCAAATGGATTCTCCTAGCCCTCAATGCCACCTTCCTCACTCTCATCCCAAAGGAAGAAAATTTTGCCTCTCCAAGTAAGTACAGACCCTTCTCTCTATGAAATGTCATTTACAAAATTGTCTCCAAAATTGTGGCAAACTGTCTCAAGCCTCTCCTACCCCCTCTTATTTCTCCTAAGAAAATGGGATATGTGGAAGCTCGTCAAATCCTAAATGGCATCATCATGGCCCATGAGATAATCCATTCCCTCAAAGTCACAAAAATCCCTCGAATGCTCTTCAAGATTGATCTATCAAAGGCCTTCGTTAAATTAAGCTGGGAATACATCAAAAAGGTTCTCACAACCTTTGGTTTTTTAGAGACCTGGGTCCAATGGATATCCTCCTTGATCTCATCGACTTTCTTCTCAATCTTGGTCAATGGCTCACCCACTGACGCCTTACCCCCTTCGCGCAGAATTTGGCAAGGTGATCCCCTCTCACACTTCATCTTCATTCTTAAGGCAGAAAGCCTCAATCGATCTATCAAAGTGGTTGTCATAGAAGGAAGCTTAAGGGGCCTTTTCCTCCATAATTTTGGGCCTCACACCCATAAGAAATTCATCGATGACAATTTTCTCATGGGGCACCCTTCAGTCCAGGAAGCCCTCTGTCTCAGGGACATCCTCACCTTATTCTACGAAGCCTCTAGCACTATCGTTAATCTTGAAAAATCACAAATATTCCTTTTTAACACCCTAATTATCACCCAATGCAATATTTCTAGAATCCTTGGTTTTTCCATTGCGAGCCTTCCATCAAAATACCTAGGAGCCCCCCTCATTGATACAACCCTCAAACACTCTTCCTGGTGTGATCTCTTGTACAAGCTTCAGGGAATACTTGACTCTTGGACCTTTCAGCCACTTAATCTCACGTTATGACTTGTCCTCATAAAAATTTTTCTCCAATCCATGCCCCTTTATCTGTTCTCCATCCTTGTGGCTCCTAAGTGGGCTCTCAAAGCAATCCACAAAATTCAGAGACAATTTATTTCGGGAGGAAACAAGAAAAGGAAGAAATGGGCACTAGTCAAATGGGATACTTTTTGTACCCCAAAAATTTGGGGGGTATGGGGTTGCAGGACCTGACCTCCAGTAATATTGTCTTAGGCTCAAATATTAGGTGGATTTGGCTCACCAAACCCTCCACTCCCTGGGCGATCCTTTGGGCCAGCAAGTACTCTTCAAAATGGCGTCGACAAGATTTCATCAAATTCAAGCTGGATTGAAATGGCCCCCTCATATGGAATACAGAAAACATGCAACACAGCTTATACAACTCCATAACTTCTGGTAAATTCGAGATGGAATAAGTGCTAAGTTCTAGGAAGACTCCTGGCAACAATTTCCAAGACTCTTGAGCCTCTTCAATATTCCTCGATGGCAAAGGCTTCTTCAGTACTCTAACCACAACACGGTGGACTCCTTTTGGGCCCCTTATCTATCCTGGTCAATGAGAACCTGGAAGCATCCCACCACCTAGAAGGATACCTAGAATGAGGAAATCCCATATAACTTATGGTCTGAGCTGCAAAAAACAAAAATCAAATACATAGATAGCTAAGACATCCTACGATGGGGATATCAACCGACAGGAAGATTCACCCTAAAAGAGGCTCATCATCTAACCCTTAACAATTTAATTCTTGTTAAAGACAATATTTGGGACAAAAAATGGAAAGCCAATCTATGGAAAAAGGTGGCTATGTTCCTTGGCTTCTGAGCAAAAGGCATATCCTCACTTGGGACAATCTCTTGGTTAGAGGGTTTTAGGGTCCCTCCTTTTGCCATCTTTTCAAGAACAACTAGAAACGATGGATCGCCTCTTGGATCAATGCACTCTCTCCGATCGGATCTAGTATAGGGCGGCTATCATGAACAGATGCACTAATCAGGCTCGTGGAGATATCATTCAGTATATCTGATAGTGGACCGATGATCCCTTTCAAAGTAATATGTTCAATAGAATTTGGCAACTCACCCTAGGATTTATGTTTTGGGAGATTAGGAAAGAACAAAATTGACACATCTTCAAATATCAAAACACCAACAAAGAGATTATATGGGTGACTATTCTTCGACACATCAATGAGACTCTCTCTCCGAGAACCTGGATGCAAATGCACCTTCCCACCTCCACCCAAGAACACATCATTCTACAAATCTAGAATCTCCCAAATAGAATCCCCCTGGAGGTGACCAAAAGTCATGTTAGAAATCCATCCAGTCGAGTCCCTTAGAGCCCCCCTCCCAGAGGTTTCTTCAAACATTACTTTGATGGAGCTTCCAACGGGAATCCTAGGAGAGTGGGATATAGAGACATTTTCCACAATGAGCGGGGGAGAATTCTCATAATCTAATATGACTCGTTGGGATGGGAATGAAATAACATAGTTGAGCTTGAAGGCCTTACTCAAGGTCTCCATATTTATTATCAGTAGAATCTATTTCCTCTGGTAGAAGAAGAATATTCCCAAGTTATTATCCTTCTGGATACCAAAATTCAAAATGGCTCCAAGGCCACCAAAATTTCTTTCAGCTGGAACCTAGCCTCCAACCTCAATAATCTAGAGAACCTCATCAACGGGCGAGGAACTATCACCTTCCACCACGTTAAAAGGTGTGCCAATCATGTTGTTGATAAGATTTCTAATGAAGGAGTAGAAGGTCAAAACCCTGTCACTAGCCAAGACTTTGACAGCTGGCCCAGCTCAGACCTCAAGCACCACTGCATGATCAAGGCTAGGTAAGACCTTGACAACCCGAATACGGGTGAGTATCCCAATACTGATAACTACCCCATTAATGAGGAGTTTCATGCTTAATAGGGGGAGGTGGAAGGGCGTGTGGTGGCAAGGTGTCAGCGAGAAAAAGAGGTTACAAGGGCAGGGTAATAGAAGCAGCTCATGCTCCAATAGTAGCATGAAGTGGGGCGATAATTTATATGAATTTCACCTGGGGGAGGTCTCATTGGCATGCTACGGGTGTTACTATGTGTACTCCTGAGCATGCCATAAGTTGCTACATCCGCTGGTTCATCCTCATGAAGATAATTTTCCATTACATTGGGAACTCTCCCTGGAACGCCTCACTCCATCTCCATCTGGTTTGGGTTCTGTTTCTTAGGATGCCTATTGCAAGACAATCATGTCATCGTGGCCATCAGAAACGGAGAGATCAGAGTGCCTCTAGTAGATTCAACGAGGAATAAAATTATCCCCTACATCTCTAAGACAATTTTGAGGAAGGGATTCCAAGCCACAATCGAGAATTGGTCGATCAGGTGAAAGACGAGCATCGAAAAACCACAAATTCTCACAGTTAGTCGATAGCAGCTAGGTACTGGAACATGAAAAATCTCTTTGCGTGGTCGCTCAGGAAAAGGAAGCTAGCAACAAAAAATGTTAATGGAATCATTCTTAAGGTCCACTCTGCCTCACTAACAGCCACTCAGATATGGGACACCATGGCCCATGACAGGGAAATTGCTTTCCCAATTGGAGGTAGGAGGGAGTCTGATCTTCTTCATGGTTTTCCACAAGAAATTTGGGAACCCTCCCCCTTATTGAGTCGAAAGATAAGCTGGGAGGTGGATGATGATGTGGTCAAGCCCAGTAGTAAGGCATGGCGCAAATCCACCATATCGAGACACCCACCCCAACCATACTTCAAGATTCATGGTGGCTATGGGAATCATCTCGTCCCCTCAGCACGCAACACTAGCACCAATCCTCTTGAAGGGTATTAGTTCGACTCTTCAGCCAATGGGGAGCGAGCCACAACCCCTTAGCTTCTAGTAGTTGCCCCTCATATTTCCAATCAACCTCCAACAGTCACCCCTCTTCAGCAAGGAACTCAGTAGGAGGACAAGACTAGGACACAAACCACAACATACAATTCTCATCCAACACTGCCCTCCTCTCTGTATGCTTTTTGGATTGAGGAGGAAATCCTGATTGATGTTAGCACTTAGCAAGTTTTTGATGTTCTTCTATTTCTCTCTTTTGGGACTCAACACTATGTTTGTAAGCACTCTATATTTTTTTTCCGCTGATGATCAGCATAACTGTCAAGACTCTGGGTAGAAGGGCTAGTTTCCCTCTGTTGGGAAGCCCACCACCTCTCTGCTCGACTGTAACTTAAATCTGTACTTTTTGTACCATTAATAGATGAATAGACTGCTACTTTACCAAAAAAATATATATATATCTTAAAGGGCTTGAACTACAAAGGATCAAATTTCCCTTGTTTGTCCTTTTCCTCTCTCTGGACATCCCATCTAAGCACGAGGTCACCTCGATTGAAAATTTTTCCTTTAGCTTTCTTGACAAATAGATATTTCATCTTATCTTGGTATTTGATTAGATTCCAAGTTACATTCTCTCTGATTTCTTGCAATTCGACCAACTAATTTATCCTTCTAGTCAAGGGATTAGGCTCCTCCTCTACATCCTGGATTATTTTTGCCACTGGAATATCCAATTGAGTAGGGAACACTGTAGTGCTCCCATATATCAACTCAAATGGGGATTCAGTATTTGACCTTTTAGTAGTGACTATGTTGGCCCACAATGAAAACTTAAGTTGAGAATCCCAATTCTTTTGATTTTGTGTTATGGTTTCTTATGGATTCTGACTAAAGCCTCGTTGGATGATTATGCTAGTCCATTCCCCAATGGGTAATAAGTAGTGAAATTCCCAAATATAATATAGTAGTTTTGAAAAAAACTAATAAATTTGGCAAATTTGAACTCTTATGCATTATCAGTAATAATTTTCCTTGGACAAATGAATATAGATATAACGTTCTCCTCCATGAAATTAATAACCACGGTGTTGGTAGTGTTCCTAGAAGGAATGGCCTCTACCCACTTGGTGAAGTAATAGGTTGTTGTAACTATCAATTTTTGTTGTCCACTAAATGGTGGATGGATTTACCCAATAAAATTTATCCCCCATTTCCTAAATGGTTCTTCCACAAAAACATGCATCAAAGGAAGGGGTGCTAGTTTTTTCTTTTCAACAAAAATTTAACACTTTTTATGTTGTGTAACCAGCTTTAAAAATAGAAGAAAAGAGATATCAATGCCTTAGAAATAAGCCACTTCGAGGGGGAAACCTCCAATACATTACATAAATGAGAAATTCTTGGATGATACAATTTACAAAACCTCCTTTCTATATATAGGAGTCCATGGGGCCATAATGTAATCCTAGTGGGCCACAATGTAATCCTAGCCGACCTAACAATAATAATTTAAGGGCACAATAATAAAAAAAAGGGGGTTACAAGGGTATAATAATAATAATAATAAGGGGGTTACATTAACAACAATAAGGGACTATACTAGTGATATAGGGACCTAACATGCCCCTCTCCTTCAAGAAGTGTTGTCCTCAACGCTTGAGTAGCTACGGGTGCTTCTGTATAAAATTCTCATCATCCCATGTAGAATCTTTAGTGGGTAAGTTCTTCCACTTGATGAGATACTCTGAAATTGATCGATTCTGTAGCTGTCGAGTTCTTGTTTCCATGACCGTTTCAGGTTCCAATATGATTTTTCCTTCCTCATCAAGTTCTGGCAATATTGTTTGAACTGGAAGATTTTCACCTATAACCTTCTTTAATCATGAAACATGGAAAACTGGATGTACTCGTGAAGAAGCAGGAAGCTCCAATTTGTATGCCATAGTACCAATCTTTTGCAACACCTTGTAAAGACCATATTACTTTGGCGATAATTTATTATCCTTCTTAGCTTTCTTGAGGGACATTTGTTTGTATGGTTGTAGCCGTAAAAATACCCAATATCCTACATCAAAACTTCTCTTGCTTCGATGTTGATATGCTTGTTGTTTCATTCAATTTTGTGCCAAATTCAGGTTATCCTTTAAGAGCCAGAGAACTTCTTGCTGATGCTCAATGTGATCTTCCACTGCTTGAACCTTCAAATTTTCCCTTAAAGATGATGTGATGGATGGTGGATGATATCCATAAAGTGCCATAAATGGGGTCATTTTTGCTACATTATGGAAGGAAGTGTTATACCACCATTCAGCGAGAGGTAACCACTTGACCCATTGTGTTTGTTTATCAGATATAAAACAATGAAGATATCCTTCCAAACATTTATTTCCTATCTCAGTTTGACCATCAGATTAAGTATGATAAGATGAGCTATGAGCTAATTGAGTACCTAAACAAGAAAATAACTCCATCCAAAAATTTCCAGTAAAAATGGGATCTCTTTCACTCACAATAACCCTTGGGCTTCCATGTAGCTTTTGAATTCTGTCCATAAATGTAGTAGCAACTGTACTTGCTTTAAATGGATTAGATAATTCACAAAAGTGTGCATACTTGGTAAGTCTATCAACTACCACCATGATGACACTCTTTCATTCGGACTTAGGTAAACCTATGATAAAATCCATCGAAATCTCCTCCCATCGTTGACTTGGAATGGATAAAGGTTGTAGAAGTCCCGAGGTCTTAATTGTCTCAACTTTATTCTGCTATAAAACCAAACATTCTGTCACAAACTTTTGAATATCAGATTTAAGGCCATCCCAAAAAATTCTTTCTTCACCCTGTGGTAAGTTTTTAAAAATCTCGAGTGTCCTAAAGGAGAAGTGTGCAATTCTAGAAGAATCTTTTGTTTTAGTTGGGAATTATTACAAAGATATAAGCGATATTTGTACCATAAGGAATCATTTTTCCAACTAAATGTATCAGATGTACTAGGATCTTGCTGCAATTTTTGAATGAGCGTCCATACATCTTTGTCCTTCTTCCATTCATCTCTTGCTTCGGTTATCCAATCTGGTTGGATAATAAAAATGGCACAAAGAAATGCTTCCACCTCTTCATTCTTTCTTGAGAGTGCATCTGCAACAACATTAAGATTTCATTTTTTGTAGATTATTTCTAAGTCATAACCCAACATTTGTGTGACCCATTTTTGTTGCTCTTCTGAAGATAGTATTTGTTCCAAAAAGTGTTTAAGACTATCATGATCAGTTTTTACCTTGAAGTGTATTATCATTAGGTAAGTTCGCCATTTCTTTAGTGCATGCAGTATTGCTAACATTTCCTTCTCATAAATAGGTTTCTGTAAATACTTTCCTTTGATTGGATGAATTTCAAAAGCAATGTGTCTTCCTTCCTACATTAAAATAACACCAATTCCATTTCCTGAGGCATCACATTCCACAATAAAGGTTTTTGTGAAGTTTGGCGTAGCTAAGACCGGTGCTAGGCACATTGCCTCTTTAATATGTTCAAAGGCCTTAGTTGCTTTAGGAGTCCATGAAAATGCATCTTTCTTCAATACTGTTGTTAGAGGTGCTGCTATTCTCCCATAATTCTTAGCAAACTTGCGATAATACCCTGTTAACCCAAGAAATCCTCGCAACTACTTTATGGTTGTGGGGACTTTCCATTCCTCAATGGCTTTAATTTTGTTAGGGTCTACTTTAACATCCTCGTGAGATACAATATGACCCAGATATTCCACCTCTTGTACTCCAAAGAAACATTTGGATGTTTTTGCATATAATTGTTTCTCCTGCAATAGTTTGAGCACCTTGTCAACATGTTCAACATGATCCTTCTAAGACCTGCTGTAGATTAGTATATCATCAAAAAATACTAGTACAAATTTTCTAAGGAAGGGTTTGAAAATGGAATTCATCAACCCTTGAAATGTAGAAGGTGCATTGGTAAGGCCAAAAGGCATGACCAAAAATTCATAATGACCCTCATGAGTTCGAAATGCTGTTTTTGGAATATCTTCAGTCTTCATCCTAATTTGATGATATCCTGAACAAAGATCCAACTTGGTAAAATAAATTGCTCCATGTAATTCATCCAATAATTCATCAATCACAGGAATGGGAAAATTATCTTTAATGGTGAGCTTATTGAGCTCCCTATAATCTGGACACATTCGCCATGATCCATCCTTCTTGTGTACCAATACTACAGAAGCAAAGAAAGAACTTTGACTAGGTTGAATTATACTCGCCTCTAACATTTATGCAATCATACATTCAATTTCGCTCTTTTGGACGTAAGGATATCTATAAGGCCTGACATTTGGAGGAACACTTCCTGGAATCAAATGAATAGCATGATAATGATCACGAATAGGTGGGAGTCCTTTCGGAGTTTCAAACACCTTGGAATGATTGTCCAAGACTTGTTGGAGATCTGCAGAAATAGATGATTTTGATGTTGGAACTTCTAGTGAGAAAAATTATGCAATTACGCCTCGTTGTTCTTTCTTTAGAAGTTTTTTCATGACATTAGAGCTTATTATCCTTCCTGGATTTCTTGCAATACCTTGTAATTCGATTTCCTTTCCTTTTGAAAAAAATTTCAAGAAAAGTTCTTGAAAATTAAAAGCTACTGTCCCCAAAGATTGTAACCATTGTAATCCTAGTACAACATCAGCACCTCCCATAGGAATGGAAAGCATTGGACTAGTCAATACATATTCCCCCATGGTTAGCTTGATATTATGGCATTTTACAGAGAAATTTATAGTTCCTCCATTTGCAACCATCACTTGACATTAGAGATGTGGGTATAGAAAAGAACATTCATAACCATACAATAGGATTCTAGATATGGGTATTGCACAGATCAATCACCCACTAATACCTTTCTCTTGATATGTCTTCTGTCTTGAGGATTTGAGAGGTGGCATTCTTCTGGTGGGTAAAATTCTTAAATGATTCTTCTTCCTCTTCTAGAGTTGGTTCACGGTGTATATCCTCTTCTTGTTCATTTTCTTCTTCCTCTTCACAATCTATGTAAAATAATTTCTTCTCAGCACACTTATGACCTTTAGTGTATTTTCTATCACAACTGTAGCAAAGCCCTTTTGCTCTTTTTTCTTCCAATTGTTGTGGTGTCGACCTTGTAGGTTGTGGAAATCTAGGAGTAGCAACACTTCCCTCTTTATAGAAGTGAGTGGTAGGCTTCCTTGTCGCCATAATTTTACATTCAATTTTTCTTGCCAACCTGAATGCCTTCTCCAATGAATCAGGTTCCAAAACGAAAAATTCATGTTGGATGTTATCCTTTAAAGTGCCTATGAAGAGATCAATCCTGTGTTCCTCTGGAATATCAGTTACCCTTATATTCAATTTTTGGAAGTCCTCAATGTGCTGCCCCACTAAACCCTTTTGTTTGAGATTTATCAATTGGCTAAGAAGGTGTTGCTCTTTGTATCCTCATAATGTGCTATCATTTCCTCCGTAAAAATTGACCAAGTGACAATTTTTTTACGGGAGCAAAGCCATCGATACCATACAAATGTATTTTGTTATAAATGTAAAGTTCCAATGCATACCTTTTGTGTGTTTTTCACGTTATGGAGATAAAAATATTGCTCCATTTGTAGTATCCATGTTACAGGATCATTTCCATAAAACTTCCTCATATCCATTTTTGGAATATGGTGGTTCTTCCCACCAACATTAGAGTTTATGAAATCACGATTAACATTTATTTTGTTCTCATCATGAGGTTCTTCTACTATATTTTCACCATTAGGAAACATTTCTTGTATCAACTTTGTCAAACCTTCCATGTCTACTTTTAGAACATTCTTCATGTTTTCCATTTTCTCATCGATCTTAGCTTCCATGTCATCCATCTTAGATTCCATGCCATCTATCTTAGATTCCATGCCATAGATCTTAGATTCCACGCCTTTCTTCAAACCATCAATCTTAGTTTCCACACCTTTCTTCAAAACTTCCATGTCATTTTTTGTTGCTCTTTGCGAGAGAGAAATTTGTTGCACTTGCTCTTGTAATTTTGATATGTCATGTTGCCATTCTTCGTCTTCATGAGTCATAGTAGAGCTTTCCAAAGGCATAATTGGTGTTGAATTCTTTTTAGGGGCCATTTTAGAATCCAATATTGATATCTATTCTACAATATGCCCTTGCAATCAATTCAACTTGATTCTACAAACAAGACTTATGCAATTCAGAAAAAAAATACACACCTTTTACTTGCTTTTGAGGAGCTCGATATTGAAATTGAATTATCGATATAATTGTGGAACCTCAATATCTTAAATTCAGCCCTGTAGTATCCCTTTGAAGCTTCTTTCGAATGCCACAAGTCTGATATGATTTGGATTCTTTAAGACAAAGTTATGTCCAATCTCCCACAATGACCCAATTTTGGACTGGTTCAGTAGAGCGAACTTGTACGACTTGCCACGCATCACTGTTTCATCCTTTCACTCTGAAATTGATAGAAAAGAATTAAAGTCCGTGTACTTGCGACCACTTTTTACGACACTCCAATTCGATGCTCAGAGAGAGAGTTATGAAGATTTTCCCATGATTCGCTCTTTGAGATGAAATTCAGGAGCCTGAAAAAGCACTACCTTCCACAGATCATATCTCCGAAAATATTGTGAACCAAGCTCTGAAATTTTTTTAAAATGTTCCTTAGGATTTCGGCTTCACACCATAAAAATTTCAGCTTCGGAAATGTCGTAGAAACAAAGTTATAGCGCCGATGCCACGATGACCAATTTAGGAGCCTGAAAAAAGACCTAACTTCCACAGATCATATCTCCAAAACTGTTGCGAACCAAGCTTTGAAATGTTTTTACGATGTTCCTCAGGATTTCGGCTTCGCACCCTAAAAATTTTAGCTTCTGAAACTTCATAGAAAACAAATTATAGCGAAAATTCCAAGATGACCTCTTTGGAGCAGCGAAACCCTAGAATCCAAAGCTCTGATACCAAATTTTGTGTAACCAGCTTCAAAAATAGAAGAAAAGAGATATCAACGCCTTAGAAATAAGCCACTTCGAGGGGGAAACCTCCAATACATTACATAAATGAGAAATTCTTGGATTATACAATTTACAAAACCTCCTTTCTATATATAGGAGTCCATGGGGCCATAATGTAATCCTAGTGGGCCACAATGTAATCCTAGCCAACCTAAAAATAATAATTTAAGGGCACAATAATAACAAAATGGGGTTACAAGGGTATAATAATAACAATAAGGGGGTTACATTAACAACAATAAGAGACTATACTAGTGATATAGGGACCTAAAAGTTTACAATATTTTACTTGAGCATGGACACCACTGAATAAATTAGGAATATAGAAGCCAACCTTCAATATTTTATGAGTTATGACCTTCCAGCTATAGTATCCCCCACAAACACAACTATGGAACTCATTTGTTACCTTGGAAATTTCTTCTTCCACCAAGCATAATAGTAAGATTCCCACAGGGTTCTTCTAGTACAATTGACCATTGGAGATGGAAAACATTTGTGAGTGTAACCTTAGAGATCTACATTTTACTTCATCGAATTTAGGTGGGCATTCCATAAATAGTAAGTAATGAACAAAAAAATTGTACCACTTCGAAACTAAATATTTCATTTGAATTTTTTGTGTTTGCCTCTTGATATTCCCCTGTTCATCTTGTTTCTCTATTTCTACCTTGTCAGCTAGCAGGTGTATACCCAAGGCTTGACAATTTGATTATGACCAAATTCTAAGCCAATCCTTATCCCTTTATCAACTTGGTAGGCTTCATATCCATGTCATAATATTGAATCTTTGCTATAATTTTTCCTCTCTTTCCTTCGTTGTCTACCTATGTGAGGATTTCCTTAACAGTAGTTGCACGAACATAAGTGATTATCTTGGATTCCAAAATATAAGTCCAGAAAGCTTTGAGAGCCTTGAGAATGTTGTAGGCCTGTTTTTCTACAATATTATATTTCAATTCTACACCCCTTTGCACTTGAATGAAAAATGCAATCAGTTGTTCCTTCTCTTCATCATTTTTATGCAATAAAACAATTGTCAGAGTATTAGGAGATGCAAAATAAAACATGAGAAATGACCTCTGATAATCAGGGATAGCCAAAATTGAAGCCTTCACAAAAGGCCTCTTAATTCTGGAAAATTATTCTCTTGATTCTGTAGCCCACTTGAACTCCTTGTATTTCTTCAACATATATGTGATCTCTCACCCAATCTCAACATATATGGGTACACACCTCCTCAAGAAATTTATTCTACGTAAGAAAACTTGTATCTCATTTTTATTCCTTGGAAGAGGAATAGTATTTATTGTTTCTACCCTTTTGGGATCAATATTTACTCCTTATCTTCCCGGATGCGGGTGCTTCGGTGGCAAATGAATGTGAAAGGACAGGCGCCACCGGACGGGAGGCCACATGCCCTCCCTCGCGGCAGCATTCACTACACCTGTCCGACCGCAAACGTTAAGCCTGTTATCTCTGCTCGCAGTTAATACATTCCAGATTGTGTTTAATGGAGTTAGCTCTGATGGCGAAACTCATTTTCGGTGAGGCGATACGTTGCTGCCTCGACTGCAGAACCCACATCACGCACAGGATTTGCGAGATTGGCAATTCAATGCTGCCTATGAAGAGTTGCAGTCTTTGTTCTTTAAGAGCCATGGAGACGTTCGCCCCCATCCGCTGTATGCGCATTGCAATTCTGCTCTGAACAGAGCCACCGATCGCACCTCAACTGGTAAGCGAAGTCGGCTCACTTGCTGTCTGCAAGCTGACGACAGCTTACACATTTCTGTTGTTGGCTCCTGTCGCCTCGCGACTGTTGTGCTGGGCATCCCTCCTGTTTCGAGTTCTCAGATTCCTTCGAACTCCAATCCTGCGAATTCTGCAACTATGCCAAGGTTAAGGCAGCGTATGAGGTGCAGGAGGGGGTCTTCGCGCTCTACCAGAAGGCCGTCCCCCTCTCCCTCCTCTTCACCCTCGGACGACTCCTCTCACTCTGACTGTCTCCCTCGCCTCCTCCGGGGGCGTCTGCTGCGTTCTGGTCGAAGATTGGATTCCCCTTCAGGTGATGAGCTGCCCGCTCAGTCGCATACTGCTCTTTTCTCGTTTGATTGTGCATTGAACAAGCCTCGTGTGACGGTGGCCATCTACGTGGTCTTCTTGGAGGAGCCTATTCCGGAGACTCCGCCTGAGGAGCCCGTTCCTGACGCCGGTACTCACATGAACCAGATGCAGCAAAGCATGGGGAGTCAGCCTGAGGCTTCCGGGGCGGCTCTGCAGACGGACTCTGTTC
Source organism: Pinus albicaulis (assembly GCA_034641835.2). NCBI lineage: Eukaryota > Viridiplantae > Streptophyta > Pinopsida > Pinales > Pinaceae > Pinus > Pinus albicaulis. The sequence continues at coordinate 1,061,239,031 of CM076574.1, forward strand.
GTGTTCATGCTTCGGCTGCTGAGGCTGCTCACCATAATGACGATTTCCCCCATGATCACAGCAATCCAGAAGATTACAGCTGCAGGATTGAAGAGGTCCCGCCGGATGAGTAACTCGTCTCTTCTTGCTGGTTGCTTCTGTTTTTTCGCTACCCTCGTGGAGGGCTTGTCTTGCTATATCAATGTCAATCTCAATACTGGTACACTTTTTGTAAATTTCAGTTCCAGTCTGTTTCATAGTCTAGTCATGTTTCAGGTTCAGTTTCCAGTCTGGGTCTTAGCAAAATGTATGGTTACAAACCCAAGTTTTTCTAGCTCGATCCCCTGCGTGGGATTTTTCCATGTTCTGGGTTCTTCAAGTTGGCGCCCCTTGCAGGGCTGCCCTATTCCAGTCAATGTCAGTCTAATTGCCTCTCTGAAGGCACAGTAATGGCCTCGGCCAGTTGTACATTATTTTCCTACTGATAATAGATTAATTTAACTTAGCAAAAAAAATATTTACTCCTTATCTACCTATTATGTGTCCCAACAACTTTTCTTTTCTTAGAGAAAATTGTGAATTCCTTTAATTTAGAGACAAGCCATACTTCCTGCACTTTTGAGATGTGTGATGAAAATGTTGGATGTGTTCCTCATCTGACTTCAAGAAGACATTTATGTCATCCGGATAAATTACCACTAATTTATCTTTCTCCCCAACAAACACTATGTCCATTTCCCTTTGAAAAGTGGACACAACATTTATGAGAAAAAAAGGCATCCTGGAATACATGAATTTTCCCCAAGGTGTGTTAAAATTTGTTTTCTTCTAATCCCCATGATGTACAAAAATACAATTATATCCGAAGAATCCATCAATCATGGACAAGTAGGATGATCCCACCACTTTTTTCAAAATGTAATCCATATTTGGAAGAGGGTAGTTATCCTTTAGAGAAGCCCTATTCAGGCTTCTGAAGTCCACACATAATGTGATCTCTCCATTTTTCTTCCTGCCAAGGAGTATATTTTCCACCCAATTTGAGTATCACAAAGGTACAATTATTTTTTCCTAGAGAAATTTTCTAACTCCATTTTCAATTAGTTGGAGTATAAAGGGATTTATTTTCCTGAGATTCTTCTTATGGGGCTTCATTCCATACTTATTAGGAATTTTATGTTCAATGTTACTAGAATCAAAAGTCTTCAAATCATCATAGGACCAGGAAAAAATATCAATATGTTTTTAACATATCAAGATATTTTTCAGATGTAAAACTCAGAATATCCACAGTAGTCATTTTTTAGTCTACGTTTCGAGTCTAAATCAAGACTCATCATCAGGACAACCTGATAATATTTTTGTATTATTTTAGGATCCCTTTAGCTAATTAAGAATTTTAGGTTGTTGCTCTATGCTAATATTACATTCCGCTATATCCTCTGTGTGCTCTTGTTTAGCTGGTTTGACAGATACATTATTTGCATTAAATAATATTTTTAGTGGAATCAACCCTCTAGGGGTTATTTTTTCCGTCAACTGCAAAATTTTCTACCCAGCCATAGATTCCTCCCAGGATACATGTTGTTCTTCCTCTACATCTTCAGCCTCCTCACCTATCACTGAATTAGAAAATTCTCCAACTACCTCCAAAAAATGTTTGATCTAATCCTTGTCCTCAAAAACCTGTCATCATTTTACATTTTCTGGTACTGAGAGTCTGTACTTGAATTCAACTTCATACCTGAGCAGAGGGCTCTGTGGTGGTTTGAAGGTACTTGTTGTGGTTACTAAGGAATCAACTATTCTATTCCTCTCTGTAGGAAGAAATTGTATATTGAATGCCAAAATTAAATTTTTTATCGGGTCTCATAACTTATTTTTGTAGGATTTCAACCTCGGATGTTTGGTCTTACATTGGTTCCTGATTTGTTTTAAACCTAGAATAAAATCCCCAAAAACTTCCAAGCATCCAATATTTATATTTTTAGAATTTTTTATCCCTACCACCAATTCCTTATATTCAGAAATATTATTTTTAGTATCAAACTCTAGTTTAAATGAGAGAGGTATAAGGCTACCCTCCTGGGATACTAACAACACACCAACTCCATTTCCCTATTTAGAATAAGCACCATCGAAATATAGTTTCCAAATATGATTTGATTATGTCCCTTGCTTACCCATGTGAGAAGGAGTTTCCACTTGGTTTTCCTCCACAATTTTATCCTCTACTTACAGTAGAAGGCATGAAAAATCCCTTTCCTCATCCTCTGCTATAGAATTACTTGAATAGTCAGGTTCAGTTATAGTTTTCTCAAATCTGGACTCCTTGTATAATCCATGATCTTCCTCACTGAACACTGGGATAGTAGCATGTGTGAGATCAAGCTTGATATATCCTCCAATTTTCATTCCCCATGACTTGGAAAGAAACATATCAAATATTGCAGGAATATCAGTAACTACGATGTCCATTACCACACTCTTCACCATGATTTGGGTCAGATTAACCACCAGGTATTTAATCGTGCCTGGGAATTTTACTCTTTTGGAATCGAAGGAATATAAATTGTTATACGATTTTGTTATATGTAAGACTAGATACTCCATAATAGACAGTGGCATTAAAATATGAGAAGCCCTTAAATCAAGCATGTAATTAAGCAACAAAAACTCATGAATCACTAATGTAATATAGAATGGAGGTGTGGATGGATCTTGTCCTTCCATGTGTGGGTAAAAGACCACCATTGGTCTTTCTTCTTGCATATTCAAATTGTATTGAGTTGGTGTCAACTGAGATCCCTCCATAAAGTCAAAAATGTATCTTTTATAAGCAGGTTTTTTCAACAATTCAATTAGGGGAAAAAATATTTTAACCTTCTTCAACTTTTTATGTAAGAAAAAAGAAAATACATTCTTGTCTACCTTCACTGGCTCAACAACATTGTTATTGTGAATTCTAATCGCAAGCGTACGAAAAAAATCACTTTAGTTGTGCATAACAAACAACCTTAACATCAAAAGTGGTTGTCAATTTCCTTAGATCTGAAGTTAGTGATCAGAGTAAATGCTAAAAAATCCATATCTATGTAGTTAAAGACATTAAACAACAAGAAATAAGCAAGAGTTTCTCCATGCATCCAATGAACAAGACATGATTTTTTAAAGAATTTTTTGTATTATGACACTTGGGAAGGGAACATAGAAAGATGTTACCAGTCCCCCTCAATGGGATGGGTTCTTGTATGTCCTCAACGCTTCTGATCTAATCTCTCTCTATTGATGGTGCAGAAAACCCAGACAAAAATGGAACTCAAAGGGAGCTCACAAGAAAAAAGTATAAAAATATGACAATGATGAGAGGATCAAAGTCAGACCAAAAGTATAGATAAAGAGTGATCTCTAGGCAACAAAAGGTAGTGAATGAATGGAAAAACCCTTCTATTTATAACAATATATTGAGTTATTCTAGATATTGGTGCATACTTAAAATATTATTAACTAAATCTAGATCCAACTTTTATGGAATATTTTATTATTTTTGTTGGAGGGAAAAGGAATTTGAATTTGGTCAAATCCCTTTATCTAGAAATAATAAATAAATAAATGATTTATTTATTATTTTAAGAATGTAGTTAAGTAATAATTAAATAAAAACTATTTTATTCAATTATTTATAAATGATTTAGTCAAATTTAACAAGGAATATTATTAAATAATGCTTTAAATAATTATTCCTAGAAAATAATAAGATAAATAACGATTTATCTAATTAATTTTCCTGTTTTGGGTTAAATATGACCAAGAATATTAATTAAACAGTGGTTTAATTAATTATCCCTTGAGGAAAATCAAGCAAATAAGGATTTATTCAATTATTCCTCATGAGGTTTCCTGTTTAGATAAGAAACAACTTATTAAACTATGGGTTATTAAGTTATTTTTCATAGTGAAATCAATTTTACTATGTTAAAATTGGTCTTAAATGGTGTACTTTAGTCCATCTAATAGTAAGAGGTTAGATGACCAAAAATTGGTGCAACAGATTTCCCCCCAACGTGCGAGCATTAGAAGCTAATCGTATGACCGAAGTACATTGTAATAACTCAATCACTAGACACCGAAGGGGAGCCAGAGAGAGAGAAATATAAGGTGGATTGAAGCTAGAAAGGACAAGACCCTGAGGAGGCGATACTTACAGGTGTGACAAGTCTCTTTTATGAGTGAGTACCTGTTCTACATGAGGTGGGGGAGGCATACATATGTTCGTTGAGATAACAAAGTACAAATAATAATGGGGCATCCAACAAACATGGGACTGAACTATATAGTACATGCTGGCATAAACATGGGCCAGATAAAAAACATGATAATGGATCAGACATAAATATTGTGTCTAGGACAACAACCAGGACTTATAAAATAATATCTGAGTACATGAGATATAAGTACAAACAAAGAGGCCCTATAAAACAGGAAAGGACTCTGAAAATTTGAATGATACATGCAAACTAAAAAGGCATTGCAAGCGGCTAAGGCTAGAACCATAAAATCTATGGAGCTGCATCCAAGGTTGTAGTAGAGAGGTCATCCGGACATGTGGGGGCTACCTCTAAGGCCACTCCCTCATGAGGTATGAAACATCTCACACACACCCAGGAATCACTTTTACAATCTGCTGCATCACTGGTTCAATCTGCTGTATCACTGGTTCAATTTGCTGCATCACTGAACCATCAAGTATACAGATCTTGATAATGCCATAAGGAGTTGGAACTGAGAAAAAATCAATTCAAAGGAAAATAAAGGGTCACTTTGCCTGATTTGAGGCACCGAACAAGAGTGGAAGCTGGAACCAAGGTACACCGCCCTCTAGACCTGTCTTCTGGAATGAATAAGTTGATGTCGAAAAAATGAGATCTACCATAGGTGAGGAAATGAGGAATCCTCAACTAAGGCACGAGGGATAATAGTAGATTTACTGATAGATTGACACCAGGGATGATGGTGGAATGGGGGGTACTGAGTAGTGGGCTGATGACTTCCCTTGTTAGAGCATAAAGGGAATGGATGACCTGGCAGCTACTGACTCGACTCCAAAGGGGATGGGGGACAGTATGATTGAAGGAAAAAATGTGCGACATGAGAGAGGGAAAAAGAAATGAACGATGGAAGAATGTTGCGGGAGACAAAGGGGCTCAGGAAAAACTCCATGGATGTGATGATGACTCAACTCAGATGCTCTAAACAAGGGTGACTCGATGATGCTTCCACACAAATCAGGCCCTGTGGGGACCATAAAAACATGAGTACAAGATGGTTACTCATGAAAAAAATAGACACGAGAGTGGAAAAGTATGAAGGCAAGGTGGTGCCCCAAGTACAAGTGTTGCAAGTGAATAAATTCAATTTTGAGAAGTATTGAAGTGACCCTTCTTAGAAAAAAGGTTTCCAGGTAAAGTATCAAATCACCAAAAACAAAAGGATGCCCATTTGAGAGCTCGGTGAGAGAATTCCAATGGTGCTAACAGTTTTTCAAACTGAGCTATAGTGTGTTCGTAGCTAGGGAAATAAAAATCTAGGCTTCTCTTTTAATAAGGCATTTTCCCTCCAACTTGATTCATTTTCAGGGGTAGCTGTGGTGAATGTAGAGAGGAGAAAAGGCCCTAAATCTTGCGGCGATCGGAACAGACAAATCGACCATTGGAATAAAGATCCATCAGTTGCAAGTAAGAGGCCTAACCATACTCTTTCATTTCAATGGACTAAAGTTTCATATTAGGCACCCAAATCTCAGGAAAAAACTTGGTCAAACTTTTTGGGGTCTGTTCGGTGACATAGGTAGCAGGTATTGGGTAGAAAACTGCAACTTGTCCTAGGAAATGGCCCAAAACATGTGACCTGTCAGAGAAAGGGGGTTTTAGTGTTTTTTTTAGCTGAGAGTTGGAATTTTATGGTTATGATGTAGCCTTTCCTTTCTGTATGCTGACAAACATCATGGTTTTGTGCATGTATGGAAGATTTTAGGATAAACTAGAGAGAGAGAGGGACCTGGATGCATTACGTTCTGAGATCCAAGGGGATCATGTAGTTTGCACCGCATTGGCCAGGTTTGGGGTCCTAAAATTGTTGAGAACCCATTGATGAAGGTAGGAGAGCCCTTTCTTTTCTAAGGATGGCCTTAATGCTTCTTGGAAGGATGGTCCTAATGAAGAATCAAGGTAAGAAAAGAATACGAGAATGAACTATTAGAGAAGGTGTAGAATCATACCCACCCACCAAGTAAAATAGAGGGACCAAGTGGTAAACATGGTATCACATAAAGTAGAATATTTAAAGATAGGGTATCAAACATCTACGATATATGGCTCGTTGGAGAGGCTGGTAGTTGCAACTATCCAAGGAAAGGGAGAGCAATTGACCATACCTAGATTGATGGGGTCTAGGCCGAGAATTATGGTAATAATATGAGAAGATGGCCAGGGGTGCCATCATGCCCCCAAAAATATGTGATGGAGGGGACTGATCTGGTATGCAGAGGTGGAAATGATGCCCCTAGCTAGAGGAGTTTATGGAGCACCATATATGGTGTCACTATACCAAAGAGTGTCTTTGGAGATAATGAACCGGTGGTCACTAAGAAAATATAGAGGTTGGTCAACAACAATGTCTAAGGGACTAGGTTATTGATGTAAGATGAAGAAATGATGAGGGGGATCATCCTTAGAGTGATTTGAAGTGATATGGGACTCGAGAGGTTATTCTAAATGGGGAAGAATAATGGTACTATAGTCGACACGACCAGATGCACTAGGAGGGTTGTGGATAATTTCTTCTCCTGGACTCTCAAATATGGGTGCCCCCTTACCCAAAAATTTGGTGTCAATGTAGTGGCCACAAGGTGTATGTGGTTCTAATGCATGGGTTCGATGTAAGGGGGGATAGATAAAGTAGGGGTGGTGATTGCTTCCAAATGTTGTCAACATAATAGAAGATGGGGTGACTGGTGGAAGAAATACCACGTGTTGTGGTGAAGCTACCTAACTCATCATCATGAGAAGAGAGGTTTACATGCGCATTGTCACAGAGGGTGACATAAAAACAAGTAGATGAAGGATCCACTGATGTTGAGCCCAGGGTGATCGTTGAAGGGAGGTCAGGCGAAACAGAAGGGAATGCCCCAGAGGGGTCTTCCACAGTAGATCTCATAGATGATGACAGGTAGATAATAGTGGTTGAAGACTCCATCATCTTGATATCGGGATGGGGAATGTTAATGGGAGTGGATGTGTCCTCTGGTTCTATTGAAGAAAAACTCGCAAGTAAGGGTGAGGTGGACTCATTGTGCTTGGCCTTGAATTGGCAAACCGCTTCCAAAGAGGTGTGGTAGTCGTCGAGGCGGGAACAGAGGTGAGTATAGTGGCCATGGAAATCACAAAAATCACAAGGATTATTTGTTCAAAAAGTCTTGGGTTTCAGGGCTGAATCAGATAAAGTAACAGGTACTTCTTGGACCTTAGACTCAGGAAACCCTATATTGAACATGGGCTCGATATGAGGAAATTTAGGACAATTATGGGTGGCATGACCGACAACATCACACAAAGCACACGGGGGTGTACAATTTGGAGGCTAAGGAGGAGCAGGGGTTGTCTTGGAAGCCTTTTCCTTAGGTGCCTTCTTGCGGGCTTTGACCCCCTCACTTGAGGCTTTTGCAATAGGAGTAGGATGTTGTTGAGGTGGCTCAGGCATAAAAGCAAAGGGAAGAGTCATAGCAACCTATTGGACCGGGGTCAAAGCGGTGTAAGGTTTGGGTTGACCAGGCGAGGTATTGGTTGGGGGATCAATGTACCAGACTGGGATCCCCAGGGTCCTGTTGGGAAGGGAAACGGTAGCCATAACAGGTACCGTAAATACTCCAGCAAGGGGAGCAAGAAACAATATCTGATCGAAGGGTTAATGGCCAAGCGGGACAGCTTTGAGATGGTTAAGGCCAGGGGGAACCATTCCAGGAGGATAGATAGGATCATGGACACCAACTGCAGAAGAGGGGCCTTGAGGAGGAGGTCTTGAAGGCTGAGTCGAAGTACTAGGAGCAAGTTGCAGAGGGCGGGGCTGTTGACTAGTCGAACCAGACCATTTGAGGTCGGACCGAGATGATTGCATCATGCAAACATTCGATGAGATAGGGTCATAGATAGGAGGGGGGAGACTAGGGAATGAACCAAACAAAGAGGAATCTTTAAATACTCCGGGTGAGACACTGGTTGGAGGTTCGACTGCCTCTTTATTGGCCACCAAATAAATAATGGACTCTAGAGAGGTCTGAGACTTCGATTCGTAATATGTCAGCTGATCTATAGTGACGATATTTCCATTGTGAGGAAATCAAATCTTATGGTGAACCAAAAATGGGAGAGTAGACATCGCATAAGTGTAGCTATGACCCAATATAATGTTTTAGTCTAAGGGGGCATCAATGACTTCAACGTCAACACAAACAGTCTTGCCCGCAAGAGTAATAGGAAAATTACGGAACATGACAAGGGGCTGGGAAGAGCAGCCATCCAACGCATGGAGGGTGATAGTGGAAGGGGCTAACTCAGGGGATCTGAGATGTTTCCAAAAAGAAGCATACATCACGTAGGTGGATGCCCCCTCATCAATTAAACAATGGGAGACATTGGCATTCCAAATTTTGACAGGCATTTGGAAGGCGATGGATGTAGGTATGGGGGATGCTATGACTTATCAACATTGAAGACAATCAAATGATCATCTAAAGGATCCATAACACCCATAAAAGTTAGTAGAGCTTTTCATTGTGAAGGGCACGACTAGAGGATTTCCAACATTGACATGGTGGCAGGGGATTGCGCCAAGTCATCTACTATATTGTAGGAGTGGGCGGCTTTACTGGAAGCATAGTTTTGACATAATGGTACCTTAGGTATCTTGGTATGAACCTATGCCTTAAGCTAAGGGATTTGTAAAGGACCATTAGGGGTCGAAAGAGGCTCTGTGTTACCTAAAGACGAGGGCTCGGTGGCAGACATAGTGGGGGGCTTGTTGTACTGACGGGACAGAGTCTGAAGGTTGAGGTTAGCGGTATTGGGTTGGTAAGTTTTCATCATGAGGATCTAGTAATCACAGGGACCAGATGGGGGAGACTGAGTGGCCGCCTGACTTTCAGGGGGTTTGGCAGCCACATATCTTTGCTGAGGGAAAGGATTGATAAAAAAATATGGTTGGATGGGTGGAACATTAGGAGGAGCTGAAGAAGAGGCTTGATGTCCTCGGGATGCTTCTTGAGCTTCCCACATTTGACACATCTGAGGTAAAAGGGGACAATCATGGGTATAGTGACCATAGACACCGAAACAAGAAAAAGGCTTACTTGTGCGAATAGGCCTGTGCTACTTGGGTTGAGCACCATGTTGTTGGGTTTTTGTGTTAGATGTATTCCCTTGGGGATTTTTTTCGGGATTACCTGCAGTGGGCTGTTTTTGGTTGCCTTTCCTCGCATTTTTGAAAGTGGGAGGATTAGTCGTACTCTGCTACGCATACACCATACCTTGAAGGGTGTGTGGTTGTTGTTACAGAGTTTGAGAAGGAAAGGGAGGCTGAGGTGATTTTGCTAGAGGAGCTAGAGCACCAGGCTATGGATACTGATAATAAGGAGGTTGGGCAACATTGGGGTAAACAGGTTGGGAAAAAACATGAGGCATGTCATATCCTGGATACTTGTTGTCGGGAGGGGGGAAGGTGTTGGAGGAGTTGGCCCCTCCCTGAGGGAAACTATATCTCATGGGAGGATGGGTGTACAGATGTGAAAGGGATCCAACGATACCGTCAGCGGCATGGGATGCCTCTAGTGCGTTGGCACCACCAGGTCTAGGGAGATCTGGTAAGATGGTATAAACATAACCAGATTGTGAGTAGATCAAGTCATATTTCAACGCAATATAGAGGGCACCTTCCTCGATCTGAGGAAAGTGAGATGCGACATATTTACCAATAGCATGAAAAAGGGATCTATGAAACAATTCCATGTAGACATGGTCTTCGAAAATAGGGGCTCGACGTAGGCTCTTCCTTCTGTGCAATTTTTGAATATTGTCAGATAGGCAGGTACCATAAGTTTGACATAAAGAGTTCAAGAGTTCGGTACTGGTGTCATAACGAAGGGGAAGTTGGAAGTAAGACAAAAAATCCTTGGAAAGAGTCACAAAAGTAGTATGAGAGGAGGAGGTGTTGGCTCGAGGGGTCCTGACCTAGGTTCAGAGATTAAGGTTTTCCAACAAACCCCTATATTACTAGCCCTTTCGGCAGTGACCTGCTTGTGCAAGCCAAAGTCTCACCGAAACAGTATGGGAGGGTGCTGGAACCAGGTTTTTGCACCCTGGGAGAGGGCAGGTAAGTCAAGTAGAGCTACGTTCGACTTCACAAATATTGGATTGCATATTATAGAACCTAGATCTATTGGTCACTTTGCATCCATGCGCAATACCACTTATAATTACAGTAAAAAATAGATACAGGACAATAAAGAAACTATCGCAACTATCCTTGCATAAAGTATCATAGAAAAATTCAGATCAATTGTCAATGCAGCATAAGCAATTAACACAGTTAATTTCAGAGCTCAACATAGAATCATGCATAACTTAACAGATATCATAGAGTCGCATTAACAGATTCAGATATTCCAACAACCTTCCGCTTTCATTAATCCTTCAGATCCTTTTACAATACCCACAACCCAACCTATGCACACAATAGTAGGGTCCGCACACAGCAAGACTGAGGATCTTCGTGCACACAGCCAACAGGAGTCCTTTCCCCAAAAACCCAAAACAGATCTAATAATTCATGATTCACACCAATCTTAGTTCATTACCTTCCTCACAATACAAAAAAGGTTCAATTACTTACATTACTTTAGCCTACACATCCAATGGTTTGAAAACCATGGTTTGCGGACTCTTGGTCTACCCTTGACCCACTTACAATGCATTAGGGGCTTTTACCCAATCCAAAACCCCTACATTAGATTAAATATAATAAAAAATATACAAAATGGACCAGATTCATAGCTTTGTAAGAGACCCTATTCCAACAATCCCCCAAAAAAATCTTGTGACTCATCCTGAGTCACTGTGGTGGTGGAGTCTCCACCTGCGCACGTAGGGCATTGATGACTGCAACCAACAGAGGCAGCACTTCTTGACTCTGAGCAGCATCACTCCATGAAATATCTCCGAGCTTCTATGATGTCGGTCCTTGTGTCGCAGTAGTGACACTTTCCAGTGTTTGGTTTAGTCGCTTCACAGCAACATCCACATCCTGTGAGAGCTGGAGGGATGCGGCAGCCCAAGGCTTCAAGCATTCTCTGATAACATGCTTCTTATGGCGGAGTTCCTTGATCTCATATTGGAGGGTGTTGCTATTCCTTAATCATGCCAAATGTTGTGCAGGAACCAAGGTGGGTAATGTAGCCTCGATCTGCTCGAAAGCTTCTTCCTTCTGCCGCAAGTCCTGATTTATTTGCCGGAGGACTGGATCGCGCTGGACCTTGGTCCATAGCTACATGGCGGTCTCTAGTAACTGGGCGCCCTGAGAAATATATCTTGTAATGGTGTTTGTAGTCATGATTACTAGTGCAGCGCGCTGGGCTCGTACCTCCGGGGGTGTTTTAGGCCGCAATTTGGCCTGCAAGTCAGTGATTTGCTGCTCCAACTGTGTCTTAATGACCTGCATTTCCATCCTAGAAGCTTTCAATGCTATGACCAATCCTTCCACTTTATCCTGGGGGGTGGCTGTGGCTGGGATCTCTTATGTAACCTTTGTGCAGAGCTGGTTGATCAAAGTTTCGAGCTCTGCTTGCTACGCGACAGTAAGGAGTACTTATGTGCTCTGTTGCACAATGGTTTGTTCAGCCATACCAAGTTGTTGGTGTACTTGCTGGGCCCGATGGTGAATCTCCTGAAACACATCCATGTGGAGACCCTGTAATGCTTCGTGGGGTAGCTTGGAAAGATTCAACTACACCCCTACACCTGCTTGGAGTTGAATTTCCTGGTCCAGCGAACTAATCTCAAGGGTGGCACTAGGTAAGGGACAGAGACGATTTTCTTCTGTGGCTAGCGCTATACTGCTAGATGCCAAGGAAATCTGTCCTTGAACCACGTTGGTCTGTAGCGTGTCTATCTTTATTTGCAAGTTTTGAAGCTCTGCCTGGATGGCGTTGATCGTAGCCCTCTGGTGTTCTTCTAAAGCTACCCATTTTTCTTGTATGGCCAGTGTGACGGAATCTGTGATTTTTTCAAGATCTCTGTCCGTCAACGTAATTGTCTCATCTCATTCCTTCTGCTAGGCACACTACTTCTTTCAGGGTCCCTTGACAGGCTATACTATTCGCTTTGTACCTCCGACGTTTACTTCCTCCGCGCCCAGCTACTAATCGACCTGGGTTTTAGCCTCGGTGTTCTTCGTGGTGGTCTTCTTTAGCTGTGTGTCCTTTTTTGTGGCTATGCCTGAGTCTTTCCCTATGCTTCCAGTCTCCTTGGTGATAACAGGTTGGAGTACCTGCATCGTGCTAGTTCCGGCGGTGCCCCTTGCGCTGGATTTGAAGCCTGTCTTCCAGACGAGAGGCCATAGTGCAATCACATTGTCAATTTCTTCGTCTGCTACCATATAAGGAATTTTTTAGTTCCCAAATCCACCTTAGGCTGAAATAAGGCAGAAAAAGGACAACACCAAACCACGCTCAGCCTCGTAGCTAGCCCTACGAGGACAGGAGAGGGCTCTCTCCGGGTCAATCTCAGTAAAAGATATTCGATGAGGCTTGAGATGAATGAAATAAAAACTAATTTTAGGCTAGATATGTAAGTGCAAGGATTTGATTTGATTTTTGGGAGTTTTGTTGGAAAAAATGGGAAAAGCAAATTTGGGTCCGGGGATGAAGGCCAGTTCTTGCAGAGTTCAAATTGGGGCAGGATAAGCAAAGGTTTAGATGCTTTAAATTTAATGAATGGATAGAAAAGATCGCTGAGAAGCTGAAGAGGGAAAGATGGTATCAAGGATCCTCTACAAACTGAAGAAAACATATAAAACTAAACAAAAGTTTAAGGTAGAGCACCAGCAAATTAATGAATTCTACCTTAGTTACTCATTTGTTTAATTTCGGTAGAAAAAAGAAGGGAAATGGCATACATAAAAAATTAATGAACTTACAAATACATGGAGAAAAACACCATCCAAACACAGAGCCACAAGGATCCCAACAAGTGCTGCAAAACCCTGGTCTTTCCTTGCCAAAAATGCAGAAGTGATGTACAATAGAGTGCCAAACTATTCCCAAGAGTCCAACCTTGAAAATGATTGAGAAAATACATAATATAGACCAACCTAACCCCTTCCCATGAATCTAGGGGTCGAGCTCCTCCTTCTAGGAGTTGTTTCAACCAATTCTAAATATGGAACTGAAATCTAAACTGACAGAACAACTTTGCCTCTATATCTTGGGCATGGCCAGTCCATTCACTCAATTTTTCTGCCCTTTAGTGAATGAATCCTCTAGAACAAGTAAAAATGAGCCAAATTTACATCATAGCCATAAAATTACATCAAGATAGATCAATAATTACATCACAAAGTGAAACTAGTCAAACTGGCCGAATTTCTGAGCTGAAAAGTAAAAATTGGACCAAAATCCTCTATGCGCCACGCCACTTTGAGCCTATTTTTGGGGCACTTCCTGAAGTCAAAATTGAGCTCATGATAGCTTGTCGGAAAGCCCTGTCTGTCTACTATCCAACCCAAGTGGAATTTTTCAATTTGGATGTCATTTGCCCCTCCAAAACTGCAATCTCCCAAGACTGGTTCCTGCTGGTGCAAAAAGTGGCAGAAAGGCCATTTTTGGAGTGTTTTTGACCCTTTAAACCACCCAGAACTTGATGAAATCTCTCATACATTCTTGAGCATGCATAATTTACCATAACAAACCTAAAAATATCAAGTTTCCCTCAAGAAGATGTCCCAATCATAAGCGCGCGTCGGGTGGCGCGACGCGTCAGGCAGAAAAACCTTTTTTGCAACCAAAATTTTCAAAATGACAAAATTTACTCCAAATTTGCTAAAACTTGGAGTGAAGGACCCTCATCAAGTACTATGCTCAGTCAAGGAATCATCCGTCAAGATTTGGAATCTAACATGCCTTTTTCGCCCCCTCGATGCCTTCTTGGTGCATGCAGTTCAGTGATGCAATTACTGTCTTGGTCATATGATGAATCTATCTCTGTCATGGTGTTGAAATGTGTTTTTCAACTGTATTTTTGGTTGGTTTGAAAATGAGCAATTGGTGTCTTCGTTTCAATGCCAAATGTGTACTCAACGGATAATGAGGGACTGCAAGGAAATATCACAATGAATACCATAGATTGTCAAGGGAATTTGGAGTGAAAGGATAGTCACTCACTGTTTGGGGAACTTCGGGATTTGGACAATTTATAAGTGATATGGAATGAGTGATAGTGATGGGGGTATTTTTAGGAACAAGAGTCAATGAAATGGAAAAATATAAGTAAAATCAACGATATAGATGCAGTCCTTGAATTTTGTGGAAATTTGGCTTTGTCAATGGAGGGAAGTGGTGACAAGAGATAGGGTTTGAGGATTAAAATATGGGAACAAAAGGGTATAAGGGATATGGGACAGTGGGAATAGGAGAAGGGATCATGACAACAATATGATAACGGTATGATAATAGTGATAACAGTAATGAGAGCACAAATGAAAATGGAATGAGAGTGTTTTGGCAACAAAGTTCAAGTTTTGACACCCAATTTCAAACCCTAGGATAAAATTTTGATGTGAATATAGGGTTATATTAAACTCTTGAATCTTCCCTCCAAACATCATCAAATAAGATCTAACAGCAGGGGCAAGCATCACACACTTACTTGGAGCAAACAAGTTTGAAATCGTTTTGAATTTGGAGCAATGATGATGATTTTTAAGCCTATCGACCCTGTGCGCCGCACGCAAACCCAATGCGTCGCGCTCAGTGGGTGCACCGCACCCTTAGGAAAATACACGGTGTGTTTTGGCTCTACGCGCTGCGCTCTATGGATGCGCCGCGGCCTATCCCAATGCGCCGTGCTCAAATTAAACACATAGTCGACCCTTTCATAAAATCACAGTTTTTCTCTTTGAACTCCAACTCGACTTTCTCTCTTAGATTTTCCCAATAACTCTTGATGCAAATGAATTAATGGCTTTGAGAAATATATCATATAGACATGGTTTTAATTTTTGCTTCTCCAAAACCCATTTTGTAATGTTTTTGACTTTGGCACTTTTTCATTTAATACAACTTTGTCTTTTTGTTTCCTCACTGACTTTCTGAGCTTTGAATGATGAAATTGGTTTATTTTTGCATGGATGGTGGCATTGAAACTTGGCAAAGGATGACCAGAGTCTACATGTGAAGAACTTCATGGTGGAAAAATACATATTTATTACAAAAAAAAATTTGACAATTTCTTCTTCAAAATAGAGTTTTGAAGAAGAAACATCCTCGAGCATTATTGACGATGAAAATCTTGAAATGAAAACTTATTGAAAATATCCTCATGGTCTGCGGGTATTATTTAACATTTCTGAAGATCAAAACCCTAGACCTAGAAACTGAAAGACTCTTTTTGACCAAAATAACCATCTATGACTGTAAATGACATGAACTGAACCTTGATGAATTTTGAGACATTTTGACCAACCCAGCAAGTACAAGCATGAGGGAAAATGACAGAACAAAACCCTTCTGTCAGACAATGGCATGCCCCTAACAGAATGCAGATGAATGAGCAGAATGAGACACCTAAAAATGAAATGCAATAAGAGGAATGATCTCTGACGGAGGGATTTAAAGACCGACTCTAACATTGGCTCCAATGGGGATGGTAGCTCCTTAGAGGTGCCAAGAACGGTAGATCTTTGGGAGAGCGGACCAGTGCCTTCGTCCATTGGGCTATGGAGTCAAAACATGAAAACTGACATTATGCAAATTGACTCTAACTCACGGCTAAAACTGAAAATCATAATAAAACCAGACATGACTAAACATAACTAACAAATTGGAAATATGCTCATAATTGAGCTTATTCATTAAACCTACTCTAATTGTTCTTTTCACCACCCGATCAAGTGAATGGAACAGCCAATGCAACCATGTAAGCATCCTGGCTGCTATTTGATTTCTTCCCAAATGCTTTCTGCTGCGCAGGAAAAGGGAAGAATCGAAAGGAAACTCCCATGGAAATTTGGAATTAAGTTGACTGCTGATAAACTTGCAAAGCATAAATTGACTGGATGATTTCAAGAATATTGCGAAAGGATCTTCATAACTATTAATTTCCATCAGCACATTACTGCTCTGGTCTAGGTAATCTTCATAACTGGACATTAAGATTTTCCTCACATCTGTGCTGTCTTTCTTTGGTGACTGCAGCAAGCTATCAAAAGAATCCTTAATTTCATGAATAACCAAACTCTGGAGCTGATTCCAAACAGGAAAAAAGTCTCCTTTATCAATCTCCTCATATGACTGCAAATCTTGATATAGGTTTTGTAATGAAAAATCTGTTAAACAAGACAATGAAGGCGACCTTTGAATAAGATTATCATCAACATTCTTTTCCGGCACGTGTTTAGCTAATGGAGGAAAAATTTTACAGCAAACATCATCCAACACACGAGCAATAGGATCATCAAAAACTTGAGAAGACTGCAGCAATGTATCCATTGAAACTGTATGACATCCTATTGGCTTTTCATCTTTTTCTTGAGAGATATTACGAATATTCTGCTTTATAAACTGAAATGTTTCGAAACAAAAGGGTACAGAATTCTCTTGCATCATTAAATCATGTATTTCGGCTTCCACGCTTTCATCCGTAATCTGACCTTCAATTTCGTTTGGTGGCTGCAAATCTGATGCTAGGGAGGGTTTTGTATCCAAAATGATTTCATCAGTCGTTTCAGGGGAAGATTTCTCATCAACAACATGCTCAAAAATTTCGCTACCTGTCTCATCCTCCACATTAACACTGAGAGATTGTTGATTTCCTATAGGCTGCTCATTTGAAAATTTACCATGTAATTTACCCTTCAAAAACTGGAATGATTCAAAACAAAATGGAACGGAATCACCTTGTAGCATTAAATCATATGTGTCAGCTTCCAAGTCCTCATCTGCAACTTGACAATCAATGGCTTTCGGGGGCTGTAAATCTGAGTATGAGAAATCTTGAACAAGGTTTTCATTGCCTTCAAAATGATCCAGATCAAGAATTTTCGACAGTTGTTTTCTGATTGCATGGTAGTTATCTCTGATTAACTGAAACGAATCAAAAAAAAAAGGAAAAGATCCTTCACTTAATTCAAAATTTGCTACACTTTCCTCATCATTGTCATAGCTGATATGTATCGGTTGATCACTGTACTCGAGCTGCTGAAAGTGAACTGCCTCCTTCCACAAACTAGCTGTTGATCTGTCTGCAAGATTAGCTTCTGTTTGGAGAACATAATCATCATCATACTAATCAAACTAAGGCAAATCATCAGTATACAACACATCATCAAGCATACATGTCATATCAACAACTCTCTCTTCTTCAAGATGATCTATAAAACAATCACTATGACAACTGGGATAAGAAACAAAATGTTTTGGATCAACAACTTGTTCTTCTTCAATCAGCAAGTCATGGGCTTGAAAATTATACTCATTCTTTGTGGTTTTCTTTTGCATCATCTCTTCTACTGCACTTACCAACATGTCAAGCTTTACCTCTAGAGATGTCGATTTCTCCGGATCCATGTTTTTAGTCTCTTCTTCCTTCAACCTTGCCTTTCAGATCAGCAAATGAGCCTCTACATTTACTGCACTGTTCTGCATCTCTACAAGTGTTGCAATATTCCTTTCTCTCAACTGAAACTCCATTTCTTGATCAAAGGCACCCGGGTAGTGCAAGAGAGCAGATCTAGGAGAAGGCCTTATATCAGCTGGCATCAAAAAATATACTTGGTTAAATCTGGCAGAAAATTGATGTACGGTCTCCCCTGGAAGTATTTTCAGCTGGTTATACTCTTCTATAATCAACAAAAGGTTCTGTCCGATCAACCACCTGTCAAGGAAAACTTTGACGAACTGCTGGAAATCTGAGATGCTCGCATCAGGCAAGGTTTTGAACCAACTCTTCACTTGGCCTTGAAAAGAAAGAGAAAAAAGTCTAATACTAACATCTTCTTCATCAACTTCAAAAAGGTCTAGAAAAGTCTCAACATTCTGCACATGTTGCTCAGCGTTGACATTGTTACATTCACCGTCAAATCTTGGTAGATATAGGTCATAATTTTTAGGGAAAGCATGAAGAACAGAAGGTAAAACAAGAGGTTTATACCTATCAGGGACTATACAAGGTGTAGGAGTATATACAAGAGCTATGGGATTAGTTTTGTTTTCTTTAGGCTCATCACTCTGAAAAGAGTCATCATAAGATGTGGGAAAAGTAAGGAGACCAGGATCAAAGGGAAACTCAGCATTTACACTTTTTGAATGGGTCGAGTGAAGATTTTGATCACCTTTCTCATACAACAAATTCTAAAAAACTTTCAAGACAGCTTCAAGAACAGCAAAGAAGTAATTTGCAAGAAAGCAGATCAGATCCTGAATACCATTCCACTTTGGATACCTAAACTTTGTGTAAGATCCTTCCATTTTCGCAGAGAAAGAGTTAGTCCTCCAGTGGAGTCTCTACATTGAGTTGGAGTCACCAGGTGAATGATTTCAGCCTTCTTATGTCTAATCGTTGTCCACCATCAACCATCAGATCTGAACTTGATACATGTACTGGGGCAAGACAATCTACAAGTCAAGTGTCACGTTCACAAGCTAAACCGGAGATTGACTGAAGCAGCGTTTATCTACTTTTGCTAATGCAAAGCAAAAGCATTTCAAAGGCTACCTGGCTAACTTCAGACTCCATCTGTAGCTTATAAAAAAAATAACACTAACAAGCAAACCATTTTATTTCATCCCCAGTATGGTCGCCACTATGTTAGTTCCCAAATCCACCTCAGGCTGAAATAAGGCAGAAAAAGGACAACACCAAACCACGCTCAGCCTCGTAGCTAGCCCTACGAGGACAGGAGAGGGCTCTCTCCGGGTCAATCTAAATAAAATGTATCAATAGGGCTTTGAGATGACTAAAATAAAAACTAATTTTAGGCTAGATATGTAAGTGCAAGGATTTGATTTTATTTTTTGGAGTTTTGTTGGAAAAAATGTTAAAGGCAAATTTGGGTCTGGGGATGAAGGCCAGTTCTTGCAGAATTAAAGTTGGGGCAGGATAAGCAAAGGTTTAGATGCCTTAAATTGAATGAATGGATAGAAAGGATTGCTGAGAATCTGAAGAGGGCAAGATGGTATCAAGGATCCTCTACAAACTGAAGAAAACATATAAAACTAAACAAAAGTTTAAGGTAGAGCACCAGCAAATTAATGAATTCTACCTTAGTTACTCATTTGTTTAATTTCAGTAGCAAAGAGAAGGGAAATGGCATACATAAAACATTAATGAAACTCACAATAGCATGGAGAGAAACATCATCAAAACTTAGAAGCCACAAGGATCCCAACAAGTGCTGCAAAACTCTGGTCTTTCCTTTGCCAAAAATCTGAAAAGAATATACAATGAGGTGCCAAACTTTTCCCAAGTATCCAACCCTGAAAATGTCTCAGAAAATACAATATATAGACAATCCTAACCCCATCCCATGCCTCTAGGGTTCGATCTCATCCTTCTAGGAGCTGTTTCAACCAATTCTAAACATGGAGCTAAAATCTAGGCAGCCAAACAACTTGCCTCTATATGCTAGGCAACTGATCCATTCACTCAATTTTCACCCTTTAGTGAATGAATCCTCTAGAAAAAGTAAAAATTAGCCAAATTTACATCATAGCCATAAAATTACATCAAGATGGATCAATAATTACATCAAGAAGTGGAACTAGTGAAACTGGCCGAATTTCTGAGCTGAAAAGTAAAAATTGGACCAAAATCCTCTATGTGCCGCGCCAGAAAACTCAATGCGCTGCGCCACTTTGAGCCTATTTTTGGGGCACTTCCTGAAGTCCAAATTGATCTCATGATAGCTCGTTGGAAAGCCCTATCTATCTGCTATCCAACCCAAGTGGCATTTTTCAATTTGGATGTCATTTTCCCCTCCAAAACTGCAATCTCCCAAGACTGGTTCCTGCTGGTGCAAAAAGTGGCAGAAAGGCCATTTTTGGAGTGTTTTTGACCCTTTAAACCACCCAGAACTTGATGAAATCTCTCAACCATTCCTGAGCATGCATAATTTACCATAACAAACCCAAAAATATCAAGTTTCCCTCCAGAAGATGTCCCAATCATAAGCGCGCATCGGGTGGCACGACGCGTCGGGCAGAAAAACCTGTTTTGCAACCAAAATTTTCAAAATGACAAAATTTACTCCAAATTTGCTAAAACTTGGAGTGAAGGACCCTCATCAAGTACTATGCTCATTCAAGGAAGCGTCCGCCAAGATTTGGAATCTAACATGCCTTTTTCGCCCCCTCGATGCCTTCTTGGTGCATGTAGTTTAGTGATGCAATTACTGTCTTGGTCATATGATGAATCTATCTCTGTCATGGTGTTGAAATGTGTTTGTCAACTGTATGTTTGGTTGGTTTGAAACTGAGAAATTGGTATCTTCATTTCAATGCCAAATGTGTACTCAAGGGATAATGAGGGACCGCAAGGAAATATCACAATGAATACCATAGACTGTCAAGGGAATTTGGAGTGAAAGGACAATCACTCACTGTTTGGGGAACTTCGAGATTTGGAAAATTTATAAGTGATATGGAATGAGTGATAGTGATGGGGGTAGTTTTAGGCACAAGATTCAATGAAATGGCAAAATATAAGTAAAATCAAGGATATAGAGGTAGTCCTTGAATGTTGTGGAAATTTGGCTTTGTCAATGGAGGGAAGTGGTGACAAGTGATAGGGTTTGAGGATTAAAATATGGGAACAAAAGGGTATAAGGGATATGGGATAGTGGGAATAGGAGAAGGGATCATGACAACAATATGATAACAGTATGATAACAGTGATAACAGTAATGAGAGCACAAATGAAAATGGAATGAGAGTGTTTTGGCAACAAAGTTCAAGTTTTGACACCCAATTTCAAACCCTAGGAGAAAATTTTGATGTGAATATAGGGTTATATTAAACTCTTGAATCTTCCCTCCAAACATCATCAAATAAGATCTAATAGCAGGGGCAAGCATCACACACTTACTTGGAGCAAACAAGTTTGAAATCGTTTTGAATTTGGAGCAATGATGATGATTTTTAAGCCTATCGACCCTGTGCGCCGCGCAAAAACCCAATGCACCGCGCTTAGTGGGTGCACCGCGCCCTTAGGAAAATACACGGTGTGTTTTGGCTCTATGCGCCGCACTCTGTGGATGCGCCGTGGCCTATCCCAATGCGCCGCGCTCAAATTAAACACACAGTCGGCCCTTTCATAAAATCACAGTTTTTCTCTTTGAACTCCAACTCGACTTTCTCTCTTAGATTTTCCCAATAACTCTTGATGCAAATGAATGAATGGCTTTGAGAAATATCTCATATAGACATGGTTTTAATTTTTGCTTCTTCAAAACCCATTTTGTAATGTTTTTTACTTTGGCACTTTTTCATTTAATACAACTTTGTTTTTTTGTTTCCTCACTGACTTTATGAGCTTTGAATGATGAAATTGGTTGATTTTTGCAGGGATGGTGGCATTGAAACTTGGCAAAGGATGACCAGAGTCTACATGTGAAGAACTTCATGGCGGAAAAATACATATTTATTACAAAAACAAATTTGACAATTTCTTCTTCAAAGCAGAGTTTTGAAGAAGAAACATCCTCAAGCATTATTGACGATGAAAATCTTGAAATGAAAACTTATTGAAAATATCCTCATGGCCTGCGGGTATTATTTAACATTTATGAAGGTCAAAACCCTAGACCTAGAAATTGAAAGACTCTTTTTGACCAAAATAACCATCTATGACTATAAATGACATGAACTGAACCTTGATGAATTTTGAGACATTTTGACCAACCCAGCAAGTACAAGCATGAGGGAAAATGACAGAACAAAACCCTTCCGTCAGAAAATGGCATGCCCCTAATGGAATGCAGATGAATGAGCAGAATGAGACACCTAAAAATGAAATGCAATAAGAGGAATGATCTCTGACGGAGGGATTTAAAGACCGACTCTAACAGAAGTGACGTCCAGGTTTTATCCTTGTGGCTACAGGTCTAAATGTTGTGCGTGGTAACCTGGAATGCTGCGATACTCTTGTATTTTTCATATACTGTGGGGGACAGCCGAGGTCTAGAATTGATGGTTGCGGCCATGCTACTCTGGAAGAGGACCCAAAATACTTGGTTATCTTTTATGCATTGTGCATCCTTGGAATCCCACAAATGGGCATACCGAGCTCCTTCACACATATCTGGAGTGAGCTCAGGGAGGAACGACTCCGCAGGGGTTTCCCAAGAAATGAGGGCTATAAGAAACAATAGCCAGGCATAGAAAAAGTCTTTTCCCTACCCCTGTGATTCGCGGACGTTGGCTAAGAACTCATCGCATAAGTATTGTGCCCAATTGAGGCAGACCCCCTTTGCACACTAACCAGCTAGCCGAATGACATATGTAGGTACGGTTGTGACCTGGCACTTTCGCATTAGCTTGCAAGCTAGTAATATGGTACCCATCTGCATAGCCAGGTCGCTGATGGATTTGATGATGAAGCCCCGCATATTCCTTTCCACATGGTAGGTCTTACACACATATTCAGTGGTGTCCCCTTCATATTTCTTGCCCACATGCTCAGAGGGTGTGGCCTGTTCATGGGAAGGCCCATGATTCTGTGAACCAACGCAGCATCTATGGGGACCCTATCCAGAATCCATAGGCAGCCATTGTGAATTAAGGTGAGCAGCTATCGGGCTAGCCGATCTGTGATGTTGTAATGGCTAAAGTGGGGCATACGCAGTAGGTTCAAGAGCCCGGATCCTGCCAAGCCACTTACCCAGCGCTGAGGAAGGACTGTGACCCCATCGTCTGCGTAATTGTGTCGAAGTACAATGCGGGGGTCATATCAAGGAAGGATTCATAATTCACCAAGTCGTGATCATCAAATTTGACCTCATGGAGCTTCCCACAAGGGTCACTCAGGATAGGGACCTCTCCCGGGGTTAGCGGCGTCTGCAGATAGGTAACCAGACCATTGAGGTTCTTTGGTGTGCGAATCGAGGGCCTGCATGGGAGGATGAAGGGAGGTAACTAGTTGATTGGATTGGAAGGCAGGGCTTCCTCCTGCGCAACCTGTGCCTGAGGCATTGCTTGTGTGGACTTGGCATGCCTTAGGGAGGTCCTAGGCTTCCCTGAAGCCCATTTCGCAACTTTTAGGGGCTTCCATAATCCCTGTGCCTACTCTTTTCCCTTCCTTGTGACTGAAGTTGAGGGCACTTCTTCATCCTCAGACCCGATCTCCATTACTTCCTCAACTTCTGGGGCAGTAGGTGCCGAGGGCTCAGCTGGGTTAGTGGTTGTCATCCTAGCATGGAAAATGAATCCTGACTCTGGGTGGCTACTATCAGAAGAGGGAGGTTGATCCGACATGAAAGGGATAGTGCAGACCTGAAAAATCTTACAACTCAAGCTCGCTCGAGAAAAAGAGGGCAAGTACAAGCTATGCAAGTGAGACGGAACCCATGTCTGAGCTATGCAGCCCTTTTTATAGTGCCAGCGGGTGTCCAACAATAGGGTAAACTTGACCTGGAACTTACCATCAGGTAAACAGTAAAAAATCCTCAAAATCTGCCCCATTAAATGCCAACAGCCTGCTCCTTTTAATGGTAACTTTCGCTTTTTACCAGATGTTATTGTGCCAACGGTAGTTTTTGCACCTCCTGTGCGCTTGACATACCTACTATGCTTGGGTTAAACACCTATGCCTCTTGCGCATCTTCCCCCAACACATGCTTAATCCCTAAGTACTTCAAAACCAAAGATATGTTTGCCTGACATGTGTCATCCCAACATAACCAGACTGTCTTCATAAGCAAGTCTTTCAGAGGTGTTGTGAGCACTCCATACCTCCAAAAAAACTTTCTGTAATAACCAGCATGGCCAAGAAGTGAATGCAGTTGTCCCCTTATTGCAGGATGATGGATATATGATATTTGCACCCCCAATTTTAGCCAACATGGGATGTGTCTCAATGCTACCCATTCGCAGCCCGAGTGGTCGAGTAACCGTGCACACCTCATTCAATTCTGAGTCAGAAACCTCTCGTGGATCATTCTTACCTTATTTTGGGGTTGGGCTGTAGTATTTGATCATGCTTGGTACCCGTGGTTCCCAAGTGGGCATTTCAAGTGTGACAGACAGGTGTGATTCACCCCATGCTACAGTTTCAATGTCCTACAGAGTTGCGTCAAGCACCTTCGTCCCTCCTGTTAACCCAAATGTCCCCAGAAATTCATCCTTCCAAGTCTCCCAATGGCGAGTGCACTGATGGAGCTCCGCATCTAAGTACCATGCAGTGGGAAGTGGTCCCAGGGTATGAATAAGCAGATGAGCCCACTCTTGGGCAGTTCTGTCGTACCATTATTCTATCCAAGCGAACAGATATTCGCATGGATCTTCGGGTCCAAGGAATGTTTTGATTCACACGTCGACTAGGGCCTCAAATCGTAGGATCATCATATTCTGACACTCCTCCCAATCCTAGAACGCCTCCTCATGCGTCGCCCACCATCGCTCGGGTGATCCATGAATGGCTAGCTTACAGGCCCGTAGCCTTCGTTCTTTGGGAACCTTAGCTTCAAATGTTCGCAAAAATTCCCTAACATTACCAAAACCATGTAAATAAGGTAGATCTCTTACCTCTGAGGGGATGCAGTAGAAGTTCTTTGTGATCTGAAGACATCACAACGTAGAGACATCATGTAACCGGTTTTTCCTATTCTCGATCTCCCCATCGGAGTTGGAGAAACATTCACTGTCCTTTTCCCAGTAGAGTACTCCCTCTGCCATGGGGTTGATCCAATATTCATCCTACGCAGTCAACTTATAGATGTGATACACATCTTCTTCGTCATCCACTGGTTCTGTTTATTGTTTGCCTTCCACGGGATCTAATGGTACTATTACCCTTGTACCATTATTTTCGAATACCATGCTTCTCTTCTTTAGCTTAATGATGCCCCCCATATCGATGGCCCAATACAAGCCTAGGAGCACCGGGTAGGGGTCTGCATCTTCTAAAATCTGAATCACTTCAAAATCAGCCCAGACCTGGACCCCTGCGATATCCACCACAATCTTCGATAGTCTTCCCAAGGGTATGATCTTCTGTTGATTGGCCATACGCAGCTGGATAGTGGACCATTCCAACTTAGGTTCCCCTATTCATTGCCAACTCTGTTTAGGTAATACATTCGCATCTAAACCTAGGTCTAAAATAACCTGATCCATCTTGTAATCACTGATATGTGCAGTTAATTGTATCTTCGTACCAGTGTGTTTCTTATATCTCTAGAGTTTTCGCACATCCTTGATTTCCGGAGGGAGGCTAGGTCATGTTGTGCAACTATCTATTAATGCCTGAAGATTTTCCACAGCCTTTGGGTTGCGCAGAAACTTCATACATGCCTGTAAAAATGGTTTGACCTTCTCATCTGCCTTGAGGTCTTCAGGCAGCTGCGAAGTAGATTCCTCTGCCTCAGCAAAGTCTTTGCGAGTTGCGACAAATGTTTCTTTCTCCTTTTTTAGATCCAAACCTTCTTGTTTGATAACTTCTTTTCGGATTAGAGGCTCAGTTGCAGTTTCCTCCTTAGGCCCCCAGGTGGCCATCCCACTGCGTGTTATGAAATTTATACTTGGATCTTTGTCCCTCAGTTCAGCCTTAACCCTCTGCACATTCTACATAGGTGTTGGCTGCTTCTCCTACATCTTTTCTATCAAGGTTAGACAAACTTCAATCGCAAGATCCAGCTGTCTGCAATACCGACAGGACTACCTTGTAGGGTTTGGGCAGTCCCTAGAAAAGTGTCCAACTTCTCCATAGTTATAACAGATTAGTTGCCCGCATGTCTGACCTATGATCCCACCTCTTCCACCTCCCCTGCCCCTGGCTAGGGAGCCCCCTACGCTCGAGAGGGATCTTGGTGAGGACGGATCTGAATGTACCCTATAGAGGTTCCCTCGATCGATCATCAAATCATACGTCTGACAGTTATGTTCATCATGTCCTACCGACCTACAGAACCTGCACCATTGCTGCTTTACTTTTTGGGTGTACGAAGCAAGGTAGGGACAATGGTTTGTGTCGTGCAGCCCTGCAACGCGGCAATCATCACACCATAGTGCCACCCCACTTGGTCCTGCAACTTTCCTAGGGCACAACTGACTAGGTCCCCCGGCCTGCATGTAGTCTGTTAACAGAGGGTATTTATCCTTGGTGTGACCATTCGTCCAACATCGTATGAACCATCTTTCAGGGCTAGCCTCTTCTCCTCGCTCCTTTCACAGATTCTCGATCTCCATGTGCATCACCTCCAGTTGTCCTTGGATCTGCTGGACACCCAGCTGAGTATCATCTTTGGGCGTAGCTTCAAACTTCATAGCGACCTCTAGGGATTTTCTAGTGATTCGAAGGTTTGGTGACCCATAGGTATGCGCATGTCAGGTAGAAACATAGCAATGAACTATTTCGTGTGTTATCTGTCATCGTACTAAAATCCTCCTTCTCTGATCACCTTCTTTAGTCACTGATCGACCTCCCACAGAGACTCAGAGGGCCCTTGCTTTGAATCCTTTAGACCGAACTCTATTTGAGAATAGGACTTAGGCTTCTTGAAATGTTGTTTCAAGGAGTTCTTGATCTCTTTGATGGTTGTGTTCGCCTGTTGGTTGATTTATCCCATGTACCAGTCCAAAGCTCTTCCTTCGAAGGCAAGGTATAGTTGTGCCTTCTTCACTGCATCACTAGCTATGTTCTGTGCAATCCATACCGATTCTGCGACAAACCAGAATGGATCCATGTCTTCATCTCCCACGCCCTTAAAGGTAGGTGTTGGGCCGTGAATACGACCACTTTTTAACACTTATTTCATCCATTTTTACTCTTCTTTATCATGTCATTTATTATAATTTATCATATAAATCCATTTTATAATGATTTATGCTCTTATGGATGAATATTATTTCTTCTCCTTTATTTTTAATAAATTGATGATTATTATGCATAATTTTATCAATGATGGTTTATTAATATATTTTGTAATATCAATCACCATTTTAGCTTCCAAGATATTTTCCAAATTGTAGATTTGATCTTCAAATCATCATCAAATATTCCAACTCAGAAATTCGATGGAATAAGAAGTGACAGTTTTGCAGTTGAGATTCTAGGAAAATGAAGAAGAATCTGGAAAATCCGGAACATGGGTTTTGTCCAGAACGGACCAAATTAACTTTATCAAATAATGGTTTGCCCAAATTTTTCCTATATTGAGAGAAACACAGGGTTCTTTGAGCATGATTTTCTCAGATTTGTTGTTGCGGCCGTCCTCCAAATCTCAGCTGCAAAGCCAAATTCGCCTTGCTCTTATTGAAAGATGGATGGAAATATATTTTCTGGTTGATCAATTTTTTTGGAAAAATCCAATATTGTTATGAGAGATCATATTTTCTATTTAATTTCTCCTCTTTCTGATTATAAAAGGAGAGCATGTATTATGTATTGGAGAACAATGGATGATTATTGAATTCCTCTTGTAACACTGTAATTCCTTGACTCTCGTGATCAAAGAGAAGTTGATGTAAAAGCTATTCATGTTTGATTAATACAAAGATGCGTTCTCGTTCCATTTCTCAAGCTCTTCAGTAGCCCAGCGGCGTTTCACCGGTGGTTGATGGCTCGACCCTGGTGGATCGATCCGTTGTTTGTATTTCTATTCTTTTATTTCTGTCATGTGATAATTGCATTTAGATTCATTAGTATTATAGAGTTATTTTATTGTTGTTAGATTGAATTCGGATTTGTTGTATACGTTAATGAATTGCACTGCTATTCTATCTTAGAAAGGATCGTATTTCCTATCTTATTCATCTTGATATCTTTTATAAAGCGTTGTTGTTCCATTGATTTATGATTCATTCCAATTAACTGTTTCATAGTGTTGGTCGTCGACAGGGTTGAAGTATTAAGAGGATTCATTGCCTAATTGCGTTAAATTTATGTTTGTTGTTAAATTAACATTTTTTGTTCCATTTCTATTTATTGTTCATTTCTAATTCATTAGTTTCATATTGCAGAAAGATTGTTTATTTACATTGTTACAGTTTTTTGTTTATGCACATAGCCATTTAATTGCAGATTGTTGTTCATTTCTAATTCTTTCTTTTAAAAAGAGTTCTTCTTAGTTTATTTTCAAACAACAGTTAGTTCAATTTCGATTTCATTTCAATTGCTTTACATCAAGACTGTCAACTGTAGAGAACACTAGTTATTGCTTCCAAGTTCCCAGATTGATTGCCTTGTTCTAGTTTGATTTCAATTGCATCAATTTCTAGAGGAATGAGTTATTGCTACTGTATCCTCGATTGATGGTTGTTGAGTGAATAGATAGATTTTAAGAGCATTTGAGTTTATGTTACTGTAATTAGATTTCTATTCCAAGCATTTGTTTACTTTTGTACACTGTACGACATCTCACACAGCATTACTCTTAGACTGAATTGATGCCTCAGACAGAGTACACTCTTGAAATAAAAAGTCGCTCTTGGATTGATAATTAATGTGAGATAAATAGGTGTTAAAAAGATACCTTTTATGCACTCAATAGTAGGCAACTTCATGTGCACAGCAATGTCGTCTTCTGGTGGTGGTGGCGGAGGTGAATTCTTACCCCTATTCTGGTTCTAAAGTGGTGTGGCTGGAGGACTCTACGCAGTTTCTTCCCTTATCGGACTGTAGACAGATCTATCTCCTTCTTGGTTGGTTTGATAGTATTTTCCACTTCGTGTCGTACTCCTATCCAGATCAGAGGTCATTCATTCGGTGTGTCTACACAGAATAATTTTTTCACACAGTAATATCTTAATTAGCAATGGTAAGGTCTTCAGAAACTTACCACAGAATCCTTTGAAGAATCCTCGCTTTTCTTCAGAGTGGGAGATGAACTGATCGATGGAAAATTATGTCATGAAACCTCCTAGCACGTTGCCCACCTAGTGGTCCTTCATGCGGGTGATGGTGTTATCAGTATTTTCTAACTACTAGATCAATTTTGGGGTCCACTGTGTGACCCGCTCATCCTTCCAACGCTTCTGGAATTCGACCAACCTTGCGAGCCACTCCTGGAGCTTGATCGCAATGGTTACAAAGAAGATATCATAGATCTCTGTGAAAATATAATTATTTTTCCACTCCTCAATGGTCAACCTCTTACTGTGGTTTTATTTTACTGCGAATTCCTGAACTTGCTACTCTGTAATATCCCAAACAGGGAATTTCTACAACAATAAGAATATCTAAAGATATTATAAAGTTGGAGCTTCAAAAAATCATGAAAATAGCAATTTAAATAAGCTCATAAGATGTAATTGGACATCTCACCAGCAGATGAATTATCAGAAGCAAGAATATGACCTATACACTCCTTCCAAAGTGGGGAAATGCAGCAATATAGGGCATAAAACAGTTGTCTTCATAAAATAATGTTATATCTATGAGAAATAGGACTTGGATCCCTTATAATATACTTCATGCAACTCACATCCAGAATTGGAGCCGAAAAAAATCCCTCTATCCAACATAAAAAGATCTCCCCAAGCTAATATGACTCAAATAAGCCCAAACCCCATGACTTTGCTTAACAGAAATCACTGAAGCATGAAAAAACATTATTTTAATGAGGGTTTATTCAGAAAATAATGAGAAATAATATATCTAGAGTCTAAAATCATCCAATGAATGAGAAAATGGAGATTCCTTCCTTTTTTATACAAAATAAGAATAACCCGGCAAGGGTTTCAAGAGAGTACAACGTATAAAAGTGCATATATGCAGATCTAGATCTGGAAAATGCAGTTATACTATATCTCTATATAAATATAGCTTAAATGTACAAAGAACAGAAGAATAATGAAATACAGAGCCTCCCGGGAGAAGGGTTGGCCCTTCCTCCAACGAATAAGCTCACAAGAAAGGGTTCAAACCCTGCTACTGCAACACTGGGAAAAATGACACATTTCATTCATAGAACTACACTGTAGGAGATGGAGACAACTTTTGCCACATGCAAATATGTCCAATATGCTCGGAAACCTCCGGTACCGATATTGCAAAGAAAGGGAGGCTCCCTCCTCTGAAAGATAATCTCAAAAAGGGGTGTTGTGATCTCTCCACTGCAACACCCTACAACACAGTGTTTCCTGATACAAGAATAACGTTGTAGCTGAAGGAGGATGCTTAGCCTCAAGCCTGAATGTGGAAAACTGAAGTACAATGCTCCTCCAAGAGGCCTCTCAAGGAAGGAGAAGGAATCCCTAAGTAGGAATGCCTTGTGCTGAACAACACTACATACTCAACTCAACAGCTGAAGAATGCTCAGTAGTCTAAGCAGACCAAAATAAATAATCCATAAGCTAACCCCAAATGGCTTCCATCTCTTCCCTTATAATATTTGTGAGCCTCCTCACCTTGGGTCCCACCCATTAGGGTTTCCAACATCACATGATCACTTTCCCTCCAAAACTGTGTTGTAGCTCCATCAAGGCTACTCCTCCATATTGCGTTGTTGACTTATTCAAATTGACTGAATCAACATGATTCTCTTCCTGTTCATACATGGGAAGTGTAAAATCAAGCTACTAGAATGATCCCCTTCCACATTATGATGGATTTTATTCATTTTTTTATTCTGCATGGGCCTCCATACCCATTTATTCAACTCCTAGGTGAAATTAGAAAAAATCAATATTCCAATTTGTTGCATGCAAATTTTGGAATAGTACAGTCCTCCCCTCCCAAATGTTGCTTGTCCTCAAGCAATCGCAAGGATAGAACTGAAGAACCTCCTCTTATTCCCTTGTAGCATCCTCATATGATAAGATCCTCCAAAGATAGATATGTTGTATCATCAATGCATCTCCAAGTTGCCCCTCCCAAATGTGCAAGCTAGCTTTTGGTGAGCATCCCAAATATCTATCATCCTTTAACAAAGAAATTTCCATGGAGGAAACAATGGGCTATCTAAAGGTCCTCTTGAGGCATGTGGGCTGATATATAGTGGGGTTCACCATCCCCATTTGAATCTCCCATCCCCAAGCTATCAACCATACAAAATGAGTCACCCTCCAGAATGGAAATTCATGAAGAATCTCTTCCACCTTTGGCTCTTGCAATGTCGGTGAGCTGAATAATTGAACATGGTAGACAAGATGGCCTACCCCATGCTGTCTTTCTCCCCACTCATGATGAGTGTAGAATGAATGTTGATCATGGGCTGCAAACAAGTTGCCCTCAAGTGGCAAGAAAAAGATTGGATCTTCAAAGACCCCCTCTCCAAAGTTATGGATCATGCTGGCCCAAACTTTTCCATTCAAAGTGAATGGAACATCACTACCATATGGAATCCAAATCAGAAAATTGTTGAAAGTTATGTGAAAGTGTAGATGATACAAATGGTTTCTCTGGTGGATATAGCACAATCTTCCCAACTATTGATTTAGAACATCATGTGGCAAGTTGTTCTCCACTGAACTACCAGCTGTGTATGTTTACTCACCTACTATAAGGTAGTAAGCAGTTATATATATCATCTGTACATGATCAAAACAATAATACACTTTCCCAAGGTCATGTAGAAATGGGTTATCATCATTACAAAGGTTGGCCCTAAAGTGACCATATAACCCAAAAATAATCTTGCTCCTTTGTGGAGCAATACACTGGGTATAGACGGTAAAAAGATGAAATACTCAATGGAACAATAAAAAAGTATAGAACTGCATTTCTTACCATACATAGTGAGTAGGCTGAAAGTGAGGTCCATGAATGAGTCCCCCCATGATAATATTCTCATAAAAATCTGCAAAAATAAGGGATACATACTCTTCTTGGAACATTCCATCAATAAGAACATACTCCCAAGTGACAACGTTGTATGCCTTAGTGATAAGGCTCTAGTCACTCCATGAATTCTTCCTTTGACATTCCACATGCCAAAGCCATCCACCATCATGCTGCTATGTGAGAATATCTTCTTCCTATGTGGAAGCTCCTCCTTTTCCTTCAATGTTGAAGGGTAGCCTCTTTGCACTTTGAATGTTCCTTTCTTTACTCTGGAAATATCATGATGAGCATGGGAAAAGTTCTACCCATACTCTCCCAAGTGTAACCATAGCAACAAAAACACTTGCTGCCTTGTGTCATAGATCTAAAAGGGGCTCACCAACCTCTTGCTCTCCATCCACTCCCATTCATCCAAATGTGGATGTCTCCATTCATGCTCCTTCTTGGTATCTTCACAATGAATACCACCCATCTCCCAAAGAATATTTTTCTTCTTGCACCTCATGGGAAGTTGAGATGCAAATCCTTGGAGATATTTTGGAAAAGACCTCTCATCAATGATCCTTTTGAATCCATGAGGACCCAAGTGTGCTGAAGGTAAAACATCATCATAAAGTAGCACAATGTTCATCATGCCTTCAAAATTTTCGCAACCCAACCCAAAGTATTGCATGCAACTTAGTAGGGGTGCATTGAGATGATTGTCTACCCCATCATTGATCAAACCCAAGCTTTACAATGCAGTGCAAGACTGCTGCTCTATATCAGCAATGTGTTTTGATCCTTGATCATGTAAAGACAAATTTCCAAGGTTTCCCGTAAGATTTTCTGAAATGATAGAAAATGGAAATTCATGCATACCTTGGTGTGTCTTGGGAATATATTGTATGGCTGCAAGAGTTCCTCCCTCCAATGTGTTGGCTACCCCAACTACTGATGTAGATGGCTGCTCCTCTAGGATTGAGACAGTGCTGGTACAAGACTCCTCCAGTGGTGGTGAGGACTCCTACTTCTCTAATCTTCTACTGTAAAATATTTTGATCATCCTGTGAGTGAAATCTGCAAAATTAGATACTCTTGCATGACTCACATGGCTGAACCACTAAGTTCTTGTCTTTCCCTCCAAGTGCAATGTTGAGATCTCCACAGCCTCTCTTTCTACTACTGGATGTAGTAGGAAGTATGCTTCTAGCTTCATCACCCAAGATTCTGCTAAACATAAGGGTGATCCATCGAAGGTAGACAATAGAAACCTATTTCCCCTTATCATCCTTTTGCTGTATGGCCTCCTTTCTTCTTTCAGTTCGATAAACTGAGGAAGATCTAGAGTCTCTTTGAAAGCTCTAGGTTGACACTTGTACTCTATCAAATATCCACTCAGGATCTCATGTTCTAAGTGGTCTTCTTGCTCTTCACTCCCTCTATGAGAATAGGAAGTGCATGGGCCTCCTTCTTTCTCTTGAAACCTTCTAGAGGTCTCACTATAGCTTTCTTCTTCTTGAAACACTCTTGGAGTTTCATTGCATCTTTCTTCTTTCATCTGTTTAACCTCCCTGGAGAGGCTCTTATTATATTTGAAAATTGATGAGAGTAATCTCATCCTCTCCATCATTCTAATCTCTGCTTCTTCTCTTATTATTTTATAGCTGGAACTCACAGGCTTAGCCAAGACTATGCTTTGATACCACCGTAATATCCCAAAATAGGGAATTTCTACAACAATAAGAATATCTAAAGATATTCTAAAGTTGGAGCTTCAAAAAATCATGAACATAGAAATTTAAATCAGCTCATAAGATGTAAGTGGACATCTCACCAGTAGATGAATGATCAACAGCAAGAATATGACCTATACACTCCTTCCAAAGTGGGGAAATGCAGCAATACAGGGCATAAAACAGCTGTCTTCATAAAATAACGCTATATCTGTGAGAAATGGGACTTGGATACTTTAGAATATACATCTAGAATTGGAGTTGAAACAAATCCCTCTAGCTAACATAAACAGATCTCCCCAAGCCAATATGACTCAAATAAGCCCAAACCCCATGACTTTGCTTAACAGAAATTACTGAAACATGCAAAAAATTTATTTTAATGAGGGTTTATGAAGAAAATAATGAGAAATAATAGACCTGGAATCTAAAATCATCCAATGGATAAGAAAATGGAGATTCCTTCCTTTTTTTATACAAAATAAGAATAACCCGGCAAGGGTTTCAAGAGAGTACAATGTATAAAAGTGCAGATTTGCAGATATAGATATGGAAAACGTAGTTATAATGTAGCTCTGTATAAATATAGCTGAATGTACAAATAACAGAAGAAGAATGAAATATAGAGCTTCCCAGGAGAAGGGTTGGCCCGTCCTCCAAGGAATAAGCTCACAAGCAAGGGTTCAAACCCTGCTACTGCAACACTAGGAAAAATGATGTAGTTCATTCAAAGAACTGCATTGTAGGAGATGGAGACTGCTTTGGCCACATTTCAAGATGTCCAATATGCTTAGAAACCTCTTGTACTAATCTTGCAAAGAATGGGAGACTTCCTCCTTTGAAAGATAAGCTCAAAAAGGGGTGTTGTGATCTATCCACTGCAACACCCTTCAACACAGTGTTTCCTACTACAAGAATAATGTTGTAGCTGAAGGAGGATGCTTGGCCTCAAGCTTGAATGTGGAAAACTGAAGTAAAATTCTCCTCCAAGAGGCCTCTCAAGGAAGGAGAATGAATCCCTAAGCAGGAATGCCTTGTGCTGAACAACACTGCATACTCAACTCAACAGTTGAAGAATGCTCAATAGTCTAAGCAGACCAAAATCAATAATCCATAAGCTAACCCCAAATGGCTGCCATCTCTTCCCTTATAAGCTTTGTGAGCCTCCTCACCTTGGGTCCCACCCATTAGGGTTTCCAACATCACATTATCACTTTCCCTCCAAAAATGCGTTGTGGCTCCATCAAGGCTACTCCTCCATACTGTGTTGTTGACTTAGTCAACTTGAATTAATTAACATGATTCTCTTCATGTTCATACATGGAAAGTGTAAAATCTAGCTACTAGAATGATCCCCTTCCACATTATGATGGATTTTATTCATGTTTTTATTCTGCATGGGCCTCCTTACCCATTTATTCAACTCCTAGGTGAAATTAGGAAAAATCAATATTCCAATTTGCTGCATGAAAATTTTGGAATATTACATGCTCAAATCATTCATCAATTTATTTTCTTTCAGGTTTCCATTACATCCTTCGCATTACCCGATCCCTCTCTCAAAATGCTCCCGGTTCCGACAACGAAACCATTTGTTGGGTCGAGGGGTCCTGGCCTAGGTTTGGAGGTTAAGGTTTTCCAAAAAACCCCTATAATAGTGGCCCTTTCGACAATGAACTACTTGCGCAGGCCAAAGTCTCACCCAAAGCAGTATGGGAGGGTGCTGGAACCAAGTTTCCGCACCCTGGGAGAGGGCAGGTAAGTCAGGTAGAGCTGCGTTCGACTTCACAAATATTGGATCGCATATTACAGAACCCGGATCTATTGGTCCCTTCACATCCACGTGTGCAATACCACTTATAATCACAGTAAACAACAGATACAAGACAATAAAGCAACTATCGCAGCTATCCTTGCATAAAGTATAACAGACAAATTCAGATCAATTGACAACGCAGCATAAATATTTAACACAATTACTTTCGGAGCTCAACATAGAATCATGCATAACCTAACAGATATCATAGAGTCGCATTAACAGATTCAGATATTCCAACAACCTTCTGCTTTCACTAATCCTTCAGATCCTTTTACAATACCCAAAACCCAACCTGCGCACACAGCAGGACTGAGGATCTCCGTGCACACAGCCAGTAGGAGTCCTTTCCCTAAAAACCCAAAACGTATCTACTAATTCATGATTCACACCAATCTTAGTTCATTACCTTCCTCACAATACAAAAAAGGTTCAACTACTTATACTACTTCAGCCTATGCATCCAATGGTCCGAAAACCGTGGTTTGTGGACTCTTGGTCTACCCTTGACCCACTTATAATGCATTAGGGGCTTTGACCCACCCCAAAACCCCTTTGTTAGACTAAATATAACAAAAAAAAATACAAAATGGACCAGATTCGCAGCATTGTAAGAGACCCTGTTCCAATAAGAGGCGTAGTCGACATACCACTTGGAAGCTTCTCGAGTAAGCGTATGCTGGAATAATCGAAGACGGAGGGATTCATTCGTGATGGAGTTAGACAGACACCACATGTGGAAATAAAAAACATGGTTGGTAGGATCCTCTCCAGCATTTCCTTCAAACTTGGAGATGTCTGAAGGAAGCTTGGTTAGCATAGCAGGCCAACCTAGATCATGGTGTATGGGGTCATTAATCAACTGGTTGAAATCAGGAAGGCTTAGGCCTGCCATATGAAGAATAAAGGGACCAACTGGAGTAGTTCTTTTTGTGGCACCATTAGTGGCATTTCTAGCATTAGGGTTGGGGCCACCACCAGCATTAGGTTCCGAACTAGACATGATGAAGGTGAGAGGTGGAGGAGAGTCGGGGATAGAAACCAAAGGGGAACCCGATGAACCAGAATCAAAGTAGGAATGGGGACTCAGCGGAGGACAAACTCGAACCCTACGCAGTGGGGTAAGTCTTCCTAACAGAAAATAAGGATGAAGGCCTTGTAGTCTCTTAGATAAACGCCTTGGTGGCGCAATGATGGTAAAGAGACACAGAACCTAATAAGGAAGAGAGGTAAACAAGGGTAGGGAGGTGCAGGCTCAATTGATTACAATGTTTAAGTCTTGGAATGGCGGTGTAAACTGAGCGCTCTTCACTTAGAGTGTGAGTGTGTATATGATAAGTGTGTTAATTTTAACTAAGCCCAGACGTGAGTAAAGAAAAAAGAAAAAAGATGTTGTATAACTGTAAATAAAACTAAAAATGACAATAAAGGAAACTAAATGTGACAGTAAAATAAACAGCTAAATATGCATCAATTAAACCCATGTTGGAATATTTTCATTGATGGCAAAGGCATTGGCTACAAAGGAGCATCTGATAAAAAGAATAGAGGAAGTATCAGTTGATCAAAAGAACAGAGGAAGTATCGGTCAAGGATCAGAAACAAGCAAAAGAGGAGATATGTTGGAAAATTGCCTGGAATAATGAAACATGGTATGGCAACTGTACATTGGTGCTTCTGGAACCAAAACGGAGCATGAAGAGGCGGAACGATGAATTCAAGGTCACAAAGGAATCTGGTGTGAATTTCTTGTGTTATATATTATGGATGTTACGAAGATTGTGTCGAACTGGTGTCAAGCCTCAATAAACAAAATGATGGGTTAATCTGTTGATAAAGAGCGCAAGCGATGTCACAGTAAATAAGTCATTTTACAATGATCAAGCAGGGGGAGTGGAACCATGAGCGAAGAAGGTGGAACCTTGCGAGAGGAACAGTAACGGTGGTTTCCGGTTTTTATCGCACCGCTCTCGTCGGGCAAGTGGTATTTCCTGGTGAGGAGTGATTCCATAGAATGCTCGACACGCGTCCTTGTACGACTTCAAAAAACCACTTTTCACCGTGCGCCATCGCGCGTTATACTTCGACCCAGGATGCCCAACGATATCATTGAGCGTCGTTGATCTGGGAAGGGGTCATCGGACGGTCGTTATTTTTTGAAGGTGTGCGAAGATTAACACAGGTACGGCGGGCCATCGCACATTAACGATCAGTATTGGAGGTCGAGCGATATGCATATATGCCGTTGATCTGGAAGTTTTCTAATCTAACGGTGATCGAACGCTGGACTTGTGCAAATTTTACCTATGGTACCATGTGCATATTTGATTAGCTATTGACTATATTTGTGGGCCCGGGGTCAAAGGTTTACCATATTATTTGGAAGAATTAAAATGTGAAGGGTTAACTTTAATTCTAAAGTTCTGTTCAAAATTATTTATTTATCAATTTCTTTAAATTGATAAATAAAATTAAAATAAAAGATCAAAAGCCCCATGGGATAAACTAAAAGGAATATTGTCAGCGGTTCACGGTTTTAACCCATGGTTTTAATAAAGGGAAAACTATATAAGGAGAAAAAGAATAAAGAACGGTGTGTGCATTGTAAGGGTTGTGAACGAAAAATTTCTAAAAGGAATATCTTTATGGGCGAGCTCTGGTCTTAACTGATAAATCTGAAACTGCGATGCACCCATGGATAGAATGATCTGACGACGACAAATCTCTGGTTTGTGTGAGTATATAGAAAGTAAATAAAACTGGTGACCGGAAATGTATGTCATATGGAAACTGGTGGATCTAGTATGAAAATTGATGAAACGTGGTCCACAGTAGTCCTAAGGGTCGAAGCCTTCAGAAAGGGGGTTGTAGCTCCCTTCCAGTGGTATCTGGTAAACGAGAGAAGGTTGTAGCCTTCTGCAGGTGGGTGCCTGCGTGCTGGTATAAGTCTGCACCAGCATATATTGTAAAAAAATTTCTCTATAATAAATTTTGAAGACTGAGATTACAGCAGTGGTGGTTTTCTCCCGAATTGGGTTTCCACCTTAAATCCTGGTGTTCATATGTGTTGTTTACGTTTGATGATTTGTTCTGTTATTTCTATTCATGCTTAATGCTTATCTGATGCAATGCTCAAAGTAAAGACATAATAAGATATCAATTCATACCTGTTGGATGCAGTACTGTAACATATTTTTTTAAGAAAAATAAAAGAAAAATTGTTTAGCCCTAAATACTGATTCACCCCCCCTCTCAGTATTTTTCCCAACAATTGGTATCAGAGCAGGTCCTTCTGAAAAAGCTTAGCTGCTAGAAGGAAGATCAAGCAAGATGAGAAATCAAGATGGAATAGCATCTATCAGGCCTCCGCTTTTTAACGGAAACAATTTAATCGTCTGGAAGACAAGGATGAGATCCTATCTTCAGTCTCTGAGAGCAGAGGTATGGGCAATTTTTGAACAAGGATATCAATACCCAGCTGCAGTACCAACAGATCCGACGGAAAGAAAGAACTATGAAACGAATGCAAAGGCGGTCAATGCTTTATTGGGAAGTCTAACTGAATCTAAATTTGTCAAAGTCATGAGCCTGAATACAGCCAAGACAATATGGGACAAAATCATTCTAAGTTATGAAGGTGATGCAAAGGTAAAAAGTGCTAAACTCCAAACTCTTAGACTTCAATATGAGAATCTAAAAATGGATAATGAAGAAAGCATTGCCAATTTCTTTTTACGACTTGATGATATTGTAAACCATATGAGAAATCTGGGAGAAACAATAACCGAATCCACCTTGGTTGAGAAAGTCTTAAGATCACTAACAACAAAATTTGAGTCAAAAGTTTCCGCCCTTGAAGAAAAGCAAGATCTTCAAAACCTTACTCTGGTGCAACTTCATGGCATACTAACTGCATATGAAATGAGAAGAGGAGGACCTTCTAAAGTCAAAGAAGCAGTCTTTAGAACTTCTACAAAAGGAAAGGAAGTACAAAAGACAGAAGGATCAGGATATATCTCAGAAGAAGATGAGATAAACTTTGTAAAGAAGCTTCAACTTGGCACAGGACGGTTCAGAGGCAAGCTTCCCTTCAAATTTTTTGATTGTGGAAGAGTTGGTCATTATGTTGCTAAGTGTCCTTATAAAGAAACACATAAAAAGGGGAAGGAAGTAGCAAAAAGGAATAAGAATCATTTTAGCACTAGAAAGAGTTACTACACTCATGAAGATAGTGATGGGTTATCTGATAGTGAGGAAGAATGTGAACAAGACCTTAGACTTCTCATGGCATTTGAAAAAGAATCTAGAGAAGAAAAAGATACTTTTGTGGATGCTCTAGCAGACAGTAATTTTCTTGATGAAAACATTAAACTCAATACTTGCTTAGAAGAAAGTAAAATAATCATAGAAACTCTGAAAAATCAGCTTGAAGAAAAGGAGAAACACAATGAGAAATTAGAGTGTGAGGTAGTAAGTCTAAGAAAAGAACTTGAGAAAGTAAAAACACTGAATCTTAGATTTGCTAAAGGATCTGAAACATTAGATGAGATTATCAAGGTACAACGTTCTCCTCTTATAAAGACAGGTCTTGGATATATTGGAGAATCTTCTCAGGTTTCAGCACCAAATTATCTAAAAGCTGTTACAGCTGGTCTACAACATGCTGCCACTCAGCAAAGGAATAAAGAATCTTTACAGATAAAGCATGATCATCTCAATTCAAAGAACACTAACAGGAATGTCTTTCAAAGAAACACCAATCAACAAGAAAATTCATATAAAATATTTTATGATCGCTGAAATTTCTTCTTCAATGGACAATGTTTCTCATGTGACAATTTTGGTCATAAAGCTGTTCAATGTGTTGCATATAAAACCATCATGACAAGAGAAGCAAGAAAGAAAAGGATTGATATTGAAACAAAGAAGAATACTTATAACAACTTTTCTCCTTTTCAAAATGAAGTTGAATGTGCTTATTGCAATAACTTTGGCCATGAAGAATCTGAATGCAGGAGCAAAGTTCAGCCAAAAGAACATGTACCTTCAAGCTCCAAAGTATGGAAAAAGAAGGAATTACAAGTTGAAAATTGTGGCATAGCGTTATTTGCAGAAGATGAAGAAAACCAATGGTACATTGACAGTGGATGCTCAAGACACATGACAGGTGATAAAGACAAGCTTCTTGCATATAGTACTCTAGAAAAAGAAAAAAATGTTACGTTTGGGAATGATACTCCTGCGGTCATTAAGGGAAATGGATCTGTTTTTCTAAAAGAAAAGGTGAAAGCTAATGAAGTCATGTATGTGGATGGATTAAAACATAATTTGTTAAGTGTAAGTCAAATGTGTGATCAAGGAACTGAAGTTGTCTTTAGTTCAAAAGAATGTGTGGTACGTGATCTTGATACATGTAAAGCAATTATAAAAGGAAAAAGAACTCCAAACAACCTATATATATTGAAGAACCCCAAAGAACAATGTTATTTGAGTAAATCTTCATAAAATTGGCTATGGCATAGAAGGTTGGGGCATCTAAGCTTCTCTCAAATCAAAAAATCAAGTAGACTTAAATTTTTTCGTGATCTTCCCAATATTACTCTACCTGAAAATATCATATGCAAATCTTGCCAATTCGGTAAGCAAACCAGGGTACAATTTAATGTCAAGGAAGGATCATCAAGTAAGCTTCTTGAACTCATTCATACTGACATATGTGGACCTATGAGGAAAAAGTCACCACTTGGTGAAGAATACTATATCTTATTCATTGATAATTTCTCTAGAATGTGTTGGATTGGGCTACTTAAACACAAAGATGAAGCATTTGAGAAATTTCAGATCTTCAAAGCACTAGTTGAGAATGAATTAGATCTAAAAATCAAGTGTCTCAGATCTAATCGAGGAGGAGAATATACATCCAATGAATTTCTTGAATTCTATGAACAACATGGCATAAAAATAAAGTTCTCTGTAGCTGGCACTCCACAACAAAATGGTGTTGCAGAAAGAATGAACAGAACAATTCAAAAAATGGCTAGAGCTATGCTTGATGATTCCGGAACACCTGACACATTTTGGGGAGAAGCAGCACATACAGCAGCAAACATTCTCAACAAAGCACATGTTCGTGTAAATAGTGATAAAACTCCATATGAACTCTGGTATGGTAATCCTCCCACTATAAAGCATTTTAGAATTTTTGGGAGAAAATGATTTATCAAGAATAATGATGAAAAACTTGGCAAGTTTGAACCCAAAGCAGATGAAGAAATATTTCTTGGTTACTCCTCTAGGAGTAAGGCATATAAATGTTACAATAAAAGACTTCGAAATATTGTTGAATGTATTGATGTTGTTATTGATGAGTCTCCTGCATCTCTAAAAGAAGAAAAGAAAACAACAGATGAAGATTATGAGGACACATATCCTTCTACATCAAATAGTAATGATACAAACAGTGCACCCAGTGAAGAACCTAAAGAGGAGTTGTCTGAAAAGGCTCCATCTAGATATGTTCAAAAGAATCATCCAAAATCTAAAATTTTGGGAGAAAAGGGATCAGGTGTACAAACAAGAAGGACTCTTGTGGGATCTTCTAGCAATCTGGCATTTCTGTCCACTATTGAACCTCACAGTTTCATTCAAGCTAGCAAAGATGAATGTTGGATTCAAGCCATGAATGAAGAGCTTGATCAAATTGAAAAGAATCACACTTGGGAATTAGTATCAAGGCCTCATGACAAAAATTTCATTGGAACTAAATGGATATTCAAAAACAAGTTAAATGAGAATGGGGATGTTATAAGAAATAAAGCTGGACTTGTGTGCAAAGGGTATGCTCAACAAGAAGGTATAAAATTTGAAGAAACCTTTGCTCCTGTAGCCAGAACTGAAGCCATAAGAATGTTTCTTGCTTCTTCAAGCTTCCAACAAATCAAAGTTTATCAAATGGATGTTAAATCTGCTTTTCTCAATGGTGATCTAGAAGAAGAAGTTTATATAGAACAACCAGAAGGATTGATTTTGGGAAATGATGAAAAACTTGTTTGTAGACTTAAAAAGGCTCTATATGGTCTCAAACAAGCTCCAAGGGCATGGTACTATCGTCTTGACAAATATCTTCATCAACAAGGATTTTCAAAAGGATCTGCTGATAGCAACTTATACACAAAAACTGAAAATGATAAATTATTGATTGTGGTTGTATATGTTGATGATATCATTTTTGGAAGTAATAAAGAGTCTATGAGTCAGAAATTTTCTTCTGATATGCAGCAAGAATTTGAAATGTCTTTGCTTGGGGAACTAACATTCTTTCTTGGTTTGCAAGTGCAACAAGCAACAGATGGCATATTCATATCACAAGCAAAATACCTCAAGCAAATTCTGAAGAAGTATGGCATGGAAGATTGCAAACCTGTAAGTACACCAATGATAACTGGATGTAATCTCAGTTCTAATGATGATTTCCCCACAGTAAATCAACCCGAATACATATCTATGATAGGAAGTCTACTTTATCCCACTGGGACAAGACCAGACATCATGCATGCAGTTGGGATTGTTGGACGATTCCAAGCCAATCCAAAAGAGTCTCATCTGCAGGCTGTGAAAATAATATTCAAATATCTACAGGGAACTCAAGACTTTGGACTATGGTATCCAAAGAATGCTGATCTTACTCTTCATGCATACACTGATGCAGATTGGGCTAGAAGTGTTGATGATCGGAAAAGCACTAGTGGTGGTGCATTCTATATGGGGCCCCGGTTAGTATCTTGGTTCAGCAAGAAGCAAAGCTCCATTGCCTTATCTACAGCAGAAGAAGAATATGTGGCCGCTGCATCATGTTGCACTCAACTTCTCTGGATGATGCAAACCCTACAAGACTTTCAAATCAAATGCTCACCTCCTATCTCCATTATGTGTGATAATACAAGTGCTATCAGTATCTCAAAGAATCCTATTATGCATTCCAAGACCAAGCACATTCCCATCAAATATCACTTCTTACGTGAACAAGTGCTTGAACAAAAGGTGAAATTGGAGTATGTTTCCTCCAAAGAACAAGTAGCTGATATATTTACCAAACCTCTACCCAGGGAAGCATTCGAATATCTCAGACAGAAACTGGGAGTAGTCTCTGCCATGCAGAGGATCAGGTCTACTTAAACGCAGAAGATTAAATTGGTTAAGAGGTGCTGTTAGGCATCTCTGAATGCACAGGCTCAGGGGGAGCATTGGTCATATGAAAAGGATGAACTGTTGTTTGATGATGCAGCATGATCTCAGGGGAAGCATGGTATTGTCGGTACAAAGGATCTCGATCAACCCTTTGCCATTGATGTCAAAGGGGGAGGAAAAGCAAATAAGGGCTTCTAGAAGATAAATAGAGAAAGAGTATTACGGAGGAAGCATATTTCCATCAATGCCAAAGGGGGAGATTTTTGGAATATTTTCATTGATGGCAAAGGCATTGGCTACAAAGGAGAATCTGATCAAAATAACAGAGGAAGTATCAGTTGATCAAAAGAACGGAGGAAGTATCGGTCAAGGAGCAGAAACAAGCAAAAGAGGAGATATGTTGGAAAATTTCCTGGAACAATGAAACATGGTATGGCAACTGTAAATTGGTGCTTATGGAACCAGAATGGAGCATGAAGAGGCGGAACGACGAATTTAAGGTCACAAAGGAATCTGGTGTGAATTTCTTGTGTTATATATTATGGATGTTACAAAGATTGCGTCGAACTGGTGTCAAGCCTCAATAAACAAAATAATGGGTTAATCTGTTGATAAAGAGTGCAAGCGAT
Organism: Pinus albicaulis; assembly: GCA_034641835.2. Lineage (NCBI taxonomy): Eukaryota > Viridiplantae > Streptophyta > Pinopsida > Pinales > Pinaceae > Pinus > Pinus albicaulis. The sequence goes on from CM076574.1 coordinate 1,061,283,612, forward strand.
GTCATAGTAAATAAGTCATTTTACAATAATCAAGCAGGGGGAGTGGAACCTTGAGCGAAGAAGGCGGAACCTTGCGAGAGGAACAGTAACGGTGGCTTCTGGTTTTTATCACACCGCTCTTGTCGGGCAAGTGGTATTTCCTAGTGAGGAGCGATTCCATAGAATGCTCGACACGTGTCCCTGTACAACTTCACAAAACCACTTTTCACCATGCACCATCGCACGTTATACTTCAACCCAGGATGCCCAGCGATATCATTGAGCGTCGTTGATCTGGGAAGGGGTCATCGGACGGTCGTCATTTGTTGAAGGTGCGCGGAGATTAACACAGGTACGACGGGCCATCACACGTTAACGATCGGTATTGTAGGTCGAGCGATATGCATATACACCGTTGATCTGGAAGTTTTCTAATCTAACGGTGATCGATCGCTGGACTTGTGCGAAGTTTACCTATGGTACCATGCGCATATTTGATTGGCTATTGACTATATTTGTGGGCCCGGGGTCAAAGGTTTACCATATTATTTGGAAGAATTAAAATGAGAAGGGTTAACTTTAATTCTAAAGTTATGTTCAAAATTATTTATTTATCAATTTCTTTAAATTGATAAATAAAATTAAAATAAAAGATCAAAAGCCCCATGGGATAAACTAAAAGGAATACTGTCAGCGGTTCGTGGTTTTAACCCATGGTTTTAATAAAGGGAAAACTATATAAGGAGAAAAAGAATAAAGAACGGTGTGTGAATTGTAAGGGTTGTGAACGAACAATTTCTAAAAGGAATATCTGTATGGGTGAGCTCTGGTCTTAACTGATAAATCTGAAACTGCGATGCACCCATGGATAGAATGATCTGACGACGACAAATCTCTGGTTTGTGTGACTATATAGAAAGTAAATAAAACTGGTGACCGGCAATGTATGTCATATGGAAACTGGTGGATCCAGTATGAAAATTGATGAAACGTGGTCCACAGTAGTCTTGAGGGTCGAAGCCTTCAGAAAGGGGGTTGTAGCTTCCTTCCAGTGGTAGCTGGTAAATGAGAGAAGGTTGTAGCCTTCTGCAGGTGGGTGCCTGCGTGCTGGGATAAGTCTGCACCAGCATATATTGTAAATTTTTTTATCTATAATAAATTTTGAAGACTGAGATTACAGTAGCGGTGGTTTTCTCCTGAATTGGGTTTCCACCTTAAATCCTGGTGTTCATATGTGTTGTTTACGTTTGATGATTTGTTCTGTTATTTCTGTTCATGCTTAATGCTTATCTGATGCAATGCTCAAAGTAAAGACATAATAAGATATCAGGTCATACCTGTTGGATGCAGTACTGTAAGATATATTTTTAAGAAAAAGAAAAGAAAAATTGTTCAGCCCTAAATTCTGATTCACCCCCCCCTCTTAGTATTTTTCCCAACAACCCAAGGAGGAGAGCTTCCCAACAACTAGTCTATGGGTGGGCGAAATCTAGTCAAAACACACAAAATGGCCAATGGATCTAAAATCAGGAGGGACAAGGATCTAAAGGTCAGATCCATTGGAAAGAGGTGCAGAAAACAACAAAATACCAGAGGGAACAATGCTGCAAAAAAGGTGGTGAAATGCTACAACTTGAAGGGAAATGGGGTGAACCTCTAAGGAGGAAAGAAAAATACTGAAAAGAGGTGTTTTGGATTCATAAATAAATGATCTGAAAGTGATCTGAAAGTGCAAGTTTAGATCTGAAAAATGGTTGAAAAACACTGAAATCTCAGAGGACTTGCTTCAGCTAAACTCCTCCTAAAAAGGTGGAAGCGTACTGACGACCTAAGGGGCTTGGTTCCTACTTAGACAAGTAAAAATAAGCAAGTATAGGTCCAATACAGGTGAAGAAGGAGGTCAAACGACCCTGAAAAGTGCCCCAGACAAACCCAAAAAAATCACAGAAAAATTCTCGCAAAAAGTACAGGTCACAGTTTCTGACCTATTTTCCACTGAGGTTGCAGGTTTCAAGCTATTTTCCCCTACCTGAGAGCTGAGGTAGCATTTTTTGGCCCAAAAAGCGCGACCTGCACTTAAAACTATCTTAGGAGCAGGTTTCAGAAAAAAAATGTCATCTCTATTGCAGCTGATACCTATTACCTGCGCAAAGAGCCCAAAAACACATGGAAGTTAGAATTTTTATTGTTTTAGGGTTTTAAAGGTTAAAAACAACATCAAGAAATGAAAAATAAGAAGCTAAAGAAAAAAACCTAGGGGTTAAAGCAGTCGGTCATGCAGGGATCTGAAAAATGACAACGGTCATAATTATAAACCCTTGTAGAGTCATCAGTTGTTAGTGTGAATTATAATCGCAAGCGTACGAGAAAATTTCACTTCAGTTGTGCATAAAAAACAACCCAAACATCAAATGTGCTTGTAAATTTCCTTAGATATGTAGTTAGTGATCAGAATAAATGCTACAAAAATCCAGATATATGCAGTTAAATACATTAAACAACAAGAAATAAGAAATAGTTTCTCCATGCATCCAATGAACAAGACAAGAATGTTTAAAGAATTTTTTGTATTATGACACCTGGGAAGGGAACATAGAAAGATGTTACCAGTCCCCCTCAATGGGATGGGTTATTGTATGTCCTCAGTGCTTCAGATCTAAGATCTCTCTCTCTTGATGGTGCAGAAAACCTAGACAAAAATGGAACTCAAAGGGAGCTCACAAGCAAAAAGTAGAGTTAGCCTAGATATTGGTGCATAATCAAAATATTATTAACCAAATCTAGATCCAACTTTTATGGGATATTTTATTATTTTTGTTGGAGGGAAAAGGAATTTGAATTTGATCAAATCCCTTTATTTAGAAATAATAAATAAATAAATGATTTATTTATTATTTTAAGAATGTGGTTAAGTAATAATTAAATAAATAGTGATTTATTCAATTATTTATAAATGATTTAGTCAAATTTAACAAGGAATATTATTAAATAATGTTTTAAATAATTATTCCTAGAAATTAATAAGATAAATAATGATTTATCTAATTAATTTTCCTGTTTTGTGTTAAATATGACCAAGAATATTAATTAAATAGTGGTTTAATTAATTATCCCTTGAGGAAAATCAAATAAATAAGGATTTATTGAATTATTCCTCATGGGGTTTCATGTTTAGACCAGAAACAACTTAATAAATTATGGGTTATTAAGTTATTTTTCATAGCGAAAGAAATTTTACTATGGTAAAATTGGTCTTACATGGTGTACTTTAGTCCATCTAATAGTAACAGGTTAGATGACTAAAAATTGGTGCAACAGATTTCCCCCCAACGTGCGAGCATTAGAAGCTAATCGTATGACCGAAGTACATTGTAATAACTCAATCGCTAGACACCGAAGGGGAGTCAGAGAGAGAGAAATATAAGGTGGATTGAAGTGAGAGAGGACAAGACCCTGAGGAGGTGAGACTTACAGGTGTGACAAGTCTCTTTTATGAGTGAGTACCTATTCTACATGAGGTGGGGGAGGCATACCTATGCCCATTGAGATAACAAAGAACAAAGAATAATGGGGCGTCTAACAAACATGGGATTGAACTATATAGTACATGCTGGCATAAACATGGGCCAGATAAAAAACATGATAATGGATCCCACATACATATTGTGCCCAGGACAACAACCAGGACTTATACAATAATATTTGAGTACATGAGATATAAGTACAACCAAAGAGGCCCTGTAAAATATGAAAGGGCTCTGCAAATCTAAATGATACATGAAAACTAAAAAGGCGTTGCAAGCAGTGTTGGAAATGTTGTCATTGATGGCAAAGGAGCACAAAGGAGCAGCACCTGAACCAGCAATAAGGCAAAGGATATGACAAAGGAGGAGCACTTGAAACATCAGCCAAGGAGCAGAGAAAGCATAAGAAGAGGTAGCAAGGCAACAAAAGAAGCAAGACAGATAAGGAACTGAGACAGCAAAAGGAGAATTAAGGAGTAGCATCAGTTAAGGAGCAGATGAAACAAAGATAGCATAAGACAAGTAGCTGAGGAATGAGACAGAGTGATGAGGAACAATTATTTAAGTGGGAAGACTGTGTAGTAATGAGACAGTCTCGTAGAAGTTGATTTGTGTTATTGCACAATGATCCAAGTGGGAAGACTGTGAAGCACTGTTGGGGAGAATACATCAATTCATTCTGCAGAATTAAATCAAGATGAGGAACAAAACTCTGGTAACGTAGCGGAGTTCGAAGTTGAGGAAAAGAACTGTTGAATTGAAGGCATAGAAGATCAGAGCCTCATAGGATTTGCTACAAGTATAACAGGTGGAGTGGATTCTATATACGCAATAGAGAAAGAAGCACAAAGAAACTAAGGCAGCAGACAAAGCAGAGAAAGTGAATAGAAGCAGAGGCAACGTAATGTACAAAAGAGTTGAACTTAAGAAATGTAGTGCAAAGAAGGTAGCAGATGCAGAGATAAGCAAAGAACATAGGTACAACAAAGGCAGAGGCAGAGGTTGAGTAGCAGAAGCAGCAAAAAGAAGAAGCAGGGTAGCAAAGAGAAGCAGAGACAGGACCATTTGAAGAAGCAAGGTGCAGCATTAGACAAGAAGAAGAGATAGAAACAGAGAGATAGCAGAGACAGGCAAAGGAGACAACAAAGGAGACAAGCAGAGGCAGTGGAAGCGAATATAAAGGAGACAGGCAGAGGCAGAGCAGTTGTCACAGCAGTAGAGGCAGAGGCAGAGTGACAGAGCAGTAGAGGCAGAGGCAGAGCCGTTATAATTCCGAGAATCGCCCAACCCAGAGGATAGATATATAATATTCCGAGAATCATCATTACCCGATGGGTGTTACATATTTATACATAAACCTTATTCTGGGAACGCTTAACTCCAGCGGAAATGTAATGCATATAATACAGATCCATATTCCGGGAATCACACACTCCAACTGGCGTTATACATTCAATATAACACAAATATTATTCCGGGAATCGCTTAACCTCCAGCGGAAAAGTATATATATATATATATATATATATATATATATATATATATATATATATATATATATATATATATATATATATATATATATATATATATAAACATATACAAAACGTATTCCGGGAATCGCATAACCCATTGGCAAAGTATACATATATATCAGTTATATAAGTGGAGCGCTTTATTATAAGAACCAAGCTTTATACGGTGGGACCCCTCCCCAATCGCAATCGGAGATCGCAAGGGGAGCGGAACATCACAACAGAAAGTTGCGATTGCGATTGAGTTCCGGATCCGATGGGTTATAAATCACGATTGATATATGTTTTAAGTTCCGTGAATAGTGGTCAATCGCATCGGCATTAGTCAATCGCATCGGAAAGAAACAAACCATCGCAACACATATTAAAAGAATTGCGATTGCGATTGAAAGCCCGGACCCGATGGGCGTATAAACAATGGTTAATATATATTTAAATTCCGGCCTAATCACATCGGAGATTATAAGAGCATTAGAAAATGCAACAAAGAGTTTCGATTGCGATTGAAAGTTCCGGACCTGATTGGTATATAAACTACAACTCATATAAAACTTGAGTTCCATGTTCTAATCGCATCGGCACTGGTCAATCACATCAGAGAATATAAGAGTTGCGATTGCGATTGGAAGTCCAGACCCGATTGGTATATAAACTACAACTCATATACAACTTGAGTTCCAGGTCTAATCGCATCGGCAAAACACAGTGAACAGTGATCAATCGCAATCAGAGCAGGAGAGGTCAATTGCATCGGAGTATTCGAAGTCGCGATTGCGATCAATCGCAATCGGAACAAGCGCAAAGGATTCAATCGCAATCGGAGCAGGAGCAACCAATCGCAATCGAAGGAGAAATATATTGCATCGATAAACGTGGCAAGAGGGCCCGAAAGGAGTTTTTATATGTTTTAAACAGGTTTTATTATATACGCCGAGAATTGATTTAAAGGCATAATAAAAGGCAGCTAGTGTAATGAAAGTTGGGTTATATATATATATGTATGTATATATATATATATATATATATATATATATATATATATATATATATATATATATATATATATATATAAACATCTGGGATAAACCTTGGTTGCGATGAGCAAACCAAAATGTGCCACGTCCTTGAACCCCACGGGCCTCGCTCAAAGGTGGAGAGCGATTCTTTGTGTAAAACAATTACGACCTGTGCTTATGTTTAAAAACGGCAGATACCATCAACAAGACACAACTTATTGTATGAAAGGGTTGGGTTATGATTAGAAGTCAGCAATTTCATTTCATTTATTTAAAAGGCAGAGTTACACGTATGCAGCTGTTACACCCCACAGAGGAAAGAAAATAAAACAAAGCTGAAAGGAGATAAAACACAGTCACAGAAAAGACAAAGACAACCAAAGAAAAGACAAATGCGTAGCGATTCAAAAGACTAAATGAGTTGAGCTGGAGTTCACATTGTAATTCGAATGTAAATGTTTTAGTTGTTTTTATTGTTTGTGATGCATTGGCAAGTCTCCGAGAGAGAACAAATTCCCACTGTAATGTTAAATTGATACCTACAGTTATATTTTCTGAATAAGCAGATAAAAGTATTGAGAAGGAAGAAGGCAAAGAGACATGACTGTCCATTTCGAATTCCAAGTAGAATACAAACAACAATGAAGCTAGTTTGTATAAAATAGGATAATACCCAAAGGGAAAAAGGATTTGATGAAAATAGAATGAAAAAAGGAGAGAGTGTGCAGTAGAATTAAAGAGAGTTGAAGAGAATAAGCAAGCTGCAAGAAGAATGTGAATAAGGAGGAGCTGAGCAAAGAAGAAGAAGGGGCTGAGCAGAGATGATGCAGGTCTGATATAAGAGTTGATGAACATCAGAGAAGAAGGTACAGAACAGAGCTGATATCCAAGGTAAATCAGCAAGTGTTTTTCTTTTGAAAGAGTAAGGAATTTGGAGCTTCCCTATCAAGTTGTAGCTTGATAGATGTCAGTTGTAGCTGACTGAGGTAGGAGCCTCCTGTAGGTTGGTGCCTGCAGAAAATAGATGGGAGTTGAGCTCGCAAGTTGTACTTGCGTAATTGAGGTTGGAGCCCTCCGAGGGTTGGTGCCCTCGTAGGATTGATGGAGTTGGAGCCTCTTGAAGTTGTAGCTTGCGTAATTGAGGTAGAGCCTCCCGTAGGTTGGTACCTGTAAAATTAGTGGTGAGAGGGATTTGGAGCTTGCCTTTGCATCACAACAATAATAAGATGTGGTTTTCTCCTTTATGGGTTTCCACCTATATCCGTGCCTCTCGTGTATAATGTTCATGTGTTGGGATGTGGTTTATCTAATCTCGCTTAATACATGTTGTTTTGCATATTAAGACTGCTGTTACATTAACAAATCTGCTTGATACTTGCTGCTCACAAATTAAGATTGCTCACATATTAAGTTGACCATGAAATAAAGGTGTAAATAAGATTTAAGGGAAAAGTTTTAAAATTCCATGTATGTGTTAAACTAACTCACCCCCCCCCTCTCAGTTTAACTAAGGGTTCAACAATTGGTATCAGAGCAGGTTCCTTTGGTGTAAGCTTAATAGCTTGAAGGAGATCTGGTTAAGTCATGGACTATCAAAATGTACCTGTGCTAAATACAACAAACTTTCTTGAATGGAGAGATAAGGTTAAAGTAGGTTTAATGGCCTATGAACCTGAGGTTTGGAAGCTTGTATGTGATGTTTACTGCACAGACTCCCCCACAGTGAAAGAACAACAGAGGAATGCCAAGGCAAAAAGTGTGATATATGAAAATATTCATAACAATGACCTTGAGTTGATAATGGATCTAGACTTTGCAAAAGAAATCTGGGATAGATTGCATTTCATGCATGGAATAGACACAGAGGACTGCATTGTCAAGAAGGAGAAGAGAATTAAGAAGAAGAAAAATTCATGTCAACAGGAAAATATTCAATCAAATGAGGTAGCTGCTAGTGTGAATGGTAGTAAGAGCCATGAAGAAATTGCTGCTGAAGAAAAAGCCAAACTTGACACTACTTTTACTGAAATATAAAAATTGAAAAATGAAAACAAAGACCTTAAGACAGTGGTGCAAATATGTGATGAGAGAGAATATGAAGATAGGAAAGAAATTATTGGCCTGAAGACATAGCTTGAAGAGGCAAAGAAAGTAGAAGATACTCTGCTGCAACAAATGAGAGAGAAAAATCTGGAATGTGAAAAATTGGAAGAAGAAGTAGTGAGGCTAAGAAAGAATTTAGAAAAAGCCTAAAGAGAACTATTAATGAATACACCACTAATGAAAAGCTCTGGACAGTTGGACCAAATTCTCAATGCTCAAAGATCTCCTCTCATAAAGGCTGGGATAGGATATGAAGGAGAAACTAGTAAGTCCAAGGCAGAAGATAATAAGAAGATCAATTTTGTAAAAGCTATAAAGGAAGAAGAAGCAGCTCAGAAGATTCCCACAGAAGAAGAAGCCAGCAATAACAATATGTGCAAAGAAACAAACAAAAACAAGTAGCAACATGAAATAACGGAGAATGAGAGGATGAAACAATCAGCTACTAAAGGCTCATATGCTCCTAAGGATGAATTGAACAAATTTGGAAGATGTCAAAGAAGGTTCTTTCCTCATACGGGAAGCATCACTTGTTTTTCCTGCCACAAGCCAGGACATAATGCAACATATTGTAAGACAAAGCCAATCCAGTCCAACCAGCAAAGGATGTAGCAAAAGAGAAGAACCGGTCAAGCAAGCATATGGAAAAGACAATCCTTCACCAGGTACACAAATTATTTCCATGGCTACTGTTATGCATGCAATAATTTTGGACATAAATCTGTTGAATGTAAAATGTATTCAAGAAGGGGAACACAGTATTATACATCAACTCAAATGTACTATGATAAAATAAGATGTTATGTATGCCTCAAACTTGGTCACAAAGCAAAGGACTGCAATCTGCCATATACATTAAAGAACTCTAGACAGATGATGGGATCAAAACAGATCAATCAAAACTATGAATCTATAAGAAGAGCAGACATTATGATGAACCCCAATAAGGTATGGAAGGAAAAGAGAAAGGGGGAGCCTATTATCTCAATAACATAACGAATCCTCCATAGTCTCAGGGCGAGCTGCTCTAGGAAGCGAAGAAAAAATCCATCCAGTGACAAATATGAAGCAACATCCCAGGGGGAGAGAAGTTCATATATAGACCCCATGAAGGTAGTCTAAGAAGAGGTCCATGAAATGAGAACAGCTATGAGATCAGGAAGAAAAAGGAAAATTCCTCTAACAAGAGAACTAGAGAGGAAGAAGAATATCTGAAGCATTCAATAGCTGACAGAGTAATGAAAGAAGAAAAGGCAGCAAGAAACCATGGTGGTAGAGAGGAAACATTAGCCATGATCATCTAAGTTAAGAAGACATCAGCACATTAAGTGATGATCACAGTGTGCAACATTCTGCTAGTATGAACAATGATTCACCTTAAGAAAGATGAGTAAGAAAAGAGCCTATCACCACTGTATCATTACTTCCTTCATCTATGAAAATGTCCCTTGGAGGAGTACAGTTAAGTGAATGATCTGCCCATGAAGATTCCAATCAAAGAAATTGAAAATGTCTTCCTGAAGACCATCCTGTCAGAATAGTCGAATTGGTATATAAAGAAATATATAAAGCAGCAATGATTCTGGAACTGTCATAGAAAAGAAAATGTTGTGACTTCCTTTGAATAAAATGACAGAAAAAGAAAAAGATTAATGATGCCAAGATCAGACTCAGTATATTGATGATTGTTGTTGAAAACAGTGGAAAGCTCAATAATAGAATTTATGAAGGATGTCTTAATGACGAGTAAATATGCAAACTGAAGTAAAATCTCTGCATGGTTTATCAAAGTAATATCAATTGGTGTTTAGGCACGAGCAGCATGCTTATCAACAGATTACCAAGCATTATCTTGCTGATACATGTATGATTGGCATTACAATGGATAGACTAGGGATAGTATCTCTGATATAAAGAGAAAGCACAGTTTCAGGGGGATAATAGAAATGAGAATATCATTCCAGGTGGAGATCAGCCAGCTAGGTCAGGCTAAAACAGGTTCTCAGGATCAAAAGGACTATGGCAAGAATGCATCAAGGTAAAATTCCCAGGGTTATCTGCATTCAGCATGAAAAGGTCAGTAGCAGAGAAAAAATAACATTATCTTGCTTACACTTGAAGTAGTATATTGAGCACTGAAGCAATATCTTCTTCTATATATATAATTGCATGCCTTCTTGAATTTGGTACATGTATATCTTCAAGGCCTCTTTCTTAAGAACAGTTACAAAACAGTGTGAAATCTGTTTGCTAAGTTTTCAATTAAACATCTTGAATATGCTCTTGTGGAAGTTCATCTTGATAGAACAGTCAAAGTATATGAAGAATAAAGGACTAGCTATGATTACCATTTGAAGCTCAAAAGTTATTTTTCATCTAAATATTGCTTCAGCACAAAGGATTTGTTGGTAACTCACCTTTAAAAGAGAGATTGATCATTGACATACATAACCTCCTTATGTCATAAATGAATTGCATGGTTGATAAGTGATAGACCAATACATTGAATGCATCCTACCTCAAGGTTTTGTTGTGAAAGTTCATTATGCAAGTAGTAAATGCATTTGATCTCTTCGATCAAATTCTAGTTAATTCATTGATCACATCAGTAACAAAGACCTGGAGCTATTAAGTGTAATATCATTATCAGCATCCTAGCTCATATCATCACCAACAGGCAAGAAAAGTGAACAACAGTTATAAAAACCATATTGGCATCATCACAATTGAATAGATGTTGTACTGCAGATGATTATTGCAGAAGAAGATAGACTCCAACTACAACCTTCTTCAATAGATATGCATCGCATATGAAGATTATAATATAGGCTGAAGTATAGCTGAAGCAAGCTTGATATGTCACATGGGGCATTCACAATCTTTAAGTGTATATTCAAGTCCAATAATCCTCAAAGTGTTCTCTCAACAAATCTTGTACACAAGTTTAGAGCAGCATGGTACAAATTCAGAAGAAGAAGGCCTAAACACATCTCAGAGAGAAGAAATGAACAGATAGAATGCACACTGAGAAATGTGCAACCCTTTGCCATTGATGTCAAAGGGGGAGGAAAAGCAAGAAATAGAAGAAAAAGTCTTCTAAAAGAAGCTAGACATAGGAAGATCTGGAGGAAGCATTGGATTATCGGTGGATGTGTTGCCATCAATGCCAAAGGGGGACACTGTTGGAAATGTTGTCATTGATGGAAAAGGAGCACAAAGGAGCAGCACCTGAACCAGCAATAAGGCAAAGGAGATGACAAAGGAGGAGCACTTGAAACATCAGCCAAGGAGCAGAGAAAGCATAAGAAGAGGTAGCAAGGTAGCAAAAGAAGCAAGACATATAAGGAACTGAGACATCAAAAGGAGAATTAAGGAGTAGCATCAGTCAAGGAGCAGATGAAACAAAGAGAGCATAAGACAAGTAGCTGAGGAATGAGACAGAGTGATGAGGAACAATTATTCAAGTGGGAAGACTGTGTAGTAATGAGACAGTCTGGTAGAAGTTGATTTGTGTTATTGCACAATGATCCAAGTGGGAAGACTGTGAAGCACTGTTGGGGAGAATACATCAATTCATTCTGCAGAATTAAATCAAGATGAGGAACAAAACTCTGGTAACGTAGTGGAGTTCGAAGTTGAGGAAAATAACTGTTGAATTGAAAGCGTAGAAGATCGGAGCCTCATAGGATTTGCTACAAGTATAACAGGTGGAGTGGATTCTATATACGCAACAGAGAAAGAAGCACAAAGAAACTAAGGCAGCAGACAAAGAAGAGACAGTGAATAGAAGCAGAGGCAACGTAATGTACAAAAGAGTTGAACTTAAGAAATGTAGTGCAAAGAAGGCAGCAGATGCAAAGATAGGCAAAGAACAGAGGTACAGCAAAGGCAGAGGCAGAGGTCGAGTAGCAGAAGCAGCAAAAAGAAGAAGCAGGGCAGCAAAGAGAAGTAGAGACAGGACCATTTGAAGAAGCAAGGTGCAACATTAGACAAGAAGAAGAGATAGAAACAGAGAGATAGCAGAGACAGGCAAAGGAGACAGCAAAGGAGACAGGCAGAGGCAGTGGAAGCGAATATAAAGGAAACAGATAGAGGCAGAGCAGTTGTCACAGCAGTAGAGGCAGAGGCAGAGTGACAGAGCAGCAGAGGTAGAGGCAGAGCCGTTATAATTCCGAGAATCGCCCAACCCGGAGGACAGATATATAATATTCCGAGAATCATCATTACTCGATGGGTGTTACATATTTATACATAAACCTTATTCTGGGAATCGCTTAACTCCAGCGGCAATGTAATGCATATAATACAGAACCATATTATGGGAATCGCACACTCCAACCGGCGTTATACATTTAATATAACACAAATATTATTTCGGGAATCGCTTAACCTCCAGCGGCAAAGTATATATATATATATATATACAAAACGTATTCCAGGAATCGCATAACCCATTGGCAAAGTATACATATATATCAGTTATATAAGTGGAGCGCTTTATTATAAGAACCAAGCTTTATACGGTGGGACCCCTCCCCAATCGCAATCGGAGATCGCAAGGGGAGCGGAACATCACAACAGAAAGTTGCGATTGCGATTGAGTTCCGGATCCGATGGGTTATAAATCACGATTGATATATGTTTTAAGTTTCGTGAATAGTGGTCAATCGCATCGGCATTAGTCAATCGCATTGGAAAGAAACAAACCATCGCAACACATATTAAAAGAATTGCGATTGCGATTGAAATCCCGGACCCGATGGGCGTATAAACAATGGTTAATATATATTTGAATTCCGGCCTAATCGCATCGGAGATTATAAGAGCATCGGAACATGCAACAAAGAGTTGTGATTGCGATTGAAAGTTCTGGACCCGATTGGTATATAAACTACAACTCATATACAACTTGAGTTCCATGTTCTAATTGCATCGGCACTGGTCAATCACATCGGAGAATATAAGAGTTGCGATTGCGATTGGAATTCCGGACCCGATTGGTATATAAACTACAACTCATATACAACTTGAGTTCCAGGTCTAATCACATCGGCAAAACACAGTGAACAGTGATCAATCACAATCGGAGCAGGAGAGGTCAATCGCATCGGAGTATTCGAAGTCGCGATTGCGATCAATCACAATCAGAACAAGCGCAAAGGATTCAATCGCAATCGGAAGATTTCAATTGCGATTCATCGCATCGGCATATCAAAATGAACAATGGTCAATCGCAATCGGAGAAGGAGCAACCAATCGTAATCGGAGGAGCAATATATTGCATTGAGAAACGTGGCAAGAGGGCCCAAAAGGAGTTTTTATATGTTTTAAACAGGTTTTATTATATACGCCGAGAATTGATTTAAAGGCATAATAAAAGGCAGCTAGTATAATGAAAGTTGGGTTATATATATATATATATATATATATATATATATATATATATATATATATATATATATATATATAAGAGTTGTCATAAGGATAAAACGATGGTTGCGATGGTATTAAAATATGCCGCGTGGTCTGTAGACCCACGGGCCTCGGCTCAAGGTGGAGGGCGATTCTTTATATAAAACAATTGCGATGTATGTATGTTCCGCTTGCAGAACTCACCACATCAACAAGACACTTATTGTATGAAAGGGTTGGAATTGCCCTGATTTAAAAGTCAGCAATTGCATTTTGTTTATTTAAAAGGCACAGTTACACGTATGCAGCAGTTACACCCCCACAAAGGACAGAAAAGCAAACAGATCCGAAAGGAGATAAAACACAGTCACAGAAAAGACAAAGACAGCCAAAGAAAAGAAAAATGCGTAGCGATTCAAAAGACTAAATGAGTTGAGCTGGAGTTCACATTGTAATTCGAATGTAAATGTTTTAATTGTTTGTGATGCATTGGAAAGTCTCTGAGAGAGAACAAATTCCCACTGTAATGTTAAATTTATACCTACAGTTATATTTTCTGAATAAGCAGATAAAAGGATTGAGAAGGGAGAAGGCAAAGAGACATGACTGTCCATTTCGAATTCCAAGTAGAATACAAACAGCCATGAAGCTAGTTTGTATAAAATAGGATAATACCCAAAGGGAAAAAGGAGTTGATGAAAATAGAATGAGAAAAGGAGAGAGTGTGCAGCAGAATTAAAGAGAGTTGAAGAGAATAAGCAAGTTGCAAGAAGAATGTGAATAAGGAGGAGCTGAGCAAAGAAGAAGAAGGGGCTGAGCAGAGATGATGCAGGTCTGATATAAGAGTTGATGAACAGCAGAGAAGAAGGTACAAAACAGAGCTGATATCCAAGGTAAATCAGCAAGTGTTTTTCTTTTGAAAGAGTAAGGAAGTTGGAGCTTCCTATCAAGTTGTAGCTTGATAGATGTCGATTGGGCGGCGGGGTAGGAGCCTCCACATGGGTTGGTGCACTGAAAATTGATGGGAGTTGGAGCTTCCTTGCAAGTTGTAGCTTGTAGAATTGAGGTAGGAGCCTCCTGTAGGTTGGTGCCTACAGAAAATCAGTGGTGAGAGGGATTTGGAGCTTGCCTTTGCATCACAACAATAATAAGATGTCGTTTTCTCCCTTTATGGGTTTCCACTTATATCTAGTGCCTCTGTGTACAATGTCTATGTGTTGATGTGGTTTATCTAATCTGCTTAATACATGTTGCTTGCATATTAATACTGCTGTTACATTAACAAATCTGTTTGATACTTGCTGCTCACAAATTAAGATTTCTCACATATTAAGTTGACCATGAAATAAAGGTGTAAATAAGATTTAAGGGAAAAGTTTTAAAAGTTCATGTATGTGTTAAACTGATTCACCCCCCCCTCTCAGTTTAACTAAGGGTTCAAGAAGCAGCTAAGGTTGGAATGCTAAAATCTATGGAGTTTCATCGAAGGTTGTAGTAGAGAGGTCATCTGAGCATGTGGGGGCCTACCTCTAGGGCCACCCCCTCATGAGGTATGAAACATCTCACACACACTCGGGAATCACTTGTAAAAAATATTGCATCACTGGTTAAATCTGCTGCATCACTTAACCATCAAGTATACAGATCTTGATCATGCCATGAGGAGCTGGAACTGAGAAAAAATTAAGTCAGAGGACAATAAAGGGTCCCTTTTCCTGATTTGAGGCATTGAACAAGAGTGGAAGCTGGAACCAAGGTACACCACCCTCTAGACCCGTCTTTTGGAATGAATAAGTTGTTGTCGAAAAAAGGAGGTCCGTCATAGGTGAGGAAATGAGGAATCCTCAACTAAGGCACGAGGGATAATAGTAGATTGACTAATATATTGACACCAGGGATGATGGTGGAATGGGGGGTACTGAGTAGCGAGCTGATGACTTCCCTTGTTATAGCATAAAGGGAATGGTTGACCTGGCAGCTACTGACTCGACTCCAGAGGGGATGGGGGGCATTATGACTTAAGGCAAAAATGTGCGACATGAGAGAGGGACAAAGAAATGAACGATGGAAGAATTTTGCAGGAGACAAAGGGACTCGGGACAGACTCCATGGATGTGATCATGACTCAACTCAGATGCTCTAAACAAGGGTAGCTAAATGATGCTTCCACACAGATCAGGCCCTGTGGGGACCATAAAACCATGAGTACAAGATGGTTACTCACGATGAAAATCGACACGAGAGTGGACAAGTATGAAGGTAAGGTGGTGCCCCAAGTACAAGTCTTGCAAGTGAAGAAATTCAATTTTGAGAATCAGTGAAGTGACCCTTCTTGGATAAAATGTTTCCAGGTAAAGTATAAAATCACCAAAAACAAAAGGATACCCATTTGAGAGCTCGATGAGAGAATTCCAATGGTGCTAATAGTTTTTCAAACTGAGCTATGGTGTGTTCACAGCTGGAGAAATAAAAATCTGGGCTTCTCTTTTAATAAGGCATTTTCCCTCCAATTTGATTCATTTTCAAGGGTAGTTGTGGTGAATGTAGAGAAGAGAAAAGACCCTAAACCTTGCGGCGATCATAACGGACAAACCGACCATTGAAATCGAGATCCATCAGTTGCAAGTAAGAGGCCTAACCATACTGTTGCATTTTAGTGGACTAAAGTTTCGTATTAGGCACCCAAAGCGCAGGAACAGACTGGGTCACACCTTTTGGTGTTTGTTCTATGACATAGGTAGCAGGTACTGGGTAGAAAACTACGACTTGTCCTAGGAAATGGCCTAAAATGTGCAACCTGTCAGAGAAAGGGGGTTTCAACGCTGTTTTTGGCTGAGAGTTGGGATTTTATGGTTATGATGTAGTATTTAATTTCTGTATGCTGACAAACATCATGGTTTTTTGAATGTATGGCAGATTTGAGGATCAACTAGAGAGAGAGAGAGACCTGGATGCATTACGTTCTGAGATCCGAGGGGATCATGTAATTCGCACCGCATTGGTTAGGTTTCAGGTCCTAAAATTGTTGATAATCCACTGATGAGGGTAGGAGAGCCCTTTATTTTCTAAGGATGGCCTTAATGCTTCTTGGAAGGATGGTCTTGATGAATAATCAAGGTAAGAAAAGAATACGAGAATGAACTTCTAGAGAAGGTGTAGAATCATCCCCACCCACCAAGTCGAATAGAGGGACCAAGTGATAAAAATGGTATCACACAAAGTAAAACATTTGAAGATAGGGTATCAAACATCTACGATATATGGTTGGCCGGAGAGACCAGTAGTTTCAACTATCCAAGAAAATGGAGGACAATCGACCATACCCAGATTGATGGGGTCTAGGCCGAGAATTATGGTAATAATATGAGAATATGGCCAGGGGTGCCATCATGCCCCCAAGCATATGTGATGGAGGGGACTGATATGATATGCAGAGGTAAGAATGATGCCCCTAGACAGAGGATTTTATGGAGCACGATATATGGTGTCACTATACCAAAGAGTGTCTTTGGAGATAATGAATTGGTGCTCACTAAGAAAATATAGAGGTTGGTCAACAACAATGTCTAAGGGACCGAGTTATTGATTTAAGATGAAGGAATGATGAGGGGGATTATCCTTAGAGTGATCTGAATTTATATGGGTCTCAAGAGGTTATTGTAAATGGGGAATAATAATGGTACTAGAGTTGACACAACCAGATGCACTAGAAGGGTTGTGGATAATTTCTTCTCTTGGACTCTCAAATATGGGTGCCCCCTTACCCAAAAATTGGGTGTCAATGTAATGGCCACAAGGTGTATGTGGTTCTAATGCATCGTTTTGATGTAAGGGGGGATAGATAAAGTCAGGGGTGGTGATTGCTTCCATAATGTCATCATCGCAATAGAATATAGGGTGACTGGTGGAACAAAGACCACTTGTTGCGGCGAAGCTACTTGACTCATCATCATGAGAAGAGAGGTTCACATCCAATTCCAATTTCTCTAACTTGTTTGAGAGATTTATAATAAGCTTATTCAATTATCTAGCTTCTGATCATGAGCCTCCTTAACTTGACAAGAGGAATCTGCCCCCTCCTTTCCCTTTCTCCTATCATTGTGTTCTTCTTTTCCCTCCAATTTCCCTACTCATGCAAAATTTACTTTTACCTCCAGGGCATTAATTTGAATATGATCTAGTGTGGGATATTTTCTCTCTCTCTTAATGAAGTCCAAAATTTGATCCAAGGATCTAGAAAACACCACTCTAGTTGCTTCCTATGGTGTTTTTATCTCGGCTAGAAAACTCCTTAACATATCCATTCAGTATTTTCTTTATTGCATTAAATTCAGTTAAGAAGTATCCATGATCCTTCTTCTCACCCTACTTATACATAAAGATTTTTTCCAATTCTTCCCAGGTATTAATTGAGTTTTTAGGCAAGGTATTAAGCCATTTCCAAGCTTCCCCATCCAAATATTGAACAAATAATCCCAGTACCATATCTAGATGTTCAATATTTAAATTCTATGCAAAGGTACAAGCGGTTTCAATATGTTTTTTGGCAGTGATATCATCTTCCCTAGTAAACCTAGGAAGGAATTTAAGGTAATATTGGGGCATGGAATTCATAGGCTACTGAAGGTTCAAAGGGGAATATTTGTTGATTAGAAAGCCAAGAAAAAACATATTTTTTATGAGGGGTTGAATAAAATCTACTATAAGCGTTGGGTGGAAAATATTTGTTAGAAGTTGTGGTGAAGGGGATGTAAGAACTTGAGACATACCAGGAATGCAAATATCTTTAACTTTTTCACCCTTAGGGAAAAACTGAATGGTAAAAGGAACATTATTTGTAAGAAATTTTTCAGTTTTCAGATTTGGGAAATAAAAATCAGATGAGTGGAAAGGGCCTTATGAGGAATCCAACTTCCTAACTGAAGAGTAAGGGAAGATTATTTCAGCTTTATGAGAGCTATAAGGTGATATTTCTGAGGTAACAATGACTGTTTCTAGGGTCTTTGGGACTCTTTCTTTCCAGATCCTTTTGGAAATAATTATCTTTGGGTCAAAAACAGGAGGGGTATTTTTCTAAGAGGTATATGAGCGAGTATGAAGCCTCTTAAAATCTCAGATTGTAGCCTAAAAAGTATCGTAGGTCAAATATCTTAACGCACACTTCCCTTGCTCACCACACAAAGGAATGTAGAAAAAACACCCATGGAAAAATATTCTGATTCATTCCCTGACAATGGCACTGGAAGATGTCGTGGTTCCTAGAGACAACCTTTGGGTTGAGAAAGAGATTAGTGCCTACGACATCTTAAAGTTTATGAATGATATATCTATGATATTCAAGATTTAAAAATAAGATGATTTAAACTGGTTTAGATATCCTATCCAAAGGAAGGTTTAATTAAGACAAATAGTGAGCACTCTTTTTAAAATAATTAACACTCAGGTATGGTGGTCTACACATAGAAAACATATCTCCATTGGTTTTTTTAGTATCGGTGGAAAGTGGAAAATAGAGGAAGAAAATGTGTGCATATGGTTGATATCAGAAACCTATGAATTAAATTATAGAATAAATATGGAACAGATGATGTAAATGAAATTCATAAAATGTGGAGTGCATTTAAGGCCTTCTATCTCAAACATCATAGGAATCATTTATCAAAACATGACATAGATGAATCTATGACTTTGAGATTAAGTCCAATAGCTATAATTACACGCCTTCTGAGAGGAAAGAAACACATATGAAAAAAAAAATAAACAAAGAGAGAATCGCATACTACACATTTCAGTGTTTGGAATCACCATAACTTCTTTATTAATCTTATAAAAAGAGCATACATGTCATATATCTTCAGATTTTAAAACATGCATGTTAGAACCATCTCTGGAACATAAAATGCAAACCCATACTAATGATTCCCTTATCCCCTTTATATAGTCTTCCCCAAAAATCAGAACAACTTACAAAATATTCCTTCTTGAAAATATCATAATTGCCTAATCACTCGACAATTCAAGCGTGTTTCTAGCACAATTTTCCTAATTATTACATAACATTCTTGAATTTTTTCTTGAAAAAAAAATGTTTACAAAATTTTCAAAATGACATGGATTTTCATAATTAACCTATCAAAATATAATCATTGTCAGTTGGTTGGTTATTTTGGAAGGGACCTCGTATCAATGATTCGGATTTGTGGTGGATTAAAGAATTGGTAGAATTTTTGCCACAATGTTGGATTCAGTCAAGGAGAGCGGAAGAAATTCCAGTAGGTTATCTTAAAATTGGTGTGCGCAGTGTAATTTTGCCTTTCAAAAAAGAAATTCTTTACCACCCAGAGTAGTTGGAAACCACTCTGCAAATAGTTGACTATGGGATTTCATTTTAGGGTTGAAGTATTTTCATGAGAAGAATCCACCTTACTCTTACATTCTACTAGCAACTGTTGATATTGTTCCCATGTGCGCAGGTTCCCTTGAAATTCCTAGTAGTTGGGAAACCCTGCTATAATCCTCTGATCAAAACTTGAGTTAAATGCAACTACAGATTCAGATAAATCACCTAAATACTCCTCATCTTTGGCCCTGGTTTCTTCTCTCTGAATCATGTTAGAGACTTCAAAAATTTTCCCTATATTGTCGATGATGTCCATTGTCCTGAACTCATTGGTTGATTTCTTGTTGAGATAATTGATAAACTTTTCTATTATTTTAGTGTTTTTACCATTTTATTCTTTGTGTGACAGGATAAATAATTCAACCTTCTTGACTACCATTCTTCACTCTGGAACTAGATTCGTATGCTCTCATATGTTATTTACTTCATAAATAATTTCATCCCAAATCATATGCCTTTCCTGGATGAGAGGCAAATTACCTTTCATCTTATTTTTCAGTTCCTTGATTTCCTTATTTACAGTCTCCAAGTTTATGTTGATTTTCTCTACATTCCTCCTCGTTTCCTCAAGTTTCTTCTCATTTTTTGTGATCACATGCTTGTAGTTCTCTATATAAATTTACACCTTTTTGAGCTCACCCTCTGATAGTTTTAATTCAGTGAGAGCCTTGGTTAGTTGTTCAGTGGGATTTTGTGGGTTTTCTGGCACAATCACTGCATAGATGTGAGAGTCATTTTTTTGATGGATTTCTACAACCTGTTGTTTGAGGGCGACCACCTCACTATTTTTATCTACTAAATCCTTGGACATTATTTATTTTTCACTCTCCCCCTGGTCCAACTCTTTGGATGACACATGTTTAGATGTAGGCATTTTCAGCCTTTTCCTCAACTACTGGATTTTTTATTGTGAGCCCTGAATGATGGCTTCCACAACATCTTTATCATTTGGGTTTACCCCCAATTTGGTAATTAATTATTTGAAGGTATCATTCAGAAAGTGAAGGGCTCTAGAGTTGGTATTTTCTTGCTTCACCCTGGTGGCATATTTTTATAATAGTTTCTCAGCCTTACTGATAGTTAAGGCACTTTTACTTATCTCACAATAGATAATTTATCCAACATGTCTGTGCCTCTTTATTTTTTCCTACAAGGGGATACTAGCCATATCTACTGACAGATTCATAGTCCTGAATTGCGACCCTGATGGGATGGATTGTTTTGAAGGATGATACAAAGAGAATTACATCTAATTTCTTTCTAGTTCTATGGTAGCTAGGAGTATATTCTAATAAGGAACTGAATGTGATGCCAATTTTTGTAGCATTTTGTCTCTAACCCTTTTTTTCTTCTCCTATATCGCTTACCCTTCTTCCCATTTAAGGTTTGTTGTTTATGCACTTCCAAAAAATCAGAGAATTTCTACCTCTGTGTAAGTAGAAGTAGCAACTTGTTGAGAGTCTTCTAGAAATACGTGGAAGCCTACCTAGTCCAGGTTCATCTTGGTCAACCTGGTCTCAATATATTCCTGAGTCTTCTCCTGGAACTTATCCTTCATGTTCGATGATGCCTCCTCCATTTTTGTGTCTCTAACTGCATCCACACTTCTCTTTTGAGTCTTTTCCTTTGAAGTTGGTGTCTCAATTTTCATTTATGTCGTAACGGGCCAAGAATCCAAATTAGCCTTCCATTCAAGTTCAATTCTACACTCATGCTCATAAGCAGAGGCATTAATATCCCTTCTCCTCTTTGATATGACACCATGGGGATCATAGAGCCACACCTCTCCCATTTAAAATTTAAGCTCTTTCAACATGTCTTCTACTGCTAAAATGTTTTTTTGGTGTTAACAATGAACAAACCTACCACCCTACCTAGATTAAACATTAAGAGCTTATTGGCAAGAAAAAAGTGGATTTGATTAGTATTTACTCTCTATTTGATGAATTCTAGAGAAAATATTCTCATGGGCATGAAAATAAGCAAGCGGTGCAAGGGAAGCTCTGACCCATAGACCCTAATTTCAATGTATCCTTCAAACAAAACCAATCACCCACCATGGTATATTTACTGAGGTGAAGGATTTTCTTTTATTGGGGCAGGATTCTAGGAGGGGAAATGTTATTTATAATTTTGTAGACAATGGACATATCAATGGAAATCAATTGGGAAAAACCCTCATTGTCGGGATTTTTTTTAGGGCACTGTCCCAATCAAACACACACTTCCTCTCCTTCTGAGAATCTATAATTCTAAGGCCAAAATACTAAAACTATTCTACATGAGTATACAAGAAAATATAGAACAATATAGAATAGTATCTGAAATAAGAAGTAGCAAGAAAATGTTTAAACTGAAGCTTTATGGATTCTACAAAGAATAAGGGTATGTCGATGATGATGTCAGGTTGCATCATTGTGGGAAAGAATCCTATGTAATCCATAGTAATATCAATGGTTTCATCTTATCCAAAGAGAAAGGCAATAATAGTCAAAATGGGTTGTACAATTTCAAAAAACATGGAAACGGGGAATATGTCTGCAATGGGGAGGGTTTGATTACCAGGTGCTAAAATTAACTAGAGGAAGGCTTGTTGTTCTCCAGTTGAAAGCCCATTATATCTGTAAAAAAGGGTAGTCTCTGTGAATCTCTTAATATTGGGATATTTTCAATAATTGAAATCATTTTGGAGTAATTATGGGGTCACTTCCATAATTTATAGGCCTACTGAAGATATGAAACAATTCCTCTCTTTAATGT
This sequence comes from Pinus albicaulis, assembly GCA_034641835.2. Lineage (NCBI taxonomy): Eukaryota > Viridiplantae > Streptophyta > Pinopsida > Pinales > Pinaceae > Pinus > Pinus albicaulis. The sequence goes on from CM076574.1 coordinate 1,061,306,341, forward strand.
AGGATGTTGTGTTCCAAGAAACAAATTATTGGAAAGGGTATATTGTGGGGGTTATTAGGTGATACAACCCTCACTATATGACCCTAAATGATCCAGGAGGATCTCAAAGTACAAGTGGCTTTTGAAATAGCTCAAAAATCAAAATGGTCAAATTATAGCAAACTCAGCACCAGATACACTTTCTCATTGCCCTGATTCCAACGGCGTGAATGACACTCAAATCTAAGCTCATATGAGGGAGTTGGAGAAAGTAAAAGTTCTGGGTTGACTTAGTCAAGTGGCGGGGTTAATGGTCCTTTGAATTGTAGCGGCAGCAGTCACCAAAACCCGGTCACCGAATTCAATGAAATTGTGGCCTCTTTAAAATGTCTAGTGACCCTACACTAGTACATTTGGTCAAAATTCTGACACTTTAGTTCCGACATTTTTGATGTATTGTCGGAAATTTCCGCAATTTTTCTCAATTTTTTAAATCCAACCAACAACCATCGCTATACCGACATATAGAGACATTGTCAATATTGCGACGTTTAGGAACGTCGTCAGTACACCGACGGTTCGGGACACAACGTGGAAAATGCGAAGTTTCTAAGACATGAGTCGGTATTGTGACATTTGGAGACAAGCGCTACTATTGTGGAGTTTAGAGATACTTGTCGGTAGTGCAATGATATTGGGGAAAAACGTCGGTATTGCGACGGTTTGCAGAAAACCTTCGGTATTGTGATGGTTTGGGGATAAACGTCGCAATAGCGACGTGTAGAGACACTTGTCGGTAGTGCGACGAAATTGGGGACATATAATACATAAGACTAATTATATATAATATATTGTATATATTATATTTTATCTTCCACTAAGGCTTATTTCGTGCCATAATCTTCTTTCCTGCTCTATTTTCCTTCCCCTGCAGCCAGACCATCTATCTATGATTTGAATCAGCACAGAGTCATTGACAGACTTCCCATACAGCTCTTTGTCAACATAAACCCCACCCATTCAAGTGTTGAAACATTGATCTGCTAGGGTTGCATCGGAGGAGACATTAATATGATAGAGTCACGTCAAAGGAAGCATTAATTTTCTAGGGCCACATTGAAAGGCTAAGTGGAAAAATGGTAATGTGGTTTCTTCATGCTTCAAAATTGTTCAGTTTGGCTTTAAAACTCCTGTGCATGTACTCCTCGCATAGTCAGTTCATGTTCTTATTTATTTATTTTTATTATCTTTTATGTCTTGCATTTCATGTCTATTCTATAATGATTTTTGGTGATATTTTCTAAGGTATTTAGAGATCTGGAAATAAAATTGTTTTTAGCTTGAGAGGTACATCTAGAGCACCTTCATTTTAGTACAACAATTCCCTTATTTTCACACCTTAGACTGCATGCACCCAAGACACAAAACAAGGCACTTATATGATTTCTATTCAGCCATAAGCTTAACCTTTTAACTCTAAATTTTGTAGGAAATGGCTGTAAGTTTGGCCCTTGAAATATATAAATATATTAAGAGGGTTTGATGTTTCCCAAGACAATTCCTAGCCATCAAAGCCAACATATTATTAAGTGTTGGTTTGTTTTGCCTTTGAGTTTCCATGTAAGTTTGTTGGTTAGATTTAGATTTGCAGATATCCTAAGCCACATATTTATATGGAGGAGTGTTTCGTAAGGCTGCACAACGTAAATATTACATTTGATACCATTCATTGGGTGGTTGTAACACAAGCCTTTGAAATTAATGAGGTTGCTTACTAATTTTTTGTCTAAATGCCTCTAACAAGTTTTCTTTGTTTATGCCACAACCTTACTTAAGTTGAATTTTTTTGACTTGTATTCACAATGGCAAGTAGGGTATGCTTTTAAATAATTATTTTTTGTTCTATAAATACATTTTTTATGGGTTTATGTATAATTCCTTCATTTTCTACTACCGTTTATTTGATATAGTTTTGTTGCATGCAAAATGTTTGAAGAAACTCTTGACTTAATTGCTACACATGTAGTAGTGTTCACTTCTTGTCTTAGCATGTTAGTTACAAGCTCATATATGAAGACTAAAGCTCTTATTTGTGACCTAAAAAATAAGGAAAACAAGATACATTTATCTACTTCAGATATGCCTTATAACTCTGAATTTGAGTTTTGTTTGAGTCTGTCACCAAAGTGTTTGACAAAATATTTGAGTGAACTCTGTCACATGGATGTCAGGCTTGATGGTATTTCTTATCACAAGGATTATTTTTCTTTCCATATGGCTAATTTCACATAACTTTGCTCCAATATTATTATCGCGGAGATGTTCTATTTTTTGTATCAAAACTTGAATATGCTTCTAAATGACCTTGAAAGAGGGTCAGTAGCAATGGAAATAGGGCCAGTGACATGGGTAATGGAGAGAAGTCGGTTGAGTGAAGAGTGAACAAAAAAGTGAAAAAATGATTCTAAGTCAAGGGATCTAGGGTTAGCAAAATTTAGTTTATTATTTATAAAAAATGAGAAAACCGATAAAAAAACCCAAGTTTTCCTTCAAGTTCAAATTCAACTTGAATTCAGCTTGAGGTTTGGTCATGAGGTTTGAAGAACCTAATCAAACCTAATAATTTTCTTTAGGTTCGTTGAATTTTAAACCTCAAGTTTGAATTTCGGTGAACCATGTGACATAGATGGTATCAATGTTTTTAGCTTTCCAAAGGGATTGCTAAGCTTCTCAATGCTCATAGTTAAGAGTCTTTAAAAGTTAGACCACAAATATCAATTGCATCATAGGCTGATAGAATATGTTTCCCTTAAGAGGCATTAAGGAAAACTAGACAAATACCACCATCTACCTACAATTCTCTCTGCCTTTTCGCTACTCTTTTTCTTTCCAACATGAATCTAACGTGCTTTGTGCACCAACTGGTGGGTGGGTAAAATCATAGACTATTTTGTCTATTACTTGAGATGTTTGCATCATCTCCAAAACGTTAAAACCCTTAAGGAACCTCCCTCACCTCAATTTCCAAGGCCTCTCCCAATATTTGTTGCATGCCTCTTTCCTTCTTCTTTTTTTGCATCTCTATATCACGTTTTCAGATGTCTTATTGGGACAAACAACTAGATTGTTGTCAGAAAGTGTAGCCACGTAGTATACAAGATGGTTTATACCCCTAGAGTAATTATCATTGTATCATTCATATCTTACCCAAGAACCCTCCAAATTTATCTGAAATTGCCAACGGTGTCTAATATTTTTTATAATGGTTTTGAAGCAAATTTCAAGTCTTAACCAAACTGACCTAGAAATTCAAAGATGGGAATTTGAGGGAAAAAAGAAATGTGAAATCTTATGTATCAAAATGCAGTCCCAATTTTTTTCGGACATTCTGATTATAGTAACTTATAGATGTTTTTGAGCTAAGTGGCCATGTTATGAGGGGCATCCCTATTCCATCAAAACCAATCAAGAGTTGCACCTGGCCTCATCTACACCCACTCAAGAGGTTTTTAATGTGGATCTCTGTGTTAATACAAGCCTAATCACCTCACTGTTAGCTACTACGCACCACAACCATGGGTTGTAGCCTCTATTTTTCTTGTTATACCCATCGAAACCCATTCTAAATGCCTTCAAATGGTTCAATGTTGGCTCTAGACGGCTCCATGGCACTTCCAAGACACCCAAGCACTTGAAGAAAATATCCTAAGATAAAGAACTTTAAGAAAATAAGAACTATTTGTTGACTAAATCTTTTGCCAGCTGAAAATCATCTTAAGGCCAAAATATTACAGCTAGCTTGTTAAATCGCTTGAAATTATCCTTAAAACCCCGAAAATCTGCTTGCAAATGGCCTTCAAAAAATTCTAACAAATGACTTTGTGTTCAAGTCAAGGGGTTTCAAAGGAAAATACAAGGTGACAAATTCTCTCTTATCCCCAAAACCGCCAGCAACATCAAATTGGTATTCCGAGGCTATATTCTAATTGGGAATATCACATTCCCCTTGACCATGATGTTGTACAACACCATCAAGCGTGAGCATCATATCCAAAAAAGGAATGAAGGTGTGTGTAACCAAAATCTAGCGAAAAATCCATATATAGCATACTGCAACCAATCCATTATATCAAAAATCACCAGTGGAATCTCATGCCATATGTGGTGACTGGTGATAATAGATCCTACTAGTATCATAGTGTTTTATATGTGAAATCCACGTGTTTCCACAATATGAGAGGAAAACTCTTAACAACTTTGTGCCATTTTGCTACTTTATCAATAACTTTTTGACTAAAAGCATTTGATTAAAGTCATTTAGTTTCCCTAGCTAATGATATGCTTGCTTTATATTCTCCATATTTCCATGGCTTGTGTTAATCAAGAATTTTTGACATGAATAACAACTTATTAAAGTAATTTGGTTTTCCTAAATTGATGCCGAAACAAATTTCACCCCCAACTTGAAACTTGCTTTGCTAAAATTCAAACACAAAGTGTGTACTACTCACCATTACCACCAATTTAGCAGTCTTGACAAGGTCTTCTTGAGGTAGTAAGGTGGTACCATGTCCAGGATCTTTTTTCTTGTGCGCTTGACCAAGTTCGTAGTGTCACATTTTGTAAGTTCCTTTACAGTTCATAATTCAAGATGAAGCTTGTTCATGATTATTATCTGGTTTTTTGTATGTGTTTTTTCCTCTATTTAATTGTAAGTTTGAACATGCTTTTAAACATTGAAACATTTTTATTTTTATACTATTTTTATACTTGATTGTTCTAGTTATGGTGATATAACCACCATTGTATCGTATCCATCTTATCACATTCCCTTGGGTTGTAGTTAGGTGCAAAGGAACTCCAACCAGTTCCAATTCCCTCACATTCCAGTTACAAGGACCATTGGAATAATTGGCACATACCACGTTGGCTCAATTTTTTGGCCATCTTCATTCAAGTAGTCCAAGAGTACATCATGATTACCATGTTAGATATCAACTTGTTAGAGTTATCTCATTAATCAAAGGATGATGATTCTGGATTCTTAGAGACACATCCAAAAGCAATGGCCAACATTTCAATGTGGTGGCCAAGAGCATGTTCTTCATGCAGGAACAAGTTTGTACATGGCTTGTATCCTACCACTACCCTTAGTGAAGACAATGATCTCAGATTTACATAGAATCCTCTATTTCAGGATGACACATGTACACTATGACAAATGAAATGCACTTTATTCTAGACCTAAATCTAGTTGTATATGTAATTCACACATTATTTCACTCAACATTATATAAACATTACTAAGGAATGTGTCAACTACATTTTCAAACCATAAACCATGGATGGGATGGATCTTTGCAAACCAGCCATGGAATCACACTTTGAACCAAAGCTATTATGACGACTTGTTAGTGTCTCCTTGGTTTGGGATTCAAATGTAGGATTGTCAAACAAAGAATTGAAAAAGATCCATAAATGATTCTTTATCGTGTGTGCTTTCACCGTAGTTGCCTTGTTCTTCTTATTTACAATGTTCATCACATGGGTTGTTATCTGGTATGCTACTAAATCAACGTGGGAAACACCTTTAATGGTAGCTATTCCATTAACAAATCTGAGGTACTGGTGTTTGTACCTCATGTCTTTTCTATGTGGATAGTTAGTTGATTACTTCTGCAAGCAGTAGTGAACTTAGAAATGCACTTTATTCTAGACCTAAATCTAGTTGTATATGTAATTCGCACATTATTTCACTCAAAATTATATAAAAATTGCTAAGGAATGTGTCAACTAAATTTTAGATATGTGAATAACCACACCAGTATATGTGTTTATCTTTATTTGTGTAGCAAGGGGTTAGATATGGATCTTACATTTAGTTTATTAAGGACTAAGAGATATTTTTAAGGAATGTACCACTTAGCCATGTATACCCATATTTTAGTAATATAAATCCATTAAGTATGGACACACACCAGGAATTCCTATCAATTAGAGTTCTGAGCTATGGGATGCATTATTCCTTCCACCTTACAGGAATTCCCTATACAAGCAACTAGATACTGGGTTTTTCATTAACCATAACGAATGTAGAAGTCCACTAATTTTGAAGGAATGCTCTTCGTGGTAGTCACTTTGGTGGGAATATGGGGCTATAAAAATATATTATAGTCACTAGTTACAAAGCCACTTCCAAGGCCAGTAGAATGTGTTAAATCCAGCCAATCATGTGACTCTATGTGTATCATATTTAGTACAAATCATATCGAAAATCAGTCCAACGTGTTATTATTTGGGCATCACAGTTTATAGGATAGCGTTCGGTGTAATAATAGTAGCATTCAACATAATAGTAGAAACATATCAGCATTTGACATAATGAGAACAATAAAAATAGAAATCATATAATAGTACGCCAACATATCAACCAGAACAACAAGATTGATTGAAGCAACAATTGTAACGCAGGAATATTTGGTGATTCCATTTTAGATAGATGAACACTAGAGAAATAATGAGGGATAAATGTATTTATCAAGACTTCTAACCTCAAACACTTCATTTCCCTCCAAAAGGTCCCTCTAAAATAAGTCTGACTCAATCAAAACACGTGTCAATATTTTTGTTCGTTTTCTTTGGGATGGACTCCCGAGTCCCAAGTTTGAGGCCAAGACTCCTAAGTAGGGCAAGTGGGGAATTCCACCAGGGAAGTATCTAGGGAGTACTTGTCCCAGAGCTAAATCAACAAGAATCAACCATTCGCGAGAGTAGGGGGAACTTTTAACACTAGTATAGTAGATTCTGAGGTATGTTTATTGCAATTTTACCAAGATGGAAGAGTATGTTGAGCCCACATCAGTTTCCATATCCTATTTATCCATTTGTGGCTTTGTGAGTTTATGCATTATAATGTCTTGCAAAAGACAACAAAAATTTAGAATATATGGATATTCTTGCATAATTGGTATGATTGTGACACTTCCATGCAAGCCACCTGTTTCCAGGACTAGGTGGTGGAATTTTGAGCTCATACACTAGCTTAAGCAATTGTAAAACTGATCATCTCACTAATTTAATTGGATACCGTAAAAATAATTGTTCATGAATATCACCTAGGTTATTGTACCACTTGATAAACAACTTTCAGTCACCTTTCCTTCATCAATGAGATGTAGTACTGTAAGGATTTATTAGTCCAAGTCTGGCATTCAAACACTCTAAAATAATTGATGGGGTGAGGGATGTTGTATTGCAGAGTGGGAAGAAACCAATTTCCTAAAAGTGGAAAGATATAATAACGAGGGGATCTTATGTATTAGAGAAACTGTTGAGATTTATGCTCTCAAGCATTGGATGTGTTTGTCAATTTTTTTGGGAATGGAATCATGTTCCAAGGCTTTATATGCTTATACACGTGATTTTGAATACCCTGAATTAAATGGTATCACTAGAATCACTAGACCCAGTTATAATTCCTTCCATCCTTTATGTCCTTGTTAGATATGTTGTTTAAAACAGAAAGGAGGATTATCGGGAATTTTCACGTCTAAATGACATTTATTGAAAAATATTGGAACATAAGTCAAGATCGTTTCTCCAGAGTCCAAATACAGTGTGCTCACATTATCAGACATAATGAAGATGTATCTCTTTTCTAAATACCTTATGGTATGTGCATCAAAATGCTACTTAAGAGAATTATATTTATTTGACCTCTAGTTATAATGTTTCCATTTCATCTGAGGATATTTGTGTAGAAAGAAGAACAATGGAAACATGTCATTTAATATGTAAGAATTATCTTTGGGGCTCGCACTTCAAAGCCTTCAATAATTTGAGCTATCTCGAAAGAATTTTGTAACTCTATTAGGGCATACCAAAAATCTTAAATGGATATTCGAAGTGAGAATGATAAACTCAGCTTCAGGGTTTTTTAAATTCACAATTTTTTCTGATTGATAATTTTGTTGGCATAAGACTCTCCTCTCTCTTTCTGCACATAAAATTTATAGGGGAGATATTTCTCATTCTTCCTATATACCTGCTTATCATATTCTTCCTAATTTCTTCTTTCATTCCTTCCCTTGTGGAGCAGAATAGATGGGTGAAACAAAAAGTTTCAACTAGTCATGCCAAATTGCTTCAAATTTCACAACAAAGTTTCAACTAATATAGAGTTTAAAATATCTTAACACTTATTTAGATGCCAAAATGACCAGACTGTGGATATATTTTTAAAAAATGGTGCCAAATAATCTGAACAAACAATATATTGTGAATGAAATAAAGCCACCTAAAAAATTAGAATAGTTGTTGAAAATGTTATTTTCCAAGGAATGTGGGGTTTTCAACATTTTCATAAAATTGGAAACAAAACAGATACTTCATAAGAGTTTTAGCAAGAGGTTTTTGACCTATATGATTGAGAGAGTCAATGGTTTTTATCACATGCATAGAAGAGGGTTAAGAATTGGGGTAAATCATAATTTTAGGGACATTCAACAAGCCTCGTGACAAAGCACATAGTTGTAGCTTTTCATATGATTTAAATTCAACTTATAAATAAGCATTTCATAAAATTTTAAATTCAGAGGTGTTCTTTTACCTTATTTTTTTGCATCTTCCTATATAGGTTCATGTTTAAAAGTAAAAATCCTTAGTGACAAGTACAACAACTGTGTTATTAACATAAGTAGGTCACTACTTTCGAGAAAGTCACCTACTACCTAATTCTCAGCCAAGCACTTACCTAAGCAAGATATCACCATAGTCATTGATATTTTTTATTTGAAAACCCAAGTCTGGAAAAAGATGGTCTGAATTGAAGGCGTTTAATTTAGCATTTACTGAAAATTCAATTATAGAGCACATAAATAGTCTTATTCCAGAAAATATATTGGTCAAGATTGGTCTGCAAGGAACTGAAACTTAGTGGAAACTTGTGAGATTGGAGAGGGCACTGCACCAAAGTGTTTAGGAAGTGATAGCTAGTGAATGGATATTTTTGGCTAAGCCTAAAGCGTGTTTTGTATATTCAGCTTAATGGAGCCTGGAAATTTCCCTATAAGAAGAAGCATTGGTTGTATCAGGTTGAAATGATCTAGGAGCCCTATATTGATTCAAAATAGCCATTCTTCACCTCATTTATTTTGGAAGGCCTTCCTCTTGGCCAACAACATAAATTTAATATATGTGGGTTCCCCAGCCCAATGACCCCTTTTGTAGTAGAATGAGTGCCCCTATTTTGGTAATTGTATATCTGCTATATTAGCCTAGGAGTGGACCTAGAGTATTTTCAGCCAATTGCTCCCTACCACCATTTTCTGTAAGTATAGTCTGTTAGGTCATGAACTCCCTTGGGTAATTTAGTTCCAAAAAACATGCCAATTATTTGGAGTTGAAATCTTATATCTCATATGGAAAAAAAATAAAGATTAAATACAAGTTTATTTAAAAATGCTTAAAATTGCAACAAATTTACTTGGTATGGTGGTGTTATAGTATGTTTCAAGTTTCCAACCTTCATTTGTAGGTCTAGGTGCAGGTTAGAAAGTTGGACCTAGATCTAACAAATTACATTGATTCCTTGAGTTTTTTGTAGGGATTACTCCATGTACATAAAATGATTTCCACCCAGGATTCAAATCTCCCCACTCAGCCCAGTCTTGCAAGGTTGAAGGGTTCACCCAACACAAGTTTTATCATACCAAGTGAACACAATGAGATCTACAGATAACCTCCTCCCCATTCAGATGATGATAAATTTTCTTGAAGATCACAATCTCAATTTTAGCTAGGTTGACCTAGTTTTGTGGTCACTTAGACACTAATAAAATTATCTTATTGCATCTTATATTATCTCCTCACGCTCATCATCCTAGAAGGGGATAAGCCACCGACCAATAGAATGATGGATAGTAAACTTGTCACCCCGAACTAGGGGGGCTGACAATGAAGGCTAGGGGACAAACCCCAAAAATAAGGATGGCTTAATGATGGAAAATTGGCCTGGATTTTTCCTAAAAACATCAATCTATCATCACTAACTATTTATTCTAGGCAAGGTATTTAAAGTCTCTCTACCGATTCATTTTAATGCCAAGAATTCAATACACGAGACAAAACCATTGTTATTTTTTTTTGAGTTAGGATACAGTTTATAACGTTAAAAAGTTGGTATTGGTTATAGGTCCATAGTGTTGCATATTTTCTATTTTAATTACATCAATATTTATAATAATTACGTTTATGTCTGTGTGTGTATGTGTGTTGGCTCACACACAGACACAACGTTGAGCCATAAAAGATGAATCTCAAAGGTGTTTTTCAAAATATAAGTGCACATGGGAATTATTGAGCCAACAATGCCTACATATTTCCTTCTCATGAACAAGTCTCAATGTGGAAAATCCATGACATATAATTATGTCAACTTTTTCACGTAATTCCTCCACATTTTTCTAAAAAAACACATTGCCACGTGCTCTTGTTTTTTCATTTTTCTAAGCAAGGAAATGGGAGCATGTTATGCTATTGATGGCGAAGGTTGTTGTTTCTACCTGTAGGTGCCCTCCTATGGGTCAAGGCCTACTACTTCTATCTTGTCACTGAAAAACCTCAAAGATACGTCACTGAAAAATCTTAGAGAAGATGTCCGAAAATCTTTGTTTGTAGACTATTTGAAGATCACAATCTCAATTTACAGTGAATAATAGTGATATATTCATTGGTATGTGGAACACCTAATTTGAATATATAGCTCAATATCCTTTATATAATACTGAATTACTTTTTAAAGGGGGTATATAATGTTTGAGTCAGCAGGTGAAAGTCATGTGCCCCTCATCTTCACTCTAGCCATTTGCCATCTGTTAGCCCATGGTCGTTCCCATGTTCCCCTTGGATATTCTATGTTGCATATGTTAATTTATTAGAGAGACTGACATGTTCAAATCATTATCATAGGCCTCACCCAAGCCTTATTAACATCATATTTCATGGTCTAAATGATAAACATTCACTAGCGGGGTCTTGGCCTTAGGCTCTCATAAGGAATCATTTTACATGATCACTTTATATTTTTGCATATACATTTTGTTTACAAGTCATTAGTACCCTTGACTCAGTACCAAGACAGAAGTTAGTCATATATTATAAACTGCACATATACATATTCAAATAATTCTTATGTGGATGCGTGTTATTACAACTGCATGAGTAAAACAATTCTCTTTATCAAAACAAGCAATAGAATAAAGAGAGAGGAATAAATTCACAATGCTCTTAGTTTTAACCAAACCTTTTAAGTTTTAACGAATCAAACAGAGATTTATTTTTTGAAATTACTAAAGAGCAAACAGTTTGGAGTCTTACCTGGCAAGAAAAAAGCTGAAGCTGAGTCAAATAGTTTTCAATGGACTGTTGCACATTCTGAAGCTGCTCTTCCAACGTAGCAATTGTTGCATCAATCTTAGTAAATTATAAACTCATATTATAGGCCAAGCAAATCACAAGTCTTCTTGTACAGTTCTATGTGATAAATCAAGTAGGGGTATTCTTTTAGTATTTCATGCTTCACGTTTTAGTGTTGATGGTTTTTAAGGTCGAGGCTCTGAAATTTAAGAATTACAACAAAATAGATAGAAATATATGATCCTAATATTTCATTTACAAATTATTGGTGCGGTTATTTAATGGGTTGGAAAATGTCTCTTATATTTTGAGACTGAAGTAATGAATTTTTTATGACGGTGCACAATGCATCGCAAATAAAACCCATCAGCACTACTCCTTAGGGCAGTGTAGTGTTGCTCATTATCACAACACAATGCAGAACTTCCATTTAGTGCACTCCCTTAATTCTTATTGCAATAATTATCCCACGGATGCATTTAATTCACATTAAGACCCTCGCATGTGTGATAATATTATATATAGGATGAGGCCCATGTCATTTTTACCTTGCTCTCTTGTACCTTAAGCCTTTATCTCATTGGTGAAAGAAAGCATAATAGAGTGTGTTATGGTGTTGGATATTACATTAATTCCAAGAGCTAGATCATTGTGCTAGGCATCGGGTAACTTCTTGCACCTTTCTTTATCATTTTTGTCTCTTGGTGCTTCTCATTTCATACGACCCTGCACCTTCTAGCCTTTGACCTTCCAATGCCCCCATTTCACTTTATATATAATTCAATGCTACTCATTTCACATCTTTTGGTATTAAATTTCCCTCATCCTCTAAGCCTATATTTCTATACACTCGACCATTTTATTCTATTCCTTGATCTCATAGCATAGTTGTATGCATATCTCCATGCAATGGTGCCCCCTCTATTAAGCTCTTGTGCAACAATATCGGGCTAAGATAAATCCCCTCGCAATCCCTTTTGTAATGGTGCAATATTTCCCATTAGATAACTTCCATTTCCTTACACAACGATCCTCCCAAATCAAATTTCTTCTATGATTTTTTCCACCGTTGTCACTCTTCCCTTTCTGCTATGACACATTATTCCTCTCGTATATGAGCTACAACTCGAAGCTCAATCTATGGCTTCTTCATGATGGGAGTATATTTAATTTGCTAGAGATTCTAGCAGCGTCCATCACAAGAAATGTAAAATGAAACCAAAATCCGCCAAAGGGAAAGCAACCTAAATTTTACATGGCATCATATATATTGGATTTCATATGTTCTAGGTGTCAGTTTGAGTCATTAGGATAAACGTGGAACTTTGCTCCAGTATTTTTGTATCCTTTAAATCAAGCATTGACAACAAGCTGCATGTGAAATAACCTGCTTGGATGTCATTGAAGGAAATGCAGAGAATTAATATTCATCAATGTAATTTTCAGGAGCTTTGGGTGGAGAACATAAGTGCATCTGTAAGTCTCCAAATATTGGAAATTATTGAGAATTTCTCGCGAGCAGTTGCAGATCAGAGCATTGGGAATGACTAGGGAAATCTTGATTGTATTATAGCAATATTCATGGCTTTTCTTTCCCGCAGCCAACCACTGGTATTTTGGAAATATTTTTCCCTATATTTAACAGTATTTTTAATATTCATGGTGCAACACTAATGGAAAGAGAGAATGATCGCTTCTTGAAGCAGGTGGCATTTCATCTACTTCGTCTTACATTTTTAAGTAATGATTCCATCAGAAAGAGGGTTGTTTTTGGCCTTCAAATTCTTGTGCGGGTAAGTTTCCTTAAGGAGATATGTGGTCTTGCTGAGTGCAATAAATAATTTAGAAAACAAATGTTTGTTTGAGGAAACAATTGCTTATTTCATTTCTGCTTTTTTTTTTTTTGGTGATTTTATATTCTCTATTTTCAGAATTCCTTCTACTATTTCTAGAATACTACACGGTTGCGTAAAATGTTGACAATCACTTTGTCAGAATTGATTTCTGACATACAAGTTACTTAGATGAATTCTGATGGCTCCTTGGAGGAAATTGGGGAAATCCGACGTCTTGGGAAGTCACTGGACGAAATGGAAGTGGAAGAGAGGAGTGGTGATATTTTTAAAGGTTGAGGTCTTTCTAAGAATGCATTGGATGCTATCTCTGAGGGTTCTACACAGAATCATTGGTCATGGTCAAAAGTCAAGAAATTTTCTATAACACTTCTTCGTGCCCTAGATGCAGGAATTGAACACACTCTCCTTGTAGGAAATCCATTTCTTTCACTCCTTTTATCAAGGTTATATTGGATGCATGAATTAACTGAAATTAGAAAATAAAGGATTTTGTAATTTTTATTTCAGGGTTCTATGATTTCAATAGATAGATATGCAGCAGCAGAGAGCTTTCATAGACTTTCTTGGGCTTATGCACGCGTGGTAGATCTACATATCATGTGGCTTCTTCATTTATGTGATGCTCATCAAGAGATGCAGTCTTGGGCATAATCTATGCAGTGCGCAATGGTTGTTGCTGGGGTCATAATGCAAGTTAGAATCAACTTATTTTGATGTCTTGCATGTTTTTATTCAAAGGAGTAAAGAAACTCTGTAATGCATTCAATATCCAACATATTTACGATAGTCTAATCCAGGAGTGCCTACTAACATCATACACCGCTTTATCAGGATAGTTTTACATCTAGTTGTGGCAGCTTATATTTTTACAACACGTTTATGTTTACAAATAATTTTTGTTAGATCTTAGAAGAAAATTGTGCTTGGACCCAAGTTAAAACTTCTACAATTTTATAAGCAATTGATTTATTTTTTTGCAGGCATTGGTAGGAAGAAATGATGTTGTCTGGGAAAGGAGCATGTAACAGCCTTGCGTAATATTTTTCCAATGGTCAGTAGTGCAGTTATTGGGGAAGCATCAGCTACAGAATTTGAAGGGTATGGAGCATCAAAATTGACAATTGACTCTGCTATGAAATACTTGCAGCTTTCTTGTATTATTTACCCGTTATTTTTTATAGGATGGATTTAGTGTTGCATTTGTACAATGCTTACATCTTTAAAGCGGTTGTAAAATGGTGTATTATTTACCATTTTCTTGGTGTGCTTCACCAGAAAATACTTGTTTCTCACAGCTTGTCGTATATACTTTTTTTTTTGGGTTTCATTGTCCCTGCTCTTTCTAAAGTTTATTTATAGGAATAATGGAAATGTTTTATATTTGGTTTTCTAATTTTATTGTGGACTAGTTACTTTTGGCCAGGATGTTGGATGTACCTGGATTTGGCGGAATCTCTCTGACACTTTTCGTTATACCTATGAAGTTGTTAAGTCTGTAGAAGTGGGGATACCATAAGCCAATTAATTGTATGCTTAAATGCAGCTACAGCTAATATAAGATCATTTTTCGTGCATGGTCATTTCATGTAATCATGATCCAAGAAAAGTAAGTTTGAAATGACTTTCTTGATTACAGTCAACACATAATAGTCACAATTTCCTTTTGAAGATTTCCTTCAGCAAATTCCAGTGTAGAACCAAAATTATCAGTTAAAAAATGTTTCCAAGTTTGTTTCCATTCAATGCAACTTTTATCAAGAAATTAGGATCATTTAATATAAGTGGCAATGCCAATTTATGCTATAGTCATACCACTATTTCTTCTAAGCTTAAGCTCTATGTTACTCCATGCGATAGCTTTAGATTTCCTATGGTGCCTTTTGGTTCATTAATTTCATAATCCCATGCACATTTACCTTATTTCCTTGATTCTAGAGATGCATATAATCATAGTATCCATTGTCATGGACCAACAATATCACCACTGGGGTTTCTATTTCACGTCCTTGTATTTTTGCTCGAATAATCTCTTTTGTTGTCTTATCAAGATGTTTTTTTGAAATATGGACAAAGATATGTTATAATTTAGTCTGCCAAAAATGGTTGTGCTCGTATAGAAAAAGGGTCGTTGCTTTCAGTGCTTTATGGGATCCAATATTATTGTGAAATTCAACTGTTGGATTGGGTGAGAGTAGCCATATTCTTATCATATGAAAAAGTATTTCTCTCGAATGGTTGTTTGGGTTTATTGTGAAGTAGGACTGTCAAACCTTTCAAGAAAAAAAAAGAAATATGTTAGGAATATATCTTTCTTATCAAGGTACTAAGGCTAGCAAAAAAATGGCCATTATATCAAGGTGACAGGTGCAACAATCATGTACAAGCAGAAAAAATCTAATAACATACGTTACATTGAACAGTGATCCCAAGAAATGAAAGTTTAAAAGGCTGGCAATTGAAGTTCCAACGATAAGGTTCCCTAAAATCTTTGGGCCAAACAATGCAGGAAAAAACATTGAGGATATTTTTGACTTACTTGAGATGGATAATGATGAAAGATATAAGTCTATTAACAAGAGTTTGGCATGACTGGGAAATGTAATTCTTAGAATTCCTAACATAAAATTCACCACAACAAATTGTGATATATATAAATGGAATGACTTAGTGGTAGTTTTGGAGTCTAGGATTTACTACAATGTGTCAAATGATTGACATTTAAGCTTTTAAATGGGACTCTTAGCAAGAATCAATATTGATTTCAAATATATAGTAAGATCTGGAGATGCTAGAAGTATTTGAATTTTTTAATAAAAACATAGATTAAATGGAATAAATGTAGAATAAATGCCTGAACTAAATGAAAAATTGATTATGCCCCACAAAGTGTCATTATTTGGATCATAAGTGACTGGAGTGTAGAGCACAAAACCGAAGGCCATTGGGGGGAATCAATAAAGCCTTGAATCAATTACATTTCTTAGTAACACATAATTGTGCAAGGGACATTTAATGAAAAATTCAAATTAGTCCTCAAGGAAATAGAATGGTCGGGAATTTTTTTTTTAAATAATTTTTTGTTACCGTCAGAATAATTTAATGAAAAATTCAAATTATTTCTCAAGGAAATAGAATGTTCGGGAAATAATTTTTTTTTAAATAATTTTTTGTTGTCGTCGATATTCTAATGGCTAGTTTTTTTTTAATATTTTTTTGACACCGGTAATCTGACATTTCGACCCATCGCTATAGCGACACTTAGTTTCTTTTAAAATTGTTTTGTGTCGTCATTGTTGCGACGTTTACCATTTTATTTTTAAAATTTATTTTCGTCAGTATTCCAAAGTTTTCTTCCATCGGTATTACGACATTATTTTTTTTTTTAAATGTTTTTTTTTTCGTCAGAAGAGCGACGCTCCAAACATTGGTAATAGTGTTCATTGGCATCGAAATAACGACGAATCGTGAACGATCAGAAGAGCGATGAACGATTTGAAATTTTGGAATTGCGACGACTCCATAAAAACGTCGGAAATACTATCGCAATACCGACGTTTAAGTAAAGTGTCGGAAGTCCGACGCGAGGAGAAACCGCATTTTGGTGCACCGAAAAATGTCTCTCTTGGGTCGCCTATGTGTTGCAAGAGCGACATTTTGGCCATCGGAATTTGGGGAAAATGTGCTAGTGATATTTTTCATAAAAATAAAAAAATGGCTATTGTTGGTTTAAAAAATAAAATAAAAAATATATATAATAATAAGGTGGTGGGCCATGACCCCTGCCACCTCCACCATACACGTAATAGTGGATTTGAATGGATGGTCCGGTGGGCCATCACCCTCGTCGAACCCCAATTATATACAAAATACCACGAAATCTGGGTCGGTGGGATTTGAACCCGCATCGGCTGGGAGGTCCGGCCCACCTTATGTGGCGGCCCAACACTACGATAACCAACAACGAATCATGGAGTGCCACAAAAAATTTTCGTCGCCAAGCAAAACATGTAATAGACGGAGGTGCCAACAAATTGCGCCTATTTTGAGAGAGGTGGGATTTGATCCCCCGACCCCTCTCCAAATATTTACCATATTTACCAATGCTCCAAACCAATTCATGTGGTAAAGTCCACCATATGAATTATATTTAATCTCATTCACAAATGCGCCAACAAGGGAGGCAGCGCGAAGAAAAAAAAAAAATTAGTATTTTTTTATTGCAGGGTCGCAGAACTCTGATCCTGGCAGGAGGGTGGAACCTTGCCCCGGGGAATATTTGGGGCATATAAAATATTTTGAGAGGTTTAGAAAGTATTTTTGTCATAATTGAGTGTTTGGGAAGTCATTTTTGCACGATTTTTTACCAAGAACTCAATGGTTTTGTCCATTTCTGCAGCTGGGCTATCCATTTTTTCAACCATCTCCAGTTGGGAGGTATAAGGGTCTTATGTAAATTTTTCTTGTACTTATTCTCTTTTGTGCAAATTAATGAATGAAGGCCTCCCAACTATTGAGCAGGGGAAAAAGATGTAGTCCAAATTGGACGAACTCTGTAATCAATTCATTGTGTCATATTTTCATGTTTTCATTTTATTTTTTTCTCTTCGTATATGTATGCTTTAATTTTCCTGGTTAACATGCTCTTTCACATGTAATTATTTATTCATCTATAAGAAAAATATCTTGGATCAAGTGATATCAGATCAGGTCTTTGTCGATGCAAATTACATGAGTATATCCTAACTAGAAACAAGCTACAAAGAGGGGAAGGAAAGCTTAAGTTATTTCATCCCAAAGGGGGATGTGTGCCATGAAGGAGAAATATGGTTGATGAGGAAGATCGTTGGGAAGAAGATAAAAATTACCGCAAGGAATTCTACAACATGGTAGAGAAAGTAGACAAACTATTTGCAGAGTATGAGAAGACCGTTAAGCCCGAGAAGAAAGATGCAGATGATCATGGATCAGTAAATCACGGAGATGGTTGAGAAGAGCCCTATCCCTCTACATATTCTAATGAAAATTCCTATTCTTCTTCTCATCATTCTCGCAAACATCATTGACATGCATCTAAGAAACCTTTCGTTAAAATAGATGTAAAGTTTGACTTGCCCATGTATATTGGAGAATGTGATGTAGAAAAGCTTAAAAATTGGATTAGATAGATTGAGGTCTACTATCATATTTAACATATCAAGAAAGATGAGGTAAAGATACAGGTGGCATCTCTTCTATTGAGTGGCACCTTTCTCGTTTGGTGGGAGGGAAAATTGCAAGGCAGAAAAAATTAGGGTAACCTTCTCTCCTCATGGTCAAATTTTGTCTGCATTGAAAAATCAATTTTACCCTTTGGGCTATAAGAAAAAGGAATTAATGGAATGGCAACACCTAAGGAAAAATTACTAGTGTTTGAGTCTAATACCATCAATGAGGCCAGTGTGAAGGCCATGTATCTTGAAAGAAGGGGGATGTATGAACAAAATGACCACCCAAAAAGAGTTGCAATAGCCAAAAGAAAAGGAGCAAATCCCTCTTGTACACATTGTGATAAAGATGGACATGATGAAGAGAATTGTTTGAAACTGAACCCTGAGTTAAGGCCTAATAGAAATGAAAAAACAGAGAAGAAAAAGAAAGCTATCATTGTACAGCAAGACCAAAGAGTCGTAATCATAGGAATATGAGAAGGTCACAACTGCAGGGTTTTCACAAGGTAGACCAATTGACTCGAGGTCATATTTCGGTGACGAAATGAAGCTTGCAGCTCTTGGGATCACAAAAGGTGTGCCCATCAACTTTGGTTCTGATTCAGGCGTTGAAACAATAGTTGCAACATACATAGTACCAAAGATGAAGAGGACACCCAATATGAAATGGCTCCAGGAACTTGAGGAGATGAACCGAAGAATTCAAGCATAGAAAATTGAGCTAAGGAGACTCCTAAAGGAAGAACAGGAGGATAAACGAAGGTTGCTACATTAGTTACAAGCTAAGGACAAGGCCTTGAAAAATTTGCAGCATAACACACCTAAGGTAAAAAGAAACTTTTCTATTTAAAATAATTTGCATCATGATGATTTGTTGCTTTTGAAAAACATACTACAAGAATCGGATCCAAATTTTTGAAGAAAATGGGGTATCAGGGGAAGGGCCTCAAAATTAACGTCGAGGGAATCATAAACCCCATTAAAGTAGAAGAATTACCTTGTCATGCAGGACTTGGGTATGTCAGGAAGGAAGTTTGGGAATGCTCCAAAACAGCCAACGACCCACCAACGACAAATAATGAGATCAACTTGTCACATTCCAGTGACAATGAGGGATCCATGAAAACTTATCAGTTGCACATAGGGAGAAATCATTCCAAGACAATTTAGAAAGTTTGGAAGAGGAAGAATCATTGCTACAAGGACTAACACCAAAAATTTGCATGTCAAACACTCTAGGCCCAAAAAGCACCCATGAAGAATCGATTCATCGAATATATTTGACAATCAAATCCGTCACACGGAGATGACCCATTTACTTTATTAAGTAAAATATGGTTTTTCTAGAGGTAGTAGCACGTTATGGCCATAGTTTGTAAATCATGTGTTGTGAGTAAATGTAAAAGTGATGATGTAAATGTAAAAGTGAGGATGTGTTTTCCATCACTTTGAAATGCAGCGATGATGGTTTTGGAATTTTCTTATGAGTAGTTGAGGTATTGGTTTTTATTATGTAATCCTTTACCAAAGGGTGTGTATTATAAACTCTAGGAAAGTGTGGGGTTGTTTGATTCATGTATGGTTTGTATATGATTTCAAAGGATGTACCAGTTTTGCGTGCAAGTTATTGAAAGTGTGGTTTGGCGAGGACACAGGCAGTGTGTTGGATGTGTTAATGCTTTTGGTGGTCCAAAATATCCCTAGTGGGGAGGGTTGATCTAGGGGGATCTCAAAGTATAAGTGGCTTTTGAAATAGCTCAAAAATCAAAGTGGTCAAATTGCAGCAAACTTAGCACCAAATCAAAGTGCTCATCGCCCTGATTACAATGGTGTGAACGACACTCAAATCTGAGCTCATATGAGGGAGTTGGAGCAAGTCAGAGTTCTAGGTTGACTTGGTCAAGTGTCAGGGTTAATGTCTGTTAAGTCCCTATATTAATAGTGTAGTCCCTTATTATGTTTGTGTAGCCCCCCTTATTGTTATTTTTGTACCCCTGTAACCCCCATATTATTATTATTGTGCCCTTACATTATTATTGTTAGGTCAGCTAGGATTACATTGTGGCCCCATGGACTCCTATATATAGAAAGGAGGTTTTGTCATTTGTATCATTCAATAATTGTTCATTCATGTAATGTATTGGAGGTTTCCCCCTCGAAGTGGCTTATTTCTAAGGCGTTGATATTGTTGAGATTGCAACAAGATGATGAGCTTAGTGGAAAGGAGTCGCCTTCACTAAGTGGGCCCGCAGGGTATTTTTGGCGCAAAGTCTATTTTTAGACTATGTCTATTTTTAGACATATGGATCATGTTCTATGAGTTGCATGATGCTATTTGTGGATGGCTGGTCAAGTCGATAAAAATAGATGGACTTCTATTTTTAGACATACTGGGTGGAATCTGTTTTTAAATTTCCAGTCTAAAAATAGATATGTCGAATATCATTAGCTCTTAATAATGTTTGGACTCTAAACATTATCTTATCCTCTTGGAGCACTTTAGTTTAATGCCTGGATGTGGCACATGTAGCTGAAAGAAGGAATTATGCTATTCCTAGGGTTTATTGGAGCTATTGCATGTTTGACTTCAGTTAGAACTCATGTGACAGAGTTTGGTGGAGTTGATGAGACAGTTAATGGAGTTGTGTTCAGTTTAACTTAGTTGAGATAGTTGTATCTAGTCTAACTAATTGATACAATTAGTGAGAGTGGTGTGAATTAATTATTAATTCATTCACTAATTATAAACTCATAAATCAACTAAAGAATACATCAGTTAACTGCAGTGCATGGACAGTTTCAGTGAAGACCAGTGAAGAGGTACGTGAAAGAGCAAGTGTGACTATCAGTTTTGACTATACTGGTGCATGAGAATTGCACACATATTGATGGAGAAGCCAATGAGGATTGCGCAGTACATACCAGTGGGATTTGAACCTTGATCTGGCAATTATCCATATAAGATTGCACAGTAGAGGCTGGCTAACAGGTGGAGCAGATTGGAGCATGTGTTTTGTATGATCTGAGCTTGTGTAGTGCGTAACAATTGGAGAATGTATTGAGAGCTTGTGAGGAGTTTGTACAATGATTGTTACATGATCTCTATCATTATAATATACAGATATTTGGGGGTTTTCAGATTTAAGATTTCCCATAAATACGGTGTTTATATGTGTGATTGTTTATGGTTTTAATGTGCACATGCGATTGTTTAATTTCCGCAAATTGATGATCAATAGTAGAAGAGGTTATGTATTATGCATGAAGCTCAAATAGTGTGTGATCGGGATAATATCGGTGAATAATTTAACAGTTATTCAAATTTCTACATGGTATCAGAGGAGTATTGATCATTGGAGCAATTGCAAAACATTGAAGCGATTGAGTTTTGTGCTGGTGGAATTCGAATTTGCAGCAGTGTTTTCTTGGTGTCGAAGTTGAGATGTATTTCAACGGATTTCGATTGGAGTATGACCTTGAGGGAAGCTCAAATTATATTGCATGGAAGGATAGGATGGAGGTGGTGTTGGATGACAATGGGTTGAAGGAGTTCATAGATGCTGAAGTCCCAAAGCCTACTTCTAGTGATGCTGCCGTAATTGAGGCTTGGAAAAAGAAGACAGCAAAGTGTCGAAGGATTCTGTTGGAGGGCGTGAAAGATCACATAGTGTCCAGCCTGCATGGTAAGGCTTCTCCATTCTTGATGTGGAAATCCTTGACAGATTTATTCCAAAGAAAGAGCGACCAGAGGAAGTTGGCGCTCAAGGATAAACTCAGAAACATAAAGATGGAGAAAGGCGACAGTATGCCCAAGTACCTCATGAAGTTAATCCAATGCAGGGATGAGCTGGGAAGTGTGGGGGTGACTGTTGATGATGAGGACTTTGTGAGCTTGGCTCTCCTTGGGCTTCCGAAGAGTTGGCACTCCTATCAGGACTCTGTTAATGGTCGGGAGAAATTTCCAGGATGGGAGCGACTTTGGTCAGATCTTGTGCAAGAGGAGATAAGGCGAAGTACCAGGGACGGATCTTCATCAAGGAACTCTGATGAAGAGAATTGTGCTTTGGCTGCCAAAGCAAAGAAGGGGAAGAGCAAGAAAGCTTCTCATTCCGGTGCGAAAGGAAAGAAGCAGGACATGTCCAAGGTGAAGTGCTTTCACTGTCACCAATACGGACATTATGCCACTAATTGTCCACAGAAGAAGAAAAATAAGCAGGCTGCTGGATCTGCAGATGGATAGGCCTTAGCCTCGCAGTTTGAGTTGGATTTTCGCTGATCGCATGCTTGGTCTCAAGTATGATGGGTTCAGTGTGGTTTCTTGACAGTGGTGCGTCTTTTCATATGACCGGAGACAAAGATTTGTTCAGTGATCTGGATGAGAAGGATCTTGAACTGCACATCGAGATGGGCGATGATGGTAGATACAGTGCGAATGGTATCGGTCCCATATCCTTTCAGAGGGAGTCTGTAAGCCATCATATTGAAGGAAGTGATGCATGTTTGATTGAATTTTTTTATTATCTACGTGGCGATGTTAGAAGACAAGGGATATGATGTTGTCTTTAGCGAGGGGAAAGGCTTTCCTCTTGTGATAAGGAAAAAGCTAGTGAGACAGAGGATAGGGGTTTGACTTAAGAACCTTTATCAGTTGTAGGTAGATGGCTACACAACAATGGTAGGCAAAGCAGAAGGAGTGGTGAGACGGAATGATGGCGAGTTGTGGCATAGGAGATTGAGCCACCTTCACCATGGAGCTTTGAAGATACTGCAGCAGATTTCTACTGGGCTTCCTAAGGGCACTCTTGCGCAGTCAGATCAGTGCAAGGGGTGTACCTTGGGAAAATATGTGAAAGCCACCTTTCACGAGAAGGATAGTCGCGCCACGACGATCCTTGAGAGAGTTCACACAGACGTGTGTGGTCCTTTCTCAGTAGCTTCGACAGTAAAGCACAAGTACTATGTGATCTTTGTTGATGATTTCTCTCGGAAGTGCTGGATCTTCTTCATGCAGAAGAAGAGCGAGACATACTCAAAGTTCTATGAGTTCAAGGCGCTGGTAGAGAAGGAATCGGGGAAGCATGTGAAGGCTCTTAGGAGTGAAAATGGTGGTGAATTTATCTCTGCTGAATTCAAGGACTTTTGCAGCGCAGAAGGAATTCAGAGAGAGCTCATAGCCCCCCATAACCCACAGCAGAATGGGGTTGCTGAGCGGAAGAACAGAACGATCGTGGGTGCTGCATGGGCGATGTTGCATGATCAGGGCCTACCCCTTCACTTGTGGGTGGAGGCATGAAATACTGCAGTATATGTGCAGAACCGTTGTCCTCACAAGATACTTGGCATGAGTACACCGGAGGAGGCGTTTTCTGGCAAGAGGCCTGATATTTCCCATTTGAGGATTTTGGTTCACCTGTTTACATTCATGTGACGAAGGATGCCAGGAAGAAGCTGGAGCCGACTGCAGAGGTTGGGATATTTGTGGGGTACACTGATACGCCCCATAACTATCGTGTGTATTTGCCAGACAGTCGCAAGACTGTTGTGCGACGGGATATCAAATTTCAGGAGGAGAAAGCCATGCAGTGTTCGCTTGAGAGGGAGCCACACTTGCATGCAGATGAGGAGCTATTAGTTCCTAAAGATGAGCTTCCGGATGTGGATCAGCCACAAGAGGAAGTTCATGGAGTGGAAGAAACCACTCATGCAGCGCCAACCATCAGAGGGCGCAAGCGCACTACAGAAGCTGAGCGACTGGCTCAAGATGCAGAGAAGGTTGTAGGACCACCTACAGCACAGCGCAGACAGAGACAGTCACCGGACCGGTACATTGGATACATGGCTCTTGTGAGAAAATGTGTCGTGACAGAGCCATCCTCTTTCGAGGAAGCTGTGGAGGACCCCGCATGGGTAGATGCCATGGTGGAAGAGTATGATTCGATTGTCAGAAACAGTGCATGGGAGATTGTCCCAAGACCGGAGGGGAAATCAGTGGTGGGTTCGCGATGGATCTACAAAGTGAAGTAGGCGGCTGACGGGAGTGTGGAGAAGTACAAGGCGAGATTTGTTGCCCGTGGCTTCTCACAGATCGAGGGGATTGACTATGAGGAGACCTTTGCACCTGTCGCAAGGTACTCTTCCATACGGACGATCCTTGCTCTCTCAGTGCAGATGGGGTGGCACATTCATCAGATGGATGTGAAGATTGCGTTCCTCAATGGAGTTATTGAGGAAGAGGTGTACATAGAGCAGCCTGAAGGTTTTGAGATCTTCAGCAGTGAGTCGCATGTGTGCCGACTCAAGAGAGCACTGTATGGGCTGAAGCAAGCACCTCGTGCTTGGTACACTCGGATAGACAGCTACTTCACCGGGCTTGGATTCTTCAAGAGTGAGGCGGATCCAAACCTGTACCAGATTGTGGTGGAGGGGAAGCTGTTGATCATCGTACTGTATGTAGATGATCTGATTTTGACTGGCGATGAGCAGTTGATACTTTCATGCAAGGAGGATCTTGCACGAGAGTTTGAGATGAAGGACTTGGGAATCCTTCACTATTTCCTGGGATTGGAGATTTGGCAGCTCAGCGGAGGACTGTTTGTTTCTCAGGGCAAGTATGCTTGGGAGATTCTGGAGAGGTTCAACATGCAAGGCTGCAAGCCTGTTGACACTCCTCTTCCTGGTGGTTTGAGGAAGGAGGATGCTACTTCAGCGGAGGTAGTGGATGCCACTGTCTATCGACAGTTGGTGGGGTCGCTTATGTATCTGGTCAATACACAACCCGATATATGCTATGCAGTTAACCAGCTTTCACAAGCTATGGTTAAGCCTACCAAGCTCTTTTGGAAGGCGGGGAAGCATGTATTGCGTTATATCAGAGGCACATCGGGATATGGATTGTGGTATAGATAGTCGGATGAGGTGAATCTGTGTGGCTTCACGGATGCAGATTGGGCAGGGAGCCCAACGGACAGAAAGAGCACATCTGGAGGGATTTTCAGTATCGGGTCGACAACAGTTTCTTGGTACAGCAAGAAGAAGAGATCTGTGGCACTCAGTTTAGAAGAGGCCAAGTATATGGTAGCGAGTTTGGCTGCATGCGAGGCTATATGGATGAGGAAGATCCTGGTCGGGTTGTTCGGTTCACACTTAGAGCCTACTGTGATTTATTGTGATAATCAGAGTTGCATAAAACTCTCAATTAATCCAGTATTTCATGATATATCTAAACATATTGACATCCATTATCATCATATCAGAGATTCTGTGCAGTGGAGAATCATGTTACTTTCATACATTCCTACGGAGGATCAGGATGCTGATATCTTGACGAAGGCGCTCACCAGGAGCAAATTCGAATACCAAAAAGGCAGGATAGGGGTTGCAGATAATCCATATCTTTTTGAGAGGGAGTGTTGATATTGCAACAAGATGATGAGCTTAGTGGAAAGGAGTCACCTTCACTAAGTGGGCCCGCAGGGTATTTTTGGCGCAAAGTCTATTTTTAGACTATGTCTATTTTTAGACATATGGATCATGTTCTATGAGTTACAGGATGCTATTTGTGGATGGTTGGTCAAGTCAGGAAAAATAGATGGACTTCTATTTTTAGACATACTGGGCGGAATCTATTTTTAGATTGCCAGTCTAAAAATAGATATGTCGAATATTATTAGCTCTTAATAATATTTGGACTCTAAACATTATCTTATCCTCTTGGAGAACTTCAGTTTGATGCCTAGATGTGGCACATGCAGCTGACAGAAGGAATTACGCTATTCCTAGGGTTTAGTGGAGCTATTGCATGGTTGACTTCAGTTAGAACTCATGTGACAGAGTTTGGTGGAGTTGATGAGGCAGTTAATGGAGTTGTGTTCCGTTTAACTTAGTTGAGCTAGTTGTATCTAGTCTAACTGATTGATACAATTAGTGAGAGTGGTGTGAATTAATTATTAATTAATTCACTAATTATTAACTCATAAATCAACTAATGAATACATCATTTAACTGCAATGCATGGACAGTTTCAGTGGAGACCAGTGGAGAGGTAGGTGAAAGAGCAAGTGTGACTATCGGTTGTGACTATACTGGTGCATGAGTATTGCACACACAATTGATGGAGAAGCCAATGAGGATTGCGCAGTACATACTAGTGGGATTTGAACCTGGATCTGGTAATTATCCATATTGGATTGCGCAGTAGAGGCTGGCTAACAGGTGGAGTAGATTGGAGCATGTGTTTTGTATGATCTGAGCTTGTGTAGTGTGTAACAATTGGAGATTGTACTGAGAGCTTGTGAGGAGTTTGTACAATGATTGTTACATGATCTCTATCATTATAATATACAAATAGTTGGGGGTTTTCAGCTTTAAGCTTTCCCATAAATACTGTGTTTATATGTGTGATTGTTTATGGTTTTAATGTGCGCATGCAATTGTTTAATTTCCACAAATTGATGATCAATACTAGAAGAGGTTATGTATTATGCATGAAGCTCAAATAGTGTGTGATTAGGATAATCTCGGTGAATAATTTAATAGTTATTCAAATTTCTACAGATATCTCTTTTCTTCTATTTTTGGAGCTGGTTTCACAACATTTGGTATCAGTGTTTTGGATTCTAAAGTTTTGCTGCTCCAAACAGGTCATCGTGGAATTTTCGCTATAATGTTTTTTATAAAAAGGTTCATATGCTGAAATTTTTAGAGCACGAAGCCAAAATCCTGAGGAATATTGTCGCAAAATTTCAGAGCTTGGTTCACAACATTTTCGAAGATATAATCCATGGAAGTTAGGGCTTTTTGCAGACTCTTGAATTTAACCTAAACAGGTCATCATGGAATTTTCACTATAATTTTTTTTCTACGAAGGTTCAAAAGCTGAAATTTTTAGAGCGCGAAGCCGAAAGCCAAAGGAACAGCTTCACAAAATTTCAGATCTTGGTTCGCAATATTTTCGGAGATATGGCCTTTGGAAATTAGGTCTTTTTTCAGGCTCCTGAATTTCATCGTAATGAGGTGATCGTGGGAAAATATTCATAACTCTCTCTCTGAGCATCAGATTGGAATTATGTAATAAGTAGCCATAATTACATGAATTTTAGTTTTCTTCATATCAATTTCAGAGCCAAAGAATGAAACAGTGACACGTGGCAAGTCGTACAACTTCTCTCTACTGAACTAGTCCATAATTAGGTCATTGTGGGAGATTGGGCATAACTTTGACTTGAAGAATCCAAATCAGGTCAGACCTATGGAATTGGAAAGAATATTCAGAGGGATACTTTAGGGATGAATTTTAGATATTGAAGATCTGAAATTACAGAGATAATTCAGTTTCAACATCGAGCTTCTCAAAAGAAAGAAAAAGGTGTGTATTTGGTTTTTAAAATTGCATAACGTTTGTTTGAAAAACCAGTTTGAAGTGATTCCAAGGGAATATTTTAGAATTTTTATCAGTATTGGGTTCTATAATGCCTCAAAAAAATAATTCCATACTCATTAAGCCCTCAAAAAGTTATACTATCATGCATGAAGAGGAATAATTTCAGTATGAGATATCAAAATTATGGTACCAAGTGCAACAAATTTCGATCTACGAAGAGCAACCGAAGATGACATAGATAGTTTAAAAGAAGAAATGGAGGCTAAGTTGGATAGTTTAAAGGATCAAATAATAGCTAATATGGATGATAAATTAGTGGAAGATCACACCGAGCATCAACAACAAGTTCTCCAACTCTCAAAGGATAACCTAACTTTGGTGCAAAATCTAATGAAACAATAGGAAGATCAACATCACATCGAAAGAAGTTCTGATGCAGTCACAGAAACAAGAACTTGACAAGTACGATCAATTTCAGAGTATCTCAGCAAGTGGAAGAAATTTCCTGTAGAAGATTCCACATGGGAGGATGAGAATTTTATACAAAAGCATCAAGAAATAATCAAGCGTTGAGGACAACACTTGTTTGAAGGAGAGGGGCATGTTAAGTCCCTATATTAATAGTGTATCCCCTTATTATGTTAGTGTAGCCCCCCTTATTGTTATTATTGTACCCCTGTAACCCCCATATTGTTATTATTGTGCCCTTAAATTATTATTGTTAGGTCGGCTAGGATTACATTGTGGCCCACTAGGATTACTTTATGGCCCCATGGACTCCTATATATAGAAAGGAGGTTTTGTAAATTGTATCATCCAAGAATTGTTCATTTATGTAATGTATTGGAGGTTGCCCCCTCGAAGTGGCTTATTTCTAAGGTGTTGATATCTCTTTTCTTCTATTTTTGGAGTTGTTTTCTGAACAATGTCCCTCCGAATTTCATTGACAGTAGTCATCGAAACTCGGTTGCCAGAATCGACGAAATTATGGCCTCTTTAAAATTTCCAGTGACACTATTTTTTCGTAAAATTAAAAAAAAAAAAATATTGTTGTTTTAAAAGAATATATATATATATATATATATATATATATATATAATAAGAAGGTGGTGGGTTGTGACCCCTTCCACCTCCATCGGAAACATAATAGTGGATTTGAATGGATGGTCTGACGGGCCATCACCCGCGCCAGACCCCAATTATATACAACATACCATAATCTAGACGAGTGAGATTTGAACCCATGCCATATAGGAAGGTCGGCCCGCCCGATGCGGTGGCCCAACACTACGACAACCAACAACGAATCATGGAGCACCATGAAAAATGTAACCACTGAAGGTGCCAAAATTGTGCCTATTTTGAGAGAGGTGGGATTTGATCCCCCGACCCCCCTCCAACTATTTACCATATTTACTAGTGAGAAAAACCACTTCATGTGGTAAATTCCACCAACAAAAGTATATTTAACTCACAATCACAAATGCGCTAAGGTGGGAGGCAGTGCGAAAAACAAGATTTAATATTCTTTTTATTTCAGGGGCTCAGAAACCAGATCCTGGTGGGAGGCCGAAACCTTGCCCTGGGGAATCTTGGGGGCATCTAAAAGATTTTGAGAGGTGAAAAAAGTCATTTTGTGAGAATTGGGCATTTGGACGGTCATTTTTGCACGGTTTTTAACTAGGAACTTAGTTGTTCTATCCATTTCTGTAGCTTGGCTCTCCATTTTTTCAACCATCTTCCATCTTGGAGGTCTAAGGGTCTTATGTAAATGTTTCTTGTACTTATTCTCTTTTATGCCACTTAATGAATGAAGGCTTCCCCACAGTTGAGCATGGCCCAGAGACGTAGTCAAAATTGGACGAACTCCGTACGAAATTCATTGTGTCGTCTTTTCATGATTTCATGTTCTTTTTTCCTGTTCGTTTATGTGTGCTTTAAATTTCCTAGTTAACATGCTATTTCTCATGTAATTATTTATGCATATATAAGCAAACGATCTTGGATCACAAAAAAAATATTCCTTTTTAAGGTAATGGTCATACAGGTTGAAACGAAGGTCAGAGAGGTGGTAGGAGGAGGGAGGGTCATGGATTTCAAATTTTGTAACCATGAGAACTTTAGTATGGACAAAGGGTTTTGCCTCTCAGAATTTTGGGGTTTTGGCCACAGAATTTTTCATTTTAAGCATAGAAGAGAATGATTAAGCATAACAGTATTGTAGGTTACCTGGTGACCAGAAGAAATTGGACGTAGTGGCGCTATAATGGCTTTGCGATAGTTGACAGTCGAACGATGTTGTGAACAGGCGGAGTGATAAGAAAAAATATTTTGAATAAAACAAATTTTAATTCCAATCACTAATGTTTCATGGATTTATGGCCGTGGAACACAGTGGAGTGACACATGGGGGTAAACATGTGGAGACATGTGGGGGGGTGGGGACACATGGTACCACTGCGTTGGATGAGGAGTGAAAGGGAGGGGAGATTGGTTTTGTGAATATCATGCTCACCTACTGAATTCAATGATGGGATATCGTGATTGGTGGAAGGTATGGTCCCCATGTAGAAATTATGATGTAGATTTTTAATTTCTGATAAAATTTTAATCAAAATTACAAGACACAAACCTAATCTACTGTCTTGCAAAATTAAATTCAAAATTTATAACATCAAGCATAAACATGTAATGTGAAATAACATACATGCACATATTATTTTTTCTGGGGAAAGAAATCTTCTAAAAACCCCAATGTATGCTTGCATTAATCTCATGAATAGAGATGTACAATTTTGTTTGCTCAACTGAGCACAACCTACAAGTGAATAACCTATCTCTCTTCTCACTAAGAAGCTCTGACCCAAACTTTTTCAATTTATACCTTTGCTTCAGCCCCTATTTCCTTGCATAATTCCTTCAGAAATTAGCCCCCTATTATTTAGGAAATTCCTCAAAAATGATTGTGCAATTCCCAATGTTTATCATTTGACTACATGAAACACTTGTACACTCAATACTAATCTATAACTGATTGTTACACTACCTTGGAATCTCCCCACAGTTGGGGAACTCGAATTCACTGAATGCACTAGATATTTTGTGTTGATTGATCAGTTAACTAGATTATCACTAAGTTTTATTAACGTCCCACTCTACAACTGGCATTCCACTAGTTCCTCCATTAGTTAGAACTAGTTTAACTAAAATCAAATTGAAATAATTGACCTTTATTTATAGAAATTAGCAATTACACATGCTTAATTGAACTCTAACTTCTCCAACTTGAATTTACTGAGCTAACTGAGTGAAAATATCCATTTCACCTCAGTTAACTACATCCAAGTTGTCTTCTAATGTGGAAATTTGAATTTTATTAATTTAATCAAGCCAAAATCAAATTGAGAATTTCTTGTTGCATTTTTCAACACTCGCTTTTAGCAAGAAATTGGTTATCAACCACCCCTATCCTGCACCTGTGGAACTCAAACTTCCCTGTTGAAAAATCCTTAGTCAAAATGTTAGAATATTGTTCCTCTATCGAAATTTACTGTAGCAAAATTACATGCCTTTGCACACAGTCCCGTAAATGATGATACCAGATATATATGTGCTTTGGTTGATCGTGAAATACTAGATTATCATAGAGTTTGATGCAACTATGATTATCACAGTTACATCTATCATCTGACCAAATTGTCCCACAAGTATCTTTCTCCTCTAGATTGCCTCACATGCTACTTGATTTGCAACCATGTATTCTGCTTTTGCCGAGTTGAGTATCATAAAAATTCTACATAATGTACTCTTTTGGTCTAATGGACTCCCCACCCAATTTGAATCTTTGAAGCCACACAACTTCACTCCCTCTCTCCTTCTATACCATAGTCCAATCTGGGTAGTGCCTCTGAGGTACCGTAAAACATGCTTATATGCCTTCCAATATAATTGGTTCAGCCTAACCATAGCTTGGCTCAGCTAGTTTACTGCATAGTATATATTTGGTTGTGTCTTCACAAGATACATTAGTGAACCCACTAGCTACCGATAAATGGTAGCACCCAATTCTTCACCTCAAGTGGCATCCTCCTTCCTCTAGTTGGTCTCTATAGGTGTCTCCATGGGTTTTTAACTCTCCATTTGGAATATTTGTAGTATCTCATTTGCATACTTGCGTTGAGACACAAATATTTCTCCATCACCTTGCCATAATTCAAAACCGACGAAGTAGTGCATGAGACCCATGTGCTTCATTTCAAATTCCCTAGCAAGATCCTCCTTCCAAGATCTAATCAACTCCTCATCTCTAGTTAAAATTAAATCATCAACATAAAATACAATAATAAGAAATTTACCTTCTACCAGGATGTGATAGAGGTTTATATATGCTTCACTTTTAGTGAAGCCCAAACCAGTGAGATATTTGTAGATCTTGTTGTACCAAGAACAGGGTGCTTGTTTGAGACCCTGCAATGCTTGGTTGAGTCTGCACACATGAGACTCCAAATAAAATGTCTCAAAACATTATGGTTGCTTGATCTACACCTCCTCCTCAACAACCCCAATGAGAATTGTTTTTTTACATCCATATGGTGGATCTCCCACCCCATCTGCACAACCAGAGCAAGAATTGATCTAATGGATGAGTACCTTGCTACAGGAGCAAAGGTCTCCTCATATTCAATTCCTTCAACTTAAGAGTACCCCTTGGCCATAAATTTCGCCTTATAATTATCAATGCTTCCATCTACTACATAATTTACCTTGAAGACCCATCTCGAACCCACAATTGATCCATAAATTTTTGTTGATATTCCACTAGAAAATTTTTCACGACCAATTTGATAATATTATATTAAAAAAATGAGATTCTACACTATTACAATTTTATTGAACTTTAAGATCAGTAATTAGAGAATGCATGTGTATATAAAATATTCAGAAAAGTAGAGAATGATAAAATAAGCTCACACACACATAATACACAATATATGTTCTCTAGGAAACCCTTTCGGGAGAAAACCCAACTAGAAGGTGAGCCATCTTCGCTCTCTTTCTCTATGTGGAAATATGGTTGCAGGTACAACTAAGTAATTCTTGTGGCCATTGGGATGCTAAAGTGCACAAATCCTCTCTATGTGCCCTACCTCCTATCTCTCTTGGCTATCTTTTCTCATCTATGGAACAAAATGCTCTCGGAAGAATGGAATTCATCTTCCTACTAGTGGCATGGTTATAACACATCCCGATAGCCTACTAGTGGTTAATTTTGACTACATCAACTCTTAACTAGATTCACAATATATACTCTTCTAGAGTATTTTACATCACAAACATGTGCCTAGCCCCTTTTCCATAAATAATGGAGGCTGACGTGAAATCCTCCGGCACTATAGGTGTGAAAACATGAAGGTCAAATTCTGAGTGGCATAACGTTTTCATAGGGATGCTGCTTGAAACTATTCTTGCATTGTTAGAAAGGTATATGTGTGTAGAATAGAATGAAAAGGAGTCATGCTAAAGCACCACCTTTTTTACCCCCAAAAAACGTCGTTTGATGCCTCAAAATGTTGCCAAACTAGGTCCCACAAGTAAAAATGGTCCCATGAGCTGATTCCTCCACTTTTTCCACTCCAAATGCATTGAGATAGATGAAAAATAATATAATGATACAATATGGATTACACCTACCCATTTTGGGACACTACAAGGAAAAGACCCTCTAGCGGATATTTTTGAGGAATCCATTATAAAAATAGCCCATATATCCATTTTTAGTGAAGGTCACTAGAGGAGGTTGGCGGGAGGATTTTTTTGCAAATGTTTTTTTGCAGTGTGTTTATAATCCTAACTTGCACCGGTGTACTTGATATATATGTGACGCATTGGTGCATAGTAGAGGCTAAAGAAGCATTGTAGAGTTATTTTT
The DNA here is from genome assembly GCA_034641835.2 of Pinus albicaulis. Classification (NCBI taxonomy): domain Eukaryota; kingdom Viridiplantae; phylum Streptophyta; class Pinopsida; order Pinales; family Pinaceae; genus Pinus; species Pinus albicaulis. The sequence goes on from CM076574.1 coordinate 1,061,340,106, forward strand.
AAGTATCATGAAAACAACAGTGCACTTCATACATACAATGCATCGGTGCGTTTTATATAAAGTGCACTGGTGCATACTATCAAATGGCACACCAAGACACTCAGCATTTCGGTGCTATTTACTAACGATGATAGCCCATTGTTGTTTATGTGAAATGACACATTGACATAGGGTTTCTATTCACAGGAAGCACTATGCACTCCGTATAAACCGGCCCAGTGCATCTCAGTAAACCAGTGAGCTATAAAGAAGTATGGTGCGCCATTGATACAACTGCTCGGTGCGTCTCATAATCGAGCGCACTGAAAAAGGGTTAATTTTAAAAAAAAAAATACAGGTCATAAAAATTTCATTTTTACTTGTTACAATTTTGTAGAGCTCTCAAGCACCGTTGTGACTTTTCCTTTTGTGAGGCGCCCTGCCATCGATACTCCCATTACCTGCATTGCTTTCGTCCACTGCTCATAGTGTGGACTTCGAATTTTGCAAAATTGTGGGAAATTTTGGTTTTTAGGATTTCGTTGTAAATATGCCTCCTCTACGCACAAATTTCTAGGTAATATACTTTTTTCTCACCAAATTAAGCTTTTAGGGGATTAACTTTTAAAAGTGAGCTAAAATTCATCGTTTTTTGAGAAAAAAAAATTCCTACGCAGTGCGTTTGAGCCATTGAGCTCGCACTATTCCTAGTGCTCCCCGTAAATTTACAGGTTACACCGCAAATGGTGTTAACAGAAACCACACTGGGTGGTTAATGTGAAAACTCTATGTGGTACCGAGACAAAGCGCATCGCAATAACAATAAAATACTGCAATGCATGTCAGTTTCCATCTGCACTGACAGTTTAAAATATTTTAAAATTAACAATTTATTTATAGTGGTGCGTTATTTTAACAAGACACACGTAGTATTTTATTTATGGTGGTGCGTTGGTAAAACATACCACACCGGGGCAGTGTGTATTTGGTACCACACTGCCAGTGCTAAAATTTTGCATACTAGCGGTGTGTTGCGCTATAACAAATTCCCTGGGGCGGATATGTTTTATCAACACACCGATAAGTAATATTTTTTTGTTGCTGCAGTGCGTGAAGTTTTTTAATGCGCATCATCAATGGTGCGTGATATAAATTTATGCACCATTGGCAGTGCGTGATTGTTTTTTGTGGTGCACCGAATATTTTTATTCGTTTTTTCGATAAAAGTTATATTTATATATATGTAAATAAATTTTTCATTTAATAAATGATTTTAGGTTTTATGTATGAGGGAGGCTGATGTATTTAATATGTGAATAATTCAGCGATTTCAATGGAGAGAGGAAATACAAAAACAAGAGGATAAGGATGAAAATTTTAACATGATACAACAGTGAGAGGCAAGGGAGAGGGAGAGACTTTTGTACCCTCACCCTATTACACCACCCACCTAGTTGCTCTTAAGGGAGATTGGCCTCCTTAAGTTCTTCGAGGAGACTACATACCTGAAGGGGCATAGTGGGTTATTATGATTTTTGATCTACAGGTGGGATGCCCACTTACAGACATTTTTTTTCGGTCCTGACCACTGGTACCAGACCACTGAGGAGGAAATTTATTTTATTACTGGCCTATCTAGGAGAGGGGATGATTTTACCCAGTTACCTGATGTCCCCATCGGTTATGCAGCAGGGATTCAATTGGTGTACTCCCAGAGATACATTAGGGATGATATCATTTCTCCTGCAGATTTTCAGGTGTCTAGTGGACAACTACGGATTTCTTCTTTTGGTGCAGAGGAGGTTAGGCGCCTCTCACTATTACTAAAAACCATTACACATTATACCAGTGAAGGGTAGCGCATTAGTTTCCCTCTTTTATTTTATGTTGATTCTTTATTTCAGAGGCCACAAATTGTTAGATGGTCTGCCATGTTTTTGCAGAAGTTTTGTATAGCCTTAGATAGATGTCGTTCTCAAGCGTGTGGGTGATTGACCTTTCCGTTTGTTACCGAGTTGTTTTGTTTATTTTTTGAGATGTTTCCAGAGATGAGGCCTACCTTTTCCTATCAACCTCGTAGGCCGATAATACAAGTACAGATAAATATGTGGGGCGAGATGATACCCAAGAGGGACATGTCTGAGTATCCAGCCAGGATTTCTAGTGATGCACTGGAGCTGCTAGCGAGTGTGGATGATCACATGTTCGTGATGGTGTCGTGTCCTTATGCGGGTTTTGATTGGTGAGGGTGTACCAAAATCCTCCTCACACAGGATGAGCCACCATATTCTAGAGGTAGTATTAGAGTTTTCTTTAAATTAATATAGTTTCATTTTATTTTCTTAATTAATTAAAATAAAATTTATTCTAACACGTTCTTTAACTTTTTTTATTAAATTTTTTAATGAAATTGTCTAATTATTTTTGTGTACTATACATTTTGTAGATATTGGCACATTCATTGGGGACATGATTCCACCCCCATCGAATGATCCTATAGATGACGAGGATATGGTGGAGGCCGTGGAGGGTGAGAGACCTCTTCAGGTGTAGATACCTGCGGGGATGCAGTGTAGGGTGGAAATTCGATTCAGGATGGAGTTGGGTGACCAACTATGTAGACTGTTGGATGATGAGGTAGCCTGCCTTGTGATGATCAGAGAGATCAAGACTAATCGTACGCTCACAGAGCTCTAGACAGACATTCCCTACGATATGATGAGCATTATGCATCATATCGTCAGAAACTTCCATGTGCCATGGATATGTTCGACACAACAGCTCATCAGGCAATCATGATCATGAGGAGAGTGATCATTCTACTACTCCACCTCCTCCTCCTTCACCTCACGCCAGAGATGAGCAACCAACATCTAGTCTTGAGTAGGCATATTTTGAGCAGGCACCTCCTGAGCAGACACCATCTGAGCAGGCACCTCCTAAGCAAGAACTTCCATTTGAGCAAGCACCATCGACTAAGCAGGCCTCCACTAGTTATAGTATTGATGTACCACCAAATATTTGACATTTATATGAAGTTCTATTACAATTGTATATTTTTGACAATATATATATATATATATATATATATATATATATATATATATATATATATATATATATATATATATATATATATATATATATATATATATATATATATATATATATATATATGGTGCATGTATTTTATCTTCATGTTGATGTACTTAATTTACATGTTGATGTTCATCACGATGTGTATATTGTTAGGTCATGTTAGATATGTTCATTTAATATGCTTGCAGATATATGTGTATGTTATAGCAGTTATTTGACATGAGATGTATATTTTATGTTTGCGTTGTGAAGATGTTATAAAATGCTTGTGTTTTGTTAGGATATCATGATCACGATGATTAGATGTTTTTAGCGAATTTGAATGTGTATTTTAGACTATGATGTTTGTACAATGCTTATCATGATCGTGATGTTTATTTTTAATATTAAATCATGGTATTTATTAAAATTCTAATTGTATGTATTGTCATGATTCAATTTTATTAAAATTGTAAAATTTGAAAATTTGTAAAATTGTAAAATTATAATTGTAATTGTATGTATCGTGATTGTAATTGTTTAATTGTAATCATGTGTAAAATTGTAAAATTGTAAAATTGTAATTGTAATTTTAATTTTAATTTTAATTGTAATTGTATGTAGTAAAATTGAAAAAATTGTAATTGTAATTGTAATTGTTTTGTATGTAAAATTGTAATTGTAATTGTATTGTGAAATTGTAATTGTAATTATATGTATTGTCATGATTCAATTTTATTAAAATTGTAAAATTTGTAAAATTATAAATTAATTTTCAAATTTGAAGCATAACTACCGTATGCAGTAAAATTGTAAAATTGTAATTGTAATTGTAATTTGAATTGTAATTGTATGTAAAATTGCAAAATTGTAATTTTAATTTTAATTGTAATTGTATGTATTTTCATGATTAAATTTTATTAAAATTGTAAAAATTGTAAAATTGTAAATTAATTGTCAAATTTGAACCATAACTACCATATGCAGTAAAATTGTAAAATTGTGATTGTAATTGTATGTAAAATTGTAAAATTGTAATTGTATTGTGAAATTGTAAAATTGTAATTGTAATTGTATGTATTGTCATGATTCAATTTTATTAAAATTCTAAAATTTGTAAATTTGTAAAATTGTAAAATTGTAAATTAATTGTCAAATTTTAATCATAACTACGATAAAATTGAATCATAGTAAAATTGTAAAATGTATACCGTACCTATTGTTAAATTACCATAATTGTAAAATTGTAAATTTGTAAATTTGTAAGAATATAAATAATTGTAAAATAATAAATCTAGAATAATATGAATTTTTGTAACATAATAAAGTTTAGAAAATAATACAAATAAATGCATGTTTAGAATTATCATTATTTTATTACGATCTTACATACCAAAAATAATAGTATACATTAATATATTTTTTTTCAATTTTGAAGATATATATATATATATATATATAGGGTGCTTTATTTAAGTAATGATATAGTGAAAAACCATTTAACGAAATCAAGTAGTTGTATTATTTTAGAAATTGACATAAAAAAAAAGAACTTGATACGATATATTGCTTTCGAGATCAACATAATTGCAAATTATCAAGTGAAATGATTTTAACATTAACATAATGCAAACCAATTAATTCAAAATACATATTATAATGTTTGGAAAAAAAAGAATCTTAGTTATAATATTAAGTCCTCTTCTTGATAAAACCCATCTTAAATAGTATAAATGATGAAATAACACATGTACCATATCACTCTCTGTTCTCATCACCCTCATTATCTTACAACCCTCTTGGCATGATAACATTATTGTTCTTTAAAATATGTTTTGATCTAGGGTCATGTCTCAATACGAGCGACCAATCCCTATCCAACAAATCTAGGTAAAAAAACACCTTGTTTCAGTGTTTGGGGAAAACATAAGGCTCCTTAGCTTCATCCCACATCTTTCTAGAGTTGATATGTATCATCCTACTATCGCGATATTCCTTTACATTATTCCGATCAAAGGTGTCCCACCACTTGCACCTGAAAATAACACATTGGAAAGAAGAGAAGCTCACTTCAATGATCTCTTGTATCTTTCTGATGTAACCTAATGTCTCTTGTACTAGGTTTTGATCACGGTGGCTAGTTCGACTAGATTGACCGAACTTGACTTCCACTCCACAGTTTTGTGTCATGTGTCCATCATCGGCATTTTCTCTACGAAAATGGTGTTATGCCCACATAGATGGGAACAAATGCACCTATAAAAAATTTAAAAAATCATAATGTCATGTGTCTAATAACCCACCTGTGCAGCCCCAAGGGTTAGCTCAAGCGGTAGTGAGCCAATACGTGGTCCTCTCCGTTGAGGGAGGTCACGGGTTCGATTCTTGAGTCCTTTGGGGTTAGGCGCCGAAAGTCCGCCGAACGGTTTGCCGCGCGTACCATCCAGAAATTCTGGGGAAGTACGCCCGGATTTCCCGTGAGCTTTCCCCTCGTTGAAAAAATAACCCACCTGTTAAAATATATAAAATATATATGTACATTTCAAAGGTGTATTATTAATTTTAAAATGTACATAAATATATTATGACCTAGTTTTTGCACCCAATCCCTATATTTTTTTCATCCTCTTCAACACACGGGTAACGACCGGTTGCACTATATTTCTCTCTGACTTGGTCAACAACCCAACTATTTGGTCATATGATTGGAATATTTTCTTTTAAATTAACATGATAAGGCATGCTTCTACCATTCAACTGTCTGAATTATTTCTTGTCACTATCCCATTTCATCCTCTTTTGTTTATATAATGTGACCCACAGTTGTGTCACTTCGAAATTGTAAAGAACAAATTTATTGATTTCTTAAATTTCTACATTCGCTAATGAAATCAAACAGACATATAGTACAAATGAGATCAAAATATAAATTACATTGAAGTTCAACGTGAATATTTACTTTGTGTAAATTTTACAAATTATAAGTCGCTTACTCTTTATCAAGTGCATTTTTCCATACGTTTGGAGAAGATCTCCTTCTCTTTTGTCTTCATCCCTTTCATCATACCAAATCACCACACCTGGTGTGTTTTTTATCTGCTTTATGTACTCAATGGCATAATAGAAAGACTCATATGATATGTGCCCCTCTCCCATATACCCCTCGGGTTTTTCCCTTTTTCGAAAAAAACCTTTCAATTTCTTCATGTGCCACTCTAATAAGAACATCCAATGAAAATAAGCCACCCAAACTAATTTAACCTCATCTATTGGGTTGATTAGAAAATGAACCTGCAAGTCCATGAAACTTATTGGCAGTTCCTTCTCAAACATACAAACAATCTCAACTATCTCTTGATACCACTGTGTAATGCTAGCCACATGAATCTCCTTTGACATGATCCAATGTAAAAATGCAGATAATTTAGATATGGCATGTCCTAGGTCTTGGGGGAAGTCATGTTTCACACACCCATGCACGAACAAAGGATAATGACACTGCAAAGTTATAAAAACATGCATACAAAATTATTTATGTTTTATAATCCCATGGGATAAAACTTATTAATATAACAAATAATAAAATCATGCTTTTGACATTATAAGTACTTTTAGAAGATTTAAATGGTCATGCGATTTCAACCCCAACAAATGGTCTTCGATGGTGAAGCAGCGCCGTAGTGAAGACCCATATGAAGATGGAAACCTCACACCCATTATAACTTCCTTTGCCAAAGAAAGATCATATTTTTATAAAATCCATGGGACTTGACCTTCTTTGAAATACCAATTAGAGGAACCAACCTCTCTTGTTCTTTCTAATTGTCTTGGTCAATTTTTCTTTTTAGTTTTTGAAGTAATAAGATCTTTCCTAATAGCCAATGTGTCACTTTGTTTCGATGATATGTGCCTCCATAAAGAAGATGATTTTTTTTTTAAATATATGCATGGGATCTAATAAGAAGGTAATCTTAAGATGCTCCCAATATGGGAGGCTATAAAAGAGAGATTTATTTTCCATCCCAATGGGAAATTTCTCAACATAGGTGTCAAAGAATTCAGGATCATCGAACATAGGCTCCCCATTTGAATTGAACATTTCTATGAACTCCTTATCTTTCTCTCTCTCATATGCTCTAATTCATTCAGTTGGTGTCATTATTGCATGCCTTTGGGTTATCTCTCCTTTACCATTGAAAACGGATTTTTCTCTTCTATAAGGGTTTTCTTCTTGGAGGAATACCCAGGAACAGTCATACACTAGATTTCGCAGGTCGTTGGACCATATATCTCTCAAAGAAGGTCCACAAAATTTACATCCATAATACCCTTTTCTTACAAGACCTCCAAAATTACTGTATACAATATGCATGGAACATTAAAGAATATAATGAAGATCAGAACAATTACAAAAAATTAAATTAATATGCGAAATAATATTGTTACATATATAAATAAATCAATAAACCTGTAATTTACTAGAGAAAACTTCTAATCCTGGATAATAATGTGTCGTGTAAGCACATATGCCATACAACGCAAAAATCCTCTCTCCTACAATGGGTCCTGATACATCGTATATATTTATCCCATCCCATAATTCCTTCAATTCATCTACCAGTGGCTATAAGTAGATATCCATATTCTTCACTTGTCTTCTACTATGGACTATGAGAGCCAACATAACATGTTCATTATTCATGGAAAACCATGGGGGGGTATTTTTATTGATCACTACTACAAGCCATATAGAATAATTGGTGTTCTAGAGGTAATATGGGTTGATGCCATCCATGGCTATGCTGAGTCGTAGACTTCGTACTTCATCCTTGAATTTTTCGGTCCATGTATCCTCTATATGCTTCATGGCTATTGAATCTATTGGGATTTACATAACTCCCAGATCACTTTTATGTGAGGCATGCCATCCCTGCAACATTGCTAATTCTTTGCAATGAAAGAGCCTTTGAATCATTGGGATTATAGGCATGTGCCTCAATATCTTAAAAGGACCACATGATTTACCCTTCTTTTTTTATTTATCATTTTATTTATCATACCGTTCATGCCCACATTTCAGGCATATATCTTTGTCTGCAAATTCTCCTCTATATAGAATACAATCATTTGGACATGCATGATATGATATGTACTCAACACCCAACATTTTCAACAATTTCTTTGCCTCTTCGCAACTACTGAGCAAGACATTATCACTTGGAAGAACCTTATCATTGAATAAACTATAGTTGGTGGAAAATATTACATGTGCAATGCCAAAAATTATTAATTTACATAAAATTGACCATTTGTAATGTTGCTTGTGTGACAATGTTTCTCAAAATATAAGGGACCTGATGGTCAATTACCTCAAAATTTCTGAGAAACACGCATTTGAAAAGCCAAAATTTTCTTTGAAATTGTATAGTAACATCATTGTCCCAAACTGAGTAGAAATTCACTGACCACTAGGCCCAAAGAGAGGGGTGGTGGAAGAAAATTCAAGGCTTTCAAAAAAGGTATCAGTGATGTGAGCATCATCCCCTAGCTGATCATCCTTTTGGAATGCATATAATAACATTGTCTCCATGGCAGTCGTATCCCTTAAGTAATCATCCATACCACCCTCTATTTGATTTCCTCCATTGCCAACTTGTTAAGAACTACTATTATTGTATTCATTCCTAATTGGTGAATCTAGACGTAGTGAGAATTGAATAGGTGGTTGATTCAACCATTCTTGGTATCGTTCCTCTTCGATTTTTTCTCTTAATTCAACCTTCTAACGATTTTACATTGTCGTTGGGTGCAATGGAAGATGGTAGGTAGGTCGCTCATCATCACTAGAATCTGAATAATTTCAAAAAATATATTTGAACATGATTAGTAAAACATTGATGATATCAATCAGTAAGCATAGTAAGCAGGTCAATGCATGATTAATTGGTTTAAAATTGAAATAATTACATTATACCAAACAATTTTACCATAATTGTCCCAGGATTGTGGCTAGAATATGGCATGTTACAATTGGCAGGGTGAAGCGGCTGTCCATTTTCATCTACCAACTGCGCCTACTCTTGGTAAGAGCTTCCGACGTTTTGGAACTGTTTGAATATTTTGTGCATCTGAAATTGATTTTGAATCTGCATGAACCTGAAAATTTGTATAAATTAATTTTATTCAGTTAATTGACATGGATAAAATAAATAAATTCAATTAGATAATGAAAATATAAATAAAATATGAAGTAATTATGTCTAGAGCTGGATAGGGAGAACTCTACGATGGACTTTGAGAAATATTATGGAACGAGCTGAATTTCGAAGAGTTGTCCATTTTATATAATTATGAAATTTTCTCCCTGCATTTGAGCAAAATCAACAATAAATTTTGGTGTACAAGACTAAAAGTAATTTCGGTGCCTTAAAAAAGGAGTTATTTTTATCAGTGTTAATGTACTATTAACCACGGTGTTCCGGTTTTATTACTAGATGCATCGGTGTTGTTAGTTAACAAACGCACCGAATATCGGGAAAAAAAAATGCAACTTTATTTTTTTGAAGTGAAAAAAAAGCCGTAGACAGAAAATGAGTGGCAAATGATTATCGGAAATCTAATTTCATAAAAAGTTCTTTAAATAGTAAACACTATTCATTTTTTCATTATTTTTGCAAAAAATTTCAGGGAGGGATTTGCACGAGAGACATACCTACAGCAAGAGAGCACTGTGGAGTAGAAAAATACTTTTGAACAACAACGCTATTTAGAGAATCAAAATTTGAAACATCTGGCGATTCACATAAAAACCCTGTAGTATAGTAACATTGTTAAATTTTGCTGTAATAATTGTTTTTTTACAGTTTGTATTAGATTTAATACACGCATAGTAAACATTTTAAATTTTACTGTGCATTTTACTAATAAAATCATTTACAATCTCTATTCCTATTTACATTTAATTAAAATTTAGAAGAAAAAAACAAAAAAATGCATTCTTACGTTAAAACCTTGCTCCTTCATGTTTATGTGATTGCAAAAATTCACAATTAGGGCTTTTCATTTTAGAGTTATAGGGTTTGTATTACTACATATATAGGCATATGACATCTAACCTGCGAGACCACTTGCAGACTCTGATCCCATTCCCTGTCAACCCTTGCATGATTTAAAAAAAAATAGCTTTTGTTAATCGGTGCACACTGTTTAAAATAGCATACCAGTGCACGCTTTTAACATAATGCACCAGGTGCATATTGACAAAAAACATTGTTTGATAAAAAAACAGTTTTCTATTTGTTTATGTTTATGTTAATTGGTGCTCCAGTATTAATATAGCGCACTAGGTCTCCTATTGAAAAAGGGCACCATACAATGTTTATATTGTAGTGGTGGTGTGTTTATAATAACATATCGCTCTGTTATTGGTGCTTAAGTTGTGAAATTCACACCGGGTGTTTAATTTAGATGGACACACCGTTTTATTGATTATTATTTTTTTAACCTGAAAAGTATGTGGTTTATTTATAAATATATTAATAAATGGTACAGGTTTTATATTGATAAAGAAATGGCTAACAATAGTTCAAATAACAAAAATATTGATAGCACATCCAAAAAAGAAAAAAAGGCAAGTTCTTTGTAAATTATTTACAAAAAATATTATTTTTGAACTATATGTAAGTTTAACTAATATGTATTGTTTAGCGTGTATCATGCAGAGCCACAAATGATGAAGCTCGATGAGATTCTTTCTGATCTAAGACCAAAAGGGCATAAAATCTTGATGGAAAAATTATAGAAGGATGAATCAGGTGAATGAAAAAATACTATTGATCCAATATGAGTTTCTTTTTTGAATTTTCATTAATAATATACTTAAAAATATTAGATAACATGTTTCAAACAATATATTAATTCTACAGGGACCAACAACGAAGGAAAGGAATGTTGTTCAAAAGAAAAGAAAAAAAAAATAGAACATGCAAATGAAAATGAATTTCTCCTTAGCTCATCTGAAGTGGTGTTGGAGGTTAAAGAAAGGGGGAAAACTTTTACCAAATTTTGAGGGATCTAGTGGAACGAATGTATAGATGTGATTTCCTCTTGCAATAAAAAACTAAATCCAATGATTCCAAAAACCAAATTTTATTTAAACTATAGGAAGAGTTTCCAGAGAATTGGTCAATGAGACATATCAGACTTTTAATAGCAAAAACGTACAACAACAAAAAGGAATGATTGAAAAGTAATATTCCTTTAAATTTTTTTCTAGAATTATATGTATATATTACTACAAATAAATCATTTATAAATATCACTTTTGTTATATTTAGTTTTCATATATCGATACAAAAATTAAATATTTTATTTTCATGTTACTTTTTCAGGGAGATTATGAAAATCTCAAAGGATGAACGAGCTGATATCAGAAATATGGTAGGTTGAACGTCCAAAAAGTTGTACAAGGAGATGGTCAAAGAAATGGACATAATTTCATCACACAAGGAGTCATCTCAACAACAACGTGCTTCAAATGTAATATGTAATCATTGAATTTTTATATTAGGTACAATAAATAAATAATTTAGCATTAAATATTAATTTTCAATTATTTTCTTGCAAAAAAGAAAAGAAAATGGAACCCATTCAGCACACAAAACAGGATGACAAGGAATAAAAGGGTTGATATCTAATTTTGTGACTAATTGTTACTTCCTTATAACAACTTAACTATATTTAATTTTTATATATTTTATGTTGTTCTACAAAAATTGTCTTCAAATGTCTTCAAACAGGTGCTAACATACAAAGAAGAACCATCAGAAGAATTGATTCACATTGCGTTAAATATGGGTTGCCAGTATATGTTGGCATATCAGAAATTAATTGTGGAATTTGTAAGTATCTATCTTGTTTTACTTAGCTTCGTCTATAATTAATAGAACAAAAAATCTTATATATTAAATCTATGATTTGTTATGGGGTATAAAACTTGCAGGAAACTAATTATGGAACTGCGCCAACAAATGAATTGTTGAAAGGAGGCATGAAATTTGGTTTTGAAAGAATGTGTATAGTTCACGAGTGAATTGTTGCTATGGTGCATTTCTTTTCGATTTACATTGATGTATATTATTTAATATTTCAATTTTCATTATTTTAACCAATGTAGATACACTAATTACACTTTATTTTTATCTTTGTAGATAGAACTTGAAGAAGAAGAAAACAATCAACACAATGAAAAAAACATTCCTCCAAATAACCCAAGTCATGGAAGTAGCTCGAACAGTGACAATAGTTCTAGTGAAGAATGATGATCAATATGTTTGGATATCAAAGCAAGGTGTTGTGTTTTTTGAAATATTTGCATGTGAAATTAGACATTTTGTTTAATGTAATGGACATAGTGTCCCAATTGAAAGACAAAGGGTTACCAATAACTGTCCTATTTTGTATGACAAATATTCTCTTATTCATATATATATATATATATATATATATATATATATATATATATATATATATATATATATACGTTTTAATTTATTCTATTACGTTCTCCATTGTCCTTGTGAAATGTTACACCACTAATTAAATATATGGATGATTAAATATTATAATGAAGAGATGTGAAATCATAACAAATTCATCCAAACATCACATTCAAATGCGCTAATAAAAATTTAAGTGATATGAATATTTTTATAAGATATGTGTCGACTTTTTATGAATAATGAATTTTAAAAAATCATAATAATTACACTGTAACAGGTCGATGTTTCTACAAAATAGAAAATGAACATCGGTGCATGTGTATGATACTATGCATCGGTGCATTGATACGACTATGAGAACCACACCAAATGGCAATACCAATTAGAATGCCCGGTGTGTGTCACCAACAAATACAAATCAGGCAGATAGGCGTTGCATGCACCAGTATGGTTTTCCTTTAACACGTCGGTGTGTTTTTACACCTTAACGGCCTGGGGCATATACACATCCCATACACACCAGGCAGATAGAAGGCGCATGCACTAGTTCATTCGTATTTGAAATGCATCGGTACTATTTGTATTAAATTCCTTGGTGCTTTAAAAATATAATCTGAATAACACTAGTGCATGCACCTTCTATCAGCTCGGTGTGTATTTGTTGGTGACATGCATCGGGACGTTGCGTATGTAAGTTCCCAGGGGCTTCAGAATTTTTTTTTCCATCCCATTGTTTGGTATGTTTACAGCCCCGGTGTGTAATGTTTAAAATCCATTAGTGCGTTCACACATGAAGCGCGCATGGATAAGAAAAACATTCGCAAAAACCTCTTCCCACCCTGTTTTTTTTAGTTGTGTTGAACTTCTGTTAGTAGCTCTGTCAAAACCTCCGTTACAAAAAACAGATGTTGTAGCAAATGTTTTTTTGACAAATTTTTCCAATTTTATAAAACTCAAAACCTCCTTTATAACCTCCTCTCGAGGGTAATTTCCTTGCATGGGGAGGCTTTTGGTCCCAAAAATCTTTTATGGAATGAGTTGAGGAAAATTTTCCTCCACCTTCTCTTTGGTGTACCATATAGATTAGCCTCTAAGTTGTCCCTTTAACCTAATATTCCAAAGGTCATGCTACCCCTATCTTAATGTTCTGGATCTGTTCTCCAAAACTGTATCTTCTATCAACTTTTCCTGAGCCTCTGGTGCCAAATCCTCAACAGAAGGTAGGACCTATTTATCCTCTTGATCTAGCATGGAAGGCTCATATAGTTTCAAATTCTCTACATTCACAAATGAGTAAATGTGCATATATGGTGGTAAACTGAGTTGATAAGCATTATCACCTAGCTTTTCCATTATATTAAAGGGATCATAACTTGGAGCCTTGATTTTCTTACCATGCCCCTACAACGTCTCCTTGTTCAATTGTAACCATACTCTGTCTCCCACCTTGAATGACTTCTTTGTTTTGTGCTAATCATACCTGGCCTTATACTTCTCCTATGAATTCTGCAGTGCTTCTTGTACTTGTAGATGGATCTACCCTTCTCTATAAATTTTTCAGCACTCAAAGCATCTCCTCTAAGATATTCCCTCACTCCTCCTTACTGCCCATATGCAATATCCAAAGGTGAAGGTGGAAAATATCCAAAACAAGTTTCAAATGGGGACTTTCCTGTAGAAGTATGGACTACTCTATTATAAGAATGTTGTATATATACCTGAATTTCATCTCAGGTCTTTGGATGCTTCTAGTTGTATCCCGTCATAATTTTCACCAAATTGATGTTCACTACCTCTATTTTCCCATCTATCTGTGGATGGAATGTTGTATATCTCTTCAACTTCGTGTCCATCTTCTCCCACAATGTAGTCCAGAATCCACTGAGAAATATTTTATCCTTGTCTAAAATGATTCTCCTTAGTATCCAATACTGCACCCAGACCTGTCCAAAGAACACTATTTTGTTGCTTCTTGTCCACTAATTATCTTTTTATACAGCCTCAGAACACACATCTTGCTGAACCTGTCAACTACGTAGTCATGTCCCTTCCTAGTTTTCAGTAAACCTCCCACAAATTCCTTGGAAAATCTTTACCAAGGACGAGTAGGTACAGGTAAGGGATGATATAGACCTTATTTCATATTACTAGGCTTGTTGGCACAACAAATCATGCATCCTCTTATGAACCTAGCTACCTACTCTTGATTCTTGGGCCAATATCCATTCCTCTGCAAGTTAGCGACGATCTTCCGTACACCAAATTTCCATGGAACCTTGGAGGTGTGAGCCTTTCTAATCTGCTATAATTGCTAAACTTTAGGAACATATAGCTTATCCAGCTTGTAGAGTAACTCATCCTGGAGATGGTAGTCAACAGTGTTGTCACCATCATGCACATGAATTTGACTTTGCAAGTGTTGATACACCTCCTTGAATTCCTCATGATCCGAGTGGATATTGGTGGCCACCCACCTATTCCAGTTGGCCCCCCACCATTATTTCTTTCATTTTTTCAGTTTCCTTAATTATAGCACAATTTACTATTTTTAGCAGTTTTTCGGGTCCTGAACTTCCGGAGATGTGAGTAAATCATCCTAGAGATGATAGTCAACGGTGTTGTCGCCATCGTGCACATGAATCTAACTTTGCAAGTGCTGATACACCTCCTTGAATTCCTCATTATCAAAGTGGATATTGGTGGACACCCAGCTATTCCACTTGGCCCCCCACCATTGTTTCTTTTAGTTTTTCAGTTTCCTTAATTATAGCATAGTTTACTATTTTTAGCATTTTTTCGGGTCTTGAACTTCCAGATCCATTTTGAGGCACTAAACGATGCTTTTTGGGAAAACCAAGAAAAACATGGAAGTTCCTTTGATGTTTCTCACTCAAAATTTGTAGTCCTTGGATAGATATTCTAACGAGATATTGAGCGAGTCAAACAAAGATCATATGCCAAAGTTACATCCCCGGGAAGTTGATGTACCAATTTACCCAAACGAGGCCCATAGCTATGGAATTTCATATCCTAGGGTTAGGTCTTTGGATGTTTATGGTTTTCCATTTTTCCTCACTAATAAATAGGCCATTGAGCCTCATTGTAAAATAGTTCAGAAGCTTGTAGCCACCACATCTCTTCTCAGAGATAAGCTACCAGTGCCCTAGCTAGTTTATCTCCATTTTGTTTGTAAGCATATTTCGGTTATTTGTTATTAATCAAATGAAGTTTTATTTTTGCTGAATCTCTCTGTTTATGTGTATTTTTTTATTTCATTATGTTCCTTCATAAATCCAGATCAGTGGTATCATAACGGTCTGCTCTTTCTCGATCCTTCTACGCATGTCCCCAATGAGGTCGGGGTATAAGGAGTTAGGGCTCGATCTGGTTGAACCTTTGCAAGATCAGCCACGCAAATCCCAATGGTTGCCCATGCTGGAAGAAAAGAAAGATGAGGGACCATGATATCCTATCAAAATATTACTCGAGGATGCCCTCGAGAAACAAAGGAACACGATGATGGATAAATTTTCCCAGGTCCTTCAACGGCTGCCCACCAGCGGCACATCTACATCCAACAGCCACTCTGGATACGCCACTCCTTTTATACAAGTAAAATTTGACATTCCCATATTTGAGGGAAAAATAGATGCAGACGTCGTAGATATATGGTTCAATCTATTAGAAGGAGATTTCTCGGTTCATGAATTTTCTGACTGAGAAAGGATTAATTTTGCACTCCTTAAAGCCACCCCCCATGTCAAGGACTAGTGGGAAACCTACTGGGAGAAAAAGGGTGAGGGGTAACTCTCTCTGTTCTCGACCGCACCCACTTGGAATTATTTCTGAGATGTCGTCAAGGAACAATATTATCCCGTGGGGATCTATGAGGACAAATAAATACAATGGACTATGCTACGGCAGCAAAGGGATCAAGATGTGCATGAGCTGGTGAATCCGTTCCATACCCTGTGCACAAATTTGGGTATCAAATATTCAGAGAAACATTTGGTGTTAAAATACCGCAGTTTTCTACAGAGATACATTCATGAGGAAATGGAATTCCTCGACATCTCCTTACTTGGTGTGGCATACCGATATGATGCCAAGATTGAGCAAAATTTCAAACAGAAGAAGCGAGACTTTGTATATATGAATCAAAAGGAAGGGAAAGGTGCCCCCAAACTGCAAAACAAAGGACAAATCCAAGGTGGGGTGACCTAGGACAACCCGACAAAGCTGCAAGAAAAGAAAAACACCGTGAAGCCAAAGAAGGACACAGGGAAGTGGTGAGAGTTCCATAAGAGCTCCACTCACAACACAAGTCAGTGTCAATCCAAGCAGTCATTGGTGGTCGATTTGAAGGCTTCTGAATCGGATGCATGCTCTGATTCTAAATCAAAACCCAAAAATGGGAATGAAAAAGGGAAGCATATTATCGATGCGGAGCCCAATGCCACCATCACCACCATGAAGATCTAGAACGAGGAACCAGAAGATCCAGAGGAGGGGGAGCACCTCTTCCATTCCCAGATGTGGGTAAAGGGTTCCCCGCTATAGTTCATTGTCGAAAGTAGGAGTCAAAAGAACCTCTTCTCAGTCGAGGTCATGAAGCGGTTGGGCTTTCCGACCACAACACACCCACAACCATACACCATCGGGTGGCTTCACCAAGGACGAGCTCTCTGCGTCAGCCAGCATTGTCACCTTCCCTACAGCATCAAGCCCTTCAAGGATGAGATATTATGTGAAATTTCTCCTCTTGATATTTCTTATGTATTATTAGGCCAACCATACTTGTGGAACCGACATCCTATGTATGAGTCATGAACTCGTGTTGTTATTGTTACTTTAAGCAATATGTTTTACAGGATATTAGAGGCAGCATCGCCTATTGCCATCTCTTTGGTTACTACAAAACAGTGCAGTAAGTTCATTTCAAAAACCAGGAAATTTGTTTTCCTCATGATCTGCCCTCGGGTTAACAAAAATATTATGGCCACGACCTCCAAACACGGTTCCTCCACATGGAAACAATAGATGGACAAGGTCGTGGAGGAGTATGAAGACATCTTCACCTCCCCCGTAGAGGTGCCTCTACACTATTAGGTCAAGCACTCCATCGATCTAACCTGAGGTATGCCATTTCCCAATGGACCAACCTATCGGTGCTCTGTTTTGGAGAACAATGAAATCAAGAGGAAAATTCAGGAGCAATTGCAGAAAGGTCACATCTGGTCGAGTTCATCGCCTTGTGGGAGCCTGATCATGTCGGTGCAGAATAAGGATGGGACTTGGAGACTTTTTATTGACTATTGAGTGCTAAACAAGATCATTATCTGGAATAGGTACCTGATCCCATGGATTGATGACCTTCTGGACCAACTCAAAGGGGTAGAATATTTCAGTAATATTGACTTGAAGTCTTGGTATCACCAAGTACCAATCGAACCCTCTGATGTGTGGAAGATTGCCATCAAATCCAAGGAGGGCCTTTTCTAATGCTTGGTCATGCCTTTTAGGTTGACGAATCCCCCCACAACCTTCATGAGGCTAATGGAATACATCTTGCAGCCATTCACCAACTCATTTGTACTGGTGTACTTGGATGACATCCTGATCTTCAGAAGACTTGGGAAGAGCACCTCCACCACATTCGACAAGTCCTCCAAACAATGCAGAAACACAATTTGTGTGTCAATTTGGAGAAGTGAACTTTTTTCATGACCCGGGTTCAGTATCTGGGATACATTATTGATGAGCGGGGGTGCATGTGGATCCATCCAAGACCCAAGTCATTCGGGATTGGCCAGCCCAAACCGCTCTAACAGAGCTCCGCAAATTTTTGTGTCTTGCTAATTTCTACCACAAGTTCACGTTGGGATTCTCTAATATCACTTAGCCCTTTATTCAAGTCACCAAGGTAGGGGCAAAAGATAAATTCTTTTAGTCTGAATGTCAACAGAAGGAATTTGTAGAGTTGAAGCATATCCTCTGCTCTGCACTAGTGCTCAAATTACCATATTTGCAACAACCATTTGAGATCGAGGCAAATGCCTCTCACTATGCTATTGGGGTAGTTCTTACTCAATAGGGGCATCCAATGGCATATCACATTGAGACACTTTCTGAAACAGTCCAAAAGTATCCCACTTATGACAAAGAGATGTATTTCATTGTGTAGGCTTTCCGACAATGGAAAAATTACATTTTGGGAAAGGAAACGATCATCCACATGGACCACCAACCCCTGCATTTCATATAGACACAAGGGAAAATTAAAAATGATCACCATCAGAAGTGGTCCACATACCTGCAACAATTTCATTTGAAAATCAAGTACAAGAAGGGAAACACCAATAATCTTGCAGACTGCCTTAGTCGACCATTGTTCGTGGCGCTAACCATTATGCTCAGATATTGTGGGCATGAGACTTCCAATTGGCCGCTTCTCTACTAACGCGGTCCAGAATTCGGAAACACATACAATATGCTCTTGAAGGCTAAGAAAGTTCCAGATTTTCACGTCTTGGATGCCATGTTATGTCACCTGGGACACCTTTTTGTTCCTTCAAGCGAGCCTGCCAAGATTATTTGGGAATCACACTACAGTTGGTTCACTGGGAATTTTTGGGTCGAGAAAACAGTGGCCAAACCTTCGACAGGATGTCAAGAAGTACATCAAGTCTTTCACTGCCTATGCCATTGAAAAAATGGCCATCAAGAAGCAAGGCCTCTACATTTAGCTGCCTACCCCTAGTTGACCTTGGGAATACATCTCCATGGATTACATGTTGGGCTTTCCTTCTACTAAGCATGGAAATGACTGTGTTTTTTTGGTCGTCGACAGATTCTCGAAGATGGCCATTATGACAGCTTGTAAGAAGAATATCACAGTAGAATCCACTGCTAAAATATTCTTTGAATGAGTATGGGTACACTTTTGGATCCCACAGTATATCATCTCAGATCGGGACAACATTTTCCACATTACATTTTGGTCCAGAATCTGGTCGATGCTGGACAATGAGATCACCAAGTCCACAACTTTCCATCTGCAAACTAATGGCCAAATAGAGGTCGTCAACCGGATGATCGTACACATTTTGTGCATGTAAAACTCAAATCATCCACGCACATGGGACGAGAGTGTCCCCTATGTACATAATATCTGTAACTGGACTCTCCATAGCTCAACCAACCATAGCCCCTTTCAGGTGGGCTTGGGATTCCAGCCACTATGTCCCATTGACGTAGCCATGTCGTTTGTGGCTACTCATGCAGATTCAACTCATGTCCATTATGAGGCTGAAAAGGAAAACAACTTAAGTGAGCACATTAAACACATCCACCAACAATTTCATGACATATTTGACAGAGCCAATGCTAAGTACAAGAAACGACATGATCAACATCGGGTGCCACACAACTTCCAGGTGGGCAACAAAGTGTGGCTACATTTGCAGAAGGAGCACCTCACTGGACCCCACTGCAAGCTTCACCCACTTAGATATGGGTCATACACCATCACCAAGGATATAGGGGGGAATTCCTTTGAGCTCATTATTCCACCATTCCTCGGTTTGCACCCATTGTTTAATGTGGACTGCCTTCGGCCCTACTTTCTATGTCTACTAGACACATCTGACATGGAAGAACAACTCACACCAACAAAGTTAAGACCAAAATACATGGAACAAGCCACAATTGATCAGATCATGGATACACTGATCCATCACACATGAAAACAAAGGATCTTGCTATATCGAGCTGTCAAAGTAGGCCAACTTCTTCACCAAGGCAAGTGCCTCACCGGGGACCAAGTTCGACAGAAGTTTCCTCATCTCCGGGAGGAATTCAACACAATAGATAATGTTACTTCCTAAGGGGGAATGAATGATCCAAGTGGATATTGGTGGCCACCCACCTATTCCACTTGGCATCCCACCATTTTTTTCTTTTCGTTTTTTATTTTCCTTAATTATAGCACAGTTTACTATTTTTAGTAGTTTTTCGGGTCTTGAACTTCCAAAGCCATTTTGAGGCCTTAAACTACATATTTAGGAAAACTGGGAAAACCATGGAAGTTACTTTAATGTTTCTCACTCAAAATTTGTAGTCCTCAGATAGATATTTCTAATGAGGTATTGATTGCAATAAACAGAGATCATATGCCAAAGTTACATCCCCGAGAACTTGATGTACTAATTTACCCAAACAGGGCCCATAGTTTTGGCGTTTCATATCCTAGGGTTAGGTTTTTGGATGTTTAGGGTTTTACATTATTCCTCAATAATAAATAGGCCTTTGAGCCTAATTGTAACACAGTTTAAAGGCCTATAGCCACCACATATCTTCTCATAGATAAGCTACCAACGCCTTAGCTAGTTTATTTTCATTCTTTCTGTAAGCATATTTCAGTTATTTTTTGTTAATGGAATGAAGTTTAATTTCTGCTGCATCTCTGCATTTATGTTTATTTATGTATTTCATTGTGTTTCTACATAAATATGGATCACCTCATCTTCTGAATATGCATCTCTGTATGGATCATGTGTGAATGGATCCATGTTCATATGAGTTCCCAAAGTTGTGATATTTGATGTGGGTGGCCTTGATTGCATGTCGGCCAACTATTTTGTGCTTCCCTTCTTATACTTGATCACCAAATGAAACGGTTGTAAAAACTCCGTCCACTTGTAGTGCATGGTCTTATGTAGCTTACTCTAGTCATGAAAGTACTCTAATGGTTAGTGATATGTATGGATTATTGTCTCCTTTCCCATAAGATAATGCTTCCACTTCTTCACAACTTGCGCCATGGCATAGAGATCCTTTTCTTAGGTAGGGTAGTTGAGAAATTCCCCATGAAATACTTCATAATTCTAGCATATAGGTCTTCCTCCCTACATCTAGACAACTCCCATAGCATACCCACTCGCATCTATCTCCACTTCTAAATTCCATTGCAAGTATGGTAATGCCAAAACTGGTGATTGACTGATCTTCTTATTCAACTCGTTGAAAGCCCTTTGTTGACATTTTCCCCACTAAAAACTCCTGCCACTTGTTGTTATGGCATGGAGCAGTGTTACTACCATTGAAAAAAAGGCTATGAATTTCCTCAAGTACTATGTTGCCCCAATGAAACTCCTAAATTGAGAAACATTAGTAGGCACCGACCATTTAATGATGGCCTCCATCTTGGAAGTACCTATCTTCATCTCTCCTCCGCCAATCACATGCTCCAGATACACCAAATACTGTTGCGCAAACTCACACTTCTTGAGATTTGTTAGTAGTTAGTGCTTCTTCAATGTTTCTAACACCCGTTTCAAATGTGAAATATGCTCCTCCCAGGTAGCACTATATACCAGTATATCATCCAAATAGACAATAACAAATGAATCTATAAAATGGTGCAGTAAATCATTCATTAATCTCATAAATGTAGCTGGTGCATTACATAGTCCAAATGGCATAACTAATCACTCATACAAACCTTACCTGGTTTTGAAGGTGGTCTTCGAACTTGGTGATATTTAGACTTCAATTACATCATGGTGAAGTATTTTTCTTGATGCAAATGATCCAGAAAATCATCTATCTTGGGCAGGGGCTATCGTTTCTTGAGCATTATTTTGTTCAACACCCTGTAATCAATACACATCTGCCAAGTCCCTGTTAGAAAATTATATATATTACAGAGCAATGAAACACATAAAATATGGGGAAAACACAAGCACACAAAACTCATAAAATCATAGACACAGATATACATGGTTCACCCAGTTTTGGCTACGTCCACCTCGAACAGCCAGTCCTTCCTTTCTATTATCCAACAAAATGAAGAGACACAACCTACATCAGATCTGTTGTAATATCCTTTGTTCTCTCTCACAGTATCCCTATCTATTTCTCACTCTGAGAAATACGCATACCATACATAGCCGCAATACAATACCCTCATACAAAGAGAGGGGTTTCCTTCTAGGGAAAAAAACCCTAAAATAAACATAACTTGTATCGTCAGATCGTCCGCCTAATGAACAACCCAGATTTACTAGAAATTACTATACTTTTACAAGGCAATTTTACATAGTTTTTAGCTTCGGGGGTGCTGCCTCCGAAACCCCCCACCAGGGAGGGGGGCTCCATAAAGTTGTAGCCGCCCCCCCCCCTAAGACCCCCCAGGCAACGTTTAATTACGGGCGGCGTTGCCGCCCCATTAAGGTACAGGTTTCCAACGTTGTGATACAAAATAAACAAGATAATCAGGCTCCAAACCCAACAATCTCCCACTTGGAGACTGATTGTAGAAACTCCACCGTTGCTTCATTTGCTGGACAATGACTCTTCTTTGGACCTAGTTGTTTCTCATATTCATCATCATCCTTGAAGACCAATTGAAACTGAGCATATTCTTAGTTTCTCCCTGGTTACAAATTTTGTTAGCATATCTGCAGGATTCCGGCTAGTGTGTATCTTTTCCAGCTTCAACTGTCCATCTTCCAATACTGACCGTATGAAATGGTACTTGAGCTATATGTGTTTAGTCCTAGAATGAAATTCTGAGTTCGTTGCAAGATGAATGGCACTTTGGCTATAACTGTAAAACATGCCCATATCATGCTTCTTACCCAATTCATCCATAAACCTTTGTAACCAAATCATTTCTTTACTAGCCTCTGTAGCAGCAACATACTATGCTTTTGTTGTTGAAAGTGCAACAACACTTTGGAGTTTTGAAACCCAACTGACAGTTGTTCCACCTATAGTAAATACATATCCTGTAGTGGTCCTCCTGTTATCTCTATCACCTACCATATCTACATCAACATATCCCTGTAGAGCAATGTTTGAACCATAAAAGCATAATGCTTGATTTGTGGTACCTCTCAAATATCTGAGAATCCATTTCACTGCCATCCAATTTTCTTTTCCTGGATTTTTCATTTACATGCTTACAACTCCCACTGCATGTGCAATATCATGCCTTGTGCATACCATTGCATACATTAAGCTTCCAACTGCTGATGCATATGGAACTTTAGACATATAGTCCATTTCTTCTTGGTTCTTGGGGCACATCTCCTTACTAAGTTTGAAATGGCTAGAAAAAGGTGTACTAACTGGTTTTGCATTCTGCATATTAAATATTTTCAACACCTTTTGTATGTACTCATTCTGAGATAGTGTTAATTTATGATTTTTCCTGTCTCTACTTATTCTCATACCAAGGATTTGTTTTGCAACTCCCAAATCCTTCATTGCAAATGAATTTGCCAATTTTATTTTGAGCACATTTATTTCCTGCATGTTATACCCTACAACAAGCATGTCATCTACATACAATAACAATATAATATAGCTTCCATCATTTTTTTTTTTTCATATAAACACAATGATCAGAGTGATATCTAGTATAACCTTGTTCAGACATAAACCTGTCAAATTTTAGATACCACTGCCTTGGAGCCTGTTTTAACCCATACAAGCTCTCCTTTAACCTGCACACTAATTTTTCCTTCCCTTTGACCTCATATACTTTTGGTTGCTCCATATAAATATCTTCCTCCAAATCTCCATGGAGAAATGTTGTCTTTACATCTAACTGTTCAAGATGTAAATCTTCCGCTGCTACAAGACTTAAAATAGTTCTGATTGAAGTCATCTTAACAACAGGAGAAAATATTTCATCAAAATCAATACCTTTCTTCTGTGAAAACCCCTTCACCACAAGTCTAGATTTGGACCTCTATTTTCCTCCATCTTCTTCCTTGAGCCTGTAAACCCATTTATTCTGCAATATATTTTTACCTACAGGCAACCTGACTAAGTCCCAAGTCTGGTTATGCATTAAGGATTCCATCTCTTCTTCCATGGCTAGCTCCCACTTCTTCCTACTTTCAACCTGCATTTCCTCTTCATAACATTCAGGTTCACCAGAATCAGTCAACAATAAATAATATAATGAAGGAGAGTATCGTTCATGGGGTCTACTTATCCTGGTAGATCTTCTAACACCAGTTTCAAGTGTTTGAGGTGTCTATTGCTGTTGTGGTGGTTCTATTATTGTGGCTCTTAATTATTATTATTTTTAGGCACCTTTACCTTTTCTGTGATCTCATCAAGAATTGTGTATTCTTTGTTTTCTTTTTCCTGTTTCTTTTCCTGCAACTGATTCTTATACAATACCTTTTCATTGAATATTACATCTCTACTCCTAATGATTTTGTGATTTTCATAATCATATAAGCGATAACCAAAATCATTAACACCATGTCCAATAAAGGTACATTTCTTTGATTTTGCCTCAAGATTTGTTCTGTTTTCTTTATTAATATGGACAAAGGCCTCATAGCCAAAAGGCTTTAAAAAAGAGTAGTTTACCTTTTTACCTATCCATGCTTCCTCTAGAATACCACCATCCAAGGAACTTGAAGGCCCTCTATTTATTAGATAAACAGCAGTATCTACAGTGTCTGCCCAAAATTGTAAAGGCAATCCTGCATGAAATCTCATGCACCTTGCACGTTCCATGATTGTTCTATTCATCCTTTCTGACACACCATTTTCTTGTGGTGTTCTTGGAACTGTCTTCTCTCTACAAATTCCATGCTCTGAACAGTACCTATCAAACTCTTTGCTGCAATATTCACCTCCATTGTCTGATCTGAGACACTTCAGCTTCTTTCTTGTCTCAATCTCAACCAAAGCTTTCCATTTCTTGAAAGTATCAAATTCATTCTGCATACAATAAATCCAAGTTTTTCTAGTTGCATCATCAATAAAAGTAACATAATAATGAGAGCCACCAAGAGATGATACCTGAGCAGGTCCCCATACATCTATATGCACAAGCT
Organism: Pinus albicaulis; assembly: GCA_034641835.2. Lineage (NCBI taxonomy): Eukaryota > Viridiplantae > Streptophyta > Pinopsida > Pinales > Pinaceae > Pinus > Pinus albicaulis. The sequence continues at coordinate 1,061,365,529 of CM076574.1, forward strand.
CTAATTTTTCGCTCTAATTTTTCACTCTTCTTTTCTTTCTCGACTCTAAGAAATCTGACTCTCTTCTATATTCCATAAATGAAATTCTCACATAAATCCAAATCAACATTCTTCAAACTCGGCAACAAATTTCTTGAGTGAATAATCTTCATCCCCTTCTCACTCATGTGTCCAAGCCTATGATGCCATAATGTTGCATATACTCCTTTCGAAGTTAAAGCAATAATAGAGTTAGAAATACCATTGCATAAATACAATGTACCAAGTTTTTCTCCTTTTTCTATTACCAAGGCTCCTTTTTTGACCTTCCAAGTTTTATCTATGAAATTTTTCACACGACCTTCACCACCTAACTCCCCTGTTGAAATCATATTTTTCTTCAGATCTAGAATGTGCCTTACCTCCTTTAATAGCCATTGGTTTCCATTATGTTGCTTTAAAAGAACTTTACCGATTCCAACAATTTTTACAGGGTTTATAATCACCCAAACGGACTTGTCCAAAATATCCTTGAACATAGCCATGAAAATATTTCTTATCAGGTGTGGCATAGAATGAGGCCCCTGAATCTACAACCCAAGAATCAATAACATTTTCGAAAGAAAGAATCAAAGCATCTTGTAACACATCACCTGTCACATTTTCTTCATGATTGTTTTGTTGCTGTGCATCTCCTTCTTTTCCCTTCCGAGATCTACAGTCTTTCTTCAAGTGTCCTTTCTCTCTACATTTCCAGCACACTATCCCTGATCTGAACTTGGATCTACCTTTCCTTGATTTACTGCGATATCCTGAGCTCTTTCCTCTTTCCATTTTTCTTCCCCTAGACTCTGCACTCAAAGCATTACCCGATGTCTCACCGGAGCTTTTCCGTTGCATTTCCTCACTAAGGATAGCACCGAAAACATCATCAAGCTTTAAAGTACTAGATCCAAAGACAGAGTTACTAATGGCCATAACTAAACCGTTCCAACTTTCTAGAAATGAGGACAAAAATAAAAGATCCCTAACTTCATCATCAAAGTTTACCCCTACAGAACTTAACTGACTGGTAACTATATTAAAATCATTTAAATGGTCTGCAACAGATCTACCTTCTGACATCTTCATATTAAATAAACGTTTCATGAGAAATACCTTGTTTGAGGCCGAGGGTTTTTCATATAATTTCTCCAATGCCTTAATCAAACCCTCTGTTGTTGTTTCCTTCGAAATATTGAAGGCTACTGACGTCGTAAGGCACAACCGTGTTGTTCTGAGTGCCTTTCTATCGAGAATATCCCATTCTGCGTCTGTCATAGCCGTCATCTTCTTTGTTTTTCCACTCAATTGTAGGTACAGATCTTTCTGATACAGATAATCTTCCATCTGCATCTTCCACAGTGGGAAGTTTTGGCCGTTAAATTTCTCGACCCTAAACTTACCATCTTCTGCCATTGCTCCCACTCGAACTAGGAACCCTTATTTCTTACGAGTTTATCAGCCAAATAGACCTTCGGCTCTGATACCAGTTGTTAGAAAATTATATATATTACAGAGAAATGAAACACATAAAATATGCGGAAAACATAAGCACACAAAACACATAAAATCATAGAGACACAAATATACGTGGTTCACCCAGTTTTGGCTACGTCCACCTTGAACAGCCAGTCCTTCCTTTCTATTATCCAGCAAAATGAAGAGACACAACCTACAGCAGATCCGCTTTAATATCCTCTATTCTCTCTCACAGTCTCCCTATTTGTTTCTCGGACTGAGAAATACTCATACCATACACAGCCGCAATACAATACCCTCATACAAAGAGAGGGGTTTCCTTCTAGGGAAAAAAACCCTAAACTAAACATAACTTCTATCGTCAGATCATTTGCCTAATGAATGGCCCAAATTGACTAGAAATTACTATACTTTTACAAGGCAATTTTACATCTGTTTTTTGCTTCGGGGGCGCTGCCCCCGAAACCCCCCGTTAAGGGGGAGGCTCCATAAAATCGCAACCACGCCCCTGGACCCCCCAAGCAGCGTTTAATTATGGGCGGCGTTTCTACCCCATTAAGGTACAAGGGTCCAACGTTGTGATACAAAATAAATAAGATAATCAGGCTCCACACCCAACAGTCTCGTCCTTCTTCGACACAATGATGATGGGTGATGTACTCGTTCGAATGACACCTTGTTCCCGTATTTGCTACAATTTTTTCTTCATCTCACTTGCTTCTATAACATACTTCCTATGCAGCCCAATATTTGACAATGGGAAGTACTCTTGCAATAGCTCGATCTCATGCTCCACTTCTCTCTTAGGTGGTAACCCTTTAGGCTCTCGGAACACATCCTTGTATGCATGTAAAAACTCCTCCAATTGTTGTTTTTTTTTCTTAGTACACTTGTCCAGGGATGCCTTCCATCTTATTGACTCCTATTTAGACTGAATTTCTCTTAAAAGCAATAAATCATACTTCTTTCTAGAACTGGTAAATTTCTTGGCTTGATTGGTACTTACTAATTAAATTTTCATCTTGCCTTTGTGCACATTTATGATGAACGATTTTCAATCCTTGATGATTCGGTACTGATTGGTTCTCCTCATGAATATTTCATCATGCATGTACTTTTATGGACTCCCAAACACGACTCCACATACATCAAGGGGAACCACATCCAAATCTACGTCATCGATAAAATTAGCACTGATAGCAAATGTAATTTTGCATTTTTTTTTTACCTTTAGCTTTGCATCCTTATTTACCCATCCCAGTGGATATGGGTGTTATCACCCATTAGTTTTAAAATTTTCATTGATAGGGTCTTACATATCATTCATCTAGGTTCCATGTTGTTTTCATAGTCAAATTCATGAAATTCAGAAAAAATGACATGTGATAAGGTTTACCCTAAGTCTAAACCCACCATGAGTCTTGTCATATCAGTCAAATCCATCCCATATCATTTATTTTTCGCACCCATGCCTTGAAATTAAAAAAATGAGCCACTTGTCAGTTTTTCACCGTTTCGTAGCAAATACAATGGCAAAACAATAGATTTCGCTACAAAACTACCTGACAATTTCGTAGCGGATCTATCAGAAATTTAACTATTTTCGCTATGAAACTAGGTTTTTCTCATAAAATACAAAGCAGTGTGAGATATCAAGTTTTATAGGTGAGGTCAGCTAATTAGTTATCATGATCACTAAGCATGCAAGATCGTATTTTCTCAAATCATTTCTTTTGTGATCATATGTGTCATCATTCTCCCTCAAGTTGTCGAATTACATTTTAAATATTTCCCCTAAGCTTCTCTCTGACATTCATCATTCAAAATATTGCATGTAAAGCATCTCAGTGTCATCTTTGGAGAGTTGATTCACCACGCAAAATAGGTTGTTGTCTAGTTTTGATTCTGCGGGTGTCACAAGCAAGGAGGCAGCGAGAGTATAAAGGAGAAATGGTAGCAAAGAAGAAAGTAAACAAAGGAGGTTACTATGTGAGGTACGAGCCTATGGATTTGAAACTGTTGAATGAAGATCCCAGTGCTATGGATGCCTTCAGGAAGGTTTCTTGCCTACATTTTTTTTAGAAGATGTAGGGTTTTCATGCCCATATATCCTAATAATTCGCAGCAAATTTCACAGGGACAACCTTAAAGGTTGGTGTATTATTTCACAGTATCACCTGATGTTATCTCTCAAGCTACACAAATACCTAGAGGTGGTGAGGAATGCTTCAAAGGTACAAAATTAAAGATGCAAAGTTGTGAATAATTTCGCAAACAGGAGCACAGAGGAGCTGACATGAAAAATGGCATCCCCAGGGGTTATATGAAAGAAAATTATGCAAAACTATTTTTGGTGGTCCTGAATTATTTTACTTGCGAAGGGAGGTTTCACATGGTCTACTCTTGTCACTTCAAAATCCTTCTGCATTTTTTTGGTAAGCAACCATTTTATCTGCCTTTATTTTTATTTAGAAGTTTTGAGAAGATGTCATATAAGGTCCAATCCAAGGCTGAGGGTAGTGAAACATCAGTTTTTCACCATGGCCTGATCAAATTGTTAGTATTGGAGGAATTAAAAGGGTTAAACAGAGATTGGGCATATTTTCTCTTCTTGAGTGGATATGAAGAAGACTCAATGACACCTAAAAATATTTCAAAAACAAAGAGCACTTCATCCACACTTCATCTCCAGCTGTAATAGAAGAAATTAATGAAGAAGGAGGACATCCTCCTATGGAACCAATGGATGTTGAATTTGAACGTCTGCTAGAGACTGATAACCCTCAGCCATCACCTGCAAGAAAAAAATAGAGAATTAGTAAACATAGTAGCAGCAGTGTAACCAGGAGCCAAACCCTTGCCAAGGGAAATCTTGAAGACATCCTTCAGGAAATAGACATTGAAGAATCCCCAATTGTATAGACATAAGACATTGAAGGAGATAGAAGGAAAATGCAGAAAGGTAAGTCTGTCAAAAATATGGATTTTGTAGGATAAAATGTTGGTTTCATTTTCCAGCCAAGAAATCCAATGACGAGGTCACAACTTGCAAAGGATTCCATGGAAATCAAGAGAGCAGAAAATATTAGTGAAGATAAGTAGCCAGAGAACATCATAGACCTATCTCTTGCAGTAGAAGAGGTCTTTGTACAAAGGAAAGGAAAAGAACATGTTGTAGAAAAGATTGAAGTGAAAATTTTATAGTAGCAATTAAGAGAGGTTAGGGAAGAAGTAGTTCAATTCAAATTGGAATTAAAAGAGGCCAAGGTGGACAGACAACTAATGGAATAATTTGAGAAAGAAATGAAGGATCAGCTAGACAAGTATGAAAAAACTTTGTCAAATGCCAAGAAGATGCTGAAGAGAAGTCTTCCTCTGAGGAAGCTGGTGAAAAACAAAACGAAAAGAAATTTTTGGTTACAATCTAAGAGAAAAAATCTCAAAGGGCAGGTCAAAGAGTTGGAAGACCAAATGGAGAGTATCCAAGAAGAACTGAAGAAAAGAGGGCTGAAGATTAGATTGGTTGATGAACCTGAAGAGGTACAACCTGTTGTTGCTGAAGATGAAAAACCAAAAGACTGAGGGATTGATCTAAAATATTTTTGATTAAGTTTACAGCTTGCAGGTAACACAAATTTTGGTTTAGAAGCTGATTTTTTGAAGAAAAATTCCAAATCATCACTTTCAGGAAAATCAGGCAGTTTCGTAGCGAGGTCCGGGCTTGAGGGTCGAAATTCTCTACGAAATTTTGTAGAGTGTTTTTTATTTAAAAAATAAGTTTTTATGGAGATCGAGGGAGGGAAATTGATGTTATTTAGCTCATATGACCTGAAAAACATATCTCGATTAGTACAGAAGGCAAAAAATGAGGTTGAATGGAAGAAATAAACATGCTACTAAATTTCGCTATGAAACTACCTAAGGTCGCTCTGCTTTTGCATCAAAGTATTTTTAATGAGTTTTGAAGGTTTGAAAATCATGTTGAAGGAAAATCAGCTACCTGGATACATCCAAGCTTACAGTCATCCATCCCATCATAGATTCATTACTTGATAGATGTGTCACTTATCCAGATCAGCATGAAGACAAATATTTAAATAGATTCTATCTTTTCCTAAAAAATAGGACTGTTTTTTCTTAAATCTAGGGGTAAATTAATGTCTTAGTGATGGAGAATGCCACTCGAGCATATCATCCTTATCTATGTAATTGTCCCACTACTGGAGAAATGAATGAAATAAATGCAAAGTAGAGTCCTATTAGAAGTGTAGGTCTTTAGAGACAAGGTGTCTTTTTCTGTTCCAAAAATGTAGTTTTTAGTTATGATGAGGTGTCAAAGTTATGGTTCGATGATCTAGCTAGCTGAATAGATCCCATGTAAACAAAAGAGGTCTATTTATAGACAGGAAATTGAAGGAGAAAGGGTTGAAAAATTCTTTTGACACTACCACTATTGTGACTGTGTTTTTGCTTCACCTGAGATTTTTGAGATGTTTCAATGAGTTTATGTCTTATGTTTCCTTTTATCTTGCTTCCAGTATCTTGATGTTAAATTACTCAGAATTCATGTTATGCATGCTCTGACTTCCTTTTATCATTGAGCTATTGATTATCTCTATGTGTTAATTTTTCCCTTTCATTGAGACAGAAAATCCTCACTTTCCATAAGAAGATACACTTTTCATTGAATTATTTTCACTGACTCCATGAGCCCAATGGTAGTGAAATATATCCCATTTTTCACTTGAAATCAAATACACTAAGACACTCACAGAGTTAGCCATTTGATTTAGGACCTAATTGAGAAAATCGTTAGATAAATTGAGAGATCCCTCTCAGGCTGAAGAGGTTAATCCTTAGTCAAAAGTTGGTTTGAAAGAGTTACTCTAAGTTGTTTGGTGGAGCAGCCCATCAGTACCATTTTAGAGATAACAATGGGTTTGGATGATCACAAAATTCTAGCCCCAAATTCTGGACGAGCTCCACAGCAATGAGATTCTCCTACGATCCTGAGTCAAAAAAAGCATTAATTTTTGTCTTCTTTACCTGTATTTGTATATGGAAGGGTTCGGCCATTTATTTCTCTTCTTGTTGCTCAAGGCTACTAAGATTCACCTCCTTCTACACTTATGTATAGAAAATATTCTCATCCACATTCGGAGTTTCTTTCAACATGGTTTCTCAAATCAGTGGTCATGAGATTCTTCTTCTTATTATCTTTCTTCTTGTTCTTCGGGTTTAGCTCTAGATGCAACTTCTGACAGCACTTCTCCTTTGTATGGCCATCAATGTTATAGTGGTTGCAGTGGTTGCCGGTATATTTACACTATCACATTATGGATGTCATCTTTCATATTTTTGTTGGAAATGTTGTCATTGATGGCAAAGGAGGAGCACCTGAAATAGCAACAAGGCAGCATAGAGGTAGCAGAGGCAGAAAAAAGAGAAGCAAGGAGCAGTGTCAGTCAAGGAGTAGAGGAAGCAGTGAATTGAAGCAAAGACACGCAGTGAAATGAAGTAGAGCCCTGTAGAGGTAGAGAACTGTTCAAGAGACAGAGTAAGAGTAGAAGGCCATCGAATAGAAGATCAGGCCAGAAGCAAAGATTCCTGTAAATAATTTCATTTAATGAAAGAACCTAGCTTGGGACTATATGTGCATCGCTTGACTGATTTCTGTCGAGGAAAATCCTGTGTTAAGGGTGAGTATGTAGAATGTATGCTGGTTATTGATTAATTGTATGTGGAGTTCTGTAATAGGGGTTTTAAAGCGAAATTCTACATATGACTGACCAAGACAAGTAGTTTTGTATGTGAATCCATTTGTCTATATGAATGAGGGAAAATGTTCGTGAATGTATGTGTATGGTGGATTTAGTTTCTGGAGAAAATGCTTGATTCTATGTGAAAACACCCTGAAATAGGGTGAGATAATACTCTGCACCTACCGAAAGAATTATGTGTAAGACATCTAAGGTGAATCGAATTAATGTGCCCAATGTGTGGAAGGAGGGCTTGATTATGTTTGAATGCTTGAGTAATTATATTTTGGAGGAATTTAATTAAGTTCTCTCTGCGTGAGAATAAGATTGTGTCTCTTAGAGCTGCAGGGGTTCACATGGTTGAAATGTTGTGTGAATGGTATATATAAATGAAATTAGGGGCACAGGGCTAAACTACACATAAGAATGGTCGATGTGTATCGGAATCCCGAAGAGACTCCGGTCTACAGAATATGTACGAGCTTTTAAATTAGACCGTGAAGGCGTAGAGGACTCAACTTGCTTGAAATATGGAAGTGCTGACAATACAGAGAGTCGACATCTGAAGAGGCGTAGTGAATCGAATTCAAAATCGAAATCGCGAGCTAATGGATGGAACTGTTAGGAGTAAATAGTATGGGTGGATTCAAGAAACAGTTTATGGTATTCACGTAGCTCCTAAAGCGGTAAGCTGATTTGAGAAAAACAACGCGATTCCACAAACGAAATGACGCGTGGCAAAAAGTGGTTTGTAAAAACCACCTTCATCGCGTGATTTTGGAGGAGCAAGTCACGTGCAACTTTGTTGTGCGATATTCATTATATGTCGTTGGATATTTGGTTGGAGCGCGATGGGTTTATAACCTTTGGATCATGATCGAAGTTACACAGAGGTATGTTAAATGATGGGGCTGCTTTATTGCAATGGTTATTTTGAGTTTGTCAAAGTTCAGGGGTTGGAGTTAATATAAAGTGAACGCCAATTATATTGGGATTATTTTATGCGCAGTCAATATATCATAGACAGGGAACCTTAATATAAGGTCCGAACTATAGAAACCCTTCGACTATTAAAAGTATATCATCGCATTAGGGGAATTTCGAGGTCTAAAATGGGCTTCCTAAGGAAAATGTACAATCAAAATTCACTTTATGAGAACCAATCACATTTTATGGGATAGCATCATCCCTAATGGTTGAGGTGGCATTGCTTGAGTTAAAGGTACTTACTTGTCACATTCTCAATGGTAGATAAAAACTCATGGTTAACCATGGTAATGTTCTAAGTACTTTTAAAGTCAAAGTAAAGTACTCATAATAAATGTCATTTCATACTTTTTGAATAAAAATATATTATTGTCATTTCATATTTCCTGAAAGAAACAATTCATATCCCTCTACATTTATTATATTATATAATTTTATTTTTATATAGTATATTAATTACATGTTATTATACAATTTAAATAATATAAATTTTAATTAATAGCATATAATATAAGTCAGAATTTTTAAATTTATATTTATATTTTATTTTAAGTTATTTACTTGTACAAAGGACAAATGCATTAGTTGTTCAATGATAATGACTTTTTCTTGAGAAAATGATTCTTATTTATAGTCACATCAATACAACTGTTTTATTAATTTTATTTGGGTACAAGTTTTGAATTGAATTTAACTATGGTTACATGGATTTTGGTGCAAAAGTGAATTGCAAATTCATAAATATTATTTTATTGGTTTATCTATTATCTTATTATTTCCTTAGGAGGCCCATTTTAGACCTCAAAATTCCCCTAATGGTATATCTAAATGCCCAGGATTTCTTTAAGTGAAGGTTTATGACAATGAGAGGGTTTTAACTTGGTAAGTAAATGAAAGGAAGGGGTCTTGGAATAATGAGTTCGAATATTGTTTTGAAGCACATTACAATACTCCGAAGACATTTAAACTTTGGGTTTATGCGTAATAGTAAATCCGCATTTTTTGGTTTAAAGTTATTAAAACGATGTTTTATAGCTTCAATTCTTATCTGAATATTAATTCGAGGATGCATGTAGTGGGGTCTAATATGGTTCAAAGTGAAGAAGTGCCCGCAAATAAGGATTGAGTATTGAGGGCTAATAAAAGGGACAGTATAGGCACTGTGGGTTTTTATAACCTTAATGGAGAAGCCTCCGCACAACACTAATAGAGTGAATTGCCCAGACTTAGAGATTTGATAAACCAAAGTCAAAGATTTATCAGAGGTAAGGTAATATGATGTGGGTCCAGTTGTTAATTTATGTCAGCGTTGAGTTTTAGCCTAAGTCTGGGCTACGTATGTTTGAACATTGGAATGTGTGGGCCGAATAATATTATAGGCCAGCATTGGTCCTCTATTAAGGTCTGTCAGATATTCATATGCATTGGCGTTAACATTATAGCCTTAGGGCTTTTGAATGTATTGAGTTAAGAATTGAATAGTGGGTCTGTGGTAAGACTATTCCAAGGCTATTTCATAATTGGCATTGGTGCTTTAACATAATACCGTGAGGATTCATTTGTTGATGTTAAATGCACAATAGTTGTATGCCTTGGTGTTACATTAACCAAGTTCAAAGCTTAAGTTGAGAATTGTCCACATAAGTGAAATGTGGCCTGAATATAAAATACGATTATATGATGGGTTGTTGTAATGCTCATCATTGGTAGGCCCTACTATTTGGCGATGGTTAATTTGAAAAATGATAAGAGGGGTTTTGGCTATGATTTCCACCATAAGTTTAATTAGACAGCTTCCATATGTAAAGTGACTGCATCCATGAAATGGGTTTTTACCACAGATTTGAAATAGGCGCATATAGAAGAGTTGAAATCTGGGTTGATTGGGTTCTTTGTATATGAAAGCATATTATAGGCATTGTGGGTTATTGCTATGAAGTTAACCATAATCTTGAATAAAATAATTAAAGCCTCCGCATTTATTTATTTAAATTTCCAGTGAAGGAAAACAAAGCATTAGAATTTTCCCAGATTGTGGATTTATTTGGGGTGAAAATTTTGGATGCATTTATATGCACAGGAAAGTGGAGAATGTGGATCTGACAGGGGTTCATACACAGAAAGCAGGGGTACATGATGATAAATAAGTTACATATGCAGCAGATACATAATTGCAGTAAACAACAAAAGTATGCAGAACAGTTACTCAACAGCAGCAGAAAAGACAAAACCAGCAAGCCAAGGGCCAGAAAAAGGGCTGAGTGAAATTTATATATGTAACTGAAAATGTGAATGTAAATTATTTAAAATTATTTTAATATTGTTTGTGATGCATTGGCAAGTATCTGGAGGAAAACAAAAATCCCATTGTAATATTGAAATTAGTACATATTGTTATATTTTTTCTGAATGAGCTGGTAAAAGAAATGAGAAGGAAGAAGTCAAAAAGGCATGGCTGTCCATTTCAAATTCCCTGTGGAATACAAACAGTCACGAGGCAAACTCTATAAATGATATCACATTAATATGGATAGATGAGTTAGAGAGAATGCAGTAATGAAGCAGTGAGGCAGAGAAGAAGGAGGAGTTGAAAGAGAATCTGAGAAGATGCAGAGATGATACAGGGCAGATATGAAGGCTGGTGCACAGCAGTGAAGATGGAACAGAACAGATCTGATATCCAAGGTAAATCAACAAGTGTTTTATTTTGAAAGAGTGAGGAAGTTGGAGCTTCCATATCAAGTTGTAGCTTAATAGATGTCAGTTGTAGCTGACTGAGGTTGGAGCCTCCTGTAGGTTGTTGCCTGCAGAAAATTTATGGGATTTTTTGCTTCCTTGCAAGTTGTAGCTTGCAGAATTGAGGTAGGAGACTCTTGTGGGTTGGAGCCTATAGAAAATCAGTGGTGAGAGGGAGTTGGAGCTTGCCTTTGCATCACAACAATAATAAGATGTGGTTTTCTCCCTTTATGGTTTTCCACTTATATTTGGTGTCTATGTGCATGATGTCTATGTGTTGATATGGTATATCTATTCTGCTTAATACTTGCTGCTCACATATTAAGACTGTTGGTACATTATCCAATCTTCTTATTAATTGCTGCTCACAAATTAAGATTGCTCACATATTATGTTGATCATGAAATGAATGTGTTAATAAAGTTGAATGAAAAGTTTTAAAAGTCCATGAATGTGCTAAACTAATTCACCCCCCCCCCTCTCAGTTTAACTAAGGGTTCAACAATTGGTATCGAAGCTGGTTCCTTTGGTGTAAGCTTAATATCTTGAGGGAGATCTAGTTGAGTCATGGACTATCAAAATGTACCTGTGTTAAGTACAAAAAGCTTTCTTGAATGGAGAGATGAGGTTAAAACAGGTTTAATGGCTTATGAACCTAAGGTATGGAATCTTGTATGTGATGGTTACTGTACAGACTCTCCCTCAATGCAAGAACAACAGAGGAATTCCAAGGAAAAATGTGTGATATAAAACAGTATACATAACAAGGATCTTGAGTTAATAATGGATTTAACCTCTGCAAAATAAATCTGGGATAGATTGCATTTCATGCATGGAGTAGACACTAAGGACTGCATTGTCAAGAAGGAGAAGAGAATTAAGAAGAAGAAAAATTCATGTCAAAAGGAAAATGCTCAATCAAATGAGGTACCAGCTAGTGTGAATGGAGATAAGAACCATGAAGAAATTACAACTTAAGAAAAAACCAAACTTGATATTGCCTTGATTGAAATAGAAAGATTGAAGAATGAAAACAAAGACCTGAAGACATTGGTGCAAATATGTGATGAGAAAAAGTATGAGGATAAGAAGGAAATTGTTGACCTGAAGACACAACTTGAAGAAGCAAGGAAAGTAGAAGACACTCTGTTGCAACAAATGAGAGAGAAAAGTCTTGAATGTGAAAAATTGGAAGAAGAAGTAGTGTGCCTGAGAAAGAAATTAGAAAAATCCCAAAGAGAATTATTAATGAATACCCCTCAAATGAAAAGCTCTGAACAGTTGGAAAATATTATAAATGCTCAAAGGTCACCTCTCATAAAGGCTGGGATAGGATATGAAGGAGAAACCAGTAAGTCCAAGGTTGAAGATAACAGGAAAATCATCTTTGTAAAAGTTGTAAAGGATAATGAAGCAGCTCAGAAGATTCCTACAGAAGTAGGAGCCAGCAAGAACAGGATTTGTGAAGAAACAAACATAAACAAGCAGCAACATGGAAGGATAGAGAATGAGAGGATGAATCAGTCAGCTGAAAAAGGCTCACACACTCTTGATTATGAATTGAATAACTTTGGAAGATGTCAAAGGAGTTTCTTTCCTCCTATGAAAATATCACATGTTTTTCTTGTCATAAACCAGGACATATTGTAGCACAATGTAAGACAAGGCCTATCTACTTCAACCAGCAAAATATGCAGCAAAGGAGAAGACTACCTCAAGCAAGCAAATGGAAAAGAAAATCTTTCACCATGTACACAAATCATTTCCATGGCTACTTTTATGCATGCAATAATTGTGGACATAAATCTGTTGAATAAATTGTATTCAAAAAGGGGAACAAAGTATTGTACATCAGCTCAAACATACCTTGGTAGAATAAGATGTTATGTATGCCTCAAGCTTGGTCACAAAGCAAAAGACTGTGAACTGCCATATACATTAAAGAACTCTAGACAGAGAATGGAATCTAATCAAATCAAACAAAGCTATGAATCAAAAAGGAGTGCTGACATTATGAAGAACCCTAATAAAGTATGGAAGGATAAGAGAAAGGGGGAGCCTATTACATCAATAACATAATGAATCCATCATATTCTCAGGGGGAGCTACTCTAGGAAACAAAGCAAATATCCAACTAGTGATAAATATGAAGCAACATCCCAGGGGGAGAGAAGTTCATAAATAGTCCCCTCAAAAGTAGTCTAAGAAGAGCTCCATGAAATGAGAACAGCCATAAGATCAAGAAGGGAAAGGAAAATTCATCTAACAGAGAACTATAGAGGAATAAAATGATCTGAAGCATTCAATAGCTGACAGACTGATGGAAGAAGAGAAGGCAACAGGTAGCCATGTTGGTAGAGAGAACATCAGCCATGAACATGTAAGCTAAGAAGACATCAGCACTTTAAGTGATGATCACATTGTGCATCATACTGCTAGAATTAACAATGAATCATATTAAGAAGGATGAGAAAGAGAAGTGCCTATCATCATTATGTAATTACTTCATTCATCTATGAAAATTCCTCTTGGAGGAGTGCAGTTAAGTAAGTAATAAATATTTGATTAATCAGCCCATGAAGATTCATAGAAAAGAAATTGAAAATGCCTTCCCAATGATATTTATATTAGAACTGGTGAATTGATTTTAAAGTAGCAATGATTCTGGAGCAATCCTAGAAAGGAAAATGCAGTGACATTCCTTTGAACAGAATGACAAAATAAGAAAATAGTTAATGATTACAAGATGAGATTGAGTATATTGATGACTGTGGGTGTGAACAGTGGAAAGATCAATAGTATAAAATTACGAAGGTGGTCTTATCTCTGGGTTCATGTGTGAGTTGAAGTGAAAGTAGCATCAATGGGCGTTTGGTACAAGCATCATGCCTATCAGTAGAATTTCAAGTGTTATCAGTGGAGTAGTGGTCTGGTATAGGTCCTCATGATCAAAAGATTATGGAAAAAGTACATCAAAGTAGTATCCCGGCGTTTTTTGCATTTTAAAGCATAAAAGGGTCAATAAAAGGGCAAAAGGTTCATTATTTTATCTATACTTGAAGCATTATATTGAGAACTGAAGCAATATCTTTTTCTATATATAATTGCATGCCTTCCTGAAGTTAGTACATGTATATCTTCAAGGCCTATTCCTTAATATCAGCCATAAAACTGTGTGAAGTTTGGTTGTTGAGCTTTCAATTAAACATCTTAAATATGTGTGTGTGGAAGATCATCATGATAGAACAGCTAAAGTATCTGAAGCATGAAGGACTAGTTGTGATTGCCATTTGAAGCTCAAAAGGCTTTTATTAATTCATCAAAACCCTACTTAGGCATAAAGGATTTGCTGGTAATTCACCTTTAAAAGAGAGATTGATCATTGACATACATACCTCCTTATGTCATAAAGAAATTGCATGATTGATAAGTGAGATTGAATAATACACCGAATGTTTCTAGCTTCAAGGGTTTGTTTTGAAAATACATTGTACAAGAAGGAAAGTCATTTGGTCTCTAATATTGAAAGATATTTCCTATTCTCACAATAAGCTGTAAGCTCTGGTTTGATTCATTGATCTCATCAGTAACAAGGACCTTTCAGTTATTAAGTGTAATATTCTTGTCAGCATCCTAGCCCATTTCATCACCAACATGCAGGAAAGGTGATCCATAGCTATAAAAGATATATTGGCATCATCATCATAATTGAACAGGTGTTGTGCTGTAGATGTGTATTGCAAAAGAAGAAATATTCCATCTACAATCTTCCTCAACAGATATGGATTTCTGATGAAAATAATACTATAGACTGAAGTATAGCTGAAGAAAGCTTGATATGTCACATGGAGCATTCACAATATTTAAGTATTGATCCAATGATGCATCTCTGATTATACAAGTCTGATTATATATGGTTGTCATCACCTACACTCTATACAAGTGCAAGGAGTCTATTCTTTGGAATGGTATCAACTTACTATGTATATCCAAGTTCAAATATTCTCAAAATTGTTCTCTCAACAACTCTTGTACACAAGTTTGGAGCAAGGAACAAAGTCAGAAGAAGAGGGCCTAAACACAACTCAGAGAGAGGAAATGCAAAGATAGATTCTACACTGAGAGATGTGCAACCCTTTGCCACTGATGTCAAAGGGGGAGGAAGACTTGGACGAAGCGACTTGGAGGAAGCATTGTATTATTGGTGGATGTGTTTCCATCAATGCCAAAGGGGGAGACTGTTGGAAATTTTGTCATTGATGGAAAAGGAGATGGCAAAGGAGGAGCACCTAAAACAGAAACAAGGCAACAAAGAGGTAGTAGAGGCAGCAAAAAGAGAAGGAAGGAGCAGTATCAGTCAAGGAGCAGAGGAAGCAGTGAATTGAAGCAGAGATAAGCAGTGAATTGAAGCAGAGACCGGTAGAGGTAGAGAACTGTTCAAGAGATAGAGTAAGAGTAGAAGGCTACCGAATAGAAGATTAGGCCAGAAGCAGAGATTCTTGTAAGTAATGTCATTTAATGAAATAACCTAGTTTGGAACTATATGTGCATCGCTTGACTGATTTCTATGGAGGAAAATCCTGTGTTAAGGGTGATTATGTAGAATGTATGCTGGTTATTGAGTAATTGTATGTGGAGTTCTGTAATTGGGGTTTTAAAGCGAAATTCTACATATGACTGACCAAGACAAGCAGTTTTGTATGTGAATCCATTTGTCTATATGAATGAGGGAAAATGTTCGTGAATGTATGTGTATGGTGGATTTAGTTTCTGGAGAGAATGCTTGATTCTATGTGAAAACACCCTGAAATAGGGTGAGATAATACTCTGCACCTACCGAAAGAATTCTATGTAAGACATCTAAGGTGAATCAAATTTATGTGCCCAATGTGTGGAAGGAGGGCTTGATTATGTTTGAATGCTTGAGTCATTATATTTTGGAGGAATTTAATTAAGTTCTCTCTGCGTGAGAACAAGATTGTGTCTCTTAGAGCTACAGGGGTTCACATGGTTGAAATGCTGTGTGAATGGTATATAGAAATGAAATTAGGGGTGCAGGGCTGAACTACACATAAGAATGGCCGCTTTGTATCAGAATCCTAAAGAGACTGCGGTCTACAGAATATGTACAAGATTTTAAATTAGACCGTGAAGGCGTAGAGGCCTCAACTTGCTTGAAATATGGAAGTGCTGACAATACAGAGAGTCGACATCTGAAGAGGCGTAGTGAAGCGAATTCGAAATCGGAACCTCGAGCTAATGGATGGAACTGTGAGGAGTAAATAGTATGGGCGGATTCAAGAAACATTTTATGGTATTCGCGTAGCTCCTAAAGTGGTAAGCTTATTTGAGAAAAATAATGTGATTCCACAAACGGAATGACGCGTGGCAAAAAGTGGTTTGTAAAAACCACCTTCATCGCGTGATTTTGGAGGAGCAAGTCACGTGCAACTTTGTTGCACGATATTCATTATACACCGTCGGATATTTGGTTGGAGCACGACGGGTTTGTAACCGTTGGATTGTGATCGAAGTTACACAGAGGTATGTTAAATGCTGGGGCCGCTTTACTACAATGGTTGTGTTGAGTTTGTCAAAGTTCCGGGGCTGGAGTTAATATAAAGTGAACGCTAATTATATTGGGATTATTTTATGCACAGTCAATATATCATAGACAGGGAACCTTAATATAAGGTCCGAACTATAGAAACCCTTCGAATATTAAAATTCTATCATCGTATATCTAAATGCCCAGGATTGCTTTAAGAAAAGGTTTATGACAATGAGAGGGTTTTAACTCGATAAGTAAATGAAAGGAACGGGTCCTGGAATAATGAGTTCAAATATTGTATTGAAGCACATTACAATAATCCGAAGACCTTTAAAATTTGGGTTTAAAGTGCATAACAGTAGATCCGTATTTGTTGGTTTAAACTTATTAAAATGATGTTTTATAGCTTCAATTGTTATCTGAATATTAATTCGAGGATGCATGTAGTGGGGTCTAATATGGTTCAAAGTGAAGAAGTGCCCACAAATAAGGATTGAGTATTGAGGGCTAATAAAAGGGACAGTATAGGCACTGTGGGTTTTTATAACCTTAATGGAGAAGCCTCCGCACAACACTAATAGAGTGAATTACCAGAATTAGATATTTGATAAACCAAAGTCGAAGATTTATCAGAGGTAAGGTAATATGCTGTGGGTCCAGTTGTTAATTTATGTCAGCGTTGAGTTTTAGCCTAAGTCTGGGCTACGTATGTTTGAAGATTGGAATGTGTGGGCCGAATAATATTATAGGCCAGCGTTGGTCATCTATTAAGGCCCGTCAGATATTCATATGCATTGGCGTTAACATTATAGCCTTAGGGATTTTGAATGTATTGAGTTAAGAATTGAATAGTGGGTCTATGGTAAGACTATTCCAAGGTTATTTCATAATTGGTGCTGGTGCTTTAACATAATACCGTGAGGATTCATTTGTTGATGTTAAATGCACAACAGTTGTATGCCTTGGTGTTACATTAACCAAGTTTGAAGCTTAAGTTGAGAATTACCGTGAGGATTCATTTGTTGATGTTAAATGCACAACAGTTGTATGCCTTGGTGTTACATTAACCAAGTTTGAAGCTTAAGTTGAGAATTGTCCACATAAGTGAAATGTGGCCTGAATATAAAAGACGATTATATGATGGGTTGTTGTAATGCTCATCGTTGGTAGGCCCTACTATTTGGCGATGGTTAATTCGAAAATTGATAAGAGGGGTTTTGGCTATATTTTCCACCACAAGTTTAATTGGACAGCTTCCATATGTAAAGTGACTGCATCCATGAAATGGGTTTTTACAATAGATTTAAAATATGCGCATATAGAAGAGTTGAAATCTAGGTTGATTGGGTTCTTTGTATATGAAAGCATATTATAAGCATTGTGGGTTATTGCTATGAGGTTAACCATAAACTTGAAGAAAAGAATTAAAGCCTTCGCATTTATTTAATTAAATTTCCAATGAAGGAAAACAAAGCATTGGAATTTGCCCAGATTGTGGGTTTATTTGGGGTGAAAATTTGGGATGCATTTATATGCACAGGAAAGTGGAGAATGTGGATCTGATAGGGGTTCATACACAGAAAAAAGGGGTACATGATGATAAAGTAGTTACATATGCAGCAGATACATAATTGCAGTAAACAACAGAAGTATGCAGAACAGTCACTTAGCAGCAGCAGAAAAGACAAAACCAGCAAGCCAAGGGCCTGAAAAAGGGCTAAGTGAAATTTATATATATAGCTGAAAATGTGAATGTAAATGATTTAAAATTATTTTTGTATTGTTTGTGATGCAATGGCAAGTCTCCAGAGGAAAACAAAAATCCCACTGTAATATTGAAATTAGTACATATTGTTATATTTTTTCTGAAAGAGATGGTAAAATAAATGAGAAGGCAAAAGTCAAAAAGGCATGGTTGTCCATTTCAAATTCCCTGTGGAATACAAACAGTCATGAGGTAAACTCTATAAATGATATCACATTGATATGCATAGATGAGTTAGAGAGAATGCAGAAATGAAGCAATGAGGTAGAGAATAAGGAGGAGTTGAAAGAGGATATGAGAAGATGCAGAGATGATACAGGGTAGATGTGAAGGCTGGTGCACAGTAGTGAAGATGGAACAGAACAGAGCTGATATCCAAGGTAAATCAACAAGTGTTTTCTTTTGAAAGAGTGAGGAAGTTGGAGCTTCCCTATCAAGTTGTAGCTTGATAGATGTCAGTTGTAGTTGACTGAGGTTGGAGCCTCTTGTAGGTTGGTGCCTACAGAAAATTGATGGGAGTTGTAGCTTCCTTGCAATTTGTAGCTTGCAGAATTGAGGTAGGAGCCTCCTGTGGGTTGGAGCCTATAGAAAATCAGGGGTGAGAGGGAGTTGGAGCTTGCCTTTGCATCACAACAATAATAAGATGTGGTTTTCTCCATTTATGAGTTTCCACTTATATATGGTGTCTATGTGCATGATGTCTATGTGTTGATATGGTATATCTATTCTGCTCAATACTTGCTGCTCACATATTAAGACTGCTCGTACATTATCCAATCTGCTTATTAATTGCTTCTCACAAATTAAGATTGCTCACATATTATGTTGATCATGAAATGAAGGTGTTAATAAAGTTTAATGAAAAGTTTTAAAAGTCCATGAATGTGTTAAACTGATTCACCCCCCCCCCCTTAGTTTAACTAAGGGTTCAACACTTTTCCCATTTTTTTCTTCTTCTTCCCCTCCTTAGAAGCTTTGTGTTTCTCCTTCTGCTTTGATCCACTTCATTTCGCTTTTTGTAGGCCTATGTTCTCAAGGTATTGTGCCTGTACACAAGCCTCATCCACCGATTTGGGATTGAAAAACATCACTTGATCACGCAAATGGCGATGCAAACCCCCAAAATACTTGAGGAGTACATCTGGGTTCTTTGGAAAGATACCCTGCATTATAGCCATCTTTATGAATTTTTTGGAGTACCCTTGCACACTTTGGCCCGACTTTTGCCTGAAGTAATGCCACTAGATCCAATGGTCCTTCACGTACCCAATGGGATCAAATTGTGACTTAATGAGGGTTTGAATGCCTCCCACTTATTCATTGTATGTTCTCCCTCTAACCTTAGGGTTTCCATGTGGCTCTCCCACTAAGTCAGTGCATAGCCCTCCAATTTCAGTTGAACAAATGAGATATTTTTCCTTTCCTTGATCTGATGGACACTGAATTAAAATTCTAGTTGTTGCAATCAGTGGTTCAACTACAAAGCGTCAATATCTCCATGGTACGAATTGATATCAACTTTTTCTTCCGCTTTAAACAGGTGTTGATTCATGGCACTCAAATTGGGTTGATCTTTCTTGGTTTCCTTCTTCGGTTGATTATCTGTGTCTTCCCAATCTCCTGATCCCCCTTTTGATTTTTCCTCTGTATTCAAACCCCCATATTCTCCAAATATACCCATCTTGTTTCTTAGGGCCACCATGAGGAGGTTTACATTGCGGTTTATATCCACGACTTGTTGTTTGAGCCACAAAAATCTCACCTCTGCAGGATCACGAGGTTCGTTTACAAATTCATCGGCCATGATTATGGTTTTACAATTTTTGTCCCCGCCGATATAGATCCCTAAAATATCCAAAAAATACCCGAAGAAAATTTTCTTTGATACCAAATGATCCTAAAATACAGAGAATATTCCATTGAATAATTTATCACAACATATTTGATAATATTATATCAAAAATCTGAGATTGTACACTATTACAGTTTTATTAAACTTTAAGATCTGTTATTAGTTCATGCATGCGAATATAAATTATGTAGAAAATTTTATAACGATAAAACAAGCTCGTACACACATAAGACACAAGATATGCTCTTGGGGAAACCCTTTCAGGAGAAAACCCAGCTGGAAGGTGAGGTTGCTTCGCTCTCTTTCTCTTTCTAGAAATATGGTTGCAACTATAAAAAATTAATTCATGTGGCCCCTCTTTGTGTGCTTTATCTACTACCTTTCCTAGCTATCTTTTCTCAGCTATGGAACAAAATTCTCTCAAAAGAAGGGAATGCCTCTTCCTCCTAGTGGCCCAGTTATAACACAACCCAATAGCCTACTAGTGATTAATTTTGAATACATCAACTCTTAACTATAGTTAAAATATAGACTCTTCTCAATTATTTTACATCAAAAAAATGTGGCTAGTCCCTTTTCCATAAATAATGGGGGTTGACTCAATATCCTCGTGAACTATAGTTGTGAAAACGGGAATGTCAACTTCTGAGTGGCATAAATTTTGCATACGAACTCTGATTAGAAAGATTCTTGCATATTTGGAAAGGTATTTGGAAATATTCTTATCTAAAGAGGCAAAGTTCTAGCCCAAAAAAACATTGTTTGATGCCTCAAAACGCTCCCAGGAGGTTTCAGACCATGTTTTTCCAAACTAGGTCCCACCAGTAGAAATGGTCCCATGGGCTGATTCCTCCACTTTTTCCACTACAAATGCATCGATATGGATGAAAAGTAATATAATAATACAATATAGATCAACAATTGATTCATCTACTTGTCTTGGGACCACATCCCAAACATTTTTCTTTACAAAGGATTTGTATTCCTCCACCATTGCATCAGCCCATACAGGTTGCTCTACTCATTCTCGAAAGAGGATGACTCAGTCTCTGCAAGCTTAGTCATTATACCCATTTAGCCATTTACCGATCAAGTGACCTTCTCTACGTGCAAAAATTTGAAGGAGCTCCCACATTCTCCCTCGCATCCTACACAAGTCTCTTAGCTTTCCTGGCTCTTTTCCTACCTTCCTTGGATCGTTCTACTTGAGTGGTTGTCTCCATTCTATGCTCCTCAATTTTTGGCTGCTCCACAACTTCCTAAGGATCCTCCTTTGTATTTAAAACCTCCTCTTTTGGTGGGATATGAAATTCCCTCTCAAGAGAGCACCCCATCACTTTCTCCTCATCAAATTTTACATCCCTTCACATAATATCATTTTGAGGGATGACAAGTACACATAGTAGTTGTGAGGAGTTTCTATGTAAGACACAAATACCCCAAATTTTGTTGTCATCTCAAGCTTCTTCCTTTATTATTTGGAGACATGGCCGTAGACAGAGAATCCAAAAATATTGAAGTGCGACACATATATCTTTCTCCCCAAGAAAGCCTCCTCTGGTGTATTCATGCCCAAAATCCGATCAGGACTTTGATTCTAAAAATAGACTATTGTGTTGCATGCCTCTACCCACAAATGCAATGGTATTCCTTGGTTATGCAAAAGATCCCTCGCTGATAAAACAATTTTATGGTTCTTTCTCTCAGCCACGCCATTTTGTTGTGGATCGTGAGGTCTTGTCAACTCTCATCAAATATCTTCTTTCACAAAAATTGCATTGAATTCACTTGACACGTACTCACCTCCATTATCAATCTTGAGAGACTTTGCCTTCTTGTTGGTTTATTTCTCAACCAATTCCTTGAATTCTATGAACTTGGAGAATGTCTCATATTTATTTTGCATGAAGAAGATCGAGAAATTCCATGAGAAGTCATCAATAAAAATGACAAAATATTTGTATCTAATAGTGGAGGTTGTCGAGAAAGGTCGACAGACATCAGGGTGGATCCTTTCCAACACTACATGTGCTTTATTGTACCTATCATGGAATTTGGATTTTATGTACTTCCCCAAGGTACATCCTTTACATACATCCTACTGCTGAAGTGCTCCTTTAGGGAGGCCAGTGGTTATTTGATCCATAATCTCCAAGGTGCCATGATGCAATTTTCCAAGTCTTTTGTGCCAAAGTTCACCAACATCACATTTATGCACCTTCTCTTCCTTACTACTTAATGCAACACAATCATCTGTATCTATCTTATACAGTTTATTCACACAAACCTCGATGTGATTCATCTATCTTGTGGTTGTGTCTCGGGAATTATTTCCCTTCACTGAAGATCACATCATAAGCACGATATTCTAAAACTGCAACAGAGATGATATTTTTCTTTAGGCCCAAAAAAAATATGACATCCTTGATCCTGAGAGGGGAGCTCGACTCCCTCTGAAAGGTGACTGTACCAACCTCGATCATGCAATACCTTTTGTTTTCCCCCAACTCAATGTGCATCTGAAAACCTTTTTATTCTAGTTCACCGAAAAAATCTATACACCCTATCACATGGAACGATGCACCTGATTCCAAGTACCACACACTCCCTATCATTGTTCTTTCCATGCATGTGCTAAGGGTAAATTCAAGCTCGAACTATAAATTCAAGGATTCATATGTTTCTCCTCCTGAGGTCTTCTTGCTTGCCTTTTTGTGTGGACACTTCGTGGCATGGTGCCTGAATTCATGACAATTGAATCCTTTAATTTTGGACAAACATTTCTTCTTTCCCCCTTGGTTGGACTCTGGTTTATATTAATATATCTTCACTTTACCTTATTTTCATTTCCAACTAATGAAAATTTTTCTTAATCCTCGTCGTTGGATGAAGTCTCATATTTGGTATTCTCCTTATTTCCTCATGTACCAAATCATGCCATAAGTGTTCCCAATTTGGTAGTTTCTCCCTCTCGTTCACCGAATCTTGGTAGCTATGCCAACTCTTGGGAAGGCCTATAATGGCCAGGGTTTCCAAGTCATCTTCTACAACATTAATATCAACCACGTGTTGGTGAAAAAGGAGGTCTCTGAGCAAGACCCAGGTTCAGAATGGAGGCCAACAATGTTTCCGCAGTATTCTAGCACAACACTGACACTTTCACCTTACCCCAAGGAGCAGAGCGTCTCACCTGAGGCGTGTCGTGACTGTAGTAAGGTTAGGAGACAGATCAAGTATCAAACGATTACAACTATAAAGAGAAACTAAAGGAACTTGAAACAACAAATAGATCTTGCTACTAAGTATAAGATATTACTCATTAAGCACATTCACAATGTTGAACTAAAATTTAAAACAGGGCATACATTCATAATAAGAAACTGATTAAATCTTAACTCAGAACATCAAACATAGCAAGAACCATATTTCATTATCATTATCAAACAGTATACATCACTCTGCAGAGTCCATTAGAGGGTGGTTCAGTACAATAGGGATCTAACAGAGCTCCCCTACGGCTCTCTCACTTGGCCCTCTGCCAGACTAACTCTCTCGTCTACGCTGGCTTATTGCCTATTTGTTCTTCCGCCAACGTGACTGTCAGTCTTTCCTCTTTTCCTACTTCATTGTTTGCTTCTTCTTCTTGATTACTAGGTGTTATGTTGATTGTCTTTGTGTCCCATACCTACCATCTGTGTTGTTCTCCACAATTGTCGCGCCATCTATCTTCCGGTTATCTGCAACCGTGACAGCTCCCTGTCTTCCGTGATTGAGCTCTGCCACCTGTTCTCCGCAACTAAAAACTATTCCTTTTCCAAAAAAAAGGCCCCAACAGGCCCTGACCACATGTTATTGACTCATCCCGAGTCAATATTTTCTTGCTGCTATGGTTTCCATTGGTTTGTCTGCTTCTAAGACTGACTCTATCTTCTCTGTTTCTTTGCTCTGTCCAAACAAAGGCCCCAATTCAGGAACCTTGCTCAATGTTGAAGACTTGAGTTCTGAAAACTCATTAATTTCTTGTTGCCGTTCCTTAATCGAGTGGTCAGTTTCGGTGGCAACCCTTTCAACCTTGGTTTCGCCGGCTACTGGCAGCATTTTGCTGAATACTTCTTGAATTTTTATCCCAGCCCCCACTACGATCTGATGTATTGCCTCTGCTTTCTACTTGATTGGTTGCCTTAGCTCTTGGAGGACCTGCTTTGTGGCAGAAAAAATCTCTATCTTCTGTATTGTGGTTTCCAGTACCTCCACTTGGTTGTAGAGCTAGGTTATGTCGACAGGATCCATGGCCTCTTTGATATCTTGTAAAATCTGATGAAGATATGTTGAGATAGGTTTGGCTTTCATTGTTAATGAATTATAGCATTCATGTAGATGCTTCAGTAGGTTGTAAGCTTCTTTGACTGTCGTCCCCAGGGTTTCCTACATTCCGGTTACCTGCTTATGCTTCTCAATAGCCTTCTCAGCATATAGCATGGAGTGATCTGGTAATGTTGGTCTTGCAGCCAACGCTTGTCTAAGCTCTTGGTTTTCTTTGCTGAGACTTGTACATTTCATTTTCACTGAGATAAAATTTTCAACCGTGGAGCAGGTTGACACATCCTCCAGTGTCTTGTCATCCTGCTCAATCACTGTTGGCCAGAGGTCCTTGAAGATATCCATTACATTGTATAGTTGTTCATGTAGACTTTCCTTCTCCTCTTTTAGCTGATTGCGCTCTTTAGTAAGCGCAAGGATATGCTATTGTTGCTACTCGAACCTCTATTGGAGGTCGTTATGCATCCCTTCTACCTGTTGCGCTGCTCGCTGAATGAATTTGTATATTTTTTCAGTCCCCCAGGTCTGCATACTCTCAGCTCCTGACATGTCGTGGGCTGGTGGTCTTTCTCTGAGGGGTTTCCTACTGGCTATTGATCTTCCTGAGTGCTCATGCGGTGATGAGGGTTGATTCTATTGCGGTAGCTAAATTTCTAGGTTATTCATACTCATGGTCGGTTGAATCTGTTGTAGTATTAATTTGGCTTGCTGAAATGTGTTCAGCTATTTTGGCGAGGGCGTTGTTTCTGCAGTAAAAGATCCTCCCTTAACTAATAGTTCCAGGAAAGTGCTCTGCCCCACCAAAGTTTGGTTAACCTCGGGTACTAAAGCTGTACTCAAGTTAACTTCTACCTCGGTGGCCCCATTTGTCTTCTTTCTTAACTTTACTAGGTCTGAGATGGTCGCTGAGGTGGATGGAGTGCGGGTGGATTGGTCTTTGGAAGTAAATGAAGTATGAGGGGATGAATGGTGAGTGCAAGGTGAAGAGGTGTGAGTGTGTGGTGGAGATCATGTTTGAATATTCAAAACCGATAACAGATCAAATGCAGGTAGCATAGAGGTGACCTGAGTGGTGGCCTTTGGCTCTTTTGGAACTGGCACTCCTGTATCCATGGGTTGGGTCTGATCTTCCTCGGTGAGGTAAACTATTTGCCTAGGAACCATAATTCTTGCTTTCTTGGATTTAGGGGTAGCTACCGATGGTTTAGGTTCCTTAATCATACAGATTGAAGTTACTGTAGTTGCTGGGGGTGAATTGAACATGGTAGAAGGTAGGGTAGAGACGAGAGGTGTAATCATGGATGGTGATGCATAATTTGAAGACTAAAAATTTGTAAAAGAAGGAAATATAGGAGAAGAAATTGTGAGAGTTTGTATTACCCGATTGAATTCATTTACCCTTGTGTCCATCTGTTCCAGTAAAGGTGTTAGCTGCAGTCAAGAAACTCTACTCGATGTTTCCTCTGGTGTCTCCCCTGGTAGTGCTTTTGGCAGCATGCCCTTGAACTAATAGTGGTGTATTCCACTTCTGATCTCCATTCCAACTCCTAGCCATAAATAGACTTCGGTGTGGAATACCTTATCATCAACCTGAAATTTCAACTGTCTCATTTTGAACGTGGTTTCGTCCATGCAAGTGGGTCTGATGTATGTCTGCTTGTGGGTGACCTCAAACCATATTTGTGAGGAATATATGTCCAACAGGTTCATCAAAACTCTTTGTTGTCACACCACCACATCCACCATATGCCTGTACCAGAATGAGAAAGCTTCCTCATTTAACTCCTTTGTGCTAGGATCTCTCGAGATTTTCCCAAGCGTAAACTTCATCGCCATTGGTTGGTCGGGTGTGGTTTCCGCGAGCTCTCTTACTCCCAGGTGAGTCCATTTCCACATTTCAAATGCCATTATGAGGTAACTGTATATGAACCTTTTGGCCCTTTTATAGTTATCTTTGCAGGCTTCAAATAGCTTGTTTAATAAAAATGTACACTAGTTCAGTTGGGTTCCCTGGAGGCAGTGTTCCACAACGAAAATTGTGTCAAGGGTTCATTCTCCCTTGGTGTAGTACCTCATCGTCTTACCTGCTATTAAGTAACAAGAAAATTTGACTGTTGGACTATTGATGAGGTCTATTTTTTCTCCCTTACCTCCTCTTCTGGTCACATATTTCTTATAGTAATCACAATCTCCCGCCTTCTTGGCTCTCTTGAGACATCCCTCCCTTTTGCTGATAATCCCTTGAACCTATTGATATCCTCTGAATGTATTGGTATTTATTGCCCTGTCCACAATGATCCATTCTGGAGTCTGATCAGTAGGAATTTCGTACACTGCATTGCTTCTCCCGTTGTACCAAACACTGGGAGGTTCCTGAGGTTCAATATTTTTTATTTTTGGATACCTCTGAACTTCAGATTCATTCTCGTTGCTTCGCCTCCTCCTTCTATAGAATAATTCTCTATGTATACATGTCTCTTCATAGCCGGAAATTGGTATGAATCTGTGAAATCTATATCGATCAGCGACGCATTGTCATACTTACGCACTAACGATTCCATCCTCTGAATTCTCTCATCAAGCTCAAGCTCGACGACTGTTGTCACTATCTTTGTCATATTCTTCCTTCTTTTGTATACTTGGAGTATTTTTCCTGATCGCTTTATGTTTATTCTTGCTACTGGACTATCTCTTTGAACTTCCCCTGATGAAATTTCACTTGTTGTTGTAGTTGTTTCTTGTTCTAAACTCAGAATTTTCTGGCATTCTTGTGCTTTCTTCTTTCATGTGGGTTAAGTAATGTAACCAGCACGAGTGAGGTTGATAAGACCCCATAAATAATTAATTTTTATGTCTCTCCCACGGCTATAATCGTGCGATTAGTTACTTCAGTGAGGTGTATTCTGACATTGTTGATTGTGTCTTCGATATTTGGGTAGACATGATGGGTAATGATTATGGCTTAATATGGAAGATTTATTATGGCATGGTTGTTACTAATTATGGCAATTAATTATCAAATCCGGGTGATCCTATAGACTGACATCAGCATGATGGGTTATTATGATGGAATGATGTTTGACACGCTTGGATTTCTGACACGAATGACGCGTTGGACACTAACCGCCCCACCCGGACCACAATCGGTTGCGACGTGGTCTCCGCATCGCAATAGGTGGATTTACTCTCTGTGTTATTGTAATTATTTTCTTTATTGGGATTACTATTCTATTCTCTTCTCAGGTGCGAGAGAGTTATTGACTCAATCTATTTCTATTCTACCCTACTGAATCCTCTCGGTTGCGAGAGTTATTTGAAAAATAAATTATGAAACTTACTCGTGATAAGGCTTCAGGTGTGCACCATTCACCCATCCTTGTAATACTTGGACATCCAGTTGTGCCAAGCGAACTACTCCTGAATCTTGAATTTCAATGACATGGTATGGTGCCATCCAGTGCATTTTGAGTTTTCCCAAGAATTTTTGAAATTTTTTGTCGTACAACAAGACTTTTCCTCCGATTGTGAACATTTTATGTTTGATATGGTAGTCATGCCAAGCCTTATGTCTTTATTTTTGAACCGTCTGATGGAATTCCGCTAGGAATCTATCTTCTTTAAGCTCTTGTAGCTCATGGAGGCATTCCTTGATTGAGTCTTCCTTTATTAGATGTACTTTTGAAGCGATTAATAGACTCAGTATGATAAATTCAGTAGGTACCATTGCTTCTCTCCCGTACACCAGCTGGAAATGAGTTTGATTTTGCAATATTTTTACATTTTTCCTATACGCTCATAATGTTGCTGGTATGCACTCATCCCAGTCATCCCGATTGGCATTGCATATCTTGGTTATTCCTTTCTCTAAGACCTTATTAAATGCTTCAACAGTTCCATTTTCCTAAGGATGGTACGAACTTCTCTTATGATGTTGCACCATAAAATTGTCTTACAGAGATTTGATTGTTGTATTGATGAAGTGTGTACCTTGATCACTGTTTAGGCTTCTAGGGTAGCCAAATCTGCTAATAATATTTTCAAAAATGAACCTGGCTGTGGTGTCTGCTGTGCAATATTTCACTGGTGCTGCCTCTGCCCATCTGGTAAGATAATCTGTTGCGGTAATTATGTACCTTGCCTGTGAATTTTTTTCCACAGGTGCAATTGGCCCTATGAAATCAATGGCCCATTTTTCAAATGGTTGCAGTTCTCTTATAGATTTAAGTGGCAGCTCATCTCGGTGTGATGGACATCCCGTTCTTGGGCAGACATCACATTTATTTACAAATTCTTTACTATCCTTATGTATTGTGGGCCACCATAACCCTACTTGTAATAACTTTCTTGCGGTGGGTTTTGCGCCGACATGGTCCCCCGCAACTCCGCAATGACACTCCCACAATATATCCTCTCTTTCATGGTCCATGATACATATCTGCAAAACTTGGTCCAACCCCATCTTATACAATTGTCCTGCTATCAATTGATACTCAGCTACTTTCACTACCAAATGTCTTCTTTGAGTCACTATGTATTCAGTCGGGCAATGTCCTGTTGCTAGATAAACTGCTATCTATTCCAAATAGTATGGGATGCCTTCTACTTTGAACAGCATCTGGTAACTGATCATCCAGGAATCCCCTATTCTCTTCATTTTCCAGCCTTTATAACTGGTCACAACCCACGTTTAACCTTCCTGGTTTCAGTGTCACTTTGAAGGTGAACTCCTGGAATAGTAGAAGCCATCTACATATCCTTCCCTCAAGCATAGGCTTGTTAACCAGGTACTTCAATGTTGAGTGGTCCGTAAATAATTTGAATGTACCTCCCAGTAGGTAATGGTGAAACTTCTGAAGGGAATACACCATTGCAAGAGCTTCTCCCTCTGTTGTTGTGTAGTTCCTTTCAACCGTCGACAACTTCCTGCTTGCAAAATAGACTGGATGATCAACAAAAGTTTCTCCTGGATGAGCTAACACTGCTCCCAATGCAATGCTAGAGGCGTCAATATGGACGTGGAACTGTTTGTCCCAATTAGGATGAACCAAAATGGGTGCACTTGCTAGCTTTTATTTCAATGTATTGAGGGCACTAGTGCATTCTTCAGTCCAACTGAATTTCTCTGACTTCCACAATAGATTTTCCAATGGTTTTGTTATCTTTTTGTACTTGCAGATGAATATTCTATAGTACCCGATATGCCCGAGTATTGATCTCAACTATTTCACAGTCTCTGGTGCTTTTATGTTAACAATGACTGCTACCTTTGCTGGATCCACACAGACACCCTGTTTACAAACAACATGTCCTAGCAGCAATGGAACCATTTTTTGGTGAAAAATGAATTCTATGAGAAAGACCCAGGTTTAGGATGGAGACCAACAAGGTTTCCACATTAGTCTAGCACAACGCCGAGATTTTCACCCTACCCCGAGGAGCAGAGCGTCTCACCCGAGGCGTGCCATGACCGTAGTAAGGTTAGGAGATAGATCAAGTATCAAATGATTACAACCATAAAGAGAAAATAAAGGAACTTGAAACAGCCAATAGATATTTCCATTAAGTATAAGATATTACTCATTAAGCACATTCAGGGTGCTGAATTAAAATTTAAAACGGGGCATACATTCATAATAAGCAACTGATTAACACTTAACTCATAACATCAAACGCAACAAGAACCATATTTCATTATCATTATCAAACAACATACATCACTCCATAGATTCCATTACAGGATGGTTCAATACAACAGGGATCTAACAGAGCTCTCCTACGGCTCTCTCACTCAGCCCTCTATCGGACTAACTCTCTCGTCTACGCTAGTTGATTGCCTATTTTTTCTTCCGCCAACGTGACTGACAATATTTCCTCTTTTCCAGCTCTGTTGGTTGCTGCTTCTTCTTGATTACTGGGAGTTCCACTGACTGTCTTTGTCTCCCATACCTGCCATCTGTGCTGTTCTCCGCAACTTTCGTGCCACCTATCTTCCAGCTATCCGCAACTGTGACAACTCCCTGTCTTCTATGATTGCGCTCCGCCACCTGTTCTCCGCAACTCAAAAATGTTCCTTTTCCAAAACAAAGGCCCCAACACCATGTCAATTTCATCATGAACTTATTTGAACCTGCTTAGACATTACATAATATTGTCATTCTTTTTCGTATTGATATTTTGAAGTTTATCCTTGAGAACTATCTTCTTCTGGTCACTACTATTGTCAAATAATTACGCCAATGCTTTATACAATGTCATGAACAAGTTTTTTTTTCCATGGATATTTGAGACAATGTGATCCCGTACTCCCTCCCTCCTTGGCTACATATTTCTTCCACTAAGCAAGGTTTTGGGCATCAGATTCTTGTGGTTTTGCAACGTTTGTGTTGATGTATTCTAGAAATCCATTTTCAACCAATACTGCCTCCATGAGATGAAATTATAGCTTCCCTCCAAGGCATACTCTAGCCTCAGCCTGTTGAAGGTTATATTTTGAGCTCTAAAGAGATCCTACGGCATTGAACTAAAAATTTGATTCTCCTAAAAAAAAAATTTGGAATTTCTGCTCTAATGTGAATCCTACTTTGATACCCTGTAGAAATTATTATGTATATTTGCAACTACTCAAGAAAGTTTAATCAAAATCACAAGACAAAAACCTACTCTATTTCTCTGCGGAATTTAATTCACAATTTAGAACATAAATCACTAACATGCTATGATAAATAACACACATGCACACATTATTTTTCAGGGGAAAGTAATTTTCTAAAAACCCTAATGTCTGCTTGCATTAATATGATTAATAGAGATGTATTACAATTTCTTTTCTCAACTAAGCACAACCTGCAAGTGAATAACCTATCTCTTTGCTCATTAAGAAGGTCTAACCCAGTTTTTCAATTTCTAACTCTACTTAAGCCCCTATTTCCTTATCTAATTCCTTTAGAAATTAGACCCCTATTATTTAGGAAATTACTTCAAAATGATTGTGCAATTCCCAAGGTTGATCATATGACTGCATGCAACACCTGTACACTCAAGACTAGTTTACAACTGATATTAAACTGCCTCGGAATCTCCACCATGGCTAGGGAAATTCAATTCTTTACATGCACTAGCTATTTTGGGTTGATTAATCAGTTAAATAGATGATAACTGAGTTTGATTGAAGTCCCACTGCACAACTGACCTTCCACTAGTTCCTCCAATAGTTAGAACTAGTTTAACTGAAACAACTTGAAATAAATGACCATGATTGCTACAAATTATCAATCACACATGCTTAACTTAAATTTCACTTCTCTAACTCAAATTTACTGAGCTAACTGAGTTACAAGATCCATCTTACCTTATTTAACTACATCCAAGTTGTGCGTTGATGTGGAAATTCAAATTTTCTCAATTTAATCAAGGAAAAATCAAATTGAGAATTATTGTTGCATTTTTCAATAACCCACTCTCTGGCGAGGTGACTGAACAAGATTTGGAGTGGAGTTAAACCCCCCATAATTGATCATGGTCGTTGATCCTCCACACCCTCATGGTTGACTTTGACTCTCTGGGGGCTAGCTTCGACTTATCTGTCACGTTAGTTACCCTACCAAAATGCCTTAGGGACTACGTGGCTTTGGGATCAATGGAGATCCACCTAATCACTTCTCATTGATTAAACCGTCACGTACAAAATGCGGGGTTGGATCTCACAACATTTTTCATTTACCACACTTTTCTCTATTCTTATATTTTCTACTTATTTTCCAACCTCCCACTTTAAAAATTGCTTCCATTCTTTGGGCTCGTAGACCCAAATCCGCTTCAAATAAACCACTTTAAGGAAACATATAGAGAAAAACATAATGCATCTAATGCAAATAATAAAATAGTATGATAAATCAACATCTACACTAAAATCAATGCATCTAATGAAAACAATAAATAGGATTAGAAATCAAAATCTACATTAAAATCAATGCATCTAATGTTGCAAGAAATCAAATAGGATTATAAATCAACATCTACACTGAAATCAATGCATCTAGTGCTAGAATTCAAATAGGAATATGAATCAACATCTACACTGAAATCAATGAATCTAATGCAAGATCAATCAAAAAAGATTAGAAATTAACATCTTTAATGAAATGAATGCATCTAATGCAAGCAATGAAATAGAATTAGAAATCAACATCTACACAAAAATTAATGCATCTAATTTGCAAGAAATAAAATAGGATTAGAAATCATCATTTGTACACTGAAATCATGCATATAGTGCAAGAAATTTTCTTCCCTTTCTCTCCCCCCTCCATCTATATCAATATCTCCCTCCATATCTCCTTCTTTGTCTCTCTATCTCACCCCCATAAACACACGCTCTCTCTCTTCATATCTATTTATCTCTTCCACCCTCCCTCTATATCTCTCTTCTTCCCTCTCTCCCCCTTCCATCTATATCTATATCTCCCTCTAGGTTTCCTTCTTCATATTTATATATCACCTCACAAATGTACACATTGTTTCTCCATATCTATCTATATCTCCCTCGCTTTCCCTCTCTCTCTCTCTCTCCTCCCCTTCTCTCCCTGTGTCTCCCCTTTTGTCTCTCTTCTCTCCTAATCTCCTCTCTCCCTCTCTCTCAATCTCACTTGTCACTCCCTCGCTCTCTCTCCATCTCCCTTGTCACCCTATCTCTTTCTCTCTATCCACCTTTCTCTCTATATATGTATTTCTTCTTACCTCCCTCTATCTCCCCATACAACTCCATATCTCTCTCCCTCCCTCTCAAGTTCTCTCTCTCTTCATTTATCTCCCGCCTACATACCCCCCACGTCACTCACTCACTCACTCTCTCTCTCAATCTCCCTACCACTCTGATTCTTTCTCCCCCTTCTCTCCATATCTCCTTTGTCATTCTATATCACCCCAAAACATACACACCCTCTCTCCATCTCTCCCTTATCACTCCCTCTCTCTCTCTGATCTAGGAGGATCCTCTAAATGCTAAGAAAATTACAGTCTCATATTCTCATGAAACCTAGGCCAAGTCGAAGAGATCATCGCGCTCATTTTAGTGGTATATTTGGTTTGCAAAATGGCCTCCATATGAGGGAGAAAACACACTCTGAAGTTTTTCTCCAATAGGAAAAAAAATGGGCCTTTATAGGCCAAGTGGTAGTCTCTCAGAAAGACACGTGGCATTCAACGTGCAGGTCAAGTTCAAACTCATCACTCAAGCTAAACTCCAAGGTCGGGCTCAAACCCACGACCTCCAACAACACATTGCAAAACATTACCATTGGACCATGGCTTTGTTTTATTTACAATAGGAATAGGAAAAAATATATATTTAAATTTATATTAAATGGAAAGTGGGGGGTAGGGTTGGTGGAGCCCACCATATCTGGCGTCCCCGCCAAACCCAAAGTTGTGTTAACAAGCAGACTACCAAATTTGGCACGAAGTAAAAAAAAGTTCAACATATATATAACCCAAAGTTTATGTAACGTAACTACCGGGAGCTCCAAATGCCATGCGAGACTCTTTATAATTACCATATTCCAAAGTGTTCTACCATGAGGATTCACATATGTCACTGTCAGATAATGTTTCAACCAAAAATCTCATATGGCGCACAGTCAACCAGTTAAATTTATGCCAACGGGGCATGAGGTTATGTTTGTTAAAATATACCAATGTTGATGCACCACGAGGATTCATATATATCCACCCGGACCATATTAATACTATGGTTTAAACCATAATCCTATTGTTAAAACTATAATATATATTTGGTGCAGTTGTTCCAACGTATTTTTATGTATTGCTAAGTGGTTGGAAACTCAATCCCGGGAGGTCCACAAGTTTAACCCCAGGACTACCTGTGGGTTATAAAAGGTATTACCAATGCGTCAGTTCCCATGGGGTTGTAAGGTGAAGCTATGAACTTAGTTTTATCAGTGCCTGCAGTATGACTTTGGAGGCATAACTTGGCCAATATTGGGCCTTTTTTAGATCTGTAAGTTGCATTGGAGAGATGAGCTTGAGGCCTACCCTCTAATAGTAACCATTGATGTATGTGTGCACA
Source organism: Pinus albicaulis (assembly GCA_034641835.2). NCBI lineage: Eukaryota > Viridiplantae > Streptophyta > Pinopsida > Pinales > Pinaceae > Pinus > Pinus albicaulis. Next base: position 1,061,400,083 of record CM076574.1, read on the forward strand.
ATCCAAAATGATGAATTTTATTTAAATAAACTTTATGATCATTTTTAATACAACGGACGCCCATTAGAAGCAAACCCAGAGATGTAGTCCAGGAGGGACGAGCTCCATTAGCAAAGTTTTCTATGTTTTCTTCCTATCTTTGTTGTTCATACTTATTTTTAGATTTCAATTTTATGTTTAAGGCACTTAAAAATCCATTTTCCTTATTAATTCACATAAAAGGAAACCTTATTTAATATTTGGTGAAATTGTGAAAATAGTCAATTCTGTTGTTTTCGGATCATATTTTGGTATCAGAGCGAGGTTGATCATGTATAAGTAGGATATTTTCCAATGTGAATGTTGACTAGATCCAGGTTGCAATGTCGAGAAGGGAAACTTGAGAAGAGAAATCCAAAGATTTGAAAGAGGAAAGTCTCTCGAAAGATGGGAGAATCAAATGAAGGAGAAGCTCTTGAGACAAAGAGTGTGGAGAAATTTCAGAAAATTTTCCTTAATATGCAACAAATGATTGCAGAGCTTTATGAATACAAGAAGACTAGAGATGCAGCTTCATCTTCTAAAGGCACAAAAGAGAAAAATGGAAAGGAAAAAGCTGATGGTAATGAACCTCCTTATCCTCCATCTTCATAGTCTTCTTCTTCTTTATTCTCTTATCAGTCAAGTTCAGATTCAGACTCAAAAAATAAGACAAAGAAATCTCCTTTTTTGAACCTTGAAGTTAAGTTTGAATTTCCCATATATGATGGTGAAATGAATCCTGAAAAGTTAGATAACTAGATAAAGCAACTTGAGGTGTATTGTAGGATTCAAAATTTTGTTGATGAATATGCAAAAAATTGGTTAGCTACACTTAGAATGGGGGGAACAACTTTGATTTGGTACGAAATTAAAACTCAATCAGATTTGAAGAAAAAAATTAAAATGATCTCTTCATCGTCTAAGTTTTTTAAAGCTCTTAGAAAGAAATTATATCCTTTAGAATATATGCAACAGGTTGTAATGGATTGGAAGCATTTAAGGAAAGGTAAAGAACAGAGTGTGCAATAGTTTACATATGAATTCAGGAAAAATGAATTCGCACTTGGTGTTCCATTAAACACACGGGAAACTTTGTTAAATTATATTGGAATTTTGCATTATTATTTGCGACATACATTCCTTATTTTTAATCCAACTAAAATTTATGAAGTGTGTATACAAGCCATTTATATTGAATCAGGTGGCAGATCGTTTCTGTCAAAATTTTCAAATAAATGATTCAAGCATTCAGAGAACAAAGATTCCAAATAAGGAAAAGGGAAGAAATCGACAACAGAAAACAAGGAAGGAGAAAGGCCTACTTTTACTCATTGTCAGAGGGTTGGACATGATGACTATAAATGTTGGAAGCTTCATCTTGAACTTAAACCAAAGGATTTCCTTAAGAAGAAGGGTGAAATGGAAGCTAATGATACAATCCAACAAGATTTGTGATATGTCTTCGGTGACAAGAAGAAGATTACCGCCATGGGTCTAACAGGTATACCTTCTAAAGCTAGTTCTAGTGCTACTTGTTTTACATCTTCTTCAAAATCTAATAATGTGATTGAGGAAAAGAAGAGAGTTGAATTGTTTCACATAAGGATTATATCCAAGCACACTAAGATAGACACATTATTCGATAGTGGATAGGCAAACATAATATATGAGGAACTATTGAGGAAATTGGGATTGGAAACTAAAAATCATCCAAAGCCATACCCTTTAGGATGGTTGAAAGAAAACACTGAGAGGCATGTCATAAAATAGTGTCAATTAAGGTTTGCAATTACAACTAATTTTTTTGATGAAGTTGATTTAGATGTGATTCCTTTGAATATAAGTGGAGTTGTGTTGGGTATTCCATATCTTTATGATTGAGATGCCATATTTCATAGGAAGGAGAATAAGTATCGTATTCTTAAATATGGAATTGAATATATTGTCAAGGCACATAGAATTAATACAAACTTGGATTTAATCAATTCGAGGTAATTGAAAAGGTTGATAAATTCAAGTAAAAACTATGTTCTCATGATTTTTAAAGAACAACCTAAAGATAAGTATGATGCTTTTCAAGGGTGTGATTCTCAGTTTAAGGACAAACTAGTTGAAATAGTATATTCTTATAAGGAATTGTTTAAAGAACCAAAATGTTTACCTCCAAAACGTGAAATACAACATGAGATTCAATTACAGTTTGATGCCCCTCTCCTAAACATTGGCATGTATCATATGCCAATCATAGATAATGAAGAGATTAAGAAACAAATTCAATATTTGGTTGATAAAGGCCTTATTCGACCTAATTCTTCTCGATGTGGATCACTGATCATATTAGTCCCAAAGAAAGACGGAACTTGGAGAATGTGTGTTGATTTTAGAGCCTTAAATAAAATAACCATTAAAAATAGGTATCCTATTCCTAGAATCAATGATTTTCTTGATTAGTTAAAGAATGTTGTTTACTTTACAAAACTAGATTTAAGAAGTGGTTATCATCAGATTTGTATTGCAAAAAATGATATATGGAAAATTGCATTTAAGACTAGACAAGGGCTTTTTGAATGGTTGGTTATGTTGTTTGGGTTATGAAATACTCCAGAAACTTTTATGAGAGTGATGAATGATGTTTTTTGTCCTTTTATTGATAAGTTTGTCATAGTCTATCAGGATGATATACTTATTTTCAGTTCAATTTTGGAAGAAGACATAAATAATGTTAAACAAGTTTTTGATGGGTTGCATAAAGAAAAATTGTACCTCAAACTCTCTAAATGTGAATTTGGAAAAACTTCCTTACTATATATTGGTTACATAGTTGGAGGTGGTCAGCTAAAAATTGATGTGATTGTTAAGTGGCCAAGACCACAAAATGTGACGGAAGTTAGAAGTTTCTTGGGTGCATTTCAGTATTGGAGGAAGTTTATCTCTCATTTCTCATTTATTGCATCACCACTTTATGCTTTAACAATTTATAAAGTCTATTTTCAGTGTGGAGGACAACAACAAAAAAAAACATTTGACACTTCAAAGCATCAAATTGTTACAACTCCAATCTTAGCTTTTCGAGACCTTCAACAGCCATTTGAAATAGAAATTGATGCTAGTGGGTATGCAATGAGTGCAGTGTTATTGCAGAAAGGAAAGCCTATTTGTTTTCATTCAGAAGAATTTTCTAAAGTAGTTGCTAACTATCCAACTTATGATAAAGAATTGTATGCATTAGTGGAAAGTGTTAAAAAATCGAAACATTATTTAATGGGCAAAGAAACAGTGATTCATATAGATCATCAGCCACTTCAGTACCTTCAATCTCAAACTAAGTTGCAGAAATCTCGACATTATAGATGGAAGGGGTTTTTGCAACAATTCCACTTATTAAACAAATATAAGAAAGCTACCACCAATAAAGTAGCTCACATGTTATCAAGACCTTCTTTGAATGCTTCAGATATTCTGCAAAGTAGTTCTTTAGCACATGACATTTATATAGAAAAATATGTTGCATATACTAATTTTAAGGATGTTTATGAATCACTAACTCATCGTGCTAAGGTGGAAGAAGTGAATTATCATGTTCATGACAGGTTATTATTCCATCTTGGAAAGTTATGCATACCACAGGGATAAAGAGTGCATGTCATTACGGAAGCACATTCTTCTCATGTTTCAGGGAATTTTGGTGTAGGTAAGATAGTGGAACAATTACAAAGGTATTTCTATTAGTCTCAGATGAATGAAATGGATCATAAGTTCAAAATTATTCATGATAAGAATAGGATGGTTCGCACTTCTAGACGTGTAGATGTTGAGTATCTTCAAGTGGGACTCAAAGACATGAATCCAAGAAAATCAAGGTGGATGGAGATCGGAAGGGTGAGGGTATGTACCCTCACCTCATGACTTCTTAAAACCAAACTTTTTGTTTTCAAAAAGCTTCCAGTGGAGAGGAATGATACATGAGGATCCTCTAAATTCTCAAAATTTAACGGTCTCAGATGCTCATTAAACCAGAGCCAATTCGAAGAGCTTGCCATGTTGATTCTAGTTGTATATTCAGTTTTCAAAATAGCCTTCATATGAGGGAGAAAACACACTCTAAATTTTTTCTCCAACAGTAAAAAAAATGGGCCTTTACAGGCTAAGTGGCAATCTCTCAGCAAGACACGTGGCAGTCAATGCACAGGTCAAAGTCAAACTCAAAATTTAGGTTAAACTCCAAGGTCAGGGTCAAACCCACGACCTTCGACAACACATTGCAAAACATTACCATTGGACCACGGCTTTGTTTTATTTACAATAGGAAAAATCTATATTTAAATGTATATTAAATGGGAGGTGGGGGGTAGGGTTGGTGGAGCCCGCCATATCCAGTGACCCTGACATACGCAAATTTATGTTAACAAGTAGACTACCAAATTTGGCGCAGAGTAACCAAAGTAAAACCATATATATAACCCAAAGTTTATGTAATATAACTACTAGGACCTCCAAATGCCATGCGAGACTCCTTATAATGACCATATTCCAAATTGTTCTGCCACGGGGATTCACATACATCACTGTTGGATAATGTTTCAAGGAAAATCTCATATGGTGGGCAATCAACCAGTTAATGTTATGCCAACAAGGCACGGGGTTATGCTTGTTAAAAACATATATTAAATATGATTTGGGAGATTGTTCAATATACCAATGTTGATGTGCCACGAGGATTCATACATATCCACCCATTCCATAGTTATAATATGGTCTAAACCATAATACTAATATTAAAACTATAATATATATTTTGTACAGTTGTTCCATCTTATTTATATGTATTGCTAAGTGGTTGCAAACCCAATCCTGGGAGGTCCACGGGTTTGACCTCGGGACCTTCCCATGGGTTATAAAATGTATTATCAATGTGCCAGTGCCCATGGGGTTGTAAGGTGAAGCTCTGAACTTAGTTTTATCAGTGTGTGCAGTATGCCTTTGGAGGCATAACTTGGCCAATATTGGGCCTTTTCGAGATCTGTAAGTTGCATTGGAGAGTTGAGCCTGAGGCCTATCTTCTGACAGTAGCAATTGATGCCTATGTGCACAGTTAAGAATGGTGAATTTGATGTAAAGATACTTTATGATCATTTCTAATACAATGAACGCCCATTGGAAGCAGACCCAGAGATGTAGTTCAGGAGGGACGAACTCCATCATCAAAATTTTATGTGTTTGCTTCCTTTCTCTATTGTTCGTGCTTATTTTCAGATTTCAAGTTTATGTTTAAGGCACTTAAAAATCCATTTTCCTTCTTAATTCACATAAAAGGAAACCTTAGTTAATATTTGGTGAAATTTTGCAAATAGTCAATTCTTTTGTTTTCTGATCACTCTCCACCTCTCCCTTGTCACCCCCTCTTTCTCTCTCTCTCCACCTTTCTCTATATGTATGTCTTGAGTTTCTTCCTCCCCTCTCTTTCTCAAAGATTCTCTCATTCTCTCCCTCTCTCCATCTTTATGTCCTCCACTCTCTCTTACCCTTCTCTCCCACTCTCTCTCCTCTATATTTCAAAAAATTTTAAATACTTTGACAATTAATATATTATGTTTATTTTTTTATTTTTTTATGTTGTACAACAATTTAATTTTTTTATATAATACATATTTAAAATGCAAGATTTCAAATCTGTGTTGTACATTCACCTAGAGGGAAAACGATAATTTTCCATGGAAATATTAGCTAAAATTTTCCAAAATATTAATGTTCCAGCTACCTCTATCAAAGAAACATAGAGTGCTTCATGTCTTCCAATTTAAATTGTTTAGGTTTTATTTCTTTAAAGGTAGTTTTAGGTTATGGTTACTTTAGGATTTTAAAAGTATTATATATTTTATTATGTTGGATTTATAAAAAAATTAGGTTAAATAAAATTAACATATTGAGTGACCTTGTATGACTCTTTTTGTGTTAACGACTCTTTTGTTGATTCCTATGGTGTATATCAACTGTGTTTATTAATGTGGTTGTCCTAGTATATATTATAATATAATATAATAAATTTTATATTATATTAAAGTTAATAATATGATATTAATCCAAAATTAATAAATTTAATATTAACCTTAAAATATTTTAATATTATTTTTTTTTATTAATATCATTTCATTATTTAATTTAATAATAATAATAATAATAATATTTTCAATATTAATATTAAATTTAATAAGGTTTTTACATGACATGATAACAAAAATTCTAATAAGATTTGGAATTTTAAAATCAGGAAAATCTTAACTTCAGATCACTCAATTTTTTTTTCTAGAGGCATAATCGAGCTATATAGCTCGATCAAGCCATAGTGCTTGATCGAGCCCTTGTTAACCACATATATGTCTCAATCTAGGGTTTACTAAACCCTTGATCGAGCTATTTGAATTTGAAATTGATTTGGTGGATCAGTTTAATGCTCAAAATTCAAAGTCCTCTGATTGGCTCGAAACCAGTACCAAAGATTATGGGAATTTTGAGGTCTAAAATGGGCCTCCTAAGGAAATTATAAAATAACAATGGAAATAATAAAACAAGATTAGATTACATCATCAAATTTTAGAGGGAATATATATATATATATATTCAACTCATATTTTCAACTTACCTCCCTATGGGTTTACTCAAATTTCGAGTGGAAACACTCTTTGGATGCATAATTTGATTCCTCATCCAAGGAGTACCCATGTTCCATACTTTCGATGGAATCTGCTACATGAAAAATTGGAAACACATGAAAATCACGATTGCAATCATGTTTTTTCATGTATTTCTCATTTTTCGTGTAGTAGGGTTCATCGAAAATATGCAACATGGGTAATCTTTGGATGAGGAATTAAATTTTTCATCCAACGAGTACTCCTTCTCAAAATTTGAGTAAAACTTAGGGAGATAAGTTGAAAATATGAGTTGAAAAAGTAGTTATTATTTTATTATTTTTTATCTTTTTTTTTAGTCCAGAAATGGTGAATCATCCCCCATGGTTGAAATCATCATCTTGAATCCTATTGGTTCTTATAAATTTTATTTTGGTTGTACATTTTTCTTAGGGGGGGCATTTTACACCTCAAAAGTCCCCTAATGTGAAGATATTGTCACCCTTATTCCAACGGAATTCGTTTCACTCAAAACCAACATCAGATGCTCCCGGTATTAGGTTCTGGTCAATTTGGGAAAAAACTAAAAATTTTGAAAAATGGGTTGTAGGTACACCCATTCAGCAGTCCATACACTAATTGGGCATTTGACTGGGCATCTAACTGTACTTTTGTGGGTAAGTCTTTGATTTCCACTTGTCTCGATTTTATTGGTTGAAATTCAATGTGTTTTTATTGGTTAATGGGTTGTGTGGTGGCCCAATGAGAGAGAGCCATGTGACCTCCTCCTAGACATGTAAAATTATGTGGGAGGTCAAACTACCACCATGGGGTTTGAAACCAAGACCTACCGCATGCCAGCCAAGCCTTCCATCGGCTCGACTATGCTAGTTCTTAATATGTATGGGATGAATGTTTTATGTAAACTTTAAGAGCATAGTTGTCAGAGGAGGGGACCGAGGTTAACCCTAGGCCCCAGTCCACCAGCACACCATATGGCAGCAGATGGGGTCGAGGGTTAACCCTGACCCAAACTATATGTTATATGCGGATACACCAAAGTATTAAACTATTTGTTGGCGATGGAAGGTATTAACATAAAACCATATGATATCAACGAATAACCCAAAGTTCGTTAAAAATATTCTGTAGAGCTTAACTAGCGGTCAAGACACTAGTCACATACGATGGTTAAAGTGTAATGTTATCTCAGTTGTTTATGTCGAACCTACAAGCCAAAACTCCATCACTGGGGGTTAATATTTATGCCAACATGTGAACAATTAAAGGGTTTAAAGTTTAATGTTATCGTTATGGCAAATGGACACAGAACTTGCCTTGGTTAGGGTTCCTACAAACCCAACCACACGACACCAAACTCAACCCACGTTCAACTGGCGTCTAGGTTTTGGTGGGAAACACTATTTCAAATCTTGAATCCGATGACGTTAGTTAAGCCACATGATGAGTTTTTATCGAGTCATGATCCAACCCAGTCAATTTAATGAATTGCAATTTGCACCTAGTGCAATAGGAATCTCACTGGTGCGAGGCAAATTTTTCACTCCACGTGGCCGCAAAAGAAATAATTTGTAGAAAAGTTTGCAGGAGAGTGCGAATTGTAGGACAATTAGCAGGAAAAATTCTATGGAGCATAGCTCAGTCAATTTTTGACGTTTTTGAGTGCATAAAGAGCCCAACAAGGTTTTTTACTCTTCTGGAGCCATTAGAGACATTTTTTTAGTATTCTGAGCACTGTAACTTGATGTAAACACATATTTTTTAGCATAATGAAAGAAGCTCAACATTGGAAGCTGGATCAGGAGATGTAGCCTAGAAGGGGTGAACTCCTTCATCATTTGTTTTCTTGTGTATATTGTTATGGTATTGATGTCTTCTTTATTTTCTATAAAACTGAGTTTTAAAGCATGTTAATGTGTCAATTAAATTGACATAAGTGGTTAAAAACCTTGAAAATTTCACTTGCAATTTTCACCATAAACTCTCAATTTTTCATATACAGATCAGTTTGGTATCAGATATTTGGCTATTAGTTTGTTTTGAGGGTTTGATTTTTTTGCAATTGTTTCTGATGCTTACAAGGCTGAAGCTAAAAAAGGAGAAGGAAGGCTTGTGGTTGAAATTCCTCAAGTTAGGTAAAGGTCAAGGAGAGCACATTTTCCACAATCTCCACCACAAATTTCACCTCAACTTTCACCAAAATATTCACCATTCATGGCACATGAAGGAGAACCTGAAAATATGTCAGAGGATGAGAAGGCTTTCATAAAATCATACTTTGACATGACACAAATGGTGAAAGTTCTCTATGAAGAGAGGAATACAAGTTTGCAACAAGGAGAGAGCTCTAATCCTCCAAACAGAGATGAAGATAAGTCTCCAAAAATAGATGGAGGAGATGGGGACAAGCCTCCAAAAGGGAATGGTGACAAAACACAATTAACATCACCTTTCTCTTCACCTCCATTTTCACCATCATCATCTTCTACATCCACCCCTTCACAAACACCTCCACATTCTCCAAAGGGACATGGTAAAACTCCATTTTTGAAACTTGACATAAATTTTGAATTGCTTATGTATAATGGAGAGGTAAATGTTGAAATATTAGATAATTGGGTTCGTCAACGTGAAGTGTATTGCATGATACAAAGGATCAAGGATGATGAGACCAAGATTCATCTTGCTTCATTAAGGTTGGAAAGTGCAGCACTCATGTGGTGGGAAGCCAAAACTCAAGAGGACATGAAGAAACATGGTAAGGTCTTATCTTCTTGGAATGATTTTTCTGTTATAATAAAAAGAAAATTTTATCCATTAGCATACATGCAAAAATCTATAATGTATTATCAGGTTTAGGTGATTAAAGGGTCAAAGTGTGCAAAGTTATACCCAAGAGTTTAGAAGGAGAGCATTGATGTTGGGTGTATATTTTTCATCTCAAGATACTTTTCTCAAATACATTGGAGGTTTTCATAGCTACTCGAGACATACAATTCTCATGTTTAACCCAACAATTTTAGATGAAGTGATGAAGTTTGTGTACAGACCACACATCTAGAAGCAAGAGAGGGACATGTTTCTGATGAAACAAGTGAGAACGCCTTTGAGTCTGGAGAAAAAATAAAGGGTAAGTTCGAAGGAAAAGGAAATAAGAATCTTGTCATCAAGATGGAGAAAGAAAAACTTACATGCAAGCATTGTTCCAAAGAGGGCCATGAAGAAGATCATTGTTGAAAACTTCATCCATAGATGAGACCCAAAAACTTTAAAAACAAGGAGAAAGAAAAGACAGTTGTAACTACACAACATTATTTAGGTTATGATTCCGAGGATGAAACAAAGATAACAACCATGGGGTTGAAAGGTAAGGACATTGCAAGAACTAGTTCTTCAAGTTGTCTCAATGATACTCAAAATGAAAAAAAAAGAATTGAGCTTTTCCATGTTAGAGTTATTTCAAAGCATACCAAGATAGACACAATGTTTGATAGTGGTTCACAAGAAAATATTATCTCTGAAGACATTGTCAAAAAATTTAATTTAGAGACCATTCCTCATCATAAACCTTATCCTTTAGGTTGGGTATGTGACAATGAAAAATTGCAGGTGACAAGGAAGTGCATACTTAGATTTTCAATCACTGCAAACTTTCTTGATGAGGTTGAACTTGATGTAGTTCCTCTTGATATTTTTGGTATTGTTTTGGGAAGCCCATATCTTTATGATAGGATAGCCATTTTTCCTCACGATGAGAAAAAATATCATTTGTTAAATAATGGGATTGAGTACATTGTTAGAGCGCATAACAAGAAATTGAGTTTGTCTCTTGTTAATGCTGGAAAAATGAAGAGGATTGTTAATGCTAGTCATAATTTTTCATTATTAATGTTCAAGCACAATGATGTTGATAATTAAGCTTTTGAAGGATATGAATCAACTTTGAAATTTGATTTCATTGAGGTTTCTAGCTCATGTGATAAGATTTTTCAGGAGTCTAACATGTTTCCTCCTAAAAGAGGTAAACAACATGAAGTGAATTGTCGCAGGATGCATTATTGTGGAACATTAGTGTGAACAAGGTGTCAGTGTTAGATAATGCAGGAGTCGAAGAGAAAATTCAAAAGAAATTTGACAAAGAGGACATTGGTTCCAAAGCTTCTTCTTATGGGTTTCATAATGTTTTGTCTTTGAAAAATGATGGTGCATGACGATGGCAATCACATTTGGTAAAGATTCAAGCCAAGTTCAAGGCTAGACATGGTAAGCATCGTCATGACGACAGTGTTCAAAATGACGTGAATTTGAAATTTTTTAATTTTCCTTTGATTGAAGACCAAAGAGGGAATTTTCATATCCCTTCAAAGGAAATTTTTTGTTCTGCGCATTTTGGGAAATTGCAGCAAAATGTCATTATTAACAGCAAGACAAGGACTCAAAAATCAAGGAAAGTGATATACTTTCATGAAAATCTCAAAGTGACAAATCTAAGCAAAGTTCAGTGGATTGAGACTAGAGGGGTGAGGGAGTTGTACCCTCATCTATTTGTTGACTGATAAAGAGATTTTGGAGGTCCAAAATTTTCCAGTGGGGAGGAATGGTCCGATGGATCAGTTTAATGCTCAAAATTCAAAGTTCTTGGATTGGCTCAAAACCAACGCCAAAGAGAATATCTCATGGCCCCGACTCCAACGCAATTCGTCTCACTCAAACCTAACATCGGATGCTCCAGATATCGTGTTCTGGTGATTTTGGAAACCTCTGAAAATTTCGAAAATTGGGTTGCATCTACACTCAATCAGCAGTCCGTACACTGACTGGCTATTTGATTGTGCAACTTACTATACTTTGGTGGCCGAGTTGTTGACTGCCACTTGTCTCATTTTTATTGGTCGAAATTCGATGTGTTTTTATTGGTTAATGGGTTGTGTGGTTGCCCAATGAGGGGGAGCCTCATGGGCCAATTAGTGGCTGCCATGTGGCCTCCTCCTAGCCATGTAAAAATTTTTGGGAGGTCAAGCTACCTCAATGGGGTTCGAAACCAAGACCTACCGCATGCCAGCTAATCCTTCCACCGGCCCAGCTATGTTAGTTCTTAATATGTATGGGTTGAATATTTTATTTAAAATTTAACTACAAAGGTGTTGGAGGAGGGGACCTAGGCTAACTCTAAACCTTGATCCACACACCACACCATGTGACGGAAGACGCAGTCCAAGGTTAACCCCAGTCCCAACTATATGTTATATGTGCATACACCAAAGTATTAAACTATGTATCAGTAATGGAAGGTATTAAAATTAAACCATATGATATCAACGAATAACCCAAAGTTTGTTAATAATATTATGTGGAGGTTAACTAGTGTTCATGACACCAGTCACATGTGATGGTTACAGTGTAATGTTATCTCGGCGGTTTATGTCAAAACTCCAGCATTAAGGGTTAATATTTATGCCAACATGTGAACAGTAAAATGGTTTAAAGTTTAATGCTATGGTTATGGCGGATGGGAGTAGAACTTACCATAGGCACTGAACTCAACCCATGTTCAACCGAAGTCCAAGTTTCGGCGAGAAACGTTAATTCAATTCCAGAATCTGATGGCTTTAGTTAAGCCACTTGGCACATTTTTATCAGTTCATGGGCCGACCGAGTCCATTTAATGAAGCGAAAAGTTTCACTTTGTGCGGGAGGAATCTCATTGACACGGTGCAAATTTGTCGCTCCACGTGGCTGCAAAAGGCAGAATTTGTAGAACAGTTTGCAAGAGAGTGTGAATTGTAGGACAATTAGCAGGAAAAATTCTATGGAGCATAACTCAATGAGTTTTTGACCTTTTTGAGTACAGAAAGAGATTAGTTAGGGGTTTTTGACTATTTTGGAGCCATTGGAGACATTGTTTTAGCATTCTGAGAACTATAACTTGATGTAGACACACATTTTTTAGCATAATGAAAGAGGCCCAACATTGGAAGCTGGACCGAGAGATGTAGCCCAAGAGGGGTGAGCTCCTTCATCATTTGTTTTCTTGTGTATAATGTTATGGTATTGATGTCTTCTTTATTATTCTGTAAAACTGAGTTTTAAAGCATGATAACGTATTAATGAAATTGACATAAGTGGTTAAAAACCCTAAACATTTCACTTGCGATTTTCACCATATAATCTCAAGTTTTCATATACAAATTAGAAATTTATGTGATCGATCAAGAACTTTAAGTGCTCGATCGAGCCTCTTAAGTCCTAAAATCCACAATTTCATCACCCATTCTACAAAATTTCCTACAACACCATTTTGTACCCTAACAGACTTAGGGTTAAATTTTTCCATAGGTGGTGGAGTTGATCACATTGGATTCATGAATGAATCCTCTATCCAATAGCATATGAGTTTGAGTTTTTCAAACTCATATTATATTTCTCATCTAATTTCTTTTAAACATAATTCTTGAAATTTTTTTGAACTGTTTTGAACAGGTTGGACAAAAAATCAATATCATAAAATATACACAACGAAAATATTTTAAAAAATACCTATATTCATTTACGAATCCTCTCAAAAGGGTACTTTTGGATTTTCAATTTATTTAAATAGTTGAAAAAAACCTTACGTGAACACGTGTCTGCAAAATGCAATTGAAATATTACTTTGCCAACTTTGAAAAAATAATAAAATGTATATTTTTGCATAAAAAATAACTTATATCTCTTTTGCAAGGAAAAACATTTCATTTAATGAAAAATTGACATATTATACAACACTAAATATTTTTGCAAAAAATATCGTTAGGAAAACAACATAATTCTCCACAATTTTCCTTTTTACTCTGAAACAAAATTCACAGTGCTTATATGAATGCTTCAATTCTATAAAAGAGGGAAAACATGAAATTGCATCGCTACATTTGGCCCAAAAGTGTAACCCGTATTCATGCTTTCACCCTCCAAGAAATAATCAAAATTTCACCAAGAAAACATTACCCAAAGATAGAAACCAAAACCAAAAATAGTTGCTTCATAAACTCACCATAAGGTTCATGATGCATGAACATATCTCCTTCCTTTCTTAGGTTGAACTGTTTCTCCTTAATGCTTGGTCGATTTGATCATTGGATGAGGTCGAAGTGACTTCTATTTATACTATAAAATCTGCTCCAAATAAGTTCTACCTCTCCAAGATAGGGCCAACTTGAGCAAGGGATTGATATGTGGTTTTATGACTTTAAAAAATCATTTCTCCTCAATGGAGAGGAGTTACATGGCATGTAATGGCTCTTTGGAAAGGGCTTAAAGATATCTTTAAGCATACCGTACTCTCCTCTTCAGTTGATCATCCTTTGATATCAATAACAATTATTTTCTCAACACTACATGTCAATGAATTAAGTTATGGGTGCTAATGTTATCATTTAAGAGAATAGTTTTCAATGTTTGGTATTTCCAATATCTTTAAGAGTTTCTAGAGAAGAAATATCATTCAAGGAATGCAGGATTATTTGTGGTTTTGTATCCTATGGACCAAATGGGGGAATCCCATTAGTGGTTGGAGGAAGGTCTCCTAAGGTATGGTTCCACTTTCAACATCTAAAATATCTTTTGAAATGGTGAAAAGGAGTTTTTCTCCTTACATTTATAAAAAGGGAAATATTCTCATCACAATTGTAGTATAGACATTTAAGTTCATGCTATGCAATATTAGCATAACTTAACTTATGGATTTTAAAGGTTGGGATGAATGGAGAGGAATTGGTAGGAGGGGAAATAGTGGGATTGTGATGAGTAATAAGGGGTGTCTCTTTATTTTGAGAATATATGACCTTTTATGTTCCTATGTTCTTTAAAATCCTTCCAACCAAGTGATAAGAAAATTTATTAAGTGTTGTGCATGTATCTTCTTTTATACCATTGATATATAATTTACTAAAAAATGTATGAGGAATGCCTTGATGTGGATGGTGAGATGCTCAAAAGTGGAGAAAAAATCTTCAACTATGTCTAATTGTTTAACCTTGGTCAATCATCTTAAACATTGAGTGTCAGCTTCATAGTGTTCATAGAGGTATGAAACAAATTGTATATAATAAATATAACCCCGGCTAGAGTTATAATCACACTGTCACCATTTCCAACATACATTATATAAATGTAAGGCACCCACATGAAGTTTCAATAATTCACCTATCATCCCATGCAAGGAAAAACAATGGTCCACTTGAGTGACCTAGATTAAGGGGTTTAATCCATGATATTGGTTGAAGTCCAATTTAGGGATTTTGTGACACATTTGAGTCGTAGGGTCATAAGAAAGTGGGACAAAGTTTTTCCTTGTGGTATTTGATGGTTTAGCTCATGCTTTTGAGATGGATGGTTTTAATATAATTGGTCTAAGAGTGACTCTAGTTTGGCGAGTTTTGTATTGATGTCAAAAATATTTATTGGGTATAGGAGTGGTTATAATATATTTGTTGTTGCAACTCATCACACCGAGTTTCTAAGGACAATACTGTAGTGGCTAGCTCAATGCCTTGGGTAGCAATATATATGCCATTCCATTAAACAAAAGGTTACTAGAGAGTGGTACGAAGGTGATCAACACTACATTATGGGTCTGTTGAGGTAGGTGTCTAATAATGGATCATGTGGGTCCACGAAAAAAATTTACTAAACAATAGTACGATGATTATCAACTTGAAATAAGGATTCTATTAAAATAGGCCTCAATTAAGGGTTTGGGTAAGAACTAATATTATGTGAAGTTATCCTCCCAACTTAGTAGTATTTTCAGTCTCAAATAAGAGTGTGGTTAGGATCTAAACCTTACTCCTAATTTAGGATAAATGATAAAAAAATTATAAAATTCCAAATAATATAGTTTATGTAAAATTACATGGAACGTTAGTAGGGAAAAAGGTTTCAAGTGACAAAATATACAAATTCTCAATACAATGTTTTATGTATTAATTTTTCAAACTAGCGTTAGGGATTATAGTTTCACAAGTCATGAGGGAAAGGGAGTACAAGGCATTATATCTCTTTTATAGATGTGTAGGGCCTAATTGTAGTACATAACCCAATTTTTCAAGACACTAACTATGGAGACTTGACCATACAAGAGTAATCTTCTCACGTGCTAGTCTCAATGCACTATTGTAGAAAAATAGTCAATCAACATATCTAAAGTTGGTTTCAAGTAACCTATGGGACTTCTAATATATCCTAAAATATGTGTTAGTGAAATTCCATATACATGGTGTTGTACAATTTAGTACTACTTGAAGGGGTACTAATAAGTGTTACAAGGATGTCCAACCAAGTGAAACCACTTGTATTTTCTACATGTATTCTTTGCCAACTACAAATTTCATCATTGAATGACAAATATCTCTATCATATATAGATGATTGACTACATCTCTAATTTGAAAAAAATGCTCTATGATATTGGCTCAAGAAAGAGCTCTAGTATCACTTATGGTGTTTTTTATTAGTAATTGGAAAATGTAGAGAATAAATAATAGAGTTACACATAAATAAATAATAGAGTATACCATGATTGTAAAAATGAAAAATAACAAGAATACCACAAAATTTATATCTTTATTGATGAGAGAAATCCTCATTTTCCTCTTCAAGGTAACCTTGAAATAAGCATAGTCCCAATTACAATATATTTCACAAGAAATGTCATTGCATTGATTCTACATGTTTACATAGTTCTATCAACCTAGTAGTAACATTGTAAAGAACTAATAGGCCTAGCACACTTCCTTACAATTATTCCTTTCACACTACCATGTAGATATTATTTACAATTGGTGGCCTCCATATAGAGTAACCACTGTATCTATCTAGAAGGTTAAACTAAGACTCTAACACATATTATATTATTTTATGATATATTAGTCAAGAAACTACCTTTCTTAGTAAAAAAATAGTTGTTATATAAATTTATATTTGTATATTATAATGGGTTTTCATAACCATATTATTAATCACACAACCACCTTTCTCAATATAAATCTTTCTCAATTTGCAATTTTACCTTTATCCTGGAAAAATATTTGAACCATAGTAACCAATTTTAGAGATTTGGCTACCATTCAGTCGTACAGTTAACATAAGAATGTAACTTCCATATTTTAACTTTAACTATTCATTAATTATTAATATAAAAATAGAATACATCACAAGAGAATGGTCACATTTATTAATCTTTTATTATGCTTTTTCATGTAAACAAACATAAATCCAAATAACATAAAAATGAATGATTTTATATGCAAATACAAAGATGGAAACATAAAAATCTTTTCAAACAAATTAATAAACCTAATATCAAATTTTATCTATAACTATGTACTTAATAATATGTTTATAATTATAATTTAAACACATTTCAATTGATTTTAAATTTATTAAAATATCAAAAATATAATAAAAAATTATTATAATATCAGAGATATAATAGAAATTAAAACAACCTTGAATGCGTAAGATATCCTTGGAAGTGCATTAAACGTTAAAAGATCCAAACTGTTGCAAAGCGAGATACTGTCTTAATGATTTCATGGTATTTTACTTGCATAACCACCCTTCTCGACATAAATGTTTTGAGCTTGTAATTCTGTCCCCTGTTAATTGAAAATTCATCAAGAGTGCTCTAGATCTCTGAAGTAAATCATACATGTTATTTGAAATTATGAGAGGGAAAATCCTTTCCTTCAGTGGATATGAAAACTTTACCGGAAGGTAATGCCTCTGGCTATAATGTCCAAGGAAAGTTATTTGAACACTTTTCAATCCGTTTCAAAACCACTTGAATGGATTCTTTTCAATTCCAATCAAAACTCCAAATAACATTTAGTTGAGTTATTTAGTTCAGTTATCATACAGAAGGGTTTTCTTGGTCGAAGGGGAGCATCTAAATGAAAACACAAATCAAATCAAATCATCTGCAGTTGTCAACCCTCTCAAACATAGAAATTCCGATAAAAACAGGTCTAGAAAAGATACAAAATGTTCCAATGTCCACACACAATTCCACGCCCATGTCATTCCCCCACACTCCGTTTTTTTTCCCTCAAGAAGAACCACCCAAGTTTTGGCTGGAGCATTCCACCCACGCCTTCCTGAGGCTTTGAGAATGTTTCCCACAAACCTAATAACCCCGCTACTTCAGGTCTCTGAAATCACCACACCATGGCAACTAAGGCTCCATAATAACATAACCTCGTCCCATCTCCCATTTGAATTAATATCACCCAGGAGAGGATCCATCAGGAGCAAGAAAAAAACACCCAGGAGAGGATCCAACAGGAGCAGGAAAAAAGATCTATATATGACTTTTTCCATGTCATGATGTCGAGCATTACACAGCACTCTGGTGCACTTCGAATACAAAATAAAGAATACCTCTTGATCTCAATTATCTGGCTACTGTACTTTTTTTCTTGTGAATATTCCCTTTTCATGGAAATAATCAAATACCAACTTTACATAGCAACCAAATCTTATATAGAAGGATGTATATAACAACAGCACCTTTAAAGACTTTCCAGGTAACCATTTGTTCAAATAGAGAAGCTAATATTCTTCAAAGCTCTATCTGAGGTGCAGATGCTGTAAGGCCAGGTGAGTGCCGTTCTCCCTGGGGTTCCATTTGTTGTTGCATTGAAGTTGAAGTACCTTCAGTGATTGCCAATGAATGTTGCTGCCAAAAAATTAAACATCATTTTTAGAAACTGAACTTAATTTACTTTTCTAATTGCAGCCAGAGAAGCAAGGTGCATGGAGTGGAACTGATAGCATCAATAGGTGTGTGCCAGAGGCTTTGCATCAATATGTGTGTGCCGGGGTTTTTTTTATTTAGTTTGTATGATTCAGAATATTTTAGAAATTTCGGAGAAGTGAAATCAACTGCTTAAGTTCATTTCTGTCTATCAAATATCCCATATATTTCAAAATCTGCAATCCAATTCAACCATGTGTAAAAACCTATTAGTTGTATTAGATAAGAACACTGACAAGACCCCATATACACGTGGATTAATATGCATTATCAAATATCCATATATTTCAAAATCTGCAATCCATTTCAACCATGTGTAAAAACCTATTAGTTGCATTAGATAAGAACATTGACAAAACCCCATATACACACCTGAATTAATATGCATTTGTGTTTAATGTGCATGCCAAGTTAAGAATATGCAGGATGTAAATTGAGTTTACTCAAATTGCTTACATATCCAATATTGAAACTATAATTTTCAATATATAAAACCAAACCTGGGTTTTCATTCACACACAATGCCAATGCCAAACAGAAGCATTATATATATATATAAATATATAAATATATAAATATATGCCAATTTGAGTTTACTCAAATTGCTTACATATCCAATATTGAAACTATAATTTTCAATATATAAAACCAAACCTGGGTTTTCATTCACACACAATGCCAATGCCAAACATATATATTCATGCTATATATACACACACCCTGTCAAACATATATACTAATGTTATATATACACACCCTGTCAAACCTATATACTGATGTTATATTCACTGTTTAGTGACTTCGTGCTTATTTTGCAGGCCTACGGCCATTTTGCATTGATGCATCTGAAAAATAGTTATCCTGTTCATAATTAATAGTAAAAATAAGCCTTATAAAATCAAATTTGCTTCAGATTTTACATTATTATTGTGAATCAAGCTTTCATAATAAAATTTCTTACCTGAGGAAACGAATGCTTATCAAAGAGGGCCATAACTGGAAGACTGGAACTTGCAGGCCATTGCTGAGGCATGCCATCAAACCCAACTCCCAGCGTTTCAAAGCCAGGACTTTGGTAGTCTAACGAAGTCCCTCGCAGATTTATGTCCATTTCTGACTTAAACTTCTTGTTTACAGGAAAAATATTGTACGGCTGTTGTAAGGAAGAGCAATGACTGCCCAGTTGCAATCTCAGTCCTGCAGTTCTGTTCAATTCATTGAAATACGTTTCATGTTTGCCTGAATTTTCCTTGACATCTGTTTGTTTACCATTGAGAATGTATCCTGAAGGAAGGGAAAGGTTGGTGTCTTCTGCACAGTCAATATCTCTGCATGTTTCAAAAAAACACCCACATGGATCAGTGCTACTTCAATAAGAAGAATAACCTTAAGACTCAAGAGAGTTTTTGGAACCTAGTTCAGAAAACAAGCCTAACCTCTGAGACAATACCAAGCTTGGGTCCTCATGCAACATGATCGGTTGATTCTCATTAGAAATCCATGAAATAGGTTGTGGCTGGTGGTCTCCCTCCATTTGTAGAGGCATACGTAATCCAATATGATACATCTTTAAATTCAATCAGAAGACCCAGTGAAGTCATGTTAATGAAATCTGTTCAATATAATTATACAATAAAGCATAGCAAGATTCGGCCTTCAATAAAGCATAGCAAGATTCCACCGTATACAGAAGATCGGTAATAATACGCAATTCGTCAAAAAAAATTCCATGTGACACAAATATGTTACGTTAACCCACTTTTAACTGTTTTCATAGTATACCTCGCTACTTTGAGGCTCATTTGAGTATAATACAAAAAAACAGCCAAAACCCTCCTCTATATATATATATATATATACACACATTCTTCTAAGATTAGGAAATGAAATGAGTTATTATGTTTGATATTTCTAATGATGCATTTCATGAAGTTGAAATATATATATATATATATATATATATATATATATATATATATATATATATATATTAATTTTAAAGTGATTATTAAGTCAAAGATTAATTGGTGTATAAGATTCCACAAACATGTCAGCAAGAGACTAAATTAGTGTATAAGATCTTTTGTTTGTGGGACAAGAACTTACCTCTACATAGTAATTTGACTACTAAATTCTATATAGGAAAAGATACTACCTCTATAAATTTGAATTTGTAACCTCTTAGGAGGAAACAAATGCTCTTAATCATTATGGACACTCAAGTTATATTATTCAAAGATAAAAGAATAGAAGTGAAATCTAATTATTGCTATAGTCACTAGGAATTACAAACTTGCAAAAACTAGTTTCAAAACTAATACCACATACTAAAACATTGATCTTATAAGTTTCAATGGTATAACTAACCAATAACCTTCTAAATACCTATAACTAAAAAACATACTAACAGACCTAATTACATTATTCTAACACTCCTTAATTTTATCTGTAAAATGCTTCAACATCTATCACTTATAAATTATGCTTATTGAAATTCATAAACATCTATTGCTAATGACTTTGTGAATATGTCAGCCAAGAGATCTTGTCATTTACGTGATTTTAAATAAAGATCACCCTTCTTTATAAGCTCTCTAATAAAATAATATCTAGTATCTATATGATTGGTTTTTTGGTTTAAAAACATTATTTTTGGAGAACATTAATGTCGCAATATATTGGAGTCGGTTCTTCTTTTCTTTGTTGAAGATCATTAAGAACTCTCAATAACCACATTGTTTCACAGGTTTTTGTTATTGTTGTTGCATACTTTGCCTCTATTGATAAGAGCATCACAATGAGATGCTTCTTAAATTCCCATGAGATTACATTTGAACCATAATGAAAAAAATATCCTAAAGTGCTCTTCCTATCATATAAACTACCTGTCAAATTATTGTTTGTATAGCCAATAAGAAAATCATCCTCTTTCCCGTAATATAAAATGTCATATCATGTTGTTCATGTAATGTCTCTTATAATTATTTTTCCAATTTTCCAATGCATGACTTTAATTGTATCCATAAATATGCAAAGCAAGTTAACTGCATATATGATATCTGGTCTAGTTGTACTTAAACACGTGAGACTACCAGCTAACCTCTTAAATGATGTCATATTTGCATCTACACCTTTGTCTTGTTTACAGAGTTCAGTTCTTATTGCTATGAGTGTGGGTGCTAGTTTACAATCTTTCATTCTAAATCTTTCTAACAAATCAAATAAATATTTTGTTTTACAATTAAAAATTCCATGTTCTAACTGATTTACCTATATGCCATGAAAAACTTCATCAATCCCAAATCAATCATCTCAAACTCCTTTTCCGTAGCATATTTAAACTGATTCACCAACAAATCTCATGTATAAATCATATCATCAAATACATGTGAACAATTAAAATTTGATCATGCTAATTTAGTTGTGTAAAGTGAGTTTTGTTGTTACTTTTGTTGAAACCATATTTTAACACATATGAATCTATCCTATTATAACAACAATTTGGAGCTTCTTTGAGCCCATAAAGAGAATTTGTCAACCTTTACACGTTACCTTCATGTCCTTTAATCTCATATCTAGGTAGTGGTTGTTACATATAAACTTCTTCTCATAAAATGCCATTTAGAAATGAAAATTTCACGTCCATTTGGCGCACCAACCATTTGTTTTGGTAGCCAATGCTAAAATTTCTTGTACTATAGCATCCCTTAGATGACCACTGCTATGTACTCGAATATCTTATTGTTATGGTATTGAAAGGGATGGTGTGGGGCTTGTATGCCCATGTTTATTTCACTGTTCCTTTGTTTTGGGGTTTGCATGCCTATGATTATTATTTTAAGGCTAGCAAGCCTATTTTTGTAAACTATAATCACACACAATAATAAAAACACATCATGGCCACAGACCACCTGATAAAAATAGTATGGGGGGGAAGAACTCCACAAGAGGGAAAGGTGAGAAGGTACAACATTGACATGGATCCTAATCTTGGTAAATGATAAAACCTTCATAAAGACACTTTATGAAAGAAACCCATAGTCATGAAAGGATATTATGTCCTAAGTCCAAAGTTAGGGGAGTGAGTCCCTCATATGCCACTTGGAAGAGAAAAAAAATGAACATATAAGTCAGGTTTTCCCACTATGTTGGAGATCCCCATACCATTTAATCATGATTGTTTGGACCTCTAGGTACAAATACCTAGGTCTATCTATGGGTATTTTAGGGTTGGATCCTTGGCTCATTTTTTGGCGGCTAGCTGGATGTGGATTCAGAGTTAAGTTACAAAATCAGATTACACTCAAACCCCTGTAACTAAGATAATCATAAAACATGTTGCCTAACCTTGTCATTACCATGTGACTTGAGTCATCCTTAACCTGTGACCAGACCTAACCATTACACTTTGATGTGAGTCAGTCCTTAACTTATGACCCAAGTCATCCATCAATATGTAACCTAAGATAGTCATTTATCCCATTGCCTAGCAAATTATTATGAATTGCACAATGGAAGTGCATAGTCAATTCTCCTTGCTCATCTTGGGAGAGGCTAGATCTTGGTGGGGGAACTGATTGGCCAAATTTCTTGTCTTGGGTGAGAATTAATCTCGGCAGGAAAATAGGTTTGGTTTCCCAATTAATTATGTGGAAAAAATCTATTTTCTCTCCTAGTAGAAGCTGGAGCTTAGATGGAGAATTGGTTAAACTAGTACACCAGAGTGAGGCCTTACACTTAGATGGTATTGTATTGTGTGTCCATTGGACTACATGTCCAAACATCGATCATGAAGAGCCTTTATCCTTGTGGAGTTATAGATCTTAGTCAATGGTGACCGCCTATTGAGAGATAATGAGAATTTTGGTCTATGGCTGGGAGGAAGATTAAAGGTTTGCAACCAGTTTGTAGAAATTTTCAAGAGACAGTGTTTTAGCCTTGTTATTAAATGCCTAATGTATATATAGTTTATGATTTTCATGTTTGCATGCTCTTTGTTATTAATTCATCATAACAGTGTATATACTTTTTATGCACATATGTTGTCATGCACATTATGTTCCAGTGCATGCCTAGAAGGCATTTCTAAGCATGTTAATTTCATCATAACTAGGTAAATTGAATGGGAGTTGGTTTAGGTCACAATAGGAAATGGGTGTCTTAATTCTACTATCTATGAGTAGAGATTAATAAAGTGGACCCAAAACCCTGACAAGAATTCTTGTGAGATTAGCTTGTGATGGAACGACTAAGGGATGTCATGTTGGGATGGAAGGGCTTGGAGGTATTCTTATGGAGGAAAATTTTATGGGATGTAACATTTGCCTTATCTAAACCAGTTATTTGGCCAAAAATTGTTAGATAGAATATAAGAACCCTGAGATGACACGTACTTGTAGCTTATATGTGTACCTAAAGTAAGAATGGATACTTATCTAAAAAGAGCTTTAGGAGGATATTATTTCCTCAAGAAATTAGCCATAGTGATGGTCTCTCTAGTTTTATTTGAAATTGGCTTGAAGCCTTGGGTTGTCTGATTAAGAATACATGAGGGTCATATTTCCCCTTAATTAGGTAGACAAAAAGAGAAACCCATGGATTTAATGTGATTTGTAAAGGTTGTTTGGTTAATGTTATAAATTTTGAGCTTTGATGCATGTTTTCAAGATAAGTTACAATTATAACTTAGAATAATTTGAGAAAGTAAACATCCATTGGAGTATGAACTAATATATTACAAGAGATCTTGAAATTCCATGTGGAAACCTATAAAATTCAAAAAATTCAGGAATGGGAGTTTTGGTTCCATCCCCTGATCACACAGGCTAGAAGGGGGTCAATACCATGGGCCTAGCAGAGAATGGCTATGAGGATGGGAGTATAGTAAAGAGTGGATGTTTGTGCTAGCTAGATATCTAGATAATTATGTTTGGCATTATTCATTAAGCCATTATCTAATCCCATTGAATTTCCTCTTTCCCTTAATAACAAAAGTTCATTCCTTTTGTTAGAAAAAATCCACATAGAGAGGATATGGAATGTGTTAGTTGAAATTACCATTAGATGTTGAAGACTTATTTCTTTTATAGATATAATCCTTGGATATGGTAGAAGAGTTCTACCTTGGAAGGTAGAGTCATGATTTGGAAATTGTGCGTTGAGGAGGGTTTTTTAAAGGGTGCGACTCCTGCGATTGTTACTAATGATGAAATCATCTAGGAAGAATAAAAAGATGAAAAGTACGGTGATTGTGCCTGCATACATGATAAATACATATGGATATGTGAGTATGTAGGAATTAATATTTATTAAAATCAATGTTGGAAATACATTGTTGTAAGGCGTAGTGCCATGAATTAAAGAAATGATTAAAGGAAATAATGAAATGCATTGTTGAGATATGGTTGTGCATAAGTGTTTCTTGTTTGGGGATGTATATCATCTAAGATGAAGGAGCAAGAGATATGTCTCATAGGAATCTTAGGCAGTGTGGATATTTCCTAAGAAACTTGTTTTGTTGTTTGTGAATGGCTTAGAATGGTTAAGGATAGCTCACCATGAGATGGTGATATGTCATTGGCCATACCTGAATGCCCTTGGAAGGATGATGTGACTATAATCAATATTCCCTTGAGAATGGAAGATTTGATCGATGGTATAAAACCTTAAATTTTTCAAGCTGGTATGTTGATATTGAAGAAAATGAGAATGACTAAGTTAGAGGACCTTAATTAATTTCAAGATAAGCAACCTGTATGTCTAAGGCATGGTGCTTGGAAGAGAAAGAACTAGAAGAGAAGTTAAGGAACAAGGATCATCCCTATTTGTGATGATTAAATTGCATGGGAATATATGTATAAATTAGTTGAATTAGGGAGCGAGCATAAGTATAAACTATTATTTTTGGAGCAGATATTAGGGGAAGTTTGAGGTCTAAAATGGACCTCCTTATGAAAATAATAAAATAATGGTTAAAACAATCAAATAAAAGTTATGATTTTTTAAAGGAAAAGAAAGAAAACTACTTTTTTATTGTATTTTCGCCTTATCTCCTTATAGGTCTAGTCAACTGTGAAGTGTAAGCACCCATTGGATGTAGAATTAAGTTAATTATCCAACATTAGCCACTCTGCATACTTTTGAGTAGAATCACACTAAGAGAAAAAAAAAGGTGCATGAAGTGTATTTCTTCAAATGTGTTTTTTTTCAATAAACATGTTTTTTCATGTATTTTTTATTTTTTTTCGTTGTAGATATACTACAAAATATGCATTGTGTGTGCTCATTTCATGGGGAATTAAATTATACACCCAACAGGTGCTTATACTTGACATTTGAGTAAATCTATAAGGAGATAAGTTGATTTTTTTAAAGGTAGTTTCCTTCTATTACCTCCAAAAATTATTTTCTCCTTGGATGACATCGTCAAATTGAATCTCATTGGTTCTTTTAAAGTTGATTTTGTTAGTACAATTTTTTTTTTAGACCCATTTTTACCTCAACATTATCCTAATGCTGAACACTACCCAGTTTTCTCAATAGGAGGATATGTGGCACATAGTATTTATAGGAGTAAATGAATGAGGGAAGACTATCCTAGTAAAGGAGAGCCATATTGTTGAAAAGTATGGTTGAGGATTGTTGAGAGAATGAGAAAGAAGGTAAATTCCTTCAAATAATATTAGAATCAAAATCTTAGTCAAATAAATTGTGAGTAAAGTGATGCACAAGGTATGTAGGGAATACCTAAAGGTACCCTCGACTATTTAGTATAATGCATTACATAAATGCATAGAGATGGCACAAATGATTATGTGAGTATGGAGTATAAAAAAGGATTACTTACAGTATGGTAACCATGTAATATTGGCCTTGATAAATACATATGTCAATCAGAGACAAGGATCTCCCTGGATGAGGAAAGGTAAGTTCTCATCTAGAAAGTGAGTGAGACTATGAAAAGTATGTTAGGTCTCCTTGGGGAAGAGCAAGGCCTCTTGGTAGTGTGTTGATGTGGATTACCATTGAGGAAATAGCAAGGCCGTGAGGATTCCTGAAATTAAAATGAAAGGCCCATGGTAGGGCTATAAAGGTAATGTTAGATATTCAAAGGACATCTTAGTGGTGTATTTGATATGAGAAAGAACGTAAGGGACAAATATGAAATAGGTTCTTTCACATAAATGTACATGGAAACCAATAAAGTGTTTGCACTTGAATGGTTTAATGTTTGAATAGTACATATACATACTTTTCATTTTGTGGGTCAACACCCAATTCTACTATCCATTAATCTAACTCATTAATTTTGATTTTTGTTTTGTTCTTTTGGCCACCTTTTCCTTTCTGTATTGTTTTTCAATTATTTTTTCATCTTCTAGATTTTACCCATTCTAACTAAAGTATTCATTACATATTTGTATAACATTTCTCTTTTGAATATATGTAAGTCCATCTTATTAATTGTGTTTATGTTATCCAATTTCAAATGAAGTCCAGTGGCTCGATAATCTCCAACTCCTTTGATTTTTGAATTTTTGGCTCTAAACTAGCCAAATTCAAATCTTCTTTTTCAAATATTAAGGCTAGAAATAACCTCATTTGGTATGAACCCTAATTCCAAAGTTGAGGGTACATCTCTTTCCTTGCTTGAACATATTTTTTTTTTTTAAATTCATGAATTGAGAAAATAAACTACTCTATTTTAACTAGTCTAGACTTATGACATACTCATGTCATTTTTGAGCACTTGAACTTTCTAATGTTATTGAATGAATATACTCAATGGAAAAAACAAACTCACTTGTTGAAATTTATTTCTATAGTTGTACCTTTTTATCCTTATCCTTTGATTGTTCTTCAATTCTTGGTCTCTTAGAAATTTCACTCCCCTCCATATAAAAAAATAGTCCGAGAGGACTCTAGATATGCTCTTTTATTAGCCTTCTCCTTTTATTGAGAGGTTACAATCATTGATGAATGAGCCATTTTTGTCTCCTTAATTAGGATTCTCTATTTCAATAAACACTGTGTCTATTCCCAATTTTCTTTGTTTTCAATATTTTATAATGTTGGCTTATTCTAATGCATATAGGGGGGCAATCCAAATTTCACCCTATTTGAAGTTGCCTACTATGAGTCATTATTCCACCTTTTTTCACACAAAAGTTATAAAAGTATATTTTCAACCACTCCCCAAGTTTTCCTTGCATTAACAATAATGGATCAATCTCTTTCTTTAATTTGAAGGTGACTTGAAGTTTGTTCGAAGATAATTGAATAAATTCTAGATTACGTCTTTGACTGATACATTCCGTAGAATATATCTTTGATGTTAAAAAGGATGGTAACTTGAAAGGCTATAGTTGTGAAGGATGTATCTTAATAACTGTATGATTTTCATGCAAAACCCAATCTCCAGCTTTAGTCTTTAGACTGAGTTATAAAATCTCTTTCAATTCTAGGAATATTCTAGGTGTTCATTCTCCATGTAAAATAGCATAAGCTGCAAACATAAACTAATTAATATAATCAAGAAAATCCTTGTTTTTTTCCTTCTTTCTCACTAAATAAGTCCATTCAATAACTAACCAAGCATTATCTATACCATCTTATGTTCTTAGTTGAATATGTTGAAAAGTAGGATATTGGAAAAATAAGATCAAATATACCAAGTAAGATTGATACCTAAAATATCTAGTTACTTGGAATTCTACTAGTTGAGAATGAATAGTATCTACTAGATATTGAGTATAATTAAATTTAACAAAGGATTTTGTACGTGGTAAATAAATAGTTTCCATAAACCCTGGGATTGCTTGGTATACAATTCTATCATGATCATGTCGTATAATCATGGACAACATGGTTATGGCTTGTCTTGAAATCTAAGGAAAAATATTAGATATATACGGGGGAGGAATATTTGGCACCATTGCATCTTTGTCCAAATAGGATTGTAATAAAATAAGCTTTTGATCTAAGTTTATCTCACTGTATTGAACTAAAAAAGTTTCTTCATTTAGAATTGTTAAGTTTAGAGTTTTGGGAAGATAAATCATTCTCAAGATGGACTCGTGATTAATGTAGAATAACACAGATCCATTAGTAGATATTATGGCCCTTTTATCATACAATTAATGTTGAGCATGCTAAGCAACAATCAAGAAAACAATAACTTTGTAGAATTATGAAATTATTTAGGTTTAATTCCCACATGAATATAGTCAAGAAATTTTGAAAATATATCACAAGTAGCTTTTCTTAACTCACAAGGGTCAAACTGGGAAATGGCAGTCTCAAAAATACCAGCCCCTTATCAATCAAATCATGTTCTTCTTCAATTATGATATGTACATTTAGAGTTGCTTGAATAGTTAATATGCATTGAGTTTCTATCTCAAATGTTATTTTTCAAGATAAGAAATTACAAGAAACACTCAGATGTTGTGAGTTGTGGAGGAATTTAGTGATTTTGAGACTGTGTGCCTTATTACTCCTTTAACTAAAAGCTCAAATAACAAATAACTTCATCAAAATTCTTTATTTAATATATCATAGAGTGTCCTCCACATGGTGAGCTCTTATTCAACATAAAAAAATTTCGCACTTTTGGTGTTGCTGTCATTCTCCACTAACGATGTACCTTGTTGACCTATGTTTCCACTTGTCGAGTTGTTATACACTTCAAGGGGGTAGTAAAATAGTTTTACCAAACTACTTGGGGGAGTCGAAATGAACACGAAGGTAACACATAGGCCATGGAAAAATCCATAGTTTGGATTTCAGGACCCACCAACTTCTTAATGATCATGCAAGTTCAGCACCCAAAAAATATTGTGAATAGTTGATTTGACAAGGATTGTGATCTCTAATAAAAATGTAGTCGAAACTAAAATAAACACTTTTATTCAGCCAACTAGTCATGTTTTCAGGTGCCAAGGGCTCAAAAAAGTGATAATTAGCTTCTTTAATCACTTATAATTAAAATTTCATCATAATTTTTATTTTTGTAGAAAAAGTGACAAGAATTGGAGGATATGGCATGCTGACATGGCACAGTTGTACAAAATGGCAACATGGTGCCTACATATAATAAAGGATATAGAATTTGGTAGTTTGGAAACATGGAGTTTTTAAAAAGTGGCATTTTTGGGTTTTTCCAGATTAGGACAAGTCTAGAAGTTGGATTTCTAGATACATCTAAAAGGATTGAAAATTTGAATATCAAAATGAAACATTAAGGTGTGAGCAGGATCTGTTAAGTTTCAAAGATGGGAATCTTAAATTTGTGAAGTATCAGAGTCTTACGTACCAACAACTATTACGAGTGTGTAATTTAAGTTCCATCAAGTGTCAATCTTAGATAGCGGTATCTGCTAAGTGTTGATGATGGACAACAAAAGTATGTAAAGCACAAAATAATACAAATCTTAAACTTCTTCAAAATGCACATTAATGGAAAAACCAAGATCTGGATGCTAGTAATATGGCCCACATGGAGATCTCATGGAGTCCATGTGGAAGGATTGTTGATGTGGCATTACTAGCATGGTGACCAACATGTCAATGTTGACATAATATTACGAAACCATTGTTGATGATGTGGCGCGCTAACATGGCACACAAGTGTGAGAAATTTGATGTTGCAACTAATGTGGAGCCATGTGGCAAAGGTTGCATCAATACTAGTAGTTTAGGATCCAGGACTTTGGAAAAACTTGGATCCAAATGTCACAGACATCTAGATGTTTTGGATATCTATTGAGCAAGAGTTTGACTTGCATTGACCAAGATGACACGACAAGATGCAAACGTGGCTTGGAGGCATAATAGACATAAGATGGAGGATTAGGTGGTTTCCACTGTCGAGATGATTTAGGTTAGTAGATGATCCAAATAGAAAAAAATGTAGAAATATGACTTTTTAAGAAAAGGGGACTTTTGGAAAATTCTTGATACAAAGATCCAAAATGTTTACGTCTTGACCACTAGTGTGAATAAAAAAATCTAGAAGAATGAGAAATGATCGATAATCGAAAAAATCATAAATGTATGTGACCCCATAGTTAACATGGTTGGCCTTTAGAGGCAGCTTAAAACAAGGGTGACATATGAATACGATTTCACCATGTGTTAGATGAAATGGCATAGTATGGTGGTGACACATGGGAATGGGACATCCATGTGCTAGTTGTATGAATTTTTAAATGAAAAAAAGTGGAAAAAAAAATAGGACCATAACTTTGTGCCTCATGCTTGAAATGATACGAAATTTATATCGTTGGAATAGAAGAGAATGGTTACCTCATAAGCAAAATTTAAGATGGTCTAAGAAGCCACGGGTGGGGGAATTTTGTACCCCACCTCCATAGAGTGACCTTGGGGATTGGATATGTTACATATATTACATCTAATCTAGTAACATGTGCAAATTTTCTCCAGGGTCAATTTTGGGTTGCTATGAAAACCTCTTTGCTACTAGCCTTGACTTTTATCTATCCACTTCACTTTTTCATTCAATTTCGTTTTATAAACCCATTTCGCTCCAATACATTATTTGTCTTTGGGTAAGCATACTTGATCCCATGTTTCATTTCTTTCAATGAAATATATTTCCTCATCCATTGGCTTAACCTATTGTTAATTTTTTATTTCTTCCTCAAAAAATATTTGATGACAAGTGAACAATGCATAACTTGAATGAGCGCCAAACTCTTCATATATATCTTGTAGACTTCCTATATTTCTAGCAATTGACTCAAAATTATTACCATATTTAGGATTAGGAATAGACAAAACTAATGATTTTAATGCTTCTCCTCGAGTTGAATTTCTTGGGGTCCTCAATGTAGTACTCCTCTTTGGTGATGGTACTTGTGAATTTTGTTGTTCAACATGTTCTTCTTCTACTACATCTTCAATTGGAAGAATTGTTGTTCAAATGGTTATGGACCGGTCTATACTTTTGTCTCATGCATATTCTTATTTAAACTCTACTTATCTATTGATGATCACTATTTTGATCACTAGATTATAAAGTTTATAAGTCTTGGACCATTCAATGCATCCAATGAAAATAAATTTCTCACCCATGTTATCCAATTTATTCTTAAATTGTTTAGGTACATGAGCATATGGTATGCAACCAAATTTTTTTAAGTGTGCTACAGAAGAACTCTTACCCAACCATGCTATTTGGGGCACTTTATTTTTCAAATTTCTTGTGGGTGTCCTATTTGAAATATACACAAAACAAAGTTTTACTTCTCAAAAATCATGTGACAATTTTTTTCCCTTTCAGCATACTCCTTGCTATGTTTATATAGTTTTAATTTTCCTCTCAAATACACCATTCTACTATCATCTATATCTAGCCATGATTTTTCTCTGATTTCTTGTTCCTTGTTAAACTCATTTGAATCATATACTCCTCCTATATCTAATCTTAACGCTTTAATCCAGTAGCCACTATGTTTCTTGACCGGTGATTTGAACTCTTTGAATTAGTCAAAGGCTTCTGATTTCTTACCATATAAGTAAACACAAGCATTTTTATATAGTCATTAATGAAATTCAAACAATAATAACTTCCTTCAAGTATTGAATCTACATCAGTCCACACAAGTTAGTACGAACCAACTCTAGGGGAGCTTTTCCTTTATAGGATACAACTTTAGGGAATTTATCCCTATGTTGCTTTGCAAGCATACAACACTCACAAGTTCCAACTAGTTATTATATTGAAGGTGGACCTGTTGGCATACTTTTTTGTTGCAACAACTTCAAACTAGAGAAATGAAGATGCCCATATCTAGAGTGCCATAAACAAAAATCATACATGCCAGTTTCCTTTTGGGCAAATGATGAATATTTTTTCTAGAATTTATAACATGCATATACATTTAGTTCTTGGTCATTTGAATGTTAACAATTAAATGCTTACTAGGAGGCTTGTCATAAGTGAAACAATCTTCTCCCTTGAAGACAACATTGTACATGTTTCGAGTGATTTGGCCAACATTAATCAAGTCATGTTTAAAATATGGGAGTTGGTGCATAGAATACATCAATCCTCCTTCTATATGCATACAAAAATATAAGTTACAGTAGCATAACTAAAAAAACCCTATAACTACTCGTAATTAAAGAACCAACTAACTAGTGGGTGTACTTACATTACTCTAATAGTAAGATGTATATTTCCATTTCAAAATAATGCTAGTCTAAATTCATATTCAAATGTTGTTACTACAAAATAAAAGAATACCTTGTAGTTTTTATAATACTTTGTAGTGAAACTATTTGCAACATAGTTATCCAATGCAACAAACTACTACAATGAGAAATGATGATCAGAAAAGTTTTATGCGATCAATACCTGTTGATCAGCTTGAGCAAGTGACATAAGTTGGGTATTCTTCATATTTTCCTGTATTTGAGAAATATGATAAGTGGCATCGAATATTAGATCAAATAAAATATGGATAGATAAAAATAACAATAGGAATGATAAGAATGATTAAAAGACCGTTAAATAATCAAGTGCATAAGTTTATTGGCCCATTTTTTTTAGCAATGTAAAACATAAAATTCATTGTTAATCAAATATATATTCACCATAAAATTCTTTGTTAATAAAATAGATATTCATAATTGATGATTTCACAAATTGAGATCTAACTTATTAAAAATTAAAGTACACAAAAGTCAATACTCAGGAAAGAGAGAAACACAAATATACTAAATAAATTGTAAAAATGAGTATAAAAATAATCACAAAAAGTTATTAACCAGAAACCACAATGAAGTAATATGTCGAGAGAACATACAAATCTTGTTTCTATATAAAGTATAAATATGCTCAATACCCTTAGCCTTTGTTAACATATAATATTATAAATACCTTGTACACCGTTAATAACTAATATGATAAAAATGCAGAAGTTTATAGATTTAACATTCAACTCAAGAATTAAAGGACATAAATACAAATTTGAATAAAAAATTGAAGAAAAAATATAGCAAGCATTCTCATAGAAAATATATTAACTTACTAATTGTCATTTTGTAATAATTTCCAAATAATTTTTTGGATAATTCACTCTAATTCAATTAAAAAAGTGCCAAAATGTATCTATAACTTGCATTAAAAAATTATATCATTAAAAATAAACCTATTTAAAAAGTAAAAGAGTATAAATTAAAATTTCTTACGCATATTGCAAAAATGTCATAGTACTCATTCACTATAAATATAAAATTTCTTTACACTAATAAAAATGCAGAAGTACCATACATAAACTTAACTATAAATAT
This sequence comes from Pinus albicaulis, assembly GCA_034641835.2. Lineage (NCBI taxonomy): Eukaryota > Viridiplantae > Streptophyta > Pinopsida > Pinales > Pinaceae > Pinus > Pinus albicaulis. The sequence goes on from CM076574.1 coordinate 1,061,433,862, forward strand.
GTCTTTACATTAAGAAAGATGCAGAAGTACCATATACAAATCTTAACTAACTTAGCTCTAGAAAGTTTCCCAACATTGAGAAGCAAATATAGTATTTTCTTTTATATATTTTCCTTAGCTAAACCATCCAAATTTATTGAATCGAGGTGGAAATAAGAAATGCCAAAGTTTATTTTTTTAACTAGCCCTAAGGAGAATGAAAGACTACATGTTCGATGGAATAAAAAAGAATATTAAGACTATGCGACCAATTCAAACACATATTATTTTATTAATATAGCTGTTTTTCTGAATATATATATATATTAATTAATAATTTTACATAAAAATACATAAATAACACAAACTTATGTCAACTTAATCTGAAGAAGTTATCAATTATTAAACAATAACTACTTAATCTCAAGAAGTTATCAATAATTAAGCAATAACTATATAAATGGTAATTTCTATATGCAGTTTTCATTTTCAATAACCTAAATTTATTTATCCCATAATCCAAACCCTAAGTTAGAAATATGCGATGTCGAAGTTTATCCAATTTTTTTTTTTAAATCAACCTTTAAAATGATGAAATATCATATAGTTTTTACCAAAAGGTTATAAAAAAAGAATTTTAAGGCTCCAATCACCAATTCACCGACAAATCATTTTGTCAATATGTCAACTGGCTTCCCAAATTCCAAATAGAATGGCATCTGCATAAGCTAACCAAGAGTAAAATGTATACATTTTAAAACATTTTATGAAATCTAATTAAAATGGTCATATTTCATAAATCGATAATTTTAATTATATATCACAATTTTTTATATAGAGATTAGTGATATTGGGCAATACAAGGACTAAATACCAATGGCCTTTCCTAACCAGGACTAGTGAATAAAAAGAAGGTTTGGGTGAATTTTTTTTTTATTTCTCACCTTCACCTTCAAACCAAAATGATTTGCAGTTCTATCAAGCATGCCAAATTGCATCAACTATATGACCAAGAAATCAAACTTTGAATGGGAAATTTAAAACATCAATATTCAAGTAGAAGCCCTCTAAGACTAATCATTCCAAGAGGGGTGCATTGGTTTATGAAAGCAGAACTAAAATGTCCTAAAGAGATGCTTAATTAGACATCTAAAACGGAATTAAAAAGAGAAAAGAGGCTTTCACATAGCAAGTAGTGGTATGAAGGGTCTGTGTTGATCACGTTTGAGGAGGACAAAGGTCTTCCTAAGATACATGGTAAAATCAAAACATGTGAAGGATGCTTATGAGGAAAGTCAATAAAGAAACACATATAGCTGGTGCATAGTGACACCTTGTTAAGTTCTTATGATGAATTTCTTTTCCTAATAATCCTTCTAATAATAAAGTTTCTCCAACTTTTACTCATAATCTTTTTAATTTATCCTTCACATTTCTTGTAAATAGAAATTACATTTCTCGTAAATAAGAATTATATTTCTTATTAGAAACATTTGTCATTGTATATTTTCTCTTTCTTATCAACTAACGCCTTGTTAAGTTCTTACGATGAATTTCTTTTCCTAATAATCCTTATAATAATAAAGTTTCTTTCTCTTTTACTCATAATCTTTTTAACTTATCCTTCACATTTCTTGTAAATAGAAATTGCATTTCTTGTAAATAATAATTATATTTCTTGGTAGAAACATTTGTCATCGTATATTTTCTCTTTTTTATCAACTTTTTAAAATTAGAATATTCATTTAAATTCTAAAACAAAAATTTTAAAACTCTCTTTAACATTGTAACAAAGAGATATGTCTATTATGTTATAGAGAGTGCAAAACTTAAATACAAGTATAGTTACCAAACTCGATCATATTAATGGAAAAAATTCAAAAATTCAATTGTTTGATTTGGTTTACTGAATGATACATTGATTCAAAGTTCAGTATAGGACGAGATAATATAGGGAGAACAACACACATTTCAATGAAATTTTGGAGAGAATTCTTTGATGAAATTCATAGTAACATATATTAGTCTATGGCTTATGATTTATACCAAAAGCTATAGAATATGTTAGGGCCTATGATATATACAAAAGCTAAAAAATAGGTTAATAACGAATGAACATATGATGTATACAAAAGCTAAAAAATAGGCTAACAACGAATGAACATATGATGTATACAAAAGCTAAAAAAATAGGTTAACAATGAATGAACATTTGAAAAGCAGAGTTTTAATTTATAAATTAATAATTTGTAAATATGAGAGGAGATATATTTACCAAATTTAGATCAAATATAAAAATATATATATATCACTATTTTTTAAGGTGGACTTTTCAGGAATTATGAGTAAGTATAAAATTTTAAGACATATCTTATTGTATTATAAAGAATAAAAGTTGTAAGTAACATAAAATGCATGATAATATGGAATTTGTATGGTTCAGTGTAATATGGAATTTGTATGGAAATTCAGTTTATATTAAACATCATATTGTATGGAACATGTCCAGTCTTACAATCAAAGGTGGCAATGGCTAGTTACAGCTCATTCAAACTTAGTTAGTAGGTTAAAACATGTCTTTAAGTGGTAGAACAGGGGTAGCATTGGGTAGAATCATGCATGCACTACGTCAAAAATAATCAGCAAAATGAGACAAAAGAATACCCATGGGTCATATTTTGAAGATTCCTAAAGGCATTATGGGACTTGCAAAGGTGGAAAACAATGTGGCAAGATAGGTGATAAAGAGGAAACACTAGGAAATATTTGAAGGTTCTATGAGAGACCTATTTAGAGAATGGTTTATTTAGCCAAACCTAAGTGCCAGATTTTTCAAATAATCAAGATCATTGGAGAACTAAGTTCATGGTGTCCAAGTGAAGTTCGTAAAGGAAGAAACTCAATTCAAACTAGTTGTTGGACAAGTCAACTAGTTGTTAGAAGGTCTAACTAGTCACTGGATAGCTCATGGACCAAGTAGTTGGACAATGGGCTGAGAAAGTAGCCATCAGAAGATGAAGTGCTCCTTAGTACCAAGTCATTTTCCTCCCACCAAATCGACACTCTCATGGACCAAGTCAAATAATTCCAGATAGACTAATGAAAAATTGAGTTTCTATATTGTACTATTCTTCGTGGTTAACTATACCAGATAATTAGAAAAGGGAGTCATGGACCAAATTAGGAAACTTGACCCAAGTCAAGCACTTAGTGGGTAGATAATGAATTGTAATGTAATATTTTATGAGAAATTACTAAGTCTCCAACTTGTGGACTAGTAAAATTCTAATTTGAGGAATCCAACTAGTTCTTAACTAGTTATTATCTAGCCATTAAGAATTGTTTCTATATATGGATAGCCTCTCCTCATGTACTAGTTGTTGTTGTCATGTGACATTTGTGCCATCCTTATAATAGCAGGAGCTTCTTTTTACAAAGCATTTTCTATATTTCTAAGTTTGGTGTGTAGGGTAGATTTCATTTGTATATTTTTTCTTGATCAATTTGTATTATCATGGATATAATGTAGTAACATTTTCTATTCAAGTAAAACTACATAAATTTAATAGGTTGAACCACCAAGGGGCTACAAGTAATGTGGAGAGGACAAACTAAGGGGAAACCCCTCTTTTTTCTCTTTTTTCATAGATGGATCACTTTGAATAGTTGAACCATTCTAAAGGGAAGATTCAAATTTGGAGAAAAATCATATTCACCACTCACACAACTTGAAGACTGGAGAATGCCCTCCAAGGGAGGCTCTCCCAGCTTGAGTTCAAAATTTGGAGAAGGTGTTAAGTCAATAGCGGGGGTGAATTATCTTCTAAGAGACAAAACCCACTCCTCTATCACACATGAGATCGACTTAAGAAGGTGCTAGTTATTGATAAATCAATAGGCTAGCAAACTAGGGTAGATTTCTCTTACTTGGTAATTGCTTGTGAATATTTGTTGGCTTTTTATTTCTTTTATTATGTTCTCTTCATCAAAAAATTATCAAAACATATAAAACATGAACATCACAGGAGACAAATAATACAAAGATATAGGCTCCAAGCTAAGGAAAAACCCCACAAAAGGGAAATCCCAACTAACTTATTTTCTTATAGAATTATATCAAAGTGAGATATCCCAGACCCAAGCAAGTCAAATCCAACAAAGTCAACATTGGTCAACACTCTTCAAATATGGTCAAACTCTGAAATTTTCGGCTCTGTAGTAGTTCTGAAACTTTTGGTCCTATTGTAGCCCTGCAATTTCGCATGTGTGAACAGATAAGATAGAAAAATGTGACTTGCTCTCTCCTTTATCCCTTCACTCTTCCTTCTTTGACTCTTACACTCTTTCCTTTGAATTTCACTAGCCTTATTGATCTTTCTTAGCACTAAAATCGATGTGGTGAGTGAGTGCTCCAATGAGGTCGAACTACTCTCTATATATACACATACAGGAGGTCGAATAGGTGCCTTTCTAGGCCGAATTGTCCAGAAAGGCTGAGTTGGTCTTGTGGAGGACAAATGAACTATTTTGACTCAAATAAAAATATTTTTTTTTCTTCTAATAAATCCAAATGGGACTTTGACTCAAATACATTTGTTTGACTCATGAAAATTTTTATTTTAACTCGAATAATCCTAGAATCATGAAAAACAGAGCAAGGCCTTGACTAACAAGTTTTGTCTCTCCACTAGATCAAAGCACAATGCTGAGAGGCATTCATTTGGACACAACCACCACATCTCAAGGCACATAACCCATCCAAATGTTCACCAAGTATGCCCTTACAAGGCTATTTTTATATTGGATATCATTCATAATTAAAGAACATCGGTCTTCAAGACTACTCTTATCTTCGATATCCTATCCTCAAAGAGTATTAGTCCTCAGGACTACTCCTATCTTGGATACAATTCCTTAGGAAATATTGATCTGAGATGCTTATCCAATCCACCATTCTCCCTACCAGTGTCTTAACTAGGCTTACGGTTGCTAGTCATTGCCATAGTGCATGACACATGGAGAATATGTTTCCCATCCTCACTCCTCAGGACTACTCCTTTAGACCTCCGCTCTTCCTTATTTCACTCTTTCTCTGTTTCCTTTAACTTTCGCTGGTCTTCTTGATCTTTCTTGGCACAAAAATTGATGTGGTGAGTGAGTGCTCCAATGAGGTTGAGATGCTCTTTATATATGAACATGCAGGAGGTTGAATAGGTGCCTTTCTAGGCCAAGTTATCCAGGAGGGCTGACTTGGTCTTGTGGAGGACAATTTTACTCTTTTGACTCAAATAGCTTTTTTTTTCTTCCAAGAATTCCAAACGGGACTTTGACTCAAGTACATTTGTTTGACTGGTGACAAATTTTCTTTTGACTCAAATAATCCTACAAGCATGAAGACCATGATTTTCCTTATGAAAATAATAATAATAATAGAATTTCCTTTTTTTCTTCTTCTTTTTTATTTTACATGAAATACATATTGATACAAGTACAAACATAATTATGAAGACCAAACCTAGTTACATTTTTCAACACAAGTTTCATACAATAGCAATGGTGAGGTAAGTTGGGCACAAGATATTAATTCAAAAACCATACTTATTTATAAGAATACTATTTTTATTTTTCAAGACTAGTTTAGGATTTATCTACTTCTCGATTTTTAATTAGTTTCATCTTATTATCATGTTGAAACCTTGGAGAAATTGAATTATTGCTATATATAGTCCAAGGATAGATGCATGGTTTATGTGGGTAAATTTTACACTTGTATCTAGTCAATATTTTACAAAATCTAAGCTTGTTTGCTAGTAGTTCCTACGTAAATATGCAACAAAACCAAAGACTTCACATATCAGAATAGGTAAGTACAAGTTGGTATGCAGGTTCTAAGGGCTAGGTGTCAAGCATGTAGAAGATGTCTAAAAGCCTCTTTAGGTACTTTCTCATGTTGAGTAAGTGATTTTTATGATTTCTTTCCTAAGTTTAACTTAGGAGAAGCATGTTGATGGATTTATTAATTAATGTTGGTTATTGGAAAAAGGTTTTCTAATGAAAAGTTAATAATTTAATATAGTGAATTAGATCTAATATCTACAGTTGATCTCAAGTGAGCCTTAGGATCTAATCCTACCCATTCATCACTTAGGAGATCTAGGGTTTGATATCTAGTTCAATGAGAAATTATAAAAGAATCCTAAAGGAGAGATGAAAGACACATTGAGTTATTGGGAGAGCTAGTTTCTCAAGAGAAGTGAGAGACTCAAGACTGAAAGGAAAATGAAAAGTCTGCAACTAGAAGTTCTTATGAGAAAAATTATTGTAGTTGAAGCACACAAGAGGATGGTTGAGATTTTCTAGAGGTTGAATTCGAGGTATGTGACAAGCTTGGAGAGTTCGAGAGGGTCGAGGCCAAGTTTTTGGAGTTTTGATGCAAGTGTGGGGAAGTTGAGAGGATTTAGGTTGCACTAGTTGAGGGACTGAGTAGCTTTAGGAGGGCCAGACTTGTGAGGGACAACCAGCAAAGTCTAGGAAATAAATCTAGGACATGACGAGTTCCATTAGATGCATATTCTCTAAGGGTCATTTTTCATGTTTTCTGTGCCCTTAATTTCCTTAGCAATATAAATTGATGGAGATTTTGGAGGGTGAAAATTTTGTTATGTTTTTTTAATGATTTGTTATTTAAATTTCAATGCAAATTTTTTAAGTAAAATACCAATGTCTTTTTATTAAGAAATTTTCAAAAAAATAATTTACTAAGTGAATATATTTTATGGGAATAAAATAAATTTCTAGGACTTTAAGGTATTGGAAAATTTAATGGTGTTAGAGCAATAAACTCTAAAGGGGAAGGGAAATTGATTTTTTCACAAGGGTTACAACAAAAAATTATTTTCCAATATTTATATTTTTAAGGGTTGAGTATTTGATTTGGATGTTGTGAGGTTCGCGACAACTAGACTGAGGTTAGAAGACTAGTTGGAGGGTGCATCCAACTACAGTATTTGGAAATAAAGGACAACATTGGTGTTGATAGAGAATTGGATCTGGGAGTTTTCATATCAAAAACTCACCCCTCCTACTAATTTTACACTACTCGTCACCCATAACCAAAATAACATGAGAAATAGGAGGATCATTCTAGATGGGGTAAAGGATCATGTGATCCCTCATCTTTCTAGAAAGATAATAGTCGGGGAAATGTGGGAGGCTCTGGCAAAGTTGAACTAGAGAAAAAATCACAATAGGATAATTGTGTGGAGGGAGAAGCTTTAGAGCACTAACATTTCCAATTCGGAACAATAACATCTTATCTCACAAAGATCACACATGTTCATGTTGATTTGGATGTAATTGGGGAAACCTTGTTAGAAGGGGAGTTGGTAAGAACAATCCTAAATGGCTTCACAAAGCCATGGATTCCCTTCATTAAGGGTATTGTGACACGAGAGAAGCTTCCAAATTGGGAGAGGTTGTGGGATGACTTTGTCCAAAAGGATATCCTAGGGGAGTTTCTACATGGTGGCTAATAAAACGATGATGATAATAACATTTATGTTGTTAGTCAGGCAAGTAAGGGTAAGGGGGTGACTAAGAAGAATTATGAAGGAGAGGCCTCCTTAGGAGATGAGAAGAAAGACATGAGAAAAGTGAAATTATTTACATGTCATACACTTGAACATTATGTAGGTTAATTTATAAAAAAGAATAAAGGAAAGGAGAGGGCACATGTTGTAGCTTCATTATATTGATAGATCAGTGAGTTCGTAACAAATTTTGAGAAGGATTTCTAATTGGTGTCTTGGATTTTTGGGACCATAGCCAAGGGTGCATGGATTGTGGAAAATTATGCTTCTCATCATATGGCAGGATCACAAGAGTTGTTCACCTATATTTTAGAGGGTGATTTGGAGCTACATGCAGAGCTTAACATTAATGCAAAGTGTGTAGTAGAGGGGGTTTGGAGTATTCATTTTTAGCTAGATTTGGGAGAGCCTTTGGAGGTGATAGAGGTAGTATATGTTCTAGGGTTGACTAAGAACCTTCTAGTAGTCTCAACCATGGAGGAAAAGGGGTATGAGGTTCACTTCCGAGATGGATAGGTACTGTTCAGGCCAAGAGCTTCTATTTTGAGCATAACATAAGTGATTGGGTGTATAGAGGGAAGCTTGTGCATGTTGAAGGGTCAAACTATATGTTCCCTAGTTCATGGTAGTGATAGCTTGTGTGAGTTATGGCATAGGAGGATGGGTCACTTGCACCACAAAGCCTTACCTATTTTGAGGGAGATTTTCAGTAGTCTTTCATAGTTTAGCATAGAAAAACAAGGTGTGTGCAAGGGTTCTGAACTTGGAAAGTATGCCAAGATGACCTTTCCTAATAGTGAAAATAGGCCCAAGGGAATATTGGATTTGATACATTCATATGTGTGTGGTCCCATGTTAGTTTCATCCTTGAGTGGGTAAAACTAGTATGTGACATTCATTGATGATTTCTCCAAGACGACATGGATCTACTTCATGAAGGCCAAGGGTGAGGTCTTCCATCAGTTTCAATAGTTTAAGGCTCTCATAGAGAACCAAACTGGAAGGTCATATTTCTGAGATTAGACAATAGGGGAAAGTATACCTCCAATGACATCAATAATTTTTGTAAGGAGGAAGGAATCAAGAAGGAGTCAACAATGTCGTGCAACCCTTAGTAGAATAGGATTGTAGTAAGGAAGGATAGGGCCATCATCGGAGCTACCAAGGAAATGATCCATGAACAATATCTACCCATGTTTCTTTAGGGAGAGGCTTAGAACATGTTAGTGCACATTCTAAACAAGAGTCCTCATAAGGTCTTGGGGGACAATACTCCTGAGTAGGAATTATCAAGGGTGATACCATAGGTTGGACATTTTTGTATCTTTAGTTGTTTGATATATGTACATGCACCTTCAGAGAAGAGGATGAATTTCAAGCCATCATCACATAAGGGCATCTTTGTGGGGTACGAACAAACTTCAAAGGTGTATAGGGTGTACATTCCATCACATGGGAAAACTACAGTGAACAAGGATTTCAAATTTGAGGATAGTCAATCCTTTAGGAAGTCACATGAACCATTTCTAGAAATGGAAAAGGATATGGAGTGACAAGCTCTGAAGATTGAGGAGAGAGCAGCAACACCAACAACAAGGACTCTTCAGAACAGGAAGTGTTGGCGGCCCCTTCTAGTTTTGTGAGGAGGCGGCTGAGATGGCTTCATCAGATACTAGGATATTCTTAGGAGCATGTGGAGGCTCCTACGATTAATTTTAGGGAGAGAAAACCATTGATACAATTTCCTAGTTATATCATGTTCAAGAGTGACATCATTGATTTCAAGCCTAGTAGTTAGGAGGAGCCATCAATCCAACAATATTGGAGAGATTCCATGGTGGAAGAGTATGCTTCCATGAAGAATGTTGAGCAATACAGTATTCCTACACAAAAGGGGAAATCGATGGTAAGCTCCAGATTGATCTATAAGATCAAGCATGCTATGGATAACAGTATTGAGAAGCATATGACTAGGTTCGTGGTGAAAAGGTTCTCCCAAAAGGAGGGTGTGGAATATGAGGGGAATTTACTTTAGTTTTCAGGTATACTTCTATTATGGTTGTTATATCTATTCGTTTCAATATGGGGTGGAGGATACATCAGATGTATATAAATACAACCTTCCTCAATGGGTTAATTGAAGAGGAAGTGTACATTGAGTAGATTCAAGATTTTCAGGGGAATGGGAGAGATTATCATGTATGTAGGTTGAAGAAGGAAATATATGAACTCAAGTAGGAGATGAGATCATGGTACTTGAGGATTGATTAGTATCTACAAGGTATGGGCTTCACCAAGAGTGAGGTTGATCCCAACTTGTATTACAAACATATTGGAGATGATCCACTCATATTGGTGGTGTATGTTGATGATATATTACTCATAGGGGCAGTGAAGGTCATAAATATGTTCAAGTGAGATCTTGCTATAGAGTTTGAGATGAAGGAAATCGACATTATGCATTACTTTTTGAGTTTGGAGATGTGGCATTAGACAAGTGAGATTTTCTTGAGACAAAGAAAATATGCAGTTGATATCATAAGGAGATTTAGGATTGTGGATTGCAAGTCTATGTCTACTAGGTTTCCTTCATGTATATTGTAAACACTAGATTAGATATATGATTTGTTGTGAATGCCCTAATCCAATTTATGGTCGAGTCAAGGAGGGTGCATTCAATGGCAACCACTCTAAAACATTTCCTTTATTTTTCATTTTTATCCTTTAAATTAGTTTTTTAAAGATTACATTAATTTTTTTAGGATGTTTCAAATTGGTTCCATTCTCATTATACTTTATATGATAAAATCATATTCCATACTTGAGTTAATAAGTTTTAGGATTTCAATAATGAGGAGATTGCAACATTTTCATTAGATTCTATCACATATGAGAGTATATGATGCCATTTAACCAAAAGCACCAAGCCCTTTATGTACTCCAATGTTGGTACATTAAGATGTCAGCACCTTCCATTGTCAAGGACCCATGTTCAGGACTCTCCAGCTATGGTACAAGGGGCTTCATCTTCAGTTCTACCTATAGCTTCTTCTACATAGTTTAATCCCACTCTAGCTCCACTACCACGACGGTAATAGTGGTCGTGCAAAGAGGAAGGAATAGTAGATAGAATCATAGATTTGAATAATTGTTTCTCGTTTTTCACTACTTATAGTATTTAGTAACTATCTCGATTTATTGCTTTGGTTTGGTAATGTTATCGTTGCTCGATAACCTATTTAAATCCATAAATTAATGGTCTACTTTCTATTACATTACTTAAAAATTTATCTATATATTTGTAATTGCTAGAATCTAAATTATAAATGGTTAATGCTTGAATAATTAATCATTAATGTAATATGGATGCTATTTCTACTTTCATTAATATACAAATATGCATATTTACATATATTATACAACATTTGAAATTTTAAGTTATATATATGTGTGAGATTTTTGGAAAATAACTCTTCCCATCCTTAAAATTGAAAAATGACACTCCCATTCCTTAAAATGCTCTCCATGTACCCATAATATATCCAATCTCACTTTTACAATCAAATTGATTGCTGTGTATGTGTATTTGTTGAAAATACTCCTTTGAACTGCAGAAAAGGAATACTTGAATACACAAAAGGAGGAGAAAAAAGGCCCTCTTGACGATAGAATGGAAAAACACTACAACTTAGTTTGAGGGGAGCTTTGCGTCATAAAGTTCGAGGAAGGAGATTTTACATTATAGGTTTTTGGGGGTGAAGTCAAGGTTGGCATGTTGGGGAGCCTTAAATGTAGGTGCAGACCGGTAGGATAGTATCATATTACCAACAACCAATGGACAGTTACACATAGTATTGCTGAGGTCAAAGCATGTCGTTATAGAACTAGCCTCATCTGGAATGTGCGGGATTAGTTGAAAATTTTGCAAAGGCATTTTAGAAACTATGAAAGATGTTATACTGGGACAATCCTACAAGATTCACAGCAATAATCATGTCATTTGGAAATTCAAAGTTAAAAACATTCCTGTTATGAGCGAGCTTTCATTTGGAAATTCAAAGTTAAAAACATTCCTGTTATGAGCGAGCTTTGCAGAATTATAGGAGTTGAGGCCAGATGATGTGGATGAACAAGAAGTTAATGATGACTAAGCACTTGCAATCAATGTTATAGCAGTCTCAGATGATATCATATAACGTGCAAGGTGCAGTATCACATGACACACCAAACGTTTAGGTCAAAGTAGTGTTGAGCCTGGATTGAGGCTTGGAAACGAAGCCCCATGCACCCTCGTTTCTGGGAGATCGTTTGATTGCATTGTGCTAAATGCACAAGTATGTTCAAGCAAGGACAAGTTTAAAAGGCTTAGGGAGATGCTTAGTGAGAAAGAAAATGAAAAGGTCATTTCATGAGCTGTTTTATAGAAATTGGTATATAAATCTTAGATGGTAAGTTTGACATATCTGATCAATATTCTATCTCCATGCCTCCAACAATTCCTTCTTATCTCCTCCCACAAACCAGAAACAATGGTCACAATATTTTTGTCACACCAAACAGACAAGTTAACAATATTTAAGTACCTTGTGTGTACGCATTTGAATGATAGCTTCTCGTATAGTTTCCTCCACATCTCTTGCTTGCTCTAAGGTGGTAATCTGTTCAGGTTCATTTCCAAAATACCTGATAATCATACCAACGAAATGCCATCAAGATTAGTTGGTTAAAAACTATCAAGTAAATTTGAGGAAACGAAGTAAAGGAATAGTAACCCCAAGAAAGAAGTGACTTGCGTGAAATCTAATAGTAACAATTCCTTAACAGAGAAACAATTCATGTAATATTTCCATTTCTTCATCAAGCTTCTATAATTGAAGGGTATGGTTTTAGGGGTTACGTAGATGATCACGCAGAACGGAATGCAGTGATGAAGTAACGTCAAGCTAACAGGGATTTCTTTTATTGGAAGAAAGGAGATGTAAGCCACCTTTAGTGAGGAAGCTGCTGAGTTATACTTCAGGGAAGTATCTGTTTTCAGTCTGAATTAAAAGACCAATTCATTACAAAGATAAGACTATACCAGAAAAGACATATGTTTAGAACTTTGACTCTAGAGATTAGTGCTAGTGCTAAGGTAAGATGTTAACATTAGTCAATGTACGAGAGGTCTTCATCATGGATGCCAAGATAATATGTTGATATTACTCATTCACTTAAAAGCTAGTTATCTTGATGTTAAATAACTATCCATTGGTGTTTTAGGATTCTGGCTAATTTAGAAATGAATGAGTATTAAAAAGAATTTTATATTTTTTATAATTTAATTAAAAATATAAATACCTATGGATAGTTATCACAAAAGAAAAAAAAATAGATTCAAAAAAAAAAAAATAGATGAGTTGAAAATGAGTATGTCAAACAAAGTTGAATGTAGGGGGTAAATGAATAAATACAAAGCCATGGTTATAACAAGAGGACATGTGGCAAGAAGGCATCGACTATGAAGTGATTTTTGCTTCTACCACAAAGTTGATTCCCATAAAATTGATATTAGTCATTGCAACACAATTTAGATGGAAAGTCCACCAAATTAATGTTACAAGTGTAGTCTTCGAACACCCCAATTTTTATCCCTTGATTAGCAATGTAAATTTGTAGATATGATAAATGGATGGCGATCAAGCAATGTAATATGTAAATAGTAAATTGAAAATAATAAATAAAGTACAACACCAACTACAAGATGGATACGATGGGCTATGATTCCATAAGAAAAGGAACTAAAGGATCGAAGGGGAAATCTCACATGCCTATAATCCCATGCCATTTTCCTAAAATATTTTTCATTATCACATTAATCCCCATTTGAATTCTTAAAACTAATTCCCATGGTTATCAAAAAATGATATGTGGCAAGAAGGCATCGACTATGAAGTGAATTTTGCTTCTACCACAAAGTTGATTCCCATAAGATTGGTATTAGTCATTACAACACAATTTGGATGGAAATTCCACCAAATCAATTTTACAAGTGTAGTCTTCGAACACCCAAATTTTGATCCCTTGATTAGCAATATATATTTGTAGATATGATGAATGGATGGCGACCAAGCAATGTAATATGTAAATAGTAAATTGAAAATAATAAATAAAATACAACACCAACTACAAGATGGATACGATGGGCTATGATAAAATAAGATAAGGAACTAAAGGATCCAACGGGAAATCTCACATGCCTATAATCCCATGCCATTTTCCTAAAATATTTTTCATTATCACATTAATCCCCATTTGACATATTAAAACTAATCATTGAATGCATGTGTGAAGTTGGTAGGAAAACCATTTCATTTAGTTATTGAAGGATGGGTTCAATACATTCATGTCATGTGAATTGTATCATTGAATGCATATAATAGGAGAGGGAGAGACTCATCTTACCTAGTCATGATAACATGGGTTGTGTACAATCCACTTGAGAATTGTGAAATTCAACATGCATGGAAGAAAAGGAAAAATAAAAAAAATTGAGTAGAGGAGGATGGAAATTGTTTTAGACAACAAGAAGAGGAAAAACATACTTTGATGTTGGGAAGGAGAGCAAACCATATTTTTTGTTAAAAAACAGACTCTTGGAGCTTGAAATTCCTTGAACTATGATGGCATGCTTGTGAATATTTCTTGTTGAAAAGCTAACCAAGAACATATGTAAAGGTAACTTGGGCATCTCATTTAGAATTTGATTTCTTGGAGCACCTAGCTGAGAGAATCTTGTGTGATATGTCTTATAGCCCTAGAGGGGATTGAATTTGTCTAAAGGATTGTGGTGTAGAGAAAGAAATCTCATCCCTTGGGTTGTGCAAACTAATGGGAAAGATAGCTTGGCAATCAGAATTGATGTAGGAGTCATGTTATTATGAATTTCTTGGATATCAAGTTGTTAGTGTGGACTATATCTACCCATAGAGCATGTTCATCCTTGTGGGCTCATATCCCTAGCTCAAGGGTGTCAGATGAGGTAATTGATGCAACAACACCTAGAGTTCAGTGAAATGCCCAACATCTATAACTAGTTTTGTAAAATATTTAAAAATATAAGTGTTTGATTACTATTCTTATTTATAGTTTTATTGCTATACTTGAATGTTGTATTTAGCATATATTATATATGCTTAGATGTTATGAATAATTAATCATCAACATTTATGACTTTAAATTTATTGAAAATTGCATGACCTTATATGTCATGTTGTGTGAATTTAATATTAAAAAATGGTATTAGAGTCAAATATGTAGTAAGATTTATACTGAGTATTAATCAGGAGGTTTTCAAAGGAAATGAAATATTACAGTGTAAAATGGAAAAAGAAAGAACAATTTGAAGCAAGCCCACCAAGCATGGTACAAAAATATTGACCAAAATCTTAAATCTAGTGCACTTTTTAGAAGTAATTTAGATCTCAAACTTTTATCTCAGGGTAAAATAAGATGAAATTATTGTTATGGTTATTTGTGTTGATGATATGATAATCACATGCATGTTAGGGTAAACTTGACTCAATGAAAGATTCAAAGTTGTTAGGTCCACAATGGTGGTTTTGGGCACATGGTTTTGGCAACTCATTGTATTAGAGCTCATATATTACATGTGATGAAGCCTTTAAAAGGCTTGAGGATTCCCCATTGTAATGTACATGAGTTGAGTTGAGGGTTAACTTGGCTAAGCCATGATGTTGGTTAGCATGGCTTCTTTTAAATCAAAACATGGTTGCCTCTAAGCCATAAGATAATAATAGATATATTATTAGGCTAGTTTTTCCTCTATTAGGGTTTTCCAAGGTAAATCATTTTGTGCATGGTTTATGTGTGTTCTTGTTGTGCACATAAACCATGCACATCGTGATTTACCCTAAAAAACCCAAATTAGGAAAAACCCAATCTAAGAATAGATCTATTACTATCTTATGACTTAAATGCAACCATGCCTTGACTTAAAAGAAACTAAGCCAATCAACATCCTAGCCCAACTAAGAGAGCCCTCCACTCAACTCAAGAAAATTACAATTGAGAATCCTCAAGCCATTTCAAGGCTTCGTAACATGTAATCCATGCGCTCTAATACCATGAGCAATCAAACCATGTGCCCAAAAACACCATTATGTATCTAACAACTTGAATCTTTAACTGAGCCAAGTTTACCCTAACATTCCCCTTTAAACTTGATTGGGGAAATCCACATGCTCTCCTCCCCTATCAACTTGGTGTACTCCAAGACTTTACCGATAGGGGTATGCATGCCTAACTAGGTCTTACAAATATATGCCCATATACATTTAGTTTATAAATTTAATCTCCAAAGTAATTTTTATTGTATTTTTGTTCAACACTTATGTTTCCATTCTCTCATGTCTACACGCATGCTCACACCAATTACTCTTCTAACATATCTCATTTCTATGGCAACATCTCACCTTTCTAGACCTTTCTTTTCTCTCAACCAGTCTTCATGTATGCAGGTCAAATCCCAATTAAGTTTCTCTATGTTAGACTTTATCTTTAACATACAATGTGCCAACATTTGCAACCATCACCTCCCATTATAGGGCATGATCCCTTGTCTTTGAAACCACTTGTTAGAGATAAAAGAAATATGAAAGAAATAATGATAACAATCCCACATGTTCTTTTCATCTATGTGATTATTATTGTTATTCCTCTTGTATTGTTTTTATCTCTAGCGATGTGATAATGCAAGATTGACTGATGAAGAGAAAGGTAACCATTGTAAAGATTTTGGAATGAAAAAAACTTATGATTATTACATTTTTGTTTTAGAATTCAAGTTTGGCAAGAAAACTCCAAGATATATAGATCATAAGAAAAGTATACATTGAAATTGTTGAATAACTTTGGAATGGAAAATCACAAGGAAAATAATGGAGGTAGGGTTGAAACTTTTAAAGTTAACAAGTTTGAAGTTAAACGAAACAATATAATGTGAACATGTAGGGAGTTTGATTCATTTTACCACAAGACCAATTACAATTTTTGTATGATGCTTTTGAAGTATCGTAAGATGGTGCATTTCAATGTAGCAAAGAGGGGACCGAGATAAAATACAACTACTTTGCATTTTGTAATTATTTTTGAAAAGAATGAAAATTTTAGGTTGAGGGGGTTTTAGAAGCCAATTGGGAATGAGAAGTAAATGGTAGGAAATCAACGCTAGATCATGATTCATTAGAAATAAAATTATTCTTTTTTTACATTATTTTTCTATTTTTCCTATCTATGAGGGGAGGATTTCCCTAGATCCTATACCCTTACATACCCAAATCCATCCCCTAAATTTTGAGGGATCCCTCTAGCTATGCCAAAACTAGTCACCTAGTTAGCATGGCCCCCTATTATCCTTCATATTGCACATGAGGGTGAACATGTGTAAACTTTATCCCACATATGGATTATTTTCATGGGTGATATATTGGGATGTTGATGAGCCCACGATATGCACCTTCCATTTTGATTATAGATAGCGTATTTTATTTGACCATGTCGATGATTATGAATTCTTTTACTTCGCCACCATGTTGCATAGGATGTTGCACATTCGTTTAGTGGCTTATCTTGATTGTCGCAATTGATGATAATGTGGATAGTGCTAACACATTCTTTCGTGGATGGCCTATCTTTTGATAATCTTATAGTCATACTCTAATGCCTTCACTTGATATATTAGCCTGCTTGATGATGCATACACCTTGCCTCACATGAGTTGTCGTAGAATCATTTATACTTGCACATTTTATATGCAATGACGATGTGTGGCTCTTATAGAGGAAAACTTTGAATTGAGATGTCTATAATGTGTTTGATGATGATGCTTAATGAGATGGACAATTAACTTTCATGGAGCACCCACCTTCTTGCCCCGTAGATTGCATCAATGATACTTAAAATTGGTAATGCAATACCTTAACGTTTTAAGTTGAAATTGGCATGATTTTGGCACTTATCTTTGAGGAGCATTTCAATCCTCACATGGTTGGCTTCATGACACATACACTTTGCAAATTTTGAGAGATTTTCCTATTTTGGGAATTACGACTATGCTCTGGGATTTGTTACCATTCCTTTAGAGTTGTGACAAATTTTTCCTTGGGTATTGCAACATTTATTTCATCGGGAATTATGAACCATTCATTGATAGTTGTGACATTAATTAGGGTATTGTGACATATAGTGGGAATCATGAGTCTCCCTAGAATTATGCATGAGCCTTGTCATAAGTATTGCATATGGTATTAGAAATTGGCATAAGATTCAAGTGACTTTCAACCTATAGTTGAGGTTGATGGTATTGGACTTCCTTGCGAGGACACCCTAATGTTTGGGGTGTTTATCATGACCTCGTGGTGATATTTGATGAGATAGGAACTCATTCTTAGGGAGCACTCTACTATTTCATGATTCTTTAGGCTTGCTATGGTTGAAAGTGTTGAAAATTGATAGCAATGGGATGAATTTCCTTAATAGAATTTCATTTCTGACCTTTCTAAAGTGACTTTCTAAAAAATAGAAAGTCATGTCTATCTTTGCAACCATGACTTTCCAAAAATAGTAAATCACCTTCCATCAATCCGTAATCATATATACATGATGGAAAGTCACTTAACTTGTCCGTATTCAATCTCAATTGTTTAATTTTTAACTTAATCATCAATATTATTATTATTATTTCTATTATTCTCTTTATGACATTATTATATTATTATTAAAATGAAATTCAAGTCTCTCAATCATGTCATATGTAACTCCCCTAAATCAATGCATACGCTACTCTCTCTTTTTTAATGGATTCATTACTTCTCTCTTTAATTCTCTTACGCACCTCTTATATTCTCTTACACACTTTAGTGACTCGTCATAAAAAAATTCCTCTTACACCTCTTTAAAGCATAAGTTACACTTCTCTCCTAGATGCATAAGTTACACTCCTCTCCTTTATGGCATAAGTTACACTCTTATTTTTGCATATTTAACTCCTCCTTAAGGCATAGGAGTTGCTCATTCATGAATTTGACGTCCTTGTTCTTCCTATATATTTGTGCCTCTCATCCTCACTTGACACACTTACTTGTGCTTATGAAAGGAGAATTCGAACTTGAGAGAGAAAGAATTGGAGTGTCTAGAGGAAGATTGAGAAAGAGAAAGAGACTCTTGAAGAGCAAGACAAGATATCTGAGAGCCAAACTAATTCATTGTTTATATCAGCTACTACTATCAGAGATCTTCTTCATATTTGGGTGAACTTCTTCATTTTCTCAGTATACTTTGTATCTTTGCTTAATAATTGATTTCTAATATAAGAAGAATCTGGTTGGGTTTTACCCTTGTGGGTTTTTCCCTGGTCATTGACCCAACTTCTATGTGTCTCATTGAGTTCTTGGTTGTCTTCCATTATGCATATGGTCTATATGGTTTATGATCTATATACAATTACTTAACTTATTTTGCAGCATAAAGAAGTTATGGATTTAAGTGATTGTAATAACATAGCACATTATAATTTCAACATGGTATCAGATCTTTAGTGAAGACAAACTCAAGAAGGAAAGCTCCATTTCCAGCTCTCTATTGGAATATCTCTTGCTATCAACTCCATTTCCAACTCTCTTTTTGTTGGAATGTCTCTTGTTGTCTGCTCCACTTGCAGTTCTCTTTCTTCTCAAATATAACTTGTTGTCTGCTCCATTTGCAACTCTATTTCTACTGGAATATAACTTTTTATCTCTTCCATTTGCAACTCTCTTTTTTCTGAAATGTCTCCTTCTATTCCTTCTACCTGCTGCTCATTTTCTTTTGAAATTTCTCTTCCCTTTTACTAATGAAATATCTAATTTATGGCTAAAATATCTCTTGTTGTCCCTTTATATTTGCGACTAAAATTTTGTGTAGATCAAGATGTCTTCCTCCTACTTTAATAATGAAAAGAATCTAGTTGACGATTCAAACTTCTTCCCTTGGAAGGCCATAAGAACATGATGTTCTAGAGTATGTTCAAGGAGAGGTAGCAAAACCAACTAAAAACTTCAATGCTACTATTAAGACCAGATATAAGAAAGGAGAAGTCAACGCTAAAAATATTATCATTGACACTCTTGGAGACTACCTCGTCACTTAGGTTTCAAATTTGAAGAAAGCCAAAGAAATTTATGACAAGTCAATTGTAATGTATGAAGTGAACAACTTGAGAGTCAAATTATTGTTCTGAAGAATTATCTCAAGCATGTTAAGATGGAAAAAGGAGAAACCATTCCAGCATACTTCATGAAGATATCAAAAATCAAAGCTCAATTGTCAACTTCTGGTGAAGTTGTTTCCAATAAAGAATTGGTATTGATTATGCTTGGAGGTCTTCCTTCTTTTTGGAAAACTTTTATTAATAACATTAGTAATAATGATAAGTTTCCTACATTTGATGAGCTCTTGGGAAAGAACAGTCAAGAAGAAGCAGAATGATTTATAGAGGGATAATTCCCAAGCATGAGGAGGGAGAACCGATTGCCTTTGTTGTACAAGAAAAAATGAAGAAAGGAAGAAGAGGATTGCACTATTCGAGAAATTATGCTCCCAACATCTCCTCTAAATTGACCAGAGACTTATTAAAATTCCAATCCTACAATTTTCGCAAGCATGGCTACTATGCTCATGTCTGTTCAAAGAAAAAAAAAAGAGCATCAAAATACAACTTCAGCAATCACTCCAACAAATCTGATTATAGAAGAAGAAGAGAAGCTCCTTCTGCTCACATATGAAACTATCATTCCTCAAGGAACCAAAGGTATGATAATAATGCAGTTGACACTCAATCAGAGTGCTTTCTTATTTCTACCCTTTCTAGTTCATCTCCTACATATTCTTGTGATAGTTGGTTGGTTGATAGTGGTGCTTCAAGTCACTTTAATCGTTACAAAGAAGTACTCTCTAATCTAGTTGAGAGGGAGACATATTTGAAGATCAGTATTAGAGATAACTCTACATTTCCCATAAAGGGATCTGGTTCCATTTCTTTCCATCTGGATCAAGGTAATATTTTGACTCTTCAATAAGTTTTGTATGTACCTGCTTTAAAGAAAAGTATTGTGTCCATATCAGCTTTAGAAGATAAAAGGAATGAAAGTTTCTTTCATAAATGGTAAAGTTCTCACTTGGCCATCGAGATCCAACATAAGAGATGCCCTCACTCTGGGATCTAGATGTTGAGGTATATATAAAATAAATGGAAGGCTTATTCATGCATTAATCCATGACACCAATCATCAAAGGAAATTTTGCACCGAAGGTTCGCTCACTTGCACTACGAAGCATTACCTCATGTGAGAAATATGGTTTCTGCAATGCGAGAAATCAAATCTGATCATGATGGTGTTTGCTAAGGTTGCGCAAGAGGAAAGCAAGTAAAGGGACCAATCCCTTCAAGCAAAAGTAGAACCAGCCAGGAATTGCATTTTGTACATTCCGATTTATGTGGACCAATGCCTATAAATTCTCTTGGCGGTTACTTGTATTACATTATCTTTGTGGAATATTTTTCTCGCAAAACATGGATTTTTTAACATGTTCAAAGATTACAAAGCTTTACTAGAAAAACAATCTGGAAAGCATGTAAAAATTATCATATCTGACAATGGAGGAGAGTTCAATGGAGGAAAGCATGATTTCATTGACTTCTGAAAAGAAGTTGGAATTAGAAAAGAGACCACCGTACCATATAACCCAGGAAAAAATGGTGTGGTTAAGAGAAACAATAGAACTATCATGGAAGCGGTCAAAGCTATGTTGCACGATAAAAAATTTCCAATGTTTCTATGGGGACAAGATGTGAACACAGTTGTCTATTCTCAAAGTAGATCTCCTCACTGTGCCCTAAATAACAAGACTCCTAAGGAAGTCTTCACTGGCGAGAAGCTTGAAGTTGGGCACTTGAGGATCTTTGGTTGTCCTATCTACTTACATGTCTGAAAAGAGAAAAGGAATAAGTTGGAAGCTTTAGGTAAGAAAGGTATGTTTTTTGGTTATTGTGAGAACTCTAAATCTTATAGAATATACGTACCTAGTCAAATAAATATAGAATTAAGTAGGGTTGTAACGTTTGATGAAGATGCGGCTCTTAGAAAAGTAAGAGACGCTCCTCTTCCTCCTGTTAATGTTGATAATCAAGATGATGTATTTAAAATACAAGAAAATTCTGAAGCTAAAACTAATCTTGTTGATAAACCCATGGAGGCAATGGATCCTTTGGATCCTCCTCCATGTGATCCTCCTTCTAAAAGGATACCTTTATGGCTTCATGACACTCTTTAAGATGTTTATAAACATGATGCCCCCAAAGGAACCTTCATAGAAAGAAAGAAACCTTGACGGTTAAAAGGATATGTTGTAGCCATGAGCAACATTATTCAAGTTGAACCATGCACTTTTGAAGAAGCTATAAAGGCCCAAGTGTATAAATATGAAATGACTGAAGAATATGAATCCAGCATTCATAAGGATGTATGGGAAGTGCTTTCAAGACCCCAAGGTAAATATGTTGTATCTACTAAATGGTTGTATAAAATTAAACATGGTGTTGATGGAAGTATTAGAAAATATAAAGCTAGATTTGTGGCTAGATGTTTCTCTTAGAAAGAGGGAATATACTATGACGAAATTTTTGCACTTATTGGCCGTTACATCACCATCTGATCTATTGTAGCTCTAACTACTAGCCAAGGATGGTATGTTCACCAAATGGATGTGAAGACTGTTTTTCTGCATGGCTTCATTAAATAAGAAGTATTTCTGGAGCAACCACAAGGATTTGAAGTACATGATCCAAAAACTCATGTGTGTAGGCTGAAGAAAGCCCTCTGTGGTTTGAAGAAAGCTCCAAGAGCTTGGTATGCTCGCATAGATAGATTCTTGATGAAGCTTAGTTACCAGAAGCAATGCATATCCAAATCTTTACTTTAAGATAATCCAAGGTATGTCTTTGATTTTGATATTGTATGTTGATGATTTTTTTCTGACCGGTAGTGAACCTCTTATTCTCCAATGTAAGAGGGAGTTAGCTTTAGAATTTGAAATGAAATATCTTGGTTTTATGCACTAGTTTCTCGGCCTTTAGGTATGGTAGAAATCTAGTGATATTTTCCTTTCTCAAGGAAAATATGTTGTCAAACTACTAGAAAGGTTTGACATGACTGAGTGTAAGTCCATGAATACTCCAATGGAAATGAATTTCAAGAAGCTTTGTGGTAAAGTTACAGGATCTAATTTGGCTAATTCTTCTGAGTATCATCAAATGATTGGGGAACTGATGTTCTTAGTGAACACTAGACCAAATATATGCTTTGGAGTCAATACTCTGAGTCAATATATGATTAAGCTTACTCGTACACACTAGGTTTTTGAAAAGCATCTGTTGAGGTACCTTCATGGGACCATCAATCCTAGGTTGAGATATACTGTCAAATATGTAAGGCTACATGGATACTCTGATGTTGATTGGGCTGGTAACTCTACTAAGAGAAAGAGCACATTAGGGTGTTGCTTCAGCTTTGGATCTGCCATGATATATTGGATGAGCATAAAGCAAAAGTATGTTTCCCTTAGCCCAATTGAAGTAGAATACATTGTTGATAGAATCGCTAACTGTGAGCTGGTATGGATAAGGAAGCTCTTTGGAGAGTTGTTTGAGCAAGTATTGGATACTAGAGTAATTTACTATGACAATAAAAGTGGGATTCGACTTGCTGAAAATCTCATGTTCCATGACAAATACGAACACATTGAGATCAAAATATCACTATATCCGAGATGTGGTGCAAAAAGGAGTAATAAAACTTCATCATATAGCGACTGATGACAAGATCACTAACATCCTTACCAAGCCTTTGGCAAAAGGAAATTTCTCAGTTTTCAGAGAGCATCCTGGACTGATAGATGTGACCCTTCCCAGAGAGGGTGGTCATGGATGATAAACCTTGGATGTGTGAGATCCTTGTCATGTTTTGACAAGTGGATCCCCCAAGCAGTCATGAGCCTTGGATGAGAAATATCCTTGTAATGTGTTGACAAGTGGATACCCCCAAGCATTGATGAGCCTTGGATGTGCGAGATCCTGGTCATGTGTTGACAAATGGATCCCCCCAAGTAGTGGTGACCCTTGGACGAGTGAGATCCATGTCATGTGTTGAAAAGTGGATCCCCCCAAGTAGTAATGAGCCTTAGATGTGTGAGATCCTTGTCATGTGTTTACAAGTGGATCCCCCCAAGTGTGTATATGGTGACGGATGTATCTCCCATATGATGATTCTTCTTCGTTAGATTGTAACATCATTGTTCGAAAGCAAAGATAGCAGAGGTCCTTGTATCAAAAAGAAATTCCTCCCTAGCTGAGAGGGACTGTTGAAAATTGACAGCTATGGGATGAATTTTCTTGAATAGAATTTCATTTCTGACTTGTCTAAAATGACTTTCTAAAAATAGAAATTCATGTCTATCTTTACAACCATGACTTTCCAAAAATAGTAAATCACCTTCCATCAATTCGTAATCATATATACATGACGGAAAATCACTTAACTTGTCCTTAATAAATCTTAATTATTTAATTTTTTAATCATAAATATTATTATTATTATTACTATTATTCTCTTTATGATATTATTATATTATTATTAAAAATAAATTCAAGTCTCCCAATCATGTCATATGTAACTCCCCTCAATTAATGCATATGTTACTCTCTCTCTCTTAATGGATTCATTCCTCTCTCTCTTTAATGCTCTTATGCACCTCTTACACTCTCTTACACACTTTAATGACTCTTCATAAAAATATTCCTCTTGCACCTCTTTAATGCATAAGTTACACTTCTCTCCTATATGCATAAGTTACACTCCTCTCCTTTGTGGAGTAAGTTACACTCCTATCTTGGCATATGTAACTCTTCCTCAAAGCATAGGAGTTACCCCTTCATGAATTCGACCCCCTTGCTCTTCCTATATATTTGTGACTCATCCTCACTTGACACACTTACTTGTGCTTGTGAAAGGAGAATTCAAACTTGAGAAAGAGAGAGTTGGAGAGTCTAGAGGAATATTGAGAAAAAGAGAAAGAGCATATCTTGGAGAGCCAAAGTGATTCAATGTTTGCATCAGTTACTGTTATCAGAGATCTTCTTTAGATTTGGGTGAACTTCTTCATTCTCTCATTGTACTTTGTATCTCTGGTGAACAATTTATTTCTAATAGACGAAGAATCTCGTTGGATTTCCCCCTTGTGGGTTTTCCCCTGGTCATTGACCTAAATTATTTTTGTTTCATTGATTTCTTGGTTGTTTTCCATTGTGTGATAGGTCCCTATACTACTAGTGTAGCCCCTTATTGTTATTCTTAGTGTATCCCCCTTATTGTTATTGTTGTGCCCATGTAGTCCCCATATTGTTATTATTGTGCCCTATAGACGCCTATTAATGTTATTGTTGTGTACTTACATTATTATTGTTATGTAATCTCTTATTATATTGGGACCCCTTAGACTCCTATATATAGAAAGTAAGTTTTGTCATTTGTATCATCCAACAATCGTTCATTTATGTAATATAAAGGAGGCCGCCCCCTCGAAGAATCACATGGAGCCAGAATCTTAATGAACTTCATGTAAATATTTCAAACCTTGGTTCACTATATTTCAGACATATGGTATGTGGAAGTTAGGGCTTTTGCAGGCTCCAAACTTTTATCTCAAACAAGTGACCAAGGTAAAATCGTCATAACTTTCGTTTCAGACATTCGATTTGAACTTTGTAAAAAGTGGTCAAAAGTGCACAGACTATAGTTTCTTGTGTATTGACTTTAGAGTCGAATGTTGAAACAGTGACACGTGGCACATCGTACAATTTCGCTCTAATGAACTAGTCAATAATTAGGTCATTGTGGGAGATCAGACATAACTTTATCTTCAAGAATCCAAATTAGGTCTGGCCTATGGAATTGGAAAGAAAACTCAAAGGACTACTACAGGATTAAAGTTCAAATATTGGGGATCTGAAATCACAGAGACACGTTAGGTTCAATATCGATCTCCTCAAAAGCAAGAAAAAGGTGTGTTTCCTTAAAAAATCAGTTTGAAGTGATTCCAAGGGCATATTGAAGCATTGATATCAGTATTGGGTTTTGAAATGCCTCCCAAAAATAAGTACACACCCATCAATCCCTCTGAAATCTCTATTATGATGCATCAAGAGGAAGAAGTGCAACATGATATATCAAAATTACGAAACCAAGTGCAACAAATTTCGCTCTCGCAAAAAGTAACCAAAAATGAAATGGAAGCTAAGATGGATGGTGTGAAGAAATGTGTGGAAGCTAAGATGGATGGTTTGAAGAATGGCGTGGAAGATAAGATGGATTAAATGGAAGCTAAGATCGATGGTATAGATGAAAAACTAAAAGGAAACATGGAATACATGACAAATGGTCTAAAAGAAGACACAGAAGGTTTGAAAGAAGGTTTGACAAAGTTGCTACAAGATATGTTTCCTAATGGCAAAAAGGTAGTAGATGAAACTGATGATGAGAACAAAAGAAATGTTAATCATGATTTCATAGACTCTATTGTTGGATTCAGGACCCACCATATTCCAAAGATCGACATGAGGAAGTTTGATGACAAGGATTTGGTAACATGGATACTATAGATGGAGCAATATTTTGAAATCCATAATGTGCAAAACACACAAAAGGTATGAATTGCAACTTTATATTTAGAACCCAATCAGTTTGTATGGTATCGATGACTTTGTTCTCGTAAACCACTTGTCACTTGATCAGTTTTTACGAAGGAAATGATAGCACGTTATGAGCATACAAAGAACAACACTTTCTTTAGCCAATTGATAAATCTCAAACAAAAGGGTTCAATGGTGGAGCACATTAAGGACTTCCGAAAATTGAATATAAGGGTAACCGATATTCCAGAGGAGCATAGGATTGATGTCTTCATAGGGACTTTAGAGGATAATATCCAACATGAGGTTCATCTTTGGGAACTTGATTCATTGGAGAAGGCATTCAGGTTGGCAAGAAAAATTGAAAGAAAAATTATGGCGACAAGGAAGCCTAACACTCACAATTATAAAGATGGAAGTGTTTCTACTCCAAGCCTTCCACAGTCTACAAGGTTGACACCACAACAGTTGGAAGAAAAAAGAGCAAAAGGGCTATGTTACATTTATGATAGCAAATACACTAAAGGTCATAAGTGTGCTAAGAAGAAATTAATTTACATAGATTGTGAAGTGGAGGAAGAAAAGGAACAAGAGAATTCAAAATAAAATCATATACACTAGGAACCAACCATAGAGAAAGAAGAAATGAATCCGTCCATATCTTGTAATGCATTGACAGGAATTACCACTCCTCAAACTCTCATGATAGGACATATCAAGAAGAAAAAGGTAATAGTGATGATTGAGTCTGGTGGTACCCATAACTTTATTCATTATAAGATAGCCAAGGAATTGAATTGCTTCATGTATCCAACACCATTGTGTCAAGTGATGGTTGCAAATGGAGGAATTATAAATTTCTCTGGAAAGTGTCATAATACCAATCTAATGATGAGGGAATATGTATTGAATACTCCAATGCTTTCTATTCCAATGGGCGGGGTTGATGTTGTACTAGGATTCAAATGGTAACAATCCTTGGGGACTATAGCTTTCAATTTTCAAGAAATTTTCTTGAAATTTTTTTGGGAAGGAAAGGGAGTTGAATTACAGGGTATTGTAGGGAAACTAGGAAATATAATCATCTCTAATGTCATGAGAAAGCTTATGAAGAAATAACAACGTGGCGTAATTGTAAAATTATGCTCACTATAGCTTCAAGTAGCAGAAGATCACATCGAGCATCAACAAGTTCTCCAACTCTTAAAGGATATCCTCACTTTGTCACAGAATCAAATGAAACAACAGGAAGATCAACATCGCAACGAAAGAAGTTTTGATGTAGGCGACTGGGTATTTTTATGGCTACAACCATACAAAAAAAATGTCCCTCAAGTAAGCTAAGAAGGGTAATAAATTATCACCAAATTATTATGGTCCTTACAGGGTGTTGCAAAATATTGGTACTACGGCATACAAATTGGAGCTTCTAACATCTTCCTGAGAGCACCCAGTTTTCCATTTTTCATGCTTAAAGAAAGTTATAGGTGACAAGCTCCCAGCACAAACAATATTTCCAGAACTTGACGATGAATAACAAAATCATATTGGAACCTGAAGCAGTCATGTAAACAAGAACTTGACATTTATGAAATCGATCAATTTCAAAATATTTCATCAAGTGGAAGAACTTACATGCTAAAGATTCCTCATGGGAGGATGACAATTTTGTACAGAAGCATCCAAAACTACTCAAGCTTTGGCGACAACACTTTTTGAAGGAGTGGGGCATGTTAGGTCCCTATAATATTAGTGTAGCCCCTTATTGTTATTGTTAGTGTATCCCCCTTATTGTTATTTTTGTGCCCATGTAATCCCCATATTGTTATTATTGTGCCCCATGGAAGCCCTCTATTGTTAGTGTTGTGCCCTTAAATTATTATTGTTATGTAGACTCTGATTATATTGGGATCCCTTAGAGTCGTATATATAGAAAGTAGTTTTTGTCATTTGTATCATCCAATAATTGTTCATTTATGTAATGTAAAGGAGGTTTCCCCCTCGAAGAGGCTAATTTCTAAGTCATTGATCTATATTTTCTTCTATTTGTGAGTTGGTTGCATAACATTGTGCATACGGTTTATGTTCTATTTACAATTTCTTAATTTGTTTTGTAGCATAAAGAAGCTATGGATTTAAGTGATTGTAACAACATAAAACATCATAATTTCAACAGAAAGGTCCAACCCACTTCTCATTTCACAAATGGACTTCACTACTGGAGTGCTTGGATTCCATCTTTTTTATGTTGAGAGTGAACTTTATGATGGATATACACCACACCTTGACATAGCGTTTTTGTACTTGCACACATGTCGAGGAATTATATGTGATTTGAGGCTATTTTATCATTCGAGGCAGGTTTCCTATGCATGTGGAGAATATTGGGGGTATTATTGACTTGTCCCTTGGTTCATGTCATTTACTTTATGCTATACAACTCCCTTCCATGAGCTCCATTTCATTTTACCTTGATCTATGGTGATTGCTACACTTTGGAGTCACAAGTGCCACTTGGAGGGTTGGTTACACATCTTTAGAGGTAGTTGTACCTTGGAGCTTGAGATTGGATGTTTTATGGCCCAATTGTGTCAAGAAATCCATCTATTGAGGCCTTATTTACACGGTTTTCATCATGATGAGGAGGATGTTCACTTGGGTAGATATATTTGCACACATCTCCATCCTTTATTTTAGGACATCCACATATATATGGATGATATCACTTAGTTTTCTATCTTGGATGATTACGCATACCACATGGAGAACTATTTGCACATTCTTCATTGTATTTCATAGGATGAATTAGTCATGGATGCCACACATGTGACTATAGTTAGTTATTTAGCACATGAGGATTTATTCATGGATCAGTTTGTCTACAAACAGAGGTCATTTTGCACACATACCATTTTTTGAGTATGTCTTACCTTTTTTAGACTTGTTTCACAGTTGGGAGACACATCTAGGACTAAGTGGCTATCTTTGGAGAATGATACATGGTCAATACCTCCACTAAATAAGGAGCCCCAATAGCTAGCTCTATTCATGTATATAGTTGTCAGTAACTCCACTATTCTAGTATTGCTTGACTTGTATATTAGAGTTAGTTAATTAAGAGCTTCATTGTGTTTGATTTTCATAGATATTTTAGTCTAACAAATTGTGGATCTCAACAAATTTATTGAAACTTTATCAAGCAAGTTGTTGAGAGATTTATTTAATTGTTATTATTTGGAGGGATAATGGAACTAGGAAAACAAAAACTTTTTTAGTGTAAAGAGAAATATAGTTAAAACCTATATAATGATTCACTCTCTCCATTTGTAAGGTGTGAGTGAAATAACTCCCAATCTTTAAAATAAAATGCTTTTTTTCCTTTCCTAAGGTTTTGTGGCAATAATTACGATTCATTTTTAATGTGTAGCACATTGTTCTTCAAACATTATTGGGAACTATATTTGCAATTTTGTGGATTCCATAGGAAACTTAAAGGCCAAGAGGAGCAAGGTTGCTACATCGGAAAGTTTAGTTGTGATGGACTCTTTTCTATTCTTTAATTAATTTTTTGTTTCTTAATGTACAAAGGAAAACATTATGCTTTAAAACAATTAAATATTGCATCTATAAATAATCTTTACGTAGGGGTCTATCTTAGAATTGTCTTGATAACTATATCTTTTTTTTTTTTCCTCGAGAAAAAAGCGTAATTTTATTCAGCAGATGTGTACAAAATTACATTAAAAAACACACAGATGTGTGTTCAGGAAAACCAAACCACGAAGGTTGATTGCAAGAGACAGTATCTGAAAACAAGCAAAGCCTTTGCAATTCGGGCTTTTACAAGCTGTTCCAAAACGTTCAAAAAAACAAGTCTGTCAGTAAATCCCTTATGAGAAAAGACATGTCACACCAGAACAGAAATGCTGCACTTCCACAGCACAGACCAATGCCACTGCCCACAAAGAAGCATCCACTCATAACTAACACAGTCACCTGAAAAGACCTTCACCCGATCCATAGCAAATGCGGCCACCGAAGAAGAATCCATAGTCAATATGTAACACCGCCATAGAGGAACCAGAAGCACTGTAAATAATTAAAAAAAACAGTTGCTCAACCCGCTTATGTAGCCCAGCACTGAGAAAGAAAACGTTAAGGAAGACAGAGATGTAAACAGCCATCTTCAACTAAAAACCAGTGAATGCTATCATCCGGAAAGACAAACCGTAACCAAGCAATACCAGCCAGATTAAAACATATCGTCCCTCAATATGCACACTAAAGTATCATCCTGTAGAAGAAAAGGTCCTGACCTCCAAAACGAACAGAAAGGAAACAAACTCTGTAACCATGAGCAGGTGTGAATCAAGCAAAGCTTCAGAAAGGCAGAATGGAAATGAAACGGCCATGAAACAGCAAGACCATATATCTGCCCAATCGCAATTGTGAAAAAGGCTTCGAAGGTTTCTCAAACTTTTTAAGAGAAACAGAGCATCAAAACTAAGGATTGAAAGGCTGAGAGAAAAGAAATCAAAGCTGCCAAGGAGGATCCCCTCATTCAAATAAGGAATGGTGTAAGTAATCAGAGGTATCGCCACCAACATGTTCTCTTATCTGCCATAGGCCCCCAACCTGCTGGATCCCCCTCTTAGAAGCTTGATCTGCCAATTCATTGTTTTCACGGTAAATGTGTTGACAGGAAAAAGAATCAAAAGAGGAAAGGATCTCCCTAATAGATCGAAGCAAATGCTGTAAGTGGTGCACTCTGCATTGCTGATATCCTTTTAACCAGTTAACCACATTCAAGGAGTCACCATAAAAGTTTAACCTTCTGTAGCCTTTCTCCACAGCAAACAACAGAAGGATCTTAAGGCTCAACAGTTCAGCCTTGTTATTCGATCCATCCCCAAGCCCAACTGAGATTTCATACCAATGAGCATCAGAGAAAAACAACAGAGCCCCCCCCCCACAAACATTTTGTTGCATCGCCCCATCAAAGAAACCCCAAGGATTTCTTCTATCGATGTCCAACATCAGAACCTCCCTCTGGTTGGCGACACGGACATGAATAGGAAGAGCAGAGTGCAGACCAACAGTCATGGCACCGATGACCACAGGTGTACTGACCACCCCATCAAAGAGTAAGCGGTTCCGGGCCAACCAAACACCCCAGATCACAAGAAGGGGCAGAGCTTTTAAATTCTGTTCTGAATGAGATGCCCACCAAACATCCCATGCTTGAGACACGGATAATCCCTCCCAACGACAATGGAGACCCAAAATCCTGGAGCATTCCATCCACACCCCTCTAATGAAGGGACAGCTAAGGAAAAGATGATTGACCGACTCACCATCAGCATTACACAAACAGCACCAGCCTGGACCCTGAAAACTTCTATGTTGCAGCACGTCCCAAGTGGGAAATTTGTTTTCAAGGACACACCACATAAATATGCGGGTCTTAGGAGGGCAATGTAGTTTCCAAAGTTTCTTCCACCACCACCGCTCCGCCTCCAAGACAGCCCCAGCACTAAGTTTTTTATAACCAGCCCGAGGAGAATAGATCCCGGACGGATCATAATCCCAAACAATCAAATCCTCCCGCTCCTGGAGCAGAATATGAGCCTGCTTTAACGCATTGATGTAGTCAGCCAAAGCCCTCTCATCATCAATCTCCAGACCCAAAGAAGAGGCCAAAACCCAGGACTGTATGCCCAATCTTCTCCGAACAGGATCAGCAAGTTGAGCCAAAAAAGTAATCCCCCTCTGCCTTAAGGCCCCAACCGTTCGCCCAGGAAGAAGATGCTAAAGTTCACTTCCCATCCAAGGATCCTCACCAATCCGGAGCTTCCTGCCACTACCCACATCCCAAGCCAAACTAGTTTCCAAAATGTGAAAGGAATTAACGAGAGCCTTCCAAATCACAGAACCACCCGCAGATGTTTTGCTTGGATTCCTAATCCAATCAACAATAGACATAGGGGCAATATATTTATGAAAAATCACCTGGGTCCAAAGGCTGTCAACATTAATAAGCCTCCAACCACCCTTAGCAGCAAGAGCCTGAGCAAAGAGAAAAATGTTTTTCAGTCCCCAACCACCCAAACCTTTAGGGACAGCAATTTTCTCCCACCGAACCCACGGTGTCACCAAAGTATCCTGCTTCCCGCTCCAAAGGAACCGAAAGCAAATCCTCCTGGCTGCCTCCAAAATACCTTTCGGGATCCATGAGAGGGACAGCCAATACACCGGGACTGCCTCTAAAACAGACTTAACAAGTGTTAAGCGCCCAGCTCTAGACAGCCATTTATGACACCACACCCTTAACCTCTTATCCAGCTTTTCCAACAACCAACTCCAATCCTGTTTCCTATAATCATTTGGTTTAAGGTGGAACCCCAGGTAGGTCAGCCCATCAACCAAACCAACAGAATTATAAGGGAATAATCTTTCATACTCACGCCTCTCCTCCTCCCTCAAAAATTGAGAAGTGATGGAGGACTTCGCTACATTCACTTCCATACCGGTGGCCTTGCTAAAAAGGGCCAAAATCCCACCAAGAGTAACAGCATCTCGCACCGAACCAAAGCAGAAAATTAACACATCATCAACAAAAATAAGATGGGTGATGAACAGATTATGAGCAACCGGAATGCCCTTCAAAGATCCCTGTCTTGATGCCTCCTTAAGAGCTCTGCTTAGGCCCTCAGCCACCAGTAAAAACAAAAGGGGAGAAAGAGGGCAGCCTTGACGAAGGCCCCTTTCAGGATGAAAAAAGGAAGATGCAGCCCCATTAATCAAAACAGAGAAAGATACCGTGGTTATACAACTCATGATCCACCTAATAAAGCCAATTCCAAAGCCAAGGTGAGTCAGTAGCATACGGATAAAGAGCCAACTTACCCGGTCATAGGCTTTGGAGAGGTCTATCTTCAACACAGCCCCTTTGAGGTTCTTGGTCTTCATGCTATGGAGAACCTCTTGAGCAGTCCCGATAGCTTCATGAATTTGCCGACCGTCCAGAAAATCGAATTGTTCCCCTGAGATATGGAGTGACAGAATGCTTTTGAGTCTTCTAGCAATCACCTTGGCTACCACTTTATAGATGCAGTTACAAAGAGATATTGGACGAAAATCAGCCAAAGAAAGGGGATTATCCACTTTCGGGATTAAAGCTATGAAAGTGGAATTAAAACAAGCCGGAATCCTCCCTGAAGATCTGATATCCTCCACGACTTTCAGAAGATCTGTCCCTATTATATCATAAAGAGCCAAAAAAAATTCAATCGACCAACCATCAGGCCCAGGACTTTTGTCTTTTTGAAAACTGTGGAGGACCTCCTTTAATTCCATCTCAATAACCTCAGCCATCAAAGTTCTGTTGTCATCCTCCTCCACAAATCTCGGAAAAAATTGGGCCATTCTAACTACCTCCGCCAGAGAAGCATGATCAGGAGCCATAAAAAGAGCCTTGAAATGATCAACACCCAACTTTGCTTTAGCCTCAAAGGAAGAGTGTTCAATTCCATGACCATCCTTCAAACTCCAAATGGTATTTGTCGCCTTCCGGCCACGGGCAAAAGCATGGAAAAATTTCGTATTATCATCTCCACAAGCCAACCATGTGGCCCTGCTCTTCAGCCTCCACAATTCTTCCTTATCCATCAAAAGAGAGTTTCTTCTTTTTTCCAGAGCAACAAGGGAATCTTTATCTGCTTGTGAATGAAACCCCCCTCCTATCCCCTCATAGATCAGGCGGAGTTCCTCTTCAACCTGCTTCAGATCCAGATCCTCCCTCAATCTCTTGGAAGCCGACCAGGTCTTTACTGCTTCCTTGATCCGCTTAAAGTTCTCTGCAAAATGAAAAGCCGCAGTCAGATTACTATCAGCCCTATAAGGAATCCACCTATCAATGATGAGGGCTTTAAAGGAATCATCCTTGAGCCAGGTACTGTTGAACTTTAACGGACTGGGTGGCTGTGTAGGCCCAATCTTTAAATCCAGAAAGATAGGAAAGTGATCAGAAGCACCCCCGCAACCAACCCACTGCCTCATTTGTAAAGGTCTGTCCACAATCTGCTCAGCCACCAGAAACCGATCAATCTTCTTCGCTATTCTATCTTCAGCACATCTGTTGTTCCTCCAAGTGGGCTTCAGCTTTAAAGGCTCAATATCAAGCAGATGGTTCTCCACTAGTTTCTGAGTGAAATACCCAGTTAATGGATCAGTATGAGCATGAGGACCCCATACCTCAGCCTGGCCTAATGAGAAATTTAAATCACCACCCAGAATCACTGAGTCCCCCTTGAGTAGAGAGTTACCCAGTAGAGAGTCCCAAAAAGGGATCCGGTCTTGATAAGGCCCATAGATATTGAAAATATTGAAAGCCATATCAAGCTCCAAAGCTTGAAAGTTTAACCCCAAAACAGACTCCATACCCCAAAAACTAAGAGGTTTTATTGTTCTTTCATTCCATCCCACGGCCAGCCCTCACGATCTCCCTCTAGCATCCAGCGTTTCAAAAATCCACCCAGGTAGCCAGCCTTCTAATCTAGCTTTGACCACAGAACCTACTCCTAAAGTCTCTTGAAGCAAAACAATATCCGGACAATCCAGAAAAATGATCCTCCGGAAAGCAGCTTTCTTTTGGGGACCTGCCAATCCCCTGCAATTGAAGGACATGATCTTCATCACACACCATTCTTTAGGGACAATCTTGCTCTAAGTGCCCTCTCAATAGAATACTGCCTCCCATCATGAACGTCCAGCATAGCTCTATCCTGAGCTTTTGCCAAGAGGGAAATCCTTCCCCTGCCCCGAGCTGCTGAAGGTTTCCCCCTCCCTAATCCCCCTGCACCTTTTTTTGCACTGGAACGCAGGTTATACCCCATGACCAAAGGGCCAGAGGTTTCCAAAGGAGCCATCACACCTTCACCTGGATCGAAAACAGTGGTCTTCCCTTAAGATGCTGGTTGGGAACAAATAGAATCAGTAATAGGTAACAACCCTCCTTCGACCATACCATATGAGACTGACTTTGTATCCAAGTTAAGTGAAAAATTAATAAGGGGAGCAAAGGGAAAGGATCCCAAATGATAGGAAGACAGAAAAGAAAAAGCAGACTTCAGCATGGCATCTTTCTTCAGTTGAAAGTCCGCTTCAAAGAGATCACTATGAACCTTCACAACCGGTAGAGCAACACCATCACTAGACTGGGATATCGGCGCCAGTCCAGCAGCGAGAAAAGGCTCCTCTCCCAAATGCTGAGGGCCTAAAGCATCCAGATTGCTGCAGCCCATGGAAGATGGGTTCTGGTCTTTTGTAATAAACGCAGAAGACAAAACCTGACCAAAGGAAAGACCAGATCCTTCCCCTCTCGAACTTGTAGACCTCTCAAAACGCCTAACCCACCGTTTGTTGACAGGTCGAGAGGTAGAGCTACACTTAGAGGCAGGATGTCCGTATGCATGACATCGATGACATCTGAATGGCACATTTTCATAATCCAAGATCTGCTTGATAACATGTTGCCCCCACCGAAGATTCAATGATTCAGCCAATCCTTCTCTGATATTGACCATCGCTAAAATTCGAGCCACCCGCCTGTGGTTACTCTGTAAGAAGGAGAGATCAGCCTCAATAAAGACCCCAAGCGTATTACTGATACCTCGAAGGTGTTCCTCAGTCCAATAGTGGAGAGGCAGCCCAGGGAAACGCACCCACAGGGGTACACAGTCCACTCTCTCCCTACTAGCATCGAAGAGAGGATGCCAGTGTTTGAGTAGCAAAGGCGTGTGATCCAACGCCCAAGACCTGTGCAACACCCACTGAATATGCTCTGGTAGCAGAAAGTTGAAAGCAAACCACCCTTTAGTAAGGAGCACCACTTCCGGAACATAACCCAGATCCTCTTTCCAGTTCTCTTCAGCCCAAGCAACCACCGTTTTCAGAACGAAGTGCCTCCCCATGGCTCTACCAACTAGTGTTCTGCTAGCCAGCTGAGAAACCTGCTCCCATCTAATATCTTCGCCCAGGACGTAGTTTAACTCTGCTCTGTTGGCTTTTATCCAGTTCTTTTTCCTTTTTCCCTTCTTCGGCTCCTCATCCTTCCCAACTCTGCATTCGCTAGGCTCTCTTAGGCCCTCATGAGCAGGATACCCACTCTGTTCTTCTGGGCTTAAGAGGTTAGAGGTACCTCTCCTACTTCCTTTATCACGAGGTTCGTTAACCCCTCTGTCATATATCACAGAAGGATCCAGGTCAAAAACACAGTTGAAACCAACGTTTCTCTGATGAACATCTGCTCTTACCCTATCGACCACGTTCGAGCTCTGAGACGCAGTCTTATCCTGCAGGTCGTGCACCTTCTCTGTTACACTAAAACCAATGGGCTGACGGTTTTTCGATGGAGCCTCGCCCCCTCTGTCTGCCAAAACAGCTCCCACCTTCCGATCAAAACCGCCTACGGATTTTCAAAGATAGACGACAAACTAGCACACACATCCCTTGTGGCTCCCTCTGATGACCCTGGGTCTGAGTCACCAGCAAAACGCCCGACACTCGCTTCTGCAATAACTAGAGGCGCGCAAACCACGATCCCGATCTCGCACCGTCACATTCAAACTGTGAGTTTGCTCCCGCCCTTCTCCATCGTCGTACTCAAATGTAGCCCTCCTCTCCGGTGTTCTCTCGTATATGGTTGTCTTATCTCAAAGTGTTTTTAATTTAATTAATTATTCTTTAAAGTTAATTTTATTTTTGGATATTTATATTTACTTAATTACTTCATATTTTAATTATGTTCTTGTAGGAGTCCAATTAAATATAAATATACTTAGTAGTAGTACATATATATATATATATATATGTATGTATATATATATTTTTAATTGATGTTTGTCTTTTGTTTTATCATATTTGGCGAGTGTATCAAAATATAAGGTGGTTTTCGTTTGTTTTCAAACTTAGTGGAAATATTAGATATTAAAGCAGTACGTATACTAGTGCGATGTATGCGATATACGTTGTGTAGCTATCCCATGCGTATATCATGTACATACATGATAATATTATTTTGCTTATAACATGGGAATGGGTCGTTACATGAGTGGTTAGTATTTAGGTTTTGATATAGTTAAGGCTTTGAATTAATCTATATATCAAAGTTTTTATAGTGCATCTTTGACATTTGATATATAATTAGGACACTACAATAGGCCTTTCACCATGTTTTGTTACTAGCATGTAATGTTGTTGCAACCCTTTACTTCCACTCGGGTATGCTAAGTCCACTTGGTGTGATAAGTCACATGCATTAAGAAACACACACACCTTGTTGTCATCTAAGAGATATTTGTCCTACAATCGATAAATAACATAAAATTCATCCACGACGACAAGGGAAATATAAAAGTATACCTGCGGGAAATAGGAGTAGAGAGTGTGCATTCAACTAGTAAACAAAGGAAAAAATAAAAAATAAGCTGAACCCAGTAACTCACTTGTATGAATTTGTTGTTCTTCAACTTGATTCTACGACCTATGCTTCCAATGATGGCATTGTAGATCCAGATATACAACAAGGAAGCAAGGAGGCCACTTATTATTGTTATCACCGAAGGCACCCCAACTTCAATTCGACCCCAACTAATACTAGATCGTTGTATGGTCTTTTCGTTACACTATGACGAGAGTGCTTATTTTGTGCTCTAAGAAGCTCATTATATATGCTATTTCCTTAGCCTCATTTCATATTTTTTCTTTTATATATTATAAGATAAAAATGTTCCTACAATCCTAGGGATAAGAGATACTTATTCTGAATTCATGCTTACACATCACTCATTACTCACATGGGAAAGGATGCACCTATAAGTCCCTTCAAACAAAAGATTCATAAGTAGTGTGTATGCATGGATTCACTAAAACAAGAGTTTCTTTTTGTATTATGAGTGCTAATAAATAGAGAAAGTGTCTTGGTTGAAGAAAGGTAAGCCAAGTCTCTCTTCAATCCAAAAGATGTTGTCAAGTGACCACTTCTTTGGCAAGTCAAGTTAGTTGAGCATAGCTAGAAAAATGATAAACCTTTGATACGAACGAATTATTCATGGTTTCCTGAATTTTTATAATGAGTTAGCAACTGGTCTTTTAAAGACTCATTTAGGGGACATGTTGTGAATTTTGTCCGGGGGTGTAAAAAACCAAGACTGCATAATTTATCTTCAATCTCGTCTTGTTTATTTGACTTCTAACAAACAGCTTTTATTCTTTATTTTCCTTTTAACACCCGTTGTTTGATTCCAAAAGAGATAGAATCGAAGGAGAGTGATAAAGAGAATGGTGTACTCAATCAAAATATAATTCTCAAAAAGGCTCTACCATTGTATTTTCAAAATTGATGCTCTGTCACACAACCTCGTTCAAAGCAAGATTAAAATATTATGAAAAGTAATAATCTATATAAATTTAATTTAATATTATTAAATATGTATTATTATTATTATTTTATTTAAATATTTGTTTAACTTTTAAAAAATACATATATATTTTTATATTATTAAAAGAACTATTTTTAAAATATTTGAATCGACCATAAATTGAAGGTC
This sequence comes from Pinus albicaulis, assembly GCA_034641835.2. Taxonomy (NCBI): domain Eukaryota; kingdom Viridiplantae; phylum Streptophyta; class Pinopsida; order Pinales; family Pinaceae; genus Pinus; species Pinus albicaulis. Next base: position 1,061,472,819 of record CM076574.1, read on the forward strand.
TTATTGCACCCCTTTTGCACAATATGATGACATGTGGGACTAATTGCCTCACATATTTTGATCCTACAGCTTTCTAGATATTGTTGAGATATTCAAGCATGTTATTAAATATTAGTGTAGTGATTTTTCATTTTTTAGGATTTGAGGTGAAAACCATCAAAATTAAATCTTTAAAAGAAATAGTTCATACTTGGGTAAATAACGAGTATTGTAAATGTGTATACATGTCTCAATTTATTAGCTCCTCTTTCCAAAGTCAAGATCATATAATATTCAATTTTACTATTAACCATTGTTAATTTAATATTGAATAATGAAATTTATAATGTTTTATGTGATTTTTTTCTAGAGAATAATTCCTAACTTGAGTGGTAGGGAACTAAGCTAACCTCCAACACTTGTTTTAAATGAATTTTCACTTTTACATTCAATGACATTTTACATATAATAAAAATTTAACCTCTTCCTCTTTGGTATTCTCTTACTCCTAGTTCGTAGGGTATGCTCATTATTATGATTATGAAAATCATAGTACTTGGAATAATGGAGGTACTTCGATCCATTAGTTCTCGTGAAATGGTAAGGTTATTATATCCTCCATCGTGGAGTAGTGCAGCAAGAAAAATTAGCTACTTTTAGAGATAAATCTATGTCTATTCCCTACCTATTTGTGATCCCTAGAGAGAATCATAAAATGGATAGGAGAACGAGGTCAGCAGTGAGGCTTCGGCCCTATCCTCCCATCCCCCAATTTCAGCTTTTAGATCAACATTTAGGCCAAGTTCCCTTGTTTTAAGAAGAATACCTTCGTTCGAGAGATGTAGGACATGTATTAGAACCAACAACAACAAAGCTAGCAATAAGGATCTCTTGTTGATACATGCGAGTATGTTTATCGTCATCGATATATGGCCATTTTTATAAAATGACATCCCACATAGTCGCCCCTCGATACATTTGAACTTTGAAGAGATACCCGACCTCCAAGCCCGTGTCGACCAACCCACCTCCAATCCCATTCAACCAAACTAATCAACCTCCAAAGCTGATGCATTAGAAAACCCTTCTATTTCAAATGTTATTGTATATATTCAAGGGTAAAAAAATCCATCACACTATGATGTGCCCTTAGCACCCTTGTGCAAATACTAGTAATATTTATGATAAAGTGGGTGTGAATATCCATGGTTAAAAACATTGTTATATCATAAGTTTATTATAACTATTAAAGTTTTATGTGATTATTAATTAAATTTAAATATACTTACATAATCATTATTTTAATTTATAAGTTAAAATGGACTTTCACTTATACCCACTACTTATATGTTATATATTTTAATGTGATATGAATATTATGATTTTATTTTATCTAAAGAGTTATACTGTAATTTTATTACTAAAGAAAAAATTACAATATAAATAAACTAAATTTTATTATTTCTATTAATTTTAACATTTTATGGAAAATGCAAATACATCCCCTTCATACTCGGACTCTATATTACTTTTTAAAATATTTACAAATATTTTATGTTTTATAAATTGAACATATTGTGCCAACATGTAAAAATGCTACTGACAAATTTTCTCACATCACACCTACACATATACCCTATACTAGGATGTAGAGCATCCGTCCGCCCCAAAAATTACATATTGTCAATAAAATTTAATTAAATAACAAAATTTTCTCTTTTTGGAATTTTAAATTAGTTAATATTGTATATAAGTAATTAATTTTTTAAAACAAATTACTATATTTATTATTAAAAAATATTAATTTAAATCTAAATAATAAAAAATGAAATAAAATTTCTTATTTGATAAATAAAGGTTCACCATGAGCAACCATATTCATTGATGATCAATCTCAAGCCCCTTTTAATCTAACCCACTCTGGAATTGAACATTGAATCTCTCTAGCTTTACAATGACTTCGAACAGACTGCATCACCAATTGAGCTACACCCCAGGGAAAATTTGTTCGAAATTTAAAATGCATTTTAAATAGCAAAAAATCAAAATCTTTTGAAAATTTATTGTACTAAATTCCCAAGAAAATTCTTCAAAACCTAAAATAACTAGAAAATAATTTTATTTACCACTCAAAATCGAAAAAATAAAATCATAATAAATATGCTACCATTGCAATTATTGAAAAATTATGTGTGCTGAAATGAAAAAAAATAAATAAAAACCTAAATTATAGTTTTTTTGGTGGTTTTCAAGGGTTTTCTTGGTGGTTTTCAAGCCTTTTCTTGGTGGTTTTCATGGTTGATTTCTTTGGTTTTCCGAAAGTTGTTTTTTGTGGGTTTTGTATGGTGGTATATAGTGGGTTTTTATTTCAAATCAAATATATTTTTTTGCTTGAAAAAAATAATTCAAATAGAGAAAAATTATAGGAAACCTACCTTGGCCCTCCAGAGAGTGGTTTGTTTGATATTCTAGGATGTTAGTGGGGTCAGTTGCGTGGCTAAATCAATATCCTCAATCTCACTTGAGCTCCTCAAACTCTCTGCCGAAGCTTTCTCATCTCACGGCCTACACAAAATGGCATGCACAAATCTACACACGGGGTTTTCAATGAGAAATAGAGGGCTCAATCGATATTTTGTATACCTCTGCAAAACAGAGCTTGATCGATGGTTTGTTATAATGCTCGATCAAGCTATCTATAAGCCCTCAAGCAACTTGATTGGAGCTCCTCTTTTCACCAAAATACGCCCCTCACTTTGTGAAAAAGTGTAAGCCAAATCCATGCATAGACACTCGGTTAACCATCTTAGATTATTTTGTGGATTATATTATATTAGTGGCATTTCTTAGAATATTAGTGGTTATTAGTGGATTGATCATTCACATTGGTTAGTGTCAAAAAGCTTGAGTAAAGTGTTTTGAATGAATACATTGTGTTTTGGGATATTTAAAAAGAATTAGATACATGTGAAAGACTACTAAGGGAGAATCGGGAATTTAGTTGAGCATATGGGGTTGAAAAACCGATGCATGTTGGGAAGTATGATAAAAAATGGATACGAGAATCACCAAGGGACCGTAAAGTAGTGAATGAATTTCCATATTGATATATTATCTGAGTCAAGAGGTGTTTCGAATTTGTATAGACCTCAACTTAACAGGGAAATGAACTTCTAATGTTGTCATGTTAGTGAAGGAGAATTGCCTTCATGCAACCTATTCACTAGTGAGTTATTAGTGTTCCTCTTGCGGTATTATGGCCCGCGTCTAGGGGTGGTTAGTGGTAGAAAAAGTTGATGTGTAGTTGAGCCTATAGTTGAGTGGAAAAGAATCTTTCCGGATTGATTGCTACTGCAACAAATAATTTCAAATGCACAGTATCCCCTATATGTTTTAATAGAGAAATGTAAGTATTCATTCGATGACATGGAAATGATGAATGTAAATGTGTGAAAATGGGGTTTCTTACTTAGTAATAAAATTGGTTAATGAATTTACTTATATGGTTGTATGCTTATATTTTTCAAAATGGATAATAAGGACAAATAATTTTTAGATTCCATGACCACTTGTTATCCTTGGAGATAACATTGTAACAAGCTTCTTGAATGATAAAGTAAGACTCGGGAAGGATATAGGAAACCGCATATCTTAGCCTCTCAAGAAACCTTTGATGGCCGCTTCCTGCGTTGTAAGACTACCAATAGATTCTAAATATGCAAAGATACACTTGCACTAGTCATGAAAAATAAGCTTTGGGCATGATGTCCATATGGATTCAAGCTTGAATCCGATTCCTAAAGTAAAAATCCTTTAATTTTTTATGGTGAAAATCATACATAAGAAACGTCTTCACAAAACATTTGAAATATTTGATATAATGTTCTCTAAAGAATACATGATCTTGTGTAGCCTATTTCAGCGTTGAATTGGAGGCTTTGAAGTCTTCTCAATATGTTATTTACTATGAGTAACTCTTGTGGGACGATGCTAGTGGTGTTTATACATCCGGGATTTATTTTGATTAGAGGTCAAGAATAAATAAATGCCTTCTTTGGTAAGGTGTCTTTAAAGGATTGGCTAGCCTCTAGACATGAAATTTGGGTCCCTGATGGCTTCAAATAAATTTAATTTCGATGAAGTTTGGATTATTGATTTTTAATCCATGGAAACCAATAATTTTCTTTTTCCCTTTGTCTCTTCAACAATATGGGTAATTTTTTAGATTTTATATGACCTAAGTCATTGTATAAGCATAGAAATATATATATATATATATATATAAACGTGAAATTTACAAAAAACTTTAGCTATATCTCGTAAAGAGATTTCTTATGGTCCAGATTTTCTAGACCAATAGCTACTAGTAAAAAAGATAAATGCAGGTGATCCTATATATATAAGAGAGGGGGGTGGATATACTAGTATATCACCTAGGTATATCTAAAAGTTAAGAGTGGTGAGCACATTAGTAGTATTGGTAATTCTTGGTGAAAAATTTGATTATTTACCAAAAATTTAATGAATTATTGAAATAAACTAGTTTTCGAAATTACGAATTCATTCATATATTATTCATACGTATGCTCCACGTAGGCTAAGTTTTGCATGAATGTTAGCTTGGTTTGGGTAATAATTTGGGGAAGGATTTGCATGTATGTATGAAGTTTTGTAATCTAAAGCAGTGGTGAATCTTCTTCACATCAGTTAAAAGATTTGGAATCATTGGTGATCGAATCTCGTAAATGGTAACTTTTCACCTTTTCCTCAATACCCCCAGGAACTCATCTATGATCAGGTGAATGGACTCAATAGCTTACCATGCAAACCTTTACTTTTTTTTTCCAAAGTTTGGTGAAGTCATTAGTAATTGGGTATAAGGTTGAAGTAGTCACAATGTAAAAATATTAAGTTCTATCAAAGCTTGAAAAACATTGACGCTATGAATTTTTTGTCGACACTTTGACTTTTTCCATTGGCACTTTGGTAAAGCCATCTACAGTTGAGCAAATGTATAGAGTGAATCACGATGGATAATTATGTGTTTTTTTCCCGATTACTGATGAAACTATTGAAATTTTGACTCATTCTTTCGACGCTTTGCAAGTTGTCTTGAGGATGATGTGGCAAATTCCATGTGGTTATATGGGAAATGAGGTGGGAGAGTCCACATGGAAATATGATTGCAACGATGTGGTAGTACGAGAATGATGTGGCATAGCCATGTGGCTATACCGCAATGGAGACATGGCAGTACAAATGATGATGTGGATCAAACACATGGAAAGTCATTGTTACGTCTCAGAAAGTTTTATTAGTGATTTGACGAGTGAGAATGCATCGACGTTTTTCATTGAAGGTCGATGGTCGTTTCAACAATTTGCTTGAGGGTTGGTCTAATGTAAAAGCGATTGCACTAATGGTCAGTGATTTGGTTGCAGGTTGGTGCAATGTCAAAGGATTGTGTCGATGGCCGATGGTTTTTTTATTTTTAGCGATTTACTGGAGGGTTCGCGCAATCTCAAAGTATTATGTCCAATGCTGATGGTCACATCGACAATTTGCTTGAGGGCTTGGCACAATGGATTGAGCTAATGGTTTATGGGCTACTCAATAATGTAGGGAAAGATAAATCTCTAATTGGGATGTTGACATGGCATGGTACAAATGCCTACATGGGCATGCTAAGTTGTTTTGTGTTGACGTAGAAAAAGAGAAGGCTTTATGAGTAAACTTTAGAGAGTCTTAATTTTTATGAATATAACTTGGAATTTGACAAAAGGAACTATGAGAAGGATCTCAAAGAGTAGAATATGAATATGAGCTCAAAAGTGACTTTAAAGGTGTACATTGAAAAGAGAAGCTTCACTAACTCCATCCCCTTAATGCCACTTAAAGGGTGTGCTTGTTATAGAGTGGCATCAAAGCTAATAGTTGCTATCTGGTGAAGGAAAATTATAGTACCCCATGAGCTCAATTAAACATAAAGGGACCAAAATATGTTACAAGGTAAGCTATTAGAACCTTGAAAATGACGTTCGAACTTGAAAATGACGTTTGAACTAAGCAATATAGGTAAACATTTCATGACCTCCACCTCCTCAAGGTCACCAAGGAGGTCACATGTGGTATAATTGTTACAATTTTAATGTAAAATTTGCAATGCAACTATATTTAATATTTTCAATTATTTTTATTGATTATTTAGCTATTTTTTTTAGCTAATTATTATTTTTAATTAATTTAATTAACTTTCATTATTTAATATTTGATTTTTTTTCTAGCATGTTTGTAGACTTGTGAGACTAGCCTATGGTCTAAGAAATTGCAATCCAAGGGAATTTAAGTTGCACAAAATCACCCCGATAATCACATCTAGCTTGGGCCACACCCCCTTAACATGAATTAAATTATAGGTGTCTTCTTAGCTATCATGGAGTTCATGGGGTTTTAAGCTTAAATCACCTTACAAAACTAGGCCTTGGAAAGAAATAGTGCTACTAATATTTGATCCCAGTAATTTAATAATTATTGTTGTTAATTATTAATTAACTTAATGATTTTAATTTTTATTAGCCATTATATTTAAATATTAATAAGAATAATTATTAGTATAATTCTATTTACAGATGTAACAAAAATCATGTATATATAAATGCAATACTTCAAAATTCACATTAAAAAAAAGAAAAATAAAAACAACTACAAATGTCTATATACTAAAATTTTATTTCATTAACATTCCATTCCATTGATTTTTACTTTGCCGTAAGGCATTCCCTATAGAGAGGGACTATCCCTCCCATGCCACTTGTTCCATCTTGCGTCATTTATTTGGTGTGTAGATGATTGGAATATTGTCTTTCATAGAATTGAAAATCAAGCGATAATCGGTTACAATTCATAACGATATTCTCCTTTCGCCACCATTTCTACCAGTGTTTTCCTCTATCTCAAGTTTGCTCTTTTTACCGTAAACTAGGCACTTGTCTTTCATAGAATTCAAAACCAAAGTATTAATAGGTTACAATTCATAAGGATATTTTCCGCCACCATTTCTACCATGTAGTTCTTTCCTTATCTCAAGTTCGCTCTGACTTACAATCTCGGTGCACCATCAATGTGATGTAGACTTGAAGTACCGAGATTCATCCACACAAACAAGTGTTCTCCATGCATCCTCGGATAGACAATAATCTCTCTAGTGAGACCGCATATGCACTCATCAATGTAGGAAAAAATATCTTGTCTTCAAATTCAGCAATGGTTGTATTTTTTTTCGACTGAGTGAAAACCTTAGTGTTTAAAGTGGAAAACTATCCTTCAAATCCCAAAGACAAATCCATTCTCATGGACACCGACAGAGTAGGTGATCCTCATGATGCAAAGGTGAAAGGTATACAAACGATATACCACAAACCCGAAAACATGCATGTGATAGACTTGAGTACCAAGATTCATCCACATGAACTATTGTTCACTCGGGTATCCTCGCATAGATGATAAAATCTCGTTGTATATGCCACAACAATCTCATAGTGTGGAAAAAATATGAAATGTTGTGCCTCAACACCAATGATGAGAAACCCTCTTCCGAATGGGATTCAAAAGATACTAGTGGCTCTATTCCCTTGTCATTTGGGAAGATCGTGATCGCCGAAGACGCTCGCGCCACAACAACAATAAGATCATATGGTTCTTTCCATCTACTTTTTTGCATATCTTTGCAATATTCAAGAATTGGACTCCGTTCGAGAATTTTCCCGAGAGGTACCTTTGTTGGAATTATACTCCCAACCACCGCCATGAATGAGAAGCGGCAACAGCCCTACGCTTCATCAATTTTGTGCAGAGAAGGACAAGCAAGGATCCAAGAGCCCAAAGGCATTTTCTCGCAACCACAACAAACAAAGTGCACTCGAGCCATCTGTCTCGCATGTATTTCTTCAACCAATCGCTTTAATCGACCTTTGGTCTCGCAATGCGCATTCGAAAGCTTTTTAGTTTTAACCTTAAGCAAGTTACCATATGTTATTCTACAAATTTCGATGCGATATCCGCGTGACCAACCTTAACTCATTTTCAGACATGAGTCAAAACCTTGTTTTGTGCTCTTATTCCTTTGTATTTCCCTTTATTGCACTTACCAATAGTCGGGCCGCGATCATAGAACACACTTCACAATGTTTACCATACCTTTCCGCCATCCGCAAGTTATGTTATTTTTCCATGCGATATGATTTTGCTATTGCACATTGCATTTGCAACCATTTGAGTTTATTGCTTAGTGCTAGCAAGTTAAGATGTTTTTTTGATGGTGCGATCATGGCGATCGCACATCGCGCCCGCAAAGGATTTACTTAAGTTTAATCGTGTTTGCGCCAGCTTAAGATTTAAGTTCGCTAATCAAGCGATCTGCGATGGAGCTCCGACGCGATAAGGTTTTGAGCTGGAACCAATATTATTTAAAGTCCACCCTTTTATGTTTTGAACGTGTTTTTGCGTGTTTTCGTGTATAAACTTAATACGGCCCCGCGTGTCGATTTAATGAAGATATGAGTGTATCTTTTGATAAATTTGCAAGTTGATGATGAATTTGTTGAACATCTCGTTCAACATTGAATTTCATTGATTAGATTTAGGTTTTCAAGTCTACAACCATTCTTGTATTAAAACAAATGTAATTTCATTTTATTAGTGTGATGGAATAGAAAAATCGTAATTTTGTTCCTCTCATGTGTTTTTACGGTCATTTCTATATATGACTCGTTTGCTATTTTCACATTATTTGCGCTCACGTGTTATTGGGGGAAACACATATCTCCATATTGTTTCGTTCAATATTTCCAAAATGGTATCAAAGTCAGCGCCTAGGCTCGTAAAAGAATAAGCTCTCTTTACCGAGGAAGTTGTAAGATTGTTTGTTTGTAGAAGCTGCAGTCTCCAAGAGTGAGAAAGATTTTTACAAAGCAGTTGAGAAGGTTTCTCTTTTATACGCATCAACTTGATTGTTTGTTTACACAAATACGTAATGGCAACAATAGGCACAATCCCGACAAATCCACAATTACCACATTCCAATGGTAAAAAATATGATTATTGGGCCATTACAATGAGGGCAACATTTTATTGACAAGATATATGGGAGCTTCCTGGTGGAAAATGGCTTTCCTTAGATCGCATGCGAATGCAAACTGCTTACTTCATTTGAGTAGCAGAAGCAAAAGAGACTTGTTGAAAGACAATAGGAAGAAGGACTCCAAATACCTCTTCTATATCTTTGAAGTAGTACATGAGAGTTATTTCCCAAGGATTACAAAAGCAGTAAACAAAGTCCAAGGAGGCGTGGGATATTCTCAAAACAACCTATCAAGGCATGGAGAAAGTGAAGACAACAAAGTTGCAATGTTGAGGAGAGAGATTTCGAAAATCTCTTCAGTATGAAAGAGTGATAACATGAGACTCATTCTTCACACATGTGATTGGGTTGGTTACCAAGATAAGGTCTCATGGAGAGATCACTTGAGAAAATAAGAATAGTGGAGACAATATTGAGAAGTCTACCTTCAAGATTTGATGCCATAGTAGTGGAAATAGAAGAGACAAAGGATCTCTCAAAAAATTTCAAGGGATGAGCTTTGTGCATCCTTGATGTCTCATGAACATAGACTCTGAAAAGAATAGTGAAATCCCTCTATTGGAGCATGCTTTCAAGACACAAATGTCTTTTGGCCAAGGTAGATGTCAAGGAAGATCAAAATATCGAGGAAGAGGAAGAAGCTCATAAATAACTGGAAGAAACAGTGCCCGCAAGCACAAGTGGAAGGGGCAACAACCGTAACTCAAGCGAAGGCTCAAACCAAAACCAAGCACAAGGACAAAGGTATGATAAATCCCAAGTCCAATGTCATTATTGTAAAAAGTATCTGTGCATTATTCCAATGGATGTAGAAATAACAAAATGACATGAATAACGGACAAAATGTAAATTTGTGCAAAAAAGAAAGTCGAACCTCAGCAGTAATGTGCTTCTAACATGTAATGTAGCAGGCATATTGGAAAAACATGAATATGTATGGTTCTTAGACTCAAAGTTGTAGTAACCACATGATCGGAAACATAGCAATGTTTTTCTCAATCTGATGAGAATGTGAAATCCGAAGTGACAACTGTAGGACCGATAGTAAAGTCTCTATCATGGGAAAAGAAGAGTGTCAATACCGACAAGGAAGGAGAGAAAAAAGTTTGTGAAAGCCAAATGTCTATTATGTATCTGAGACCTCAAAATGTAAGCTTTTTGAGTGTTGGATGAAATCTCGTGAACAAGGGCTACAATGTCTTTTTTAAGGATGATGTGTGTATAATCATGCACATACTTCCAAGTAAAAGAGTCATTGCGTAAGTATGCATATGAAAAAGAATAGGATGTTTCCTCTCAAGGTCGTAACAGTACTTGAAGGAAGGAGGTGTGGTAGAAGTAGTCACACAAGAAGTCTTTTAAGAATAATTCAAAGACGAAAGTCAAGTTATGGCATTTGAGATTTGGACATCTCAATTTTGGAGGTTTTTGAACCTCTTGTGATATTAAAGGGATGGTAAAGGGATTACCACCCATAGAGAAACTGCATAGCTCTATGTGAAGGCTGCATCTTGGGAAAACAACACATAGAATCCTTTCCAACAAGGAAAGAATATAAGGGAAAAATCACCCTTAGAGATTGTCCACTCGAGACTTTGTGTGGACCAATGCAAGAAAAACGCCACCATTAGTATGTAAGTCACTATGTCTTTACATTTATAGATGATTATACAAGAAAGACATGGGTTTAGTTCCTTGGAAAACGAGAGATTGAAGTGTTTGAACAATTCTACCACTTCAAAGCTCTTATAGAGAAGCAAAGTGGGCACTACATAAAGGTGCCGATAACTCACAGTAGGAGGAGAGTATATCTCCAAAGACTTTGCTACGTTTCTGACAGGGAGCATGACATACGCAAGCAACTTTTACCACAAGGTATACACCACATCAAAAACATATAGCAAGTAAAAGAAAGAATAGGACCATCATGGAGATGGTCGAAGTATGCTGAAGGAAAAACATTTGCCAAATGAGTATTGGGTAGAAGTCAGGAATTGTGCAACTTATATTTTAAATAGATGTCCAACCAAAGTTGTTATGAACAGTAGTCTCCGGAAGAAGCATGGAGTGGAAGAAAGCAGTTTTTCACTCATCATGAAAGTATTTGGATGTGTGGCTTATGCACATATCCCGGATCAGCTTAAGGAAGAAGTTGGATAGCAAGGGGGAGAGAAGTGTATATTTTTTGGATACGTTGATGAATCCAAGACTACAAACTCTATCATCCATCCACCAAGAAAGTTATAATCAGTAGAGATGTTCATTTTATTGAAGAAGAATCTTGGGATGAAAGTTTTAGATGAATATGGTGAATGTGAAGACATGTATGTCTCATGAAGAGCAAGAAGAATTGATTACAGTAAAATAATTCCTCCATGGTGGCTCCTCCTCCACCTACACAAGCTCATGAGAGCACAACACAAGCAAAGCAACATAATGGCCTTGAGAAATTAAGGGAAGTGCTTCTCCCAAGCACACCACAGGATCAGACTGAACTCCCCGAGTTCAAGTGGAACTCCAAGCACGCCAAGAAGGCCACGATTCAAAAATTTGAGTGAAATTTATGAGCAAGAATTTGATAATTATAATGGTATGAATTATTTATTTGCTTTATTTTTTCATGTTGATGACCCAATTCATTTTGAAGATGCAGTAAAAGAAGAAAAATGGATTGAAACAATGAATGAAGAGATTGGAGTAATAGAAAAGAATGATACATGGGAGTTAGTGGACCTCCCACAAGGTAAAGAAGTTATTGAGTAAAATGGGTCTATAAGACCAAAAGCAATGCCGAAGGCAAGATAGAAAGGCATAAAGCAAAGACTTGTTATGAAAGGCTACAAGTAGCAACAAGGAAGAGATGATGATAGAAAACCTTTGCACCAAAGGCTTGCAAGGATGGGAAACAATGCGGACAATGTTGTCCAGTCATGCAAAGACAATAGAAATGAAAATTCTACCAAATGGATGTGAAATCAACATTTCCGAATGGAGTATTGAAAGAGGAGATATATGTTGAACAACCTCTAGGCTATGAAATTAAAGGCCAAGAGCACAAAGTATGCAAGTTGAAGAAAGCTCTTTATGGGCTGAAGTAAGCACCAGAGCATGGTACAAGAGAGGATTGAGTGCTTTGGGTCGATGGATAATGGGTTCGAAAAAATGTGATGGTGAACCCACACTCAACATTAAAGAAAATGACAAAAGAAATTATTATTGTTTCTAAATTGGTCTACTTATATTATTAATACAAAAATTACTGCGAGGTCTTAGCCTTCGAAAATCTTGCCCATTGAAGCAGCATTCTATCAAATATACCTCTTAAGACTAACCAGAAGTTTGCAAACACTGGACCAAAAACCCTGTTAAGAGATTGACAATTCTGGCAGAGCCGCCCACGCAGGGGAAACCGGCTATGAGACTTAGTGACATAAACATAAACTCCGAAGCACAAAAAAGCAAACCCAAACTTACAGTTAACCGTCATAACCTGGAGGTGCTTTCCGGAAACCTGTTATTCGGGTGGTTGTTCTTCAATGATACGGCAACCATAGTCTTGGTTTTCTTCATCCTGCTTCTGGAAGTATTCGTGGACCTTGGAATCGCCTGCCTCGACTTTGCACTGGCACCCCGGAAGACCTGTGCCATGGATCTCATTATCGCCGATATCCTCATGCTTCAGATTAGGGACTGGAGAGGAGGACAGAAGATCGTTGAGGCCTTTCTCCTTAAGCTCGCCCACCGCCTGAAGATCCTGCTGCTCGGAGTTGGCCTGAATGTCAAGGGTGAAATTGGCGACCATGGTGACACTGCAGTTGGCGCAAGGAAAGCAGAATTGCACGTTGTGGGAGTGAGCTGGGGGGGAAGACAGAGAAGGCATGGTGTGGGTGAAGCCCCAAGCCGAGAGAGAATGCACAGACCTTTGGCCCCGGCCACTCCGAGTATCAGGATAGCGCCCAGCAAAAAACTCAGAAGAGTTAGAGGTCGAGCCAGAGTTAGAAGAGGAAGGCAAGCGGGTTGTCTGTCCACGACTTGCCCCTCTTCTGGGTCTCATACGATGGCGAATTCTCGGCATATTGTAAATGGTAACTAGAGCACAGTGTTAATCTTCAGGGCCGAGGTTGGAAGCACGGGAACAAAAGACGGCGAGGGCGTATGAGGAGCCAAATCACAAACAGAAAGCCAAATTGACTGGGAGTTGCAAAGGGGGTTGCAAGTGTAATGGAGACTAGGCGCAAGCTCAAGGCAACCAACGAGAGCACACCTCTTCCCTACGCTGGACCAAGACCATGGAGCAGTGGCTGCCTTGGAGTAATTAGCCCGCAGAGGAGGAACAGAAATACACCGAGAGTATGGCTTCATGTTTGAAATGCTATGAGTCTGGTTTGAGAGGACGCTCTGCATTAAAACAACATTTAAGTTGATCGCTGGAGTGTAAATGCATTGAGGACCGGTAAGCTGGGTGGTGGTGGCACCAATCCACACGCAGACCCGCCATATCTCCTCACGCTCCGACGTACAAAACTCTTTAAACACCCGCATCCGGGGGATGAAGGTCTTGTTGCAACAGAAGTGTGCATTCTTGAATGAGCTGATCATGATCTGAACTATGTAATGATCCAGAGAAAAAAGGCACTTGCTGAGTGACGCCATGGTTAGCCAAACAGTCCGCGACTTTGTTGGTTGATCGCTGAATGTGCTTGAAGGTGATGGTGCGAGGAACTCTGAGCCAAGCTTCGATTTGTTCTAACTTGCTGAGGAGACGCCAGATCGAAGCAATCTTTGCTGCAGGGGTGCCTGATTGGATTCGAATTGCAGCTTCAATAAGGATTTGGGAATCCCCTTCAATCTCCAGAGGGAAGAGGTCTTCTTGTTCAGCTATGCAAAGGCCATGCCATAATCCTTCGAGCTCTGCAGCATTATTGGAGTCCCTGCCAAGAGAGCTAGAGTAGATGTGCTCAACAGAGCTGGACTCATCTCGAAAAATACCTCCAAAACCAGCCGGGCCAGGATTGCCCTTGGCTGCGTCATCGAAGTTTAACTTGAAAAAGCGTGGGGCGGGCGGAGACCAAGATTTGGGAGAATCTTTATGAATGGAGTGAGTGGCCTGGGTAGGATCAGAAGGAGAAAGTTTCAAATTCCAGCTTTCCCAAATGCGGCATTCCAAGGGTGAGGAAGGCATGTCTGACTCCTGCCAATGCTTGAGGGCCAGAGTTTCTTGGAGGCCCTGCTGAAGTTGCAACCAGAGGATGTCGAGAGGAGTGCTTTGGTTTTTAAAGATTCTTTTATTACGCTCCTTCCAAATGATCCAATAGACGAAACCTGGAATGAGAGCCTAAAGAGTATTGAGAAAATGACTTACATAGGGCTGCATAGGCCAATTCCGGATGGTATTGACCGTATCTCCTATACTTCTGCTAGATATTATATTACAGATTTCAGTGCGCTCCCAAATTTGAGACGCCAGAGGGCAAGTATCCAAAAGATGTAGAATTTTTTCAATGTGATTGTTGCAATTGGGACATCTTGAGGGCCCAATGAAGCCTCGTTTTAGTAAATTGTCCCAGGTGAGGATACGATGTTTACTAAGGAGCCATATGAAGGTTGAAATTTTAGGCCAGATACCAGGTTGCCAAACATGGTTCCATAAAGTATCTTTCGGTGACTGACTGGGGCAAAAAAGCAGCTTGAAAGCTTCTTTGGTGGTGAAGTATCCTTTGAGAGAATATCCCCAGTGCAATTTATCCCTCTGATCGGAGACTTTTATTCTTCTAAGTTTCAGTTCTTGATCAATATCCTCAAAAGTTTCTCCTTGCCAATCTTCCTGCCATGTACCTGCTGAAGTCCATTGTTGAATGCCTTGAAAGGGCTGAGGCTGCCAAAAAACGATGTACTTGGGACTGAGCAGTTAACTGAAGAGTAGCCTGCCAGTTTGGTTTGTCAAAGAGAGTGGCCAGCTTAGGGAGTTGCTGCCAGGTTTCATCCCAGAGTCTTGTCGTGGTTCCAGAGTGAACTTCCCAAAAGCTATGCTCTTGGATAAAGGCACAGTGATGCTTAGCGGCATTCCAAATTGAGGACCCTGGGGCAGTAGAAGTGATGCGAATAAGATCCTCTTGGGGACAACCCGGTGTATATTTTGAGTGCCAAAGACGGGCCCAGGGTGTATTGGGCTTAGAAAGCCAATTCCACCATATTCACGCCCCCATAATGAGATTTCTTTGAGCAGGGTCTCGCAAGCCTAGCCCTCCGTCTGATTTTGGAAGGCATACTTCAGACCATTTCACTAGAGCCCATTTTCTGTTAAGACTCGAGGAGCCCCAAAGAAAATTCCTTTGAAGATTGCGGATTTGTTTGAGAACCCATTTAGGAGCAGCCAGAATAGAAAAATGATATAGAGGCATGGCTTGTAGAACAGATTTGATGAGGATGAGCCTGCTGGCAATATTGAGCGAGCGATAGGTCCAGGAAGAAAGTCTTGCTTCCATTTTGTCAAGGAGAACTCTCCAGGAGGAGTGTTTAAGGGCTGAGTCAAAGAGGGGAGCTCCAAGGTACTTCGAGGGAAGCGAAGCGATCAAAAATCCCAGGATTCTAGCAATGTTGCATTGGGTAGTGGTGGGAGTATGGAAGAAGAAAAGCTGGGATTTCGAGGCATTGACTGTAGTGCCCGAGGCTGCGGAAAATAGATCCAGCAAGGACTTAAGGGCAGAGGCCTCTTGAACAGAAGGGTGAACGAAAAGCATATTATCATCCACGAACTGTTGATGAGAAATAGGAGGGCAATCATGAATGGAGATGCCTTTGACAAAATTGGAAGAGACAGCATGATGAATAAGGCGACCAAGACCTTCAGCCATGAGAACAAAAATAAAAGGGGACAAGGGATCCCCCTAACGAATTCCTCGAGAGGAGTAGAAAGGCACTGAAGGAGAGCCGTTGAGAAGAATGGAAAAGCTAGGTGAAGTAATAAGATTCATGATCCAACGAGTCCAGGTTGCATTAAAACCAAAGGCCAAGAGCATTTGTTTGATGTAATTCCAACTCAGTTTATCAAAAGCTTTGGAAAGATCTAGCTTGAGTATCATACCTGGTTTCTTTAGAAGCTTTAGGGAATGTATCACCTCATGCGATAGAATGATGCCGTCCAAGATCTGACGCCCTTCCACATACCCTGTCTGCTCAGGCGAGATAAGAAGAGGGAGAAGGGGTTTAAGCCTGTTGGCTATGATTTTGGATATGAGTTTGTAAATCACATTGCAGAGCACAATGGGCCGATATTTCTCCGGAGTGCTGGAGTCTTCTTCTTTAGGAATGAGAGCTAGAAAGGTCGAGTTTAGAGAGGGAAGAAGCCAGTGCATTTCTTGTGATTCTTCAACAAGCTCCCAAACCTCTGTTTTGATTAACTCCCAGAAAGCTTGAAAAAAATTGGCTGTGAACCCATCTGGCCCCGCCACCTTCCCATCCTTGAGTTGCGCCATGGCATCCTCTACCTCTTGGGGTGTGACCGGCCTGAGAAGCATGCTGTTGTGCTCTATGGTGATTATTTTAGGAATGTGCTGCAGGACAGAGTGGATGTCCTGAGTCTTGTCTCCTGGGGGTTCACTTAAGATGTCCTGAAAGTACTGAGTGAATTCTTGTTCAATCTCTTCGTGAACTTCGAGTCTTTCTCCGTGCTTATTGTTGACAAAATCAATATTGTTGTACATTCGTCGTTGAATGGTGGACTTGTGGAAGAATTTGGTGTTTTTTTCACCATCTTTAAGCCATCTAATCCTGGATTTTTGCCTCCACAAGGTTTCTTCTTGTTGTCTTCTTTCTTCGATTTTGATGAGAAGTTCTTGCTCCTGTTGAGCGTAAGCTTCTGATCTACCTTCCGAGATGATGTGTTGTTGTAGGTCACTCATTTGCTGCTCGAGCTCCTTTTGATGGGAAAATATGTTACCAAACTGTGAGTGGTTCCAGGATTTAAGGACAGTCTTGAGATACTTGAGCTTTTCCTGAAATTGATACATCTTGGCACCGGCTGGCTGGGAGAAGGAATGCAAAACTTTTGTAACCATTTCTTTGAAATTTTGATGAGTGAACCAGAATGATTCGAAGCGGAATGGTCGATTGCATCTAGAACCAGGACGTGACCACTGCAGCAAAATGGGCCAATGATCATATCCTGCATGAGGTAAGATGAAGGATTGAAAATCCTCCCCCAGATGGATTGCATTATCGGACAATAAGAAACGATCTAGCCGAGAGGCAATATGCTGAGACCCCTTCCTTTTATTGGTCCAAGTGTGTATGTCGTTGGAAGTTTGAAGGTCCATGAGCTGATTGCTGCTGATGAAGTCTTTGAAACTAGAGCTTACCTCTTCCAGCCTGGTCCTGCCCCCCGATTTTTCCTCCAGTGCAGTGATTAGGTTGAAGTCGCCCCCACAGATCCATAAGGGGAACCTTCTGACAGTGTTGAGCGCGGAGAGTGTATAAATCAGGTCCATTTTTGTTTGTGGATCTTGAGGAAAATACACATTAGTGAGGTGGCCATGTGTGTTGGTCCCCACTAGATGAAAAGTAGTTTGAATAAAGTAATGAGAGGCATGAAAATCATAGAGAGCAAGAACCTGAGGATTCCATATAATGGCGAGACCTCCAAAAGCGCCAGACGCATCCACGGAGACTGAACAAGAGCCGGGCCAAAATTTATTCAAGAGCTTTTCTAGAGCAGTACTACTGCATTTGGTTTTCTGCAAAAAGACAATGGAGGGCTTGTCTTGCTGAATCATATTTTTTAACATTCGATGTTTTGCAGGGCTATTGAGCCCCCTTACATTCCATGAAATAAGCTTCATGAGGAACAATGGGGGAGAGTCTTGTAGAACTTGGTCAACTTGGGGAACCGCCCTGATTCCACAAGTAATTCTCCGACGATGATTGTCCGCTGTAGATCTGTTTTGCGCCCCCGTTTCTTGGATTCTTTCATGATTTTCTTGCCATCCCAGGGACTCCCAGCTTGTATGCCTAGAGAAGTACTTTGCTGCGCTCTAGATAGGACTACTTCCAGACTATCAATCTGTCGAGGAGGTATGGTGTTGAACTCGCGCTAATGACATGCCGCTTCCAAACTGAGAATATCCAGATCTCCCAGATCTATACTCTCGGGCTCTTCTTCCATATGAGACAGCATATTCGGATCTGCTTTGTCCTTGCTAGGTTGTGTACTGTGAACTATATCATTTTCGAGATCCATAAGGACATTTTTGAGGGCCAAATCTTTCTCATTGTGGTCTACCAATGTGGAGGCAACCGTAATGGTACTCTCAGGATTAGGGACTGAGGAGGTGGGGAGCAGAGCTTTGGGAGGGTGAAGCGAATCAGAGGAGGGAGCTTGAGGAGGGAGGTCCTCTGAATCAGTTCGATTGGCCAAAACTTCAAATCTGTTTCTCAGATCTGATTTTTTTTTAGCCTCAGAAGAAGAGGGAGGTTTCTTGGAATGTTGTTTTCGACTGGAGACCTTAGTAAAACCTTATGCGTCTTTGCTGTGCTCAGGGGAGGTGCTTTTTTTCTGCTGATTCAGAGGGCAGTCACGGTAGAGGTGACCATGTTCGTGACACTTCCTGCATCGGAAAGGAACATGCTCGTAGTCAAGGGTCTGAATCCACTCGAAATCGTCATGAAACAGACTTATTGAGTTCGTGAGAGCCTTTTCCAAGTGCATATAAACGCAGATCCGAGCGTAGGAGGTGTAACGTCGGAGTTTAGTTTCCTCTGCAACCTTGATGAACACCCCCAAGCCGTTTCCTATGTCCCTTAGAGTCTCTTCATCCCAGTATTCTTGTGGCAAGGAGTACATGCGGATCCAGACTGGTGCCTAGTTAAAGTCTTCTTTGTCTGGGTTAAATCTTTCTTTCC
This sequence comes from Pinus albicaulis, assembly GCA_034641835.2. Classification (NCBI taxonomy): domain Eukaryota; kingdom Viridiplantae; phylum Streptophyta; class Pinopsida; order Pinales; family Pinaceae; genus Pinus; species Pinus albicaulis. The sequence goes on from CM076574.1 coordinate 1,061,491,834, forward strand.
AATCCCAAAGGTAAAGACCAGCAGAGTTGAAGAAGTACGGACCTCCCTCAAAGATGCGAGTTCTGTCCTCCAAACAGTTGAAAATCACAGTGAAGAAACCTTTGGGGCCTAGCTGCAGAGTTACTTGTCCTTTGGGCCTCCACTTGGAGAGAATCCAACCTTGCAAGGCTTTTTCAGTTGGCCATAGACCGATAAACTTTCCAATGAGGGCATGATCCCTCATATACTGAATGTGCCCATTGATTCGATGACTAGGAAGCTCTATCTTGATTCGTTCTGCAGTCTTTGGGATGCAGGTAGCAGAGGTCACTTTTTCCGGTTGAGTCGTGGCTGCATTCGCTTCAATCTTCTTGTCTTGAGTGTCTGCAAAGCCTTGAACATCATCTCCTGAGGCGTTTACAGTGGAACCAGGGACAGAATCCGCCTGTGCAGCCACGCAAGAACTGTCAATATTTTCTGTAGCGGTAGGGGTGTCAGAGGGAAGTTTATTGAAGGGAGGGGTAGCAGAGCACTCCCCTCCGGAGGCAGGGTTCATGACGGATTGTTCAGCAGGGCGACCTATGGGTTACAGGCAACGGAACATCGAGCGCTATAGAGAAAGCATCAGAGAGAGCGCGCACAGAGCAGGAACCCTAGCGGAGCCCATTTTCCAATATGGATTAATGGATTGGCCTAATGTATTGATAAATATTATTGTAATAATCTAAAATTATTTTAATATTGATTATTTTTTATGTCAAATTAATTAAATATTACTTCAGTGTTTTTTAAATGAAAATAAAAGAATCTATGAGTGAGTATAATATAATTCTTTTCAATAAAATATGGGGTAACCTTTCAACATTAAAACATAATAAATCCATAAATTTAATGTTGAAAGGTTACCGTATATTTATTGAAAAGAATTATAATGATATCCAAAAACAGCTTTATTTTTTAAATTTATTTTGAAAATGTATATGTGAATAAATAAGGAATAGAAAGCATAATAATATTTTATAATTGGTAAATTAAAAGTCATTTTAATTATCTCTGTTTTTGAAGAAAAAATGATTATTTTATTTTAATTATTTTATATATCTTAAATAAAAACTAAGCTTATTTAATTTTCTCAACTTAAAAATTGAGAAAAATAATTATGGAAGGGTGGCAATGTGCAACTCAAATCTGACTTTCTATTCACACCCAAGCTGACCCCATAGACCCTCTCGTTACCTTTCACTGTTATAGAATTCATCTCCACAAGTGCTCCCGTAAGAGGTAATGGGTAATGGCTCATGCACGTCATTGTGGGAGCTGTTAACAGAAACCAGTGATTCCACAGAGCCAATGTTAACTAGAAATTTTCTAATAAGAAAATTTGAAGAAAGGTCAAGAGATCTCAACACTGGCGTCTTGGGTATTGAAAATGAGAATGACGCCCACAAATTTTCTTAATTACACCAGTAGCCAGTTTAGCTACTTCATATTTATCTAAATTACCTTATTTAACCCAATTTTTTGCATTCGAAGTTACTCTTCTCCTAATTAGCTCCAATTTTTTGCATTCGAAGTTACTCTTCTCCTAATTAGCTCATTTACTTTTCTTTTAATGGAAGTTGTTCAAATTATCTCATTAACATAATTATCTCAATTTTCACCAACTTTAATTTATAATCTCAATGACTCAAGATCCTAATTTACTTGGAATATCTATTTGTTATTATCTTTTATTTGAAATTTATTTTATTTTATTTGTTTCATTCTTATAGTTTTATTGTAATTATCTTTTATTTGAAATTTTAGCCTATTTGTTTCATTCCTATTCTAATCGTTTTTTATTTACAATTTTAATATGTTTATTTCTTTTTTAATTAATTAGATATTTTTATAATTTCAAAACTTACTCAACAATTTAAAAAAAATAATTGTTTGAAAGGCCAAGGTGGTGATAAGGTAAATATCAGTGAAGCAACACTCGTATAAGACCCGCGGGTCTTCGCGGGTTATATAGCGAGCCGGGTCACTTGCATAGAACCCGTGCTCTCTACCCTTACCCACACAAACTCGCATTAAACCCGCTTACTTGCATAAGACCCGCGGGTTTCTCATAGCACTCGTATCGGACCCCTATAAGACTCGTCCCACAACAAAAAACATTTTTTTTTTCTCAATTTTTTTTATTTTTCTATTTTTTTTTGAAATGAGGTGGAGGAAAAGGGAATTTGGAGGGAAGGAAATGTTTTATAAGCACCTCTCTCCCTTTCGGAGTAGCATCACTAGCAAAGTGAGCCCTAGCGGAGTAGCAACACATAGTAATAGCAGGGCAAAGTCATAGCACAGGCGGAGTTTCAGCATAGGCAGAGTCACAGCACAGGCGGAGTTTCAGCACAGGCAGAGTCACAGCACAGGCAGAGTCACAACATAGGCAAAGTTTCAACACAGGAAGAGTCACAGCACAGGCGGAGTTTCAACACAGCTAACTAATCAATTCAATTTTATTTTATTTTTGTTCACTTGCAATTTGCAAATTTTTCTGGCCTTGTAGCTGAGTTTCTCAGCCACACAACGGCCCTGTGTGGCTGAGAAACTCAGCCACAAGGGCCTGCAGGTTGCCTCCTCAGCGTGCAAGCCCTATGGCTGAGTTTCTTAGCCACACAGGGTCGTTGTGTGGCTGAGAAACTCAGCCACAGGGCCTACGGTCTGCCTCCTGAGCCTGCAGGCCCTGTGGCTGAGTTTCTCAACCACACAGCGGCCTTGTGTGGCTGAGTTTCTCAGCCACAGGGCCAAACAAAATTAATAACCAAAAAACCAAAAAATAAAAATAAAAAATATGAATTAGATTTTAAAAATTTAATTTTTTTCTTCCAGATTTCGTCACCATGCCACCAAAGAGGTATAGAAAGTCTCGTGATCCGGCATGGGCACATGGTCAACGAATCATTGCTGGTAATGACCACCATGTGAAGTGCAATTATTGCAATGCCACAATGCATGCAGGAATAAATAGGCTAAAATACCACCTAGTTAGAATTCCTGGGAATGGTGTGGGATGTTGTGAAAATTTCCCTAATGAAGTCACTACTGAAATGAGCAGCTGCTTTGGAAGCCATTAAAAAAGAAACTTCTAAGAGGGCAAGAAGGAAGGATGAGATTGTTGGGATAGATAGATCTTCATCTCAGAGTGAAACACAGATTGAAAGTCTGAGTATTGGTAACTCCTCTTCAAGTGTTGTAGCAAATAGGAGTGTAACTTCTTCTTTCTTCACTCCTCGTACAACTCCAGGATCTCAACCAACCTTGGATAGTTTTAATGAAAAGAAGAGGAAGGAGGCAGATATGGCAATGAGGAGGTTTTGGTACCATAACAATCTTTCATTAAACTATTCAAAGTCATATTTTTATCAGCCCATGGTGGATGCCATTGCAAGTGTTGGCCCTGGATACAAAGCCCCATCTTATAATGCACTCAGGGGGAAAGAGTTAGATGAGGAGTTGGAGTGTGTCAAGGAACAATTGGAGACCATTAAAATCTCATGGAAAATTAAAGGTTCTACAATTATGTCTGATGGGTGGACAGATCAGAGGGGTAGAACAATAATAAATTGTGTTGTAGCTTTCCCTAAAGGAACCGTGTTTATAAAATCCATTGATGCATCTGCAAATGTAAAAGATGCACATTTTATTTTTACATTGTTGGCTGATGTGGTGGAGGAAGTTTGGGTTGCAAATGTTGTCCAAGTAATCACGGACAATGCAGCAAATTATGTAGCAGCTGGAAGGTTGCTTTGTGCCAAATATCCCACGATTTTTTGGACTCCATGCGCTGCCCATTGCATAGACTTGATACTAGAGGATATTGGGAAGTTGGAGTGGGTGCAAGATGTTGTGCAAGAATGCAAGCAAATTACCAAGTATATTTATAATAATGCTTGGGTGTTGAACCTTATGAGGGAATTCACACAGGGTGAGCTTAGTCGCCCAGCTATCACATGGTTTGCTACAAACTTTCTTTCCCTCCAAAGCCTTTTGTATGAGTACCAAGATTTGAAAAGAATGTTTTGTAGTCAACAATGGGTATTTTGGAAAGATAGCACAAAACCAGAAGCATTGTCTGTGAAAGCATCTATCTTTGGTGATAGTTTGTGGGACAAAGTCATTGAGATTGTTAGCTTCACTGAGCCCCTTGTGAAAGTCTTGAGATTGATGGATGGAGAGAAACCTCCAATGGGATATATTTATGAGGGCATGGATAGGGCCAAAGAGGCCATCAAGACTTTCTATAAGGGAGATGAATCTAAATATCTCCCTATATGGCAAATTATTGATTCCAGGTGGGACAAACAACTACATTCACCATTTCATGCGGCAGGAGCATATCTCAATCTAAGCTTATTCTATAATGAGGGGTCTAACATTCAAAGAGATCATGAGGTGATGAGAGGTGTCATGATATGCATTGAGAAGATGTTCCTAGATGTAGATATTCAAGACAAAATCAACCTACAACGAGATATGTACAAGGAAGCATCTGGCATGTTTGGATTCAGCTCAAGCTAACATCTCAAGGACAAGAAAATGCCTTGTAAGTGCAAATTGTTAGAACTTAGCTTGTAGTTTTACTAGTTCTCTTTTATATGTTTGGCATTGCAAAGTGATAATCTTTGTTGTTATTTTTTTACAGCTCACTGGTGGATAGATTGTGGCTCTGAGGCACTGCAATTACAAGAATTCTCTATCAGATTTCTGAGTCAACCCTGTAGTGCTTCGTCTTGTGAGTCCAATTGGTCAGTTTTTGAGCACATCCACAGCAAAAAGAGAAACAAGTTGGAGCATGAGAGGTTGGAGAAGTTGGTTTTCATCTACTACAACCTTCGAATGCTCACAAAAAAAGTGCAACCAAAGGATACAGATCCAATTTTATTGGATACTATTGATTTAGAGTCTGATTGGGTTGTGGAGGAGGAGCCCCCTGATTTGAGTTGGCTTGCTGAAGAGACTAAGGATCTCTCTAGTTTTCCATCTCAGATGGAGACTCCCAATACACCTGCCTCACAGTTGCTTCAGCCTTTCGATGCTACCATGAGCTCCACGAGGGCTTATTATAGGCGTGGTCGTCCATGAGTGATGAGACTCAACATTGTTATGAGACAATCATTTATCATTTATGACATATGTATTTGAATTTTGAACTGGCTGACATTTTTTATTTTAATTATGGAATCATGATTCCTTTTCTTATTCAGTATCTAAATGTTTTTCTTACAAAAATATAATATGCTATGCTGTACTTTTATATATATAAGATGTTATGAATTATTGCATATATTGTGGTTTTTATAACTTATAAGGACTTGAATTATCATTAGTTTCTTTTTCTGCTTAAAATTTACCATATTTTAATTTTTTTTTGCATTTTGACGAGTCTTATACGAGTTTTATACAGGTCGTTCCCGAGTCTTATATGAGTCGATGAGTCAATGGTCGGATGAGTCTGATACGAGCACGAGTCATGCAACATTGGTAAATA